>OX454319.1:66931651-68215984 GCA_949715965.1 Dysmachus trigonus
ACTCATTTCTTAAACTTAGTTAAATAATAATATACTGTATCTCCACCAACAGTCACGATAATTTCGTAAAGCTAACATTACAAATAAAACAAACATCAAAATAATCTTATCTTCCGAATGGAAGGATTTGGTTGACCGACTTATTGACATCCTAGCTGGTTAACACCGGATGGACTGACCGAGCTCATTGGAGCAGAAGGGCGAAAAGCTGGTGGGCCCATCATTCCTCCACCAGGCGCTGAACCTGGCACGGGGACGGGCATTGAAACTTTCAAACCTTTTCCCATCCCGACAGCAGCTACTAGGGCTTGTGTATCAGTCATGCTACTCGTCTGTTGTATTCCTAGTGTGTAGCAAAATGGTAGTGAAAAACTACGAAGCAATATCTGCATTTCGTACCTGCTCTGGAAGAGGACTCGATGATCCATTCCACCCCTCACACAACTACATATCTTACACCTTAGAATGGTACAAGGAGGATCGAGAAACTTGTGGCAATAGCGGCATGGCAACCTGTACTCTCACTGCACAATTCGAGATATTACCACTCGATAAAAATTAAATCCGCCCTAACGATGTCGTTCCTGTACCTTAATTATGCTCAAGAGATTACACTCGGAGTTCTTTAGGCCTTGACCTGCCAGTTTCCCGAAAATACCAATTATGATAGGGACTTTAACACCCATAGCCCCGTTTGGGATTCAGGGCGTTGGAGTCCCAGAGGGAGCATCGCCTGCGTGGATCGAATATCATCCTGTGTGCATTCTCAATACAGGCCCACCCACTGTTAGCATATTCACGGCTCACTTCTGCAACCGATTTAACTTTAGCACCCCCGCTTCTAACACCTATTATTACAATCTAACACTTACAAAACATTTTTTCAGGTGTCAGGTGTTAAAAAGTAATTTACCTATACACAATAGTAAGCGACAAATGGGGCAAGCGTCGGATCACCCTGGCGAAATACTGGATATAGAATTAAGTTCCCTCGTCCTATTAAATGAAAACAATTAAATTTTTTAAACTAGATACTGGTTAGATGACTTGTTAGTTTAAAGACCACACCATCGAACTCTATAAATGTTACCCCACAACTATCGTTATTTAAGAACGAAACGATCACTCACTTATCTACTCTACCCCCCTGAAGCTTGAACTTACACGTATAATAACGGCAGTAACAGCAGATCAAACTACAGTATACCGAAAAGAGAAGAGCTTAGAATAAGACCTACCCGCTACACCTTCCTCGCAATGTATTAAACTTACCAGAGAATAGAGTTACTTCACTTGAAGTTCGTACATATTTTCCCACAACCCACGCCCTGAATGCACTCACTACAACCAGCCACTTACGATTACTCAAACCCTCGAAAGCTGCCCCACTGCTTTCTGCTTATACGGTAGCTCGCTTCCCTCACTGACCATTTTACTGGACCAATCCAACCCAACCCTACTAATATTTCTATAAAAAAAGCAGTGTATTTTTGGAAAAGTAACAAATATATTAAGCACAGCCAAGTTAGCTTGCATTCTGTAATCTGGAAGAGCCGTATACGAGACCTAAAAAAAAATTTATAAATATTACGCATTCTTCGGTTCCACGCCCGAATCTATTCTTCACTTTAAAAACAGACCATATGGTTAAAAACGAAAAAGGCAATACATATTCTGGTGATGCAACCAGAAATAATTTAGAGCAAGCGTGTGAGCCTCGCTTTTCGGATCAGAGATTACCCGAGGCCTCTGTGGTGTCCAGGAAAACCCATTATACTTGACTGTGCCTCATCACGTTCCGGAGATAAATGGCAGTACTATAAGATTCCTTAGCGGAAGCCCTAGCTCCTTTCCAAGAATGTTGCACAGTTCAGTAAGCTAGAACATAACCTTATTATTTACACGATACTCAATTTAACTCAAGTAATTTTACGTGGCTGGATATCACGGGAAAATTGTCTAGAAAAGTGGGCCAATGAATGGTCTCATATTCACTTCCAGTTTCTGCATCATAGCCCCAATACAAAGCTTTGTCGGTCAATTGGCTCCAAACTGTCTCTACGGGGACTTCTAGTTGTTTTAACCCTAGCTCCTTTCCAAGAATGTTGCACAGTTCAGTAAGCTAGAACATAACCTTATTATTTACACGATACTCAATTTAACTCAAGTAATTTTACGTGGCTGGATATCACGGGAAAATTGTCTAGAAAAGTGGGCCAATGAATGGTCTCATATTCACTTCCAGTTTCTGCATCATAGCCCCAATACAAAGCTTTGTCGGTCAATTGGCTCCAAACTGTCTCTAGGGGGCTTCTAGTTGTTTTTTGGCTCTTCGCATCTTGCACTTATCCAATATCCGCCCTGAAACCCAAAACTAAAATGGATGCACGCTTACCCCGTTGACAGCCAAGTGAGAATCATAACCTCAACTCTTTTCTCAATTATTCAGATACAGTTTTAATACGGCGGTTTGAACTATGACAAATTTATTCGTCACAACCAATTTATTTGGTGTGTCAAATTTATTCGTCATGATAAATTTATTATTGATGTCAAATTTACCCCCCATGAGAAATTTATTCATCGGCAAATATATTCGTTGTGCCATATTCGTGAAGAAAAATGTATTCGTCAGTTAAAAGGGTTGTTGTATCTACTAACATTCAACAGAGCTGTGCGCCATCTGACGTGAAATTATATAAAGCTACAAGTATTTAACGAAAACAGCAACAATAGGTTGCGAACATCACTACGATGCCAGCGCCGAAAACGCTACTGTGGCTAATTTCCGAAGGGTTGTTGTATCTACTAACATTCACCACAGCTGTGCGCCATCTGACGTGAAATTATATAAAGCTACAAGTATTTAACGAAAACAGCAACAATAGGTTCCGAACGTCGCTACGATGCCAGCGCCGAAAACGCTACTGTGGCTAATTTTCCGACAACAAGTTACTTGATACAAGTTGAACTTGCAACTTTAGGAAGAAAAATCTCGGCTACTTTAGCTCAGTTTTTCGGGAACATGTTTCTTGGTACAAGTTGCACTTGCAACTTTAGAAAGCAAAATCTCGGCTCCTATAGGAAATTCGGGATTAATTTTGCCCCGTGGGCCCCTAGGCAACAATAGCATTTTTTCCGGCGAATCGAATGACACATATTTCAAATTGCTATCTGCAATACTTTTCAAAATATCACCGCCACCTGAGGAAACAGAACTCCCCTCCATCCCGCGGTACATATTGCTAACTTCCTCATTGGGGGTTATTTAGGCTTCCCCATACCACCCCCTGCAACTCCCAACAGAACACTTTGCACACCCCAAACCGGTAGAACGAAAAATAACTTAAGCAAAGAGGAGTAACTAGCAATTAACACCTCCACGCTTAAAAGGCTTGCGGGATGCGAGTAGTATAGCATAGAAACTAATTTTTGCACAAAGGGAAACTACTTAAAAAAAATATTGGACCTAAGTACTTAGCCGATAGCTAGAAATAAGTAGAAAAGTAAATTAGAACCGCCATATGAGCCCAGTTCCCGAGTGCGCATCTCGGGTAGTGTATAAATACTAGAAATAAAGACAACTTTGGTTTCTATATATATTATTATTTAGGCTTCCCCTACAACACCCAACAGAACACCTTGCACACCGCAAACCCGTAGAATGAGAAAAAACTTAAGCAAAGAGCAGTTGCTAGCAATTAGCACCTTAACCCTTGAAAGGCTTGCGGGAGGCGCGTAGTGTAGCATAGAAACTAATTTTTGCACAAAGGGAAATTAGTTTAAAAATATATTGAACCTAAGTATTTAGCTGATAGCTAGGAATAAGTAGAAAAGTAAATTAGAACCGCAATATGAGCCCAGTTCCCGAGTGCGCATCTCGGGTAGTGTATAAATACTAGAAATAAAGACAACTTTGGTTTCTATATATATTATTATTTAGGCTTCCCCATACCACCCCCTACAACACCCAACAGAACACCTTGCACACCGCAAACCCGTAGAATGAAAAAAAACGTAAGCAAAGAGGAGTTGCTAGCAATTAGCACCTTAACCCTTGAAGGGCTTGCGGGAGGCGCATAGTATAGTATAGAAACAAATTTTTGCACAAAGGGAAATTAGTTTAAAAAAATATTGAACCTAAGTATTTAGCCGATAGCTAGGAATAAGTAGAAAAGTAAATTAGAACCGCAATATGAACCCAGTTCCCGAGTGCGCATCTCGGGTAGTGTATAAATACTAGAAATAAAGACAACTTTGGTTTCTATATATATTATTATTTAGGCTTCCCCATAACACCCCCTACAACACCCAACAGAACACCTTGCACACCGCAAGCCCGTAGAATGAAAAAAAACTTATGCAAAGAGGAGTTGCTAGCAATTAGCACCTTAACCCTTGAACGGCTTGCGGGAGGCGCATAGTATAGTATAGAAACTAATTTTTGCACAAAGGGAAATTAGTTTAAAAAAATATTGAACCTAAGTATGTAGCCGATAGCTAGGAATAAGTAGAAAAGTAAATTAGAACCGCAATATGAGCCCAGTTCCCGAGTGCGCATCTCGGGTAGTGTATAAATACTAGAAATAAAGACAACTTTGGTTTCTGTATATATTATTATTTAGGCTTCCCCATACCACCCCCTACAACACCCAACAGAACACCTTGCACACCGCAAACCCGTAGAATGAAAAAAAACGTAAGCAAAGAGGAGTTGCTAGCAATTAGCACCTTAACCCTTGAAGGGCTTGCGGGAGGCGCATAGTATAGTATAGAAACAAATTTTTGCACAAAGGGAAATTAGTTTAAAAAAATATTGAACCTAAGTATTTAGCTGATAGCTAGGAATAAGTAGAAAAGTAAATTAGAACCGCAATATGAGCCCAGTTCCCGAGTGCGCATCTCGGGTAGTGTATAAATACTAGAAATAAAGACAACTTTGGTTTCTATATATATTATTATTTAGGCTTTCCCATACCACCCCCTACAACACCCAACAGAACACCTTGCACACCGCAAACCCGTAGAATGAAAAAAAACTTATGCAAAGAGGAGTTGCTAGCAATTAGCACCTTAACCCTTGAACGGCTTGCGGGAGGCGCATAGTATAGTATAGAAACAAATTTTTGCACAAAGGGAAATTAGTTTAAATAAATATTGAACCTAAGTATTTAGCTGATAGCTAGGAATAAGTAGAAAAGTAAATTAGAACCGCAATATGAACCCAGTTCCCGAGTGCGCATCTCGGGTAGTGTATAAATACTAGAAATAAAGACAACTTTGGTTTCTATATATATTATTATTTAGGCTTTCCCATACCACCCCCTACAACACCCAACAGAACACCTTGCACACCGCAAACCCGTAGAATGAAAAAAAACTTATGCAAAGAGGAGTTGCTAGCAATTAGCACCTTAACCCTTGAACGGCTTGCGGGAGGCGCATAGTATAGTATAGAAACAAATTTTTGCACAAAGGGAAATTAGTTTAAAAAAATATTGAACCTAAGTATTTAGCCGATAGCTAGGAATAAGTAGAAAAGTAAATTAGAACCGCAATATGAGCCCAGTTCCCGAGTGCGCATCTCGGGTAGTGTATAAATACTAGAAATAAAGACAACTTTGGTTTCTATATATATTATTATTTAGGCTTCCCCATAACACCCCCTACAACACCCAACAGAACACCTTGCACACCGCAAGCCCGTAGAATGAAAAAAAACTTATGCAAAGAGGAGTTGCTAGCAATTAGCACCTTAACCCTTGAACGGCTTGCGGGAGGCGCATAGTATAGTATAGAAACTAATTTTTGCACAAAGGGAAATTAGTTTAAAAAAATATTGAACCTAAGTATGTAGCCGATAGCTAGGAATAAGTAGAAAAGTAAATTAGAACCGCAATATGAGCCCAGTTCCCGAGTGCGCATCTCGGGTAGTGTATAAATACTAGAAATAAAGACAACTTTGGTTTCTATATATATTATTATTTAGGCTTCCCCATACCACCCCCTACAACACCCAACAGAACACCTTGCACACCGCAAGCCCGTAGAATGAAAAAAAACTTAAGCAAAGAGGAGTTGCTAGCAATTAGCACCTTAACCCTTGAACGGCTTGCGGGAGGCGCATAGTATAGTATAGAAACAAATTTTTGCACAAAGGGAAATTAGTTTAAAAAAATATTGAACCTAAGTATTTAGCTGATAGCTAGGAATAAGTAGAAAAGTAAATTAGAACCGCAATATGAGCCCAGTTCCCGAGTGCGCATCTCGGGTAGTGTATAAATACTAGAAATAAAGACAACTTTGGTTTCTATATATATTATTATTTAGGCTTTCCCATACCACCCCCTACAACACCCAACAGAACACCTTGCACACCGCAAACCCGTAGAATGAAAAAAAACTTATGCAAAGAGGAGTTGCTAGCAATTAGCACCTTAACCCTTGAACGGCTTGCGGGAGGCGCATAGTATAGTATAGAAACAAATTTTTGCACAAAGGGAAATTAGTTTAAATAAATATTGAACCTAAGTATTTAGCTGATAGCTAGGAATAAGTAGAAAAGTAAATTAGAACCGCAATATGAACCCAGTTCCCGAGTGCGCATCTCGGGTAGTGTATAAATACTAGAAATAAAGACAACTTTGGTTTCTATATATATTATTATTTAGGCTTTCCCATACCACCCCCTACAACACCCAACAGAACACCTTGCACACCGCAAACCCGTAGAATGAAAAAAAACTTATGCAAAGAGGAGTTGCTAGCAATTAGCACCTTAACCCTTGAACGGCTTGCGGGAGGCGCATAGTATAGTATAGAAACAAATTTTTGCACAAAGGGAAATTAGTTTAAAAAAATATTGAACCTAAGTATTTAGCCGATAGCTAGGAATAAGTAGAAAAGTAAATTAGAACCGCAATATGAGCCCAGTTCCCGAGTGCGCATCTCGGGTAGTGTATAAATACTAGAAATAAATACAACTTTGGTTTCTATATATATTATTATTTAGGCTTCCCCATAACACCCCCTACAACACCCAACAGAACACCTTGCACACCGCAAGCCCGTAGAATGAAAAAAAACTTATGCAAAGAGGAGTTGCTAGCAATTAGCACCTTAACCCTTGAACGGCTTGCGGGAGGCGCATAGTATAGTATAGAAACTAATTTTTGCACAAAGGGAAATTAGTTTAAAAAAATATTGAACCTAAGTATGTAGCCGATAGCTAGGAATAAGTAGAAAAGTAAATTAGAACCGCAATATGAGCCCAGTTCCCGAGTGCGCATCTCGGGTAGTGTATAAATACTAGAAATAAAGACAACTTTGGTTTCTATATATATTATTATTTAGGCTTCCCCATACCACCCCCTACAACACCCAACAGAACACCTTGCACACCGCAAGCCCGTAGAATGAAAAAAAACTTAAGCAAAGAGGAGTTGCTAGCAATTAGCACCTTAACCCTTGAACGGCTTGCGGGAGGCGCATAGTATAGTATAGAAACAAATTTTTGCACAAAGGGAAATTAGTTTAAAAAAATATTGAACCTAAGTATTTAGCTGATAGCTAGGAATAAGTAGAAAAGTAAATTAGAACCGCAATATGAGCCCAGTTCCCGAGTGCGCATCTCGGGTAGTGTATAAATACTAGAAATAAAGACAACTTTGGTTTCTATATATATTATTATTTAGGCTTTCCCATACCACCCCCTACAACACCCAACAGAACACCTTGCACACCGCAAACCCGTAGAATGAAAAAAAACTTATGCAAAGAGGAGTTGCTAGCAATTAGCACCTTAACCCTTGAACGGCTTGCGGGAGGCGCATAGTATAGTATAGAAACAAATTTTTGCACAAAGGGAAATTAGTTTAAATAAATATTGAACCTAAGTATTTAGCTGATAGCTAGGAATAAGTAGAAAAGTAAATTAGAACCGCAATATGAACCCAGTTCCCGAGTGCGCATCTCGGGTAGTGTATAAATACTAGAAATAAAGACAACTTTGGTTTCTATATATATTATTATTTAGGCTTTCCCATACCACCCCCTACAACACCCAACAGAACACCTTGCACACCGCAAACCCGTAGAATGAAAAAAAACTTATGCAAAGAGGAGTTGCTAGCAATTAGCACCTTAACCCTTGAACGGCTTGCGGGAGGCGCATAGTATAGTATAGAAACAAATTTTTGCACAAAGGGAAATTAGTTTAAAAAAATATTGAACCTAAGTATTTAGCCGATAGCTAGGAATAAGTAGAAAAGTAAATTAGAACCGCAATATGAGCCCAGTTCCCGAGTGCGCATCTCGGGTAGTGTATAAATACTAGAAATAAAGACAACTTTGGTTTCTATATATATTATTATTTAGGCTTCCCCATGACACCCCCTACAACACCCAACAGAACACCTTGCACACCGCAAGCCCGTAGAATGAAAAAAAACTTATGCAAAGAGGAGTTGCTAGCAATTAGCACCTTAACCCTTGAACGGCTTGCGGGAGGCGCATAGTATAGTATAGAAACTAATTTTTGCACAAAGGGAAATTAGTTTAAAAAAATATTGAACCTAAGTATGTAGCCGATAGCTAGGAATAAGTAGAAAAGTAAATTAGAACCGCAATATGAGCCCAGTTCCCGAGTGCGCATCTCGGGTAGTGTATAAATACTAGAAATAAAGACAACTTTGGTTTCTATATATATTATTATTTAGGCTTCCCCATACCACCCCCTACAACACCCAACAGAACACCTTGCACACCGCAAGCCCGTAGAATGAAAAAAAACTTAAGCAAAGAGGAGTTGCTAGCAATTAGCACCTTAACCCTCGAAAGGCTTGCGGGGTACGCATAGTATAGTATAGAAACTAATTTTTGCACAAAGGGAAATTAGTTAAAAATAAAAATGTTGTACGTAAGTAAGCCTCAAGCTACACGCGGTTAGAAACCGGTAAAAATACTAAAAAAAGACCCTCATTTTTACCGACTGACTAGGCGACCAGGAAACGCTAACCCCACTAGCCTTAACAGCGGGAAAAAACCTGCAGGATAATATGTAGTGTGGCATTTACACTGTTTAAAAAAGAATTGAAAATTGTTAGGACACAATGAGAACAATGACTATTATATTGGTTTGAATCGCACGTTCGATCGTTAACTGAGTTTACCTATTACTAGATGTTTTTAAAGGACTTCAAGGAAATTATGCAAAAGAGTTGCTATGATGCCAGCTACCGTAAAGACCCCGATTATTCCTGTAACTGTAGAAAAGAGGCGCAGCCTAGCTAACGGACAGAGCTTTCCTAGCCTCCCACTGGCGACGAATGGACAGTGAGCTGAGAAGAGCAGAAGGGGTGGCAATCTTCCGGGCAGGACCGGTCACACTCGGCTTACCCACCGGTACATTTTTTCCCACGTCCCACGCCCCGAATGCGCCAGCCACTTACGATTGCTCACACCCTCGAAAGCTGCCCCACTAATTTCAGCTTATACGGTAGCCCGCTTACCCCTTGACCACTTTAATGGACCCATCCAACCCAACCCTACTAAATGTCTCCTTAACCACTTAGATATAGGACATAAGCTCTAATCTGAATTCATTTCCGATAGAATACTTACCTTCTTAACTTCAAATAGCGCCATATGGGCTTCGTCCCCGAGCGCGCTTTTAATTTAACCTTTAGGTTAAGCCCTATATGTTAATTTTTTAAATAAATAAAATAAATAAATTAACTTCAAGTAGTTAGGTTTTCACAAAAGTCTCATCCGTTACTTGAAATTCGAAGAGAATACTTGTCATTGCTATGGCCGTTCATACGCGTTCAAATATAAACGGATTTAGTTAGGGCTATCGATTGCTACAAAATGAAACATTCAGAAGTCCTTAGACATATAAATATAAGGAGAAAAACAGGACATGACGCCATCTTGAAAACTACTGTAGATACGGGTTTCAAAATAGTCTCATTCGATTCCCCAGAAAAAATGCTATAGAACTCTAGGGGTTCTAGGGGCAAAAAAAACCCCCAATTCCTCATAGGAACCGAGATATTCGCATTTAAATGTTTTACTTAAACCACGATACTTGCATCTGAAAGTAAATTTTGCATATCTCAGTTTTAATGGTTTGCTGTTAGTGGCAGGGCTTGGTCTTCTGGGTCATTGCTATGGGTACTCGCGCCAATCTTCATTTGGGTATAATCTGCTTCTTTTTTGTGTCCCCCTCCGATTAGGTATAATAGTGCAAACACTTGTGTAACTCTTATCGCGTGAGATCCGACTCATTTCTTAAACTTAGTTAAATAATAATATACTGTATCTCCACCAACAGTCACGATAATTTCGTAAAGCTAACATTACAAATAAAACAAACATCAAAATAATCTTATCTTCCGAATGGAAGGATTTGGTTGACCGACTTATTGACATCCTAACTGGTTAACACCGGATGGACTGACCGAGCTCATTGGAGCAGAAGGGCGAAAAGCTGGTGGGCCCATCATTCCTCCACCAGGCGCTGAACCTGGCACTGGGACGGGCATTGAAACTTTCAAACCTTTTCCCATCCCGACAGCAGCTACTAGGGCTTGTGTATCAGTCATGCTACTCGTCTGTTGTATTCCTAGTGTGTAGCAAAATGGTAGTGAAAAACTACGAAGCAATATCTGCATTTCGTACCTGCTCTGGAAGAGGACTCGATGATCCATTCCACCCCTCACACAACTACATATCTTACACCTTAGAATGGTACAAGGAGGATCGAGAAACTTGTGGCAATAGCGGCATGGCAACCTGTACTCTCACTGCACAATTCGAGATATTACCACTCGATAAAAATTAAATCCGCCCTAACGATGTCGTTCCTGTACCTTAATTATGCTCAAGAGATTACACTCGGAGTTCTTTAGGCCTTGACCTGCCAGTTTCCCGAAAATACCAATTATGATAGGGACTTTAACACCCATAGCCCCGTTTGGGATTCAGGGCGTTGGAGTCCCAGAGGGAGCATCGCCTGCGTGGATCCAATATCATCCTGTGTGCATTCTCAATACAGGCCCACCCACTGTTAGCATATTCACGGCTCACTTCTGCAACCGATTTAACTTTAGCACCCCCGCTTCTAACACCTATTATTACAATCTAACACTTACAAAACATTTTTTCAGGTGTCAGGTGTTAAAAAGTAATTTACCTATACACAATAGTAAGCGACAAATGGGGCAAGCGTCGGATCACCCTGGCGAAATACTGGATATAGAATTAAGTTCCCTCGTCCTATTAAATGAAAACAATTAAATTTTTTAAACTAGATACTGGTTAGATGACTTGTTAGTTTAAAGACCACACCATCGAACTCTATAAATGTTACCCCACAACTATCGTTATTTAAGAACGAAACGATCACTCACTTATCTACTCTACCCCCCTGAAGCTTGAACTTACACGTATAATAACGGCAGTAACAGCAGATCAAACTACAGTATACCGAAAAGAGAAGAGCTTAGAATAAGACCTACCCGCTACACCTTCCTCGCAATGTATTAAACTTACCAGAGAATAGAGTTACTTCACTTGAAGTTCGTACATATTTTCCCACAACCCACGCCCTGAATGCACTCACTACAACCAGCCACTTACGATTACTCAAACCCTCGAAAGCTGCCCCACTGCTTTCTGCTTATACGGTAGCTCGCTTCCCTCACTGACCATTTTACTGGACCAATCCAACCCAACCCTACTAATATTTCTATAAAAAAAGCAGTGTATTTTTGGAAAAGTAACAAATATATTAAGCACAGCCAAGTTAGCTTGCATTCTGTAATCTGGAAGAGCCGTATACGAGACCTAAAAAAAAATTTATAAATATTACGCATTCTTCGATTCCACGCCCGAATCTATTCTTCACTTTAAAAACAGACCATATGGTTAAAAACGAAAAAGGCAATACATATTCTGGTGATGCAACCAGAAATAATTTAGAGCAAGCGTGTGAGTCTCGCTTTTCGGATCAGAGATTACCCGAGGCCTCTGTGGTGTCCAGGAAAACCCATTATACTTGACTGTGCCTCATCACGTTCCGGAGATAAATGGCAGTACTATAAGATTCCTTAGCGGAAGCCCTAGCTCCTTTCCAAGAATGTTGCACAGTTCAGTAAGCTAGAACATAACCTTATTATTTACACGATACTCAATTTAACTCAAGTAATTTTACGTGGCTGGATATCACGGGAAAATTGTCTAGAAAAGTGGGCCAATGAATGGTCTCATATTCACTTCCAGTTTCTGCATCATAGCCCCAATACAAAGCTTTGTCGGTCAATTGGCTCCAAACTGTCTCTACGGGGACTTCTAGTTGTTTTAACCCTAGCTCCTTTCCAAGAATGTTGCACAGTTCAGTAAGCTAGAACATAACCTTATTATTTACACGATACTCAATTTAACTCAAGTAATTTTACGTGGCTGGATATCACGGGAAAATTGTCTAGAAAAGTGGGCCAATGAATGGTCTCATATTCACTTCCAGTTTCTGCATCATAGCCCCAATACAAAGCTTTGTCGGTCAATTGGCTCCAAACTGTCTCTAGGGGGCTTCTAGTTGTTTTTTGGCTCTTCGCATCTTGCACTTATCCAATATCCGCCCTGAAACCCAAAACTAAATTGGATGCACGCTTACCCCGTTGACAGCCAAGTGAGAATCATAACCTCAACTCTTTTCTCAATTATTCAGATACAGTTTTAATACGGCGGTTTGAACTATGACAAATTTATTCGTCACAACCAATTTATTTGGTGTGTCAAATTTATTCGTCATGATAAATTTATTATTGATGTCAAATTTACCCCCCATGAGAAATTTATTCATCGGCAAATATATTCGTTGTGCCATATTCGTGAAGAAAAATGTATTCGTCAGTTAAAAGGGTTGTTGTATCTACTAACATTCAACAGAGCTGTGCGCCATCTGACGTGAAATTATATAAAGCTACAAGTATTTAACGAAAACAGCAACAATAGGTTGCGAACATCACTACGATGCCAGCGCCGAAAACGCTACTGTGGCTAATTTCCGAAGGGTTGTTGTATCTACTAACATTCACCACAGCTGTGCGCCATCTGACGTGAAATTATATAAAGCTACAAGTATTTAACGAAAACAGCAACAATAGGTTCCGAACGTCGCTACGATGCCAGCGCCGAAAACGCTACTGTGGCTAATTTTCCGACAACAAGTTACTTGATACAAGTTGAACTTGCAACTTTAGGAAGAAAAATCTCGGCTACTTTAGCTCAGTTTTTCGGGAACATGTTTCTTGGTACAAGTTGCACTTGCAACTTTAGAAAGCAAAATCTCGGCTCCTATAGGAAATTCGGGATTAATTTTGCCCCGTGGGCCCCTAGGCAACAATAGCATTTTTTCCGGCGAATCGAATGACACATATTTCAAATTGCTATCTGCAATACTTTTCAAAATATCACCGCCACCTGAGGAAACAGAACTCCCCTCCATCCCGCGGTACATATTGCTAACTTCCTCATTGGGGGTTATTTAGGCTTCCCCATACCACCCCCTGCAACTCCCAACAGAACACTTTGCACACCCCAAACCGGTAGAACGAAAAATAACTTAAGCAAAGAGGAGTAACTAGCAATTAACACCTCCACGCTTAAAAGGCTTGCGGGATGCGAGTAGTATAGCATAGAAACTAATTTTTGCACAAAGGGAAACTACTTAAAAAAAATATTGGACCTAAGTACTTAGCCGATAGCTAGAAATAAGTAGAAAAGTAAATTAGAACCGCCATATGAGCCCAGTTCCCGAGTGCGCATCTCGGGTAGTGTATAAATACTAGAAATAAAGACAACTTTGGTTTCTATATATATTATTATTTAGGCTTCCCCTACAACACCCAACAGAACACCTTGCACACCGCAAACCCGTAGAATGAGAAAAAACTTAAGCAAAGAGCAGTTGCTAGCAATTAGCACCTTAACCCTTGAAAGGCTTGCGGGAGGCGCGTAGTGTAGCATAGAAACTAATTTTTGCACAAAGGGAAATTAGTTTAAAAATATATTGAACCTAAGTATTTAGCTGATAGCTAGGAATAAGTAGAAAAGTAAATTAGAACCGCAATATGAGCCCAGTTCCCGAGTGCGCATCTCGGGTAGTGTATAAATACTAGAAATAAAGACAACTTTGGTTTCTATATATATTATTATTTAGGCTTCCCCATACCACCCCCTACAACACCCAACAGAACACCTTGCACACCGCAAACCCGTAGAATGAAAAAAAACGTAAGCAAAGAGGAGTTGCTAGCAATTAGCACCTTAACCCTTGAAGGGCTTGCGGGAGGCGCATAGTATAGTATAGAAACAAATTTTTGCACAAAGGGAAATTAGTTTAAAAAAATATTGAACCTAAGTATTTAGCCGATAGCTAGGAATAAGTAGAAAAGTAAATTAGAACCGCAATATGAACCCAGTTCCCGAGTGCGCATCTCGGGTAGTGTATAAATACTAGAAATAAAGACAACTTTGGTTTCTATATATATTATTACTAGCGGCCCGTCCCGGCTTCGCACGGGTGGACATGATTTTTTTTATATTTTTACCTTTTATTTATATACATTACATACACACAAATCTTTCCTCTTTATAATATTAGTGTAGATGTAGATTAAACACTTCTCAAATGTTCTAATTTGTTATATTCTAGAAATAGTTTCAACCCGAAAACCCCTTTATGGATCCGCCATCTTAGATTTCCAAATCTAAATAATATTCGAAATTAGTGACCTTAATATAATCAGTGTACTAATTTTCATTAAAATTTGTTGAAATCGAGAAATTTTAGTCTCCATATTGGATTCGCCATCTTGAATTTGGAAGTTTTGCTATTATTAGAAATTAGTGGCTTCAGAATAATCATTGTACTACTTTTCATTAAAATCGGTTGAAATCGAGACATTTGGTCTCCATATTTTATCCGCCATCTCGGATTTGCAAATTTTGATAATATGTATTCTAAATTAGTGGCCTCAGAACAATCATTGTATCAATTTTCGTTAAAATCCGTCGAAATCGCAACATTCTGGTGGCCATGTTGGATCCGCCATATTGGATTTGGACATTTTGATAACATTCAAAATAAGTGTTCTCAGAATAATCATTGTACTAATTTTCATTAAAATCCGTTGAAATCGAGAAATTTTGGTCGCCATCTTGGATTTACAAATTTTGATAAAATTTGGAATTAGTGGTCTCCGAATAACCATTGTAATAATTTTCATTAAAATCCGATGAAATCGGGAAATCTTGGTCGACATATTGGATCCGCCATCTTGGATTTGTAAATGTTGATAACATTCAAAATCAGTGACCTCAAGATAATCATTGTACTAATTTTCATTAAAATCCATTGAAACCGAGATATATTGGTCGCCATATTGGGTCCGCCATCTTGGATTTGTAAACTTTGGTAATATTCAAAATCAGTGACTTCAAAACAATCATTGTACTAATTTTCATTAAGATCCGTTGAAATCGAGAAATATAGGTCGCCATATTGGATCCGCCATCTTGAATTTCTAAATTGGATATAGCCTATGTTACTCAGGGTGAATGTAGCTTTCTAATGGTGAAAGAATTTTTGAAATCGGCACAGTAATTTTTGAGTTTATTCATTACAAACATACACACAAAAATACAAATCTTTCCTCTTTATAATATTAGTGTAGATTTAGGCTTCCCCATAACACCCCCTACAACACCCAACAGAACACCTTGCACACCGCAAGCCCGTAGAATGAAAAAAAACTTATGCAAAGAGGAGTTGCTAGCAATTAGCACCTTAACCCTTGAACGGCTTGCGGGAGGCGCATAGTATAGTATAGAAACTAATTTTTGCACAAAGGGAAATTAGTTTAAAAAAATATTGAACCTAAGTATGTAGCCGATAGCTAGGAATAAGTAGAAAAGTAAATTAGAACCGCAATATGAGCCCAGTTCCCGAGTGCGCATCTCGGGTAGTGTATAAATACTAGAAATAAAGACAACTTTGGTTTCTGTATATATTATTATTTAGGCTTCCCCATACCACCCCCTACAACACCCAACAGAACACCTTGCACACCGCAAACCCGTAGAATGAAAAAAAACGTAAGCAAAGAGGAGTTGCTAGCAATTAGCACCTTAACCCTTGAAGGGCTTGCGGGAGGCGCATAGTATAGTATAGAAACAAATTTTTGCACAAAGGGAAATTAGTTTAAAAAAATATTGAACCTAAGTATTTAGCTGATAGCTAGGAATAAGTAGAAAAGTAAATTAGAACCGCAATATGAGCCCAGTTCCCGAGTGCGCATCTCGGGTAGTGTATAAATACTAGAAATAAAGACAACTTTGGTTTCTATATATATTATTATTTAGGCTTTCCCATACCACCCCCTACAACACCCAACAGAACACCTTGCACACCGCAAACCCGTAGAATGAAAAAAAACTTATGCAAAGAGGAGTTGCTAGCAATTAGCACCTTAACCCTTGAACGGCTTGCGGGAGGCGCATAGTATAGTATAGAAACAAATTTTTGCACAAAGGGAAATTAGTTTAAAAAAATATTGAACCTAAGTATTTAGCCGATAGCTAGGAATAAGTAGAAAAGTAAATTAGAACCGCAATATGAGCCCAGTTCCCGAGTGCGCATCTCGGGTAGTGTATAAATACTAGAAATAAAGACAACTTTGGTTTCTATATATATTATTATTTAGGCTTTCCCATACCACCCCCTACAACACCCAACAGAACACCTTGCACACCGCAAACCCGTAGAATGAAAAAAAACTTATGCAAAGAGGAGTTGCTAGCAATTAGCACCTTAACCCTTGAACGGCTTGCGGGAGGCGCATAGTATAGTATAGAAACAAATTTTTGCACAAAGGGAAATTAGTTTAAATAAATATTGAACCTAAGTATTTAGCTGATAGCTAGGAATAAGTAGAAAAGTAAATTAGAACCGCAATATGAACCCAGTTCCCGAGTGCGCATCTCGGGTAGTGTATAAATACTAGAAATAAAGACAACTTTGGTTTCTATATATATTATTATTTAGGCTTTCCCATACCACCCCCTACAACACCCAACAGAACACCTTGCACACCGCAAACCCGTAGAATGAAAAAAAACTTATGCAAAGAGGAGTTGCTAGCAATTAGCACCTTAACCCTTGAACGGCTTGCGGGAGGCGCATAGTATAGTATAGAAACAAATTTTTGCACAAAGGGAAATTAGTTTAAAAAAATATTGAACCTAAGTATTTAGCCGATAGCTAGGAATAAGTAGAAAAGTAAATTAGAACCGCAATATGAGCCCAGTTCCCGAGTGCGCATCTCGGGTAGTGTATAAATACTAGAAATAAAGACAACTTTGGTTTCTATATATATTATTATTTAGGCTTCCCCATAACACCCCCTACAACACCCAACAGAACACCTTGCACACCGCAAGCCCGTAGAATGAAAAAAAACTTATGCAAAGAGGAGTTGCTAGCAATTAGCACCTTAACCCTTGAACGGCTTGCGGGAGGCGCATAGTATAGTATAGAAACTAATTTTTGCACAAAGGGAAATTAGTTTAAAAAAATATTGAACCTAAGTATGTAGCCGATAGCTAGGAATAAGTAGAAAAGTAAATTAGAACCGCAATATGAGCCCAGTTCCCGAGTGCGCATCTCGGGTAGTGTATAAATACTAGAAATAAAGACAACTTTGGTTTCTATATATATTATTATTTAGGCTTCCCCATACCACCCCCTACAACACCCAACAGAACACCTTGCACACCGCAAGCCCGTAGAATGAAAAAAAACTTAAGCAAAGAGGAGTTGCTAGCAATTAGCACCTTAACCCTTGAACGGCTTGCGGGAGGCGCATAGTATAGTATAGAAACAAATTTTTGCACAAAGGGAAATTAGTTTAAAAAAATATTGAACCTAAGTATTTAGCTGATAGCTAGGAATAAGTAGAAAAGTAAATTAGAACCGCAATATGAGCCCAGTTCCCGAGTGCGCATCTCGGGTAGTGTATAAATACTAGAAATAAAGACAACTTTGGTTTCTATATATATTATTATTTAGGCTTTCCCATACCACCCCCTACAACACCCAACAGAACACCTTGCACACCGCAAACCCGTAGAATGAAAAAAAACTTATGCAAAGAGGAGTTGCTAGCAATTAGCACCTTAACCCTTGAACGGCTTGCGGGAGGCGCATAGTATAGTATAGAAACAAATTTTTGCACAAAGGGAAATTAGTTTAAATAAATATTGAACCTAAGTATTTAGCTGATAGCTAGGAATAAGTAGAAAAGTAAATTAGAACCGCAATATGAACCCAGTTCCCGAGTGCGCATCTCGGGTAGTGTATAAATACTAGAAATAAAGACAACTTTGGTTTCTATATATATTATTATTTAGGCTTTCCCATACCACCCCCTACAACACCCAACAGAACACCTTGCACACCGCAAACCCGTAGAATGAAAAAAAACTTATGCAAAGAGGAGTTGCTAGCAATTAGCACCTTAACCCTTGAACGGCTTGCGGGAGGCGCATAGTATAGTATAGAAACAAATTTTTGCACAAAGGGAAATTAGTTTAAAAAAATATTGAACCTAAGTATTTAGCCGATAGCTAGGAATAAGTAGAAAAGTAAATTAGAACCGCAATATGAGCCCAGTTCCCGAGTGCGCATCTCGGGTAGTGTATAAATACTAGAAATAAATACAACTTTGGTTTCTATATATATTATTATTTAGGCTTCCCCATAACACCCCCTACAACACCCAACAGAACACCTTGCACACCGCAAGCCCGTAGAATGAAAAAAAACTTATGCAAAGAGGAGTTGCTAGCAATTAGCACCTTAACCCTTGAACGGCTTGCGGGAGGCGCATAGTATAGTATAGAAACTAATTTTTGCACAAAGGGAAATTAGTTTAAAAAAATATTGAACCTAAGTATGTAGCCGATAGCTAGGAATAAGTAGAAAAGTAAATTAGAACCGCAATATGAGCCCAGTTCCCGAGTGCGCATCTCGGGTAGTGTATAAATACTAGAAATAAAGACAACTTTGGTTTCTGTATATATTATTATTTAGGCTTCCCCATACCACCCCCTACAACACCCAACAGAACACCTTGCACACCGCAAACCCGTAGAATGAAAAAAAACGTAAGCAAAGAGGAGTTGCTAGCAATTAGCACCTTAACCCTTGAAGGGCTTGCGGGAGGCGCATAGTATAGTATAGAAACAAATTTTTGCACAAAGGGAAATTAGTTTAAAAAAATATTGAACCTAAGTATTTAGCTGATAGCTAGGAATAAGTAGAAAAGTAAATTAGAACCGCAATATGAGCCCAGTTCCCGAGTGCGCATCTCGGGTAGTGTATAAATACTAGAAATAAAGACAACTTTGGTTTCTATATATATTATTATTTAGGCTTTCCCATACCACCCCCTACAACACCCAACAGAACACCTTGCACACCGCAAACCCGTAGAATGAAAAAAAACTTATGCAAAGAGGAGTTGCTAGCAATTAGCACCTTAACCCTTGAACGGCTTGCGGGAGGCGCATAGTATAGTATAGAAACAAATTTTTGCACAAAGGGAAATTAGTTTAAATAAATATTGAACCTAAGTATTTAGCTGATAGCTAGGAATAAGTAGAAAAGTAAATTAGAACCGCAATATGAACCCAGTTCCCGAGTGCGCATCTCGGGTAGTGTATAAATACTAGAAATAAAGACAACTTTGGTTTCTATATATATTATTATTTAGGCTTTCCCATACCACCCCCTACAACACCCAACAGAACACCTTGCACACCGCAAACCCGTAGAATGAAAAAAAACTTATGCAAAGAGGAGTTGCTAGCAATTAGCACCTTAACCCTTGAACGGCTTGCGGGAGGCGCATAGTATAGTATAGAAACAAATTTTTGCACAAAGGGAAATTAGTTTAAAAAAATATTGAACCTAAGTATTTAGCCGATAGCTAGGAATAAGTAGAAAAGTAAATTAGAACCGCAATATGAGCCCAGTTCCCGAGTGCGCATCTCGGGTAGTGTATAAATACTAGAAATAAATACAACTTTGGTTTCTATATATATTATTATTTAGGCTTCCCCATAACACCCCCTACAACACCCAACAGAACACCTTGCACACCGCAAGCCCGTAGAATGAAAAAAAACTTATGCAAAGAGGAGTTGCTAGCAATTAGCACCTTAACCCTTGAACGGCTTGCGGGAGGCGCATAGTATAGTATAGAAACTAATTTTTGCACAAAGGGAAATTAGTTTAAAAAAATATTGAACCTAAGTATGTAGCCGATAGCTAGGAATAAGTAGAAAAGTAAATTAGAACCGCAATATGAGCCCAGTTCCCGAGTGCGCATCTCGGGTAGTGTATAAATACTAGAAATAAAGACCACTTTGGTTTCTGTATATATTATTATTTAGGCTTCCCCATACCACCCCCTACAACACCCAACAGAACACCTTGCACACCGCAAACCCGTAGAATGAAAAAAAACTTATGCAAAGAGGAGTTGCTAGCAATTAGCACCTTAACCCTTGAACGGCTTGCGGGAGGCGCATAGTATAGTATAGAAACAAATTTTTGCACAAAGGGAAATTAGTTTAAATAAATATTGAACCTAAGTATTTAGCTGATAGCTAGGAATAAGTAGAAAAGTAAATTAGAACCGCAATATGAACCCAGTTCCCGAGTGCGCATCTCGGGTAGTGTATAAATACTAGAAATAAAGACAACTTTGGTTTCTATATATATTATTATTTAGGCTTTCCCATACCACCCCCTACAACACCCAACAGAACACCTTGCACACCGCAAACCCGTAGAATGAAAAAAAACTTATGCAAAGAGGAGTTGCTAGCAATTAGCACCTTAACCCTTGAACGGCTTGCGGGAGGCGCATAGTATAGTATAGAAACAAATTTTTGCACAAAGGGAAATTAGTTTAAATAAATATTGAACCTAAGTATTTAGCTGATAGCTAGGAATAAGTAGAAAAGTAAATTAGAACCGCAATATGAACCCAGTTCCCGAGTGCGCATCTCGGGTAGTGTATAAATACTAGAAATAAAGACAACTTTGGTTTCTATATATATTATTATTTAGGCTTTCCCATACCACCCCCTACAACACCCAACAGAACACCTTGCACACCGCAAACCCGTAGAATGAAAAAAAACTTATGCAAAGAGGAGTTGCTAGCAATTAGCACCTTAACCCTTGAACGGCTTGCGGGAGGCGCATAGTATAGTATAGAAACAAATTTTTGCACAAAGGGAAATTAGTTTAAAAAAATATTGAACCTAAGTATTTAGCCGATAGCTAGGAATAAGTAGAAAAGTAAATTAGAACCGCAATATGAGCCCAGTTCCCGAGTGCGCATCTCGGGTAGTGTATAAATACTAGAAATAAATACAACTTTGGTTTCTATATATATTATTATTTAGGCTTCCCCATAACACCCCCTACAACACCCAACAGAACACCTTGCACACCGCAAGCCCGTAGAATGAAAAAAAACTTATGCAAAGAGGAGTTGCTAGCAATTAGCACCTTAACCCTTGAACGGCTTGCGGGAGGCGCATAGTATAGTATAGAAACTAATTTTTGCACAAAGGGAAATTAGTTTAAAAAAATATTGAACCTAAGTATGTAGCCGATAGCTAGGAATAAGTAGAAAAGTAAATTAGAACCGCAATATGAGCCCAGTTCCCGAGTGCGCATCTCGGGTAGTGTATAAATACTAGAAATAAAGACAACTTTGGTTTCTGTATATATTATTATTTAGGCTTCCCCATACCACCCCCTACAACACCCAACAGAACACCTTGCACACCGCAAACCCGTAGAATGAAAAAAAACGTAAGCAAAGAGGAGTTGCTAGCAATTAGCACCTTAACCCTTGAAGGGCTTGCGGGAGGCGCATAGTATAGTATAGAAACAAATTTTTGCACAAAGGGAAATTAGTTTAAAAAAATATTGAACCTAAGTATTTAGCTGATAGCTAGGAATAAGTAGAAAAGTAAATTAGAACCGCAATATGAGCCCAGTTCCCGAGTGCGCATCTCGGGTAGTGTATAAATACTAGAAATAAAGACAACTTTGGTTTCTATATATATTATTATTTAGGCTTTCCCATACCACCCCCTACAACACCCAACAGAACACCTTGCACACCGCAAACCCGTAGAATGAAAAAAAACTTATGCAAAGAGGAGTTGCTAGCAATTAGCACCTTAACCCTTGAACGGCTTGCGGGAGGCGCATAGTATAGTATAGAAACAAATTTTTGCACAAAGGGAAATTAGTTTAAATAAATATTGAACCTAAGTATTTAGCTGATAGCTAGGAATAAGTAGAAAAGTAAATTAGAACCGCAATATGAACCCAGTTCCCGAGTGCGCATCTCGGGTAGTGTATAAATACTAGAAATAAAGACAACTTTGGTTTCTATATATATTATTATTTAGGCTTTCCCATACCACCCCCTACAACACCCAACAGAACACCTTGCACACCGCAAACCCGTAGAATGAAAAAAAACTTATGCAAAGAGGAGTTGCTAGCAATTAGCACCTTAACCCTTGAACGGCTTGCGGGAGGCGCATAGTATAGTATAGAAACAAATTTTTGCACAAAGGGAAATTAGTTTAAAAAAATATTGAACCTAAGTATTTAGCCGATAGCTAGGAATAAGTAGAAAAGTAAATTAGAACCGCAATATGAGCCCAGTTCCCGAGTGCGCATCTCGGGTAGTGTATAAATACTAGAAATAAAGACAACTTTGGTTTCTATATATATTATTATTTAGGCTTCCCCATAACACCCCCTACAACACCCAACAGAACACCTTGCACACCGCAAGCCCGTAGAATGAAAAAAAACTTATGCAAAGAGGAGTTGCTAGCAATTAGCACCTTAACCCTTGAACGGCTTGCGGGAGGCGCATAGTATAGTATAGAAACTAATTTTTGCACAAAGGGAAATTAGTTTAAAAAAATATTGAACCTAAGTATGTAGCCGATAGCTAGGAATAAGTAGAAAAGTAAATTAGAACCGCAATATGAGCCCAGTTCCCGAGTGCGCATCTCGGGTAGTGTATAAATACTAGAAATAAAGACAACTTTGGTTTCTATATATATTATTATTTAGGCTTCCCCATACCACCCCCTACAACACCCAACAGAACACCTTGCACACCGCAAGCCCGTAGAATGAAAAAAAACTTAAGCAAAGAGGAGTTGCTAGCAATTAGCACCTTAACCCTTGAACGGCTTGCGGGAGGCGCATAGTATAGTATAGAAACAAATTTTTGCACAAAGGGAAATTAGTTTAAAAAAATATTGAACCTAAGTATTTAGCTGATAGCTAGGAATAAGTAGAAAAGTAAATTAGAACCGCAATATGAGCCCAGTTCCCGAGTGCGCATCTCGGGTAGTGTATAAATACTAGAAATAAAGACAACTTTGGTTTCTATATATATTATTATTTAGGCTTTCCCATACCACCCCCTACAACACCCAACAGAACACCTTGCACACCGCAAACCCGTAGAATGAAAAAAAACTTATGCAAAGAGGAGTTGCTAGCAATTAGCACCTTAACCCTTGAACGGCTTGCGGGAGGCGCATAGTATAGTATAGAAACAAATTTTTGCACAAAGGGAAATTAGTTTAAATAAATATTGAACCTAAGTATTTAGCTGATAGCTAGGAATAAGTAGAAAAGTAAATTAGAACCGCAATATGAACCCAGTTCCCGAGTGCGCATCTCGGGTAGTGTATAAATACTAGAAATAAAGACAACTTTGGTTTCTATATATATTATTATTTAGGCTTTCCCATACCACCCCCTACAACACCCAACAGAACACCTTGCACACCGCAAACCCGTAGAATGAAAAAAAACTTATGCAAAGAGGAGTTGCTAGCAATTAGCACCTTAACCCTTGAACGGCTTGCGGGAGGCGCATAGTATAGTATAGAAACAAATTTTTGCACAAAGGGAAATTAGTTTAAAAAAATATTGAACCTAAGTATTTAGCCGATAGCTAGGAATAAGTAGAAAAGTAAATTAGAACCGCAATATGAGCCCAGTTCCCGAGTGCGCATCTCGGGTAGTGTATAAATACTAGAAATAAAGACAACTTTGGTTTCTATATATATTATTATTTAGGCTTCCCCATGACACCCCCTACAACACCCAACAGAACACCTTGCACACCGCAAGCCCGTAGAATGAAAAAAAACTTATGCAAAGAGGAGTTGCTAGCAATTAGCACCTTAACCCTTGAACGGCTTGCGGGAGGCGCATAGTATAGTATAGAAACTAATTTTTGCACAAAGGGAAATTAGTTTAAAAAAATATTGAACCTAAGTATGTAGCCGATAGCTAGGAATAAGTAGAAAAGTAAATTAGAACCGCAATATGAGCCCAGTTCCCGAGTGCGCATCTCGGGTAGTGTATAAATACTAGAAATAAAGACAACTTTGGTTTCTATATATATTATTATTTAGGCTTCCCCATACCACCCCCTACAACACCCAACAGAACACCTTGCACACCGCAAGCCCGTAGAATGAAAAAAAACTTAAGCAAAGAGGAGTTGCTAGCAATTAGCACCTTAACCCTCGAAAGGCTTGCGGGGTACGCATAGTATAGTATAGAAACTAATTTTTGCACAAAGGGAAATTAGTTAAAAATAAAAATGTTGTACGTAAGTAAGCCTCAAGCTACACGCGGTTAGAAACCGGTAAAAATACTAAAAAAAGACCCTCATTTTTACCGACTGACTAGGCGACCAGGAAACGCTAACCCCACTAGCCTTAACAGCGGGAAAAAACCTGCAGGATAATATGTAGTGTGGCATTTACACTGTTTAAAAAAGAATTGAAAATTGTTAGGACACAATGAGAACAATGACTATTATATTGGTTTGAATCGCACGTTCGATCGTTAACTGAGTTTACCTATTACTAGATGTTTTTAAAGGACTTCAAGGAAATTATGCAAAAGAGTTGCTATGATGCCAGCTACCGTAAAGACCCCGATTATTCCTGTAACTGTAGAAAAGAGGCGCAGCCTAGCTAACGGACAGAGCTTTCCTAGCCTCCCACTGGCGACGAATGGACAGTGAGCTGAGAAGAGCAGAAGGGGTGGCAATCTTCCGGGCAGGACCGGTCACACTCGGCTTACCCACCGGTACATTTTTTCCCACGTCCCACGCCCCGAATGCGCCAGCCACTTACGATTGCTCACACCCTCGAAAGCTGCCCCACTAATTTCAGCTTATACGGTAGCCCGCTTACCCCTTGACCACTTTAATGGACCCATCCAACCCAACCCTACTAAATGTCTCCTTAACCACTTAGATATAGGACATAAGCTCTAATCTGAATTCATTTCCGATAGAATACTTACCTTCTTAACTTCAAATAGCGCCATATGGGCTTCGTCCCCGAGCGCGCTTTTAATTTAACCTTTAGGTTAAGCCCTATATGTTAATTTTTTAAATAAATAAAATAAATAAATTAACTTCAGGTAGTTAGGTTTTCACAAAAGTCTCATCCGTTACTTGAAATTCGAAGAGAATACTTGTCATTGCTATGGCCGTTCATACGCGTTCAAATATAAACGGATTTAGTTAGGGCTATCGATTGCTACAAAATGAAACATTCAGAAGTCCTTAGACATATAAATATAAGGAGAAAAACAGGACATGACGCCATCTTGAAAACTACTGTAGATACGGGTTTCAAAATAGTCTCATTCGATTCCCCAGAAAAAATGCTATAGAACTCTAGGGGTTCTAGGGGCAAAAAAAACCCCCAATTCCTCATAGGAACCGAGATATTCGCATTTAAATGTTTTACTTAAACCACGATACTTGCATCTGAAAGTAAATTTTGCATATCTCAGTTTTAATGGTTTGCTGTTAGTGGCAGGGCTTGGTCTTCTGGGTCATTGCTATGGGTACTCGCGCCAATCTTCATTTGGGTATAATCTGCTTCTTTTTTGTGTCCCCCTCCGATTAGGTATAATAGTGCAAACACTTGTGTAACTCTTATCGCGTGAGATCCGACTCATTTCTTAAACTTAGTTAAATAATAATATACTGTATCTCCACCAACAGTCACGATAATTTCGTAAAGCTAACATTACAAATAAAACAAACATCAAAATAATCTTATCTTCCGAATGGAAGGATTTGGTTGACCGACTTATTGACATCCTAACTGGTTAACACCGGATGGACTGACCGAGCTCATTGGAGCAGAAGGGCGAAAAGCTGGTGGGCCCATCATTCCTCCACCAGGCGCTGAACCTGGCACGGGGACGGGCATTGAAACTTTCAAACCTTTTCCCATCCCGACAGCAGCTACTAGGGCTTGTGTATCAGTCATGCTACTCGTCTGTTGTATTCCTAGTGTGTAGCAAAATGGTAGTGAAAAACTACGAAGCAATATCTGCATTTCGTACCTGCTCTGGAAGAGGACTCGATGATCCATTCCACCCCTCACACAACTACATATCTTACACCTTAGAATGGTACAAGGAGGATCGAGAAACTTGTGGCAATAGCGGCATGGCAACCTGTACTCTCACTGCACAATTCGAGATATTACCACTCGATAAAAATTAAATCCGCCCTAACGATGTCGTTCCTGTACCTTAATTATGCTCAAGAGATTACACTCGGAGTTCTTTAGGCCTTGACCTGCCAGTTTCCCGAAAATACCAATTATGATAGGGACTTTAACACCCATAGCCCCGTTTGGGATTCAGGGCGTTGGAGTCCCAGAGGGAGCATCGCCTGCGTGGATCGAATATCATCCTGTGTGCATTCTCAATACAGGCCCACCCACTGTTAGCATATTCACGGCTCACTTCTGCAACCGATTTAACTTTAGCACCCCCGCTTCTAACACCTATTATTACAATCTAACACTTACCAAACATTTTTTCAGGTGTCAGGTGTTAAAAAGTAATTTACCTATACACAATAGTAAGCGACAAATGGGGCAAGCGTCGGATCACCCTGGCGAAATACTGGATATAGAATTAAGTTCCCTCGTCCTATTAAATGAAAACAATTAAATTTTTTAAACTAGATACTGGTTAGATGACTTGTTAGTTTAAAGACCACACCATCGAACTCTATAAATGTTACCCCACAACTATCGTTATTTAAGAACGAAACGATCACTCACTTATCTACTCTACCCCCCTGAAGCTTGAACTTACACGTATAATAACGGCAGTAACAGCAGATCAAACTACAGTATACCGAAAAGAGCTTAGAATAAGACCTACCCGCTACACCTTCCTCGCAATGTATTAAACTTACCAGAGAATAGAGTTACTTCACTTGAAGTTCGTACATATTTTCCCACAACCCACGCCCTGAATGCACTCACTACAACCAGCCACTCACGATTACTCAAACCCTCGAAAGCTGCCCCACTACTTTCTGCTTATACCGTAGCTCGCTTCCCTCCACTGACATAGAGGAACTGGACTGCTAACCGCCGTCTGAAAAACGAGACCATTTTTAGCGCAGGCTCAAACCACATGGCGCAAATCATGCTATTAAAAATTCCCTAAAATACCGCACAATTATGTTTAAAATGAAGCAAATAAAAAATAATTAAGCTGTCATGAACCGATTTCTTTTATATCACGCTTAATTTTAAGTTTTTTCACAAAAATGTTCCTCGCGGCAATCAGCTGCGGTCTTAAGAAAGACAAAGATAGCTATACAAATTATTTTTCTGCCTTTGTCTAACCTTCACATTTCTCGTTTATACCAACCCAAGCTAAAAGTTGTATCACAAAATGAAGTAGCCATCTGTTGGACATCGTTAAACTATTCTAACAGCTGATTGCAACGGAAAATGATGAGTTGGCGGGCAACTTGTAAAGGCTGTCGTGGGTAAAAGTGATGTGTAAAAAGCTTGTGTTTACTTTTATTTATCTATTGGGAGTATCAAAAAGATGTATCACACGCGAAGATACTAGAAAAAACCAAAAGAAGCGCACATACATGGCGCCACCTTCATTTGGCTATTGGCCATTTTTTTTTGTAAATTTGTCTGCCTGCGGGCTTAAGAAAGAGCGAGATAGTTAGAATTCGGTCAAAATTTGGTCTTGCTTTTGATGTGAGTTTTTGTACGGGATCAGCAGTCCAGTTCTTATATGTCAGTGCTTCCCTCACTGACCATTTTACTGGACCAATACAACCCAACCCTACTAATATTTCTATAAAAAAAGCAGTGTATTTTTGGAAAAGTAACAAATATATTAAGCACAGCCGAGTTAGCTTGCATTCTGTAATCTGGAAGAGCCGTATACGAGACCTAAAAAAAAATTTATAAATATTACGCATTCTTCGGTTCCACGCCCGAATCTATTCTTCACTTTAAAAACAGACCATATGGTTAAAAACGAAAAAGGCAATACATATTCTGGTGATGCAACCAGAAATAATTTAGAGCAAGCGTGTGAGCCTCGCTTTTCGGATCAGAGATTACCCGAGGCCTCTGTGGTGTCCAGGAAAACCCATTATACTTGACTGTGCCTCATCACGTTCCGGAGATAAATGGCAGTACTATAAGATTCCTTAGCGGAAGCCCTAGCTCCTTTCCAAGAATGTTGCACAGTTCAGTAAGCTAGAACATAACCTTATTATTTACACGATACTCAATTTAACTCAAGTAATTTTACGTGGCTGGATATCACGGGAAAATTGTCTAGAAAAGTGGGCCAATGAATGGTCTCATATTCACTTCCAGTTTCTGCATCATAGCCCCAATACAAAGCTTTGTCGGTCAATTGGCTCCAAACTGTCTCTACGGGGACTTCTAGTTGTTTTAGCCCTAGCTCCTTTCCAAGAATGTTGCACAGTTCAGTAAGCTAGAACATAACCTTATTATTTACACGATACTCAATTTAACTCAAGTAATTTTACGTGGCTGGATATCACGGGAAAATTGTCTAGAAAAGTGGGCCAATGAATGGTCTCATATTCACTTCCAGTTTCTGCATCATAGCCCCAATACAAAGCTTTGTCGGTCAATTGGCTCCAAACTGTCTCTAGGGGGCTTCTAGTTGTTTTTTGGCTCTTCGCATCTTGCACTTATCCAATATCCGCCCTGAAACCCAAAATTATTATTATTTGCGACTTCTTGACAATGAATTCTTAGATACTACAATGATAACAAAGGAGATGGATACTACGAAACCTATCTACACTGGCTGTCGTTCGGTGACCTAACCGTTGACTGTGCCTTACCCTGAAACCCAAAACTAAAATGGATGCACGCTTACCCCGTTGACAGCCAAGTGAGAATCATAACCTCAACTCTTTTCTCAATTATTCAGATACAGTTTTAATACGGCGGTTTGAACTATGACAAATTTATTCGTCACAACCAATTTATTTGGTGTGTCAAATTTATTCGTCATGATAAATTTATTATTGATGTCAAATTTACCCCCCATGAGAAATTTATTCATCGGCAAATATATTCGTTGTGCCATATTCGTGAAGAAAAATGTATTCGTCAGTTAAAAGGGTTGTTGTATCTACTAACATTCAACAGAGCTGTGCGCCATCTGACGTGAAATTATATAAAGCTACAAGTATTTAACGAAAACAGCAACAATAGGTTGCGAACATCACTACGATGCCAGCGCCGAAAACGCTACTGTGGCTAATTTCCGAAGGGTTGTTGTATCTACTAACATTCACCACAGCTGTGCGCCATCTGACGTGAAATTATATAAAGCTACAAGTATTTAACGAAAACAGCAACAATAGGTTCCGAACGTCGCTACGATGCCAGCGCCGAAAACGCTACTGTGGCTAATTTTCCGACAACAAGTTACTTGATACAAGTTGAACTTGCAACTTTAGGAAGAAAAATCTCGGCTACTTTAGCTCAGTTTTTCGGGAACATGTTTCTTGGTACAAGTTGCACTTGCAACTTTAGAAAGCAAAATCTCGGCTCCTATAGGAAATTCGGGATTAATTTTGCCCCGTGGGCCCCTAGGCAACAATAGCATTTTTTCCGGCGAATCGAATGACACATATTTCAAATTGCTATCTGCAATACTTTTCAAAATATCACCGCCACCTGAGGAAACAGAACTCCCCTCCATCCCGCGGTACATATTGCTAACTTCCTCATTGGGGGTTATTTAGGCTTCCCCATACCACCCCCTGCAACTCCCAACAGAACACTTTGCACACCCCAAACCGGTAGAACGAAAAATAACTTAAGCAAAGAGGAGTAACTAGCAATTAACACCTCCACGCTTAAAAGGCTTGCGGGATGCGAGTAGTATAGCATAGAAACTAATTTTTGCACAAAGGGAAACTACTTAAAAAAAATATTGGACCTAAGTACTTAGCCGATAGCTAGAAATAAGTAGAAAAGTAAATTAGAACCGCCATATGAGCCCAGTTCCCGAGTGCGCATCTCGGGTAGTGTATAAATACTAGAAATAAAGACAACTTTGGTTTCTATATATATTATTATTTAGGCTTCCCCTACAACACCCAACAGAACACCTTGCACACCGCAAACCCGTAGAATGAGAAAAAACTTAAGCAAAGAGCAGTTGCTAGCAATTAGCACCTTAACCCTTGAAAGGCTTGCGGGAGGCGCGTAGTGTAGCATAGAAACTAATTTTTGCACAAAGGGAAATTAGTTTAAAAATATATTGAACCTAAGTATTTAGCTGATAGCTAGGAATAAGTAGAAAAGTAAATTAGAACCGCAATATGAGCCCAGTTCCCGAGTGCGCATCTCGGGTAGTGTATAAATACTAGAAATAAAGACAACTTTGGTTTCTATATATATTATTATTTAGGCTTCCCCATACCACCCCCTACAACACCCAACAGAACACCTTGCACACCGCAAACCCGTAGAATGAAAAAAAACGTAAGCAAAGAGGAGTTGCTAGCAATTAGCACCTTAACCCTTGAAGGGCTTGCGGGAGGCGCATAGTATAGTATAGAAACAAATTTTTGCACAAAGGGAAATTAGTTTAAAAAAATATTGAACCTAAGTATTTAGCCGATAGCTAGGAATAAGTAGAAAAGTAAATTAGAACCGCAATATGAACCCAGTTCCCGAGTGCGCATCTCGGGTAGTGTATAAATACTAGAAATAAAGACAACTTTGGTTTCTATATATATTATTATTTAGGCTTCCCCATAACACCCCCTACAACACCCAACAGAACACCTTGCACACCGCAAGCCCGTAGAATGAAAAAAAACTTATGCAAAGAGGAGTTGCTAGCAATTAGCACCTTAACCCTTGAACGGCTTGCGGGAGGCGCATAGTATAGTATAGAAACTAATTTTTGCACAAAGGGAAATTAGTTTAAAAAAATATTGAACCTAAGTATGTAGCCGATAGCTAGGAATAAGTAGAAAAGTAAATTAGAACCGCAATATGAGCCCAGTTCCCGAGTGCGCATCTCGGGTAGTGTATAAATACTAGAAATAAAGACAACTTTGGTTTCTGTATATATTATTATTTAGGCTTCCCCATACCACCCCCTACAACACCCAACAGAACACCTTGCACACCGCAAACCCGTAGAATGAAAAAAAACGTAAGCAAAGAGGAGTTGCTAGCAATTAGCACCTTAACCCTTGAAGGGCTTGCGGGAGGCGCATAGTATAGTATAGAAACAAATTTTTGCACAAAGGGAAATTAGTTTAAAAAAATATTGAACCTAAGTATTTAGCTGATAGCTAGGAATAAGTAGAAAAGTAAATTAGAACCGCAATATGAGCCCAGTTCCCGAGTGCGCATCTCGGGTAGTGTATAAATACTAGAAATAAAGACAACTTTGGTTTCTATATATATTATTATTTAGGCTTTCCCATACCACCCCCTACAACACCCAACAGAACACCTTGCACACCGCAAACCCGTAGAATGAAAAAAAACTTATGCAAAGAGGAGTTGCTAGCAATTAGCACCTTAACCCTTGAACGGCTTGCGGGAGGCGCATAGTATAGTATAGAAACAAATTTTTGCACAAAGGGAAATTAGTTTAAATAAATATTGAACCTAAGTATTTAGCCGATAGCTAGGAATAAGTAGAAAAGTAAATTAGAACCGCAATATGAACCCAGTTCCCGAGTGCGCATCTCGGGTAGTGTATAAATACTAGAAATAAAGACAACTTTGGTTTCTATATATATTATTATTTAGGCTTTCCCATACCACCCCCTACAACACCCAACAGAACATCTTGCACACCGCAAACCCGTAGAATGAAAAAAAGCTTATGCAAAGAGGAGTTGCTAGCAATTAGCACCTTAACCCTTGAACGGCTTGCGGGAGGCGCATAGTATAGTATAGAAACAAATTTTTGCACAAAGGGAAATTAGTTTAAAAAAATATTGAACCTAAGTATTTAGCCGATAGCTAGGAATAAGTAGAAAAGTAAATTAGAACCGCAATATGAGCCCAGTTCCCGAGTGCGCATCTCGGGTAGTGTATAAATACTAGAAATAAAGACAACTTTGGTTTCTATATATATTATTATTTAGGCTTCCCCATAACACCCCCTACAACACCCAACAGAACACCTTGCACACCGCAAGCCCGTAGAATGAAAAAAAACTTATGCAAAGAGGAGTTGCTAGCAATTAGCACCTTAACCCTTGAACGGCTTGCGGGAGGCGCATAGTATAGTATAGAAACTAATTTTTGCACAAAGGGAAATTAGTTTAAAAAAATATTGAACCTAAGTATGTAGCCGATAGCTAGGAATAAGTAGAAAAGTAAATTAGAACCGCAATATGAGCCCAGTTCCCGAGTGCGCATCTCGGGTAGTGTATAAATACTAGAAATAAAGACAACTTTGGTTTCTATATATATTATTATTTAGGCTTCCCCATACCACCCCCTACAACACCCAACAGAACACCTTGCACACCGCAAGCCCGTAGAATGAAAAAAAACTTAAGCAAAGAGGAGTTGCTAGCAATTAGCACCTTAACCCTTGAACGGCTTGCGGGAGGCGCATAGTATAGTATAGAAACAAATTTTTGCACAAAGGGAAATTAGTTTAAAAAAATATTGAACCTAAGTATTTAGCTGATAGCTAGGAATAAGTAGAAAAGTAAATTAGAACCGCAATATGAGCCCAGTTCCCGAGTGCGCATCTCGGGTAGTGTATAAATACTAGAAATAAAGACAACTTTGGTTTCTATATATATTATTATTTAGGCTTTCGGGGGGATACCCATAACTTGGCCCCCAAATTTGAGGAACGGGGTTCGAAGCATTTTGCTGTCCTAAATACGGGAAAAATAAAGAAAAAAATCTATCTCGACCCGTTTTCGAGATATAAAAAAAAATAGTTAACACTTGTCCCGTATCAACTCCAGACAGCAAAATGTTTCGAAACCCCGCCACGACACTGAAAAACTTGAATATTAACGAACCGCCACTATTTTCCGCACATTTCTATTTTACCGCCGATCAATTTATTTACACGCACGAATTACAACGCACGAAAAACACTAATTTGTTACAAAAATAAACCCGATACCGCGAAATGTCAATTTAACTACCAAAACAAGCTGAAGTTCGTTTCGTTCTTCTTGAAAAAAAGGTGTGCCAACTGCCAACCGCTTTAGCAAGTTCGTTGAGTTCGTTCTTTTTCGATCAATCGATATTTTGTAAAAGGAAAATATTTAGTTAAAATGCATTTTGTAAAAGGAAAATATTTAGTTAATATGCATTTTGTAAAAGGAAAATATTTAGTTAATATGCATATTTTGTAAAAGGAAAATATTTAGTTGAAATGCATTTTGTAAAAGGAAAATATTTAGTTAATACGCATTTTGTAAAAGGAAAATATTTAGTTAATATGCATATTAACTAAATATTTTCCTTTTACAAAATATGCATATTAACTAAATATTTTCCTTTTACAAAATGCATTTCAACTAAATATTTTCCCTTTACAAAATGCATTTTAACTAAATATTTTCCTTTTACAAAATATGCATATTAACTAAATATTTTCCTTTTACAAAATATGCATATTAACTAAATATTTTCCTTTTACAAAATATGCATATTAACTAAATATTTTCCTTTTACAAAATGCATTTCAACTAAATATTTTCCCTTTACAAAATGCATTTTAACTAAATATTTTCCTTTTACAAAATATGCATATTAACTAAATATTTTCCTTTTACAAAATATGCATATTAACTAAATATTTTCCTTTTACAAAATATGCATATTAACTAAATATTTTCCTTTTACAAAATGCATATTAACTAAATATTTTCCTTTTACAAAATGCGTATTAACTAAATATTTTCCTTTTACAAAATATGCATATTAACTAAATATTTTCCTTTTACAAAATATGCATATTAACTAAATATTTTCCTTTTACAAAATATGCATATTAACTAAATATTTTCCTTTTACAAAATGCATTTCAACTAAATATTTTCCCTTTACAAAATGCATTTTAACTAAATATTTTCCTTTTACAAAATATGCATATTAACTAAATATTTTCCTTTTACAAAATATGCATATTAACTAAATATTTTCCTTTTACAAAATATGCATATTAACTAAATATTTTCCTTTTACAAAATATGCATATTAACTAAATATTTTCCTTTTACAAAATGCATTTTAACTAAATATTTTCCTTTTACAAAATATCGATTGATCGAAAAAGAACGAACTCAACGAACTTGCTAAAGCGGTTGGCAGTTGGCACACCTTTTTTTCAAGAAGAACGAAACGAACTTCAGCTTGTTTTGGTAGTTAAATTGACATTTCGCGGTATCGGGTTTATTTTTGTAACAAATTAGTGTTTTTCGCGCGTTGTTTATAAATAAATTGATCGGCGGTAAAATAGAAATGTGCGGAAAATAGTGGCGGTTCGTTAATATTCAAGTTTTTCAGTGTCGTGGCGGGGTTTCGAAACATTTTGCTGTCTGGAGTTGATACGGGACAAGTGTTAACTATTTTTTTTTATATCTCGAAAACGGGTCGAGATAGATTTTTTTCTTTATTTTTCCCGTATTTAGGACAGCAAAATGCTTCGAACCCCGTTCCTCAAATTTGGGGGCCAAGTTATGGGTATCGTGCCAGGCTTTCCCATACCACCCCCTACAACACCCAACAGAACACCTTGCACACCGCAAACCCGTAGAATGAAAAAAAACTTATGCAAAGAGGAGTTGCTAGCAATTAGCACCTTAACCCTTGAACGGCTTGCGGGAGGCGCATAGTATAGTATAGAAACAAATTTTTGCACAAAGGGAAATTAGTTTAAAAAAATATTGAACCTAAGTATTTAGCCGATAGCTAGGAATAAGTAGAAAAGTAAATTAGAACCGCAATATGAGCCCAGTTCCCGAGTGCGCATCTCGGGTAGTGTATAAATACTAGAAATAAAGACAACTTTGGTTTCTATATATATTATTATTTAGGCTTCCCCATAACACCCCCTACAACACCCAACAGAACACCTTGCACACCGCAAGCCCGTAGAATGAAAAAAAACTTATGCAAAGAGGAGTTGCTAGCAATTAGCACCTTAACCCTTGAACGGCTTGCGGGAGGCGCATAGTATAGTATAGAAACTAATTTTTGCACAAAGGGAAATTAGTTTAAAAAAATATTGAACCTAAGTATGTAGCCGATAGCTAGGAATAAGTAGAAAAGTAAATTATTATTTATTTATTTATTTTATTTTATCTCCACATATAATAGATTAATCTAAAATACATGGATGTATTAGCGCACTCGAGTACTATGCCCATATGGCGCATCACTTAAATTAATATTTATATAAGTATATATTTTAGATCTTTCCGTTCATTAGTATCTTACATACAAAAAATTTTTTTTTAAAATAAATCCAGATATATAATATATAACTTAAAGCTAAAATGAAAAACAATATAAAAATTAACGCAAATAGGATTTTGACTTCTAGAAAACTAAGAATAAAATTAATCCTGGTAAAAATTTCAGATGCAATCTATCTACTATATAAGGGTACTTAAGTTTAGGATATTTATTAATCTAAGGAGCTCGGCTGGTTGCGAGGGGTCCAAAAGCGTAGGTAGGGGAGGGAGGTCATTCCCGTAGGCATTCTTGGTGTCCTCGCAGGTCAGAATATGTTTTATCGTGAGCGGGCACTGACAATGGACGCATCCCCTCTGGGGAATCCTGAAGAAGATATGCCCTTTGGTTAGAAGAGTGTGCCCTGTCCTGATTCTAAAGACTTTGCAGCCATCTCTTCTGGAGAGTTCCCTATTGTAATTGGGAGGGTAGGATGAATCCCAATGGTCGGCCAAGAAGGTTGAACTCTCTCGCCAAGCATCATCGAAGACTCTCCGAATGGCGTTTTTGCTGGCTCTAGCGATGAATCCCACGAAAGGAGGGGTTACTGGGGTTGGGTCGTCCGGATGGCTCTCTAAGGCGTTTTTCGCAGCTTTGTCCGCGAGTTCATTACCTCTAATCCCTAAATGACTAGGGACCCATTCAACTATTAATTTTCCCTTAGCTGCAATAATGGCTGAGCGGGTGATGTAGAGGAGTGGTTCGTTCGGGGCGGGATTGTTGAGCGCCTGAATCGCGGCCATGCAATCAGAGAAGATGATTGTTTTTTCTCCACATATCTGGTAACGCTCCACAGCTTTATAGATAGCGAAGACCTCCGCTTCATAGCTGGAGCTTTGACCAGCAAGTTTAAATGTTTGAGAACTAGGTGACTCTGTATTCGGCAGGTAGGTGATAAGGGCGGCCGCTACTCTGTCCTCGGCCTTGGATCCGTCCGTATAAATTTTGTTCCAGTCAGGAACTTGAGAAAGACGTCGCAGATGACGCTGTTGGTGAATCTCAGCAGGTATATTTTTCTTTCTGCCGGAGGTGAAGGTGATGAGGGAAAAGTAAATTAGAACCGCAATATGAGCCCAGTTCCCGAGTGCGCATCTCGGGTAGTGTATAAATACTAGAAATAAAGACAACTTTGGTTTCTATATATATTATTATTTAGGCTTCCCCATACCACCCCCTACAACACCCAACAGAACACCTTGCACACCGCAAGCCCGTAGAATGAAAAAAAACTTAAGCAAAGAGGAGTTGCTAGCAATTAGCACCTTAACCCTTGAACGGCTTGCGGGAGGCGCATAGTATAGTATAGAAACAAATTTTTGCACAAAGGGAAATTAGTTTAAAAAAATATTGAACCTAAGTATTTAGCTGATAGCTAGGAATAAGTAGAAAAGTAATTTAGAACCGCAATATGAGCCCAGTTCCCGAGTGCGCATCTCGGGTAGTGTATAAATACTAGAAATAAAGACAACTTTGGTTTCTATATATATTATTATTTAGGCTTTCCCATACCACCCCCTACAACACCCAACAGAACACCTTGCACACCGCAAACCCGTAGAATGAAAAAAAACTTATGCAAAGAGGAGTTGCTAGCAATTAGCACCTTAACCCTTGAACGGCTTGCGGGAGGCGCATAGTATAGTATAGAAACTAATTTTTGCACAAAGGGAAATTAGTTTAAATAAATATTGAACCTAAGTATTTAGCTGATAGCTAGGAATAAGTAGAAAAGTAAATTAGAACCGCAATATGAACCCAGTTCCCGAGTGCGCATCTCGGGTAGTGTATAAATACTAGAAATAAAGACAACTTTGGTTTCTATATATATTATTATTTAGGCTTTCCCATACCACCCCCTACAACACCCAACAGAACACCTTGCACACCGCAAACCCGTAGAATGAAAAAAAACTTATGCAAAGAGGAGTTGCTAGCAATTAGCACCTTAACCCTTGAACGGCTTGCGGGAGGCGCATAGTATAGTATAGAAACAAATTTTTGCACAAAGGGAAATTAGTTTAAAAAAATATTGAACCTAAGTATTTAGCCGATAGCTAGGAATAAGTAGAAAAGTAAATTAGAACCGCAATATGAGCCCAGTTCCCGAGTGCGCATCTCGGGTAGTGTATAAATACTAGAAATAAAGACAACTTTGGTTTCTATATATATTATTATTTAGGCTTCCCCATGACACCCCCTACAACACCCAACAGAACACCTTGCACACCGCAAGCCCGTAGAATGAAAAAAAACTTATGCAAAGAGGAGTTGCTAGCAATTAGCACCTTAACCCTTGAACGGCTTGCGGGAGGCGCATAGTATAGTATAGAAACTAATTTTTGCACAAAGGGAAATTAGTTTAAAAAAATATTGAACCTAAGTATGTAGCCGATAGCTAGGAATAAGTAGAAAAGTAAATTAGAACCGCAATATGAGCCCAGTTCCCGAGTGCGCATCTCGGGTAGTGTATAAATACTAGAAATAAAGACAACTTTGGTTTCTATATATATTATTATTTAGGCTTCCCCATGACACCCCCTACAACACCCAACAGAACACCTTGCACACCGCAAGCCCGTAGAATGAAAAAAAACTTAAGCAAAGAGGAGTTGCTAGCAATTAGCACCTTAACCCTCGAAAGGCTTGCGGGGTACGCATAGTATAGTATAGAAACTAATTTTTGCACAAAGGGAAATTAGTTAAAAATAAAAATGTTGTACGTAAGTAAGCCTCAAGCTACACGCGGTTAGAAACCGGTAAAAATACTAAAAAAAGACCCTCATTTTTACCGACTGACTAGGCGACCAGGAAACGCTAACCCCACTAGCCTTAACAGCGGGAAAAAACCTGCAGGATAATATGTAGTGTGGCATTTACACTGTTTAAAAAAGAATTGAAAATTGTTAGGACACAATGAGAACAATGACTATTATATTGGTTTGAATCGCACGTTCGATCGTTAACTGAGTTTACCTATTACTAGATGTTTTTAAAGGACTTCAAGGAAATTATGCAAAAGAGTTGCTATGATGCCAGCTACCGTAAAGACCCCGATTATTCCTGTAACTGTAGAAAAGAGGCGCAGCCTAGCTAACGGACAGAGCTTTCCTAGCCTCCCACTGGCGACGAATGGACAGTGAGCTGAGAAGAGCAGAAGGGGTGGCAATCTTCCGGGCAGGACCGGTCACACTCGACTTACCCACCGGTACATTTTTTCCCACGTCCCACGCCCCGAATGCGCCAGCCACTTACGATTGCTCACACCCTCGAAAGCTGCCCCACTAATTTCAGCTTATACGGTAGCCCGCTTACCCCTTGACCACTTTAATGGACCCATCCAACCCAACCCTACTAAATGTCTCCTTAACCACTTAGATATAGGACATAAGCTCTAATCTGAATTCATTTCCGATAGAATACTTACCTTCTTAACTTCAAATAGCGCCATATGGGCTTCGTCCCCGAGCGCGCTTTTAATTTAACCTTTAGGTTAAGCCCTATATGTTAATTTTTTAAATAAATAAAATAAATAAATTAACTTCAGGTAGTTAGGTTTTCACAAAAGTCTCATCCGTTACTTGAAATTCGAAGAGAATACTTGTCATTGCTATGGCCGTTCATACGCGTTCAAATATAAACGGATTTAGTTAGGGCTATCGATTGCTACAAAATGAAACATTCAGAAGTCCTTAGACATATAAATATAAGGAGAAAAACAGGACATGACGCCATCTTGAAAACTACTGTAGATACGGGTTTCAAAATAGTCTCATTCGATTCCCCAGAAAAAATGCTATAGAACTCTAGGGGTTCTAGGGGCAAAAAAAACCCCCAATTCCTCATAGGAACCGAGATATTCGCATTTAAATGTTTTACTTAAACCACGATACTTGCATCTGAAAGTAAATTTTGCATATCTCAGTTTTAATGGTTTGCTGTTAGTGGCAGGGCTTGGTCTTCTGGGTCATTGCTATGGGTACTCGCGCCAATCTTCATTTGGGTATAATCTGCTTCTTTTTTGTGTCCCCCTCCGATTAGGTATAATAGTGCAAACACTTGTGTAACTCTTATCGCGTGAGATCCGACTCATTTCTTAAACTTAGTTAAATAATAATATACTGTATCTCCACCAACAGTCACGATAATTTCGTAAAGCTAACATTACAAATAAAACAAACATCAAAATAATCTTATCTTCCGAATGGAAGGATTTGGTTGACCGACTTATTGACATCCTAACTGGTTAACACCGGATGGACTGACCGAGCTCATTGGAGCAGAAGGGCGAAAAGCTGGTGGGCCCATCATTCCTCCACCAGGCGCTGAACCTGGCACGGGGACGGGCATTGAAACTTTCAAACCTTTTCCCATCCCGACAGCAGCTACTAGGGCTTGTGTATCAGTCATGCTACTCGTCTGTTGTATTCCTAGTGTGTAGCAAAATGGTAGTGAAAAACTACGAAGCAATATCTGCATTTCGTACCTGCTCTGGAAGAGGACTCGATGATCCATTCCACCCCTCACACAACTACATATCTTACACCTTAGAATGGTACAAGGAGGATCGAGAAACTTGTGGCAATAGCGGCATGGCAACCTGTACTCTCACTGCACAATTCGAGATATTACCACTCGATAAAAATTAAATCCGCCCTAACGATGTCGTTCCTGTACCTTAATTATGCTCAAGAGATTACACTCGGAGTTCTTTAGGCCTTGACCTGCCAGTTTCCCGAAAATACCAATTATGATAGGGACTTTAACACCCATAGCCCCGTTTGGGATTCAGGGCGTTGGAGTCCCAGAGGGAGCATCGCCTGCGTGGATCGAATATCATCCTGTGTGCATTCTCAATACAGGCCCACCCACTGTTAGCATATTCACGGCTCACTTCTGCAACCGATTTAACTTTAGCACCCCCGCTTCTAACACCTATTATTACAATCTAACACTTACCAAACATTTTTTCAGGTGTCAGGTGTTAAAAAGTAATTTACCTATACACAATAGTAAGCGACAAATGGGGCAAGCGTCGGATCACCCTGGCGAAATACTGGATATAGAATTAAGTTCCCTCGTCCTATTAAATGAAAACAATTAAATTTTTTAAACTAGATACTGGTTAGATGACTTGTTAGTTTAAAGACCACACCATCGAACTCTATAAATGTTACCCCACAACTATCGTTATTTAAGAACGAAACGATCACTCACTTATCTACTCTACCCCCCTGAAGCTTGAACTTACACGTATAATAACGGCAGTAACAGCAGATCAAACTACAGTATACCGAAAAGAGCTTAGAATAAGACCTACCCGCTACACCTTCCTCGCAATGTATTAAACTTACCAGAGAATAGAGTTACTTCACTTGAAGTTCGTACATATTTTCCCACAACCCACGCCCTGAATGCACTCACTACAACCAGCCACTCACGATTACTCAAACCCTCGAAAGCTGCCCCACTACTTTCTGCTTATACCGTAGCTCGCTTCCCTCACTGACCATTTTACTGGACCAATACAACCCAACCCTACTAATATTTCTATAAAAAAAGCAGTGTATTTTTGGAAAAGTAACAAATATATTAAGCACAGCCGAGTTAGCTTGCATTCTGTAATCTGGAAGAGCCGTATACGAGACCTAAAAAAAAATTTATAAATATTACGCATTCTTCGGTTCCACGCCCGAATCTATTCTTCACTTTAAAAACAGACCATATGGTTAAAAACGAAAAAGGCAATACATATTCTGGTGATGCAACCAGAAATAATTTAGAGCAAGCGTGTGAGCCTCGCTTTTCGGATCAGAGATTACCCGAGGCCTCTGTGGTGTCCAGGAAAACCCATTATACTTGACTGTGCCTCATCACGTTCCGGAGATAAATGGCAGTACTATAAGATTCCTTAGCGGAAGCCCTAGCTCCTTTCCAAGAATGTTGCACAGTTCAGTAAGCTAGAACATAACCTTATTATTTACACGATACTCAATTTAACTCAAGTAATTTTACGTGGCTGGATATCACGGGAAAATTGTCTAGAAAAGTGGGCCAATGAATGGTCTCATATTCACTTCCAGTTTCTGCATCATAGCCCCAATACAAAGCTTTGTCGGTCAATTGGCTCCAAACTGTCTCTACGGGGACTTCTAGTTGTTTTAGCCCTAGCTCCTTTCCAAGAATGTTGCACAGTTCAGTAAGCTAGAACATAACCTTATTATTTACACGATACTCAATTTAACTCAAGTAATTTTACGTGGCTGGATATCACGGGAAAATTGTCTAGAAAAGTGGGCCAATGAATGGTCTCATATTCACTTCCAGTTTCTGCATCATAGCCCCAATACAAAGCTTTGTCGGTCAATTGGCTCCAAACTGTCTCTAGGGGGCTTCTAGTTGTTTTTTGGCTCTTCGCATCTTGCACTTATCCAATATCCGCCCTGAAACCCAAAACTAAAATGGATGCACGCTTACCCCGTTGACAGCCAAGTGAGAATCATAACCTCAACTCTTTTCTCAATTATTCAGATACAGTTTTAATACGGCGGTTTGAACTATGACAAATTTATTCGTCACAACCAATTTATTTGGTGTGTCAAATTTATTCGTCATGATAAAGGACCCCGCACATTTTGTATGGAAAAGTGCGTACAGTCAAATCGACTGAAAATTTAGTATGTTGTACTTCAAGACATCCTGATCAAAAGTTCCCATGGGCGCAACTTCAAAAAATGGCCAGTTTTAGAGATACAGGGTGTTTCATTTTAATAGACGTACTCACATATCTCGAAAACTACGCATCCTAGGAAAAAATGTTTCGGACAAAAGTTATAGAGTACCACAAGGGTTAACTAGCGGTGACCTTGCCTTTGACCTTGAAGTCAAGGATCAAGGTCATTTCAAGGTCAAATCAATTTTTACATAGTGATCCCTACTTCTGACCCCGGAAATGGAAAAAGCGCAACATTTTGCATGAACATGAACAATGAGTATATGTATGTCGCTAATATGTTTAGTTTCTTTAATTATTTCGATTACCAGCGTCTCTTATATTATCAAGTAAAGTGACGCTTGGATATTTCATATGAGGCTGGTGTCGCGCATACCCTAAGAACCATAACACACTTGCGACATGTGCACAGCAACCTAATGTTCTCGAACCTGATACACAAGTACAGTAATAACCTCTTATAGGCTCATTATTCTGATCCTCATGAGGTCTATAAGTTATCCATAACTGATACCTTGTCGAATTTCGGAAGCGGGAGTACAGCCGTACCCTGAGGAAACCATTTTCATACCGGTGCTCATCAAATTCAAAAAATTCGGATCCATCGCGTACTAGTTTATCCTGAATATAAGCAGGTGCTAAATTAATCTGATAGTCGCAAGGTTCTTAGGGTATGCGCGACACCAACCTCATATCAAATATCCAAGCGTCACTTTACTTGATAATATAAGAGACGCTGGTAATCGAAATAATTAAAGAAACTAAACATATTAGCGACATACATATACTCATTGTTCATGTTCATGCAAAATGTTGCGCTTTTTCCATTTCCGGGGTCAGAAGTAGGGATCACTATGTAAAAATTGATTTGACCTTGAAATGACCTTGATCCTTGACTTCAAGGTCAAAGGCAAGGTCACCGCTAGTTAACCCTTGTGGTACTCTATAACTTTTGTCCGAAACATTTTTTCCTAGGATGCGTAGTTTTCGAGATATGTGAGTACGTCTATTAAAATGAAACACCCTGTATCTCTAAAACTGGCCATTTTTTGAAGTTGCGCCCATGGGAACTTTTGATCAGGATGTCCTGAAGTACAACATACTAAATTTTCAGTCGATTTGACTGTACGCACTTTTCCATACAAAATGTGCGGGGTCCTTTCTTTCTTTTTACGTTGCTTTAATATACACCGAATGGGGGGTGTTTTTTTATCACAAGCTTTTCATTTTAAAAATTTCTTTTCTTTTTTAACTAAAGTACACAAAATCACAATGCGTTCACATCAAAAGTGCAATTTTTCTCTGTTTAGGATTTGTTGCGATTCAGTTCCTCGGGCGAGTGCTTCTTTTGCTTTCCAAATGCTAACTACTCATCAGTCCAAAAACCAAACAAGGCTGTACTCCCTCCGATACCCACGCACACAACCACAGCGAGCCGCCGGTCTCGCTCGAGCCGGGACGGAGGAACCGTTGTTGAGACTCAACTCATGGAAACTCCTCCTCCTGGCCCGAGTGCGACCGACCGGTCGCCGTGGCAAAGAATATCTATTTCAACAAGAAGCGACACTTTAATACCCTCTCAAAATTTCAACTCATATGCAAGCTCTCGCAAACACACCCAGCAAAATTTCCCATTAGATAAAGCAGCTCAGGGCTACTACCTCTGTAAATACCTATAAGAAATGTAGAGAGAGAAATAGTCACCAAAAAGTTCTCACAGACAGCTTTTACAGCGTAAGCTATAAACTGAAGCTTTTTTATGAACGCTTTTTTAAAGGCGCCCTGGAGCCGGGCACCAGTACTAGGTCGCTCAAGTTTACCTCCCCTCGCAATGTTAAGTTATAGGGAAATGCCGAATCGGAAAAGGGAGAAGAGGCAGGCAGCACACACCGAGCATGAATACGGACGAGATTGTTTCCAGTTTTTCATTGTGCGTTTTTAAAGGCGCCCTGGAGCGGAATTTCTTTTGTGTGCTGCTCGCTTACGAAAAATATCGGGTGGTCTTGATTTGTTCGGAAATGTGAAGAAGCTTAAAAGTTTTTGAGTAAAAAAGTGCTTTCTTAGAAGCAATTAATTAAATTAAATTAAATGTGCTTTAGATAAATGATGGGTAAGCATAATAAAATGTGTTTGGTGTGTGGCTGTGGAAAAGGCAGCGTGTAATGTGCTCATAGAAAAGTTTTGTGATAAAAGATTTTTGTGAGGTGCACCCTGCAGGAGTGTTCCACTTTTCGCCCCAAATTTTTGTCTTTCTCTCACTTATACTTTCTTTATTACTAACTATTTCTAGCATAAACTCCCATTTCATTCCTATAACGGTACCAAGGTCGAAAAAATATAAGGAAATACGTCACGAGTGTCGCCTCTTGTTAATAGATACTCTTTGGCCGTGGCTGCTGGTCGCTGGCTTCGTTGAATAAAATTCTCTATTCGCTGCACCGAACAGCGCTCCCCAAGGCCCCGACCCGCCCGTCACATCCGCCGCACAGATCGCTCGGACCGAGAATTTGCTACCGTCGGGAAGTTGAAATTCTCCGACCGAGCGAACCGTAACGGTGATCTACCGCTAGTCAGCCGCAGCGAACGAGGAACTTGTGCGTTTTTGTAAAGGCGGTTCTACACTATCATCGCCGCACGCAAAAGATCATGAACAAGTTCGTGAATGTGCGGTTTTCACAGTGTGGATCCTACAGAATCCTGATAAACTTCCGTGAACAAGTTGGTGTATGTGCCAAAGTGATTATCGGTCTGGTTCTATTCTGATACGATTCACTTGTTCACGAAGTGCGTGCTGCAATGCTTTCACCTTGTACATGGAGGTCTACTTTGGCGTAAATGAGTATCCTGATAGGTTATAGCGGGCCCAACCTTTTTTAAATTAATGTCGAATGTTTTGAATGACATTCTTCTAAAATTTGCGACTTGTGCCTGTCTTTCGTGTTCACGAACTGGTTCACGATCTTGTGCGTGCGGCGATGATAGTGTAGAACCGCCTTAAGTTTCAGGCAAAAATTCCTCGTCCGCTGTTGCCGATGCGGGAATCGAAACACCGGGCGACGCTGCCAAGACCAGCGATGGGAATTTTTTTTAATTGTTGACCATAACACAGTCTTCTTCGCAAGATGGTTCGTACCATTTCGCAGGTTCTATAAACTTAAAATTTCCAGATTTATTGTCGAAAATATATCTCGGCATCATCATATTACAAGTGAATGTATTGAATGTGAAGTCGATTTTTTATTTATATTGGAAACATCAAAACCAAAGCATTGTTTGTACATATTTTTAATGATTTCTGTTATTTTTCTTCGGTTACTTGCAAGATTATATTTCGAACATATGTAGCAAAATGCATCAGCGGTGCTTTGGGTTGTGAGAATGTGATAAAAGAGGAATGAAGCGTAATAGATACCATAAAAAACAATCAATGCCTCCTTTTAAAAAAATCTTGAATCTTACTTCATAGATCAAATGATTGGATTCAAGCTCAACTACCTAATGAAAGTATAGTTACCATATTTGTCCCTGATTTACTCTGGCTTGATGGGATCAAATGGATTTCGGGTTCGAACTCAGTGACCCGAAAAATGCATAGTTATTATATCCTTCGCTTTGACCTTGAAACGACCTTAACCCTGACTTAACTGTCTCTTGTCTTGGGGGGCCTCAATAGTCCGGTTGGTAACGCGACGTGTTCACTGCGAGCCAGCAGGACGCTAGAGGTTGTGGGTTCGATTCTCACGAGAAACCCTGGTCACAAAAAGTGTTATCACATTGGGCCTGTAATGGCCTAAGTGTGTCTTCGGACAGCCACAACAATCTACATCTAACTGTCTCTTTGTAAATTTGAACTTCAGATGACCTTGACCCTGACCAGATGGGGTCAAACAGACTCAGGATTCGGATTCAGCGACCTATTATTTCGACTTTACCGTTATTTTGTAAAGCTGACCTTCAAATACCCTTGTTCTAACCTGATGGGGTCAAACCGACGCCGAATGCGGATTCAGCGATCCCAAAAACAGTCCATTGCTCATAAATTTTTTTTTTTTTTTTTTGTAGGGCTGTGTTATCAAAACTTGCAAATCCAAGATTGGGAATCCAATATGGCAACCAAGATTTCTCGATTTCAACCGATTTTAATGAAAATTGGTATTGATTTTAAATATTATCAAAATATCTAAATCCAAAACGTTTGTGTTGACTTCGTCAAATACACTGAGTGAACAAGTGTCGCTTCCTCAACTGGCAAATTTATAGAAAATGATCACCCTGTATATGTATGCCTTATCAATTATTAACTTTAGCTGACCAATTACACTGTTGTACACCGAGTTTTACTTAAGGTCGAGACTAAGCAGAATGGATTCATTGTATTGAAATATGGCATTTTGCCAAGTTTCATGCAAATTCATAAAAAAATTAAAAAGTTATTAATGTTTAAAGTTTTGAAAGAGACGAAAAAAATATTGTCCAATTTACTTGGTTTTTGGTATACGAGTTGAGAATAATTAATTAAAACTGTTTACATTGTCAACAATTTTTTATAATAATTAATTATATAAGTTTTTTACACGAAAATTTTTCGAAAAATGAAAAGAAAAGTTATAAATCGGCTCATTAAGCAGAATGTTTGTCGAAAAAAAAAAATTTTTTATGCACATCATACATTTCTATGATCAGCTAGAAATTCTGCATAGACTCATAAAAAAAAATATCTAATTTTCAATATTAACAATTTTTTGTTAATAACTTTTTAATTTTTTTATAGAATTGTTAAATATTTCGGATTATGAATCCTCTTGATGTCCTTCACAAACGCTATAAAGGGTTTGCTTAGGTAAAATTTAAAAGTCGATTCTGTACAACAGTGTTATCAGCATCTAAGACCCTATCTTACTTGTCCTCAAAATAAAATAATAAAAAATAATAATAATACTTAATATATTATGCCTTCCTGAAATTCATGTTTTCATTCATTCCATACATGTATTAACTTGCGAATGCAAGATTAAATTAGAATAGTCAATTAAGCAATTCGCTAAATAAGCCCTGTGGGCCTGTAAGAAACTTTTTGGTAGGACGTGGGGTTTTAATCAAAAGATGATTCTTTGGCTATACGACACAATTTTCAAAACAATTATAATACTATTAAAAAAATTATAAGGGGAATAAATAATTATATATGTATATTTATTTAGTTAAAATTAAAATATTTTGAACTAAGCAAATGGAGAGAGGACAAAGGATTAAATGCAAAATAGTATTGAAATTAACAAAACTCATTTATTTTTCTTTTCAAAATTAAATTTTCAATCCTCTCTGTAATTTCATCAAGATGGTCTCACTTTGCCGGCTGTCACAAAATAAACTAGTCTGGAATCAAAAAAAAACCACAGTGAGCGCTCTAACTTGAAAACTATGAATTGCGTCGAAATCGTTGATAAATGGTACTCAAAACCTTCAAAACAAATGACGAGTAATTATAAAGCTTGAAACATGATGAGATATACCCCAACATCCCCCAGAAGATGAAAAACAATTATGAGTTACACCACCCTGTTCTTCAATCTGGCCCGGTTTACACCAACCTTTCGAAGGTCTTACTGGGACTCTCACACACCCCGACATCCCCCAGAAAATGAAGAACATTTATGGGTTACACCACCCCGTTCTTCAATCTGGCCCGGTTTACACCAACCTTTCGAATGTCGTATTGGGGCTCATGCTTTTAACAATCAAAAAATATTAAGAATTTAAGATTCAACGATTTCGTCGCTACAGCTTTGCAAAGCTCCATTTTAATTATATGCGCTACACAATCACTTAAACTTTAAAAGAGCTTTTATGCACAATCATGCCACTCAGACTATTTACTCTATTAGTAAATCTACACCAAAACATTTCAACAAGAACACTCAGTGATTACTCACCTTAGTCTCTTTTTCAACAAAAATTACTCCACTCCTCCGAAATATAATTACTTATTTTGTTCACTCTTCAGACAAAACTTCTTTAAAACACACTCCTTTGCCAGCTCAACTTAAAATGAGCTGCCTTTGGAAAATATTCAAATTTCTACCTAAGAAACTTTCACGCACAATCATGCTTGATGCCTCGCATGCAATTTTATGGCACCCTCATAAAAGGCTAACCCGAACCCTTAAAAAGAGCTGCACACATCGCTAGGCAATGCGCCGAATCTCAGCTCTTAGGCATCGCCACAAAGAATTATGCGCCTACCCAAAACAAAAGAATCCCCAGACATTTACTTAAGAATCCCAAGTCCCGACGCAATATTTTACAATCATCATGTAAACTCGGGATTCTCATTTTATTCCTAGTAAAATGACTAGCTAGTACCATTCTAGACTTCACAAACCTTTTTTTTACACAATTGATGCTTATGCCGACATTGTGTGGTGGCCCAAAGTTCAACAGCAGATTATTAAGCGCAACAAGCTACAATGGCTTGCCTGCCTCTTCATAACAGCCATGGAGACGACGGCAGAACTAGCTATCTTGTACATTTTCATTTTGAAATCAGCAGTTTAGTGCTCTAAGAGTGTAAATTACATATAACATGCCAGTTACTGACAATAGTCACATAAGCATGCTGCTAAGCAGCCCTTACTTAAGAGTATTTTATAATAGACTACATGACCAGGAAGAAGATTCAGGATTCTCATCCCTGACTGGAAAGGCGATAGCTTAATTGGTTCACAGATGCCTCAAAAATAGAGCATGGTGTTGATGCTGGTGTCTGTGGACGCAATACCAAAATCTCAGTTGAAATGGTGAAATGGCTCAGCGTTTTCCAGGCCTGAGTCCTTCTAAACCCTTACAAGGGACTGAAGGGTGCCGACAACAACAAATTCCTTCATTCCACAGTTACAACAAAAAGTTTGAAATATGGCAAATTTAGATTGCTATGATTATACCTGTTGTAATTTATCGATACTATCGCCAAATAATTAATTAAAATAATTTTCTTCAATTTGACATCAGTACGTCACGACAAGTGAAAAAAGGTTTGTTTGGTAACTTTTGGGTAAAAATTTCTTGAGTAAAAATCTGGTAAAAAGTTTCATATGGTAGTGAGGATAAGCATCAAAAGTTACCAGACGAATTCAAGTAAAAATTGGATAAATCTTACTTGTGTATGTAAATTGTCAAACGTGATCAAGATGTTAGAGGGAAAACTTATAGATTTATTTAATATTTTTGAAGATCTTGAAATATGTTTTTTATTTATTTAAACAATTTTTCAATAACTTCTTCTTCTATCTGAATCGCAACGCAAAATTGAAACACACAAATGACAGATTACACAGTGACAAGCAATCGGTGATTTTACCCAAATTTACTTAAAATCTGGTAAAATTGTGTAAGAGAAGTGTTGTCAAGAGCTCAGTATTTCCCCTCCGTGAGGTTAATAGACACCTCCAGGTAAAAAATTTACCCGCGAGTAAAAACTTTATAGTTACCAGACAGACCTATAATCTATCAAATAAGACAGATTGTTGTCTGTGGCTTGAAGACGGTGAAAATACATCAGTTATCTTGTGTGCTTGTCTCGCTTTAGCACGGTTAAGAGGGAAGATTTCAAATCAAGAGTTTTTGGATTCGGCTGACGTTGTTCGTCTTCCATTAAAGACCTTCTGACGTTCCTTAGAGTAGCAGATCGTCGTTTGCTTTAAAGAAGTTTCAGCACAAAAAAACCTGTTGGTCAAAGTGGCCATCATAAAAGTTGTCTCTAGCAATTTATGATAATAATAAACACATATCTCACTAATATTTTATTTAAAAAAAAACCAATTCAATATCTTTTTCTGTCTCTTTCTCTATCCTTATCCCGTCTTCTGTCCTTCTCCCAGTCTGAATATCGATCGTCTGCATACCGATCAGAATATCGATCATTTTTGTATTCGCGATCATATCTTTTTCGCTCTTTCTCCCTCATCTCGCGCTCTCTGTCTCGCTCTCGATCACGCTCTTTTTCTCTTTCCCGTTCCTTCTCCCTCTCTCTTTCCCGCTCTCGTTCTTTACGCAGTCTCTCTCGTTCTCTGTCTCGTTCGAACTCTTCATGTTCCCGATCCATCCGCTTCTTTTCATGACGCTTATCCCGATCTCTTGACCGGGACCTTTCTTTGTTTTGTTTCTTGTGCTTCTTTTTCGACATTTCTTCTTCCAATTTTTCCAAGTTCTCGTCCTCGCTGGGCATATCTTCGTCGAGGTCCTCATCCAACGCAGAAACTTTTGGCTCTAATTCATTGTTTTCCTCAAGAACAGCTCGCTTTTGTATCCTCGGCAGGATAATGTCGCAGACTCGATCGTTGCGGAGTAATTCGTCAATAAAATCATCCATGTACACAATTTCAAAATGGCCCAACCTATTTTGCCGTCGAAGTTTTCTATTGTCATTATAAAGCGGCTCCAGATATTTGTAGCAGTCCAACGACGAGCCAGTGAGCCGCAAGTAAAAGGCGCCGAGGGCTCGCACGTATTTGAATTCTTCGTTTTTAATAAATTCGACGACGATATCTTTTTCAGGTTGAATTTGCAGCATCTTAAGGGTCAAGCAGAGGAACTGAGTTGGCTTAATATTTCCTCCAAAGACTCCGCCGACGTACCGCAGCTCCATAGCTTTGTCCACCAGGAGCTCGGCTGTAAGAGCAAAGCATTGCTCCTTCCAGTACTTCGAGTCATAAATGCGGGATCTTATGATTTTCTCAATCAAGTACTGTGGATTGGTTCCGTGTATGTTCTTGGCTTCTTTTACTGTCCGATTTGCCATTTTTTATAGTTTTCGCCAGGACTTACGACATATAAACAAAGCTACAAGACACTACTGCCATTTCTCTGACACTTTAGATAATAAACGTCATTTACGGGATTTTTTCATATTTCCCAGTATAGAGTGTTTGCTAATTTGTTCAATCAGTTCAAGCCACTGACATATAACAACTGGACTCATGATCCTGTACAAAAACCCGCTTCAAAATTAAACCAAATTTTGACCGAATTCTAGCTATTATCATGTTTCCATGCACAGGGTTGAGTTGGAGTTGAGTTTTCGTTAAGAAAATGGCCACTAATTCTGAACTGTTTCCATGAGCAGCTTTGACATTTCATAAGGATAGCTGTAAAGTATTTAAAAAAATGGAAATAAATAGAAGTTTTGTGCACAGCTCAAAGGAAAAAAATCAAAGAAATGCTGGCCTCAATTTAAAAAAAAACATATTTCTAAGATAAATATGAGAAGAAAAGTATTTGAAAGAAGGCTGGGAAGGCGCATTCTATCTTCTTCAAAATTACACCAGGAAATGATAAGTAAAGGCCCAACTATAATGTGCATACCGTTCCGTGTAGAAGCATATGCAAACTTGCGATAACACACAAAACCTATCTTCAAACCATAATGGGAATAGTCGTCCGTTTCGTCAAGTTTCGTTTTCCATATGCAAGGTACGATCTAGAGCGTGCTTTGCATATGTAAACTGACAACAACCGAAAATGAACGAGAAAGTGAGAATTATTTGAAAATTTAATTAATGGTGTGCAGAGTTTAAAATAAAAGAAAATAAATAAATCTTTTAATTCACTTAATCCTTCCATTTTAAAACTCAAAAACGCACAAAGAATTATTACACTGAATATCTGACAGCTGTCGAATATGCATAAGCTTCCGTTCGTTGACTTTTGATAGCTTTCCGTACTGAACGCTATGCACATTATAGTTGGGCCTTAAGTTAAGTTCTACTTATTCGAACACTCTGTTTAAGAAAAGTACAAAAAAGATTTGGATAAAAAAGAGGTGCAAAAATTGGTGGACAAATATTGCTAATTCAGATGACTTTGATGAGTGGGTTGAAAACTTCCGTGTTGACAAGCACACATATAAATATTTATGTGATAAATTAAGAAATGAGATGAAGCCAAATCCTCAATGCGTGCGCGAACCATTAAGTGTGGAAAGAAAAGTTGCTATTACACTATATAAATTAGCTTCATGTGCAGAATTCAGAGTGGTTGCAAACCAATTTGGCGTACACAAGACTTCAGTACATAGAAGTTTAAAACAGTTTTGCAGCGGGGTAATTAAAATCCCATTACCTGAAGAAATCAAAATGCCGAGTATGGAGGAAGCAGAAGTGTTTGTTCTGAATTTGAACAAAGAAGTGGTATACCACAAATTATAGCAGCTATTGACGGGTGCCACATACCAGTGAAGCCACCTTCAGATGGCTACAGGGACTACATTAATAGGGAAACTTGGGCATCGGTAATTCTTCAGAGTGTAGTTCATGCCAATTACAGGTAAACAAGGAATCTCAATGGACAATAAGATTTTAAATTACCTTGATAATTTCAGATTTTTTGACATAACTGTGAAACATTCTGGTGGTACACATGACGCTATCGTTTTAAAGGACTCTTTTCTATACGAAAACATACATAATTATGCACAGGTACGTAAAGATTTTAACAATTTCTTTAAAGATTTATGACACCTCTTTTTCCAACAGCCATGTAAGCTCATAAATGGAAGGGGGATAAAAGCGTTCATAGTTGGCGTTCCGGCATATCCACTTAAGGAGTGGCTAATAAAAAGTTACGTTTCACCACAAAGTCCTGAAGAAGAATCTTTCAACGTATAGGTATTTGAGTAAAGCTCGAATTGTGGTAGAAAATGCTTTCGGTAGACTAAAAAGCCGGTGGAGAATACTTCAGAACAAAATTGATACAGATATAAGTTTTGTACCACTTATTGCAGCCACTTGCTGCGTATTGCACAACATTACTGAGAAAGGGAAGTTACCCTGTAATGAGAGGTGGATGAGAAACGCTGAGGAAAATGAACGTGTTTACCCACAGCCCCAGTGTTCCAGTACTTCTCAGGAATTATGTGCTAGTGATATTCGCAACCATTTAAAGGCATACAGTGGAGGACAAAAGTATTCACACATCACCGTTTGTTGAATAAATCAAATATTAAAACAAAACCAAAAGAAAATATTTAACTTTTTTTGGAAAATAATTACTCATGCTTAAGCTATTAAATAACACCAAAATAAAATAAATATAATAATACCATATTCTGGAAAACAACAAAATATTTCATATTGCACCTTTTCGCCCGGACAAAAGTTTTCACACAGCTTATAATATTGCGTTAATTATAATTAATTTTTTTAATTTAATATTTCGTCGCAAGTCCTTTATGTTTGATTACCTTTTTTAGTCTCCTAGGCATCGACTGCACGAGCTTTTTTTTGTGTAATCTAACGTTATTTTTTGCCATTCTAATTGAAGCACCTCCTTTAAATTTGTTTTGTTAGAAATTGTGTGATTCCTCAAGCGCCGTTCCAATTCTTATTCATGCTCAATTGGATTGAGGTCCGGTGACTGTGGGGGAGTCAGTAAAATATGTGCAACACTGTAGGCTATCCACATTTTAACATTATGAGCCGTATGTTTTGGATCGTTGTCATGCTGGAAATAAAACTGATCACCTAAGCCTAACTTTTCGGTATTCTTTTTCAAATTTTCCTTCTGAATATTTAGATAAAATTTTTGATCCGTAATTTGCTCAATGAAAACAAGCTCGCCAACACCTGAAGCAGCCATATTGCCCCAAACCATGACTCCCCCACCACCGCGTTTAACTGTGCTTATTAGGTTGTTTGTATTTAAATACATGTTGGGTTTTCTCCAGATCGGGGTTCTACCGTCAGACCGAAATATATTATATTTACTCTCGTCGGAGAATAATATATTATTCCACAATCCTTCAGCCTTATTTATATAGTTTTTCGCGAATTGCAACCTCTTTTTTTTATTAGTTTTACTAATTAGAGGTTTTCGTCTTGGTACCCGTGCATTATATTCATTACGATGGAGGACTCTGCGTATGGTTTTAGAGTGAACATCTTTTTTTAAAATCGACTTTAACTTGAGCTGCAACCACTGATGATGTTGTCCTGGGTTTTTTCTTAATCATTCTTACAATCTGTGTTTTGTAATTGTAATTCATTAATGGGATTTATAAGCCGAAATAAAGCGTTGTCAAATAACCTGCGTTTTCTCCCTTGTAGTTAGTTTTCGTGGACGTCCATTTCAGGGAGAATTTTCTGAACTGTTTTTGTAACGTTTTACAATACTGCAAATTGTAAATCGACTTCTACCCATTATATTTCCAATTTCTCCATACTATTTATTTTGTTTAAAAAGCTTCAACATTATTTTACGGTATTGTTCAGTAGTTTCTTTTTGCTTGCGAGCCATGATGACTACTTTAAGAACTTTACAAATAAACTATGCACTCAAATACGTTCTACCTCCTGTCAACTACTTTGCGGGACTTCCCTGTTGTATTACTAATATCAGTCTTGCCAGTGTTACAACTTACTTAGTGCAGAAAATCTTTTAAAACTCAGTGTGTAAGAACTTTTTTTCCAGGCAAAAAGGAGCAATATGAAATAATTTGTTGTTTTCCAGAATATGGTGTTATTGTATTTATTTTATTTTGATGTTATTTAATAGCTTAGGCATGGATAATTATTTTCCCAAGAAAATTAAATAAATATTTTCTTTTGGTTTTGTTTTAATACTTGTTTTATTCAGCAAACGGTGATGTGTGAATACTTTTGTCCACCACCGTATGTGTAACAGCACGTATTTTTAATAACAAGTTCAAGGATTCATGAAGAAAATACGAAATTCCATGAAAATAAAATGTTTATATTAAATAAAATTGAACATAAAAATATATCTTTATAAAGAATTATTATTTTTTTTTTTTTTTTAAATATACATAAATAATACATTCATTAGGCACTTCATATAGGAACTGTATATATTAATTAACTCAAAGCGTAGTTTTCAGACTTACTTAACTTAAAATATTCACAGGTGAAATTCATATTAAACTAATAAATAAACGTAATTTCAGTCTTTCAATTGCAAGAACACACCCAGTTCACGTTCCACGTTGCTTGTTGTATCACAACTGCAGTGTGAATTATTGCCATGATTTCGTTGGCGTTCACTTGACAATATAGTTTTTAAGTCGTTGAGGAAAGATTTATTGCTGTCGTCCAGAATTTTTTTCGTTTCCTCATAAAAGCTTTTCATACTGCTTTCTTCCTTCCGGTACAATCCTAGCTCATAATTAATTAGATCCTTCTGTTGATCCAAGAATTTTGCTTGCAAATTTTCAAAAATCATTTGCCACATCGGCGGTGCGGTTAACTTTCCTTTTCCGTGTCATTCTACTACTGCCAGGTACACTTTCCATATTACTAGGCCTATTTTCTTCATTACCGTCAGAAATTGTATTGTGTTCCAAGGGAATGTTTTCTTGGCAGCTTTCTATACCTAACGAAAAATAAAAATTATTATATTTTTCAGCCAAAAAATTCCTTAATTAAAATACCTGTGTGCATTTGCCTCCGACGTATCAATATAATTTGGAATGTATGAAGAAGATGGCCTTGTGCTGAGTACTCTATCCAGCATGTCATAATATTCGCAGTTTGACTTCCCCTCACCACTGCTACATATAATTTTTTTAAGTTTTTCAACTTATTTTCTATCAGGGATTCATTTTTATCTCTTATACCCCTTCTTTCAAATTCACTTTGAACAATTTTAAAAATGTCTTTTCTTCTATATTTTTTCCCGTCAATATATTTTTCTCTTCAATTGTCGAAATTAATAAATTGCCTTCGTCCACTGTCCAAAACACTCGTCCTGCCGCCATTTTCACTCAATCTCAAAATAAACAGGAATGACATTTGAAGCTAATCCCAACTCAATTACTGTGTTTCCATGCAGGGTTCAACTCGAGTTGAACTCGAGTTAGTGTTCATGGAAACTCGGGTTGAGTTGAGTTTCGTTAAACCCAAGTTAACTCCACGAAACTAGTCGGATTGAGTTGGAGTTAGCTTCAAATGTCATTCCAGTTTATTTTGTCAACTCAATTCCAGGTTGCTCATGGAAACAGTTCAGGTTTAGGGGCTATTTTCTTAACTCAACGAAAACTCAACTCCAACTCAACCCTGTGCATGGAAACATGGTAAATCCGACTATTTTCCTGGAGTTGACTGGATTTAACGAAACTCAACTCAACCCTAGTTTCCATGAACACTAATTCGAGTTCAACTCGAGTTGAACCTTGCATGGAAACACAGTATATCTCGCTCTTGCTTAAGTCCCGAAGGCAGACAACGATTTTCAAGAGATTTCACAGCAACAACAGACACATTTACCATGTTTCCATGCCTAGGGTTGAGTTGGAGTTGAGTTTTCGTTGAGTTAAGAAAATGGCCACTAAATCTGAACTGTTTCCATGAGCAACTTTGGGGTTGAGTTGACAGTTGCAGTTTGTTTTGACATTTCAAGCTAATTCCAACTCAACCCGACTAGTTTCGTGGAGTTGACTTGGATTTAACGAAATTCAACTCAACCCTTGTTTCCATGAACACTAATTCGAGTTCAACTCGAGTTGAACCCTGCATGGAAACACAGTAATTGTAACAAGTGAGGCAAAAATGAATTGTACCGGCGTATAATTCCCACATTCTGAAATTGCTCAGAGATCAAAACCCGCTGGGGATATCGTAGTGATTATGTGTTATAAAGTTTTTTCTTCGCCTCGGGCGTCCTGGGAAATGTCAAAAGACTTGTGGCGCACCAGGGTTTATCAGTTTAACGATTAAAAAATACTGTCATCTGGCATTTTGCATACAAATTCTAAAATAAAACAACTATTTGGTAATTTCCATATCGAAATGCTAAAATTAACTTCTTGACATGTTGAAAAAGTTAATTACACCTTAAATACCACATCTGTTAACAATTAAACTGATATTCATCATAAGCCCTGAGTTTATTTCAGATTTTAGGGAGGGGTAAACTCGGGGCGCCACCGTCATATGAGGAGGGAGGATCGAGGAAGGCATATGGGGTCTCCACACTTAGGGCCCTTTTTTCATTCTCCGATTAATGAACGGCTGCACTGGGTATAAAACCATAATCGCGAAGGTTTCACGAAATTGCTTCAAATATCGTCTATCGTCTAATGTCCCATCCTGTACTCTATAATATAAGTTTGATCCGATTATAAAGAAAACGACGAAAGAATTTTGTTCAAATTTCGCATTCTTTATTTATTTAACTTATTTATAGGCGTAAATTTAAAGTGTGAACTGCGACGGTGGTCCTCAGTGACCTCAATTTGTCTCTTCAGTGGCGGCTATAGTGGTCAACAGTGTCCGGCGGTACCACTGACATATAAGAACTGGACTGCTGATCCCGTACAAAAACTCACATCGAAAGTAAGACCAAATTTTGAACGAATTCTAGCTATATCGCTCTTACTTAAGTCCCGCAGGCAGACAACTTTATAAAAAAAATGTCCAATAGCCAAATGAAGGTGGTGCTAGGTATGTGCACTTCTTTTGGTTTTTTCTAGTATCTTCGCGTGTGATACATCTTTTTGATACCCCCAATCGATAAATAAAAGTAAATGCTTTTTACACATCACTTTCACCCACGACAGCCTTTACAAGTAGTCCGCCAACTCTCACCACTCGTCGCCCTCACCAGATGACCCAAATCATTTTCCGTTGCAATCAGCTGTTAGAATAGTTTTACGATGTCCAACAGATGGCTACTTCATTTTGTGATACAATTTTTAGCTTTGGTTGGTATATATGAGAAATACGAAGGTTAGACGAAGGCATTATATATCTATCTCTGTTATTCATAAGTCCCCAGCCGAGGAACATTTTTATGAAAAAACTTAAAATTGAGCGTGATATAAAAGAAATCGGTTCGTGAAAGTTTAATTATTTTTAATTTGCGTCAGTTTAAACATAATTGTACGGTATTTTAGGGCATTTTTAATAGCATGACTTGCTCCATGAGGATTCAGCCTGTGCTAAAAATGGTCTCATTTTTCAGACGATGGTTAGCAGTCCAGTTCTTTCATGTCAGTGGGCGGTACTAACTTTTTAAAATCATATTTTTGTTATTTTAACCATTTTTTTTTTTTAAGGGAGTGGGGAAATGCTTTATGCACCATAAGCGTCCGAAGACACCCGTGTGCCGGACTCCCCAGCCTACCCAAGCCTACCGGCTAAAACCCCACTCCCCACCCTCAGGACCTCCACCCGGGAACCGTCTGTTGGACATTACTTCAGGGTGGAGCCCTATTTAGAGCCGCCCCCGCCGGGGGGCTCCTTTCACCGGGCGATTTACCCCTCCCGCTCCTTACTGGCGTCCCTTTCTTTCTGACGAAGGATCGCTCTAACGAAAAGAGCGACCCTTCGCCAGAGATCCTCCCCCTGCAGCATAACCTCGACTATATTGTCTGGGGTTATGCTGCCCGCCGCACTCTCCAGTTCCTCCCTCTCCGCCCTCCATCTATTACATTCAAAGAATGTGTGGAGAGCGGAGTCCGACGGGGAGTCGCAGTAAATGCAGCACGGGCTCGGTGTCTTCCCTATACGCTGAAGGAAGGCCCGAAAGTGCCCGTGCCTCGTCAGCATTTGTGTGAGGTAGTAATCTACCTCACCACGCTGACGGTTCAGCCAGGTGCTGGGGGATAACCCGAGCTGTCCACCGGCCCCGCGACTCCCCCTCCCAACGTGCCTGCCAGGCCGCCATGGTTGCGGTCCTGGCCGCCACTGTGGCCTCCTTCCTCCTTAGGGCGTCTTTCTCCTGGTGGACGATCTGTCGTTCCCTGGCTAGGAGATTAATTGGTATGACCCCCGCGACGACTAAGACCGCTGGTTCCGAGACCGTTCGATAGGAGCTCGCGATGCGGAGCGCCGCGCGCCACTGGACTGCCGCCATACGTTTGCGGTACTTCTCATACCGCATCACGTCGGCCCAGACTTCCGCACCGTAGAGCATAACGGCCTCGGCGGTGCGAAGCAGCAGACGCCTTTTGCAAGGCCTCGGCCCCCCAATGTTGGCCATAAGCCTGCTTAGCGCCGCTGTCACCGCGGCCGCCTTGTCCGTCCGGCTCTTAATTTCGTCCCAGAAGGTGAGCCTACAATCGAGGCTCACCCCCAGGTACTTTACTGCCGGCTTCGTCTGGACCGTCATGTGTCCTACCCGCATTCCTATCAGTAGCGGAATACGCTTCTTTGTCAGAAGGACGATCTCGGTCTTGGTCAGGGCCAGCTCCAGCCCGTGATCGCTCAGCCAAAGACCCACCCGACGCATCACCTGGTTGAGCCTCATTTGTGCTGCCTCGACATTCCTGGCGGTGATGACCGCCGCAATGTCGTCAGCATACCCAACCAGGAAGACGCTTCCGGCATCTCCATACGAAGGATCCCGTCATATGTGTAATTAATTCCATATATCGGGCCCCAGTATAGATCCCTGGGCCGCCCCTGCCGAGAGAACCCTCGTTTCCGGACCATCTTCCGTTTCGTAGGTGAGGGTGCGGTCATTCAGATAATCCCCCATCATCCGCAGAAGATACTGGGGGACCCTGAAGTCCCGTTCTAGTGCATTCAGCGCATACCCCCACCTCACCTAGTTAAAGGCGTTGCGTACATCCAGAGTGACCAGCAGGCGCACCGGACGGGAATAATGATTCCCGCATTCGGTGGCCCTGGCCGCGTCGACTACCTTCTGGATAGCGTGAAGCGTCGACCTCCCTTTCCGAAAGCCATACTGTCTTTCGGAAAGATCTCCAGCGGCCACTACCGCCGCCTAGAGACGAGGCTTCAGGAGCTTCTCCAGGAGCTTGCCGGCTGTGTCGAGCATACACAGCGGTCTGTACGACCCAGGGGACCCTGCCGGTCCCTGGCCCTTGCTGATCAGTACAAGTCTCGCTGCTTTCCAGCAATACGGAAAGATTCCCGCCTTCAGGCAGGCGTTGTACATGTCCAGCAAGAGCTCTGGATCTCTCGCCGTCAACGCCTTTAGCACCTCCGCTGGAAGCCCGTCGCCTTCTTGTTTTTAAGACCTTGCGAGGCCCTCGTGAGCTCCTCCATTGTGAAAGGAGAGAGCTTCGAGTTCCCCGCCAGCCGCGCGGTTGGGTTCCAACTGGTGGGTGGGGAAAAGGGCATCCACGATGGTTCGTATCGTCTCCGCATCGAGGGGAGCGTTCGGTGAGAACGCCCCCAATCTGCGGAGGACGATCCTATACCCCAGCCCCCAAGGATCCTCATAGAGGTCCTCGCCCAGCCGCTTCCAGCATCGGCGCTTACTCATCTTGATGGCCCTACGAAGCTCTCTCTTCGCCGCCTTGTGCTCGGCAGATTTACGGGCTGAGCCAACCGCCTGAGGCGGAGATATACCCACCTCAGCTCCGCGATCTCATCCGTCCACCAATACGCCGCGTGTCGCCCCTCCCTATATCTCTTCCTCCTTGGCACGGCTTCTCGGCAAACCCGGTGGATTAGACTCATAGTTGAGTCCACCACCCGTTCGGCTCGCTCGAGAGGCGGCAATCCTTGCGGGATCCCATCAATGGTTTGTCGGCCGCGTGTGACGGCTAGAGACATCCTTTCAGCATCCATCCTGGCGACATCCCATCTGGGCGGGCCTTGCGAACGCCGGGCCCGCGCTGGCGCTACACCACGCACGCGGAACGTGATATATTGATAATAGCTGGCTGTATAGTCCTCGATCACCTGCCAGTTCTGCACTCGTGCAGCCAATGATCGTCTCCCTATAACCAGGCCGCCGAAAGGTGGGTGTCGAGCCGATGTTTAATAACACCAGGCCGACCCTAGACGCAAAGTCCAGGACGCGTCCTCCCCGGGAGTCGGGCGTAGGCTCTCCCCACTCCAGGGCCTTCGCGTTGAAGTCCCCAGCCACCACCAGATCCCCATCCATGCCCCCGACGGCGTCCTCCAGGCCATCTAGTTTGGCCTGGAAGTCGGCTACCGGCTCGTTCGGGGTGAAGTAGCAGCTGACGTAGGTAACGTCGCCACTTCTCACCCAGACGAAGCCAGCGTCCGCGCCATGGTCTGCAACGTTAAAACGTCGCAGATCTGGGACCCAGATTACCGCTGTACCAAGGGTGTCCCGATACCAAGTTGGCTCATCCCCGTCCCGATACTGCTCGCTGACTAGCACAATATCAGCGTCTATCTCGAGGCGGATCTGAGCCAACAGGTCGTGGGCCGTTCGACTCCTATTTATGTTCCCTTGTAGGACCGACACCATCGCCTTGCTTGGCTTGACTCAAGGCCTTACGAAGCACCCCGCACTCTCCAGACCCCACGACGTGCCGCCGTGTGTCGGTCTTCCCCGCTACCTCCGGGCAAAGGAAGCACACTGGGTCAGCGACGCACGCCTTCGCGCTGTGCCCCTCCGCGCCGCACCGGAAACAAAGCTTGCTCCGGTCCGGGCCTTTGCAGGCCTGGCTTTGGTGTCCGTACCCTAGGCACTTAAAGCACCTGGGTACCACCACTCCCCTGCGGATTCTACCTTCGACCCAGCCGATCTTGACCCGGGCCGTCCGCAGAAGTCTCGCCGCGGCTGTCTCCTCCACCTCAATTATGGCCATGCATTGGCCACGGCTATTTGCCCGGGTCAGCGTGACTTGAAGGAGGCCGTTGTAATCCCCCAGGTCTCTCCTGAGGGACTTCAACACCTCCTCCCTGGTCGTGCAGCCGTCAAGCTCTCTGATCTCCAGACTAGCTTTAGGAACTAGTTCCTTGACGCTGCTCGCCGACCCGACAGCTGACTTTAGGGCGTCCGAAAAGGCAGCCCTCGTCTCGGCCGTTGTCTTCTTCAACTCGAGCAAGACCTCGCCGGACATAGTTTGATGGACTGCCCTAACCGTAACTCCGCAGCTTTCGGGGTTGACCGTTTTGCGGACCATGCCAAGCACGTCCGCATAGATCTTCCCCGACGCGGGCTTGAGGAGGATGAAGGCCCTGGCCTGGTCGAAGCCGGAGTCCTCGCTGCGCGCTCTACCCCGGGGGTGTTTTCTTCTTCTCGTTCTTCTTTTTCTCCCCCTCTTTCTTCTCCTTCGCGCCAGCCTTAGCTCCTTTGCCCTTCCGGACCACTTCGGTCCAGCTCGGATCAGGCTCCTCCTTCCTTTTCTTCCTAGTCTCCCCCTGTTTTTGTACTCGGGAAAATATATAACTTCAATTTAAACTTTTCTTTTAACACTTTATTCAATTTAACTCTATTCCTATAATTTACACTTTACTGAATTTAAATATTTACACTTGATTGAATTTAAATTTTACACTGTATTGAATTTAAATATTTACACTTTATTGAATTTAAATATTTACACTTTATTGAATTTACGTCGCTCACTTCTCCGTGGTGTCGCACGCGCTGTCTCTTCGCTACTGCCATCAATCGATCATCGATTCCCCATTTTTCCAAAAAGGTGCTGACCCGGTGCCTCGTGCCGCGGAGAATCCAGGTTGCCAATCGTTGATCGATGACCGATCAAAGGTTGCTGCTCCAGTTCGGAATGGCTGATTCGACGACCTAGGCCGGACGCGCGTGCGCTGCATCAACACCCCCTCCGTTTGGAGTGGGGGACTGGAAGCTCCCTTTTTCCCTGCCATCAGTGGGGCCTCTCTGCTCACTGCCTCCAGTGAGGCAGCTTGCGTGACCGGAGTCTTCGCCGCCGGTCCTTCCTTGAGGAGACCACGTCGGACTCGAGCGCACTCCTTCCTGGATGCGTCCAGGTCGTCCAGCGTCTCCTCCAAAACCGGCGACCCGTCCTTCACTACCCTGGAAATGTTTGGCTGCTTCTTATCCTCTTACCTGTTATCACGTAGATCACTTAGGAACTTTGACGACGACGAAGAAAAACTACAGATATCTTTTTGTAGTCATAGATAGCTTCAGCAAATTCACTTGGATATATCCTGTCAAGACTCTTACCTCAGAAGAAGCGATAGCCAAATTAGAGATACAGAAGTCTGTATTTGGTAGTCCCAGACACATAGTATCGGATCGTGGTACGGCATTTACTTCGACCTCTTTTGAAGACTACTGCAAGAACGAAAGACACCACACATTAGTCACTACAGGCGTCCCCAGAGGAAACGCTCAAGTTGAGAGAATAAATAGGGTTATTGAAGTAAAACTTCTTTACGCACGCTTGACTTTGGGGAGTAAGCTGGTAAATGCATGACGAGAGCGTTAGAAAAAGTGTGGTAAGACAAAACGAACGCGGCGTTTGGTACAGTGGTGAACAGTTGGGCTTGGGATTCAGAGGTCACGGGTTCGAATCCCAGCGTGGGGATGCTTTTGAAGTAAAACTTCTTTAGGTACGCTTGACTTGGGGAGTAAGCTGGTGAATGCGTGACGAGAGCGTTAGGAAAAGTGTGATCGCGCCGAGGCGAATGGAAGTTGAGAAGGGAGCACATTCCCAAAGCAGTGGTGAACACTTGGGCTTGGGATTCAGAGGTCACTGGTTCGAATCCCAGCGTGGGGATGCTTTTGAAAGTAAAACTTCTTTACGAACGCTTGACTTGGGGAGTAAGTAAGCTGGTGAATGCATAACGAGAGCGTTAGGAAAAGTGTCATCGGGTCGAGGCGAACGGAAGTAGATATAAGTTAGTGAAGAGAAGAGAGTTACGTTTCGTATATTACTGTAGAAGCAAGAGAGAGGTGCGAGCACTAATTTATCAATGAAAACCGATAATAAATTTAAATATTTGTAGAAAATGAATATATGTATATACCTGTATATATCTATATATATATAAAAGAAAGTCGGGTTAGTTACACTATTTATAACTCAAGAACGGCTGAACCGATTTCGCTTAGAACCAGGAAACGGCTACAGGATACTTTGTAGGGTTTCAAAATGGCGGATCTAAGATGGCGGCTGAAAATTTTTAATTTGAAGCGATTTTAATAAAAAAATTGGTATATAGGGGTTTTTCAAGATGGGGATTTCAAATCCGCTGTCCAAATTTAGAAATTCAAGATGGCGGATCCAATACGGCTACCAAGATTTCCTGATTTCGATGGATTTTAATGAAAATTAGTACAATGAATGTTTTGAGGTCACTGATTTTGAATATTATCAAAATTTTGAAATCCAAGATGGCGGATCCAAAATGGCGACCATATTTCTCGATTTCAAGGGATTTTAATGAAAATTAGTACAATGATTGTTTTGAGGTAACTGATTTTATTAGTTTCAAAATTTACAAATCCAAAATAGCGGATCCAATAGGGCAACCAAGATTTCTCGATTTCAACGGATTTTAATGAAAATTAGTACAATGATTGTTTTGAGGTCACTGATGTTGAATATTACCAAAATTTACAAATCCAAGATGGCGGACGCAATATGGCGACCAAGATTTCTCGATTTCAACGGATTTTAATGAAAATTAGTACAATGAATATCTTGAGGTCACTGATTTTGAATGTTATCAAAACTTACAAATCCAAGATGGCGGACCCAATATGGTGACCAAGATTTCTCGATTTCAATGGATTTTAATGAAAATTGGTACAATGATTATTCTGAGGCCACTAATTTTGAATATTAGCAAAATTTCCAAATCCAACATGACGACCAGAATGTTTCGATTTCAACGGCTTTTAATGAAAATTGGTAGAATGATTATTCTGAGGATACAAGTTCCGAATATTATCAAAAGTTGTAAATCCAAGATGGCGGATCCAATATGGCAACCGAATATCTCGATTTCAACGGATTTTAATTAAAATTAGTACAATGATTATTCCGGAGCCACTAATTTCGAATATTATCAAAATTTCCATATCCAACATGGCGACCAAAATTTCTCGATTTCAACGGATTGTAATAGAAATTAGTACAGTGAATATTCTGAGACCACTAATTTTGTATATTATTAAAATTTCTAAATGCAAGTTGGCGGACCCAACATGGCGTCCAGAATGTCTCGATTTCGACAGATTTTAATGAAAATTGGCACAATGTTTATTCTGAAGCTACAAATTTCGAATATTATCAAACTTTGTAAATCCAAGATGGCGGGTCCAACATGAGACCAAATTTCTTGACTTCAACGGATTTTACTGAAAATTAGTACAATGATTATTCTGAGGCCACTAATTTCGAATATTAACCAAATTTCCAAACTCAAGATGGCGGATCCAATATGGCGACCAACATTTCTCGATTTCAACGGATTTGAATGAAAATTGGTACAATGATTATTTTAAGGCCACTAATTTTGAATATTATTAAGATTTGGAATTTCAAGATAGCGGATCCATAAAGGGGTTTTTGGGTTGAAACAATTTCTAGGATATAACAAACTAGAACATTTGAGAAGTGTTTAATTAGTAAGTATTTACCCAACGCCGGGTGAAACCGGGTAACCCAGCTAGTTATATATATATAAACATATATATACATATATATACATATAGATGGAGCTAAAGAAGTTTTACTTCAGTCGTGTGGTCTAAAGCACACTCGTATTTTTTTTTTATCTCCGTTCTTACGAAACTCATGGTTGATTGGTAGAAATACGCCAACAACGTCCAACGCTAAACTCTACATTTCAAAGAAGCATTGGCAGAACACCCTTCGAGGTAATGTTTGGAGTAAAGATGCGAAACGAGGAAGACATCCACTTGTCCGAAGCTATCAACGAGGAACTACTGACGCTATTTAAGGAAGAGAGACGCGAAACGCGGGAAGAAGCGAAGAAACAACTGTTAGATATATGTGTGAGGTCTGCTGGGTTATATTATTCTGTGAGAATACATTCACTAAACTGCGCGTTTATATGAATACAAACACAAATATGAATATTGTGAAGACACATCTACAGAAGAGAGTCTTGATACAAGCCCTAATAAAGATGATATGAAAGAAACAGGACCTACAATAAAAGAAAGAGATACAGTTAAAGCAGCAGAAAATGAAGAAGAATATGAATCATCCGAAGAAAAATCACCAGACCCAAAACCTTTCACCCCAAGGAGATCAGAAAGAAAAAAGAAATATGATGACCAGTTTGTGTATGAGGTGATATATGTTAACTACTGCAATGCCTTAATCCCAGAATCATTTGAAGAAGCAGTGAATGGGCCCAGTGCCAGTCAGTGGAAATTAGCTATGAATAGTGAATTTGACAGCCTAAATAGCAATAATACATGGAAGTTAGTGGATAGACCACCCGATAAGAATGTTATTGACGTTAAATGGCTCTTTAAACAGAAAAGCGATGGGACATATAAGGCTCGACTTGTAGCCAGAGGCTTTCAGCAGGAAAAAGGATTGGAAAATAATTATTCACCTGTAATGAAGATGCAAACTCTCAAGATACTACTAGCTTATTGTGTTAACTATGAGTTACATATTGATTAAATGGATGTGGAAACCGCATTCCTTCATGGACCAATCAGTGGTGAGGTATATATCGAACAACCCCTAGGATATCAGAAAGGTACGAACAAAGTATATAAACTTATGAAATCTCTATTAGTCCGGTCAAATTAGACATTTCAATTTATATGTACAATAATTCGCATAGAGCTGTAAATTGGTACAGGGTTTGGGAACATTATTACATAAAGTGTTCTTACACTTTTTTTTTTTTTAAATCACCATTCCTGAGATATTGCGATTCTAAAAGTTGAAGAAGTCGTATTTTACATAATATGCACACATTTCTGCACCACCTGTGAGGTAGTGTACCCGGCGCATTTTTTCTAACGTGGTGTGCAAGACTGGCCTTGGCAATTAGTACATACTGGTGAACAAAATAACCCGACTTTTTTACAGCTACATTTTCCAGTACAACCCTTTTTGCAATTGCAGAAGATGGTGTGGAGAAGTCTTTCCGGAGCAGGTGGGAGTAAAGTTTGAATTGGCTCCAAAGTATTATCTACTAAATTTCAACCCCAGTCTTCTGGGTGCAGTTGATTGCCTAGCCATACTTGAACTTGATAGTACACTCGACATAAGTGTTGACTACCAGAAGCAGATGTTGGAGGAAGACAAGATAATTGCACTCTTTTATTGTTCCGTGTATTTTTTACAAAACTTAAATACCTATACTTGTCTAAACAATCAATTTTTTTTTGAGCTCCATATAGAGCAAGAAAAAAGCGAATCCCGTTTGTGATGATGTCTTGTGGAAAAGAGTCGATCTTTTGAAATGGTTCTGCGAAGTTAATTAAATCATCTTTTTCAAATATTTTAAATACTCTCGTTTTACCCCTTCTGAAAAATGCTGATGTATGTAGTATCGCAGCCAGTTATTGCATGTAAAAATAAGATATTATTTTATTTTATTTTATTGACCAAAAGTAATTTACATAGAATTATAAGTAATCGCTATGCAAATCCCACAGAGGTAATCAAAGTTACCTGTTCGTGGGCTTGGTATAAAATAGAACTTAACTAAAAATAAAGTTAATTACAAATTAATATAAGATCTTAACATAGAACATCCATAGAATTTTTATATTATTATCATAGTTAAGGGGTCATTCTGGTTTATCACTTTTGAAAAATCGATTTTTTTTTTTTGCATTTTTCGACAGTATATGAATGTAGAATTATCGTGTTAAAATTTTAGAGAGATTGGAGCACTCTAAATATATTATTTTGTGACCTAAACATAGGTACCTTTACTACCTGAGCGCGCGCGCTCGACCCCTCTTTTCTATCCACTTCGTTTACCTGCCTGTATTCGTTGGAGCAGATGTTTCGTCTTACAATGCCTATTGTCACTTATATTTACCTTGAAATGAAACTAAAATATATGAGAAAAGGTAAGGTAAGAACAGTTTTTGCTCCGATTTCAACTAGCAGCGTTAGTCTTGGCTTCAAGCTCGAACTTTAAACGCGTTTTTCTCAAAACAACGTTTTCTCGACTCGCGTACACGATTTCTCAAAAATCACTGGACCGATCCTTCTGAAATTTTTACCACATGTTCTACATATAAGTAGTTTTAGCGCAAACTAGGATCGTGTTAAAATATTAATTTTTACTATTTTTTTTTTGCAAAAAACAGTGAAAAAAAACAACGATTTTTTTTTTTTTTTTTAAATTGGCCGCCATTTTGTTTTTTATCGATGAAAATTAATTTCCCTAGTTCATGCCATAGCCACTGTTATACCGAATCTAAAGCCGTTTGATTTTTTTGTTTCAGATGAAGCGTTCTCAAGATATCAGGTACGTGAGCAGCCTACCTACTTTTCGAGGAGTCACGTTTATCAACAATTTTCGTATATAAAAAGTGTTAAAAATAATAAAAAAAATTTTTTTTTCTGTACTCAAAGACTGTATTTGACAACCCCAACAACTTTTGTACCCATATGTTCAATAATATTTTCTAAAAAAAATCGTAAAAATAGCCTTTTTTTTTTGAGCGATAAACCAGAATGACCCCTTAAATTTCTACTAATACAGTCAAATATAATTCGGAAGCAAATTAAAAACATTTATTGCTCTTATTATGCTACTTTTGTAACAGGAAGGATAAATTGCCTAAGCAAAAATAATAATATTTTTTTCTGTTTTGTTTTTGTTAAATTTATTTCTTGTCTATTATATTGTACTCTTCTTCTTCACTATTTCCTTCGGGCGGCGACTCGATTAATCCCCTACAAAGAAATAAAAGCCACATATGAGTACGAATTACTCAGTGAGTTCTTAGCTACATACTGGTGTTAGTGCAATCCCGTGGGTTGATATGATGCTCGGACATACCTGAGCGAATGTTCTACACGGACATACCTGTGTAGGGCACGGACATATCTGTGCCGGGCACGGACACACCTGTACCCATATTTTGAATAAGCAATCCTCCTAAGCCCGGACATACCTGTGCTAAGGATGGAGCTTTGGGGAACACGGACATACCTGTGTTCAGATTATCGGGGACCTTCCCACAATGAACACGGACATACCTGTGAACAAGGTGGGCTGCACGGACATACCTGAGCAGGGCACGGACAAACCTGTGCCAAGATACAACCCGTAAGTTGAAGAACATATGACCTCCACGGGATGGTTAATTAAATAATTGGCAATTATAAGATAAAACATGCCACTACAATCATGCATTGTCATTTTACTCTCTAAATTACCATAGTGCAACACTAGACTTAACTAAAGAAAACCCACCTGAAGTCTTCTATTTTCACTACACTACTATTCACTATTAAATTTATTTTTTCTAATCTCGACGTGCACTCCTTTGCATTCACTGAACGAATGAACCTTAGGCACCGCTGGTTGAGGTAATTACAAAACATACCAGATGTTAGGTAAATTTATTTTATTACTGGCGTCACCGATATGCGAGGCGATTATCCTTTCTGAGGAATAAGTTTATAACCTTATCTTGTCTAGCCTTTGAGTACCACCAATTTCGGGTTAGTAGGTAACTACATGTAGGATTGTATAACTTGTGATGGCTTATAATATTATAAAAAATTAATAAATGTAGGATAGGATAACTTCTAGCGGCTTATAATATTTGCGACTTTACGACTGACTATTAACTACTGACGACTACTGATCTGTTGGGCTGCTGACTGACGACTGCTGATGTCCTAACGGCTATTCTCCTCTGAGATATTTTCAACTGTGATTGTTACGCCTACTACATCCGGCCATCCTGCTCATCGTTCGTCTCGAACGAATTTTCGTCTGGTGTTTCCGCTTGACGCCATGGTTTCATCATATCCGAGCTCGTGGTTGTTAGCTTGGGCCCTTCTGAGTTCAGCATCTTTTTGACGGTATAACGCCCCCCTCTTCCTGTACTCGTTACTTCGTAGGGACCTAGAAATTCAGGAGAAAGTTTATTACCAGTAGTAAATTGAGTTTTTTTAATTGCAACTAAATCGCCCACTGCATAATCTCTAGCAACTTTTCTCATTTTATTATAAGTCTCGCGATTTTCTTGCTGTATCTTCTCGATCTGCTTTCGTACATCTAAACGCAATTTGTCCCTGTCTTCATCGAACTGCTTCAAAGTAGCTTCTTTGATTGCGTTAAGGATATCTAGGTCTTCCTTCTTACGCATTTTTACCCCAAAAAGAACTTCGAACGGTGTCCTTTGTATAGCTCGTTGGAACGTGCTATTTAAATTAATCTGCACTTGTGGAACGAACCTATACCATTTGTCGGGAGATCCTACCGACAATTTCTTGAGTACTTCAATTATGATTTTGTTTGTCCTTTCTGCTTGTCCGTTCGCTCTTGGCACTCCTGTGGTGATAAGACTATGTTGAATCCCATTTTTGGCGCAAAAGTCCTGGAAAATGTTCGCCGTGAAAGCTGTTCCCCTGTCCGTTACTAATCTTTGCGGGTAGCTAAAATTTTGAAAAAGTTCTTGTAGCCGTTTCAGCGTTTCATCTGCCGATACCGTTTTCGTGGGATAGATCCAAACATATTTTGAAAAGCCATCTATTACGGTGAGTATATATTTGTATTGTTTAACGGTCTGATCCATTGGACCTATGTGGTCTAAATGTAACGTTTCTAGCGGTTTGTCTCCTTTCTCTAAAGGGCTTAAAAATCCTTCTCTTTTCCCCGCTTTCCGGCTGGCCAATATACATTTCACGCAATTGTTAATACAGTTTTGCACCTTATTTTGTAGGTTAGGTATGAAGAACTCTTGATTGATAGCATGTGTCGTTTTTGTAACTGCAAAGTGGCCCTCCTCGTGTTTGTTTCTTATTATTTCGTTTTCCATTTTTTTAGGCACAACTAGCAACTTTTTTCCCTCTTGATTTTTGAGTAATATGTCCCGTTCTATGAAGAAGTCCTCGTACGTTTTCTCTTTTAAAATTTCTTTAATAGCCTTGATAAATTCATCGGTGTCCTGAGCCTTCTTTACGCGAATCAACAGTTCATTCTCGATAATATACGCAACCGGATAACGACTTAGCGAGTCCACATGCCGCATTTTCTTCCCTGCTCTATGTTCTGTCTCAAACTGAAACTCCTGCATATATAGTATCCATCGCGATACGACTGTTGGTAGATCCTTCTTTTCAATTGTTTGGCGAAACGCGATGCAATCTGTTATTATTTTAAATGGGTTTCCCAATAAGTAAATTCTGAATTTTTTTAAAGCTAGGTAGATAGCCATCACTTCTAAAGTGTAGCTATTATACTTCATTTCTGCTCCTTGATTTTTCCGACTGTAGAAATATACCGGGTGAAAGTGATTGTCGTCTGCCTGCTGCATGAGAACTGCGGCGCAACCCCACTTACTTGCGTCTGTATGCACCTCTGTTCTCGCCCCTTGCCGAAAAATGTGCAAAATTGGTTTGTTTGTAAGGGCATCTTTTAAGCTTTTGATTGCAGCTCTTTGTTCTGCTTGAATTTTGAAAGAATTGTCTTTCTTCATTAGATCGGTTAACGGCCTTGCTAATAGCGAATAATTGGCAATAAATTTCCTAAAAAATCCTGTCAGCCCGAGAAAAGAACGAATGTCCTTGATGTTGCGAGGTTCTGGGAAATTTTTGACAGCTTTTATTTTATTTTCAGAGGGACTAATCGTGTTGTCTTCGATGATGTGCCCCAAAAAATCGATCTTCCTCTGTAAAAAACTGCATTTCGGCCAGTTGATTTGTAATCCAAATCGTGCGGCTACTTCTAATACTTTTTCCAGCTTGATAATATTTTCACATTCGTCTTTGGATGGAATAATCAGGTCATCCATATATGTTTGTACTATGTCTTTAGCTGTTAGTTCCCGAAAAATTAGGTGTATAAAGCGACAAAAAACTGCCGGGGCATTCGTTAAACCAAATGGTACGCGAGTAAATTCAAAATGTCCTTCGGCCGTAATAAATGCTGTATACTTGGAAGAGCTGTCATCTAAAGGTACGTGAAAGTATCCATTTTTGAGATCCAGCGTTGTAAATACTTTTGAACCGGCAAGTTTTTCTAAAATGTCTTCAATTATAGGTATAGGAAAATGTTCTTTTACAGTTTCTTTATTGATTTTTCTGTAATCAATACAGACACGATGGGACCCATTCTTCTTTTTTGTGACTACTACATTACTCGCGAACTGTGAATTAGACGGTCGAATAATTCCTTCGTTTATCCAATTTTCAATTTGTTGCTTAACGACTAGCTTTTCTGTAAAAGGCAATCTTCGGGGATTTACATAAATCGGTGTTTCGTTACGCAGCATAATCGACATTTTAATCGGACATTCCACGTTTTCACTAGGTTTATAATTTTTTATACGGCTTTGGATTTCGTTTCTAAATTTTGGCGGGACATCTACTTCGTCGTTTTCATTTATTTGTATGTTCATAACAAACGCGTTATCATCAGCACTATTGTCCGAACAGAACAGAATTTGACCTTTATTTAAAATAACTTTCGCCTTTGATATAAAGTCACTACCCAAAATGCACTGCACTCTAATAGCATTGCTGGGCACTACATGAATTCGTGTATGTTGTGCAAAATTGTCCACTTTCAAATTAGCTTCGAAACAACCTAATGATTTTGATCTACTTGTGCCTAGGCCCATTAAACTTAGAACTTGTTTGGAAAGGTGGACGTTTTTTAACTGCTGGAAAGAATCTTCCCTTAATAACGTCAGGTCACTGCCTGTGTCTACCAAGGCTTCAAAAGTTTGCCCATTTATTTCCACAACTTTAATATTTTGCACGCTTATACAGTTTGTCGATTTAGGTTGAATTTTGTTAGTACAGTTTTTAGAAATGTGTCCATTACCGTTACAACGGAAGCATTTAGTTTGTTCTTTACAGTCTTTTCTTGTGTGTTCGGTGGAGCCGCAATTAAAACAATGAGGTTTTTTCGCATTCGCATTAGACTTATTGTTGAGATTTGATTTAGGGAAATTAGTGTTATTCATTTTTGTTTTAACACGCTCATATATGTCCAACTTCTCTTTAAGTTCATTTAAGTTCGTAGCCGTATGTAAAACTGTTTTGTTTTCCTCACGATCGATTATACCGTTAATTATATAATGCACGAGAGAAATATCATCTACGTCGGCCGGCGAAGCAATTTCTTGCATTTTATAAAAATATTCTCGAAAACTTTCGCTATTTTTTTTCTTCCGATTTTGCAGCTTTGTGTAAATGTCCGCTTTACAAATTTTCCTTTCGAATTCTTTTTGCAAGCTCTTTTTTAATTCTTTATATGATTTACATGTAATAGTTCTTACAAAAATTTTAGCACTACCTACCAATTGCCGTTTTAAGTATATAAACTTTTCAATATCGTTCCAATTCAGCATTTCTGCTACCTCTTCAAATTCCTTTACCCACGTGCCAAACCTCAGTCCGTTATCCCCGCTGAACTGTTGAACCAAGTTCTGGATGTCTTGGACTTTGAAGCTCGATGACCCGTAACTTGCAACACCTGGCTTTTTCTCCTGCGAAGTTTCACCGCTGCGTTTACCCACTTCATTGCTGGGTCCCGCCTCCTCATCGTCCCTGTCGCTGGAATCACTTTCGTCTTCCTCAACACTGGCTGCCTCAAGTCTTGCAAGTAGCACTGCTTTTGTACCGGAAGTTTCTAAACCACGTTTGGCTAATTCTGCTTTTAAGAGTTCCACCGTAAGATTACTGGCCATCACTATAAAGTTTCTTTTAACAGTTTAAATTCCGAAGCGGTTGAGCCCCCAAATGTAGGATTGTATAACTTGTGATGGCTTATAATATTATAAAAAATTAATAAATGTAGGATAGGATAACTTCTAGCGGCTTATAATATTTGCGACTTTACGACTGACTATTAACTACTGACGACTACTGATCTGTTGGGCTGCTGACTGACGACTGCTGATGTCCTAACGGTTATTCTCCTCTGAGATATTTTCAACTGTGATTGTTACGCCTACTACATACATATTTCAAAATAATTCTAAATAAATTATTTTTGTATGAACTCACAATTTTACTCTGACATTTGTTACTTGTTGAGCTTTCTCGGGTTTCAAAAAGTAAATAATCTTATCAATTCGAGTTCGTGCAGTCCGTAGTACTAATAAGTCAACATCTTCACTGACAACGATAGTTGTATTTGTTTGTTCTATTGTATTGGATTGTTCTATGGCTGTTTCAATTATGAGGACATCGGCGTCATTATTAGCTTGTTTCACTAAAATATTTGCAGCTGTAAATTTATCGCATAACATTAAAATGAAGCGAGACGGTAGGCCTGGGCAGCCTGGGGAGTCCGGCGCACGAGTGGCTTCGGACAAATCAATATTATATTTTAACTAGCTGGCCCGGCAGACGTTGTGCTGCCCTTTCCGCTACATTTTCATTATGCCATGTGCGTCTACCAATATTTGATCGTGTTCTTTCTTTTCGCATGTTTCTACAAATAATACCATTAATATAAGAAAACAGTATTTCCGTTTCATATCCCTAATTAATTTATTGAACAAACTTACACGTTGTTTAATATTAAGTAAACCGTTTTACACTTCACAAATATTGGAAAATTACCCGGTTTCACCCGGCGTTGGGTAAATACTTACCAGTGGCGTGGGGTGAAATTTTTGAGAAGGTAAGCCGAATTTAATCGGCCACTTCTATCATACTTAAAGTCATTGGAAGTTAAGTGCTATATGAATATTATGAATAAATATGGACATATATACAATGAACTTCAAGAATAATATAAGTGGCTTTGAAAAAAACCGTTATAGTCGCGTGTATCGTGCAATCAAACTAAAGCGGTTAACAAAAACTGTGAAAAGTTGATTGAAATATAATTAATCTTACTTATACTCCAAAACTAATCTACGATTTTTTTTTATAAATTCGGCCAAAACATCATTGTAAAATTTAGACTGATTTCTAATTTGTAAAAGAAGGTGTTTTTATATCGATAAGAGTGCTAAATTTGAGAGCCTTTCTTCGGTTTGAGAATTTCTTAAATAAGTATGTATTCTCTTAAGGGCTGAAAAAGATCTTTCCGCGGAAGCAACTGTAATGGGAAGAGTTAAAAATATACAACACAAGTTTAAACTTTGAGGAAAAGTATCTTTTAAAATGCCACATTTAATATGCGAGTAAAGCGCGAGAATATCAAATTGCCGTAATGAAGAAGTGGTATATAAAACGTTCAATTCATTTTTTAAAGCAGAAAACTGGAAAATTCCCGGAAAAACTGTAATTAAAGATGACATCTTTTCGTTAGGACTTGATTGAGCAAAATAATCATATTTTGATTTATTAAGTAAATCTAAAAATTTTAGTTGACTAAAGGAACTATACCGAGTTTTAATCTGAGAAATGACATTGTCATCCGAATAGCCGAACCTAACGAAAAAACCCGAGAAGCCGGATTCTATCGTGTTATCGAGAGGTAATAAAATAGCACCACACCACACTCATAAGTCACAATCCGTTGAGCACCAAGGCAAAAAGAGACACAAGTTAACAATTTTTTTATTAAAATATAATAAAGAAAACCACAACACCCCTCCCTCCCGAGGAGACGACTTCTGCCGTGTTCTTGTGAAATAAGGGAGCATTCACTCCTACAATTCACAGCCCCTTCAGTATCAAAGAGATTTAATAACCAAACCCACCCCACTCACCCGAGAAGCCGCTTTCTACCGTGTTATAGGGATAATAAGAGAGCACCACTACACTCACACCCGTTCATAGAGAAGACACGAAACAGCTGACATTCTAACAAATAAACAACCACCCGCCGAAGTGACCCGAGTTTCAACTTATGCAAAACGAAAACAACCGAGAAGCCGGTTTCTATCGTGTTATTTGCTTATAGGATTTGCTTTTAGTGAGCAAAGGATATCACACACGATTTCTTTGCTACTCGTGGAGAAAAGTGTGGGCTTGAGTAAGCCGTAAAATGACCGGCTTACAGAAGCAGCGAGCGAGCGCTTCATACCCGATGCAACCCCTTGATAGAACCTGCTACGGTGCGAGGGAAGGTTTCATCGTAGTGCAACAGATTATGGTTGTTTTTGGTTGTAACACTTGTTTTGCCATGTTTTCTTTACGAGATGAATTTTGGGAGCACTTTCCAGGAATTTTACAGCCATAGAACAAGTTTTTGATAATTCGATAATGATCAAATTTACTGGCACCACAAAAAATCGTACTAATTTTCATGAAAATCCGTTGAAGTCGAGAAATTTGCACCACCATATTGGATCCGCCATCTTGGATTTGGAAATTTTGATAATATTTAAAATTAGTTAAATCAGAATAATCATTGTATTAATTTTGATTAAAATCTGTTGAAATCGAGACATTATGGTCTCCCTATTGGACCCGCCATCTTGGATTTACAAAATTTTAATAATATTCGAAATTAGTTGCCTCAGAATAACCATTGTACTAATTTTCATTAAAATCTGTCGTAGTTGAGACATTTTAATCGCCATGTTGGATCCGCCATCTTGTATTTGGAAATTATGGTAATATTATAAATTACCCCCCGATTCTGGATCAAAATTAAGAGCTCTTAGTGTCTTAACTATTATCAAAAATCCTTTTAAAGAAATTAATATGCTACCATATTATTGAACAAACATTAGAAAACCATATTAAAAAGTAGGCGTTGGTGGTAGAAGGGTACAAATTTAGGACTAAATGTATTTTTTAATGCCACACCATAAAAAAATAACAAAAAAAAAATTTGTCCAAAAAATGAAAAAAATGTTTTTAGGGTGAGCCACCCTTAACACTTAGGGGTATACAAATTATTTATAAACCTATTCTCATACCTACTGAATATACATATTATGTAAATTTCATCAAAATCGGTCAAGCCGTTTCGGAGGAGTATAACCACTAAAACTGTGACAGAAGAATTTTATATGTTAGATATTATATTTTTACTCATATTAAACATCAGATGGTGTGCATGGGCGGTTTAGCATACATGTTATTGTTTTCGGTGATTTAGAATCGCAATATCTCAGGAATGGTGATTCTTAAAAACAAAAAGTATAAGAACAATTTTTGTAGATAATTTTATGATCTACAACTTTTGTCTGACCTATTTTTATAATAAAACTTACTGTTTACCGGAAAAAAATGGAACAACCATTTTTTAGACCTTTGACCTTGAATAACTTTTTTTGCAGATGTAGGATCGAAGGGGACTTTCAGTATTTTATTTGTAATAATGTCCCCAAGGTCTGTATCAGTTTTCAACTCTATGCGAATTATTGCAATCCTACCACTATTTTTTCGTCTATTTTGACCGGAATATATATGGACTTAGGGACAGTCCCAGACAGTGGTGCGAATGTTTCCATGAATACTTAGTTAAATTAAAATTCAAAAGAAATAATTATGATTATTGCCTATACTCTAAAAAGATTAATGGGTACACTATATATATATTATTGTTTGTTGATGACCTTTTGATCTGCTGTAAAGAAAAAAACCAAATAAATGAAGTAAAATTATTATTGTCTAATAAATTTAAAATTAAAGATTTGGGCAATGTTAAGAATTATGTTGGTATAAATATTGAATATAATGTAAACTTAAATACTATGAATCTGAGCCAGAGCACATATATAGAATCACTAGCTGAAAAGTATAACATAGAAAATTCTAAATTATACTCTACTCCTATGGAGATAAATTTAAAATTGTATCCTGCAGATGAAATAAGCTATGAATTAAAATATAGAAATATAATTGGTGCTCTTTTATACATAAGTAGTGGTACTAGACCAGCCATAGCATTAAGCGTAAACTACCTTAGTCGATACCAAAATTGTTATAGCGATACACATTTCAAGTATGCACTTAGAGTATTAAAATATATATACCTGCCGAAAGATTGATTATGACATTTTGGATTGTTTTGTAGATTCTGACTGGGCTGGAGACGTAGTAGATAGAAAATCCACCTCAGAATATATAATTAGATTGTTCGGTAACACTGTTTATTGGAAAAGTCACAAACAGAACTCTGTGGCAAAATCTTCCACCTACGCTGAGTATATTGCACTTTCAGAAGCAGTAACTGAAATTATTTTTATAAAAGAAATATTAAAAACTTTTGAAATTAAAATGTTATCACCGGTCAGAATATATGAGGATAATTCGCGTGCAGTACAAATATGTAAATATGGTAACTTAACCAAAAATTCTAAGCACATAGAGGTGCACTATTATTTTGTTAATGAAAACTATCTAAATAAAGAAATAGATATTTTGAGAATTGATTCAGAATAAATTTATTTATTTAAATTTCAGAGAAAAATCTAGCAGATTTGTTAACCAAATCATTGTGTAAACAAAAATGTGTAAATCTAAGACAATCATTAAATATCAAATAAAAGAAAGCAGATCCTATAAAATTGTTGAACTGAGAAATACTTATATTCAATTAATTAAATACTATGAATGTAAGGAAGGTGTGTGAGGTCTGCTGGGTTATTATTCTGTGAGAATACATTCACTAAACTGCGCGTTTATATGAATACAAACAAAAGTATGATTTGAGCCATGTGATGCTCCAACTGTTTTTAGTCAGTCGTTGTCACCCAGCGAAAGGAGAAGGATGAATCCAAAACTGAACTACATATGTATGATTATATTAAATAAAAGTCTCTTAATAAACTAACTTTGAATACACCTCTCTACATTATATTAACAACAACTAACGGAGATTCAACAAGAATACAGGAAAACATTCAACAAAAAGAGAAAGGAGCCAGTCAGATACCACGTAGGCAATTTAGTGGCGATCCGCAAGACACAATTTGGGACAGCTGCCAAAATTCATTTAAAATTCTTAGGCCCTTATAAGATCGTTAAAATATTAGGAAATGACCGCTATGAAGTGGAGAAAGTCGGACATCATGATGGACCCAAGATAACTACCACTAGTTGCGATAACATGGCCGGACGTGGCCAATATCCGAAGATGAATGGAGCTCCAGCGAAGGCGGAGACGAAAATGATACTGACGGAAATCCAAACCTAATGTCACACCCACCACCTACCCAATCCACAGAATCCTACCTGACAGAATAAAATAATATACTTTGACTGAACACTCTCAAAAAAAAAAAAAAAAAAAACCTAACTATACGATTTTTGCAGAAGTTTGAATTTCCTTACACTTCAGGACGGCCGAGTTGTGGGACCTGAATTCCGCCACTCACAACTAGAAAAACGAACGGACCCTTCGCATCGGGCATAACTACAATGACCACAGTGAACAGGTCTTTTTCACTGCAAGACGCCATGAGGAAAAAAAACAAACCATTTCTAATTGTGAAATAAAACGAACCATTTCTACTTGTGAAATAAAATAAAACGCTTATAATTGTCATTTAAATCAACATGTATATATACGTATTTATTTAATCTATAAATATACATGTGTATACATACACATACATATATATGCTATATATATGTATATACACACACATATATACATGTGTAAAATGTGTGTTACGCATCTATATGGAGAATGTATATGCACACATACACGCAGCCATACATACACACAAACGCGCGCGCGTATATATATGTATACCTGTATACATATGCATACATATATATGGTATATATATATTGTATATACACATACATATATGCATGTGTAAAATGTGTTACGTATGTATATAGAGAAATACTCAGGTATACATGTATATGCACACATACACGAAGACACACACACACACACAAACGCGCGCACACACACACATATTTTACACATGTATATATGTATGTGTATATACATATATACATATACCATATATATGTATGCATATGTGTACAGGTATGCATATGTATATTTATAGATAAAATAAATACGTACATATACATATATATACACACGCAGGCGCCCAAACGCGCGTGCGAAGAACAGAACATTCTCTTACGACTATTTCTCCCCAAAAAGCATTAAAAAAAAGTCAACCATATAAGGTAAGTCGAAAAGAGAACAAAATATTCCCCTCCTTTTTGTTCTTTTTTTCTAAAGCTTTCGCGGTCGAAATCATTACCTCCAACTTCACTTTAGTTGGAGATATGTCAGTTCCAAATAGCCACGGATTCTGTAGTAGACCCAAAATTTGGTCTTACTTTCGAAGCGGGTTTTGGTACGGGATCATGAGTTCAGTTTTATATGTTCGTGATTCATGTACACGGATGTAACACGGCGTATCCTATCCTGTGGTCTATAATCTAATGGATCTACCGAATTTTATATAATTGCCATCTAAAGGAAATTCCAATGCAAATTTCCCAATATTCCTTGATTAACTGTCAAGAACTTTTCAAGAAGAATGACGCATAGTGTCAAAATTCTCATCATTACGCAGATTCTGGCCCGTTTTTCCGAATTATCGTATTAATCGGGAAATAAAGCGACGAAAATCGGCTATACAAGATGAGTTTCTTTAGTAAAATGTTCGGGGGCAAAAAAGAAGAAGTCTCAACCCCGGGGGAGGCAATACAAAAACTTCGTGAAACGGAAAACATGCTGATAAAAAAGCAGGAATTCCTCGAAACCAAAATTCAGTCGGAATTGGAACTGGCTAAGAAACATGGCACCAAAAACAAGAGAGGTGAGTTCAACTATGGTCTGGTTGGCTTGTCCTGTAAGAGCCCTTTTGTGCATTTCACATCCCAGCCGCGATCCAAGCCCTCAAGCGGAAAAAGAGGTATGAGAAACAGCTGCAGCAAATAGACGGCACACTCTCGACGATCGAGATGCAAAGGGAGGCTTTGGAGGGAGCCAACACGAACACATCGGTCCTCAACACGATGAGGGAGGCTGCCAAAGCCCTTAAATCAGCACATCAGAACATGTAAGTGCCCCTTTTTTTAGTGATTTCTTAGACTAAAAAAGACATCTCCCCAATTCCATATACAAAGAAACTCTCACATTCTTTAACTCAAAGATAACAATCTGACATCTTTTCTAGCATTTTATTTGGATGGTCACAATGATAATTTTGAAGATATAATTGTTTTGCTATGTGCTATATCATAACGTCTTATTAAAAATTTTACAGCATCATAGATGACTCATGCTGAAAACTCGGGTTATTTTGTCGAGGTATACTTCATTCCGTTAATAAAACTAAAATTATGTTTTATCCTTGACTATTCGGGTGTATATAGAATCATTTTGACCCCACAAAATGGTGAAACGGTACTAATAGACTGAGAGCCAGCGCCTGCCAGACATACGTTAAAGTATAAAAGTTGAAATTTTTTTTGTGTGTTCTCATTAGTGTAGAGAACAATGTTTGGGGGGTACAAACCTCCAATAATGGTGCGTTCGGCAGGTATCAGGTAAATAGGGGTTTAGTTAATGAGCTCTCTCACGTTTAAGTATAAAAGCTGAAATTTATATATATAATAATAATATAATAGATTTTTTCTCTGTCGCACTTCACAGCGTATTGCTGGAAACATTCACCCAACTCTTCACCGTTACGGTACAGGAGTTTGGGCTCTGTGGATCCTGTCGAACCTAAATCTCAAAAAAGAATATAACAATTACAAATTTCTTCGGAGCCGCTCAATCAGCTTGATGCTGGTATAAGAGCAGCTCAGCCAGCTTTCAAAAATAACAATAAATTGACTTAAATTATATTTTAACACTTAATCCTAAATTACCAAGCGCGCACCCATTCACTCAAAGCTTTTAATTTTTATTTTTGTATCTTATTCAAAAAATCACCATTCATACCTTATTTACAATTATTATACGTCCTATTGTTAGTTTATTACAGCACCTGCTCTTACATATTTTTTTATTGCACTTGTGAACCTTTTTATATCGTCTATTTTTTTTATTTCCTCTGGTAGTCTGTTGTAAATCTCGATTGCGCTGGTGATGAGTCCTGTGCGATTCCTTTCCGTTCTGGCCTTTTCCACACGTAGTAGGTTCCTGATTCGTGTGCTATAGTTGTGTATTTCCCTGTTCTTTGTGAATACTATATTGTTTTTCACCGCGCTTGTTACTGCTTTGTGTATAAATTTGGCTTTTTCTATGTAAATTACTTCTTTCAGTCTAAAATTATTGGATATGTCATAAACTTCTTTTGTTGGTGTGTCCCAAGGAAGACGGTGCAATACTTTTAGAGCCCTATTCATTAGTTGCTGTATACGATCAAGATTATATTGTGATGTTTGGGACCAAATATTTATTAAATATCTAATATGTGCTAGAATGTGCGAATTATATATTAATTTACCGACAAAATTATTAAGTTTTCCTGTTCTCCCAATTGCTCCTATGATCGGAGTAATTCTCTTTATTACGTATGATATATGCGACTTCCAACTAAGATTTTCATCCAAAGTGAGGCCCAGGTATTTTATTTCATTTACTCGTTCTATTTTCTTACCATCTATTTCAATCTTGGGGTCAACATCGTTTTTATTTTTTACTTTAAAGATAATATATTTAGTTTTTCCAATATTCAGCGTGAGCTTATTCCCTTGTAACCACGTGTTGAGATTTACCAAATCTGCGTTTACCTTATCCTTTAATTCGTCTTCCGTTTTGGCTCTATACAGTAAGGCAGTGTCATCGGCATATATTTTATATCTACCTCTTAAGTGTACATTCTGGATATTATTTATGTAGAGCAGATAGAGAAGAGGTCCCAAAATTGATCCCTGTGGAACACCACATTTTTGTATTTGCTCTTGGCTGTATTGATTATTCAACTTTGTTTTTGCTGTTCTTGATGATAAGTAACTCTCTATTAATTTGTTACATGTCCCTCTAATACCCAGTTGTTCCAATAGTTCCAATAGTAGTTGATGGTCCACGGTGTCGAACGCCTTTTGTAGATCAATAGACTTCAAATAACCATTTTAAGTCAATTGTCAAAAAGCCAGACCCATCCGAAGGGTCTAACACCCCCCCCAGACGCGGTAAAAGGTCAAATGCGCCGAGAGAGCATACCCAGGTATCAGTGGCGTGGGGTGACATTTTTGAGAAGGTAAGCCGGTTCAAAAATCAGAAACTTAATAGCGAAAAAAAACTTACCAAATGAAGTCAGATATTACAAAATGTGTTCAACAGTGACTGCGTGTAGTCTTGTCGAATTTAGTCGGCCACTTCTATCATACTTAAAGTCATTGGAAGTTAAGTGCTATATGAATATTATGAATAAATATGGACATATATACAATGAACTTCAAGAATAATATAAGTGGCTTTGAAAAAAACCGTTATAGTCGCGTGTATCGTGCAATCAAACTAAAGCGGCTAACAAAAACTGTGAAAAGTTGATTGAAATTTAATTAATCTTACTTATACTCCAAAACTAATCTACGATTTTTGTTTATAAATTCGGCCAAAACATCATTGTAAAAATTAGACTGATTTCTAATTTGTAAAAGAAGGTGTTTTTATATCGATAAGAGTGCTAAATTTGAGAGCCTTTCTTCGGTTTGAGAATTTCTTAAATAAGTATGTATTCTCTTAAGGGCTGAAAAAGATCTTTCCGCGGAAGCAACTGTAATGGGAAGAGTTAAAAATATACAACACAAGTTTAAACTTTGAGGAAAAGTATCTTTTAAAATGCCACATTTAATATGCGAGTAAAGCGCGAGAATATCAAATTGCCGTAATGAAGAAGTGGTATATAAAACGTTCAATTCATTTTTTAAAGCAGAAAACTGGAAAATTCCCGGGAAAACTGTAATTAAAGATGATATCTTTTCGTTAGGACTTGATTGAGCAAAATAATCATATTTTGATTTATTAAGTAAATCTAAAAATTTTAGTTGACTAAAGGAACTATACCGAGTTTTAATCTGAGAAATGACATTGTCATCCGAATAGCCGAACCTAACGAAAAAACCCGAGAAGCCGGATTCTATCGTGTTATCGAGAGGTAATAAAATAGCACCACACCACACTCATAAGTCACAATCCGTTGAGCACCAAGGCAAAAAGAGACACAAGTTAACAATTTTTTTATTAAAATATAATAAACAAAACCACAACACCCCTCCCTCCCGAGAAGACGACTTCTGCCGTGTTCTTGTGAAATATGGTAGCATTCACTCCTACAATTCACAGCCCCTTCAGTATCAAAGAGATTTAATAACCAAACCCACCCCAACCAACCCCACTCACCCGAGAAGCCGCTTTCTACCGTGTTATAGGGATAATAAGAGAGCACCACTACACTCACACCCATTCCTAGAGAAGACACGAATCAGCTGACATTCTAACAAATAAACAACCACCCGCCGAAGTGACCCGAGTTTCAACTTATGCAAAACAAAAACAACCGAGAAGCCGGTTTCTATCGTGTTATTTGCTTATAGGATTTGCTTTTAGTGAGCAAAGGATATCACACACGATTTCTTTGTTACTCGTGGAGAAAAGTGTGGGCTTGAGTAAGCCGTAAAATGACCGGCTTACAGAAGCAGCGAGCGAGCGCTTCATACCCGATGCAACCCCTTGATAGAACCTGCTACGGTGCGAGGGAAGGTTCCATCGTAGTGCAACAACAGATTATGGTTGTTTTTGGTTGTAACACTTGTTTTGTCATGTTTTCTTCACGAGATGAATTTTGGGAGCGCTTTCCAGGAATTTTACAGGCATAGAACAAGTTTTAAATTTACGGGAATAGGATGAGTTCCCAAAAGGGAAGCCGGTAGGAATCGTGTTATATCGACCCCACGCCACTGCCAAGTATACAGCGTGATCCAAAAGTATGGAAACGGCTAAATAACTTTCGAGGAATGCATTTTGGAGAAAAAAGTTGTAGACAAAAGTTTTAGGAATTTTCCCCAGCTATTCAATGGTGACCTTAGATTTGACCTTGACCATGGCCTTGAAGGTCATTTCAAGGTCAAGTTGACTTTTTTAAACTGGAACCCTTATTTTTGACCACGGAATTGGAAAGAGCGGAAAATTCTACGTCCAACTATGACCTTTACCATGACCTCGAAGGTCATATCAAGGTCAAAATGGCTCTAAAGAGGAACCTGCGTTGTTACTGCGGGTTTGCAGAGTGGAAGTTTTGCGTCCAAATGTGACCTTGAACATGACCTTGGCAATGACCTTGAAGGTTATATCGAGGTCAATGTGGTTTTTTGAAGGGAAAATCATGTTTTTGACCACGGAAGTGGAAAGAGCAGAAAAGTTAACGTCCGACTATGACCTTGGCCATGACTTTGAAGGTCTTATCAAGGTCAAGATGGTTCTTTAAAGGGAAACCTGCATTGTTACTGCGGATTTGGAAAGAGCAGAAGTTTTGCGCCCGGATGTGACCTTGACCATGACACGCTTGACCTTGCCTTAATCGACTTCACCATGGTCGGTCGTTAACTTTTCCGCTCTTTTAATTTCCGTGGTCATTAACTTTTCCGGTCTTTCCATTTCCGTGGTCAAAAACATGGTTTTCCCTTCAAAAGACCACCTTGACCTTGATATAACCTTCAAGGTCATTGTCAAGGTCATGTTCAAGGTCAAGGTTGTGGTCAAGGTCACATTTGGACGCAAAACTTCCACTCTGCAAATCCGCAGTAACAACGCAGGTTCCTCTTTAAAGAGCCATTTTGACCTTGATATGACCTTCGAGGTCATGGTAAAGGTCATAGTTGGACGTAGAATTTTCCGCTCTTTCCATTTCCGTGGTCAAAAATAAGGGTTCCAATTTAAAAAAGTCAACTTGACCTTGAAATGACCTTCAAGGCCATGGTCAAGGTCAAATCTAAGGTCACCATTGAATAGCTGGGGAAAATTGCTAAAACTTTTGTCTACAACTTTTTTCTCCAAAATGCATTCCTCGAAAGTTATTTAGCCGTTTCCATACTTTTGGATCACGCTGTATACCTGGGTATGCTCTCTCGGCGCATTTGACCTTTTACCGCGTCTGGGGGGGTGTTAGACCCTTCGGATGGGTCTGGCTTTTTGATAATTGACTTAAAATGGTTATTTGAAGAGTCTATATAAATTTCAGCTTTTATACTTAAACGTGAGAGAGCTCATTAACTAAACCCCTATTTACCTGATACCTGCCGAACGCACCATTATTGGAGGTTTGTACCCCCCAAACATTGTTCTCTGCACTAATGAGAACACACAAAAAAAATTTCAACTTTTATACTTTAACGTATGTCTGGCAGGCGTTGGCTCTTAGTCTATAAAGTAATTGCTTTGCTCCGCAGTTAGTTACAGTAATTGAATTCTTCAAAATACCCAAATACTTTGTTTACTTGGAAACTTATAGGAAAAACGCTTCTACTTTAAGTAATTTCAATTTGAAAACTGCTTGTGGAAGTTTAACCCGGCGGCGCACAGTGGTTCGAAATGCGAAAAAAGTGGATATTAAAATTTTTTTAATATTATTAACTTTTTTTATGGAATTCATAGATAATAAATATTAATATTAGTAAGTGCTAAGCAGATGGAGTCAATATTTTAATGTTAACTTAGAAAAAAACACGAAACAAGTTTTAGGTATATGGAGGAAAACACTAAATTTAAATTTTGCCGGTAAATTCACAAAACCTCACGGGAACCCTTTACAGGGTGTTAGTATGTATTGTTGTTCATACATTGTTGAAAGAATCACGTGCTTTGGTTTGCACTTCATCAAATTATGATTATTTGAAATTTTGAATTTTTTCGATTTTTATAGGTGTACAAATTTTATTTATGTGAAAAATAATTTTTTTTTCTTTACTTTATACATATATACATAGGGACAAGTACCGTTGAAATACATGGAAATATATTAATATAAAAAATCAAGGAACATTGCTTTTTGAAGTATACCGAAGGAAAAAACATGAAATTTCCGCTGTTATTCTATTTCTTCCTCGGTTTCTATAACTATCAAATCCTGTGTGTCAGGATGGAAATCCAGCTCCAATCTAGCATATCAAATAATATGTATCGGGATCAATCCCACAATTTTCTTATTTTTTCCATACAAAACATAATATATAAAATTATTAATAAAAATATCAATAAATTTAATAAAAGTTGCATGATTTCGACATTCGTCCTTATAAAGAATCGTTTATTTTCAATATACTGTAACTGTAACTCATAACTGAAGAATAGTATTATATAGGAACAAAATTAGCTTGGTAAATTACGTTGAAATACGAAAAAAGAAGTCCGGGTTCGTGGGACCCGCGCGACCGGTCGCGTTAGTCCGAGGGCGCGACCTCCGCCGGATTAAGTGTGGTCAAAGAGGTAAAAAAAATGCAAGAATGGCTTATCTTCTATCGTACGAAACGAGTTTTGTACGAAAGTAAAATTTTGCAAGTCCCAAATGTCTCATAACCTAGTCCAGTAGAAAATAATTTATGTTGACGTATTCTTATACTAAATCGCAAATCTGCAAATGTAATGCCATGCATTCTGTAAAGAAGTTCTTTCGATAAAAAAAAAAAAAAAAAAAAAAAAGTTTTTTACACCACAACTTCTTTTCCCTACATAAAATTGTTATGTACAGGTTTGTTCACATAATTATAAACATAATTATTATAGGGGTACCGGTTAATTCGAAAATTGAAGCTTTATTGTGAAAAAATGGTTACAAATTTAATATTCAAAGTATTGTCCATCGCTAGCTATAACCTTTTCCCATTTTTCTGGCAATTCACGAATACCCTTTCTGAAAAATTCGGCCGGCTTCTCCGCTATCCACGAATCGATCCAATTTTTGACTTCTTCATAATTGGAGAAGTGCTGGTCAGCCAGGCCATGTTGCATTGATCGGAAGAGATAGTAATCGGATGGCGCAAGGTGTGGACTATACGGCGGGTGGGGTAGGACATCCCATTTGAGCGTTTCAAGGTAGGTTTTGACGACCTGTGCAACATGTGGCCGAGCATTGTCCTGTTGCAAAATTACCTTGCTGTGCCTTTGTTCATATTCCGGCCGTTTTTCGCGCAGTGCTCGGCTCAAACGCATCAATTGTCGTCGGTAGACTTCCCCTGTGATCGTTTCATTCGGTTGCAACAGCTCATAATAGATCACACCCAGCTGGTCCCACCAAATACATAGCATAACCTTCAGGCCATGAATATTCTGAACGGCCGTCGATGATGATGCATGGCCGGGGTATCCATGCGTTGCCCGACGTTTTGGATTATCGTAATGGACCTACTTTTCATCGCCAGTGACAATTCGATGCAAAAAACTTTTTCTTTTGTGCCGTTGAAGCAGTTGTTCACACTCGGCGAAAAATCGGCGTTCGACGTCTCTTGGCTTCAATTCATACGGCACCCAATGGCCTACCTTCCGGATCATTCCCATTGCTTTTAGACGACCGGAAATTGTTTGTTGAGCGACGCCAAGTGATTTTGCAAGTTCTTCTTGCGTTTGGGATGGATCTTGGTCGAGCAGTGTCTCCAATTCGTGGTCTTCAAACTTTTTTGGCTGTCCGGGCCGTTCATCCTCCTCCAAGTCAAAATTGCCACTTTTAAACCGTGCAAACCACTTCTGGCACGTACGCTCAGCTAGAGCATGCACACCATACACTTCCACCAAAATACGATGACTTTCGGCAGCCTTTTTCTTCATATTGAAGTAAATAAGAAGTACTCCCCGCAAAAACACTTTATTTGGCACAAAATTCGACATTTTCAGAGTAAAAAAAAGTATTGTTGTTTACGCTTCAGCTAAATGACACATACTGATTCTGAAACTATATGACAGTAGCTTTCCAACACATATTTGGAAAGGTGAATCACTGGAATATAAAACAAGTTACGCCATCTGTTAGAAAACCGCACGAATTAACCGGTACCCCTATTATTTAGAAAATGTTTAATATCAAATTCGATGTTTTGTGACGAAATTTCGGTAATCTATGACAGCCTAATACTTTCTGGGGATAGACTCAATCGACTTTTCACAAATGCAGATGGGCAATCGCATTTAAATCATTACTACACGACAACCAGCCCAATAATGTCATACGGTTGTCGTTGACTCACTTTTTAGTGTAAGCTGCCGCGTTTTTCGGATACTCGTCATGCTGAGAGATCCAAGTCGCTGGCAGATTTTCATCTTTTTAATTTGCACGATAAAGAAAGGTATTCTGAACATTTTGGAAAAATTGAATGCCGATTAATAGTTATCGATTTGCTAAAATACTGTTTCGACAAGAACGCGTCCTTTCGGCCATTTAAAACTTTAAATATTCCTGCATACCAAGCACTCTTATTTCGGCTATTTGATGAACGCCCTGAAATTTTGTACAAATGTTCTTAAGATATTAAAGAACTAAATTTGTTAAAAATTGATTATCCAACAGAAAAAAATTTAATTTTTGTGTGAAAATACATTTCACACGAATACAAAAATCAGAATAGGTAGACTTGAATAAATTTTTATGGTAACAACGGTACCCATAGTGGACGGGAAAGATTGATAAAAAATTATCAATGAAGATATAGTTGATAAAAAATTATCAATGAAGATAGGTTGGTTAGGTTAGGTTCATTGTAATATTTCCCATGACAGTAATGGTAAAAATCATGTATATATAGTAATATTAAAACAGTGTAATATGTATAATAATATAATAGTTATTAGAAGAAATTATGTTTAATTATAAAAAAGAACATTGCTACAAATTGATTTGAAAAAGTGTACTTCATTTCGTACAAATTTGAACCTGCCACACTTTTTAAATCTAGATCCTTCTTAAAAATTATCGACCTTAAGATCAATTTCCATTTGCTTTTTAAATTTCGCATGGAGTTTGAGAGAAAATTAAACTAGAAATTCGCTTACCTTCAAAAAAATAACTTCCACGCCTTTTCTTTCAAATATATAGTAGTTATAAATACAAGTAAAGACAACTAAACGATTTTACTTTGATCTAAGAATTTTCTCTATATTTCCTAATGTTCGTTTTCCGTTTTAACACTATTTCTGTCATGGTTTTGTTTTGCAAATAAGATCCGAATATAAGTGCTATAACGGGGATTCTTACAACTGAATCCTTAGAATTGAAATAGCGTTGGTATTTTGTGTAAATGATTTAAGATTAGATGTTTTTAAGATGTCATAAAACAGCTCATGGTAGATATAGGTATACCACATACGCATTTTAGATACGGAAGGAGAGTGGTTGAAAAGGATACCGCATAATTAATTTAGCAACCATTGTAGGAAAAGTTAAAAATTTAATTGAGGAAAAACTAAGTTAAATTTTCAAAAGGTGCATTTTGACACTTTCAGTAGGAATTTGATAATTTGGTGGTTCATTAAATATTTTTAGTCTGTTTTTTGCCACTGCATTCCGGCTTTTCATTTATGTCTGACTAGCTGGGTTACCCGGTTTCACCCGGCGTTGGATAAATACTTACTAATTAAACACTTCTCAAATGTTCCAGTTTGTTATATCCTAGAAATTGTTTCAACCCGAAAACCCCTTTATGGATCCGCTATCTTGAATTTCCAAATCTTAATAATATTAAAAATTAGTGGCCTTAAATGAATCATTGTACCAATTTTCATTCAAATCCGTTGAAATCGAGAAATTTTGGTCGCCATATTGGATCCGCCATCTTGAGTTTGGAAATTTTGCTAATATTCGAAATTAGTGGCCTCAGAATAATCATTGTACTAATTTTCAGTAAAATCCGTTGAAATTAAAAAAAATTGGACTCATTTTGGATTTATAAATTTTGATAATATTCGAAATTTTTAGCTTCAGAATAATCATTGTACCAATTTTCATTAAAATCCGTAGAAATCGAGACATTCTGGACGCTGGGTCCGCCATCTTGCATTTAGAAATTTTGATAATGTACAAAATTAGTGGTCTCAGAATAATCACTGTACTAATTCCCATTACAATCCGTTGAAATCGAGAAATTTTGGTCGCCATGTTGGATATGGAAAATTTTGATAATATTCGAAATTAGTGGCTCCGTAATAGTCACCGTACTAATTTTAATTAAAATCCGTTGAAATCGAGACATTCGGTTGCCATATTGGATCCGCCATCTTGAATTTACAACTTTTGATAATATTCGGCACTTGTATCCTCAGAATAATCATTGTACCAATTTTCATTAAAATCCGTTGAAATAGAGACACTCTGGTCGCCATGTTGGATTTGGAAATTTTGCTAATATTCAAAATTAGTGGCCTCAGAATAATCATTGTACCAATTTTCATTAAGACCCGTTGAAATTGAGAAATCTTGGTTACCATGTTGGGCCCGCCATCTTGGATTTGTAAATTTTGATAACATTTAAAATCAGTGACCTCAAGATATTCAGTGTACTAATTTTCATTAAAATCCGTTGAATTCGAGAAATATTTGTCGCCATATTGGGTCCGCCATCTTGGGTTTGTAAATTTTGATAACATTCAAAATCAGTGACCTCAATATAACCATTGTACTAATTTTCATTAAAATCTGCTGAAATTGAGAAATATTGGTCGCCATATTGGTTCCGCCATCTTGGATTTGTAAATTTTGATAACATTCAATATCAGTGACCTCAAGATATTCATTGTACTAATTTTCATTAAAATCCGTTGAAATCGAGAAATATGGTCGCCATTTTGGATCCGCCATCTTGGATTTCTAAATGTTGATAAATCAGTGACCTCAAAACAATCATTGTACTAATTTTCATTAAAATCCGTTGAAATCAGGAAATCTTGGTCGCCATATTGGATCCGCCATCTTGAATTTCTAAATTTGGACAGCGGATTTGAAATCCCCATCCCGCAAAACCCCTATGTATTAATTTTCATGAAAATCGCTCCAAATTTAAAATTTTAAACCGCCATCTTGGATCCGCCATCTTGAAACCCTACGTATTATCCGAAAAAAAATTAGCCTATATGTTAAGTCGGAATATGTACTACCTTCGGACAAAAAATGAAAAATATCGATGCAAGCGTTTAGGCGTGATTGAGCAACAAACAAACAAACAAACAAACAAACGAACTTTCATTTTTATACTAGTTGGGTTACCCGGTTTCACCCGGCGTTGGATAAATACTTACTAATTAAACACTTCTCAAATGTTCCAGTTTGTTATATCCTAGAAATTGTTTCAACCCGAAAACCCCTTTATGGGTCCGCTATCTTGAATTTCCAAATCTTAATAATATTAAAAATTAGTGGCCTTAAAATAATTATTGTACCAATTTTCATATAAATCCGTTGAAATCGAGACACTCGGTTGCCATATTGGATCCGCCATCTTGGATTTACAACTTTTGATAATATTCGGAACTTGTATCCTCAGAATAATCATTCTACCAATTTCCATTAAAATCCGTTGAAATCGAGACATTCTGGTCGCCATGTTGGATTTGGAAATTTTTCTAATATTCAAAATTAGTGACCTCAATATAATCATTGTACTAATTTTCATTAAAGTCCGTTGAAATCGAGAAATATTGGTCGCCATATTGGATCCGCCATCTTGAATTTCTAAATTTGGACAGCGGATTTGAAATCCACATCCCGCAAAACCCCTATGTACCAATTTTCATGAAAATCGCTTCAAATTTAAAATTTTCAGCCGCCATCTTGGATCCGCCATTTTGAAACCCTATGTATTATCCGAAAAAAAATTAGCCTATATGTTAAGTCGGAAAATGTACTACCTTCGGACAAAAAATGAAAAATATCGATGCAAGCGTTTAGGCGTGATTGAGCAACAAACAAACAAACAAACAAACAAACGAACTTTCATTTTTATATATATATATAGGGATATACACTATATGCCGTATTTGTTGGAATTATCTTGTAAGAAACAAATAATAAATATTAAAAAAATTATTCTGTAGATTTCCCATCCATTATAACTTTACGATCCTTTTCAAGATCAACTTATTTAAATTTATAGTTTAAAAAGACTATTCGAATATATAATATTTGTACATTTTTATATTTTAGGGACGTTGATCAAGTGCATGATATGATGGATGATATTGCAGAGCAACAAGATGTTGCTCGTGAAATCTCAGATGCTATTTCAAATCCAGTGGCCTTTGGTAATTGATTCATTGATTTGTCAAATGTTCTTATATTAAATGGAATTCTTGGTTCCAGGACAAGACATGGATGATGATGAATTGGAGAAGGAATTAGAAGAACTTGAACAAGAGGAACTAGACAAAGAATTACTTGGCGTGGGAGGACCAAGTGCTGAGCTACCAGAAGTGCCCGTAGATGAAATACCAGGAAAAATTAAACAGAAGGCAAAAGAGAAGAAACCTCGTATGTCTTGATTATAAATGAAATGCTAATAAATGAAGTATAATAAATAAATTTTAAATTGCAGAAGAGGAAGATATGGATCCAGCAATGAAAGAACTCATGGCATGGGCTGAGTAATAAGTCATAAATTACTCTTTGAGCCCTTGCTCGCGCCCTATAAGCTCTAAGTTTCATAACTACACAGCAAGAAAACTGTAATGTTTCATATTATAATCAATTTCCGTTGTATTTATTTAAGAAGAAAAAGAACCTTATTTCGAAAAAAATATACCAAATTCAAACTTTTGCTTCTGGAAATACAAACACTTTCGAATTGAGTTCTGTTCATATGTATTGTGATTATTTTTTCTATTTCAATTAAAATTTTTGATAATCTGCTAGAATATATGAAACGGCTTCATAAAATTTTAACAAATTTAATATTTTCATTTTAATAGAGCATAATGGTGGAAGTTTTGGGTAACTTCTGGGAGAAGTTCGGCGAAAAAACCTTTCAATTTTTGCTTGAAAAAACAAAAACAACTAAATTTTAAAACACTTGGTGTGACCTCTTCTATACACTAATAATTATCAGTCAGTGCATTGAGATTTATAACATTTCTAAAATTTATCTAGGAAAACGCTGTTACTTGATAGACATAATTTTTAAGGAAAATAAAGTAAAAAACTTTGATAAAGAGGTATCAATAACTTGATTTTTTGATGAGAATAAAATTTGATAATTTATGCTGAGCTTTTCTGGAAGTTGAATCTGTTTATAAATAAAGTTTAATCATGGATAAAGTGCCTATAAGTACGCAATTTAGTTATGTGAAATCGAAACAAATACAATCCTTTTTTAATTTAGAATAAGATCTAATAATCATGCATTTTTAACTTTTCCAGTTTCAAGGAAATATGCTGGTTTTAGAAGTCTTGCAGACTTTGTCCAGCTAACTTAGAACAGTAATTACTGGACTGACAGTATTCCCAATCAAGATCAAAGCATATCGATAATAACAAGAAGGGACACTTTATTACCCTCTCAAAAGTCCAACCTCTATGCTACCTCCCCTCACAATGTTAAGTTATAGGGAAATGCCGAATTGAAGAAGGGAGAAGAGCACACATCGAGCATGAATACAGACGAGATTATTTATATTTTTTCCCGGTTCCCCGGTTACTCGATTTCACCCGGCCTTGGTAAATATTTACTAATTAAACACTTCTCAAATCTTCTAGTTTGTTATATCCTAGAAATTGTTTCAACCCATCTTGAATTTCCAAATCTTAATAATTTTCAAAATAAGTGACCTTAAAATAATCATTGTAATAATTTTTATTAAAATTTGTTGAAATCGAGAAATTTTGGTCTCCATATTGAATCCGCCATCTTGAATTTAGAAATTTTGCTAATATTCTAAATTAATGGCCTCAGAATAATCACTGTACTAATTTTTATTAAAATCCGTTGAAATCGAGGCATTTGGTCTCCATATTGGATTCGCCATCTTGGATTTACAAATTTTGTTAATATTCGAAATTAGTAGCCTCAGAATAATCACTGTACTAATATTCATTAAAATCCGTTCAAATCGATTTCGATTTTCGAATTTGGTCTCCATACTTTATCCACCATCTTGGATTTAAAAATGTTGATAATATTCGGAATTAGTGGTCTCAGAACAATTGATCGATGCATCTTCTGAAAAATGAAAGACTAGAATTACCAGAATTTATTTGAATTTGAAATACTTCTCTGTATAAAACCGCCACATCCTCGCCCTCCTTCGTGAAGTAAATAATAAGCCTGTAAAGATAAAAAAAAGACGAAATAAATATGAATTTATCGAAGCCCGAATTTTGCTAGACAAACAACAACAACAATATGAATTTGAAAAAAAACGAAGCACTTCAAGTTCTACCGGCAGTCTGCGCAATAAGATTATTTAACGATAAATAAATATGAATTAGCAACACAGTTTAATTAATGAAATTTAAGGGGGGATACCCATAACTTGGCCCCCAAATTTAAGGAACGGGGTTCGATGCATTTTGCTGTCCTAAATATGGGAAAAATAAAGAAAAAAATCTATCTCGACCCGTTTTCGAGATATAAAAAAAAATAGTTAATACTTGTCCTGTATCAACTCCAGACAGCAAAATCTTTCGAAACCCCGCCACGACACTGAAAAACTTGAATATTCACAAACCGCCACTATTTGCCGAACATTTCTATATTACCGATAATTATAATTTCACATTTCGCGGTGTCGCGATTATTTTGGAAAGAAATTAGTGTTTTTGGTGCTTTATTTAGTAACAAATTGATCGGCGGTAATATAGAAATGTTCGGCAAATAGTGGCGGTTTGTGAATATTCAAGTTTTTCAGTATCGTGGCGGGGTTTCGAAAGATTTTGCTGTCTGGAGTTGATACGGGACAAGTATTAACTATTTTTATTATATCTCGAAAAAGGGTCGAGATAGATTTTTTTCTTTATTTTTCCCATATTTAGGACAGCAAAATGCTTCGAATACCGTTCCTTAAATTAAGGGGCCAAGTTATCGGTATCGTGCCAAATTTAACAATAAATACAAATTAAAGATTTAAAATTCAATTTTGACAGCCGCTACCGGCAAATCACATTCTTTCTTATTTCGCGAAAAAGACGCCAAGAAACGCACGGAAATTATATGAAAACGTTAAGAAGTACTTACCACGTACTATTATTCACTTCCTGAGGCATCAAAACACTTCACACGCGCGAATTTCACGAAAAAACAACTGGCGGCTGCGAACTTAAAAACACCGGAACTGTCATTCATGGTGGCAATTCGCGAAACATAAAGAATAGTAATGCCAGATTAGCATAAAAATATTGCAGATAAAGAGAAATTATGTAAATTAATTTCATAATTCATTCCAATAAGTGCGAAAGAGACCGAAATAAAAAAGAGATGCAAAATGATTAATGCCGTCGGTAAGGAAAATCACTACATCTGCGTTACCGACGATTATGGTTAACTTACGATAACCTAAGGAATTTTAATAAACTATAGCATTAAATTAAAGAAAATATACAACATCATTGCGGTTGGCACGTTTTGATCTAGCGAAAACCTATTAACCATTTTTCAAAGGCTAATATGGGCAAATAAATCATTATGGAGATACTACTTTATCGACGGAGGGTCTATCAGGAGGGTATTTAAGGAGCGTCGCTGAACAATTTGACTCACTTGCGTTTGGAATTTCAATTGGCATCGAAAAAAAATACGAGTGTGCTTTAGACCACACGACTGAAGTAAAACTTCTTTAGCTCCATCTATATGTATATGTTTATACAGCGTGATCCAAAAGTATGGAAACGGCTAAATAACTTTCGAGGAATGCATTTTGGAGCAAAAACTTGTAGACAAAAGTTTTAGGAATTTTCCCCAGCTATTCAATGGTGACCTTAGATTTGACCTTAACCATGGCCTTGAAGGTCATTTCAAGGTCAAGTTGACTTTTTTAAATTGGAAGCCTTATTTTTGACTACGGAAATGGAAAGAGCGGACAATTTTACGTCCAACTATGACCTTTACTATGACTTCGAAGGTCATATCAAGGTCAAAATGGCTCTTTAAAGAGGAACATGCATTGTTACTGCGGATTTGCAAAGAGTGGAAGCTTTGCGTCCAAATGTGACCTTGACCTCGAACATGACCTTGGCAATGAGCTTGAAGGTTAAATCAAGGTCAAGGTGGTTTTTTGAAGGGGAAACTATGTTTTTGACCACGGAAATGGAAAGAGCGGAAAAGTTAACGTACGTCTATGACCTTGACCTTGAAGGTCATATCAAGGTCAAGATGGTTCTTTAAAGGGGAACCTGCATTGTTACTGCGGATTTGGAAAGAGCAGAAGTTTTGCGCCCGGATATGACCTTGACCATGACACACTTGACCTTGCCTTAATCGACTTCACCATGGTCGGTCGTTAACTTTCCGCTCTTTTCATTTCCGTGGTCGTTAACTTTTCCGTTCTTTCCATTTCCGTGATCGAAAACATGGTTTCCCCTTCAAAAAACCACGTTGACCTTGATATAACCTTCAAGGTCATTGCCAAGGTCATTTGCCAGGTCAAGGTTGTGGTCAAGGTCACATTTGGACGCAAAACTTCCACTCTGCAAATCCGCAGTAACAATGCAGGTTCCTCTTTAAAGAGCCATTTTGGCCTTGATATGACCTCCGAGGTCATGGTAAAGGTCATAGTTGGACATAAAATTGTCCGCTCTTTCCATTTCCGTGGTCGAAAATAAGGATTCCAATTTAAAAAAGTCAACTTGACCTTGAAATGACCTTCAAGGCCATGGTTAAGGTCAAATCTAAGGTCACCATTGAATAGCTGGGGAAAATTCCTAAAACTTTTGTCTACAAGTTTTTGCTCCAAAATGCATTCCTCGAAAGTTATTTAGCCGTTTCCATACTTTTGGATCACCCTGTATATGTATAATATACAGGGTGTTCAGAGGTGGGAGGTCAATACTGAAGGGGGTGAAAGGTCAGACCGAGACAAGCAAAAAATCGTATGGGTGGGGGGGGGGGGGGGCATCTCTCACCGTTTGGCAGTTACAGGGTGATTCGTAAATCAGGATTTTGCCTTATATGGGAACCGCTCTTGTATTTTTATCTTTTTTTCTACGCATCGCAGCGGCCCCAAACTGATTTCAAAAAATCACTATTTGGAAGCCCTTTCCAAAAAAGTTTACACCACCCCCCTATCCCCAACCCCTTGGCCACAATCCCCCCTGGAAGTTGAAAAAATTAACTTTTATTTCACGATTTTTCACCTTTCGCCCCACGTTTCTCCGAAATTCATGTTATTAACATACCTACTTTTTATTTTTTTTAAGTTGCCTATCTAATTACCTTTCTAAAAAGGTGCAACATGCCCAGGTAGGAAAAGGGTTGCAAAAGTCCTGAAATTAAAACATCCTCACAGGTACCTAATTACTTTATTGTACCATAATGGAAAAAGTCGTTAAGTAAACAATTTTTATGACAGCAAGTTCGGAAATGTTTGTTTAGGAAACAGAGGTAATGCATTTTTATTATTTCAGCAAAACAGTAATAAAATAATAAATGTAATCTCGTTAAATAGCGTTATTAGTTTATTATATCCAGTATTGACTCTTAAGTATCCTGACGCTCCGTTTCTAATACCTCCTATGTATTATGGTATAAAAATGGGTAAGTTTGAAAGGACATTGACCACAGTTGAAGAAGCAATCGATAAAACAGGGTGTTTAATAGAAAAAATTAAGATAAAATGGCAGAATTCAGTGTTGACGATTATGCCGATATAATTTACGTGTATGGTTTAGTAGAAGGAAATGATAATGAGGCCGTACGAGAATACCAAAGGAGATTCCCGAATCGGCGGGTACCCAACAGAAGGGTATTTTCAAGGACTTTCAGAAGGTTAAAAGCAACCGGAAGTGTAACCGCCCCCAGAGCAGAAACGCGAGCAGGAAAATCGGCCGATTCAGCGGACCCCGACCAACAAATCCTCAACATCGTCAGGAACAGCCCTGTAATAAGCATCAGGCAGGTCGCACGAAGGTCAGGATTGTCTTCAGGGAGAGTGTGGACCGTTGTGAATCGAGAGGGACTACATCCATACCACCATATCCTGGTCCAAGCACTACAGGAAGGAGATTCCGAAGGACGATTGCAATTTGCACTTGGCTTTTCGAGTCTGACATCGAAAACAGAAGGTTTCTAGACCGAATTCTGTGGACGGATGAATCGCAATTCACCCGGGATGGCATCACAAACTTGCACAACCTCCACACCTGGTCAGATGTGAACCCACATAGGACCAGGTGTCGGTCCTTCCAGCAAAGATTTAGTGTCAATGTCTGGGCTGGCATCATCGGCAACCAGTTGATAGGACCCTTCATCTTGCCCCAAGTGCTGAATAGTCAGCTATACTCGGACTTTTTGGAGAATATCCTTCCGGATCTGTTGGAGGACATTCCCCTGGCCACCAGAAGCGCAATTTATTTACAGCTCGACGGAGCACCTGCGCATACTGGGAACATTGTTAGGGCAAGGTTGAATGAACATTACCCAGAGCGCTGGATTGGACGAGGTGGACCGATTCCTTGGCCTGCTAGGTCACCGGACCTTACTCCACTGGACTTTTTCTTATAGGGAATGATGAAAGATGAAGTTTACTCAAGACCAATCAACACCACAGAAGAATTAGTTACCAGGATTGTGACTGCAGCCACGAAAATACGGGAGAGACTGGTTACCATAGACCTGAAACGTGAAATATGACCAAGGCTACTTGCATGCATCGAAACTGGCGGAGAACATTTTGAACAGCTTTTAAAGGACAAACGCTTTAATTGTAATTAGTTTTTAAGCGAACAATATGTATTTTTTAGTTAACTTAAGTATAATTTCTTAAAAATTCAAATTATCATGATATTCTGTAAAAGGATTTTTGTAAATAAATTTTCGTATCCTTTTCCTACCTGGGCATGTTGCACCTTTTTGGCAAGGTAATTAGATAGGCAACTTAAAAAAAATAAAAAGTAGGTATGTTAATAACACGAATTTCGGAGAAAAGTGGGGCGAAAGGTGAAAAATCGTGAAATAAAAGTTAATTTTTTCAACTTCCAGGGGGGATAGGGGGGTGGTGTAAACTTTTTTGGAAAGGGCTTCCAAATAGTGATTTTTTGAAATCAGTTTGGGGCCGCTGCGATGCGTAGAAAAAAAGATAAAAATACAAGAGCGGTTCCCATATAAGGCAAAATCCTGATTTACGAATCACCCTGTAACTGCCAAACGGTGAGAGATGCCCCCCCCCCCCCCCCCCCCCCCCCACCCATACGATTTTTTGCTTGTCTCGGTCTGACCTTTCACCCCCTTCAGTATTGACCTCCCACCTCTGAACACCCTGTATACAGGTATATACATATATTCATTTTCTACAAATATTTAAATTTATTGTCGGTTTTCATTGATAAATTATTGCTCGCACCTCTCTCTTGCTTCTACAGTAATATACGAAACGTAACTCTCTTCTCTTTCTATCCTCACTAACTTATATCTACTTCTATTCGCCTTGGCCCTATCACACTTTTCCTAACGCTCTCGTTACGCATTCACCAGCTTACTCCCCAAGTCAAGCGTTCGTAAAGAAGTTTTACTTTCAAAAGCATCCCCACGCTGGGATTCGAACCAGTGACCTCTGAATTCCAAGCCTAAGTGTTCACCACTGCTTTGGGAATGAGCTCCCTCTCAACTTCCGTTCATCTCGGCCCGATCACATTTTTCCTAACGCTCTCGTTACGCACTCACCAGCTTACTCCCCAAGTCAAGCGTTCGTAAAGAAGTTTTACTTTCATAAGCATACCCACGCTGGAATTCGAACCAGTGACCTCTGAATCCCAAGCCCAAGTGTTCACCACTGCTTTGGGAATGTGCTCCTTTCTCAACTTCCGTTCGCCTCGGCCCGATCCAGGCCCCTGCCACTTGTGTTCAAGGACGAATTTTTAGTGACCCCATCCGCTACGCGGCGCTGATGGTACTTGTAGGCGAACGATGGCGGGACTTTTGAAAATATTTTTTTTTTCCCATATAAAATCAGATAGTGGAAAATGTTTTCCACAAATTCTATGATGATCTTTAAGGGTTCATTGCGAATTGTAATTTTCAAAAAATCGATTTTTTTTTATTACATTTTTGGAAACTATATACATATACATATATAGAAATATCATATTAAAATTTTATAAAGATCGGAGCACTCTAACTATATTTTTGGCACTCTAACTATATTAATGGGCGTCAAAATCGGCCCGGCCGCCATACAATTTGCTGATGACCGTGACCGACAGCGCGTACGAGATGCTGACGCGCATCAGCACTATTGCATCTAAGGAAGCCAGAATCATCCGCAGAAACGCTGTTTTGGATGAAAACGTTAATTATGAACATACAGAAGGCATACTGTATGGTGCAGGCATCGCTTATTAAGCGCAGGTGAGATTTTTTTACGATTTTTCATTAAAAAAAACTTTGATCGCGTTTTTCTCGAAACAACACCTTGTTGATAAAATCTCGGTGCCTACTGAACCGATCTTCACCAAATTTTTACGACATGTTCTCTATAACTGTAGCTATGGCATGAATAGACAGTTTTTTGAAATTTTGATTTTAAGTATTTTTTTAAGGGCAAAAACGGGGGAAAAAATTATGATTTTTGGAATTTTTTCGAAAAATGTCCGCCATTTTATCAATTTTCAAAAAAATCAAAAATCTGTCTATTCATGCCCTAGCCCTTATCATACTGAATCTAAAACTTTTTCATTTTTTTATTTCAGACCATCCGTCTCGGAGATACCATCAACAAGGCGCAGCCCTCTTTTTTTCACTTATTTTCAACCGCCAGTTTCATCAACAAAAAATCTGAAAAATAAACAAACAAACATTTTTTCATGTATTTCAACTAGAGATGCCACGAATAGTAATTTGGCCGAATACCGAATATTCGGCGAGGTTCTTGGCCGAAGCGCCGAACATTCGGCAGCCGAATATTCGGCCACACTTAGTACTTTCCGCGGGCGATAAGTCACAACTGTCGCTGCAGAAAATGTTCGTTCAGATGAAGGTGTGGAACAGAAAAATTCTGTTGCAAATGAACTTGATTTTTACATGGTATCTGTTCGTTTAGATCGGACAGCAGACCCTTACAAGTGGTGGTCAGCAAACGCGAAACAATATCCAACCCTTTTACAATTTGCTAAGATGTATTTATCATCTCCCGGTAGCAGTGTGTATAGTGAGCGGCTGTTTTCGGAAGCAGGTATAATTTATGAGGAAAAACGCAACCGTCTGCTATCAACAAACGCTGAAAAAATTGTTTTCATTCATCATAACTTACCACTGGTAGATTTTAAATATTAATTTGTTAGTTCTTTTTTTTGGTTAAATAAATATATCTTTGTGAGTAATATTTTGAGTTCTTTTTTCATGATTTATTTGGTAATCCTTACTATATTTTATCATAAATACGAAAGTAAATCTGTTTATCACGATTTCACGCCAAAACTGCTGAACCGATTTAAATGTTTGGTACACAGATACTCTAGAGCCTTAGAAAGGACATGGGCTATAATTTACGCGGACGAAGTCGCGGGAAAACAGCTAGTAATAAAAAAATAATAAATAAATTGCTATTCGGTATTCGGCCGAATAGTTAACCATATTCGGCCGAATACCGAATAGCGAAAAAAAGTGGCCGAATAGCCGAATACCGAATAGTTGCCGAATATTCGTGGCATCTCTAATTTCAACACTATATTTATTGAGTAAAACCCCTTCCATATTTATATTTACAATTGAAACCTACTAAAAAAATTATTGAAAAATAGGCTGTTTTTCATGGGTCTAATTCGCTATGAACCCTTAAGATCTTTTCGATCCAATTCCGAATCCATTTAATAAAAACTAAATCTGCACAACTTCGAAATCACAATTGCGATGACAACCATTCAAATAACCTGACATTCGCGCTCGTTCATCCTACAAGGACAGTATGCGCCACCTAGCGGAGTAGTTTCCGGTGGCGACAGAAAGCACTCACTTTTTTATGAAGGCTTTATAGAGAGTGATAGGGGGCTGGCCCGATCACACTTTTCCTAACGCTCTCGTCACGCATTCACCAGCTTACTCCCCAAGTCAAGCGTACCTAAAGAAGTTTTACTTCAAAATCATCCCCACGCTGGGATTCGAACCCGTAACCTCTGAATCCCAAGCCCAACTGTTCACCACTGCACCAAACGCCGTGTTCGTCTGGCCCGATCACACTTTTTCTAACGCTCTCGTCATGCATTCACCAGCTTACTCCCCAAAGTCAAGAAGAAGAAATTTTTGGTGTCGGACTTTGCATGCAGTAATAACAGTACGGTTTACGGACATAACTGATCGCTAAATTTAGAGTTCGAGTTAAATTTTTTCTTGAAATTAAATTCATAAATTGCTTAGTTTAGTTTGTAGTTTATAATTTGAATTTTTATTTTGCATTAATTTTATTTAAAACTTTAGTGTTTAATTTGTTTCCTTAAATTTAATATTTTTATGAATTTTGTGTAGATTTAAGGGGGTATCCCACTCTAGAGGCCCTTGAATTGAACGTTTTTTTCAGGGAGTTGAACAAGAAAATACAAAACATGTAGAGTTAAACATAATAATCCTCTTATTATATGATCTTTAATGAATATTTTGAGAAAAAACAAAATTTTTTTTTGAGTGGTTGGGTCAGGGCAGGCCTGCTACTGGGACTCATACCTTAGGAACGGTGTGCACGATAACAGCCAAACAAATAATCTGAAAATTATAAGATTGCACATTAGTACTCTTTATATATGTGGCTATGGCATTAGTGTGACACATTTTGAAAAAAAAATTTTATTAATTTTTTTAATTTTTTCTACTATAAGATTTATTGTTTTAGTTGATTTTTTACTGTTAAAATGTGGGATACAAGCTATGTAAAGGTAAAAATGCCTGATTTGCTCCACTTAAGTCATAGAGACAAAGCTAACACAGCTTGTACCAAAATATGAAATTTTCGGATGGGTGGTTTTCTCAGAATGCTGCACACCATTCATCAAGACGGTGTTTTGAGAAAAACGACATTTAAGTTAAAGTTAAGAGTGGTGGAGAGCGTGCAGCAGCGCACAAAATCGCCTGTAGTGGCGCGAGCTTTTCACATTTTGCGGCAAGAGATAGCTTAAACGATTCAGGAAAGAACACAGAATTTTTCAAAACTAAAACAAAAAAAATGCATTTTTTGAACGTTCTAGAGTGGGATACCCCGTTAAGTTATTGAATTACTTGGGTTATATAAAGGTTGTAGGAAATTAAAACTCTCGGAATTTTGTTGTTGAATTGCTTAGTTTATTAAAATAAATTATTATAAATGCTAGTTTAAATTGTAAATACAGCCATTTAATTTGCTAAATAAAGGGCAACGTGAACTAAAGCTTCGTGCTCTTTAATTAAAAATTTTTTCCGCTACACTATAATCATTTCTGTTCCTTGAATTCGATAATTTATGAAACATTTTTTGGTGGTTACATCCAGTACGTAGCTCGTTCACATTTCCCTTTCAGTTAGTCACATTTATTATATATTAAAATTTATAAAATAATTTTTTTTAAATGTCAACGCTAAAGTAATTACTAATTCAGGAACGCATCTTGAGAATTCGGGTAGAAAAATATATCGAAGATGCAAAGAAAACAGCTATAGCCAAACGAACGCAAGGTTTTTTGGAATCTCGAAGCGCAGATTTAAAACAGTTATGGGAACAATGCATTAGATTTACAAATAATGCAAGCTATAAGCGAAGAGACTCCAGATCAAGAATCCGGACATTCCTACGTACAGGAAGATTATTTTAGTAACACGGAGGCAAAATATTCTGACTATATGAGCGACTTATGTGAAGGCCTACGCAAACTCAAAGCTGAAACAACTGTAACACATAGCGCCAATGAATCAACTACAGCTATAGTGGTTCATCACGATTCTGCATTGCCAAGAATTTCTCTGCCTAAATTTAATGGAGATTATGATATGTGGAGATCCTTCTCTGATATGTTCACGTCGTTAGTACATAATAATACAAAATTATCATCAGTACAAAAAGTTCACCATTTGAAGTCATGTTTAGTCGGTGAAGCTGAACGAGTACTTCGCCACACTCCTATAACTGAGGAAGATTATTTACTTGCGTGGAATAAATTAAAAAAGCAGTTTGAAAACACTCGCATTTTGGTTAATCACCAGCTGAAGGTATTGGTTAATCAACAAAAATTAAATATCGAGACAAATAAGGGGATAAAATTATTAATAGATATTTCTGAAGAATGTCTACAGCAGCTAAAGAGTTTGAAAGTGGATACTAGCTCTTGGGACGCTTTATTAATTTACATCTTGGTCCAGAAACTTCCCTTTTATACGCTCAAGCTTTGGGAAGAAGATCAAGGCTCTAATGAAAAATTACCAACTTTAGAAGAATTTAAAAAATTTTTGCACACTCGATTGAAGGTACTCGAATCAATTGCAGACGTCATAGGCCCTAAAACCACCCACTCTAAGCCTAAAATTCAACCCAATGAAAAAACATCTGCATATCACAGCATAAAGGAAGGAAGAAGTCCTGCCTGTGAAGGAAAACACTTTATCCAAAGGTGTTCTAAATATAAGGAAATGACTCCGGAAGCCAAAAGAAAGCTCATCTTATCTGCTGGCCGATATCTTAACTGCTTATCTAAAAATCATTCTCATGCTGAATGTACAAGCAAATATAAATGTTTCAAATGCAATCAAGGACACCACACTTCATTACACCAAGTTAATGTAAGGGAGCAAACGACGCCACATTTTACTAACGACAAGGGCAAGATAAAGGATTCAAAACCAAGTCAAACTGAATCTAAGCAAGAAAGCAATAGCCACAGCGCTGCTGGACTTGAAGTCACTCAAGCTTTCATAACAAGACAGAATTTACGCGCTCTACTATGAACCGCTTTAGTAGTCGTACGGAGTAACCAAGGCCAAACAAGCACCTTAAGATGTCTTATCGATCCAGGTTCACAATCCTCATTTCTCACAGAGGATGCCTGTAAAAGACTAGATGCAACATGCACTCCGGCCTCTATCACTATCACAGGCATAGGCACAAGCCCTGCAGCCAACTCACGTAAAGAAACAACTTTACTATTACAATCCAGTCATTTAAACGGACCAATCGTGGAAGAAACCTTTTTAATTCTAAAGAAGATCACGGATCCTTTACCGAGGCAAAGAATACCTAAAGGGAATCTCCAACATTTAGTCGGTCTGAATCTAGCTGATCTAACATATTGGAAACCGGGTAAAATTGACGCTTTATTAGGAGCAAATGTATACGCTCAAATATTACAAGACGGAGTAATTCGGGGAGCCAAGATAGATCCAGCAATCAACACTTTATTCGGTTGGATTCAATTAGGACCAACCACTAATGACTTACATAAGGAAGCAATATCCCTTATAGCCACAACAGAAAATGATGTAAATCTTCAGCTCAAGCAATTTTTTGAAACTGAAGAATTTCCTTCGCATCCAGTTTTCAAAAAAGATGAAGCGGAATGTCAAACTATATTTCAAACCACTCATAAACGTATGAAAAATGGTCAGTATCAAGTCGAACTACCATTTATTAACAACGAAACTCCTAATTTAGGCGAATCTCGTTCAAGGGCTCTCACAAGATTCACAGCCCTGCAAAAACAATTTAAGAAAAACCCAGTGTTGGCCAAGGATTATACTAAATGCCTCGATGAGTACATACAGCTCGGTCACATGGAGATGGTAGCTCCTATTGTTGACAACAGGCAACATTATTATATTCCGCATCATGCGGTATTTAAGGATAGCACGACTACAAAATTGAGAGTCGTTTTTGATGCTTCTTGTAAGACATCTAATGGAACATCACTGAATGACTATCTCTTGAAGGGACCAACATTGCAACCACAGCTATTTGCTATCTTAATGAATTGGCGGAGACATACAATTGCGATAACAGCAGACATCGAAAAGATGTATAGAATGATTCTTGCCCATCCAGATCAACGATCCTTTCAAAGATTCATTTGGAAATATCCAACAATCGGTGAAACTCAAGATTATGAATTAAGAACGGTTACGTTCGGTACGTCAGCAGCACCTTATCTTGGACTCTCCAGCAACTAGCTGAAGACGAAAAGAATAGATGGCCATTGGCCTCCAAAGTAACCTTTAAATGCTTCTATGTCGATGATCTTTTAACAGGAGCCGATGATATAACAAGTGCTAAGGCTCTCCAAAATGATTTAATGGAAACGATGAAATCAGGTGGATTTAATTTACGGAAACGGGCCAGCAACGACATAAATTTATTAAATCATTTGTCACCAGAATATTGCGAAATCAGAGAGACATTAGCTTTCGGCGAAATGGATTCCATTAAAACATTAGGAATTCAATGGCTTCTGTTGTGGGTTGGTTCCTCGAGGGCCCGGCTAAGCTCCTCGTCTGGCGGTGTGCGGCTGCGAGAGCTGGCATGGCTAGCGTTAGGCGGTAGCGTGGGGGGGTTTTGCCGAAATTGCCGCTTTGAGCCGCCAGAACGGGCCACCAACAACATGAAAAAATCTCTCGCGACACGGAAGGATCGTCAAAGGATCGCAAAGGGGCGGAAGAGGGCAGAGCAGGCTGAACCCCTGCAACTGCCCGTGATTGACTCTCCTGGGGGAGTGTATCAGATGGTAAAGAACCTCCCCCTTGGCCTATGCCCCAACCACCCTATGACCTCCCCTTGGCCCAACAAAATTTATAGGGAGGTCCCTATTATTTTAATTCAATCGACTATTATAAGGCTGAAATACAGAGAGAGAAGGAGAACCAAAGAAAACCAGATCAGGTTGAGGTTGACATATTCAATTATATATTCTTTTTTTTTTTTTCTCCTTTTTTTTTTTTCTTACAAAATATAATACAAATACAAAGTACTACTTATCGCACGTTGGGCGCCATTGATGTTTGACTGCAGCTGATGATGTTGGATGACGATGGAGATGATGCTGAAGGCGAAAATGAAGAAGAACAAGGATGCTGTTGCTGCTACGTTACACCCGGCCTCTTCAGTGGCCCCGAAGTGGTGTGTTTGGTTTTTTTTTTTTTTTTTTTTTTTTTTTTTTTTTTTTTTTTTTTTTTATTTTAGGTTCAACTAGGTTTCGTATGGCGGTGAGTATATACTGAGTTCATGAAATATTTTTAGATGACAAAAGCTTAACTATAAATTTTTATTTCAGGTTCCAATATTATTCCACATGGCGGTAAGTCTTCACTAAATGAACAGAATACTTTTTATATAATAAAAACTTAACTATTAATTTTTATCATTTCAGGTTCAACTAAGTTGCACATAACGGTGAGTGTATATTAGAATAACGGAATATTTTTTTATTGTAACAAACTTAACTGTTAATTTTTGTTTCAGGTTTAACTAAATTCACGTGGCGGTGAGTATTTACTGAGGTTATGAAATATTTTTATGTTCTGAAAACTTAACTATTAATTTTTTTTTTTTTTTTCTTTTCAGGTTCAACTAAGTTGCACATAACGGTGAGTGTATATTAGAATAACGGAATATTTTTTTTTTTTTATTGTAACAAACTAAACTGTTAATTTTTGTTTCAGGTTCAACTAAATTCACGTGGCGGTGAGTATTTACTGAGGTTATGAAATATTTTTATGTTCTGAAAACTTAACTATTAATTTTTTTTCCTTTTCAGGTTCAACTAAGTTGCACATAACGGTGAGTGTATATTAGAATCACGGAATAATTTTTTTATTGTAACAAACTTAACTGTTAATTTTTTGTTTCAGGTTCAACTAGACTCACGTGGCGGTGAGTATTTACTGAGGTTATGAAATATTTTTATGTTCTGAAAACTTAACTATTAATTTTTTTCCTTTTCAGGTTCAACTAAGTTGCACATAACGGTGAGTGTATATTAGAATCACGGAATATTTTTTTATTGTAACAAACTTAACTGTTAATTTTTGTTTCAGGTTCAACTAGACTCACGTGGCGGTGAGTATTTACTGAGGTTATGAAATATTTTTATGTTCTGAAAACTTAACTATTAATTTTTTTCCTTTTCAGGTTCAACTAAGTTGCACATAACGGTGAGTGTATATTAGAATCACGGAATAATTTTTTTATTGTAACAAACTTAACTGTTAATTTTTTGTTTCAGGTTCAACTAGACTCACGTGGCGGTGAGTATTTACTGAGGTTATGAAATATTTTTATGTTCTGAAAACTTAACTATTAATTTTTTTCCTTTTCAGGTTCAACTAAGTTGCACATAACGGTGAGTGTATATTAGAATCACGGAATATTTTTTTTTTGTAACAAATTTAACTGGCTTTTGGTTCAGGTTCAACTCGGTTCACATCGCGGTGAGTATCCGGAATACTTTTATATATATGCAAAACTTGACTGTTCATTTTTTTGTTTCAAGTTCACTTAGGTTTCACATGACGGTGAGTAGGCACTATATTTACGGAATTTATTTTATACCACGAAATTTAATTGTCCGTTTTTTTTTTTCTTTTCTCCTTTTCTTTTTTTTTTTTCTTAATTCCGGTTCGGGTAATACTTCACACGCGGTGAGTCTACCTCGATTTTTTCGGTATCCCGCGACCCGAGGATCACCTCCCACGTCCGGTTTCATCGATTGCTTACTTCGAACTCCCTCTCGATCGACTTTTCGTCCACCACGTCCGCCACGGCTCATCCAGCACCGTTTGGGAGTCCGGTGCCACCCACTCACACAGCTGCGCCGATAGCCAATCACGCTCTCGCCGCATCTGTGCGAGCCGGCGACAACGGCCCCGCCGTACGCCGATCACGGCACCAGGGACTCGACCTCTGAACTTTCGCTTTGAGCCTTGCTCGGTCCGAGAATTTTTTTGTACGCGACCGAGAAGCAGAAGGCTCATCAGTGCTCGGTCGCGGTTTTTTGGCTCTTCATTTACCGCTCCTTGAGTTTCGGACGACGAATTTTGGTAATTTTTTTGCCTGGGCGGCGACCAAATTTCTGCGCCCGAAACCCAAGGAGCGGAATTTCGAGCGGGGATCGACAGTGCCGCCGTTTAAATTTGTATACGGCTGAGGGGCAACCCGACCATAGGCGTAGAAAAGGAAAGATTTTTTTTTATTAAGGGGACTTAGGGACTTGGAGTCCCTGACCACAACAGCACAGGTCCGTTGGACTCGATACCGAGGCCAATGGGGCTGAAGAATGGTCGGGCTGTGAAGGCGTCCAACATGTGGCTCGACCCACGTCTGAACCTAGCCCGATACTGAGCTAGCCGGCCAAAATCAACACTGGACTTCCCTGATCCTAATGAGGGGCCAGTTGGTCCAGGGGCAACTTGGCCACCCCCTCCCACTGTCAGGGAAACCAACCCTAATGAGAGGCAGGCCTCCCTGGCAGTGACAGAGAGATGCTAACCCATCTCGGGTCAGTCCAGATCTCGGGTGATAGACTTAAGGGTGGGTGCTCGCGGAGAAAATGAGGGGCGCTCAACATGTGGCTCGACCCACGCTCGGGACTAACCCGAGCCGTAGTCAGCTGGCCAGATGTCAGCATTGAACTTCCCTGACCCTTATGGGGGGTCCGGTAGATTCAATGCTGACTTGACCACTCACTCCCACTGGCGGGGAAAACCAGCCCTGATGAGAGGCAGGCTTCACCGACAGTGGGGGTGAGTTGCTGATTCTGCCTCGGGCCAGCCCCGATCGTGGGGTTGGGTCTAGGAAAATTCGAATTACAAAAAAAAAATTAGAGGTGGCTGTAAACCAGCTCCCACGGTCATCCCAGTCCCAAGATGAACCTCCGCACTGCGGATCCGCATCCCTCCAGACTCCAGCGATGTGGCGCTGCTGTTCCAGGGAGTCTGGAGGTGAGAGCTGTTGTGAAATTTGGGGAACCAACTTAACCTAATTAAAGGAATCTCCTGTCAGATTCCTTGTCGTGCAGTCTTTGCCAGGTGGAATTGTTGGAGTACAGGATCTCCAAGTATAGGCGACAGAAGGTAATACGGGTATAAAAAGGGCGATGAAAAAATGGGGCAGGGCAGAAATTGAGAAGAGGATCGGGAAAAAAAAAAAAAAAAAAACAAAAAAAAACTGTACAAGAACGAATGTCTTGTCAGGGCGAAAACGTTGACGTTTCCCGAAGGGTAACTGACGTGTGCCGTTAACGTTGGGGTACGAAGAGATTACAGCCGATAGAGGCCAACGACGTTCGGATGAGTGGTGATGAGACCAAACCGTAAGACCACCCAGGGCAACCCAGATTGTAAATGGTAGACGGGGTGACAAGTTTAGGTGTGTGAGGGCGGCGCAAACCGATACGAACCACTGTAGACAAAAGAAATTCATGAATAGGTACGAGATGTACAATATGCGACGGTATACAGGTTTATATATTCAAAAGGCTGCTTGTAATTCGTACCATGTACGATGGATGTAATAAAAAAAAACTGTACCAGAGACGAGCAGGAAGGGTAGATATGTAGCATATAGAGGTCGTGACATAATGAAACAGAGACATGATGATATGTAAGATTTTGTAAGATTATATATGTATATATATATAAAAGGGAAAGTATAAAAAAGGTGAGATATTTTGCCTACGGCAGCGGAATAGCTAGATCCGCAGATTAAGCGACACCGTTCGGGATTAAGAGTATGTCCTCGGGGAAAAGGCCGCCGTACCGACCCACACCGTGAGGCCTTGCAAGGACGACGACCGGGGAATTCTCCCGGACAGGTAGCTGGCTCTAACATCAGCCAGCTCCTGTAATTCCAGGGAGCGCCCCGGGGGTCTCCAAAGCACAGGTCCCACGGCGTGGACAAGCAAAGCGCCTCCCTGCCGGTTCCCCTCAAGGAAGAGGAAGCCCGAGACCTCGAGACGGCTTGCTGGCTGATGAAGCCAGCATCCGTAATTCTCAAGAGGCCTCGGAGCTGCCTCCACCAGGAGAGTTACCGACAGAGCCCGTTGGAGTGAGAAGGTGGGAATGAAATTGAGGTTAGACGACAGTTAATTAACAAAGGATAATGGGTGGGATGGGTGTAAGGACGAGGACTTCTAACTAGGAAGAGGGTAGGGAATACGGGGTTAGAAGGGTATATCCACCGCATAACCGAGCAAAGGCGGTTTTACGGACAACCTGATACCAGTTAAGCTGGACGGATGCCTTATTAGGGCTACCGGAGGATCTTGTTGAGGAATGAAAAAACAGAAACTCCACTACGGATCGCCGCCAGTGAAGATTCCACACGAAATCAAAACAAAATTATTTGCATGCTTTACAATATTAGAATAAGTCACATGTCAGAGTGACGAAAATAGAAAAGGGTCAAGATTTAATGTCCTTCGCATGGAAGGTGCCTATTAATTTACCTTGGAGGGTCTCTAGCTCGTACAATGCATTACCTTTTCTCGCTCTTACCCGGCATTTTATAAACTTTTTCCCCAACTTGGCGTTGAAACCTTTCCCGAAATTACTCAACTGGAAATTTCGTCTGTACACTTCCTGCCCTACCTTGAATTCGACTGGCTTGGATCGCAAATTATACCGTTTCTCTCCCTTTTCGAAGGCCCTGTCTAAATTTTCTTGTACCTGAGTACGAATCAGTCGAAGTTTGTCGGAACAGTCTACATCAATAGGTTCGTTAACTCCCGATAGTTGTCGTAATAAAGCGTAGGTGGACCCATGCTCAATCATATTAATACCGAACAGAGTTTTATACGGGGAGAACTTAGTGGCTTGGTGTACCGAACTACGTAGTGAACTGGCAATGCAACTCAATTTCTCATCCCATCTGGAGTGCTCATCACGTATATACGCCCGGATTCCGGCCAGAATGGATTGATTAACACGCTCGGAAGCGTTGGCCTGAGGCGAATAAACAGCCGTACGCAGATGATGCACTCCATATTTTCTTAGCAGGTTTCGAAACTTAGCCGAGCGGAATTGCGTTCCATTGTCAGTCACCACGGTTTCGGGAACACCGAATAGATGGAAAATTTGTTCTTCGACGTAAGTGCAAATGTTTGAGGTACTGGCCTTTCGTAGGGGTTTTAGCAAGGGATATTTCGAAAAGTGATCTAGCGCGATCAAGATGCAGACTTTGCCCTTTTTGGTTCTAGGGTAGGGACCCAGGAGGTCGAGAAAAATTCGCTGCCAGGGCCGTTCAGTCTTGGCCTGTGTGCCCATGGGTGGTCTTAGGGTAGTGTTAGATGGTTTCACCTCTTTGCAGATGTCACAAGAGAGAATGTACTCTCGAGTTTCTACCGTCATACCTGGCCAATAAAAATGTCTACGGAGTCTTTCTAGAGTTTTACCAATTCCGCCGTGAGCTGCCAAAGGGGGGTCATGAGCTCGCGATATTACGTCCTTCGTTAATGCCTTGGGCACCCACAGTTTCCAAGCTTCTTCTTCTTGAACGGGATCACCTGATCGAGGTTGAATTCGGATATAAACATAGTCGTCACGAACTATTAAATCAGGGAAACGGTCTTTATTCTTCTCTACTCGTTCGATAAGCTCTTTATATTCGGAAGAACGGAAATGCGGCGATTCAAGATCTATTTCTGGACCGGGATTTTCAAGGGAGCTAGCATCAATTTGTTCACAGTGAACTCTTGATAAGGCGTCTGGCACCACATTCAGTGTTCCTTTGCGATGTTCTACACTGAAGTTGAAGCCTTGCAACTTTAGGCTCCAACGGGCCAGACGACCACTAAGGTCTTTTTGCGTCATAAGCCACTGCAGGCTAGCATGGTCCGTAACGATTTTGAACGGCATCAATTCGACGTAGGCACGGAATTTTTTCAGACTCAGGATTGCCGCCAGACATTCCAATTCGGTCACTGTGTAGTTGCGCTGAGCAGAATTTAATTTCTGAGAGACATACGCGATTGGTCGTTCTTTCCCTTCGTCGTCCAATTGAAGAAGCACGCCCCCTATCCCTTGACTACTCGCGTCACACTGAATAATAAAAGGTCTAGAAAAATCAGGACTCGACAGCAATGGAGCGGAAGTAAGTAATTTCTTTAGTTCTTCGAAGGCAGTCTGAGCTTCGGCAGTCCACGTATATTTGTTCGACTTCTTTAACGTGTCTGTAATTGGCGAAGTCAGGTCTGCATAATTAGGTATGAACTTTCTATACCAACCGGCCATCCCGAGGAAACGACGAGCCTGTTTAAGCGTTTTAGGTGACGGATAATCTATGATAGCTGCGATTTTGTCTGGGTCCGTCTTGATGCCCCCCTCTCCGACAATGTACCCCAGATATTTGGTTTCTTTCAAGCAAAATTTACTTTTTTCTACATTAATGGTAAGGCCTGCCTTTTTGAGACAACTGGCCACCTGAGACAACAGCTCTAAATGGGTATCAAAATCTTCGGATAGGACTAGGAGGTCATCAAGATAGACCAAGACATTCTCGCGAAGGTGGTACGGAATAACTTTATCCATTAGCCTGCACATTGTCTGCGGAGCGTTGCAAAGACCGAATGGCATCACTGTGAAGTGATAGAGGGGATGCCCAGGCACCGTAAACGCGGTCTTCTCTCTGGAGTTTTCCTCCAGTGGTATCTGCCAGAAAGCATCCTTCAAGTCCAGGCTGGTTATAAATTTAGCCGACGGAAGGCGACTCAGGATGCCATCGATTTGAGGTAAAGGATAGGCATCCTTCTTCGTCACTGAGTTCACCTTCCGGGCGTCAAAACACAGCCTGACCTTTCCGGGCTTCCTCACCAATACCACTGGGGAGCTCCACGGGCTTTGGCTTTCCTCTATCACCCCAAGCGAGACCATTCGGCTCAGCTCGGCGTCCATCAGTTTTTGAACGGCAGGCGATACGGGATAGAAACGTTGTTTAATTGGGACGGCTTCACCGACATCAATCACGTGTTCGAGAAGGTGGGTTCTTCCCAACCCCAGGGTAGCGAACGATGGAAATAGGGATTTGACATATTCTAATCGACGTTGATCCGCAGGAGGGAGGACATGACTTTTGGAGTCGGTCGTCTCCACGATCGAAGTGTCCAACGACGCCAAGGACCCTAACACATCGGGAGCTAGACCAAAAGCCTTCCAGAAGTCGACACCCAAATACAACGCTTGTGTCAGACTGGGGACGAGGTAGAAACGTACTGGCTTGGTTTGCCCACGAAAAGTGACGTCCAGATCAGCGTGCCCGTGTACTTCCGGCTTGGCCCCGTTGGCCACCTCGATCGCGGAGCGATATTTTAACCAATTAATTGTTGGGTCTGATAACATCAGCTCCGCTCCTTGGCCGAGTATGCTAACACTGGCCCCGCTGTCTAATAAACCTGTCAGTGTTTTCCCCAAAATTTGGACCTCGGCATAAGGCCTTACGTCCTGATGCACTGACACGGAAACTGCGGCTAATTTACGGCGAGTAGAAATTACGCGTCGCCAGAAGGTACGTAGACGAAGTGACGATCGTTTGAATCGTTTTAGGGTTCGCACACTGGAATCAGGATGGGTAGAGGACTCCAGAGCCGACATGAAAATTCTCTCCCGAGCAGCTCGATACTCTTTCAGCCGCTGATGTAAAGGTTTACGTGGGTGAACGACTGGAACGGAAGGAACTTGAGTTTTTACAGGCTGTTCAGGCCTCGGTAAAATCGCAACTACTCGACAGGGAGTGACATGTGGCTCTGAGGTCCCCCCTTCCGATTCAACACAATCTTCCAGAGTGACTCTTTTGACGATATCTGTTTTCGGTAGAATGGATACTTCAGGTGGGTGAAAAGATTTTATACTTCCGGCCGGTAATGTCATAAGGGCTCGGGACACCTCGGGGCTTCGCGTTAGGGCTGCGGAGGGAAGGGAAGAGTCTCGTCCGCTGCCACAGCTGTCAACTTCGCTTGTTGAGGTCGAGAGCTGGTGGCATTGCTCTCGACCCGAGTCCTGTTTTTTTGTGAACAGCTGGGACAGCGAGGTTTGACCGTCCCCTTGCGTCCGCAGCCGTAACAGAAGAAGCCCGTCGGCTCCTTGTCACAGTCTTGATAGAAATGCCCTTCGGCCTCGCAATTCCAACATTTGGATTTCGCTGGCTGATATCTCGCCACAGCCCCTACGGCTTCAACATAATTTTCAGTGACGTCAGTTGGATCCTTCAACAAAGGACTGAACTCCTCAACACGGGCACGATGTTGGGCAGGAGACAACAGCGCCGCTCGAGACCTCTCCCTCGTAATCTGAACTTCAGTCACCAGCGCCCGTAATTGACCAATTGTGTCGGTACGATGAAGACAGATTTGCTCCTGAATGTATGGGAGCAAACCTGCCCTCACCGTCTCGACAAACTCGGTCTCTGGCATCGGATTCCTAAGCTGATTACGGAACGAAATGAGCGATTGATAATATGAAACGAAAGTCTCGCGAGGCTGCTGCCGCCTGCTCAACATTTGCCTACGAATGTCCACGTCCCTCGACCGATCACCCCAGTCAGCTCTCAAAGCAAACTTGATTTGTTCCCAAGTCGGGTTCGACGTGGTTCTAAGAAAGGTCCAATACCAATTACTTAATGACTCACTCAACAGCTGGTGAAAATTTCGGACTAATATAGAGAAATCGCTGCGCAAGGTGTTGTGCGTCAACGTTTCCGCTCGGAAAATGAATTCTTCCACATTTAGCTTCTTGTTGTCTCCATCGTACTGTAGTTTCCAATTTCTAATGGGACTACTGCATCTGCGATGAGTCGAATGATAACCGTGAGGGTCAGACATAGATGGTGGGGGTCTGTTGAATAAGGGGTTTGGCAGACTCAATCGTTCCGGCCGGTTCTGGGGAGGAACCGGGTAACCAACCGAAGGAGATGAAGTTGAAAAACTAGGCTTAGCCACCTGGTCTTTTATCTCTCTCACTCCCCTCGCCACTTCATCTCTCACTAGATTAGCAATTTGTTGTTGCAAGCCAACAAGCAAGGACTGAGTGGGAACCCACCCCGAGTCAGTGGTTACCTTGGGAAACGTTTGCTGAGTGTTTGGGACTCCTGAAGTATTACGGTCAGGCTTTCTCAAAGTTGCGGTTTCGGGAGGCGAAGCAAGCAGTTGGGGTGGTACACGCGTGTCTATTGTCTGATCACGAAGCCTTTCTAAGGGTGAAATGTAGAGGGCTCCTTGTTCCGGATTCTGGTTGGTCGTCTCGGCTGGGCCCGTCTCTTCCAGCGCACCGGGAGCGAAAAGCTGACGAGCAGTCGTTTGACGGGTGTTATAAGGGTTTTTGTTCGGCATCGTTTCTCCAAAGCAAAAAAAAAAAGAAAAAAAAAAACGAAGAAAAAAACCAGAACCGACAACAGATGATTTCCGCGGTATTGTACCGGTTTGAGACTTGACCACGTCGCCTGTTATCAGCGAGAAAGACCGCAATTTTAATTCAAATGTCGATATTAAGCGAACCGATGAACCGAGGAACCGAGATGGGGATGCGCGCGCCGGAATGAATCGAAAAGAAAAGAAAAGTAGCACGCACCAATTGGCGTATCTAGGTCAATCAATGGTATATCTGAGTCAATCAATGGCTATATGACCTGGGACGCTTTACAGTGGGTGTATAATGTTTTTATAACAACGCCTTATATGGCTCGATAAAACTTATCAAAAAATGAATAAATGGTATCAATATATTAACACAACAGTTATTAAATCAGAATGTATTTTCTATGGTCCGTCCTTCCTCTCCATTTCAGCCAATCAACACGAAAGATAAGAAACTTTACATTTTAAGTTGTTAATAGGGAGAGCCAATCACCGGCTGCCGAGCATTCAGCCTGCAAGACAGGAAGTGTTAAGGGAAGGGGCCTTATCGGTTTCACCTGCAAGGACTACGCGATGGAGAACGACCAAGGTATCCTCCCGGACAGGAGGCTGGCCCACCAAACAGCCAACCCCTGTAATTCCAGGGAGAGCCTCGGACGTCTCCACCGCGCAGGCCAGACAGGCTCTGCCGATAAGGTCCCCCCACTACCAGCTCATCCCTAGGATGAAGCTGTCCCCGAGACCTCGAGTCGGCTTGCTGGCTGAAGAAGCCAGCGTCCGCAGTTCTCGAGAGGCCTCAAGTAAGCTCCAGCCACGGGACTCACCGATAGGGCCTCGAAGGAATTATGGGAACGGTAAGTGAAAATAAGGGAAGCCTTGAACTCCAATGGGAGGGGATAGGGAGGCCCCACGTTGGGCGCCAATTTTTGTTGTGGGTTGGTTCCTCGAGGGCCCGGCTAAGCTCCTCGTCTGGCGGTGTGCGGCTGCGAGAGCTGGCATGGCTAGCGTTAGGCGGTAGCGTGGGGGGGTTTTGCCGAAATTGCCGCTTTGAGCCGCCAGAACGGGCCACCAACAACATGAAAAAATCTCTCGCGACACGGAAGGATCGTCAAAGGATCGCAAAGGGGCGGAAGAGGGCAGAGCAGGCTGAACCCCTGCAACTGCCCGTGATTGACTCTCCTGGGGGAGTGTATCAGATGGTAAAGAACCTCCCCCTTGGCCTATGCCCCAACCACCCTATGACCTCCCCTTGGCCCAACAAAATTTATAGGGAGGTCCCTATTATTTTAATTCAATCGACTATTATAAGGCTGAAATACAGAGAGAGAAGGAGAACCAAAGAAAACCAGATCAGGTTGAGGTTGACATATTCAATTATATATTCTTTTTTTTTTTTTCTCCTTTTTTTTTTTTCTTACAAAATATAATACAAATACAAAGTACTACTTATCGCACGTTGGGCGCCATTGATGTTTGACTGCAGCTGATGATGTTGGATGACGATGGAGATGATGCTGAAGGCGAAAATGAAGAAGAACAAGGATGCTGTTGCTGCTACGTTACACCCGGCCTCTTCAGTGGCCCCGAAGTGGTGTGTTTGGTTTTTTTTTTTTTTTTTTTTTTTTTTTTTTTTTTTTTTTTTTTTTTTTTTTTTTTTTTTTTTATTTTAGGTTCAACTAGGTTTCGTATGGCGGTGAGTATATACTGAGTTCATGAAATATTTTTAGATGACAAAAGCTTAACTATAAATTTTTATTTCAGGTTCCAATATTATTCCACATGGCGGTAAGTCTTCACTAAATGAACAGAATACTTTTTATATAATAAAAACTTAACTATTAATTTTTATCATTTCAGGTTCAACTAAGTTGCACATAACGGTGAGTGTATATTAGAATCACGGAATAATTTTTTTATTGTAACAAACTTAACTGTTAATTTTTTGTTTCAGGTTCAACTAGACTCACGTGGCGGTGAGTATTTACTGAGGTTATGAAATATTTTTATGTTCTGAAAACTTAACTATTAATTTTTTTCCTTTTCAGGTTCAACTAAGTTGCACATAACGGTGAGTGTATATTAGAATCACGGAATATTTTTTTTTTTGTAACAAATTTAACTGGCTTTTGGTTCAGGTTCAACTCGGTTCACATCGCGGTGAGTATCCGGAATACTTTTATATATATGCAAAACTTGACTGTTCATTTTTTTGTTTCAAGTTCACTTAGGTTTCACATGACGGTGAGTAGGCACTATATTTACGGAATTTATTTTATACCACGAAATTTAATTGTCCGTTTTTTTTTTTCTTTTCTCCTTTTCTTTTTTTTTTTTCTTAATTCCGGTTCGGGTAATACTTCACACGCGGTGAGTCTACCTCGATTTTTTCGGTATCCCGCGACCCGAGGATCACCTCCCACGTCCGGTTTCATCGATTGCTTACTTCGAACTCCCTCTCGATCGACTTTTCGTCCACCACGTCCGCCACGGCTCATCCAGCACCGTTTGGGAGTCCGGTGCCACCCACTCACACAGCTGCGCCGATAGCCAATCACGCTCTCGCCGCATCTGTGCGAGCCGGCGACAACGGCCCCGCCGTACGCCGATCACGGCACCAGGGACTCGACCTCTGAACTTTCGCTTTGAGCCTTGTTCGGTCCGAGAATTTTTTTGTACGCGACCGAGAAGCAGAAGGCTCATCAGTGCTCGGTCGCGGTTTTTTGGCTCTTCATTTACCGCTCCTTGAGTTTCGGACGACGAATTTTGGTAATTTTTTTGCCTGGGCGGCGACCAAATTTCTGCGCCCGAAACCCAAGGAGCGGAATTTCGAGCGGGGATCGACAGTGCCGCCGTTTAAATTTGTATACGGCTGAGGGGCAACCCGACCATAGGCGTAGAAAAGGAAAGATTTTTTTTTATTAAGGGGACTTAGGGACTTGGAGTCCCTGACCACAACACTTCCTACAGAGGATTACTTCACATTTAAAATATCATTAAAGCCCAACCAAGATAATTTCACCAAACGACCTATATTATCTGAAATCGCATCATTATATGACCCGCTTGGTTGGCTAGCGCCAATAATAGTTGTGGCAAAAATCCTAATGCAAAAAATGTGGATAACTCGTGGGATGCTTCAGCATCTACGGCCATTAACTAACAGTGGAAGAAATTTAAAGAAGATTTAGAAAACCTTCCTCGGATAAAAATTCCACGGTGGATTCAATATACTTCTACGGCAAATATTCAATTGCATGGCTTTTGCGATGCCTCAGTTAAGGCATATGCAGCTGTTCTCTATCTGCGGACAGTACAAAATGATGGAAGCATTTCATCCATGATATAGACCGCGAAAACCAGAGTAGCACCTATCAAGCCCACTACCATTCCTCGATTAGAATTGAACGGAGCCGTAATTCTTGCACGTTTGATTAAAACAACTGTGTTGTATACCTTTTCCTGTAAACCATTAAGTTAGATTTTATGTTAATATCTGAATATCTTCCTTTTTTATTTTAATGTCGGAAATTCCCCAAATCTATCCTTATACCCTTGATACACGGGCACGACTGAATGAAGATCCAGCAGGGATTATCATCGGCTGTACCGTGTATCACTGTGGATTAAGTTTGAATCTTCATTCATAACTGCATTCGAAGGCTACTCGATGAAGTTCCAAAAACTTAATTCAGAGCGGATGAAAATGGAAGTCCTGGAAAAATCAGCTGATTTCCAGTGTCAATTATTCAAAAACATGAATTCACTCCGCTCTTTGCACTTTGAACTGTCAAAACGAAATATCATCGACTCCTATGCCCGTGTATCTTGCATTGAATGAATTAAAATCCGAGTGAATTTTCATTCACAGGATCTTCATTCACCCGTGTCCGTGTATCTTGGGTATTACCCCCATAAACTTACTCTCATAATCTTACCTTCATAAACTTACCCTCATAATTTATCCTCATAACTTATCCTTTTTCTAGAAACGTAATAATAAACTTGTAAACTTTTCCCGCCGGTAAAAATATAAATAGTTACAATATCCTTGTTAAAATTTAGTCTTAGATAGATGTATTAAGTGAATGGTTGAAACTCTTAGGTTTTTTTAAAATAAATTGTTAGAGTAAGATATCGTGCAGTTTTATTCCAACAACTTCAAAAAGGAACCCAACATATTAACTGGTGACGAGGATGAGATGAGTTTAGAAGACTCTAAAAATAAAAAAATAAAAAATCAGTGATTAGTGCATCGTGATTAATGTGTGACTAATACATCGTGATTAGTGCTTCATCGTGATTAGTGCTTCATCGTGATTAGTGCTTCATCGTGATTAGTGCTTCATCGTAATTAGTGCATCCTGATTATCGCAAGGACATTTGGGAAACTGGATTGGACTTCTGGAAGTAGCAACCCCAGCACCAGCAAACAAACGTAAGTCAGATTTCATTATACTTTTAACAATTCGTAACACTCCATAAAAATGCCTAACGTAACCCAACAACCTAATACATCCACATCAAGTTCAACCTCAAAACCCGAAATTGAACTTTCCTTCTTAATTAAACTTATCCCTGATAAGTTTGATGGCGATAGATTTAAAATTCGCAGTTTTGTAAAACAAGTAGATTCAGTGCTTGAAATTGCACACGAATCGCAAAAAAAGCATTACTTTTGTTTGTGAAGAGCCGAATATGTGGTAAGGCTAGAGATCAAGTGGATATTCACTGTAATCTTACCACATGGGAAGAAATTTCTGAACTACTACTCAATTTATTTCAAGATAAAAAATCTTTAGACTAATTATTAGAGGAATCAAATAGTTGTCGACAAGAAAAAAGGGAAAACTTTTCCCAATTTTTCCAAAGATTAGAGGACCTTTGTTCTCGTACGTTAGCTGTAATATATGCATCAGACGATGATAATAATAAACTAGTAGGAAGAAATTCAATGATAATCGATATGACACTCAATCGATTTATTTATCATTGGCATCCAAGAATTTCTCAAATTTTGAGATACCGCAATTTTAAAACAATAAACGAAGCATTCACTGCTGGTCTTGCTGAGGAAAAAGTTCTAAGGCTCGAGATAAGCGTTCCTCAAAAATGCAATATTTGTAATAAAAATAACCATTCTACAAATGAGTGTTATAGGAATAAAAATCAAAGAGCCAATAGTACAAAATAAATTAATCATGCTATTCAAACCAAATCTTGTAAATATTGCAAAAACTTAGGACACTCAATTGAAGAATGTCGCAAGAGGCAATATAATAATAGTAATAAATGGAATAATCCTAACTCAAACAACCAAATTCAAAATCATCCAAATCCTCAAAGAAATGTAAATATTCAAACTCCTCATGGTACAAATCCTAATTATAGCAACGAAAACCTTCCAAGATCTAATTATCGAAATTCAAATTCATCCTATCGAAATTCTAACCCATCAACTTCTACTAATTCTAATAATAACCCTCACTTTAATTCTAATAATCAAGCTGAAGAGTTACTAGTGAACTTTAGTAAATCAAGCATCTTTTTAGACACTAACGATCTCTCGTATGTCCTAATTGAATCGCCTCAATCTAAATCATCAGACAAAGTGTTAAAATTATTAGTCGATACAGGAGCATCTATATCCTTAATAAAGAATCAAAGCCTCGATTTTCCATTAATTACCAACAGGAAAACACAAACTTTAAATGGAATATCACCAAATGCACCAGTTCAAACTCTAGGCGAAACTGAGATTACTCTAAATATCAATAAACACAAAATTATTCTCAAAGCTCAACTAATCGACAATGGAACTAATATTCTATTTGATGGACTAATACGACAAGACTTCTTTAGATCCCAAAATGCCAAAATCGACTTTGCAAAATCTTCTATATCCATTGATGCTTTGCCTTTTCAAATTCCTATTTACATTAATACTCCACAATATAAAAACTCTATAAGCATCAGTCCAAGAAGTGAAACAATTGTGAAAATAAATGTATGCAATCCCTTAAACCTCACAGAAGGTATAATTGAAGCCCAAGAAATAAATTCTATTATAATTCCTAATGCAATTGTTAAAATCTCTGATAAAAATGAAACTCTAATAACAGCTATTAATTCAACAAATAAATACATTTTATTGCACACTATATAATTACCTGTTATACCTTTACTCGAACAAAGAAACATTTTTCAATTCAACACAGAGTCTAATAGAATAGAAAAGAAACAAGACTAAAAAATCTAAAATCAAATTTACGTCTTGATCATTTAAATAATAATGAAAAACAATCAATAGTCGACATCTGTACAAAATTCCAAGACATTTTCCAATTACCAGATGAACCTTTGACACATAAAAAAGCCACAACACACTCTATCGTTACTACCGATGAGTATCCAGTCCAAGCAAAAACTTACCGATATCCACAAATTCACAAAGAAGAAGTAAATAACCAAATTTAAAAAATGTTAAAACATTCAAACAGCCCTTGGTCTAGTCCCCTATGAGTCGTTCCAAAAAAATTAGATGTTTCAGGCAAACAAAAATGGCGAATCGTCATAGACTATAGGTTATTAAATGAAAAAACAATCGGTGATGCTTACCGAATTCCTAATATAGAAGATATTTTAGATGAGCTAGGACATTCTGAATATTTCACCACACTAGATCTTGCTAGTGGGTTCCATCAGATTGAAATGGATCCAAAAGACGCCGCGAAAACTGCTTTCACAACCCCAGAAGGACATTTTGAATTTGTCAGAATGCCATTTGGTCTGAAAAATGCGCCAGCAACATTCCAACGATTAATGCGAAATGTTTTATTAGGATTGAATAATAAACAATGCTTTGTTTACATTGATGACATAATTATATATGGGTCATCACTAGAAGATCATAATCGAAAGATGAATAATATTTTTGAAAAAATTAAGGAAACATAACCTTAAGTTACAACCAGATAAATGCGAATTCTTGAAACCAGCATGCTTATATTTAGGTCATATAATAACTCGTGACGGTGTTAAACCAGATCCCGCTAAAATAGAAGCAATTAAGAAAATGCCAAAACCCAAAAATTCAAAAGACATTAAAGTCTTTCTTGGTATGACTGGATATTATAGGAAATTCATTCATAATTTCTCAACTATTGCCAAACCTTTAACTCTTCTACTGCAAAAGGACGTACCGTTCTTATGGAATGAACAACAAGAAAATGCATTCCAATTACTTAAGGAGAAATTAATTACAAATCCAATTCTTAAATACCCAGACTTCAATATTCCCTTCTATTTAACTTGTGATGCCTCTAATGTCAGCATAGGCAGTGTCCTATCACAAGAAATTGATAACAAAGATTTACCTGTTGCATATTTTTCAAGAACTCTAAATTCAGCAGAACAAAATTATTCTACAACAGAAAAAGAATTACTAGCTATTGTGAAGTCCGTTGAACACTTTAGACCATACCTATTTGGACGACAATTTACAATATACACAGATCATCGACCACTCCAGTGGTTATTTAATTGTAAAAATCCATCTTCTAAATTAGTACGATGGCGGTTAACTCTCAATAAATATGATTATCAAATAAAATATAAGCCAGGACGAGTAAATTCCAATGCAGATGGTTTATCAAGAATAATTTCAAATAATAACACTAGCAAACTGCAAATTCATACGGAATATCACGACGGACAGCACACAAAACGCCCCCTCCCACCGGAGCATTCAAAGCGAAAGCATGACTATCCCGTCGGAAAATGAGGTACTCGGGTCCAAAGAGCTCAGCATCAGCGATAGAACCGCATAGCCATGTTTCAGTTAAACAAACTACGTCGAAGGAAGAATCCATGGAATTCAAATAAAGATTGGTAGTTTTAGAACGTAGTCCGGTTACGTTCGAGTAGTAGATGTTGATTTCGCTGATGAGTTTTTTGAGGCTCTTGAAGCATTACCTGACCGGCGCCTAGGTACAAATTCGCGGGCGATAACTCCTTCAGGCCAAACCGCCGAGGACGTAATGGCATTAAATAGAGTGTCAGGAGCAACTATTTTAAAAGACGCAGAGAATGAATCCACTTAATGGATCATGTAAATTAACAAATCAAACTCAAACCGTTTTTCTTGTTTTTCCAAAAAATCTACATCATGATAAGTTAGAATATAAATACTTATTCGAATCATTAAGAATTCTAAGAGAAGAATTCCAAAATAAATCATTCGTTTTAGTTCCTCCAAACAATGATAAAAATATAAAATCCTCACAATTGAATGAAATGCTCAAATTCATATTTCCAAATAATGATAATATAAAAATTCTGAATAATGCAAAAAACAACCCGAAAAACAATGAAGAAATAAAACAGATATTACAAGAAAATCATAGCAGTAAATTCTCCGGACATTCTGGATACAATAAAACTTATAAGAAAATTAAAGAAAGGTATTTCTGGCCAAACATGAAATCCGATATTAGGAAATATATTAAAACATGTCACTCGTGTCAAATCAACAAAACAAATTTTAAACCTACAAAGCAACCCATGGAAATAACTACAACATTTGACAAACCCTTTGAACGATTAGCATTAGACATAGTCGGACCTTTACCTTTAACAGAATCAGGAAACAAATTTATTTTGACAGCACAAGATGACTTTACTAAATACTTATTTGCGTACCCAATTCCTAACCATGAATCTCAAACAGTAGCAAATATTCTAATAAAAATATTTACTACGTTTGGAATTCCGAAAACATTCTTAACTGATCAGGGCACAGATTTTATGTCAAACCTTATTAAGGAATTGAGTAATCTCTTCAAAACCAAACATATAATAACTACTCCTTATCACCCAGAGACGAATGGTGGTTTAGAAAGATCTCATTTGACTTTAAAGGACTACTTAAAACATTACATAAAAGTCGATCAAAGCAATTGGGGTGATTTCCTACCCTTTGCATCATTTAGCTATAATACGTCCGTCCACAAATCCACTAATTATACTCCTTATGAACTACTTTTCGGTCGCAAAGCATACTTACCTTCTTTATTGACTCAAGAACCCAAATTCCATTATACATATGACGATTATATTTGAACCCTCGAGTTCAAACTAAACCAATCCTTCAAAATCGCTCGCGAAAATATCATTGATGCTAAAAATAAGAGTAAAATTTATTTTGACCGTAAGATTAATCCTAAAGCATTCAAAGAAAAGGATATGATTCTAGTTTATCAGAAACAATCCAAGCCTGGACTTTCGAGAAAACTACAAGGCAATTTTAAAGGACCTTACGAAATAATCAAAGTTTTTCCCAACCAAACTGTAGAAGTTAGAATTAACAAAAATAAAACAATCAAATATCATACTAATTTAATAAAATCCAGATGAAACTAACTTTCGTGTTCATCCTCTGTCTCCCCCATCCAATCATTAATTTCTATTTCCAAAATACTCCAATACAACATTCTAGTGGAATATTTTATAACAGAAAAGGTATAACAAAAATATCAAATTCTAAGTTTACTCTCCTAAATATAAATTTCCTTGACGAAACCCGTAATATTATTATTAATAATGCTGCTTTAATTAAAAACTTTTGCACAAAGGAATTAATAAAGGTCTCTGAAGATAATACTAGTTATAATTGTAGAGATACAATTAACCTATTACAAGATAATATCGATGATATAAATAAAAATCACGATATACTTAAAGAAATTCTGTTAGACAAACCAAAAAGGAAAGCGCGCGGATTAATTAATGGTGTATCTTATGCATTAAATTGGTTATTCGGAACACCCGATGCAGATGACGCGAAATACTACACAGACAGTATAAATATGCTTTTAAATGATAATAAACAAACACAAACTTTATTAAAATCTCAAATTCAAATCATATCAAGTACTATCAGAAATTTCAATTATTCCCTAACCGCTCTTAAAGCCCAAGAAAAAATATTGAATGGTAATTTGAACCAAATTTATGAATTTGAAACAAAAACTACAGATTACATTGAATATTTACAATACGAAACTATAATTTTGGAGCATGTTACCTCATTATCGGTCTTGACAAATAAAGTAATGAGAGATTACAACCAAGTAATAGAAAGTATAATGCTTGCCAAAAACAATATTATGTCTCCACATTTACTCAGTCCAAAAGATTTTCTTAATGAACTCTCAAGATATAAAGGAGACAATGACTTATTCATTGAGCCTCTTCATAGTAATATTCACATTTTATACAAACTAATGACTATTAGTGTCATGCCACATGAAAACATAATAATTTTTGCTTTAAACATTCCAACTGTAAAGAAACAATTATATGAATTATATCAACTTATTCCTCTTCCTATACAACATCAAAACTTATCAATATATTCTTATATCCTGGCAAGATCTCCTTACCTTCTTATATCCCAATCGAAATCCCAGTATACCCTTCTACAAGAATTGTTAGATTGTACTGAATATCTGGCTGAACAATACATCTGCTACAACATCAACATCGTAAAAACTTCTGATTCAACAACCTGCGAGACAGCACTATTATCACCTCACACTAATTTTATCCCAGATGATTGTGAAACAAGAACTATCAGCGCAGTATTCGAAACCTGGTCTTTCATCAACTATAATCATTGGTTATATGTGTTACAAAAACCAACAACCCTAACCATTATCTGTGACGATAATCATATAGAAGACATCATTTTACACCAAACAGGAATACTACATCTACAAAGAAATTGCAAGGGTTACACAAACTTATATTTATTAGAACCCTTAGATTATGCCAGCAAAAATGCAACCTATTACATACCTACAGCTAGCATAATTAATCACGACTGTTGTTTCGATATCCCTAACCTGCATTTCACTATAAACTCAGAACTAAAGCCAATTCATCTAACTAACATTGATTTAAATGAACTGAGGTTTGCTGACAAAAAACTTAATGACCTCAATGAAGTGCTCACAAAACGTCTCACCGAACCATATATCGTGACTCATTCAAACTGGTTTATAATAATACTAAGTGCTCTAGGTGGAATTACGCTTTTAATAATCCTCATCAACTGTTGTCGTTGCTGCGGATGCCTTGTCTGGTTCCAACGCCTATGTTGTTTTACCAAAAATCCACACAACGGAGAAGTTCTACCTCCTGCCATAAGAAACTACATCAGCTTTAACTTCGATTCCGACCTAAGAACCAACTACAGGGAATCAACAAGAGATGTCGTTGTTCGTGAAGAAGTAACCAACATCCCACTGAAAGCAATCAGCATGCCAGAGGACCAAGATGACCAAGAAGACCAACTATCAACTCTGCAATCAACAATAAGACAATCCCATCTAAATAGATCAAGAAGGAGTACCACCCCATTGTAATTAAGAAATAATCATAATTAATAATTAGTAATAAATACATAAATTTTAGAATTAACAATAACACATTACATATGTTCATTTTTCACTAAAATTTGTAATGACTATTTTTCAACCATTGTTCAAACAAAAGTATTACAGATCATATCTTTATACTTAAAAAGGGAGGTGTTGTATACCTTTTCCTTTAAACCATTTAGTTAGATTTTATGTTAATATCCCTTTTTCTTTTAATGTCGGAAATTCCCAAATCTACCCTTACCCCCATAAACTTACCCTCATAAATTTACCCTCATAAACTTACCCTCATAATTTATCCTCATAACTTATCCTTTTTCTAGAAACGTAGTAATAAACTTGTAACCTTTTCCCACAGGTAAAAATATAAATAGTTAGAAATTCCTAGATAAAATTTAGTCTTAGATAGATGTATTAAGCGAACGGTTGTACTCTTGGTTTTTTTAAAATAAATTGTTATAGTTAAGAAATCGCGCAGTTTCTTTTCCACCAACCTGAAAAAGGGAACCCAACAAAGGGTAATATCATGTTCCTGCTCATTTTCTGCAGCAATTAAAATGTCATCAAGATATAACATAACATTTTTTATGTCTCGAAAATTTTCTTCATTTCTTTTGGAAAATTTCGGGTGCCGTTTTAATGCCAAAAGGTAATCGTTTAAATCTATATGTACCAAAGGGTGTACTGAATGTGCACAATTTGCTGGATTCTTTATCAAGTTGAACCTGCCAAAATCCGTCTTTAAGGTCTAGTACTGTAAAAACGGGTTTTCCAGCTAATTTCGAGGTAATTTCTTGAAATGACGGTATCGGATGATTTAAAGGTTTGATGGCTTGATTTAAATCTCTTGGATCTAAACATAACCGTATTCGATTACCTGGCTTTTGCGCTATAACTATATTTGAAATCCAATTCGAAGCCGTACTACTTTTTTCTATTATTTGCATTTTCTCTAGTCTCTCCAGTTCTCTTTTTAATGGTTCTTTCAATGAAAGTGCTATTCGTCTGGCGGGTTTTGCGACGGATTGAGCACCTTCTTTTAGCTCAATCGTAAATTTTTTTGAAAATGTACCTAAACCCTCGAACACATCTGAATTATTTCTGACAAATTCGGTCTTACCTAAGATATTTTTTCTATTGCATTTATTCTTTTAATCAGATTAAATTTTAGACATGCATCCAAACCGAGAATAGGAACTGAGCCATTTCTAATTATTACGAATTCAGTTTCTTGTATGATATTTCTTATTATGCATTCTATTTTGACTCCGCCTTCAACTTGTAAGCTTGTATCTTACAATCATTTTTGTAAATTTTACAATTGTTAAAATTTTTTAATATTTCAAGAGGTAAGCCATTGACATCTGCTCCGGTGTCTAGTTTAAATTTAAATAACTTGGACTGGATCTTGACGTTTTCATACCAAGATTGTAAATGTGTAGATTTAAGCGTATTAATACTATTAAGGCAAAATTCATCCTCCGAATCACTACTATTTTGTAGGTTTTGTAATTCACATACCTGTTTGTATGATGCTCTACATGCTATCGCAAAGTGATTTTTCCTACCGCATTTCTTACACGTAGCCCCATATGCTGGGCACTTTCTGACTTCATGGTTTTAAGTGCACTGCCTACAAGTTATAATTTTTTCCTGGGCTAGCTTGCTACCTGATGATTTATTATTAAGCTTATTTTCTCCTAGTTTTTTATTCTGCTTAAAACTACTTTCCTGATTGCTGCTAGAATGAAGATAATTATTATTATTACTAGAGTTCTCATATCTTTTCTAAATTGGACTATTAGTTACTGCGTTTAAAGATGCTGTTCCTTTGGTCATCTGTTCCATTTGGGTTTTTGTTAGCTCCGCTGCACGTGCCATTTCGATTGCCTTGTTGACATCCAGATTTTCGGTCTCCAATAAGCGTTTTTGTAGATTTTTGTCTTCCACTCCCAAGACGATTCGATCTCGCAACATCCGGGTCTGTAGATCCCCAAATCCGCATTGTGATATTAACTTTTTTAAGTCCATCAGGTATGCATCAAAGAGTTTCATGTGATGCTGGTTTCGTGTATGGAAAAGGTAGCTGGCGTAAACTTCGTTATTTTTTGGCTTGCAAAAGTTCTCGAAGGCTTGCACCACTTTTGCATAGTTCTTTTTCTCTTCCGCATTTTCAAATGAAAATGTGTTGAAAAGTTCTGCTGCTTCTTCACCCACCACGTTCATGAAAATTGCTGCTTGTACTTCATCTGGTTTGCTTTTTAGTTGTGCAGCTACATAAAAGTAATCATAGTTCTGCTTAAACACCCTCCAATTTTCAGCCAAGTTTCCATTTAGGTTAAGAGGCTGAATCTTTCTTAAGAATTCCATTGTCTCGTATATAATTCTTGTCTTCGGTGGTCTTCCTCGTGGCTTGTTTTCCATGTACGGTTTTCTATTCCGAGTTTTATGGTCTCTGGTGTGCGATTTGTCTACGTTTTCTTTTTTTCCTTTTCCCATAAAATTAGTTTATGTTAAGGGGAGGCTCTCATCTAGAATCTTGAAATTTTCGATTTTTTTTTTTATTTCATATTATTAAAGTTTAATATGTCTAGAATGTTGCTTTAAAATATTTAGTCGATCCGAGCACTAGAACGGATTCTACAGCCCATTGATTCTGGCGGTGTCATGATCGTAGTGGAGCGCTCAGCCTGTGCCGTGCCGTTCAATCACGATTATCTCGGAACTTTGTTTTTCAAGATTTTTCAAATTTGCGTACAAGATAACTCAAAAACGGTTCAACCGATCAACTTCTAGTTTCGTGCATATTAAAGTAAACAATTTTCTTCATAGAAAGAGTGGAGCACATTTTGAAAACTGTAACATTATCTCCTTTTTGTAAGTGATAAACTATGAAAAAAAACGGCCGAAAACGGCCTTAAAATTTCAAAATCGCGCCATTCCGTCAATTTTAAATTTTTTTTGAAAGTCGTCCACTCTTTCTGAGACAAATTTAGTCTAGTTTATAATAATGTCATCATTATTTGATTTCAGACCAATCTGCGACCCCTAAATTGTACGCAGCTGGGCCATTTTCGAAAAACATGCCTCCGGAGAAGTTGAATAACGGGCGCCATTTTGTTTTTTTTTTTAATAAAAAATTTTTTTCGTACAGATAAATATACAATAAAAGATAATGCCAAATATCATTTCCCTATGTCTTGTCATTTGCCTTAAAAAAAATCACGAACTTTACCTACTTTTTGACGTTCTAGATGAGAACCTCCCCTTAAGCCAATAATAGTTGTAGTATTTTTATTTTACTTGAATATGTTCTTCCTTTGTTTTTATTCATTTCACGTGCTGTTTTAATTTTTGTATTATTTAGCCCTATTATAGTTTCAGCTTATCTTATATTATCCTTGTATTACTTGTTTCACCGCACTTTGCTTTTATTTGTTTGTTTTAGTTCGCAATTTTAATAAGATTTCACGGTTTTGCTTTTGATTTTGTCGGATTTAATTTTTACTTTAACCGGCTGCGCCATGTGGTATATGGGACAATGAAACAAACATTGTTTCCGTAAACTTTATTTCAGGGCTGTTCTCCTTGTACTACTGAATGTTAATATCTACTCTATCTACTTATTTAGAACTGCTCTGAGCTTGGTTCTAAAACCTAAGGCTCGTTCTACATACTACACACTGCATCAGGAAATTGTACGAATTTAATTACTGAATATTTGCTTGTGAAAGTGGGACAACTGTTTAGGTTCACTATTTTAGTCTTGGAATTAAAACTGCTCTGGTCATTGAAGCGGTTATTTTGAGTAGTTTTAAATTGATAGTGAATATTATTTAAAATGGGTAAAAGCAAGCGGTTATCTTCAGAAAAAATTTAAAAGATTAAGGCGTTAAAAGAGGAAGGCTACTCAAATCGTCTTATCGCGAGAAGATTAAGTAGAAGTGTGAATGTTATCAACAATTTTGTAAGGGATCCGGAGAATTATGGTAAGCGTCAAAAAGGAGAAATTAAAACGGCTACCACCGAACGCAAACGAAGGCTTATTTTGCATCTAATTCTACATTGTCGGCAAGCCACATCGCTAGAAAAGTTGGAGTTACATGCAGTGTTAGAACGGTAAGACGGGTAATAAAGGCATCCCCAACAATTAAGCGGCTACGATTAAAGAAGAAACCAGCCTTATAAGCGGAAAATCAGGCTTCTCGGCTTTTATTCGCTGAACGCCATTCTGACTGGACTATTAACGAATGGAGTGAAATTATTTTTACCGATGAAAAAAGATTTTGTGGCGATGGACCAGATGGGTTCTCATATTACTATCATGACTTAAGAGCCTAAATATTTAAGCCGTCATCACAGCAGATCAGGCTCTGTAATGGTCTGGGGAGTGATTTCTTACCGCTGCCCGGTGGACTTCGTAGTAATAGACGAAAGGATGACTGATAATAATTACATGGAATTGCTGCAGCGAGAACTTCCTATGATTAATGAAGTGATGCAAGGGGCCCAGTGGATTCTACAACAAGATAACGCACCAATTCATACAGCTCGAGAAGTTACGCAATATTTGGACAGTGAAAACATTCACCGATTGGAATGGCCAGCAAATTCGCCAGATTTAAATAGAATAGGAAACTTATGGGGCTGGCTAACAAGGAAGATTTACGAAAATGGAAAGCAGTACCAATCGACTGTCGACTTAAGAGATGCCATAAGAACAGCGTGGAATTAGATTCCTATCCAAATGATTCACAAGCTCTATCTGTCCTTACCTAAGAGAATGTTACTAGTAAGAAATAATAATGGAAAATCTATAAGATACTGAAAGATCATAAAACACATCTGGTATAAGTAAACAACTGAGTTTTATTCTCTAACCTTGAAAAAATCATTTTATCCTTTAAACAATCCATTTAAAAGAAAGTGAACCTAAACAGTTGTCCCACTTTCACAAGCAAATATTCAGTAATCAAATTCGTACAAATTCCTGATGCAGTGTACTTCCACGAAAATGACCTGACTTTAATGGCTTGATAACTGTATATGTAAATATGTACTTTTTTTCATCCCATACCTCTTCGTCAGGTAGATATATGAAAATCATATGGTGAACCTAATCAGTTATCAGGCAGTGTATATAGGGATTGTGCATTTTTAAAGGCGCCCTAGTTTGGGATTGTGTGCTCCGTTGGCTTTGCGAAAAGTACCGGGTGGTCTTGATTTGTTCGTAAATGTGAACAAGCTTTTAAGTAAAAAAATGCTTTTTTAGAGGCAGTTAATAAAATAAAATTAAATTTACTTTTGAAAATGATGGGTAAGCATAATATAACGTGTTTGGTGTGTGGCTGTGGAAAAGGCAGCGTGTAATATGTTCATAGAAAAGTTTTGTGATTAAACATTTTTGTGAGGTGCACCCTGCAGGAGTGTTCCACCTTTCGCCCCAAATTTTTGTCTTTCTCTAATGTATACCTTTTTTACTACCTATTTCTAGCAAAAATGTCCACTTCGTTCCTGTAACGGTACCAAGGTCGAAAAAAGATAAGGAAAAACGTCACGAGTGTCCCCTTTTGTTATAGATAGGGAAGAGGGGAGCAGTTTAGAACAGGGGCAGTTATGAATTATTCGATTTATGAACGCATCCTTTATCTTTCCCAACCTCCATAACCTTTTTGTTATAAATCAAGAAACAGAGTTGGCAATAAATATTGTATATTTCTCTCTCCGCCACTGCATAGTGTATGCTAACTGTAAGGTAGTAGGTACGGGATTTTTTTCCAGTCTCTGTTTGCTCGCTGTAAGGAGTACATCGCCAGTAAAATATAACGATTTATTTGCCCAAATATATAGCAGAGTGTTTGCCTTTATTGCTTCCGCGCCTTATACCTCGGATTATCCTTTTATACCTCACCACTGCAACCATTTCTTACATCAGGTTATGGGCCCAGGCAAATTGCGTGAGGTGTGAGGATACAGCAGATCCGCAGAGTGCTTGCCGTGCATTTTTTTTTCGTGAAATTTCTACAAGCCAAAATGGCGTCTAGAAAGGCAAATTTGTTTCAGCCTTTCGAGAAACTGTAAGGGCGTGACAACTATCATACTTGGGCAAGAAGTTTGCGATACGATCGAAGCAGCGCCAGGAGGCCATATATCCACAGACGCAAAGAAGATCAGTAAGGCTCGAGCAAATTTAATTTTGTCCATCGACGCCCAGTTATATAGTCATTTAAGTGGCGCCACCACAGCTCAAGAAATCTGGGTAAAACTGCAAAAAGCTTTTGCGGATGATGGATTGACTCGGAGAGTAAATCTGCTGATACAGTTAACGTCAACTAAATTGGATAGTTGCGCGTCCGTTGAAGAATATATCAGCATGCAAGTCACATGTGCTCAGAAACTTCGAAGTGCAGGGATGGACATTCCGGATGAGTGGCTTGGAATTCTGTTGCTGGCTGGTCTGCCGGAAAATTACAAGCCCATGATTATGGCGCTGGAGAGCTGCGATCAAAAGATAACCTCTGATTTGGTTAAAACTAAATTGCTACAAGAGGTTAAGTGCACCATAGATAACGGAGCCTTGGATGTGCAGGGTTATTTCGCTGGAACACATGGTGGTAAGTCTGGCAAGCAAAGTACAAAAAATCATTACAAAAGTAACAAACAGTGTAAAAATAAAGTCAGATGCTTTAATTGGAATGGACTAGGACATTACGCGAAAAATTGCTCAGAGCCCAACAAGAAAAATGTAAAGGCCTATCAAGCTAAAGTGAAAGACAACGTTAATGCGGGCGATGAGGATTTGGTTATGTCAGCGCACCAAGCCTGTATAAAAGAAATCCTTAACGAGAAATGGCTTATTGATTCGGGTGCATCTGCGCACATATGCAAAGACAGAGAACTCATAAAAAATTATATCGACATTAAAAAAACAAGTGTAGCAGCTGCAAACAATGGTGTAATGCAAGCCTATGGGAAGGGCGAAGTAAGTCTGTCGATAAATTGCGCTGGACAGGTTAGGACTGTCTTGTTTACGAACGTTTTGTACGTGCCTCATACAGCGTCAAACTTACTATCGGTGGGAGTGATGGCGCAGAAAGGCTACTCCGTGGAATTTACCAACACAAAGTGCTGTGTGTATGGAAAAGGCAGAAGCTTAATTATGTGTAGCAGCTTGCTAACGAACGGAGTTTACAGTTTGGACACAGGCGCGCAATTGATCTCGATACCGAAAAAACTGCACCTGGCAGTTTTTTCAGCGGCGCTTGACGTGGATTTGTGGCACAGACGCCTAGGCCACCTGAATTTAGATTATTTAAATATTCTACGTAAAGGATCAGCGATTGGAATAAATTTCCAAGCACACGGAAGGTTAAGTGCATGTGAAGGCTGTATTGAGCGTAAAAGTGTAAGGAAACCCTTCGCAGAAAATGTCAAGAGAGCGAGTGCAAAATTAGAACTGGTACACAGTGATTTGTGCCAAATGCCGGAAGTCTCCATCGGCGGGGCGAAATATTTCCTTACCTTCTTGGATGACTTTACGCGTAAACTGTTTGTCGTCTTCCTTAAAAGCAAGGATCAAGTTTCCAGCGCTATAAAGAAATTTATCACATTCATAGAAAACCAAGCAAATTCAAAGGTAAAAGTGCTTCGAACAGACAATGGAAGGGAGTACATCAACACAGAAGTAAAACACTTTTTGCAAAGCTCTGGTATCCAGCATCAGACCTCAGTGGCTTACAGTCCCCAACAAAATGGCAGAGCAGAAAGGGCAAATCGCATATTGCTCGAAAAAACTAGGGCAATGCTCTCAGATTCTGGACTCAGTGCAAAGTTTTGGGGAGAGGCCGTAGCGACTGCAGCCTATTTAAATAACAGGTCATCCAAACGTCTGCTGGCAGGAAAAACCCCTGAAGAAGTATGGTCAGGGGTGGCACCGAATATTTCACATCTTCGTGTGTTTGGAAGCACCGCTCACGTACTTATTCCGGATCAATTTAGAAGTAAAATAGCTCCTAAGACCAAAAAGTGCATATTGGTAGGATACGCTCAAAATCAAGCTGGATATCGACTGTGGGACCCGTCTACTCAGAAAGTGATCATTAGAAGAGATGTAACAGTCATTGAGCAGTCAAAAAAGCAAACACGTAAGCAGTACGTCTTCTTGCATATAACCAGTAAACAGGACCATGACGCAGCTGAAGAAAATTCTGATCAACAAATGGATGTAATGGATGTTGATGAGAATTCAATTCAAGGACACGAGTCCTCAAATAGTGAGGACGACTATCAGGAGGCAACGACAGCACGCAGTTCTAGAATCAAGTCCAGGCCTAAACATCTTGATGAGTATGTCTTGTATTCGGCTGTAATGGAACCATTCGAACCTAGCTCTTATGAGGAAGCTCTCGCCTGTCCGGAGCACGAGCACTGGAAGAGGGCAATGTTAAGGGAATTTATGTCTATCAAACAAAATCAAACTTGGAAATTAATGGATCTGCCCCCAGGACGTCAAGCAATAGGAACAAGGTAGATATTCAAGAAGAAGGTCAGTGCAAAGAATGAAATCATTTACATTGTCTTGCCCTTTTACTTGACTGAAGCCTCTGGCCACTAATCTAGCCTTGTAAATTTTACAAGGCTAGATTAGTGGCCAGAGGCTTCAGTCAAGTAAAAGGGCAAGACTACGATAACACCTTTTCTCCAGTTGTGAAGTTTTCCTCCATTAGACTGCTGTTAGCATTCGCAGCAAACAATGGATTTAAAGTAGAGCATTTAGATATTGAGACTGCGTTTTTGCACGGCAGGATTGAAGAGGAAGTGTATCTGGAGCAGCCAGAGGGATTTCTGGAGCAGAAGAACAAAGGAAAGCTTTGCAGGCTAAAAAGGGCCATCTATGGACTGAAACAGGGCAGCCGAGTGTGGAATTTGGAGCTGGACAAATTCTTCAAGAGCGCTAATCTGATACAGTCGAACAATGACTCCTGTGTATACTACTACAGGTCCGAAGGTGATGTTATCATTGTATCAATATTTGTAGACGACATTCTAGTAATTACCAACAGTGACATTTATCTAAACATTCTGAAGGCAGGTTTACGGAAGAAGTTTCCTACCAAGGAGTTGGGTCAAGTTAGCAAATTTTTAGGAGTAAACATAAGCATTAACCATTCACAAAAAATCATCCAGTTGGATCAGCAGGATTACGTAAAGATGATTCTTAAGAAATTCAACATGGAAAACTGTGCACCGGCATCAACACCCTTGCCGCCAGGTACGAATCTCACTCGGACAGTAACTCCATGCTCGGAAGAAGAACAAAGGAAAATAAGAAGGATACCTTATCAAAGTGCTGTAGGATCCTTGTTGTACCTTAGTCAGTGTACAAGACCTGATCTGGCCTATGCTGTTGGCTTCGTCAGCAGATACAATAATGACTATACTGCTGAGCATTGGAATTTGGTCAAGCATATCATGAGGTATTTGCAGGGCACTGCAGACTACAAATTAAATTATACAGGATCAGGAAACCACACTCTGAAAGGTTTTTGCGATGCAAGTTGGGCTGCGGATACAAGTGATCCTCGCTCCACCACAGAATATGTGTTTGTTCTTCAAGGAGGAGCCATAAGCTGGAACTCAAGGAGGCAGTCTACCATCGCATTATCCAGCACTGAGGCTGAATATTTGTCATTATCATCAGCAGCACAAGAAGCTCTGTGGCTCATGCGACTTTGTCAAGAACTCTACATACAAGATGCGAGCCCGATAAAAATTTACAGTGACAACAAAGGAGCCATAAGTTTGGCAGAAAATGCTAGCTACAGTCCTCCAACAAAGCATATTAGTATGCGACATCATTTCCTCAAGGAAAGGATAAGAAAAAAAGAAATACAAGTAATATTTGTGCCGGGAAAACAAATGCTCGCAGACTCATTAACTAAAAGTACAAATGTAAATTGTGTCAAAGATTTTTGTAAGAAAGTAGGGTTGTTGTAAACAATTACTGCACCTTTTGTATTATTCTCATGTACTAAAATTAAGTGTACCAGAGACTGAAAATTGTTCATAGTACTAAATTGTTAAGTCTTATGCATGCAGATAAAATATTTATTGAGGGGGCATGTTATAAATCAAGAAACAAAGTTGGCAATAAATATTGTATATTTCTCTCTCCGCCACTGCATAGTGTATGCTAACTGTAAGGTAGTAGGTACGGGATTTTTTTCCAGTCTCTGTCTGCCCGCTGTAAGGAGTACATCGCCAGTAAAATAAAACGATTTATTTGCCCAAATATATAGCAGAGTGTTTGTCTTTATTACTTCCCCGCCTTATACCTCAGATTATCCTTTTATACCTCACCACTGCAACCATTTCTTACATCACTTTTTAATACTGGTAACACCGAACTACACATCTGGCAATTCCCAACTAACGTCAATATCTCTGTGTCATTTTACAAAAATTTTCCAGGTTACTTTACGGAGACGAAAATAAACAAATATTTTTTTGCTTGTAAGCAAATTACTGAAAACGTAAGTATTATTTTCAAGTTGTGATTTTTTATGGTGTTGCATATATTATAAACTCAGTATTTACAAATATAACATCATTAAACATGAGTTAGTTTTTCGTCTAGAAATTGTTGTTTCTGAAGGTTGGTATTGGGGTAGATTTGAACACTATCACTGGGGCACTTTTGAATAAGTTTAGTTAGTTCCTTTAATGAAGAAGAAGTTTGGTTACACATTTTTTTTCCCTGATAAAGAAGATTAATCCTTCGTACCTATCACGGTTATTGTAAAGAAACTTCCAAAACCATGTTGTGGGGATCAAAAGTTATCCCACTTAATTTTTTTATTTAAATTGAAACTTTATTTTATATTTAATTATTTATTTTTTTAATTAAAAATTATCCCATTTTTATTTTTTATTATATTTACAGCTTTATTTCATATTTATTTATTTATTGTTTTAATTAATTTTTAATTTTTGAAGTTTATATTTCTTAAAAGATATTCCAACTAATTTTTTTTTATTTCTTTAACACTAGAACTACCGGCGCTCAAGCTTGTAATTTTGATAGTTTTTGGCACCTTTAAAGTAATCTGCTTTCACATTTAAATTAATAATTATAAATGGAAATAGGTTCGCGATATGTCGTAATTTTGAACCTCAATAAGATTTGATATTACTCTTAAGAGATATTTTCAAAAATATGATTAATTCAAGCAAGAAATATAGTACCGGTCAATTTGACCGGTCTTGGTAGTTCTAGTGTTAAAAAGAAAAGCATCCTATAAAATTTTTAAAAAGGCATCGCCGTCTCCTCCACAAATGTCCTACTGCAGGAACTTCACGTACAGCTGCTTTATTACAATTTAATTTTTACTTTACTAGCTTTAAGATGGGTTAAGTACCTAATGACTACCAAATTACTGCTGTGTTAAGAATTAACTTCCAAAGTATTGATGTTCTTTTTCTTACAATTATTTTTTGTCATCATTAACGTTATTTAGATTGTTTATTTTATATTTAACTCTTTTAAAGTACCATCCTAAGGCTCTTTAAAATTTCATATTTTTAAGATACTTATGAATGTTATTATTTCTTAATATTGTTTTGCAATATTTAATTTGATCTCGTATATAAAAATAAGTTTGTTACAATTGTTCAAGACTGCCCCAGGCCGTTCAGAGTTTAATAAAGCTTATTCAACAAAAAAGAAATAAATGAGAGTGTACTATGATAATATTAGATAAAAATAATATAAATATACTGTTGATTATATTCTAAGCTTAAAAAAAAGCTCAATTGTGTTACTTTACCAAGTCAAAATAAATATCATTTTTCGGATGTAGTATAAACCCCATATCTAACACTAAAATAAAATTAATCATGATTGATAATACGAATACCAGAAAAGAAATATAATATTTTATTTAAAAAGTGTTCAAATGTGCTCCCCTCTCCCCTAATCTTTAATCAAGATATCATAAGGTGACAGCTTAAAGCTCGGTGCGTTTGCTATAAAATTTTATAAGACAGAACATTTTACTAATTCTTCTAAAATTTATTACACGTTTCAGCTTAAAGCTCCGCGCATTTGCTGTCAATTTTAATGCCTACTCTCCAATGAGCAAGCTAACCACGGCCCAACCAAAAAAAGTGCTGCTACCTTTTCCTTCTCATTGTAAAATAAATCTCCCGTCCCGCTTGTGTTTTGGTGGGTATGCTCTAGCTTTTCATTCGTATTGGGTAAACCATTTCCCCACATGAAACAGCCGACATGAAATTCAGCCGGTTTCTAGTAGTGGTTCTGAGCCTAGCTACATATTTAGTACTACCACTGACATGAAAGAACTGGACTGCTAACCGTCGTCTGAAAAATGAGACCATTTTTAGTACAGGCTCAATCCTCATGGAGCAAATTATGCTATTAAAAATGCCCTAAAATACCGTACAATTATGTTTAAACTGACGCAAATTAAAAATAATTGAGCTTTCACGCACCGATTTCTCTCATATCACGCTCAATTTTAAGTTTTTTCATAAAAATGTTCCTCGCGGCAATCAGCTGGGGATTTAAGAAAAACAAAGATAGCTATACAAATTATTTTTCTGCCTTTGTCTAACCTTCACATTTCTCGTTTATACCAACCCAAGCTAAAAGTTGTATCACAAAATGAAGTAGCCATCTGTTGGACATCGTTAAACTATTCTAACAGCTGATTGCAACGGAAAATGATGAGTTGGCGGGCAACTTGTAAAGGCTGTCGTGGGTAAAAGTGATGTGCAAAAAGCTTGTGTTTACTTTTATTTATCTATTGGGAGTATCAAAAAGATGTATCACACGCGAAGATACTAGAAAAAACCAAAAGAAGTGCACATACATGGCGCCACCTTCATTTGGCTATTGGCCATTTTTTTTTGTAAATTTGTCTGCCTGCGGGCTTAAGAAAGAGCGAGATAGTTAGAATTCGGTCAAAATTTGGTCTTACTTTTGATGTGAGTTTTTGTACGGGATCAGCAGTCCAGTTCTTATATGTCAGTGAGTACTACTAAAACGTCAAATCTTAAGAAAAAATTGGGGTTAAGTGTTAGAAAAAAATTGCCGCCAAAGTAAAGAAGCATTTTTAAGTGGAAATGGTATTTATTTGGAGTGTTAAGTTAAAAAGGATGAAATTTATAAACACCCTTATTCATAAATTACGAAATATATATTTCTTTCTGTTCCATTTCGCTCCCGATTAAAACAAGCAGAACGTTTTACATCTCACATCTACATTGATAAAGATGTGTACGAACGCATTTTGTCAGCCAACTGATAAGTGGTTGGTTTGTGGTTGGCTTGCTCATTGGAGAGTAGGCATAATAAGCCAGAACTTTTACTAACCAATCCTTCTGGACGATTATAAAATAGCACACTTCAAGACGGTTATGGAGTGCCAAAAAAACTGCAATATGCTTAACATCATATCCTCTGAGTATTAAGTAAGTTTATATCATTATCTGCCTCGTTAATTGCTTTCAATAAATTATTAATAAAGACAAGCGTGAAAATTAAGAAAATCATCTAGGTTATGATTCTCTGAATAGTGATTATGTACAAAAGGATAATTAACATGCATAGAAATCTATGCATATGTATTGTATTTACATATTTTCTAGATTTGAAAGATAAATTCATAAGAAAACAAAATTAAAAACGGAAATACTATTTCCCGATCTTTCCGCATTGTAAAATTGCGCATTCAAGACTCGCTTCGAAAAGAGTTACATAAAAAATTTCAAAATAAAAATAAACACGGCCAGTAAACAGCCACTGCGTTACTTCAACGCTACAAATTTTACTTTCTTTCGATTGAATTCAAATGCATGACTCGAATTCCAATGAAGGGTAAAATGAGGGGGAATCGTGCACTTGTAGATCCATTTAAATTGTACCCAATTGCGATTGAATTGATTATTTGAAGCAGTGCAGCTGCTGGTAATTGTCGTTTTAATTCGCAATGAAGTCTTTTATATATCTGGTAAGTTCGTAAAAATGTATCGACTATAATCATTTAATTAATTTAATTTTTTAGTGTGCATTTTTCGTATTTGTAGTTCTATTTTCACCATGTAGTGCGACAATAGATCTCTCAAATGTGGATTTACTCAACTTCAAATACTTCAAGAATTTGCCCGATCTTGCAATTTCGAAGGAGTCACTCCTGCATCCTATTGCCAACAAAGTGCAGAAGGCTAAAGCCGTAGTGGGTTACTTCAAGAATGTGCTTTTAGGAAATCCTGCGCACAAGGATTTTAAAATTATTGAATTTGACCCGCACTTCGGCGATGCATGGCATCCCCATTTCGAGCATCAGTACGGACATAAGGGAGAGCACTTGATCGAGGCTCTGGGGAAAGGCCTCTACCATGGACATTATCACCATGAACATATACCCGAGGTGCATGATCATGGACACTACTACGAGCACATAGCAGAAATCCATGATCACAAACATTACTATGATCATGTTCCAGAAATCCATGACCATGGACATTACCATGATCATGTGCCGGAAACGTGAGACCACCACTATCATTAAAATTGTTGCATTCGTTCATATTACTGTTGTAGATTACTTTTTTAATAAACTGAATTACACTTGTCAATCAATTTGAACACATTTCTTTAGTCAGCACTTACTAGGAAACGTTCTCAGGTGTGTCTCACCGATTTTGATGAAATTGAAATATGTTATAGAGTATCGAAAAATAAGACACATTTTTTTTTATCTGCGGATACGCACATTTAGGGGGTGAAAACCACACCTAAAGTTTACCCCCAAAAACAGTTTTTCCTAAATATTTCAAGTTCTAATGAATTTTTTCGAATGAAACAAATTGGAAATTATGTCTCATAAATATACTTACCTTTAATCCAGTTCCCGGGGGTGGCAAACCATATTTTTTATTGCAGAAAAACGATTTTTTTTATATTTTTGCGTCACAAAAATAACAGTTTTAGTTAAAAATCATTGAAAAATATTTCTTTACATATGATTTTGAAAAATAAAGTTGACCTGTTTTTGCGTTTTCGTAAAAAAAGCTCCTCAAGGGGGTAAACAACCCCTAGCACTAATACGTAAATGATGTATATTCTTTCGGACATCAGTATTTTCGTGAAAACCAGTATTAGGGGGTTTTTGGAGTCGCTGATTACGAATCTGATGTCAAATTTAAAAAATTCAAATTGGCGTATCCAACATGGCGGACAAACTTTTGAAAAAAAAACGAATTTTTATAAAAAAAAAAAACAATAAATAAAAGAACCCCCTTGAAATTCCGAATAACTCACTGAATTTTCAAATTGTTGGTCCAAAAATTATCCTTAAAATATTAAAACATTCCATGCATTTCCAAAAATCACCTTTTATTCAGGCGGTCACACTAGTAGTCCCCCTTAACTGTTATATAGAATCGGGGGTTAATCCTAGATAAAATATAATCTCGGTTTTTGAATAGGCGGCCCTTAGGGGAACTTGTATTCGCATCTGCAATAAAGTGCGAAAATTTAAGATAACGAATCCAATGCGGAGGCCGAAGAACGAAAACCTTAAAAATTATCAAAAACAGAAATGGTGACATGTAAATTTGCCAACGTATAGGCAAGGACTGGATGCCTGTTGCCCAGAACTCAGCGGGCCGTGAGTTGAAGACGGTGGCTACGTAGTTTTCAACTTCATTAAAATTCTTAAAGCGTTTATCACGCAAATCATTTTTCATGGCTCTGAATAAATGATAGTCTGAAGGAGCAATGTCTGGGGAATATGGTGGATGAGGTATCGTCTCCCTAAGCCCTGCAGTTGTTGGCGGGTGGTGGATGCAGTGTGCGAGCGAGCGTTGTCATGAAGTTAAATGACATTGGCTCTTCTTCGTCTTTTTTCTTTGATAGCTGTGGCTAGTTTATCGAGCTGCGCCGCATATGTGTTAGCATTAACTGTTTCATTATGTAATAATTCATAAAACAGCATGCCCTGAGAATCCCAAAAGCAGCACAATAGAACTTTTTCGCCGCGGTTTTGATATTGCTTTGGTTGAGTTGGTGGGTCTTCCTTTCGTGACAGCCAGAAGGCACGGCGCGTATTGTTTTCGTAGAGAACCCACGACTCGTCCCCTGTGACCAAATCCTCCAAAAACTCCTTCCAGCGCGATCGAAGTAGTAGCGATTGGCATTGGTGTCCATCGAGATAAAACTCTCCTATATCCGAGCTCGTGCAGGTGATGTTCTATAGCGTGATGGCTGCAGTGGAGTTTTGTCGCTAATTCACGAGTGCTTGCATCCGGCTTCTGTTGCAGTTCACGGCGGAAATCATCATTGTCGAAAGCTGGTGGTCGTCCCGAGTGAGGCTGACTTTCGAGGCTTCGGTCTCCTGTACTGAAGCGTTTGAACCAACGAGACACTGTTGTGTGACTTGTAGTATCTGAGCCAAATGCAGTGTTGATGTTGTCTGCCGCAGCTCGCGCACTATGGCCTAACAAATACTCGTAAAGGTATAGAGTTCGAACTTGTCGCTCATCCATTTTTCTTCAAACTGACTGAATTAATCGTGCGTGCGCTTTTACATACCCCTAGGACTGAAGAACCTAGAATGTTCTATAACATACTAGAATATGGTCGAAAACAATTGATTAGAAAAACAACATGAGTAGAGTTTTCTAGAGTGTCTCATTACTTACCCAACCCAATAGTTCAATAATTTACGTTGGAGCGAAAAAAAGTAACGAAAAAAAGTAACGAAAATAATATTAGCTTCCTTTGGGACGTTGTGCGGGAGATTCGTTCACAATTTCCGACGGTATTTTTACAAAGATGGAAATTGAGAATACATCCCTATATATATATAAAAATGAAAGTTTGTTTGTTTGTTTGCTTGTTTGTTTGTTTGTTTGTTGCTCAATCACGCCTAAACGCTTGCATCGATATTTTTCATTTTTTGTCCGAAGGTAGTACATATTCCGACTTAACATATAGGCTAATTTTTTTTCGGATAATACGTAGGGTTTCAAAATGGCGGATCCAAGATGGCGGCTGAAAATTTTAAATTTGAAGCGATTTTCATGAAAATTGGTACATAGGGGTTTTGCGGGATGGGGATTTCAAATCCGCTGTCCAAATTTAGAAATTCAAGATGGCGGATCCAATATGGCGACCAAGATTTCCTGATTTCAACGGATTTCAATGAAAATTAGTACAATGAATATTTTTAGGTCACTGATTTTGAATATTATCAAAACTTGGAAATCCAAGATGGCGGATCCAAAATGGCGACCATATTTCTCGATTTCAACGGATTTTAGTGAAAATTAGTACAATGATTGTTTTGAGGTCACTGATTTTGAATATTATCAAAATTTGGAAATCCAAGATGGCGGATCCAATATGGCGACCAAGATTTCTCGATTTCAACGGATTTTAATGAAAATTAGTACAATGATTGTTTTGAGGTCACTGATTTTGGATATTATCAAAATTTACAAATCCAAGATGGCGGACCCAATATGCCGACCAATATTTCTCGATTTCAACGGATTTTAATGAAAATTAGTACAATGAATATCTTGAGGTCACTGATTTTGAATGTTATCAAAATTTACAAATCCAAGATGGCGGAACCAATATGGCGACCAATATTTCTCGTTTTCAACGGATTTTAATGAAAGTTAGTACAATGATTATATTGAGGTCACGAACAAAATTTGGAAATCCAAGATGGCGGATCCAATATGGCGACCAAGATTTCTCGATTTCAACGGATTTTAATGAAAATTAGTACAATGATTGTTTTGAGGTCACTGATTTTGAATATTATCAAAATTTACAAATCCAAGATGGCGGACCCAATATGCCGACCAATATTTCTCGATTTCAACGGATTTTAATGAAAATTAGTACAATGAATATCTTGAGGTCACTGATTTTGAATGTTATCAAAATTTACAAATCCAAGATGGCGGAACCAATATGGCGACCAATATTTCTCGATTTCAACGGATTTTAATGAAAGTTAGTACAATGATTATATTGAGGTCACTTATTTTGAATGTTATCAAAATTTACAAATCCAAGATGGCGGACCCAATATGGTGATCAAGATTTCTCGATTTCAACGGATTTTAATGAAAATTGGTACAATGATTATTCTGAGGCCACTAATTTTGAATATTAGCAAAATTTGCAAATCCAACATGGTGGATCCAACATGGCGACCAGAATGTCTCGATTTCAATGGATTTTAATAAAAATTGGTACAATGATTATTCTGAGGATGCAAGTTCCGAATATTATCAAAAGTTGTAAATCCAAGATGGCGGATCCAATATGGCAACCGAATGTCACTATTTCAACGGATTTTAATTAAAATTAGTACAATGATTATTCCGGAGACACTAATTTCGAATATTATCAAAATTTCCATATCCAACATGGCGGCCAAAATTTCTCGATTTCAACGGATTGTAACAGAAATTAGTACAGTGATTATTCTGAGACTACTAATTTTGTATATTATTAAAATTTTTAAATGCAAGATGGCGGACCCAACATGTCGTCCAGAATGTCTCGATTTCGACGGATTTTAATGAAAATTGGTACAATGATTATACTGAAGCTACAAATTTCGAATATTATCAAAACTTGCAAATTCAAGATTGCGGATCGGTCCAATATGAGGCCAAAGTTCTTGATTACAACGGATTTTCTGAAAATTAGTACAATGATTATTCTGAGGCCACTAATTTCGAATATTATCAAAATTTACAAATCCAAGATGACGGATCCAATATGGCGACCAAAATTTCTCGATTTCAACGGATTTGAATGAAAATTGGTACAATGATTATTTTAAGGCCACTTATTTTGAATATTATTAAGATTTGGAATTACCAAGATAGCGGATCCAGAAAGGGGTTTTCGGGTTGAAACAATTTCTAGGATATAACAAACAGGAACATTTGAGAAGTGTTTAATTAGTAAGTATTTACCCAACGCCGGGTGAAACCGGGTAACCCAGCTAGTTATTAATATTTATAAATTTGACAGAAAAATACACTTCATTTATTTTCACAATATTTTAATAATATCATATGCACTTATTGACTTTGAAAAAATATTTCTATAAATATTAGTAGGAAGCAAAGCTTCCATCGGCCAGTCCTGCGACTGCCATGTTTTTTTTTTTTTTTTTTCAAAGTTCTAGGTCAGAACCCCTACTTAACATTCCCCTGTAAAGAAAGAATATAACTTTTATGGTGTCTGATTGCAATATGCAAAAGGTGAAATTCAACTTCTAAAATAAAAAAATATTCTTTAAGGTAATAATACTTTTATTAATATGTTTACTTATTTTTTTTTTTAAAGAACTAACTGCTAAGATTACAAAGCTATTGTAGGTATTAAGCATAAAAATTTTGGGGCAATGAGGACAAAAATATATTTATTTAAATTAATCGCTGTTTAGTCGATATCCATAATGCTGAAATGTCCCCAGGGTAGCGTTTCGACTGAGTTAGGTTTCACATACCGCTTGTTATCAAAGGGGCTAAGTGTTATTTTTCTTTGAGCAGTGCTGAAGAGTACATGTTGATAAGATCTAATTCCATTTTGATCGTGTGACATTTCTTTATTCTCAAACAAACATGTTAAATAGTCGTCAAATTTAATTTTATTTTTTACTACGTAGCTTTTTACTCCTTTAGCTTTCTTTATAGTATTTTGATTTTGCGTCTGTCTATCTGCACAGACGCGTAGAGAGTACATTTTCGCTCGGAGCCCGACAAACTCTAACATGATGGATCCGTTGTTCTCGTCCTTCATAAGGCCTGGTACCTTCTTGTTGACTCGTAGCATGTCATATGGGTTGTCTTGAGAGTAATCTGACGTATCAAATCGGTGTAAGTTTTCTTTTAAATTTGCATATATAGTATGTCCTCAACTTGAATCTCATATATGAGCGAGTCCGTATCTGTGTAACACAAATTACACTTGTCACCATACTTTTCCTTCATGAAGTATTTTGATTTTGCGTCTGTCTATCTGCACAGACGCGTAGAGAGTACATTTTCGCTCGGAGCCCGACAAACTCTAACATGATGGATCCGTTGTTCTCGTCCTTCATAAGGCCTGGTACCTTCTTGTTGACTCGTAGCATGTCATATGGGTTGTCTTGAGAGTAATCTGACGTATCAAATCGGTGTAAGTTTTCTTTTAAATTTGCATATATAGTATGTCCTCAACTTGAATCTCATATATGAGCGAGTCCGTATCTGTGTAACACAAATTACACTTGTCACCATACTTTTCCTTCATGAATTCATAATGAAACTCGTACAGTATGGTTTTCGATATTTCAAAAATACACATTCCAACGTATATTGGTTTGTTGAAAAGCACTTCAGTGCGTAGAAGTTCGATCGCAATCAAATTATCGTCAAAAATAGTGAGTGAATGAAAGTTTGGTTTTGAAATTAATGCCTCCGCTCCATATCGTCCTTCCCATGTTGTTTTAAGGGGGGATATACATTTTGAACGAGAAAAAAAACTCATTTTTGAAAATTTTTTTTCAAGGGGAAGTTTTTATTCAAATCAATCGAAACTTTTTTACAATTATAAGTGTATCCAGTAGTATACAAAAAAAAATTTTTTTAATTTTTTTCAACAAAATGGCGCCCGTTAGATGGTGTTGAAAAAGTCGTTGTATTTTGCTTGTGACGGTTCTCCTGGTCGCAATTTTGATCAGAAATCAAAAAATCAAAAAAATTTACATTAATTACATTCACAGTTAGTAGATGAATTACAAAAAAAGTGAAAAAAAAAAATTGCACTTTTGGCGTAACTTTTTCGAAAAAATCAACAATTTCTCCGCCATTTTATCACATTTTTCCATATTTAGTAATAAAATATTACAATAATTTTTAATTCATATAGAAGGTAATACTATAATAAAGAAATCCTATAAGTTTCAGCTCAATCGGATAATTAGTTTTCGAGTTATTACCGTCATAAACTCCGAAAATGCTGTTTTGAGAAAAACGCGTTGAAAGTTTTACTTATCGAAAAATCGTACTTACATTTTAATCAGCAATCCCGGGAACGATGAAAAAAAAACACTTGGAGTTCGAATTTCGAAAAAAGGGTTTCAGGAGCGTATTCTACGGGAAATTTACTAACTTTTTATGCAAAAAAAAAATTGAATTTTTTGGTCATTCAAAATGTATATCCCCCCTTAAGCTTAATATCACGCCGAAGCCGAACATTTTCCATTGTTTTTCCAAATACTGCATTGCACATAAGTTTGTACAGGTTCTTCTCAAATTCATTTTTAGCATTTTTACGCAAATTCGCGTTCAAGTCTATATATTTCTTCATCCAATCCGACTGTTTGAATTTTAACGCTCTGTGTATTTTCACAATTTTTAATCCTTTAGATAAGTACAGTTTTAGATTTCTATAATGAACTACATAGTTCTTCTTATTATTCAAGGTAGCCATCATCTTTTGCTCTTTGCAGCCTGGAGGGGAGCATTTTTCCGGTGCCACAGGCATGTCTCTACGCTTGTTATGTAAATCTTCAGGATATTCTAAATCTACTTCCAAGATGTACCCAATTGGAGAGTTATCATGTGTATTCAAATCAATGGTATCGACATCTTTAACCCATTCGAGTTCTCCGTAAGGTAAATATTGTGACATAGCCCAAGAATACATTGCATTAACATCAAAATACATAAGGAATATGTCTGGATGATTTGGGTCATACTCCTGCATGTATGTAGGATCTTTAGGCCGTAATTAAAATAAACTTTTCAACAATTCAATAATATAATCGGTAATTATAATTCACGTAACTTAAAGATTAAATTTAAGAATTTAATAGCGGAATGGCACCGGTGATGTTGCTCCTTTCGCGGCTCGATGAAGAAAGAGGAAGAGCTTAGAACGGAGCTGTCAAACTCCTCCTTTTAGTTTAGGGTGCGTTCCGTATTCGGAACAGTTCCTACATCTCGGCCGTCCTGAGGAATATTCGTCCCGAATAGCGTCTTCTTTGGTCATCTTTTGGCGTCTTGTCTGGGGTTTGTGGTAGCATTGGATACCTCACTCGTCTAATTGGTATCTCAAAATCTTCTTCCTTGCGTCTGATGTTCCTCTTGCATTCGATGTCTTCTAAGTTGATGGGCATTCCTTCTTGCTTTTTCGTCTCGTAGTGCTTCGTCCATTTTCGTCTAAGGTCCGTCAACAGCTGCTTCTTCTTGGGATTTGCGTCTTGTAGTGCCTCGTCTATCATCTTCTAGGGTCCGTCAACGGCTGCTTTCTTCTTGGGGTTGATAACATCATCTCCAGGCTTCGATAACTGCTTCAGATCTAGTTGCGTCTTTATTTCATGTGGGCTGCTTCGAACGTCTTTAATCGTTGCCTCGTCGACGGGTTTTCAATCTGTCTTCTAGGTACACCTGCAAGTAAAGTCGTTCGTTCGTATTGTCTAAAGTCGTTTTAGTCGAGTCGATTGTTAAGATATAATTGGGATTTTAACAGCGCCCTTGGTCGTCTTCTGTCGCATCTTCTTTCTCACTTTCGGAATCACTAAGTGTTTCTTCATATAGCGTCCATGCTTTCATATTGTCACAACTTACAACGGTCGTTTTTGGTCCTTCATGTGATCCAAGCTTTTCAACTTTATAACGATCATTGCCTAGTGACTCAGAGATTTTATACGGTCCTAAAAATTTCGCGAAGCTCTTGGCATTAGTTGCGAATTGGGTCTTCCGGATTGCAACTAGTTCGCCGCGATTGTATTTTATTGGTTCTTTCCTCCTTTTATTATAGGTTTTCTCATACTCTTTCCGAATTTCAATCAATTGTCTTCTCGGGTTTCGTCGAGCTGCTCTTCACGGAGAGTCAACAGTTCCTCGTTAATGGCTTCCATCAAGTGAACATCCTCTTGATTTCTCATCTTAACGCCAAACATGATTTCGAATGGGGTTTTGCCGACACTTCGTTGGAGACTCGAGTTGATGTAGCGTTGCATATCATTGGTGTATTTGTACCATAGGCTCGGGTCGTCAGCTGAAAGCTTTGAGAGTACTGCAATAATCACGCGATTCATACGCTCTATCTGACCATTCCCTCGAGGTACTCCCGTCGTGATTAGGGTATGGTGAATTTTCTCTCGTTTACAATAGTCTTCGAAAGTATTGGACGTGAATGCTGTCCCGCGGTCAGAGATTATGTGTCTTGGGCTGCCGAAAATGGCCTTTTGATTTTCCAATTTTGCAATGACCTCAGTGGTTGTGAGCGTTTTGACTGGGTACACCCACACAAACTTGCGGAAACCGTCTATCACAGTAAATATGTACTTGTACCCTTTGTTCGTGGTAGCAAGCGGACCAAGATGATCGATGTGGTAGCAGGCAAGTGGGAGTTCACCTTTTGGTAGCGGGTGTAGCCATCCTTCCGGCTTTCCAGCTTTCCTGTTGGCGAGGATGCATCTGATGCAATTACTACAGTGATTAGAAATCTTCTCCTTCAATTTCGGGATATGATACTCCCTTGTTATGATGTCTTCCATCTTTCTGGCTGCGAAGTGTCCTTGCTCGTGTACGCGTCTAATAACTTCCTTCTCTAGTCCTTTGGGGACGCAGAGTAGCTTTCCTCCGCTTTGCATCTTATACAGGATTCCGTTCTCTAGAATAAAGTCTTCGTAGGGTTGCGTCTCTAAAATTTTAAGAATAGGTTTAAATTTAGCGTCTTGGGATTGCGAGGCACGAATTCTATGGACAAGTTCACTTGTTATAACCAAGGCGACCGGGTAGCGACTGAGCGTATCAACATGTCGCATCCGACTACTGGATCGATGCTCTAATGTAAAGTCGAAGTCTTGCAAAAACATAACCCATCGGGCTATTCTGGGCGGTAACTCTTGCTTTCCCACTGTCATCTTAAAAGCTGCGCAGTCTGTGATTATTTTAAATTTGATTCCAAGTAGGTAGGTTCTCATCTTCTTCAATGCAGATACTATTGCCAGTACTTCTAGTTCATAGCTAGAGTATTTCTCCTGTGCTGGCGAAGTTTTCCGACTATAGTATACGACTGGGTGGAATCGGTTATCATCTGAGCTTTTTTGAAGCAGTATGGCGCCGAATCCTATCTTTGAAGCATCTGTATGCAATTCCGTCTCGGCTTCAGGATTGTAGATAAGTAGAACAGGTTGTTTCGTCAACGCTTCTTTAATTTTCAGGAATGCTTCACGCTGTAACGGGCCGAACCTAAACGGATTGTCTTTCCGTAGGATGTCACTAAGGGGTTTTGCTTGTTGTGCATATTGTGGAATGAATTTTCGGAAATAACCGGAGAGTCCCAGAAAGCTTTGTACTTTTTTTACACTGTTGGGTTCGGGGAACTTCCTAACTGCATTAAGCTTGGCTACTCCAGGTTTTATCCGTCCAGACGATATCTCATAACCCAGGTATTCGATTTCCCTACACAAAAATTGACATTTTTTCCATTTTATCTTCAATCCGTGGTTTGCTGCTACTTCTAAAGTTTCCTTTAAACGTGAAACGGCTTCTTCTTCATCCTTTGCAACCACTATGACGTCATCCATATATGCTAATACGTGGTTCTTCTGAATGAGGGGTTGAAACACGCTGTTCACGTATTTTTGAAAGACCGTTGGAGAAGTGCAAAGCCCGAACGGCATGCGCATGAACTCATATTGTCCATTATGAGTGATGAAGCTAGTATATTTCCGACTCTCTTCTGCAACTGAAACATGGAAGAATCCATTTTCGAGATCGATTGTGGAGAAAACCTTTGCATCCTGAAGTTTGTCCAAGTGGTCGTCTATGAGTGGCAACGGGAACCTGTCTCTTATCACCTTTTTATTCAGAGTTCGGTAATCAATGCAGAGTCGTTTAGTGCCATCCTTTTTATTCACTAGCACTACCGGACTCGAGTACTCCGAAGAACTTGAACGAATGATTTTGTTTTCCAGCCACTCCTTTATTTGTTTTTCTACTTCAATTTTTTCCGCCGGAGCAAGTCTTCTTGGTTTATGGTTGACTGGTACGTCGTCTTTTAGTACGATTTTCATCTCTACAGTTGGAGTCTCTGGTGTAGTGGTCTTAAATCCTTCAATAAGTTTGGTTATTTCTGGTCTGAACTTCTCGATACCAACATGGGGACTATGTACCTCATTTAAATAACATTCAAAGGCGTACTTGTTCATGAGCCAGAGAAATATCTGTTCCGGTGCGTACATCGCGTCCTATGAGCATCTTAGGTTGGAGGAATTCATCTGACACAACATGAATCGTACACTCGAAAGGTTGATCATCAATTTCCAGTTGACCCTTAAAAGTACCTAAGGTTTCCACGCAGGATGACGACAGTCCTCTTATTGCGATACTATGTGTAAGAATTGTTGGCGATCCTAGCTTTATATATTCGGAAGCGCGCATGGGCGTACCCAGGTTCTGGGCCAGGGGGGGGGGGGGGGGGGGGGGGGCAAATCAGATTTTTTATAAGCACCTAGTCAAATTAATAAACATAAATTCAAATAGGTAATTTTTTATATAAATTCTTTAATTATGCAATAGCTATTTTAAAAGTAACTTTCGAAGGTCTTCAGCAAAACAGTTTATAACGTCTTACGTGAAAGAATCGCCCATAGCGTTAACAAATTTTCTATGTACACTGAGTCACAGACTGAGCCGCCGCACAGCGGGCCCAGCGGAACTTTTTCGTGTCATAAATCTGAAACTTTTTTGTTTGTTGACATATCTATATTTTTTATATACAGGGTGATCCTAAAGTATGGAAACGGCTAAATAACTTTCGATTAATGCATTTTGGAGAAAAAAGTTGTAGACATAAGTTTTAGGAATTTTCCCTGGCTATTCAATGGTAGCCGTGGATTTGACCTTGACCATGGCATTGAAGATCATTTCAAGGTCAGGTTGACTTTTTTAAATGGGAATCCATATTTTAGACCACCTCCCCTTCAAAAAACCCCTTTGACCTTGATGTGACCTTCGGGGTCATGGTCAAGGTCATGGCCAAGATCAAGGTTGTGGTCAAGGTCACATTTGCACGTAAAACTTCCACGCCTTCCAAATCCGCAGTAACAATGCAGGTTCCCTTTTAAAGAGCCATCTTGACCTTGATATGACCTTCGAGGTCATGGTTAAGATCATATTCGGACGTAAAATTTTCCGCTCTTTCCATTTCCGTGGTCAAAAATATGGGTTCCAACTTAAAAAAGTCACCTTGACCTTGAAATGACCTTCAAGGCCATGGTCAAGGTCAAATCTATGGCCACCATTGAATAGCCAGGAAAAATTCCTAAGACCTTTGTCTAAAACTTTTTTCTCCAAAATGCATTCCTCGAAAGTTATTTAGCCGTTTCCATACTTTTGGATCACTCTGTATAATATTAGGAATATAGACTTTCTAACGATAGTGCAAAATATAAATATTTATTTATTTTTTAATTTAAAAGTAAATATTTGAAAAAGCAGTTTCACTTTGTCATAGTAAAACCTAAGCTTATATTATGTGGATTTTTAATTAACCATTACAACTTTAAGATTGCTCTGTTTAGCAATTATAAACTCAATATTACAGTTCTCAAGTACACAGAACTCATAAAAATAACTACGTGAAAAATTAACCTTATTTTATACTTATCGGTGTAAAACTCCCTTTTAACAACAAAATTCGTTAAAAATAATATTGTAATAAAATTAACAGTTAAAAAGAGAACCCTGAAAAAAACTTTCAAATTTTTAAATAAAAAAATATAGGGCTGTATTCACTTTATAAAGTTTGTTAACATTTTTAAATGTTAGCGCTGTTTGCCGATATCGAGATTTATATTGCACTCTATAGTTAATTTTATCTAGAATAAGGAGGAGCAAAAAAAACTTGCGGATTTTTTGCGCTTTTTTTTTAGAATTAAAAATTATAGAAATGACGATTTTCTTAGTATTTCCTTGAAATTTTCTCCTTAATTTCATTGGATTTCATTTAATATTAGCAATATACTATGAGTAAGCCTCCAACGAATTTATCCAATAAAAAAATACTAATAATAAATAAAAAAAAAAATTAATTGATTTATTTAAAAAAACTAATTACATCGGCAAACAGCGCTAATATTTAAAATTTTTAACAAACTTTATAAAGTGAATACAACCCTATATTTTTTTTCAGGGTTCTCTTTTTGACTGTTAATTTTATTACAATACTAGCTGACCCAGCAGACGTTGTACTGCCCTTTCCGGTACATTTTCATTATGCCCTGTGCGTCGACCAATATTTGATCGTGTTCTTTCTTTTCGCATGTTTCTACAAATAATATCATTAATATACAATAAGAAAACAGTGTTTCCGTTTCATATCCCTAATTAATTTATTGAACAAACTTACACGTTGTTTAATATTAAGTAAACCGTTTAACACTTCACAAATATTGGGAAATTACCCGGTTTCATCCGACGTTGGGTAAATACTTACTAATTAAAGACTTTTCAAATGTTCTAGTTTATTATATCCTAGAAATTGATTCAACCCGAAAACCCCTTTATGGATCCGCCATCTTGAATATCCAAATCTTGATAATATTTAAAATTAGGGGCATTAACACAATTATTGTACTAAATTTCATTAAAACCCGTAGAAATCGAGAATTTTTTTTTATATACATATATATTGGGATCTAGAAACTTTGATAATTCGATAATGATCAAAATTAGTGGCTCCAAAAAAATCGTACTAATTTTCATGAAAGTCCGTTGAAGTCGAGAAATTTGCATCACCATATTGGATCCGCCATCTTGGATTTGGAAATTTTTATAATATTTAAAATTATTGGTATCAGAATAATCATTGTATTAATTTTTATTAAAATCTGTTGAAATCTTTGAGGAGGAAACTAATGGAGTTGGCATTGTAAGAATTCAGCGTAGCCACTTTTAAGTTTTGCCTTGAAAACCAGTGAAGGCGTTAAAATTTTTCGGTATATCTGATTACCAGTCAACTTATGGGCGGTTAAATTAGAAACTTGATTTGGAAATTACATGAATTAAAATATTTTAGCAAAATTTAATGTAAAAAATTAAAAATAATAAGACGGAATAAATTATATATGGTTTAGCATTGATTTGGGAAATTCCACTTTTTTCCTAAATTTGACGACGTCTATGCGCCAGTGGACACCCAAAAATGGCAGCCATCACGAACGTAAACAAAAGTAAATCTTTGATGACTTTTGCGAAAATTATTGATTAAAAGCTCCTTTCTTCACCATGCAGAAACTATAATTTTATTGAAAACCTTCCACTTTTTGTACGTACTTATGAAAAGTTACACCGTCTGGTCTATTCTTGGTGCTATTGTTGCACGAACAAACAAGGCACTTTCTCACCATTTTACTTAACAAAAGCTCACAAAATTACACCAAAATAAACTTTTTGTTCCTTTCTGAGACACGATAATATTAATCCGTTTTTATTTATCCGAAAAACTTCACTTTTTTCACAAAAATTATAAAATCGCCGTGAACCTCAAAGTTGCCGCTCGAAAATTTGACAGCGGATGGTCACAATGGCTGCCCTAAAAGCAAAGTGCACACACATAGAAGAAAGTTTTCTGGCTACGACTGCTGTACACATTCTCTCCATACAATGCCAACTCCATTAGTTTCCTCCTCAAAGGTTGAAATCGAGACACTATGGTCGCCATATTGGGTCCGCCATCTTGGATTTACAAATTTTAATAATATTCGAAATTAGTGGCCTCAGAATAATCATTATACCAATTTTCATTGAAATCCGTCCAAATCGAGACATTTTGGTCGCCGTGTTGGATCCGCCATCTTGAATTTGGAAATTTTGATAACATTCAAATTAGTGGCCTCAGAATAATTATAGTACTCATTTCCATTAAAATCCGTTAAAATCGAGAAATTGTTGGTCACAATCTTGGATTTGGAAATCTCGATAATATTCTAAATTATTTGCTTCAGAATAATCATTGTACTAATTTTCATTAAAATCCGTTGTAATTGAGACATTATAATCGCCATGTTGGATCTGCCATCTTGGATTTGGAAATTTTGGTAATGTTCTAAATTAGTTCAATAAGAATAATCATTGTTATAATTTTCATTAAAATCCGTTGTAATCAGGCCCCTATCACTCGTGTTCAAGGACGAATTTTTAATGACCCCATCCGCTACGCGGCGCTGATGGTACTTGTAGGCGAAATATGGCGGGATTTTGAAAATATTTTTTTTTCCCATATAATATCAGATGGTGGAAAATGTTTTCTACAAATTCTATGATGATCTTTAAGATCTTTTCGATCCAATTCCGAATCCATTTAATAAAATCCAAAAAGTAAAAACTAAATTTGCACAACTTCGAAATCACAATTGCGATGACAACCATTCAAATAACTTGATATTCGCGCTCGTTCATCCTACAAGGACAGTATGCGCCACCTAGCGGAGTAGTTTCCGGTGGCGACACTAAAAGTCCACTTTTTTTTGACAGCTTCATAGAGAGTGATAGGGGGCTGGTTGTAATCAAGACATTTTAGTCACCATGTTGGATCCGCCATCTTGGATTTGGAAATTTTGACAATATTCAAAATCAGTGACCCAAAAACAATCATTGTACTAATTTTCATTAAAAGCCGTTGGAATTGAGAAATCTTGGTCGCCATATTGGGTCCGCCATCTTGGATTTTGTAACTTTGATAATATTCAGAATTGGTGCTCGCAAAATTATCACTGTACTAATTTTCATTAAAATCCCTTGAATCCGCTCGAACGGTCAAACTCGCGAAGTTAAAATAATCGTTAAGTTTTCTAATAGGGGTACCGGTTAATTCGTGCGGTTTTCTTACAGATGGCGTAACTTGTTTTATATTCCAGTGATTCACCTTTCCAAATATGTGTTGGAAAGCTTCTGTCATATAGTTTCAGAATCAGTATGTGTCATTTAGCTGAAGCGTAAACAACAATACTTTTTTTTACTGTGAAAATGTCGAATTTTGTGCCGAATAAAGTGTTTTTGCGGGGAGTACTTCTTCATTACTTCAATATGAGGAAAAAGGCTGCCGAAAGTCATCGTATTTTGGTGGAAGTGTATGGTGTGCATGCTCTAGCTGAGCGTACGTGCCAGAAGTGGTTTGCACGGTTTAAAAGTGGCAATTTTGACTTGGAGGACAGCCAAAAAAGTTTGAAGACCACGAATTGGAGACACTGCTCGACCAAGATCCATCCCAAACGCAAGAAGAACTTGCAAAATCACTTGGCGTCGCTCAACAAACCATTTCCGATCGTCTAAAAGCAATGGGAATGATCCGAAAGGTAGGCCATTGGGTGCCGTATGAATTGAAGCCAAGAGACGTCGAACGCCGATTTTTCGCGTGTGAACAACTGCTTCAACGGCACAAAAGAAAAAGTTTTTTGCATCGAATTGTCACTGGCGATGAAAAGTGGGTCCATTACGATAATCCAAAACGTCGGGCAACGTATGGATACCCCGGCCATGCATCATCATCGACGGCCGTTCAGAATATTCATGGCCTGAAGGTTATGCTGTGTATTTGGTGGGACCAGCTGGGTGTGATCTATTATGAGCTGTTGCAACCGAATGAAACGATCACAGGGGAAGTCTACCGACGACAATTGATGCGTTTGAGCCGAGCACTGCGCGAAAAATGGCCGGAATATGAACAAAGGCACAGCAAGGTAATTTTGCAACAGGACAATGCTCGGCCACATGTTGCACAGGTCGTCAAAACCTACCTTGAAACGCTCAAATGGGATGTCCTACCCCACCCGCCGTATAGTCCAGACCTTGCGCCATCCGATTACTATCTCTTCCGATCAATGCAACATGGCCTGGCTGACCAGCACTTCTCCAATTATGAAGAAGTCAAAAATTGGATCGATTCGTGGATAGCGGAGAAGCCGGCCGAATTTTTCAGAAAGGGTATTCGTGAATTGCCAGAAAAATGGGAAAAGGTTATAGCTAGCGATGGACAATACTTTGAATATTAAGTTTGTAACCATTTTTTCAGAATAAAGCTTCAATTTTCGAAAAAAACCGCACGAATTAACCGGTACCCCTATTAAAATTATCCAATTTTCTGCGCAATTTTCTTAACTTTTCTTTCCGTAAGAACCTTCTACAAAGTATTCGAAAATTTAAAAAAAAAAATGAATGAAATCGGTAAAGTCGTTCTCAAGTTATTGCGTGACCAACGGAAATAGGGGTTCATTTTTATATATATAGATTATTTTTAACGAATTTTGTTCTTAAAAGGGAGTTTTACACCGATAAGTATAAAATAAGGTTAATTTTTCACGTAGTTAGTTTTACGCGTTTTGTGGAGAACTGTAATATTGAGTTTATAATTGTTAAACAGAGCAATCTTAAAGTTGTAATGGTTAATTAAAAAATACACATAATATAAGCTTAGGTTTTACTATGACAAAGTGAAACTGCTTTTTCAAATATTTATTTTTAAATTAAAAAAAAATAAATATTTATATTTTTCATTATAGTTAAAAAGCCTACATTCGTCATATTTTATGTAAAAAAATTCATACAGATATGTCGACAAACAAAAAAGTTACAGATTTATGAGACGAAAAAGTCCCGCTGGGCCTACTGTGCGCCGGCAGCCGAACGTAGCATTTTTGCTTGCAGCGCTGCTAGCGAGTAGGTAGAACGGGCGCGTCGCACGATTTTTAAAAGTTGTATAAAGTTTTTTTTCTTAACTTTTATCTACAAAAGTAGATAGTTAGTAGGGACGTAAACAAAATCCAGGGGGGGGCAGCTGCCCCCCCCCCCCCCCCCCCCCCCCCTGGGTACGCCCATGGGCTGATAGTCAATATTTTACATTGATTTGGGCTTATATACAGAAAACTTAATAAAGCAGTCATGTTCTATGTTCCTCAAAGTATAATCGAGCAAGTAGTTCAGACTCATCACAATAATCTGTGCAATCACCTCAGTCAAAGATATGTAATATAAACTACAAGATGCACAATGAGCGCTCGCACTTCAAGAGCGCCTAGGTCGTGATCAGAGAGTAGAGGAACATATAGAGTGCCAACGCCATATAGCCACGAACGGAATTTCGCTTTCATACATTTCATTTCAAAGTGCGGTCTCATAGAAGCTCGGCGGTCTAATAGAAGACCGGCGGTCTAATAAGAGCCCTGAGAAAAAGCTCTTGTGCAACCACAACGCATATGAAAAGTAGTGAAAAATGAAAGTGTGGACTTAGGGGCTAAAAACCATGTTTTTGAGTTCTACCAATGAAAACAAATTCTTTTTATACTTTGACTTTTTTTGACTAAGTTTTAACTTACCGAGATAAAATGGTTTGAAGTTTTTATGAAACGCATGAAAACTAAAAACAAAGCCGTTATTTTTTAAAGCCCACCACTGTTAATAAGTCCAAACAACAAAAATGAAACGGTATTCAATATTCCACACCACCCATGACATTTCATGATATTTCATCCTTTCTTGAAATTTAGTCTAAATCAGTCGTTATATAATTACGGTTACGAATTTGTGTCATTAACCAAACCTGATTACATAGTGCACAGTACGTTGTTACAATTTGTGATAGACGCACTAGCTACACACCAGTGGCGTGGGGTGAAATTTTTGAGAAGCTGGTGCAAAAATCAGAAAATTAATAGCGAAAAAAAACTTACCAAATGAAGTCAGATATTACAAAATGTGTTCAACAGTGACTGCGTGTATTCTTGTCGAATTTAGTCGGCCACTTCTATCATACTTATAGTCATTGGAAGTTAAGTGCTATATGAATATTATGAATAAATATGGACATATATACAATGAACTTCAAGAATAATATAAGTGGCTTTGAAAAAAAACCGTTATAGTCGCGTGTATCGTGCAATCAAACTAAAGCGGTTAACAAAAACTGTGAAAAGTTGATATGAAATATAATTAATCTTACTTATATTCCAAAACTAATCTACGATTTTTTTTTATAAATTCGGCCAAAACATCATTGTTTGAGAATTTCTTAAATAAGTATGTATTCTTTTAAGGGCTGATCATATATATAACAACCAAAGCTAAAAGTTGTATCACAAAATGAAGTAGCCATCTGTTGGACATCGTAAAACTATTCTAACAGCTGGTTGCAACGGAAAATCATGAGTTGGCGGGCAACTTGTAAAGGCTGTCGTGGGTAAAAGTGATGTGCAAAAAGCTTATGTTTACTTTTATTTATCTACTAGCTGGGTTACCCGGTTTCACCCGGCGTTGGGTAAATACTTACTAATTAAACACTTCTCAAATGTTCTAGTTTGTTATATCCTAGAAATTGTTTCCACCCGAAAACCCCTTTATGGATCCGCTATCTTGAATTTCCAAATCTTAATAATATTAAAAATTAGTGGCCTTAAAATAATTATTGTATCAATTTTCATTCAAATCCGTTGAAATCGAGAAATTTTGGTTGCCATATTGAGTTTGGAAATTTTTCTAATATTCGAAATTAGTGGCTCCGGAATAATCACTGTCCTAATTTTAATTAAAATCCGTTGAAATCGAGACACTCGGTTGCCATATTGGATCCGCCATCTTGCATTTACAACTTTTGATAATATTCGGAACTTGTATCCTCAGAATAATCATTCTACCAATTTTCATTAAAATCCGTTGAAGTCGAGACATTCTGGTCTACATGTTGGATCCGCCATGTTGGATTTGGAAATTTTGCTAATATTCAAAATTAGTGGTCTCAGAATAGTCATTGTACCAATTTTCATTAAAATCTGTTGAAATCGAGAAATCTTGGTCACCATATTGGGTCCGCCATCTTGGATTTGTAAATTTTGATAACATTCAAAATCAGTGACCTCAATATAATCATCGTACTAATTTTCATTAAAATCCCTTGAAATCGAGAAATATTGGTCGCCATGTTGGGTCCGCCATCTTTGATTTGTAAATTTTGATAACATTCAAAATCAGTGACCTCAAGATAATCATTGTACTAATTTTCATTAAAATTCGTTGAAATCGAGAAATATGGTCGCCATTTTGGATTTCTAAATTTTGATAATATTCAAAATTAGTGGCCTCAAAACAATCATTGTACTAATTTTCATTAAAATCCATTGAAATCAGGGTATCTTGGTCGCCATATTGGATCCGCCATCTTGAATTTCTAAATTTGGACAGCGGATTTGAAATCCCCATCCCGCAAAACCCCTATGTACCAATTTTCATGAAAATCGCTTAAAATTTAAAATTTTCAGCCGCCATCTTGGATCCGCCATTTTGAAACCCTACGTATTATCCGAAAAAAAATTAGCCTACATGTTAAGTCGGAATATGTACTACCTTCGGAAAAAAAATGAAAAATATCGATGCAAGCGTTTAGGCGTGATTGAGCAACAAACAAACAAACGTACTTTCATTTTTATATATATATAGGGATGGGGAATATCAAAAATATATATCACACGCGAAGATACTAGAAAAAACCAAAAGAAGTGCACATACATAGCGCCACCTTCATTTGGCTATTGGACATTGTTTTTTGTAAATTTATCTGCCTGCGGGTCTTAAGAAAGAGCGAGATAGTTAGAATTCGGTCAAAATTTGGTCTTACTTTTGATGTGAGTTTTTGTACGGGATCAGCAGTCCAGTTCTTATATGTCAGTGGTTCAATGTAATCGCTGAGGTAGAAAACGTATTGTGTGAAAACAAATTTGACATTTCAACCCAGTTCTCTTGCGCTCAAATCCGGTCATTGTAATTGGGCCTTAAATCCGGCGGCTTTGAAAAACAACCTTTATTAGTCTAGTGATAGATGCCGGGACCAGCTTGCGAATATATAATAGCTTAGCAATTATTGAATTATTATAATTTTAATTTAAAATTACGTAAACTATGTTACCTTAAATAACTTTCTTTTTCAACTTCATCACCACACACATGCATATGTAATAATTTGTTTGAAAATTCGAAATTTGCTTCAGTAGTTTATAGTTTTCATTAAAAGTACTTCCAAATAATAATATTTCCGAACTTTTACAGATATTTTATAACGGTATTAAAAGAATTGGCAAGGGGGACGCGACTTTGGATTAAAAGTGTTAAAATTACCCAGAACATTTTCTAAAAAACGTATGCAACAATATCCGCCCGATGGAGTGAGTGGAAAAACAAATTTCCTCCCCATATTTTCCTAGCTGGCTAGGGATTTTTTAGGAATCCTCATCGTACCAGAATGTTCAAAACACTGACATATAAGAACTGGACTGCTGATCCCGTACAAAAACTCACATCAAAAGTAAGACCAAATTTTGACCGAATTCTAACTATCTCGCTCTTTCTTAAGCCCGCAGGCAGACAAATTTACAAAAAAAAAATGGCCAATAGCCAAATGAAGGTGGCGCCATGTATGTGCACTTCTTTTGGTTTTTTCTAGTATCTTCGCGTGTGATACATCTTTTTGATACTCCCAATAGATAAATAAAAGTAAACACAAGCTTTTTGCACATCACTTTTACCCACGACAGCCTTTACAAGTTGCCCGCCAACTCATCATTTTCCGTTGCAATCAGCTGTTAGAATAGTTTAACGATGTCCAACAGATGGCTACTTCATTTTGTGATACAACTTTTAGCTTGGGTTGGTATAAACGAGAAATGTGAAGGTTAGACAAAGGCAGAAAAATAATTTGTATAGCTATCTTTGTTTTTCTTAAATCCCCAGCTGATTGCCGCGAGGAACATTTTTATGAAAAAACTTAAAATTGAGCGTGATATGAGAGAAATCGGTGCGTGAAAGCTCAATTATTTTTAATTTGCGTCAGTTTAAACATAATTGTACGGTATTTTAGGGCATTTTTAATAGCATGATTTGCTCCATGAGGATTGAGCCTGTGCTAAAAATGGTCTCATTTTTCAGACGACGGTTAGCAGTCCAGTTCTTTCATGTCAGTGGTTCAAAAGTAAATTAATTATCCCTACTTCCCAAAAAAATGAGTGAAATCGAAAGGGGAGTAACTACACATTAGTTTAATTAAGATTATATTCGCCGTTTTTGCGTTGAGATATATAAAACATTGTTGCCTCGGATGAAGGCGTCGCCGTATTTATTCTTGAGCTGTCCGTTCACATACTCCTCCGTTTGGTCCAGGGCGATATTCATGTAACCATCCAGGCAGGCTAAAACTCCTTCAAATTAAATAAAATTGCCTAGTTTTTTTTTTTTTTCGTCAAATATTGTAATTTGTTTACGTACCTCTGTAATCCACTCCACTGTTGAGCTTGACTACAACAGGCCTGCCATGAATTTGATTAATAAACTGCGATAAAGCCTCCTTTCTGGACATTTTTTATTGTTTCAATTAATAAGAACTCGTTAGAAACTTTACAATTTAGAGATCTCGGTTATATACGTTTTCTAAGACATAAATTCGCTTGGATTTATTAAGGAGTTGTGGTGAAACACCTTTTGACAAATTCAATGACAGCTCTTACATTCAGCGCAACTTTGTTGCTCGCAACTAACTTATTTTAGGAGTGCCATGCGGTTTTCAGATACAGAACAATTTCTTACCATAGAGCTTCGAGCAGGAAACTAATGGAGTTGGCATTGTAAGGATTCAGCGTAGCCACTTTTAAGTTTTGCCTTGAAAACCAGTGAAGGCGTTAACATTTTTTGGTTTATCTGATTATTTATTTATTTATTTATACAAAAGTTCGTCAAATGCTGACTACTACAAAATACAATTAACAGGTTAACAAGAAATTATAAAAAGTCAAAATTAGAATAGTTCTCATTAACTGCGCGCGACATCGACGAAATGGGTTCAAAAAATCCGTAGTTAGTACGGTGAGACGGAACATGGAGGAAACGGAAGTCCCTCAAAGAGCGAGTTGGGATAGAAATATAAAATGAAGACAAAATCTCAGGCGAGTTAATCCTACCACGCAAACAATCACGAGCAAAAGCAATTCCGGAGTCAGTTCTACGCTGCTCAAGAGTCTGTAATGAGAGGAGATTAAGACGATTCATGTAGGGGGGAAGAAAAAGTCTATTGACCCAAGGTAAGCCGCGAAGCGCAAAATGAATGAACCTGCGCTGAACCGACTCAATACGATTAATACGGAGACCACACTGGACTGGCATATTCAAGTATAGGCCTAACGAACGTACAAAAGAGGAGTTTCGTAATGTAAGGGTCGTCAAACTCTTTAGACCAACGTTTAACGAAGCCGAGGGTAGAATTGGCTTTGCTAACTATGGCCTCCACATGGTCATCGAAAGAAAACCTGGTGTTGAGCCACACCCCTAAGTCTTTGGTTTTGTCAAGTCTAGATAGAGAACAATCACTTATAGTATAGTTGAAGAAAATAGGTGATTTTTTTCGGGAGAAGGACATCACGGTGCACTTACTAATGTTAAGAGGTAGGCGATTGATAGAACACCAATTAGAAAAAGTGTCTAAGTCAGAATTGAGAAGAAGACAATCAGACTCATTGGAGGTTAAGCGAAAAATCTTCGCATCGTCTGAATAACAAAGAATCTTCGAATGATTCAGAAGCAAGCCAACATCATCAAAGGTCCCAGATGGCTACCCTGAGGTAATCCAGAAGTATTGCGAATGCTTTCAGATAAAGCACCGCGAAAAATAACACGCTGTGTGCGATTAGTCAAGTAAGATTCAAGCCAAGCAACAAATAAAGGTGGAAATCCAAGAAGGTGTAGTTTATAAATTAGAATCTTGTGGTTGATTCTATCGAAGGCTTTGCTAAAGTCGGTGAAGATACAGTCGACTTGCTTACCAGCTTCAATGGCAGGAATGCAGTACGAGGAGAATTCTACAAGATTGGTAGTTGTAGACTTACCCTTCAGAAAACCATGCTGGAAAGATCCCAAGAAGGGCTTACAGTGAAAACTAAGAACATCACAGATCAAGGGTTCAAAGATTTTAGCGATACAACATAAATTAGCAATAGGCCTGTAATTCTTAATGTCACATTTGTCGCCACTCTTGTAAAGAGGAACAATATTCGAAATTTTCCACGCATTGGGAAAAACCCCAGAGGCAATAGAAGAGTTAAATAAATAACAAAGAACAGAAACAAAGGACATGCCACAGTTCTTCACAAAACAGGAAGGAATACCATCGGGACCACAAGAAAAACCGTTAGTGAGCTTCGATATTCTCTCTAGGACCATAGCTTCGTCAATTACAAGATCTTTGGTAACAAGAGTAGTCGGCGGAAGTTTCGTCAAGTGAATAAAATCATTAAAACTAATATCACAGTTATTATCCAAGAACGCAGTTTTGAAGAGTTCACTAAAAAAATTAGCAATGGTCAGAGGATCGGAGCCTTCACTGTCCCCAAAGGTAAAGGTTGAAGGGTAGCCGTCTGAGTTACGTTTAGAATTCACGAACTTCCAGAACTGCCTCGGAAATATCATTCTTGTAAGAGATATCTAACTTCAACAAAAACTCCTCGCTCAAGTGGTAATAGGCGCGAAAATCGTCATCGCTCTTTGAGGAACAAAATCTTTTCCAAGCTTTATTCTTTATATTCTTCAAGTGTTTAAGCGACCCGTTTAGCCAGGGTTGATTACCGAGCGATGCCTTGGCTTTCCGTATAGGGACAAAATGTGAAAAGCACTCAGATATGCGATTGTAAAAACAAGAAACCGCTTCATCAATGTCAGGAGCAGTAAAAACATCTTTCCAACAACAGTCTGAGAGCCACTCATTCATTAAAGAAAAGTCAGCTTTTTTGAAATTAAAACAAAAGTCGTGCATTAATGGAGAATCCGGCACAGCGAGGTCAGACGAAAAAGTAACGTGCAATGCAGGGTGGTGACTGGTTTCCGGCAAAATGGGGGCCAAGCAGCGTCTAACAGTAGTACTGCTAGGGTCAGTAGAAAAAACAAGATCCAGAGCTTTGTTATGATCATTCAAGATGTCATTGCATTGCGAGAGGCCAGAAGATGAAATGCTGTCCAAAAAAGAAATGGCATGCGAGGGTGCGGTGGCATCGAATGGTGATAGTCCATTAGAGTCGTCAGCATATGTCCAGTTGATGCCAGGCAAGTTGAAGTCACCAAACAGGAAAAATTCATCTGATGGAAGCAGATCGTCCATAAAGGTGTCAATGCAGGATGCTAATTGTACGTAAACATCTGCAGGCGACTTAGGTGGCATATATGATATAGCAACATAAAGATTTCTGTTGGGCAGACGTAACATAACGCAGAGAAGCTCAAGGTCGTCAGAATTCGGGATGTTAACAAGACTACAAGGCAAATTACCACGCACAGCGCAGAGAATGCCACCTCCAACGGGAGCGTTCGCGGCCTGATGGCGATCACGGCGAAAGACGGAAAACTCACCACCGAAGAGCTCAGCGTCAGCAATCGAAGCACACAGCCAAGTCTCAGTCAAGCAGATAAAATCAACACCGCAGTCAATCGAATTCAAAAAGAGGCGGCTGGTCTTGGATCGAAGTCCCGTTACATTCGAATAGTAGAAGGAGAGATTAGAGATTGGTTTTTTGAAGATCCTTTCGAGTTGGCGCTGGTCCTGGGGATGAATTCCCGAACGATCGAGTTATTAGGCCAAGTTAACTTATGGGCGGTTAAATTTGAAACTTGATTTGGAAATTACATGAATTAAAATATTTTAGCAAAATTTAATGTAAAAAATTAAAAATAATAAGACAGCATAAATTATATTTGGTTTAGCATTGATTTTCTTAAACACCATGAAAACTAACTTTACATATGTGTATCAAAATTCCTTCCATAAGCCAATATGTACATATGTAGTTTTGTACTGTTAATAGTATAAAAAATAGAAATAATAAAGATGAACTATAAAATGGGATAAGTCCCCATGAGAAAGTGGCTACAGAGGCTTGGTCACATAAATCGGCTTCACAGGCCATGAAGGATATTGGCCGCTTTCCTACACAAATTTGTGTAGCTGGCTACAGGGTGTGTGTGGCCACCTACATATATTCATGTAGGCGGCAACACAATCATGTAGCCAGCTACAGAAAATCATGTAGACGGCTACACAAATCCATGTAGGTGGCCACACACACCCTGTAGCCAGCTACACAAATTTGTGTAGGAAAGCGGCCAATATCCTTCATGGCCTGTGAAGCCGATTTATGTGACCAAGCCTCTGTAGCCACTTTCTCATGGGCTGCTTGAACTGTCAAAAAGGGTGTGCTGCATGGAGGTTAGAGACCAGGAGAGCCATCGCCCGCCGTAGAAAATTGTGTCCCCGAAATATGGACAAAATAAGTGAGGCGCTGCGATGCGACGTTGTCTCAATCAAGGCGGGTACTTTAAATAACGATGATTGGCGCAAATTGTTTTTCAGTCTATTTCTCCGATCAGATGCTAAACCACTTGTACATCCACGCACAATACAATATTTCACCATTTTGTAATGTTCCTTTTTGTCAAAGCCAATGCCGCGAAGAAAATTTGTACATTATGCTAACTTCGCAGATACTACTTGTCACGACAGCGCGGCTGGTGGCTGAAAAATGAACTATAAATTTACAGGGACAAACGGGTAATACTTTAGCACGTAGCGATGGTTCTCCTGGTCTCTAACCTCCATGGTGTGCTGACTGATAATATGCACGGAGCCACACACCGAGCTTACATGGACACACATGCACACCGCTTGTATCCGCCTACACACAGCACGGCTACAAGGCATGTAGCCGTCCACATAGAAGTAATGTGGCTACACAAGTATGTAGCCAGCTACATGGCTACATAGGCGCATGGCTTCATGCCTACACGAGCCTCATGTGGCCAACCACACACAATTATAGCGGCTACACAATTATGTAGCTGGCTACATGGCTACAGGGGCGCATGGCTACATGGCTACACAAAACTCATGTAGCCGTCCACATAACAAGAAAGTGGCTACACAATCATGTAGGCGACCACACAGAAATGTGTAGCTGGCTACATATTTTATGTAGCCACTGTGTAGCCATTTCCTCCTGGGTCGGTAGAACTAAAAAATATTTCATGTACAATCTTCCACACCACCCAGGAGGTGTTGTACTTAGGCGCGTTAGCTGTATATTTTAGATGGCCAGCTTCCCCGGTAGGCCTATTTGCCATCAAATATTCTAGATTTTAGCTTAAATTTTAAATTAGTACTACAAGGCACTCCACTTAAACTTACAACAACTATTATCAATTGATTATTCTCTTATCTACTTACGCATCTCTTACCTATTTATATATTTCTTATCTGTTTATACATCTTCTATCTATTTACATACCTTTGAACAAAACTAGCTTCGTATATTTCTGTCTTAGAGATATCTTATCGGAAGCTTTTTTTGATATATAGTGGTATCGAATATTAAGATACTTTTCCGATATTAGTTTTATAAGTAGTGCGTAATGCCCACTTTCTGCCATATGAACAACCTGTTCTGAAAATAAATGTTGGGCTATTAGTGACTTTTGTATTTTTATTAAAAGCATTTTGAAGTCTTTGTTATTTAAAATGTTTAACTCGTTTTCTTGTTGGCTTAAAAGTATAGAACGGCGAAGCTCTTTTTCAATTTTTTCGCATATGGTTTTAACACTTTGGGATGGTACCTTCAAATATCCTATACTTTTGTATGTTATCAGAGAATGCGGGGAATATTCTCCTTGTAGTGCAGTTAAGCATTCGACACAATTTAATTTTTTACTCAGAGAAAAAACCACAAAGCCAGCGATGTATTCGACAACATATTTGAGGTAATCTGATATGTTACTCGGGTCACGTACATAAGAATGATCTTCCAAAAATTCGAGCGGAATCTTATCAACACTGCCCGTGTTTTCAGAACTTTCACTTATCATTCTGGATCTGTCCACATTTTCATTTATTTCTTCTACTGTTCCAGATTTTTGAGGGTTTAAAATGCTTATTTCCTCAAGCGGAAGACGATTTCCAACACCCCCTTCTCGAATTTGACATTGAAAAAGGAGCCTTCTGTATGCCGAAATAAATTGTTTGACTGAAGGATTGTTATTTCGTCCCAGAGTCAATCGAATTAATGAAAACGTTAGTTCGATATGGTCTTGATTTGCTTTATACAATGGGAAGAATTGTAATTTTCCAGTTTTAATAAACCTATCGTATAAAACTCTAACATTTTGAAGGCCACGTATTAAACCTAAAAATCCTATATTACATTCCTGCGGCTTTCGATAACATTTTCCCCGGAAATCAATTTTAGCTGAGAAATATATTCTATTGCAACTGTAATGAATTCGTCAATATGTGTGAAATTGTTTTCACAAAGAGCCCTTTTCTTAAATTCATATTCTGATATTTTCCTGCTGTTCAATATATCAAAAATGTCGTTGAACATTCTAATGAATTTCGCAGTTGCTGCGCTTCCAGAGAATTTTTCAATCTTCAGAACTTCTCTGCAGAAGTCTAAGGCGTCTGCTACGGATTTACTTAAGGTCTGCACGGCCAAGCTCACTTTCATCTTCTGTTGATGAAAATATATGTGGGCCTTCCTCAATTTATTGCCTAAGCGTAGACCTTCCTTTTCTTGCAAATCAACAAGTCTTTTTAAATAAACCCACTTCACCTCATTACCGTCGCTGTCAGTAATTATGCTTAGATCGCACAAACAGTTACGAACAAGCTTCAGCATATGAACCTCGTCAGGATGAATAATGTACTTTTCAACATCGTGTTCCATTTGGAAATAAAGTTGAGAGTGGATATCCCTTATATCTGCACCGAGAAGCTTCGATGTGGTTAGATTAGTGGAGATGCCGTCAAACGTTACACCAACTATGTCTGCACCAGTTTCTCTTAACCGCTCCAAGCATATCAGCGTTATATTCTTTTTTTGTTCAGCATTAATAGATGCAATTGGAAAGAAAGCGAGCGCTATTTTCCAAGCTCTATTAAGACATACAGCAAGAAAGACCAACATCCGAGTTGCTATTACATCATTGTTTCCCCCATCACCAACGTCGACAAAACCCGTTGCTTCCTTGCCATTCCAATCGATATGTTGCCGAATATGCATTTCATCAAAAACTAATTGCAAATAGATTTTTTCATCCTCAATCGCAGCTACATCTACAACTTGTTTTATAGCATCAAACGATTGCTTTGTAAAGCCGGGTTTACACTCAACGTTCTCATACCATCGCGCCAGTGTCCTTTTATGTGGTAAAGAGAAATTAAAAGTTTTTCTTATAAATTCGTAGGCTTTAGGCGAAATAAAATTTAAATTTAAAGCGAAGGCACGTAATTGGGGACTATATTCTTTAGGAGCTTTTTGACCTTGAACTTTTAAAAGTTCTCTTTCAATCATTAATTTATTTGGCCCTGAAATACGTTCCAATACTTCTTGCAGCTCTACATTTATTAAATTATTTTTGTTTAGTGACTCTATTATACTGCTTTGTTTTTTAATTCTTTCGTCTTTCCGCCGAACTGATGCCCGCAGAGCTTTTATTGTTTTATTTTTCCTTCGTAGCCTTATTTTCAACTTATTCACTACTTTCTGTAAATTACTTATTTCTATCTTCTTATCACAACTATCTCTTTTGATTGCAATCACATCCTAGTAAAAATTTTACGAATGTACTTTAAAAAAAAAAGTTCTAATTTCATATATTTAACCTCAAGCGACGTAACACAGATGAGTATTCCCAGGATAAAATAGGATAAAGGCAAGGAATAACACATACAGCACCAACACCTTTAAATAAAATACTAATTTACGATAACAACTCAGGATTTATTTAACCAAAACTTAATCTTAACATAGCTAATATTATAGAACTAGTATTTAATATCAAACACTAAAGTTAAAGTAGAGTTGTTATTGCAAAAAGACTGCAAATTTAGCTGCAACGAACTTCTTTATACTCGATCTAATCTTTATATTCTTTTCATTTGGAATTTTGTTGTTTATAACAGGTATAAAGAAGGTTTAGATCAACTAAGTAAGCAACTATTTGAACGCTCTTCATATAAAAAATAATATAGCAATACCGCATTCAGCTCTTCCGTTTCACAGGCTACATCTGCAACTTCCACTATGTAGGTTGACTCAAAATGCGCATACATAATTTCTGGTGTTCCGTATTTAATTTCTGGTGCCGTATTTAATTTCTACATTGCAAAAAATATTTAAGTGGAATTAAAAAAGACGCAAAGTATACCATCCTTTTAGGTGACCTCATTTCAATCTCTTGGGATGGTTTCCTTTTGCCTTCTTCAACTTGGTGACATTTCAGTTTATCTGCTTTGAATCAATTCTATTATAGCTTAAGTTTCTAAATTGAAATTAAGTTATAGCATACCTAGACTCTGCGAATGAGCAGTATCCGTTAAGCATGTGGCTTCAACTTCTTTGTATCCATTGCCCACGAAACCAGAATTTGCAAATTCTTGCGATGAAATATTTGTTTCATATGATTGCACCATGCTTTGCTCGTTTTGCACATCGTCAACATTTTCCCCGTTTTCTCCTTCAGGTTTCTATTGTTAAAAAGCACTGTAGCTCTCTTTAATGTTTAATTATAATAAATAATGCTTACATTTATATCAAGTACTGGTACAGCATCTTTCGCTAAAATGGTTCTATCTTTGAACACAAATAAATCCTTAAACATAAAATGCTGTGAGCATACGTGATTTTCCTTTTTTAAAACACATTCTTCCAGTTGAAGTGCAGCGAGCCATTTCTCTCGCAAAATTCTACAGGTCGGTAGCCTAGAAGTAAAAAATTAAAGTTCTTTTGGGAAATTCCACTTTTTTCCTAAATTTGACGACGTCTATGCGCCAGTGTACTCCCAAAAATGGCAGCCATCCCGAACGTAAACAAAAGTAAATCTTTGATGACTTTTGCGAAAATTATTGATTAAAAGCTCCTTTCTTCACCATGCAGAAACTATAATTTTATTGAAAACCTTCCACTTTTTGTACGTACTTATGAAAAGTTACACCGTCTGGTCTATTCTTGATGCTATTGTTGCACGAACTAACAATTCACTTTCTCACCATTTTACTTAACAAAAGCTCACAAAATTACACCAAAATAAACTTTTTGTTCCTTTCTGAGACACGATAATATTAATCCGTTTTTATTTATCCGAAAAACTTCACTTTTTTCACAAAAATTATAAAATCGCCGTGAAGCTCAAAGTTGCCGCTCGAAAATTTGACAGCGAGTGACCACAATGGCTGCCCTAAAAGCAAAGTGCACACACATAGAAGAAAGTTTTCTGGCTACGACTGCTGTACACATTCTCTCCATACAATGCCAACTCCATTAGTTTCCTGCTCGAAGCCATAGAGAGCGGTTTCTTGCCAATAGTTTTCGGACAAACTTTCGTAATCGGGTAAATTTAAAATTGTTTTTAATTTTAACATTACAATCCAGTTGATTTATAGGAACTTACTTGTCTTTACACTCGCACATGAGTGAAGCGTCCATGCCTTTGAAATATCATTGACTTTCATACAAAATCAAAATTTTGGCTGATTTCGTCACACAGGAACTAGAACCTTCGGTGTATAATATTTGACTAGAGACCTGTGCATAAAATCGTTGCATATAATTTGTCCTCTTTCTTTACTTTCTTTATTTAACTAACTTATAGGGGTAAATTCGATGTGTAGTATAGCTCAAATTAATGGAATTTTTTTAATTAAAAATTCAATTTTGCTCTCCGCATTGTGTGCGTCAAGTATTTACGCTTGTTTTGATCGAAGCTCGGGTTTACGTTCATATTTCTTTGAGATCGGCTTCACTTTTGGCTACTTATGCCTACTCTCCAATGAGCAAGCCAACCACGACCCAACCAACCAAAGTGCTGCATTTCCATTGTAAAATAAATCTCCCGTCTCGCTTGTGTTTTGGTCGGCATCACTGACATGAAAGAACTGGACTGCTAACCGTCGTCTGAAAAATGAGACCATTTTTAGCACAGGCTCAATCCTCGTGAAGCAAATTATGCTATTAAAAATGCCCTAAAATACCGTACAATTATATTTAAACTAACGCAAATTAAAAATAATTAAACTTTCACGAACCGATTTCTTTTATATCACGCTCAATTTTAAGTTTTTTCATAAAAATGTTCCTCGGCTGGGGACTTTTGAATAACAGAGATAGATATATAATGCCTTCGTCTAACCTTCGTATTTCTCATATATACCAACCAAAGCTAAAAGTTGTATCACAAAATGAAGTAGCCATCTATTGGACATCGTAAAATTATTCTAACAGCTGTTACACTATTAGGTAAATAGAAGAAAATTAAATATTTTATGAAATATTCGAGTCCAAGTTTAGAGAAAAATAGTCGAATAAAAAGGCCTATGTTTGTTTAGGATGTTGCGTTGCAGGTCTTTTGGGCTCGTCGGGTTGGGCCTCTGGGACGAGACAAAGGGTAATAAACCATGTCTGAACATGTGCGCCACTGTCTTATCTCTCGGGTTCCTGCGAGCCGCGGAAGGGTTACACCGCAATAAAATTAGAAATTGGTTCAGGCAAGGGCTGAAACAGCTCATTTGTGAGTTGTTTCGCTACAAGGCAAGTAGTGCTGAGATATTTTTAAAAATTGAGAAGTGATTGAGATCAAGTGAAAGAAAAGGATTTGTAGCGGAAAAACGATTGAAATAATCGGTGAGTAGGTTTTTAGTTAAATCGTTGAAATTAGAAAGTAGATTATTTAGATAATTGAGTGTTGAATGAAAGATGTTCTGTGTGTGGTTCACCAGAAGGCGTGTGTCGCCTGCCCGTAAGGACTGATGAAGGGTGAAAGCTGGAGTGTGTCTCCAAGAGCCGGAACCCGTCATATATGGGACGTGTTCCCATGATGTGAAAGTGGAGCTTGTGTAGCCCACCGGACTGTACGCGGTCCGGGGATATGGAACGTGTGTCGCTCCAGTGTTGACCGCCTCTGTGTGAAAAGCCTTAAGTAGGCCCACTCACTGAGTTTTGTACTCAAAAAGTGTTTTTGTTTCTTTTTAGGACGAGCGCCGGCCCAGGCTACAGCTTCACCCCCTCCGTCGAGATATTAAAAAAAATGTTCAGAAAATTAAAATAAATTTTATGTTACAATTTTAACGCCTGTTTTTTTATAAAATTAAATAATACAGCTGATTGCAACGGAAAATAATTTGGGCCATCTGGTGAGGGCGATGAGTTGGCGGGTAATTTGTAGATGCTGTCGTGAGTGCAAGTGTAGTGCAAAAAACATATGTTTACTTTAATTTATAGAATGGGGGTATCAAAAAGACTTATCTTACTTATACTAGAAAAAAACAAAACAAGTGCACATACATAGCACCACCTTCATTCGTCTATTGGAATGATTTTTGTAAAGTTGTCTGCCTGCGGGGCTTAAGCAAGAGCGAGATAGCTAGAATTCGGTGAAAATTTAATCTTACTTTCGAAGTGTTTTTTTAATGGGATCAGCAGTCCAGTTGTTATATGTCAGTGGCAAGCACATAAACAGGGCCATTGACACTTACAACAAATGACAGTTATCCCTATAGTAAAGGCCCAATTAAAATGACCGGGTCTGAACGGATAGAAATGTCAAAGTACGCAGTGAAACGGATAGGAAAAAAACACCGATTACAATGCCGTAACTTTCGGATTAAAACGTCAAAGTAGTTTCTTTCAATCTCAAAAGTGCGGAAAGTAGAAATGCATATAAATCGGGAAAGAAAAGCATTTTCAATATTTCTAATGTTGTGTAAAACGTAAAAAATTGAAAAGTAGAAGAAAAAACTGGTGGTGGCAGTTGTTCTATTTGACACTTCAATCCGTCGATTTCTAAACAAACGAAGTTTACTGCGGATAGTTTCGTTCAATGCACTGACATGAAAGAACTGGACTGCTAACCGTCGTCTGAAAAATGAGACCATTTTTAGCACAGGCTCAATCCTCATGGAGCAAATTATGCTATTAAAAATGCTCTAAAATACCGTACAATTATGTTTAAACTGTCGCAAATTAAAAATAATTGAGCTTTCACGAACCGATTTCTTTCATATCACGCTTAATTTTAATTTTTTTCATAAAAATGTTCCTCGCGGCAATCAGCTGGGTACTTAAGAATAACAGAGATAGATATATAATGCCTTTGTCTAACCTTCATATTCCTCATATATACCAACCAAAGCTAAAAGCACAAAATGAAGTAGCCATCTGTTGGACATCGTAAAACTATTCTAACAGCTGGTTGCAACGGAAAATCATGAGTTGGCGGGCAACTTGTAAAGGCTGTCGTGGGTAAAAGTGATGTGCAAAAAGCTTATGTTTACTTTTATTTATCTACTAGCTGGGTTACCCGGTTTCACCCGGCGTTGGGTAAATACTTACTAATTAAACACTTCTCAAATGTTCTAGTTTGTTATATCCTAGAAATTGTTTCCACCCGAAAACCCCTTTATGGATCCGCTATCTTGAATTTCCAAATCTTAATAATATTAAAAATTAGTGGCCTTAAAATAATTATTGTATCCATTTTCATTCAAATCCGTTGAAATCGAGAAATTTTGGTTGCCATATTGGATCCGCCATATTGAGTTTGGAAATTTTTCTAATAATCGAAATTAGTGGCTCCGGAATAATCACTGTACTAATTTTAATTAATATAAAATCAGTTGAAATCGAGACATTCCGTTGCCATATTGGATCCGCCATCTTGGATTTACAACTTTTGATAATATTCGGAACTTGTATCCTCAGAATAATCATTGTACTAATTTTCAGTAAAAACTGTTAAATCAAGAAAATTGGTCTCATATTAGACCCGCCATCATGGATTTAAAAATTTTGATAATATTCGAAATTTGTAGCTTCAGAATAATCATTGTATCAATTTTCATTAAAATCCCTCGAAATAGAGACATTCTGGACGCCATGTTGGGTCCGCCATCATGGGCGGAGTTACGGGGGGGCATGGGGGGGCACTGCCCCCCCAAGATTTCAGAGCGAACATCGGGAAATTAGTTTACTGTTCGTTTTTCTTATATTTGATAAAAGTCTGCCCCCCCAATGGATAATCTCTAATTCCGCCCATGTCCGCCATCTTGCATTTAGAAATTTTGATAATATGTAAAATTAGTGGTCTCAGAATAATCACTGTACTAATTTCCATTACAATCCGTTGAAATCGAGAAATTTTGGTCGCCATGTTGGATATGGAAATTTTGATAATATTCGAAATTAGTGGCTCCGGAATAATCATTGTACAAATTTTAATTAAAATCCGTTGAAATCGAGACACTCGGTTGCCATATTGGATCCGCCATTTTGGATTTACAACTTTTGATAATATTCGGAACTTGTATCCTCAGAATAATCATTCTACCAATTTTCATTAAAATCCGTTGAAGTCGAGACATTCTGCTCTCCATGTTGGATCCGCCATGTTGGATTTGGAAATTTTGCTAATATTCAAAATTAGTGGTCTCAGAATAGTCATTGTACCAATTTTCATTAAAATCTGTTGAAATCGAGAAATCTTGGTCACTATATTGGGTCCGCCATCTTGGATTTGTAAATTTTGATAACATTCAAAATCAGTGACCTCAATATAATCATCGTACTAATTTTCATTAAAATCCCTTGAAATCGAGAAATATTGGTCGCCATATTGGGTCCGCCATCTTTGATTTGTAAATTTTGATAACATTCAAAATCAGTGACCTCAAGATAATCATTGTACTAATTTTCATTAAAATTCGTTGAAATCGAGAAATATGGTCGCCATTTTGGATCCGCCATCTTGGATTTCTAAATTTTGATAATATTCAAAATTAGTGGCCTCAAAACAATCATTGTACTAATTTTCATTAAAATCCGTTGAAATCAGGGAATCTTGGTCGCCATATTGGATCCGCCATCTTGAATTTCTAAATTTGGAGAGCGGATTTGAAATCCCCATCCCGCAAAACCCCTATGTACCAATTTTCATGAAAATCGCTTAAAATTTAAAATTTTCAGCCGCCATCTTGGATCCGCCATTTTGAAACCCTACGTATTATCCGAAAAAAAATTAGCCTATATGTTAAGTCGGAATATGTACTACCTTCGGAAAAAAAATGAAAAATATCGATGCAAGTGTTTAGGCGTGATTGAGCAACAAACAAACAAACGAACTTTCATTTTTATATATATAGGGATGGGGAATATCAAAAATATATATCACACGCGAAGATACTAGAAAAAACCAAAAGAAGTGCACATACATGGCGCCACCTTCATTTGGCTATTGGACATTGTTTTTTGTAAAGTTGTCTGCCTGCGGGACTTCAGCAAGAGCGAGAAAGTTAGAATTCGGTCAAAATTTGGTCTTACTTTTGATGTGAGTTTTTGTACGGTATCAGCAGTCCAGTTCTTATATGTCAGTGGTTCAATGTAATCGCTGAGGTAGAAAACGTATTGTGTGAAAACCAATTTGACATTTCAACCCAGTTCTTTTGCGCTCAAATCCGGTCATTGTAATTGGGCCTTAAATCCGGCGCCTTTGAAAAACAACCTTTATTAGTCTAGTGATAGATGCCGGGACCAGCTTGCGAATATATGATAGCTTAGCAATTATTGAATTATTATAATTTTAATTCAAAATTACGTAAACTATGTTACCTTAAATAACTTTCCTTTTCAACTTCATCACCACACACATGCATATGTAATAATTTGTTTGAAAATTCGAAATTTGCTTCAGTAGTTTATAGTTTTCATTAAAAGTACTTCCAAATAATAATATTTCCGAACTTTTACAGATATTTTATAACGGTATTAAAAGAATTGGCGAGGGGGACGCGACTTTGGATTAAAAGTGTTAAAATTACCCAGAACATTTTCTAAAAAACGTATGCAACATAATCCGCCTGATGGAGTGAGTGGAAAAACAAATTTTCTCCCCATATTTTCCTAGCTGGCTAGGGATTCCTAAAAACAAAACTCATCGTACCAGAATGTTCAAAAGTAAATTAATTATCCCTACTTCCCAAAAAAATGAGAGTGATATCGAAAGGGGAGTAACTACACATTAGTTTAATTAAGATTATATTCGCCGTTTTTGCGTTGAGATATATAAAACATTGTTGCCTCGGATGAAGGCGTCGCCGTATTTATTCTTGAGCTGTCCGTTCACATACTCCTCCGTTTGGTCCAGGGCGATATTCATGTAACCATCCAGGCAGGCTAAAACTCCTTCAAATTAAATAAAATTGCCTAGTTTTTTTTTTTTTTTCATCAAATATTGTAATTTGTTTACGTACCTCTGTAATCCACTCCACTGTTGAGCTTGACTACAACAGGCCTGCCATGAATTTGATTAATAAACTGCGATAAAGCCTCCTTTCTGGACATTTTTTATTGTTTCAATTAATAAGAACTCGTTAGAAACTTTACAATTTAGAGATCTCGGTTATATACGTTTTCTAAGACATAAATTCGCTTGGATTTATTAAGGAGTTGTGGTGAAACACCTTTTGACAAATTCAATGACAGCTCTTACATTCAGCGCAACTTTATTGCTCGGAACTAACTTATTTTAGGAGTGCCATGCGGTTTTCAGATACAGAACAATTTCTTATCATAGAGAGCGGTTTCTTGCCAATAGTTTTCGGACAAACTTTCGTAATCGGGTAAATTTAAAATGGTTTTTAATTTTAACATTACAATCCAGTTGATTTATAGGAACTTACTTGTCTTTACACTCGCACATGAGTGAAGCGTCCATGCCTTTGAAATATCATTGACTTTCATACAAAATCAAAATTTTGGCTGATTTCGTCACACAGGAACTAGAACCTTCGGTGTATAATATTTGACTAGAGACCTGTGCATAAAATCGTTGCATATAAGTTGTCCTCTTTCTTTACTTTCTTTATTTAACTAACTTATAGGGGTAAATTCGATGTGTAATATAGCTCAAATTAATGGAATTTTTTTAATTAAAAATTCAATTTTGCTCTCCGCATTGTGTGCGTCAAGTATTTACGCTTGTTTTGATCGAAGCTCGGGTTTACGTTCATATTTCTTTGAGATCGGCTTCACTTTTGGCTACTTATGCCTACTCTCCAATGAGCAAGCCAACCACGACCCAACCAACCAAAGTGCTGCATTTCCATTGTAAAATAAATCTCCCGTCTCGCTTGTGTTTTGGTCGGCATCACTGACATGAAAGAACTGGACTGCTAACCGTCGTCTGAAAAATGAGACCATTTTTAGCACAGGCTCAATCCTCGTGAAGCAAATTATGCTATTAAAAATGCCCTAAAATACCGTACAATTATATTTAAACTAACGCAAATTAAAAATAATTAAACTTTCACGAACCGATTTCTTTTATTGTATATCACGCTCAATTTTAAGTTTTTTCATAAAAATGTTCCTCGGCTGGGGACTTTTGAATAACAGAGATAGATATATAATGCCTTCGTCTAACCTTCGTATTTCTCATATATACCAACCAAAGCTAAAAGTTGTATCACAAAATGAAGTAGCCATCTGTTGGACATCGTAAAACTATTCTAACAGCTGATTGCAACTGAAAATGATGAGTTGGCGGGCAACTTGTAAAGCCTGTCGTGGGTAAAACTGGTGTGCAAAAAGCATGTGTTTACTTTTATTTATCTATTGAGGATATCAAAAATATATATCACACGCGAAGATACTAGAAAAAACCAAAAGAAGTGCACATATATTGCGCCACCTTCATTTGGCTATTGGACTTTTTTTTATAAAGTTGTCTGCCTGCGAGACTTAAGCAAGAGCGAGATAGTTAGAATTCGGTCAAAATTTGGTCTTACTTTTGATGTGAGTTTTTGTACGGGATCAGCAGTCCAGTTCTTATATGTCAGTGGTCGGCATGCTCTAGCTTTTCGTTCGTATTGGTCACTGACATATAAGAACTGGACTGCTGATCCCACTGACATATAAGAACTGGACTGCTGATCCCGTACAAAAACTCACATGAAAAGTAAGACCAAAATTTGACCGAGTTCTAACTATCTCGCTCTTTCTTAACACGTTGAGCGCGGCGCCAATATTTCTGATCTTTCCGCTCTGCCGGCAGCGAGTGGGTGCTCCTCTAATGGTGCGATAATGTAAGATGATCCGCGACTTTTAAACATACATTTTGTTACATGTGTAAATCCCAGCCATACTTTTGCTTAGAATGCTTTAATAAAGCTCATTAAAACTATATTTGACTACATTTCATTCAGGCGACATTTATCTTTTAACTTTAATACTGCCGGTCCCACCGGACCGATATCGGCCTAACCACTGACATAGAGGAACTGGACTGCTAACCGCCGTCTGAAAAACGAGACCATTTTTAGCGCAGGCTCAAACCACATGGCGCAAATCATGGTATTAAAAATTCCCTAAAATACCGCACAATTATGTTTAAAATGAAGCAAATAAAAAATAATTAAGCTGTCATGAACCGATTTCTTTTATATCACGCTTAATTTTAAGTTTTTTCACAAAAATGTTCCTCGCGGCAATCAGCTGCGGTCTTAAGAAAGACAAAGATAGCTATACAAATTATTTTTCTGCCTTTGTCTAACCTTCACATTTCTCGTTTATACCAACCCAAGCTAAAAGTTGTATCACAAAATGAAGTAGCCATCTGTTGGACATCGTTAAACTATTCTAACAGCTGATTGCAACGGAAAATGATGAGTTGGCGGGCAACTTGTAAAGGCTGTCGTGGGTAAAAGTGATGTGCAAAAAGCTTGTGTTTACTTTTATTTATCTATTGGGAGTATCAAAAAGATGTATCACACGCGAAGATACTAGAAAAAACCAAAAGAAGTGCACATACATGGCGCCACCTTCATTTGGCTATTGGCCATTTTTTTTTGTAAATTTGTCTGCCTGCGGGCTTAAGAAAGAGCGAGATAGTTAGAATTCGGTCAAAATTTGGTCTTACTTTTGATGTGAGTTTTTGTACGGGATCAGCAGTCCAGTTCTTATATGTCAGTGGGCCTAACGAAAAGCCTAAAGCCGGTCCCTAGGGACCGGTGCCGTCCCGGACAAAAGTTCAGCGCCGGTCCCCAGGGACCGGTGCCGCACTCAACGTGTTAAGTCCCGCAGGCAGACAAATTTACAAAAAAAGTGGCCAATAGCCAAATGAAGGTGGCGCTATGTATGTGCACTTCTTTTGGTTTTTTCTAGTATCTTCGCGTGTGATACATCTTTTTGATATCCCCAATAGATAAATAAAAGTAAACACATGCTTTTTGCACATCACTTTTACCCACGACAGCCTTTACAAGTTGCCCGCCAACTCATAATTTTCCGTTGCAATCAGCTGTTAGAATAGTTTTACGATGTCCAACAGATGGCTACTCATTTTGTGATACAACTTTTAGCTTTGGTTGGTATAAGTTAATAATAAAACTCTAAGTTTTTAAAAAAGCTTTAAAATTTATTTAATGAAGTGATTCTCCTTTTAGCAACCGATTACAACTGAACTTAAAATCTTGCAACGCTCTTCGTTGGTCCAATTGTTGTTACTTGTTGTTAGCGAAAAGTCACGTAGGAGAGGTTTCAGGTGACGGCGGCGACGTCTTGCAACGAGGCGTTTGCGACGTCTCTAAGTGCTATCAATGATGCAGAAGATGCAGAAATTCGATATTTGGGCGTTTCGTGGAAGGCGAGGGTTATTCGCGTTAAATCTTCCCCTCTCAGATCCGAATGTCCTCATTCGGTTAAAAAAATGGGGTGTCGTAAAACTTCTTTTTGGGGGCTTTTGGTAAAATGATTTTTGTAACTGCTGGTTTTTCTTCCGGTTGATCATTCTGATCCTGTTGTGGAGCTATGTCTTCTTTTAGAGGTTGTAACTCAACTGCGGCCGGTTGATCCGAATTGGCTGCACTGATGACAATAGGTTTTCTTCTTCTGCATTTGATTGCTAGGAAGATTATGAAAATGACGAAAAAGATTGCGGTGGACCCGTAAGGAGTAGTTTGCAGGACATTCTTTTCAGCCCGAAGAGTGGCGATTTCATCTGTGTTGTTGATATGGACATCTTTCATCATTTGAAGTGATAGAACCTCTTTATATTGACCCTCGTAGGGAGTAGGTTGTAAGATGGCTGGAAATATCTGCATCGTTGGCTGTTCCCTTGAGATGAAAGTTTTCCCGCTAACGGATATGGTAGTGTTATGGAATTTTATTAGAAATGTTCCATTGAGGCTATGAACTTCGTTGTTGACGCCGATATTCCCATAAAAATTGTTTAGCAATATCAGTCGTTCTGAAATCTCTTCTGTTTGTGGTATGTGTTGGTCGTTACTTTGATTGCATCTCGACGGCCGGCTGTTCAGTAGATTCGGTAAGCATGTCGAATTACTTAAGTCTATAAGATATTCTTGGTTACAAATTGATAGTGAATTTATTACTTTACATGTTTTAGTTATTCCAAAAATTTTATTCTGATCTTTTAATATTTCATCGTATCTGGTTTAATTAACAATTTTTCATATGGTTCAGGAGTGGTTACAGGCAAATTAACAATATAAAGCAAGCATGAACTATTAGTTATAATTTTAACATCTGCGAAATTTAGTGCTTCCTCTCTGCTAGCATATGGTAAATTCTCCTTCTCTATTGTATTAATACCTAATTTTACATCTGCATTGGACAGAATAAGTGAATTAATTATTCCCACTTTTGCCCAATGAATGGCATCATTTACATTAATTATTTCTTCTTTAATCAATCTTAATTTATACTGGAGACTCAAAGCCAATGGACTATCTGTACTTCTTCCTTTCTTTATTGTTTCTAATACTTCATTAGTCATTCTAGTGATATTATTTATTCTTTCATTATAAAGTTGATTTACGATTATTTGCTTATTGTTATTTTCCAATACATTATTGATTTTATTTTTAATAATTTCGAAATCTTCGTGGTCCGGAGTACCGGCAATCCACTTCCACGCTGAACCTAAAAGATCCAAAGATCGTTTTGTCTTATGTCTTTTCATGTCGTCTAATAATGTCTGTAATTGCGTCAATTCATGGGTTAAATATCGGTATAGGGGATGTCTGGCAGTAATCAGCTTGTCCAGTACAAAGTTCATATTATCTGTGAATTTTTGATAATCATCTAGTTCTATTATATGGATTAATTTAAAATTTCCTTGTTGAATTCTTGCCCTTCCAATGTTCATTGTAATAATTTGGGAGTTTGTATAATCCAAAATTTGAGTTGCGCCGAACGTTACGCCTATCATGTATCTGTAATGAAAAGTTATGTTTAGTTCCTAATATTGCTTTTGTGAATGGTCTTTCCTGATACTGTTATTACTGTTGTATTTCTATTTTCTTTTACTACCTCTTGTTTGTATCTGACAGTCAACTTTGTTCCTAATCTTTTATTGTGTTTAACGAAAATAATTTGTCCTGGCTGGTATATTTTTACCGGTTTATGTTTTTGATTATGATAGTTAATGTCTTTATCCTGTTTGGCTTTCAACTTTTCAATGTTACTAAGACGCACCTGTTCAAATTCTGCTGGACTCACGCCTGGAATTCTTCCGTAAAATAGCTCAACTGGTTTTTTACCTGGGGTCGAATGGATTGAATGGTTATATTCGTTTACTGACCTTTCGAGTAACTCTTCGAATGTTCTTTCAACACCTTCTGCTTTCAGACATCTCATGATCTCTGAGAGGGTTGAATGAAACCTTTCGATTTGTCCATTCACCTCACTTTTATATGGTGGGACTTTAAAAATCTTGACTCTCAATCCATCCTCCATCATTGAAGTTATGGATCGTCAATTGAGGGATTTTTCATTATCAATCACCACCATTTCCGGAACACCATAAAAGAAAAGGATATCTCTAAGGGGTTGTTTAATATCTTCTATTGCTCTGGATTTTATAGGCTTGCAAAATGCTAGTTTGGTAAATTTATCTATGGCAGTCAGAACTAATTTATTGTTCGTTGAGTAGACATTCAAATGGAGAATATGACCGGGGTAATTTGGAATGGGAGTAGGATTAATTATTTGATTGTTGGGACGTCTATCATATTTGTTTTCACTGCAAGTTGCACACCGCTTGACTAGGAATCTAATTTTCTTGTTCATTTTGGGAAAATAATATTTTTCTAGAATCTGGTTTCCATTCTCTTTAGCGTTCCGATGAGCTCGTTGGTGAACAGATAGTATCTTTTCATCTTGTTCGTTTTCGTTAGAAATATCTTGTACTATTTTAGAGGTGCAACGGATTTTATAGTTCGTGAAATGTAGTGGATAAATTTTTTTGTATTTTTCCCATTATAGCTTCTTTTGTTTGGAGCCCATTTATCGTTCCTGGGTTTAGGTAATTTTTAAAAATTTGTATGATATCCTCCTCGGAGTAGTGGGTTCGGGTGATTGTATGTCTTACATAATTTGGAAAGGGGTTAGATCTCTGGTAATTATTTTCGTTACCTTGGTTAAGTATTATTTGATTCCGGAAGACATTAATAGGTTTTTCTATTGTCGGAATCAAATTATGCGAAGAGCTGTCGTCACTGTGTTGTGTTACGGACATTGAGTTAACTTCCGTAGGATTGACTATTCTTGAAATGGCATCTGCCACGACGTTCGTACTACCTGGTTTATACTTGAGTTCATAATTATATTCCTCAAGAATTGCCTTCCATCGCTTCATTTTAGAATTATTATTTCTATTACTGAGAGCGTAAGTGAGGGGTTGATGGTCAGTTAATATTTTAATCTTTCGTGATCCGTAAAGGAAATTTCTTAGAGAATTAAGAGATCATATTATGGCAAGCATCTCCTTCTCATTTGCTGCATAATTTTCTTCTGTTTTGTTAAGGGTCCTTGATAGAAAGGTAATTGGTTTTCCGTCTTGAGACAGAACTGCTCCCAATGCTAAATTAGAGGCATCTGTTGTCAGCTCGAATTCTTTTTCAAAATCCGGGAATGACAACAATACGTCTACACAAACTAATGAATTTTTTACTTTATTAAAGGCTTCCACAGCTTGGTCATTTAAGTGAACTGGTTTTGATTTAGATAGGGTTTTGGACACGTGTCCGTCTTTTCCTCTTAAAAGAGCTGTCAATGGTTTTGTAATTTTGGCGTAATCTTTTATGAAACGACGGTAGTGACCAGCCATTCCTAGGAATGATCTGAGATCCTTAACCGTACAAGGAAGGGGAACGTCTACTATTGCTCTAACCCTTTTGGGGTTAGCTTTAATACCATCTTTAGATATCAGAAATCCCAAAAATTCCACTTCGGACTGTAGAAATTCACATTTATCCAATTGGACCCTCATGTGGGCTTTTTCGAGAGTTTCGAAAACCAATCTCAAATTTTCAAAATGGTCGTCTTCACTTCTACCGAACATTATAATGTCATCGATGTACACGTTGCACCGTTTTCCGATGTGTTCTCTCAATATATCGTCGAGCGCTCGCTGGAAAATGGAGGGCGCATTTTTTAAACCAAACGGGAGTCGCGTGAACTCATATTTTCCATGATTAACGGAAAAAGCTGTCTTCTCCACATCCCTCTCCCTCAACCGAATCTGATGAAATCCGCTCTTAAGATCTAGGATGGTAAAAAATACATTCTTCCCGAGATTACTGAGGATATCATTTATTTCAGGAATGGGATATTTATCAGGTATAGTGACAGTATTTAATTTACGATAATCGATAACCATTCTATATTTTTTCTGTTTGGAGGCATCTTCCTTTTTAGGAACTATCCAAACTATAAGGAGACCTGGACGGTCTAATGATTCCATCTTCAAGAAGTTGTTTTATCTGGTTATCAACTTCGACTTTCAAACACGAGGGATATGGATAGGGCCGCGAGTATACTGGTTCGGAACCATATGTTCGGATTTCTCCTTTAACGGTTGTGATAAAGGTTAATCTTTTGTCTGGATCGGAAAACAAATTTGGAAAGCATCCTATTAAATTTTCTACTTTATTCCTTTGTTCTGGAGGAAGATGTGAGGTTCTCAAAGTCATACTGTTCACAGACTCTGAAATGTGCTGTTTAAGGGGAATCTTTAAATTGTGTCGAATTGTCATAAATCCTTCTTTCGTGTGTATTGTCGCTTCCAATTCTTTTAAACTATCGTTACCAATAATTCCATCAAAGGATGTAAGGTTTGGTAATATGAAAAATGATAACTTTCGGTCGAAACCGAAGACGTCTATTAAAGCATGATGAGTAATTTTTATGTTTCCTGCTACGGAATTGGTGAAAAATGGTTTCTTATTTTGGATAGGATTCCTTACATATTGAGACTGAATATAGTTTTTGTTTGAGCCCGTGTCTATAAGGAATTTAAATAGTTTGCCGCTCTTCGCTACGTGCTCCATGTAGGGGAGCGAAGAGCTCTTTAGTCTAAAAAATTAACGTTGTCCAATTGCTCGTCAGTTGCTGGTTAGAGGCGTTGTGTGGATCCGTGGCAATGGTTCCAATTCCTGTGGGTTACTGGCATATTCATCGGAAATTTGTTGAGTTTGAGAATCGTATTCAGACATTTGGTCATGGTAGTATTGTAAAGCAGCGTCTTCATTAAATGATTCTATCTGATAGAGACTCTGGAATTTAACAGGAGGAGGTACCTGATTGGAGTGGAGTTTCTTATTTACCGTGTTATTTATTTGGGGTCTATTTTGGTAATTTATTTGACGGGAATTTATAGATCTATCTACGTGCATGGGTTCCGGTCTAGGTAAGTAGTTTCTATTGAATGGCTTTGGAGGTTGTTGAACCCAATTTTGAGAGTATGTAGGGGGTTGAAAATTCTGTGCAGGTTTAGGGAAGCTCTGGGGTGATTGGGGATTGTGAAGGAGTTCTGGATAATATTTTCGAGTTTGGGGATTATAATAGTTGCGCTGTGGTTGAGGAGTAAATCTCCTCGGTGCAAGAGTGGGTGGTGAAGCAAGATGAGAACTTCGCAGGCTGCCGTGGCTACGCTGCACTCGATATTGGACGTTTTCCAATTTCAAACATAAGTGGAGAGCTTCGGGTAGGTCTGTTGGGCCCTTCATACTGAGTAATCTGGGTAAATCTGCCTTAAGACCTCTCACAAAAATGTCTAGAGCTTTGTCTCGATAAGCCTGTGTCATGACATTCATTGACTCCTGACTCAATTCCATTGATGATAATTTATTTAGAATAAGAGATAAATGACGGTAAACTTGCTCATAAAATTCGGCGATAGATGAACTTTTTTGAATCAATGTTGTCATTTGGTACTCAAGGGTACCTATATCTCTTTTGTCCGCATAGTGAAGTGTTAAACACTTCGAAATTTCTTCCCAATTCAGTGGAGTGTTGTACGACTCCAGTGCTGTATCTGCATGCCCTGTTATTTTATTTCGAATGATACTAATTATGCCATAATATTTGGGTGTTCCCTTTAAATTATTATAAATTTTTAGAATTCGCTCGACACTCTTCTTCCAAGAGCCGAATTCTCCCGGTTGGCCTGAAAACTCGCGTAAACTTTTAACGACATCAGGTATCTTGTCCATATCGTTTAAATTATTGAGGTATTTTGGATCTATGGTTTGATCAGAGTGCCTAGGTTTAACGTCGGCATGTGTTATCTGATCAAAAATTTGTTGCGTTTCCAATCGAACGGTATGTGCAATAATTTCTTTCAGTTGATCGAGGTTAACATAATTTGTAATACCGGGACCGGAGGGTTTTTACTTTTACTGTACTTTCGGGTGGAATTCAGAAGAATTGAACTTTAAATGCACGAAAGGAACTGTAATCACCGTTAATATTACACCAGCAAAGTATTTTTTTCCCACAAGATTTATATTATTTAATTTGATTACTTGTAAAAAAAAACAAAATATTCGTATCTGTATCACGTCTGTCACCGACACTTCATTAATTTGGTTAACTTTCTGTAAATTGACAGCGTATTTCGAAATTATTTAAAATAAAATGCCTTATTTCCTAGGTGAAAGGACAATATTTGCTTAAATCGTAATAATGCAGTAAGATCAATTTCTACTATTCCTCAAATTGGAATGGAAATACTGCGATATTTTCTTTTTAATTCTTTGTTTGCACTTTTCACAGTTATTCACAATTTTACATTATTTTTTTCTTACAATAATTTCTTAACAATTTGCTAACTTACGATAGTAGTAACGAATGTATGGTTAACATCCGGAGTTGCATCGTTGTTGGAACTTCTTTTTGGTTTTTGGGACTTTTTTCTGTCAGCAATTAGGCGGCTGTCAACGCAGGTACTTTCCTCAATTTCGGCTTGGTGTCCTGAAATTGTTACGCTGGTCAACTCCGTTTCCTCCACGTCGAGTTTCTAGCTGCCGTGGTTACTAAGGGGCCTCTTTTCCTAACAATAACTGCAGAACCTTCTTGTTGCGAAAAATCACTTTTCGTTATTCCCGCGATCGTACCGGACTCTTTTTTAAGCACTCGGGTATCTCGTGTTTTGCTTAGAACTTCTAATCGATCGAACAACTATCGGACTTATTAAATCGCAACGGTCCCTGCTCGGGCGCCAGTTAATAATAAAACTCTAAGTTTTTAAAAAGCTTTAAAATTTATTTAATGAAGTGATTCTCCTTTTAGCAACCGATTAAAACTGAACTTAAAATCTAGCAACGCTCTTCGTTGGTCCAATTGTTGTTACTTGTTGTTAGCGAAAAGTCACGTACGAGAGGTTTCAGGTGACGGCGGCGACGTCTTGCTTGGGCGTTTCGTGGAAGGCGAGGGTTATTCGCGTTAACTTATATATGAGAAATATGAAGGTTAGACAAAGGCATTATATATCTAACTCTGTTATTCTTAAGTCCCCAGCTGATTGCCGCAAGGAACATTTTTATGAAAAAACTTAAAATTGAGCGTGATGTGAAAGAAATCGGTTCGTGAAACCTCAATTATTTTTAATTTGCGTCAGTTTAAACATAATTGTACGGTATTTTAGGGCATTTTTAATAGCATAATTTGCTCCATGAGGATTGAGCCTGTGCTAAAAATGGTCTCATTTTTCAGACGACGACGGTTAGCAGTCCAGTTCTTTCATGTCAGTGGCTGATCCCGTACAAAAACTCACATCGAAAATAAGACCAAATTTTGACCGAATTCTAGCTATCTCGCTCTTGCTTAAGTCCCGCAGGCAGACAACTTTACAAAAAAAATGTCCAATAGTCAAACGAAGGTGGCGCTATGTATTTGCACTTCTTTTGGTTTTTTCTAGTATCTTCGCGTGTGATACATCTTTTCGATACTCCCAATAGATAAATAAAAGTAAACACAAGCTTTTTGCACATCACTTTTACCCACGACAGCCTTTACAAGTTGCCCGCCAACTCATCATTTTCCGTTGCAATCAGCTGTTAGAATAGTTTTACGATGTCCAACAGATGGCTACTTCATTTTGTGATACAACTGTTAGCTTTGGTTGGTATATATAATAAGTGAATTAAAATCAAACAAGAAAGACAACTACTTAAACTTCAATTGTTTTTTATTTAAAGAAAATAATAAAAACTCAGTAGCCTTCCTCAGTTTAACCGTGTCTGTGCATCTCTTTCTGTAAAGAGAAAGAAGGGCATGGTATGAGCATGACGAGCTCAGTGAGTGTGCAGTCACAACTAGTATCTACGTATACAAGCATTCGTAGCGGGTAAATATTATATGGTTGCTCTGGGTAACCATACAGGCATGGTGCAAACTAACACCATCGTGACTCTCCCATGAATCGCCTGTCCAGCCGTGACCCAAACAGACGCCGGACTCACGCTTCGGACCCCTGAACGGGCCCAACCAATGCTATTTGAAGATGGCTTTACCACCCATAGCCTACAAGCAATAACTTAAAACAAATAAAGCAATAACAAAACAAGCTACTATTGAAGAATACAACTCACCCTATTTATTTCTGCCTAATACTATTCTTGCACTACTTTTAACATGCACGACACTACTGACAGACAACAGGTCGGACACTACTCTACGTCTACTATTCTACAGATCAGGAAGTAAACTAAAACACAGTAGGGAAACCCTGTCTTACCATCTGTATCTGACATATATGAGAAATATGAAGGTTAGACTAAGGCATTATATATCTATCTCTGTTATTCATAAGTCCCCAACTGAATGCCACGCGGAACATTTTTATGAAAAACTTAAAATTGAGCGTGATATGAAGGAAATCGGTTCGTCAAAGTTTAATTATTTTTAATTTGTGTCAGTTTAAACATAATTGTACGGTATTTTAGGGCATTTTTAATAGCATAATTTGCTCCATGAGGATTGAGCCTGTGCTAAAAATGGTCTCATTTTTCAGACGACGGTTAGCAGTCCAGTTCTTTCATGTCAGTGGCATTGGTTAAATCATTTGAATTGCCACATGAAATTCAGCCGACTTCTAGTAATGGTTCTGAGCCTAGCTACATATTCAGTACTGCCAAAATGTCAAATTTTAAGAAGTAATTGACGTTTAGGGTTAGAAAAAAATTGCTGCCAAAAGTGAAGAAGCATTTTTAAGTGGAAATGGTATTTATTTGGAGTGTTAAGTAAAAAAGGATGAAATTTATAAACATCCTTGTTCATATATTACGAAATATAAATTTCTCCCTGTTCCATTTCACTCCCGATTAAAACAAGCAGAACGTTTTACATCTCACATCTACATTGATAAAGATGGGTAGGAACGCATTTTGTCAGCCAACTGATAAGTGGTTGGTTTGTGGTTGGCTTGCTCATTGGGGAGTAGGCATCAGTATCCTCTCCATTATTCATTTGTTCCTCCAAGGTTTAAACCTAGATTGCTAAACCGAATCATAAACTTAGTTTATTTGTGAAATCAATTTTTCGGTTTTGGTATAACTCTTGTCACTTCACCTGAAATGTTAAAATTGGTATACTATCCCTTTGGTTAGTGTTATGTTCCATGATAAAGCGCCATATCGTTCAATTTGTATAGTGGATATGGTCTAATCACAGCCGTGATTCCTTCAAGAAGGTAACAATTAAAATTACAACATAAATTAAATCTTAATTTACGTCATCAAATCCTGTTGGTCTGGCTGTTTCGAAATTAGCTGTCCACCAAATAAAAGTTAACCGAGATAACTGTCTAGTTGCGTTGTTAAACTTAAACCAATGAGCATACAATACATGCTGTCTGCTTAGTGCTTAAACCTATGACTAAATGTGTCGAAGGTATGAGAGTGTAGCTTAAACTCATGTTTAATCAAAGAACATATAAACATAAAGAATTTGCACCCAGTACAAATTCGTGCTTGACGAAATTATCGCTAAGACGGGCGATTCCGTTCACGTTTCCACTCTTTGCAAATCCGCAGTAACAATGTAGATTCCTCTTTAAAGATCCATTATGACCTTGATATGACTTTCGAGGTCATGGTGAAGGTCATAGTTGGACGTAAAATTTTCCGCTCTTTCCATTTCCGTGGTCAAAAATAAGGGTTTCAATTTAAAAAGTCAAATTGACCTTGCAATGACTTTCAAGGTCATGGTCAAGGTCAAATCTAAGGTCACCATTGAATAGCTGGGAAAAATTCCGAAGACTTTTGCCTACAACTTTCTTCTCCAAAATGCATTCCTCGAAAGTTATTTAACCGTTTCCATACTTTTGGATCACCCTGTATATAAAATATATATATATTAATATGTGAGTTGCATATATCGACGGTGCCAGCGAAGACCCGGCGTTATGTTACCCATGTTTTATTTAAATGGTAAAATGACGTCAGGAAATAGTCTTCACTGACACCATCGATATATTGGCAACATGCTGCTCTCAGTGTACTTCAACCCTTAATAAATCAAAAACTGTCCATTTTTGAGTTTCATGCCCATTCAGACTTTTAATCAGTATGCTGAAAACTACCTTTTAACAAAGTTTCAGCAAATTTGGCTGAAAGTTTGTTTCCATACATTTTGTGCGGGGTCCTTTCTTGATTTCAACAGATTTCACTGAAATTTGTACAATGATTATTCTGAGGCCACTAATTTAGAATATTAGCAAAATTTCCAAACTCAAGATGGCGGATCCAATATGGCGACCAACATTTCTCGATTTCAACGGATTTGAATGAAAATTGGTACAGTGATTATTTTAAGGCCACTAATTTTGAATATTATTAAGATTTGGAATTTCAAGATAGCGGATCCATAAAGGGGTTTTCAGGTTGAAACAATTTCTAGGATATAACAAACTAGAACATTTGAGATGTGTTTAATTAGTAAGTATTTACCCAACGTCGAGTGAAACCCGGTAACTCAGCTAGTAGATAAATAAAAGTAAACACATGCTTTTTGCACATCACTTTTACCCACGACAGCCTTTACAAGTTGCCCGCCAACTCATCATTTTCCGTTGCAATCATCTGTTAGAATAGTTTTACGATGTCCAACAGATGGCTACTTCATTTTGTGATACAACTTTTAGCTTTTGTTGGTATATATGAGAAATATGAAGGTTAGACAAAGGCATTATATATCTATCTCTGTTATTCTTAAGTCCCCAGCTGATTGCCGCGAGGAACATTTTTATGAAAAAAACTTAAAATTGAGCGTGATATGAAAGAAATCGGTTCATGAAAGCTCAATTATTTTTAATTTGCGTCAGTTTAAACATAATTGTGCGGTATTTTAGGGCATTTTTAATAGCATAATTTCCTCCATGAGGATTGAGCCTGTGCTAAAAATTGTCTCATTTTTCAGACGACGACGGTTAGCAGTCCAGTTCTTTCATGTCAGTGGGGTCGGCTCACGATATGCTGAATGCTGAGTTCTCTCTGTCGGGTCCTTATATAGCGACCAAAGAGTCACTCATGATGTTTTTCCTTATCTTTTTTCGACCTTGGTACCGTGGAAATTTTTGCTAGAAATAGGTAGTAATAAAGAAGGCATAGGTGAGAGAAAGACAAAAATTTGGGGCGAAAAGTGGAACACTCCTCACAAAAATCTTTTATTAAAAAACTTTTCTATGAACACACTACACGCTGCCTTTTCCACAGCCACACACCACACACGTTATATTATGCTTATCATTTATCTAAAGCAAATTTTATTTAATTAAATTAATTGCGTCTAAAAAAGCACTTTTTTGCTTAAAAGTTTTTAAGCTTGTCCACATTTACGAACAAATCAAGACAGTCCGGTACTTTTCGCAAAGCAAGCGGAGCACACAATAATTTCAAACCAGGGCGCCTTTAAAGATGCACAATGAAAAATGTAAACAATTTTGTCCGTATTCATGCTACGTGTGGGCTACCTGCCTCTTCTCTCTTCTCCGATTTGGCATTTCCCTATAACTTAATAATGCGAGGTGAGGTAGAATTGAGAAACCGCCCAATGCATTTAAACCAGGGCGTCTTTAAAAACACATTATGAAAAAGTGCGTCACTTTATTGCTTACGCTGTAAAAGCTGCCTGGGAGCGTTTTTTCTGGTGACTATTTCTCTCTCTATATTTCTTACAGGAATTTACAAAGGTAATAGCCCTGAGCTGCTTTATCTAATGGGAAATTTTGCTGGGTGTATTTCGGAGAGTTTGCATATTGGTTGGAATTTTGAGAGGGTATTAAAATGTCTCCTTGATCTTCGATATTTTTTGATAGCGACCCCAGTCGAAAATTTTCGTACAAAATTTTTTGTTCGTCATGCAAGTTCTTTATGTTATACTTTCTTTGGCTTAATATATTCATGAAGCTAGTTTTCTCTCCAAATACCGGGTTTGAGAAAGTGTTAGACGGTAAATCATTCACAATTAATATAATGGACTTGCTTGTATGATTTCCTATAGAGGAGAATGCGTTTTGTGTTCCCTTTTTATTGCAATGAGGCAATGACAGCCACAGCATGAATTCCGAAATTGTGGCTAATTTTACTAATTGTTCACTTTCCGTCCGTAAAATGACTTAATTTTGTATTTATACCATAAACAAGCACACTTGCAAATCATAAAAGATGTTTTTTTAAATTCTACCCTGAGCATTTAAAACAACCAACTAAATTTTTTAAAAGTTATTGTAATTCTTTCCTGGTACCCGACATTTATCATGAAAAGGCTTAAGTCCAGATTACGGTCACCTCACCGATTTGAATGAAACTTTGTTCCACAAAGATGACAGTCCCACAAACATGTCATCGCATTTACACGGATCCAGGTGAGTACGAAGAAAATAATGAAAATTATTGTTTTTGTGGTTTTTGTTCCTGCGGAAAGTGAAAAAAAGTGTAAAAGTGTTCTTTAGTGCGGGAAGTGTGGGCGATTGTAATGGAATTCTGCAGGAATATAAGTAAATAAATGCTGAATCCAAATGCTTTTATTTGAAGCGAGCTAAGGTGCTTGTACCTTCGCTCTGTAACGATTTGTGATCGTGGTGCAATGTACCACTTCACAATTAACCGCTGGATCAATGAAGCAAAAGGTTTACTGGATGAATGAAGCAAAAGCTTGCTGAGTACCGCTGGCCGGGTTGTTTGCTGGAAGAGAAATTCTGATTAAAACACCTACTTCTTACTAACTAAATCATCCTTTAATATTTGTCTTCTCTTAAATATAATCAAATTGAACACATATTCGAAATTATTGCATTCATATGCGACAAATTTGCCGATTGCATAATGCTTACTATGCCAAATTGTATGGGGCGGTGACCGGTGAGTCGGCGAACGTACGTGTATGGGGCAATGACCCATGCCGGTGCATTGCGCATTTGCGGTAATCTGATCGTGTTTGTCGCGTATGAATGCTGACAAATAATTTTTACCATTGGGTCACTTAGCTAAATAGTTCTTAGATTTTATGTTTTTATATTAAATAGATTGATGTTTTAACTAGTTTAAACATTCTCTCCCGCGTTGAATGGTGGTTCAACTAGACCTATGCGTCGAAACGGATGTTAAAAGTTGATTCTGCGTGGTGTGCCGAATTGGTCCGTGGCCGTGGTTGTGGTACTGGTGCTGGGTTCCATACTTCTTGAACTGGGCAAATTTTGGTTCGATGTTTCCACATGAGAGCGGCTCCTATGATGACTATTAATAAGAGGCTCGCGTATCCTATTGAAAATTGATGGATCTCATGTGCAGGTAGGTTCGCTAGCATACTCGTATGAATCTTGAGCTGTTGAACCTCCTGCTTGATATTATCTATTTCTGCTACATATGAGTGATACTGTTCAGAGTGATTGAGGGTGAAGTATGACCTGTTGGTGATGTGGATGTCGGTGAGATTACTCAGTGGGATGTAAGATGCTCTCATAGTGGATGGATAGGTGTTGTGCCCTTGTATAGTGACCGAAGGTTGTCGGATGAGGCATCGATCGCGAATTTCCAGAATCCCTGTTCCTCGTATTACATGCTGAGTGATCTTATCACCGCATACTACGTTTATAGTAGTTTCGTTGCTCAGTACGTAAATCCACTTATTCGATGTGTATAACTGAATCCAATGAGGTCCGTCTTCGACCTTGATAATCTGGCAGGTGGGCGGTGGAGGTGAATGGTTCATGAGATTGATTTCGCATTCACTAATTGTGGATCCCTTTCTATGGATGGAATGATTTTGATTACAGAGGTGTTTTCCTTCTTCGATGATGATGCATGCTTGCAGTTCTTGCTCTGTAATCGGATAATACTGATCCCGATGTAGATTGATAATCAGGAATGGAGATGCTGGTTTAATTGCCACGAAGCTATTATTGACCCTTACTGGAACTGGAGTAATTTTAAAAAGCTCGAACTCTTCTGATGATAATAATGGAATTATCAATTTGAAATTTGCTTATCTGTTCATGATTCTTCCCTGACCCTCATTAACGAGTAGTATTTGGTAGGTTCATCCCGTTGTAGAGGTAACTGCAGGGATTCTATACATACAAAAGGAAGCGGCTAGCAGTACTCGAAAACTCCGTATATCAGGTCATTGCAAAGCAAAGGAAGACGGAGGGCACTCACAGATACTGAGGGTGTTCTCAAAAGACCCGCTGATTATGGGGCCGTCGGACCTGATAATAAAAAAACCAAACTTGGACATACCATTCAAAACCGTAATTAGAGACCAACATTGGTGGAAGGAAAATGAAAACCTCGCCCGATTGGGGGTTGTTGCATGGTATACGGACGGGTCTAGGTGCGACGGATTCTCCGGTGTGGGGATCTACGGGCCCAACTGCCAGATCTCCATAGCCTTAGGGAGGACTCCCACGATATTTCAGGCTGAGATTATTGCTATAGATACCTGTGCCCGAACTATCATAGAAAAGGGAATGAGAGGTGTAAAAATATGGATCTTAACGGACAGTCAAGCGGCGATTAGAGCGCTCTCTAGCTACACTATAGAGTCGAACCTGGTCTGGTGCTGCCTGCCAACGTAAAAAACACTCGCTAGCACGAATAAGCTTACTATAGCTTGGGTACCAGGCCACGAATGAATAATTGGAAATGAAAAGGCGCATGAACTCGCCAGAAATGGTGCAAAATCCGCGTTCATTGGACCGGAGCCTTACTGTGGATTGGCCAGGAGCTATTATAGATCCTACCTTAGGCTATGGGAAGAAGATAGTAAAGCCTCACACTGGATCAACCAAACCGGACTAAGGCAGGCGAAACGCTTCATCTACCCCTCCAAGCAGAGGTCGATGAAATTTCTAATGCTCAGCAAGCCGGACTTAAAAATCATTACCTACCTCTTAACGGGGCACTGTGCCCTAAGATACCACCTTAAAAAGATAGGTGTGGAGGACGATGATATATGTCGCCTCCGTCTTGAGGAAGAAGAAACAGCGGAACACGTACTCTGCCAATGCCCATCCTTAGGTCGACAAAGGCTGGCACACTTCGGAGCATCCCTCATAGCGCCGGAAGATGTGTCGAATGCGACTCCCCAGCAGACCATAGCCTATTTCAAGGATCTGGATATGGAACGGGTTTAAATAAAAGGGACTAGCACAATAGATCTTATAGGTCGCGTTTGCTATTCGGTAGGCACTGGGAGTGTCCTAGACGATCCAATAACATAATAATAATAATAATAATAATTGCAGGGATGACGGAAGATGAGTCTTGATTTTTATAAGCTCCTCCATTAATTGTTGCAGGGCCACTAACAATGGGCTGATCCTTCCCTGGTGGATGTCCGTAACCACATCTAAAATTGAAGTTTGAATTCGAAGAAAGTTGATTGCTGTAAGGATTACAGAGAGAGAAGCAGTGATAAATGTTTGCACTAATTTTTCCTGGTACAGTTCTTCCATTATGCCATTTATCTGCTTTGTTACTTGTTCAATATTTGCCTGTAGTTGCTGAAAATGATGCCTGATTATCTCTTCTTCTCTTTTCATAATGTTCAGAGTGGCATCCAAAACCGATGTTTGATTTTTCATTAGTTGTCATTTCCCTTAATATCGGCTATCGTTTGTGTCATCTTTTCGGCGTATTCTGAATCTAAAACCCCGAATAGTGTATTTGCGATATTTCCAACAAAGTTTAAAACTCCTCTCTTTCTTCGCCTTGGATTGTTAGTTGATGCAAGTAACATGTTATTAGTGGCTAGTTCCGATAGCAGCTGTTCTACAGGGTCCGCCATCTAACGTTTTTTTTTTCAACTAGTGCTTATTTCGTGGATGGCAACACTTAGCTCATGTCTGATTTGACAGATAATTAGTTTTATCCTTCCGCTGAACGAATATGGTTGACAATCCAATGCGTTTTCGCTTCGCTAAGTGGGCCTGCGATCGACTTGCAGAAGATGCGGATTTTGCCAAAAAAATCATCTTTTCAGATGAAGCTCATTTCGATCTTGGCGGGTATGTAAACAAGCAGAATTGTCGCATTTGGGGCACAGAAAACCCGCACGCATTCATTCAAAAGCCGACGCACCCAAAACGAGTCACTGTTTGGTGCGGATTTTGGTCCAGAGGCATAATTGGGCCATTTTTCTTCGAAAATAAGCAAGGAGTGGCCGTTACAGTCAATGGCGATCGTTATCGGGCCATGTTGAACGAATTTTTGTTCACAGAAATTGAAGAGCAGGATATTGGCAACATTTGGTTTCAACAGGACGGCGCTACGTGCCACACAGCCGACGCTACACTTGATGTTTTGCGCCCTGTTTTTGAAAATCGCATTATCAGCCCCAGAGCTGATGTCGTTTGGCCACCTCGGAGCTGCGATTTGACACCGTTAGACTATTATTTGTGGGGTGCCGTCAAAGATAAGTGTTACGCCGACAAGCCAGAGACAATTGACGCTTTAAAGGACAATATTCGTGAAGCCATTGGTGAAATACAGCTGCACACAATCGATAATGTACTTAAAAATTGGACCGATCGTGTAGGCTACTGCATGGCCAGCCGAGGCAGCCATTTGAATGAAATTATTTTCCATCATTAACCGGAAGGATTGTAATTTGAAATAAAAAAAGAAATTTGAAAAAATATTCAGTAGTTTTTTTTTTTTATAGCATTTTCACAAAAAAAAGTTATTTGGCGGACCCTGTAGATGGCCGACGATTCCTATGTAGGCTTGATTGTCGTCGATCCTTTTGTATAGAGCTTGGAGGGAACTAGTGCACCTTGTATATTATATAATTCTGATCAAAGCGGTTTTCAGTTGGAAATCCATTCGGGAAGAACTTTGGCTATTGAAGGAGAGCAGAACGTGCAATGTATGGTGCAATCAATTTCAGCAACTACTCATAGCTATACTATTCAGCCACTAATAGGAAAACTTTTATCACCGTTATATTTGGTTTTGGAAGAGCCGACTGGACATTTTGGTCCTATAGTAGAAAAAAATTTATTCAGACCTGACAATATTCATGTAAACTCTTCAAAATCAGGAAAACTAACTAAAACATGGTTTAAAAATATTTATCTCCCTAACGTTGGATCTCATTCAATCCTTTTAATTGATTCGTGGGGCGGCCATTGTGACAAAATAATAGAACAAAATACTCCATCGAATAAAATAGTAGAAGTATGTATGAATGTTTTATATATATATAATTTTATAAATCTGACTTTGAATTTACAAATTGATTCATAATTAACGATATTAATAACCCCTATTTATTAGTTTTTATCAAAATTGTAATACTTTTAAAACATATGTGCGCGATAATGAATCTATCATTTTTAATTATTCATTTACGATTGTAAATCCGTAATCAGCGAGCTCAAAAACTTTTCTTTATTGTTTTTTTAATAAAAATTGATGTATTTTTCAAAATGTTGTTCACCATGTTGGATCCGCCATTTTGAATTTTCGAAATTTAACATCAGATTCGTAATCAGCGACCTCAAAAACCTTTATTTATAGTTCTTTTTATAAAAATTGATGTATTTTTCAAAAATTCGCCCGCCATGTTGGACCCGCCATTTTGAATTTGTTAAATCTAACATCAGATTCGTAATCAGAGACCTCAAAAACTTTTATTTATAGTTCTTTTTATAAAAATGTATGTATTTTTCAAAAATCCGTCCGCCATGTTCGATCCGCCATTTTGAATTTTTTAAATCTGATATCAGATTCGTAATCAGCGACTCCAAAAACCCCTAAATACTGGTTTTCACGAAAAAAACTGATGTCTGAAAGTATATACATGATGTGTTAGTGCTAGGGGTAGTTTACCCCCTTGAGGAGCTTTTTTCAGGAAAACGCAAAAACAGGTCAATTTTATTTTTCAAAATCGTCAGCGACTCCAAAAACCCCTAAACACTGGTTTTCAAGAAAAAAACTGATGTCTGAAAGTATATACATGATGTGTTAGTGCTAGGGGTAGTTTACCCCCTTGAGAAGCTTTTTTTCAGGAAAACGCAAAAACAGGTCAATTTTGTTTTTCAAAACACTGTTATTTTTGTGACGCAAAAATACAATTTATTCCGAAATAAAAAATAAGGGTTGCAACCCCCGGGGACCGGATTACTTACAAAAGGTTAGTATATTTACGAGACATCATTTCCATTTTGTTTCATTCGAAAAAATTCATTAGAACTTGAGATATTTAAGAAAAACTGTTTTTGGGGGTAAACTTTAGGGGTGGTTTTCACCCCCTAAACTTGCGTATCCGCAGATAAAAAAAAATATGTGTCTCTTATTTTTCGATGCTCTACAACATATTTCAATTTCATCAAAATCGGTGAGACACACTTGAGAACGTTTCCTTGTAAGTCATAATATACTACCAGATCCCATTCGTTTGCGATAATATTGGCAGCTCCTAGATTTTCGAAATAAATTCCTGGTTGATGGCTGAATGGTGTTATTTCAATAGATGCGGTCCTTGCTACTGGCGGTATTCAACATGTAAGCAACAGAGACACTATGGCGGACCCTAATGATATTCGTGGCCTCTTTCTGGGACTATGCTCCTGACTGCTGTGGGTTTCATCGCTTGCTGTTACATTTTCGTCGATGTTTGTTGGGTTATTCGAGTTTCCAGATGATTTTTTTAAGTGGAGGATTAAGTACTTCCTCTGACGGTTCTGCAGCCACAGGAAGTGGTGTCAGCTTGTGGATTGGTCGACGGCTAACTCCATTTTTTGTTCGTACATCTACCACCCGGACTAAATCATCTTCTCCTTTAATAACCTTGATGATGCGACTTAGCAGCCATTTTAGTGGTGGTATATTATCTTCCTTTATCAATGCCATAGTGCCCGGTAGAACATTTTTCTTCGTACGTTAACGATGCTGATTATAGGGTGCGCTGTAATAGATGTTTGGCTGCCTTGACTGCAGCTTCCCATAGTACACCAAAGTGAGGGGCTCGCGGAGGTATGAATCGAAAGTCAATGCCTCTTGAGCTGCATGCTTCCTTGATTTTATGTTGAGACCTTTCTGACGCTAACAGAAATTCCAAATGCATGGCCTTTGTTGAAAAGCAACAGAACAACGCAATGTACGATTTTTGAGGTTTCTTTCCGCGGATCTTGAAGTGAGTCCAAATAGGCCCACAAAAATCGACACCAGAATTCACGAATGGTCTTGATGGCTGAATTCTATCGGCTGGTAAATTATCCATCATCTGCATAAATAGCTTTGGTCGTGCTCTTGTGCATTGATCGCAGTGCTGTACTACTGATCGAGCTAAAGTTTTTCCCTTGATGGGACAAACTGTGTGGCGAGCTATTGCCAGTAGTGCCTGTGGACCGACATGTTTGTGTTCCTTATGAAGATCGTTCAGTAAGCATTTGGTTAAGTTATGAGAGTATGGCAGAAGTATCGGATGTTTGGCTTGATACGATAGGTTAGATGCTTCGAGTCTCCCGTCTACTCTAATAACCCTGTCGCTGTCAATAAATGGTGCCAAACTACTAAGGCTGCTGTCCTTAGATACTTCCCGTCTTTGCTGTAAGTGTGTTAAGTCATCCTTGAAGCCTTCTTGCTGCATTAACCTCACAATTATGAGCTGAGCTTCATTCTATTCGCGTGTGTTTACGACGAGAGTCTCTGGAACGCACGAGTTCTGTTTTCTAGAGTTTCTGATAAATCGTAATGCATAGGCTATGATGCGTTGAACTTTGCGGAATGAATTTTTATGATCTATGCATTCAAGAAGCGTTTTTGTTTCTGTAGCGACTGAAGCTACAGGCACGAATTTCCGCCTCCTTTCTATGTCACTTTCGACTGTTTTCTTCGCATATACTGGTGGCCACAAATTCTCCGACCCATGCAAAAAGGTTGGTCCATATAGCCACAACGTGCATGTACCCAGCTTCTCGGGCATTAGCCCTCTTGATAATACGTCAGCTGGATTATCCTTGGATCGAACATGTCTCCATTGCTCAGGAAAGGATAGTTGTTGGATTGTCGAAATACGATTCGCCACAAATGTTTGATATGAAGACGATGGAGCATTTATCCATGACAGCACTATCTCGGAATCTGTCCATAGGTAGATTGGGATATTTTTGATGGTGAGATCCTTTTTAAGACGATGTGCGAGTTCTGCGGCTAGTTTCGCTGCGCATAATTCCAAACGTGGCAGAGTGGTTTGCTTAATGGGAGCCACCCGATATTTTGCACATAGTAGTCGTACTGCAATGACCTGATTACTATCGAAGCTGCGGACCCATATGCCTTTTCTGAGGTATCGGCGAAAATATGTAATTGTATCAATTTCGGAATTTTGTGGGCAAGTACATGCCTTGGTATTTTTACGTTATTTAATGTCTTTAGTCCTTCGCGAAAGCTCAACCAGAAGGAGTGTAACTCCTGAGGAAGGGCAGCGTCCCAATCGCATTTCAGCATCCATAATCGTTGTAGAAAAATTTTGGCTGTTACAACGACTGGTCCCATGATGCCAAGTGGATCAAAAAGTTGAGCTGTCTCTGAATATGCTGTGCGCTTTGTTACTCGATGACTGTTGCGTCCTGCTGCTTTTATGCATAAATCATCACTTTTGGGCCGCAATATCAATCCCATGGTTTTGATATGATCTTCTGATTTGCTGCAGAAATCCAGTTGTAGCTCCTGATCTTGTGGTATATTTTTCAGCAGACTGGGGTGATTGGCGGACCACTTCCTGAATTTAAATCCTGCTGAGTGCAACAAAGATAGCATTTGCGATTGCTTTTCCATCGCTATGATTAAATTGTCAGCCCCTGTGAGGACGTCGTCGACATAAAAATCTTGCCTAAGTACTTCCGCCCCCAAAGGGTATTGGTCAGCCTGCTTTTCCACTAGCATCTTCCAACATCTAATTGCTAAATACGGAGCGCTTGTAGTTTCATATGTTACTGTACAAAGCTCATAGCATCGTAATCGAGCAGTAGGGCTGTTTCGCCACGCCATGAATCTTTTCGATGTCCGCAGTGAAAACGAATCTGGGCATGCGGAATCGTAATAAAATTGAGAACACATCATATTGTATGGTGGGTCCAGTAAATAGTAAATCGTTTAGTGATATGTTACTGGATGTTTTAGCTGAAGCATCAAATACTACGCGAAGTTTCGTAGTTGTGCTTTCTGGCTTGATGACGCCATGATGTGGTAGAAAACTATACGGCGTCTGGACTTCATTGAAATTGATTTCTCTCATGTGGCCTAATCTTATATATTCTTCCATGAAGCTGATATATTGTCGTTGGAGATCATCATGTGTGCTTAATTTTCTTTCGATAGCCATTAAAAGCTGATATGCAATATTCTTCGATTCTCCTAATTTTTGAGGATCATCTCTGAATGGAAGTCTCACGATAAAACGTCCAGTTTCCTCTCTTCGTGTTGTTTGTATAAAATGTTCTTCACAACGTCTTTCGGCAGTTGGCATTTCTGCATCATCTAGTTGGCATTTCTGCATTATCTAGTGACCAGAATTTTTCGATTTGTAGTTTGAACTCTTCATCTTCGGAGCAAATTCCACAGGTTACTTGTAATTCTCGTGACTGGTGGACTGTTCCTGATGCCATCCACCCGAAGACGGTGTTTTGTAAAATTGGTGATGAGTCACCCAATCTTATTTGTCCTACCGAAAGAGTTGTATAGTATAAACCTGCTCCAATCAATACATCCATATTGTCTGGCTAATTAAACCGTGGGTCTGCTAATTGTATATTAGCCGGTATTTGCCATGCAGAGATATCTATTGTTTGTGAAGGTTGTGGGGAAATAATGCGAGGTAACACATGAGCCTCCAATCTAGTACTGAATCCATTGATTCGTGACTCTAATAGCACATTTACGCGTGTTTGAGCTCTTTGTTTGCGTGAGCCAATGCCTTCGATGCTTAAGGTTTCTGGAGTTCAAGTCAGCTCAAGTTTTTTTACTAGCCTTTCACTTATGAAATTTAATTGTGAGCCACTATCTAGGATGGCTCTGCACTCAATGCTAGCGCCATGCTGATTGGTCACCTTTATACGGGCTGTGCTCAGTAACACATAGTTGCTAGTTTCCGCCGTCTTCGTGGTTAGTGAAATGGCTTGATCATTTTTCCTGTTTGTTGATCGCGGTGCTTGTGTTTGTGTTGTCCTTTGTTCCGGGGGGCTTCCTTGGCTACGAGGTGTGATTTCCGTGTGTAGCAACGTGTTATGCCTTTTTCCACACTTAGAGCAGTGTTACAGCGTCTATCCTGTAGCATATATATTACAGCCTCTTATGGATGCAATATAGTATTAAAAGGAAAAAGGTATAGGAAAAGTTGGATCAAGGATCATATGGCTTGAAACACGCTTGTTTACGTTTGGTACATAACTTTTTCTTTTATTTACAAAAATAAAATTACTTCAATAAACAAAAACAAAATACATCAATCACTAAAAAATAGAATATTAACAACACATATATGAAAAAGCAAGAATAAATTAACAAAGGTATATAAAAACAGATAAACGAAAATTAGACTTTAAAAAACTTATAAATAATTCTTGAGGTTTCTGGAATTTATAGAAGAAAAAAAAAATAGTATTAGTTAAATGAGAAATTGCCACCCGATGAATATAAAAACTGTGGTGAATACCAACAGTCTGTTTTTATTAAAAAACCTATCAGCCCTAATTTCTGCGTAGCATCAACAATATTTTTCGTAGAAAAAGATTGATAATGTGTGGTTCGTAGTGGCGGTGAATACCTGCCTAGACTCTAATTCTAAAAATGTTAAAACACGGTGGAAACCTGCATTCGAACATCCCTGGAATCGGAATTCAATGGTTTGTTGTAACCAGTAAATGACTTATGGTGGAAACCTACAAGTCATTTACGGTATATGTGGCGGTGGAAACCTGCCTAAATTCTAACTTCGAAAATACTCAAATATGGTGGAAACCGACACCCGAATATTCCCAAAATCGGAATTTAATGTTTTGTTGTACTTGCCTAGTAAATAACTTATGGTGGAAATCTATAAGTTATTTACGGTCTATGTGGTCTAAAGCTGAAAATGCTCAAATATGGTGGAAACCGACACCTGAACACTCCCAAAATCGGAACTTAATATTTTGTTGTCCTTGCCTTGTAAATAGCTTATGGTGGAAACCTATAAGTTATTTACGGCCTATGTGGCGGTAGAAACCTGCCTAAGTTCTAACACTGAAAGTGCTCAAATATGGTGGAAACCGACACCTGAACACTCCCAAATTCGGAACTTAATATTTTGTTGTACTTGCCTTGTAAATAGCTTATGGTGGAAACCTATAAGTTTTTTACGGCCTATGTGGCGGTAGAAACCTGCCTAAGTTCTAACACTGAAAGTGCTCAAATATGGTGGAAACCGACACCCGAACACTCCCAAAATCGGAACTTAATATTTTGTTGCCCTTGCCTTGTAAATAGCTTATGGTGGAAACCTATAAGTTATTTACGGCCTATGTGGTGGTTGAAACCTACCTGGCGGTTAAAACCTGCCTTGATTCGAATTCTAACGTTGTTTTATTGTTCCCATAGAGTATGGGTAACTCTATCTATTTTTTTTAATCAAAATGTGCAGAATGATTGGGTCCCAGTTTGTAATATCAATCCCAAGATTACTCAGTGCCAGTAGACATAGCTGGGTAGTGTCATGGAGCGTCTTTATAGCTGTTGCGCTTTCTGTTGTCACTGCTGGCTGTGCTAACAATTTGTTTAGCAGCGCGGTGACCAGCAATCGCTTATTTTCATATCTATCACATATCAGTTTCCATGCCGTAACATAATTGGCGTCTGGTATGGTCAAGTCCCTGATCAATTTTTCTGCTTCACCTGTTAGACTGCCCTTCAGATACCACATCTTCTGGCCTGCAGATATGGACTGGTGGTGTACCAATTCGGTGTAGAGATCGCAAAACTGTCTCCATTTGAGGTAATCCTCGTCAAATTTGGGTAGTTCTATTTTTGGAAGTTTGATAGCGGACCTTACACATTCAGTTGTAGTGCCAATTGTATTAGTTGTTGCTTGCTGTTGACACCGACTCAAGCCTTCATGGAGTTGTAGCAATTTGTCTCGAGTCTGTTCTTCGAGATCTAAGTACTCTTCTATATACTCGAGAAGATAGACCTCACCTACTTGTTCTATTAACCTTCTGTGTAAATCTTGAATTTGTTCCCACTGATCTCTTATTGCTCTTATCATCAATTCATACGAATTGGCCGACTGCAATGGTGAGTTCAACGATGACTTGTTGATTAGCCGTTGCAGGCCTTGCATCAAACATGCCTTATGCCGAGCAATTCCGCCTGGCTGATGATCCGTTTCATTCGAAACAGCTGTAGTGTTATCTATGTGTGATTCGTTAATGTCTGAGCTTCCGGATGCTTGCGTCTGATCATGTTGCGGCTGCGTTTGTTTGACCTGATCCTCTGTAGTGAGATCAGCCTTCATTCGGTCCAGAATATCTTGTCGGATTTCCTCGTATCCGGTTTTGATGCCTTCATAGTATCCTTTCGCAAAATATTCGTGATCTAAGTTCTCACCATGTTTGGTGCGTAATTCGTAATCCGTGGACTCGAAATTGTTCCACAGCTGCTCCAATGTTTTCAAGCGAATGGATAGATACTGCTTGGTTTTGCGAGCAGTACTATCCTTCTTGTAGTTAATCGCAATTCGCTGAATTTCTTGCCCTGTAGTTTCTTGTCGGGCAGCAAGTTCATGGAGTTTCATCTTTACGTGCAAAGATCACATCGGGGTCACCAATATGAATCCAAATGCTTTTATTTGGAGCGAGCTAAGGTGCTTGTATCTTCGCTCTGTACAGATTTGTGATCGTGGTGCAATGTACCACTTCACAATTAACCGCTGGATCAATGAAGCAAAAGGTTTGATTTGATTTGATTTGATTTGTTGTGGGGGGAGGCAAAGCACCCCGAACGCTCAGACTTCAAGTCCATTGCGCTCAAAACCCCCGCTCTATTTGAACTTCCCCGTTATCCTAATGTACCGGAGAATCTCAAACAGAGATCGAGAATCGAAGTCCTCCATCCTCATGACATCGGCGCCAAACGCGTCCCTACGTGCACGAGAGAACGCAGGACAGTCACAGAGGAAATGCTCTGTGCTGTCCTCCTCCTCCCCACACGAGGGGCACGCAGGGTCGTCGATGATTCCCAGGGTATTCAAGTGTTTGCCAAGTGTGTTATGCCCTGTAATTGTCCCTACTAGAGCCCTGCAATCTTTCCTACCTAAGCTAAGTAAGAATTTCGCAGTATTCTTGTTCGGACTACCTATAAAGTACTTGGTACGTCTGCAGGTACTTAGGCTGGACCATCTGTCTCCGTGAACTAAGTCAACGTGTCGAGTTATCCAGTTCTTCAACGCCGCAGAGCTAATACCAATAATGGGCTCTGGACCTATGGGATGGGAGTTAGCGCCTTCCCTCGCCAGGGAATCTGAAGACTCGTTGCCTTCTACTCCCTGGTGGCCAGGGACCCATATAAGAATGACTTGATTGCACTTTGCAACCGAATTCAATCGTTTCTTACAATCTCGGACTATTTTTGTCCGAGTATTGGGATTAAGGAGAGTGGCAAGGGCAGCTTTACTGTCGCTGCAGATACCTATTCTTCTACCTTGCCATCTCTGGGCAATTATCCAGTTGGCCACTTCTAGAATGGCAAAAACTTCAGCTTGGAAGACCGTCGCCATGTTTCCAAGTGAGTAACTGTATTTGATCTCCTCATTCAAATACCATCCAGCGCCCGTACCGTTTACGGTCTTCGAGCCGTCTGTATAGAAGATGTCGTTGAGTCCATTCAGTATTTTGTTTGGATCTTCCCATTCCTCCCTTTTTGGGAAGAGAATTTGAAATCTTCTTCCGAACATTAATATTGGGGTCATATCGTCCGCCGGCATATTGAATAAAATGCACTTTTCTTCAAGCCTTTGTGATATAACACCATGTCCGATAGCATGTTTACCGTGCCAAAGTCCGCACTTCTTTAGGCGGCACACGGTCTTCATTGCTTCTTCTTGGATAGCAATGTCCAAGGGTTGCATGTTAAGCATCGCGTTGAGAGCTGCACCAGGTGTCGAGCTAAAAGCTCCTGTTATCCCTATGCAGACCTCTCTCTGTACTCTGTCAAGAACAGAACGAGTCGATTTTATCTCCGTTCTGTTCCACCAGACAAGCAAAAGGTTTACTGGATGAATGAATCAAAAGCTTGCTGAGTACCGCTAGCCGGGTTGTTTGCTCGAAGAGAAATTCTGATTAAAACACCTACTTCTTACTAACTGAACCATCCTTTAATATTTGTCTTCTCTTAAATATAATCAAATTGAACACATATTCGAAATTATTGCATTCATATGCGACAAATTTGCCAGTTGCATAATGCTTACTATGCGAAATTGTATGGGGCGCTGACCGGTGAGTCGGCGAACGTACGTGCATGGGGCAATGACCCATGCCGGTGCATTGCGCATTCGCGGTAATCTGATCGTGTTTGTCGCGTATGAATGCTGACAAATAATTTTTACAATTGGGTCACTTAGCTAAATAGTTCTTAGATTTTATGTTTTTATATTAAATAGATTGATGTTTTAACTAGTTTAAACAAATGCTGAAATTGTTTGTTTCCGAAGTGATTCGGTGACCTAGCAGGCCAAGGAATCGGTCCACCTCGTCCAATCCAGCGCTCTGGGTAATTTTCATTTAACCTTGCCCTAACAATGTTCCCAGTATGCGCAGGTGCTCCGTCGAGCTGTAAATAAATTGCGCTTCTGGTGGCCAGGGGGATGTCCTCCAACAGATCCGGAAGGGTATTCTCCAAAAAGTTCGAATATAGCTGACTGTTCAGCACTTGGGGCAAGATGAAGGGTCCTATCAACTGGTTGCCGATGATGCCAGCCCAGACATTGACACTAAATCTTTGCTGGAAGGACCGACACCTGGTCCTATGTGGGTTCACCAGGTGACCAGGTGTGGAAGTTTGTGATGCCATCCCGGGTGAATTGCGATTCATCCGTCCACAGAATTCGGTCTAGAAACCTTCTGTTTTCGATGTCAGACTCGAATAGCCAAGTGCAGAATTGCAATCGTCCTTCGGAATCTCCTTCCCTAGTGCTTAGACCGGGATATGGTGGTATGGATGTAGCCCCTCTCGGTTCACAACGGTCCAAACTCTCCCTGAAGACAATCCTGACCGTCTGGCGACCTGCCTGATGCTTATTACAGGGCTGTTCCTGACGATGTTGAGGATTTGTTGGTCGGGGTCCGCTGAATCGGCCGATTTTCCTGAAGGCGTTTCTGCTCTGGGGGCGGTTACACTTCCGCTTTCTTTTAACCTTCTGAAAGTCCTTGAAAATACCTTTCTTTTGGGTATATGCCGATTCGGGAATCTCCTTTGGTATTCTCGTACGGCCTTACTATCACTTCCTTCTACTAAACCCTACACGTAAATTATATCGGCATACTCTTCAACACTGAATTCTGCCATTTTATCTTAATTTTTTCTATTAAACACCCGGTTTTATCGCTTGCTTCTTCAACTGTGGTCAATGTCCTTTCAAACTTACCCATTTTTATACAATAATTCATAGGAGGTATTAGAAACGGATCGTCAGGATACTTAAGAGTCAATACTGGATATAATAAACTAATAACGCTATTTAACGAGATTACATTTATTATTTTATTACTGTTTTGCTTAAATAATAAAAATGTATTACCTCTGTTTCCTAAACAAACATTTCCGAATTTGCTGTCATAAAAATTGTTTACTTAACGACTTTTTCCATTATGGTGCAATAAAGTAATTAGGTACCTGTGAGGATGTTTTAATTTCAGGACTTTTGCAACCCTTTTCTACCTGGGCATGTTGCACCTTTTTGGAAAGGTAATTAGATAGGCAACTTAAAAAAAATAAAAAGTAGGTATGTTAATAACATGAATTTCGGAGAAAAGTGGGGCGAAAGGTGAAAAATCGTGAAATAAAAGTTAATTGTTTCAACTTCCAGGGTGGATTACGGCCAAGGGGTTGGGGATAGGGGGGTGGCCGCTGCGATGCGTAGAAAAAAAGATAAAAATACAAGAGCGGTTCCCATATAAGGCAAAATCCTGATTTACGAATCACCCTGTAACTGCCAAAAGGTGCGAGATGCCCCCCCCCACCCATACCATTTTTTGCTTGTCTCGGTCGGACCTTTCACCCCCTGCAGTATTGACCTCCCACCTCTGAACACCCTGTATACATCGGTAATATTAGTAACAATGTAACATGCTATGAAACATGTATTTATTGTGAAACCAAAACATCTTATTTTACATAGTAACATAACATATAATTTAACGTATTAAAGAAATCAGATAAGACTTTTTTTTATATTTAATTAAAATAAACTAATAGCAAAAGCTTAATTTCAGTGGTTTATATAGCTTTGCTTAAATTACAAATTAAATGTAAAAAATAATAGAAACGCAAATGTGTAATATTAGTGAGTTTTTTGTTATTAAGTAGAGGCACAAAGTTGTTCCAACTTTGGTGAATATTCAGAAGTTTTTGATTTCATGCAGCTTTCGAGGCTTTCTTCATTAAGCGAACTTCTTAATTTGTTTTTAATAATAGTCATATCTGAAAATAATTCTTCACAACAGTAAGTAGATCTGAAGATTGTCAAGATACCAAAGGCAGATCTTTTCACATCATAAAAATCAAGGTTCAAATATAATTTCTTCCTCCTTCCTACATTTTGAAAGATCCGTCCACTGGTGTGTGACAGCCAATTTAGGAGCCATATGTCTGAAAATGCATGAGAATTCGGAGAATCTGTTTTCACAGTTCGTCCAAAATTTGGTCGCGCATTATCATCGAGACATTCAGTGGTTGGATGTATCGCGAGAAAGCGAAAATAATCAGGCGGCTCCTTCAGGGAAGAAAATACGCGAGTAGACACATATTCAACAAAAAAATTCAGTTCTTTTCAGAACTTCCAAATAATTAACCATTTAGTAAAAATTAAAATATGTATTTACGAACCGAACACCTTTTTAAAAAAGCGAATGATATGAAATATAATATATGTTGTAGAGCATCTTCCCAAGTCATTTTGTATATAATGCTTTTTAAACTCTAAGAAGGCACAATAATTAAAATTCTGATGTTTTTTTTGTAACATAAAACTTTATAGACTTAAAAACATAATCTGAACATGATATATTATAAAAATGAAATAAAGCTGGAAACAATTCGAAGTGTATTCCTTTTAATGTATACCTTCTAAAGGTGTGTAAGATTTGTACTGATAGAGTTCCGGTCCTCCGTATCCGTATAGGAGCTTTCCTTTGCCATTCTCGTCATAGTATGGATATCTGTATTTTGGTCTGCATTAAAGAGTAGCAAAAATGAGTTGATATACTGTGATTATAACTTAAATGAGATACTACCTTTCAAAGTACTGGAAGTTAGGGGCTCTAGGCTGTACAGTTGCTTTGGTGAAAGACATTAAGGATACCACTAGAAGGCAGACCTGTAACATAAAAGATGTAAAAAATTAAAAAAAGGAAAAAGAAAAACAGTAAAGATATTAAAATTGGTGGTTATGTTGGAATTCCAAATTGGGAAAAAATCGCATTATAGTTGAATTTGTTTGTAAATAATGCAATTCATTTTAAAGAAGCACATTTTGGTTAAAGAAAAATGTTACGTAAATTAACAAAATTTATGCGCTACATTCTGTTTATTTATGTAAATATTTTTTTATTGGAGCGAGCAGATGATATTAAATAAAATAAATTGGAGATTGATTAAGGACTTTTGAAGAAATTTGATTTAACTCTTTACGAAGGAAGCTTCAACTGAGTTACAATTAATAGAATATAAAGTTTAATAGATAGTCTAATTAACGAAAAAATTTTATAAAAAAAGATAAATTTGTAGAAATAAATAACTCGAGATAGATGAAAACTACCTTTATGGCGCGGTAAAGTATTACAATGAATAGTGATAACTACAGATTCAGAAAGAAAATAAAGCTAAAAGCACACGAGTTCCATAAATACAAAATGGAACTATGTTTGGTTGGGGACTTTACTAAGTATTTTTGTTTATTATTTCAACATCCTCCCTTAAACAGAAATCAAGCCCATCTTGGAAGCACATAAGCCAGTTTTGAGAATGGTATTGCTTTGGTAAGGGTATCAGCTACCATCACATCCGTCTGTATATACTGCACATCAATGGTCCCTTGAACAATCTTATCACGTACAAAATGATGCCTCACATCTATATGTTTAGTCCTAGGATGATAGCCATCAGAACCTGAAAGTTTGACTGACTGTATACAGGGTGATCCAAAAGTATGGAAACGGCTAAATAACTTTCGAGGAATACATTTTGGAGCAAAAAGTTGTAGGCAAAAGTTTTAGGAATTTTCCCCAGCTATTCAATGGTGACCTTAGATTTGACCTTGACCATGGCCTTGAAGGTCATTTCAAGGTCAAGTTGACTTTTTTAAATTGGTACCCTTATTTTTGACCACGGGAATGGAAAGAGCGGAAAATTTTACGTCCAACTGTGACCTTTACCATGACCCCGAAGGTCATATCAAGGTCAAAATGGCTCTTTAAGGAGGAACCTGCATTGTTACTGCGGATTTGCAAAGAGTGGAAGTTTTGTGTCCAAATGTGACCTTGACCACAACCTTGACCTTGAACATGACCTTGGCAATGACTTTGAAGGTTATATCAAGGTCGAGATGGTTTTTTGAAGGGGAAACCATGTTTTTGACCACGGAAATGGAAAGAGCGGAAAAGTTAACCACCATGGAAATGAAAAGAGCGGAAAAGTTAACGACCGACCATGGTGAAGTCGATTAAGGCAAGGTCAAATGTGTCATGGTCAAGGGCACATCCGGGCGCAAAACTTCTGCTCTTTCCAAATCCGCAGTAACAATGCAGGTTCCGCTTTAAAGAACCATCTTGACCTTGATATGACCTTCAAGGTCATGGTCAAGGTCATAGTCGGACATTAACTTTTCCGCTCTTTCCATTTCCGTGGTCAAAAACATGGTGTCCCATTCAAAAAACCACCTTGACCTTGATATAACCTTCAAGATCATTGCCAAGGTCAAGGTTGTGGTCAAGGTCACATTTGGACGCAAAACTTCCACTCTTTGCAAATCCGCAATAACAATGCAGGTTCCTCTTTAAAGAGCCATTTTGACCTTGATATGACCTTCGAGGTCATGGTAAAGGTCATAGTTGGACGTAAAATTTTCCGCTCTTTCCATTTCCGTGGTCAAAAATAAGGGTTCCAATTTAAAAAAGTCAACTTGACCTTGAAATGACGTTCAAGGCTATGGTCAAGGTCAAATCTAAGGTCACCATTGAATAGCTGGGGAAAATTCCTAAAACTTTTGTCTACAACTTTTTTCTCCAAAATGCATTCCTCGAAAGGTATTTAGCCGTTTCCATACTTTTGGATCACGCTGTATGTATACATTGCCTCATTCTTCAGTAGATGCCAAAATGCTTCTTGAAGTTGCTTCAACCACATTTCTTCTTGTACATACACAAGATGACAAAGACATATATTCTGCTTCGGTTGTCGATAGAGCAACAGTAGGTTGGCGTTTAGAGTTCCAGCTGATTGCTCCTCCCTGAAACGAGAATGTGTAACCGGTGCAGGAACGTCGCACTATGATATATTTGGACGATTTTTTTTTCCATTTATCAATTATCTCCCGGTAGAATAATGCTATTGAGATGAATTTTTTTTAAAATGAAAGTGCACACTTTGGCGGATATGGAAAAAATACTAAAAAGTTGTGATGACCTTCATTTGACCTTGAAAATTATCCTCAAAGTTGACGATTTTTAGAAAAAATTGATATTTTTGGATGTAGAAACTATATAAATTTTTCCTTTAACTTTATTTCTGACTGAAATTCTTCGGGAGGTGTTTTAGAACTAGAGAAGATCGATAAAGGTCATTCGAAGATCACGCGGAGGTCATTTCAAGGTCATTATCCAGAGGACTACCACGAAATCGCTTTTTTCGCAGTCTGACCGGGAAAAGGACTGTAGATTCGGTCTTTGGATGCTCAGGTCGAGATACAGCCTCAAGGACAGTCGGTAGTGGCCAGTCTAAGGTCATCCAGAGGTCATGTGGAAGTCAATTCAAGGGTCATTTGGTGGGAATCAGCAAGAAATCGCCTTTTTTCGAAGTCCGACCGGGAAAAGGAGTTTGGATCCAGTTCTTGGATGCTCAGGTCAAGTTATAGATTCAAGAATTATGGCTAGGGGCCAGTCTTGGGTCATTCAGAGGTAATTTGAAGGTCAATTAAATGTTCATTTGGTGGGAATCACCAAGAAATCACATTTTTTCCGCAGTCTGACCGGGAAAAGGGTTATAGACCCAGTCTCTGGATGCTCAAGTCGAGTTATAGCCTCACGGATTATCGGTAGTGGACAGTCTAGGGCCATCCAGAGGTCAATTGAAGGTTATTCAGGTTCATTTCAAGGGAATCACCACGAAATGGCCTTTTTTCGCAGTCTGACCAGGAAGTGGATTGTAGATCCAGTTCTTGGATACTCAGATCGAGTTGTCGCCTCAAAGATTATCGGAAGTGGCCAGTCTAGGGTCACCCAGAGGTCATTTGAAGGTCATAATCAAGGGAATCACCACGAAATGGCTTTTTTTCCGCAGACTGAACGGGAAAAGGAGTGTAGATCCAGTTCTTGGATGCTCAGGTCAAGTTATAGCCTCAAGCATTATTGGTAGTGGCCAGTCTAGGGTCATCCAGAGGTCATGTTAATGGAATCACTACGAAATCGCTTTTTTCCCGCAGTCTGACCGGGAAAAGTATTGTAAATCCAGTCCCTGTATGCTCAGGTCGAGTTATAATCTCAACAATTATCGGTAGTGGCCAGTCTAGGGTCATCCAGAGGTCAGTTGAAGGTCAGTCAGGCTCATTTCAAGGGAATCACTACGAAATCAACTTTTCTCGCAGTCTTACAGGGAAAAGGATTGTAGATACAGTTCTCGGATGTTCAGGTTGAGCTATGACCTCTGAATGACCCTAGACTGGCCACTACCGATAATTCTTTTGGCTTTAACTCGACCTGAGCATACAGGGACTGGATTTACGATACTTTTTCTGGTCAGACTGCGGAAAAAAAGCCATTTCGTAGTGATTCCCTTAAAATGACCCACAAATGACCCCTGGATGACCCTAGACTGGACACTAGCTATAATCCCTGAAGCTATAACTCGACCTTAGCATCCAAGAACTGGATCTACACTTATTTTCCTGGTCAGACTGCGCAGAAAAGGCGGTTTCGTGGTGATTCCCTTGATTATGACTTTCAAATGACCTCTGCGTGACCCTAAACTGGCCACTTCCGATAATCTTTGAGGCGACAACTCGACCTGAGTATCCAAGAACTGGATCTACAATCCACTTCCTGGTCAGACTCCGAAAAAAGGCCATTTCGTGGTGATTCCCTTGAAATGAACCTGAATAACCTTCAATTGACCTCTGGATGGCCCTAGACTGGCCACTACCGATAATCCGTGAGGGTATAACTCGACTTGAGCATCCAGAGACTGGGTCTATAACCCTTTTCCCGGTCAGAATGCGGAAAAAAGGTGATTTCTTGGTGATTCCCACCAAATGACCATTTAATTGACCTTCAAATTACCTCTATATGACCCTAGACTGGCTCCTACCCATAATTCTTGAGGCTATAACTTGACCTGAGCATCCAAGAACTGGATCCAAACTCCTTTTCCCGGTCGGACTGCAAAAAAAGGCGATTTCTTGCTGATTCCCACCAAATGGCCCTTGAATTGACCTTCAAATGACCTCTGGATGACCTTAGACTGGCCACTACCGACTATCCTTGAGGCTGTAGCTCGACCTGAGCATCCAAAGACCGAATCTACAATCCTTTTCCCGGTCAGACTGCGAAAAAAGCGATTTCGTGGTAGTCCTCTGGAAAATGACCTTGAAATGACCCCCGCCTGATCTTCGAATGACCTTTATCGATCTTCTCTAGTTCTAAAACACCTCCCGAAGAATTTCAGTCAGAAATAAAGTTAAAGGAAAAATTTATATAGTTTCTACATCCAAAAATATCAATTTTTTCTAAAAATCGTCAACTTTGAGGATAATTTTCAAGGTCAAATGAAGGTCATCACAACTTTTTAGTATTTTTTCCATATCCGCCAAAGTGTGCACTTTCATTTTAAAAAAAATTCATCTCAATAGCATTATTATATCGGGAGATAATTGAAAAATGGAAAAAAATCGTCCAAATATATCATAGTGCGTCGGTCATCTTCTGAGCTTGCCCAGTCTGCATCACAAAAACCATGAGTCATATTTTCCTTTAAATTTTGTTTATAGCTCAGTCTATAATCTTCAGTGCCTTTCAAATAACGCATGACTCTTTTAATGCTATCCAATGTGACATTTCAGGTTTATTATTGTATTTACACAGCATATTTATAACGAAACTTATGTCTGGTCTTGTAATTTGTGATATATACAATAAACATCCAATTATCTCTTTATAGGGGATTCCATTTAATATACCTGATTCCTCAGAAATCTCTTTGAACTTTGTACTAAAATCTATTGGAGTCTTAACACTTTTGCAATCAGACATGCCATATTTATTTAATACTTCGTATATGTATTTTTTCTGATCTAAATATATCACTCCTTTCCTCCTGTCTCTTTCTACATGTATACCAATACACTAATTTATATCTCCTAGATCCTTTATTTTAAATTGTTTTTTTTAGCTCATCTTTAATATAATTTTTAGATTCCATATTATTTGTAAATAAAATTATATCATCAACATAGATAGCTAAAAAAATCATGTTATCGTTGTCCACAATTTTATAATAGATGCAAGGGTCCAATTTATTCTGTGATAAACCCATTGCTTTAAGTGTAGAGCTAAGCTTCTTGTTCCACTGCCTGCTTGCTTGTTTTAACCCATATAAGGATTTCTTTAATCTACACACTTCTTTACTATTGCCATTACCATACAGTGGTGGTTGCATCATGTAAATCTCTTCCTCTACATCGCCTTGTAGAAAAGCTGATACAGCATCCATTTGACATACTATATGTCTAAATCAAATTTATCTGCCAAGGCAAACAAATATCTTAAAGACGCATACCTTATTACCCAGTTAACTGTGGCGCCCTCATTTAAAAGTGGGCACAGTTTTGTGTCGTCAGAATCGAGCCATGACGAGTATATTCGTCAATCACAGTATAAGAGTACGTACACACTAGGCGTTTTTCAACGCGCGCTTTGGCAACGCACGTTTTAAGAAATATGAAGTTCCATTACGGTGTTCACATTCAAACGCGCGCTTCTGGCCAAACGCGCGCTTCTGGCCAAGCGCGCGTTAGACGCGCGCTCTCAGATTTTGGTAAGAACGCGCGTTTGGCGGGCGTTAGCCGCGCGCTTCTAGATACATGGGCCGCTATTGTCTCGTACATGTTAACGCGCGCTTTCGTGAAGAGTGGACCCACGTTCGCGGAAAATGGTGATTGATCATTTCGGATTTTGGAGGAGCCAGACAGTACTAACGCTCGCAAAACGCCGTGCTGAGCGCGGTGTGTGTACGCTATCAACGCGCGCTGAACGCAACGCCAAGCGCCGAGTGTGTACTAGCTCTAAGTTGCGCTGGTAAGATAAGGCCATACACAAAAACCTGTCCTCAGATCGTGATAATTCTATGAATTTTTGAATGAATCGTGGGATAGTCAGTATCGTTTGCTTATTTTTGGTAAACAAATTGATTGAATTCTTGGAACACTAAACCGAGGGAGACAATTTCCAAGAAAATTTTGTGCCTCTCAGTTCATGTGCTTTGTATTTTGAATGGTTTTTTGTGGACATTCATGCAATTAGCCCTTTTCTCTGCCCGACAGCTTCCAATTCTTTTATAAAATCTAAATTATTTTCAGACTGACAAGAGTTCTTGTAGTTTCATATTTTTTGGTTAACATCTAAAAAACGTTATCATCGCACACAAATAAATTCATTATGCGAACTGGTAAACTTTTTCAACCAGTGCATACCGGGACGCATGAGATCATCTCAAACTGTTTATATTTTCTACTTGTTTGTTTTATTCCGGCATAGCCTCAAAATATTCTAAACATTTTTAACACTAGAACTACCGGCGCTCAAGCTTTTAATTTTGATAATTTTTGGCACCTTTAAAGTAATATGCTTTCACATTTAAATTAACCCTTTATGGGGCAATGTATTTCTGCAACATACTGAACGAAGTCCCATAAAATTACATAACAATTTTATAACGCGTAACTGCGTAGTGTTATAGAAATACAACAAACCGTTCCTTATTTTTAGTTATTACATTGACAACTAGATGGCGTTATTGGCCAAATATTGTCAGTCGAAGCTGCAAACTTGTGCAAACCGGATTACGCTGTTTGTGTGAAGTTTCAAAAATAAAGTTTTGTTGAAAAACTAGAAGGTTTTGGATTGGAAATAGAGTAAAGGTAAGATAGTTATCTGTTTAATGCAAATGTGACCTTGTATGAAAAGTTGTTTCGGAAATGATTTGTGCGTATTTTTCAGTGTGTTGCATTAATGCAACACTGCGTAACTATACCTAAGGTTGATTATAACCTACTTTTATAGCATTTCAATTTTTTTGGGAGGAAAATGAGTCGTCGACGTCGAGTTTTGAACATCAAGGAGTTGGAGGAAATATTACAAAACTGGGACAATAGTGAGGATGGACTAGATGTCTCAGATGATGATGATGTGGCCGATCCAACATACGGAATCCAGTTAAATGAGCTAGATAGTACGACGGAGGATGAAGAGCAAGACCCTAACATAACTGAACAGGATATCACAAGTCAGAACAATACATCTCTACAGGCTTCCTGCAGCCGATCTGTTAGAGCAACTATTACTAATTCTTCTACATCTAAAAAACTGCAAAGCAATGCAAGTACACAGAAAGTAAAGGTGATCTGGGAAAATAAACATTTGCAGCTAAATGACGAGCAACTGAGATTCCACGGCTCAACTGCATTGCCAATTGAATTACTTGAATTAGACACACCCTATCAAATATTTTCTTTTTTATTTGCTGATGACATTATTGACCTAATAAGGGACGAAACCAATCTATACAGTGTACACAAAGATGCAAGTAAGCCTATAAATGTTACAAGTCAAGAAATAAGGCAATTTATTGGTATCGTGTATTACATGTCCGTCATTCATATGCCCAATATAAGGTCATACTGGTCTCAAAGTATAGGCTTTGTTCCTATAAAAGAGATTGTGACATCTAAACGCTTTGAACAGCTCAGGCAACGAGATAGCAAAATGTTACCATACCAGCATGAGGATTCAGATCGATTGTACAAAATCAGGCCACTGATTGTAAAGCTGAATCAAAATTTTGCGAAAGTTCCCTTGGAAGCTGACTTAGCCGTAGATGAGCAAATGTGCTCCACAAAGGCTCGAAGTATTTTGAAGCAATACTTACCAAATAAACCCAATAAGTGGGGATTTAAGTTATATGTAATCAGCGGCGTTAGTGGTTTTGCCTATAAATTCGAGGTTTATAGTGGACAAGAAAATAAGGTGGATATTGGCGATCCTCAGTTAGGTGCATCGTCTAATGTAGTAGTATGTCTTGCTAAGGAGGTACCTACAAACCAAAACTATCGCTTGTTTTTCGATAAATTATTATGCGTCACTTCCTCTGATAGAATACTTTTCGAAGCGTGGAATTTTGACTTTGAGTACAATCAGAAAAAATCGCATTCCTAACTGCAAACTGCCAGATGAAAAACAGTTAAAAAAAGAGTCACGGGGAACATCTGTTCAGCAAGTCGGTAGTTATAATGGGATAGATATTACTGTATTAGCATGGAAGGATAACAAAATCGAAACGTTGGCTTCGAATTTCGCTGGCAAAAATCCTACTTTTACAGTATCTCCTTACTGATAAATCCCAGAAGCAATATATTACAGTCGAACGGCCTTTCGTTGTTCCAGAATACAACCGACATATGGGTGGTGTCGATTTATTGGACTGCATTATGGGACATTACAAAATAAAACTTCGCAGCAAACGATGGTATATCAGGCTATTCTATCATTTACTCGATATAACGATGTCTAATGCTTGGCTGTTGTATAGAAGAATACACGAAGGAAATGAAAGATCAGGAAAAGTTCTCAACTCAGTTGACTCTAGAGTAGCTGTTGCAGAAACATTATGCAAGTATAAGACAGTACAGAAGAAAAGTCGGAAGTCTGCAGTAGAGATAGCCATTCAAAAAAACAAAAAGAAAGGACCTACCTCTTCCACCCAAAGATGTTCGAATGGACGATTGTGCACATTGGCCAATATGGAAAGAAAAACGTATGCGGTGCAAATTTCCTGGCTGCTCAGGATTTACTCAAACTATTTGTGAAAAATGTGAGGTCGGACTTTGTTACAACAAAACTAACAATTGCTTTAAAGATTTTCATGTCATTTAACTCCATGTTGCATAACTACAACGGATGATTTTATTTTTGAAATAAATACTTTTTTTGTAACATTTTTTTTTCAATAATTTTCCTTCTAATTTTAGCCTATGTAGAATATATTATGAAGAAAATTATTTAAAAAATTGAACTTGCGCCACAAAGGGTTAATAATTATAAATGTAAATAGGTTCGCGATATGTCGTAATTCTGAACCTTAATAAGATTTGGTATTACTCTTAAGAGTTATTTTCAAAAAATATGATTAATTCAAGCAAGAAATTTAGTACTGGTCAATTTGACCGGTCTTGGTAGTTCTAGTGTTAAATTTGAGAATATGTTTTGTTTTTCTCAAAAATTGCAATTTAAATAGCCAATGGTCACTGATTTATACGCACGACGAGTATACTCGTCAATACTCAAATTTTGCTACTTTTCCATGAAGAGTATACTCGTCAATCACAGTTAACTGGTTACTGGTGAAAATACTTCTGAATAATCTATTCCAGGCTTTTGTGAACAGCCCCTAATGACAAGCCGAGCCTTATATTTAATTGTTTCTCCATTTTCGTTAGTTTTTTTCTTAAAAACCCATTTGCATGATATGGGACCTTTATTGTCTGGAAGAGTAGTAATTTCTCAAGTATTATTTTCTAATATAGACTGATACTCCTCATCCATTGCTGTTTTCCAATATTCAGCACCAGAGCCCGACAAGGCTTCTTCAACAGTAAGTGGATCTGGGAATTGTTGAACACACATGAAGTTATTATGTCTCTGATGAGATCTTAAAGTAATATTTCTTGTGAAACTACCAATGCTAGTATCATCATTTGAATCGGGATAATAAGTTTCATCATCAGTCATCCCAAAACCCCCGGGAATACATATAAACACAAGCCGTGAAGTAGAAAATGCATACGTAGTGATGTAGTCCGAGAATCGCCGCGAAATATCATTGCTTCTTATAGCGGAAGATGCGAAGTATGCCGCTCCACTCGTCAGCACTGCTAAACTATAACTTTTACGCGAAAATGATATTCTACTAACTACAACTATAGAGGAATACCTTTCTAGTGATATGAAAAACTTTATAGTGAAAAGAACAAAATATTACAGTTTTTTGCACTTAAACACAACTCTAATCATTTCACCGAACAAAACAGCAGCGGCAGGTCGACTTGACAGCACGATTTTCCCTGGTAATTTGTTCGATGGGCAGTAAGAGTTACTTTTGAACGCAAATATCTATAATATTTTGTTCTTGCCCCTATAATAATTTTGGTACCAAAAGAACGGTATTCCTCCCCAGTTATAGTCAGTAGAACAGCACTTTTTCGTAAAAGTGGTAGTTTAGCAGATTCGCCCTGTGGAGCGGAATGAATGGGCTCTACCGCCATAAGAAGCAATGTTATTTGGGTGCAATCATCGGACTACAACACCCTATACATGTGGTAGTGAGCAGGTCTACTTCATGGCTTGTTATATGTTTCCCGGGGTTTTTTTTGTCATCCTATTCAACACACAACTATCAAAAGATGTGTCTGTGCTCGAGTGTGAAGACTCATCTTGAATCTCACTCTGTGTACTATCACCATAATAACTCATAATTTTCTGCATTAAGAGGAATATTAACAAGATGTTTGGTTGGTACGGGTTGCAGTATGTCATTATCAACATTATAATTTGAATTTTCAATAAATATGACATCCCTACTAATTATTATCTTTTTGTTTAGTAGATCACACAGTCTATATCCCTTGGAATTGTCACAGTATCCCACAAAAATTAATTCTCGTGATTTACGATCCCATTTTAAGCGATTTTGTTAAGGAATATGTGCCATGGCCTTAGAACCAAATCTTTAGATTTGAAAGGTTTGGTTTCTTACCAGTTCACTTTTCATAGGGAGTTACCTCTGCTAAAGCCCGTGATGGTGATCGGTTGACGATATAGGCGGCAGTAGTGACTACTTCTACCCACAACTGTTTAGGTAGCTTTGCTTCAAATAACATGCATTTTGCACGTTCCACCAATGCACAGTGGTTTGAATGCCCGAAAAAAGGGAAAAAACCTAAAGCTGTGAAGCCAGACAAAAAATGTATAGCACCCTCATTTTTCGAGGGTCAAGGATTACGAATCTGGCGTTATTTTTAAATTTTGATTAAAACCAGGGCCGAATCCAGGGGGGTGAATTTCTAAATATGCGAAATAACAACTGCGATGCATGAATTCATAGGTTTCAGGGGTCAAGGATTACGAATCTGGCGTTATTTTTCAATTTTGATTACAATCAGGGGCGGATCTCTTCAAAGGGGAGGGCAGCGCGCATCGCGTTCTGGGCCGTTTTTGGAGGCCTTTTGCAAGCGAAAGAGCAATTTTGAGCAGGTTTTTTTTTGTGATCCATAAAGTACGTCACTAGGCCTAGCACCGGCTGGTGCGGGATTTGCCGGGTCCAGCCGGGTCCATGACTAAAAGTCGACGTGAAAACGCCTCATGACGCGATATTTTTGACGCTTTTAAATTCCCACGCCGCTTGGCCTACAAGTGTATTCGCGTAACTGCCTGTATGATAAATGTATTTCATCTATGTACAAGCCTAGGAACCCCGCGGTTGGTAAATTACAGATCGATTTTGCGTAGCAAAGCGAGATTTTCGGCGGTATGCACTTAGCGCTCGACCGGCAGTGGAAAAATTACCATATTAGCCCCCTGTTTTCGAACGACCCGTTCGTACAAAATTCAAATCCCTTCACCACTGGCTGCTTTGAACCTTTCTGAGGCCAACTGGCAAAAGAACTGCACAAAAATATTGATTTTAGAAATCGAGGTTTTTTCCCTTTTTTCGGGCTTTCCAACCACTGTGCAATGTCCGGTTCATCCGCTCCGCTAGCCCGTTTTGTTCAGGCGTATATGGAGTACTGGTCTGGTGTTTGATACCAGAAGCTGCTAAAAAAACAGTGAATTCTTTATTACAATATTCTTTTCCATTATCACTTCTTACAATTTTTCTTTTCTTTTCTAATTCATTTTCTACTTCTTCTTTAACATTTTGACACACTGATTTAATATCAATTTTGCTTTTGAGAAAATAAACATAAACTTTACGGGAATAGTCATCAATAAAGGTTATGAAGTATTTTGCACCACCAGCAGATGGTGTCTCCATTGGACCACACAGATCTGTATGAACTATTTCTAGTAATGCTTGCGCTCTCGAACCAGAATGTGGAAACGGCAATCTTGTTTGTTTTCCGTCACAGCATGGCATACACACAGTATCAACATTTTGATTAGTGATGGTTATACCCTCGGCACATGTCTCTAACCTCTTAACATAAGCCAAGTTTAAATGACCCATTCTCTTGTGCCATGTAATAAGATCTGACTTATTTTCAAATGAAGCAGCATAAGCATTAACAGTAATGGTATTCAGTTTATACATGTTGTTGACTAGTTTGGCAGTTGCTATCAGAATTTTGTTGGCATTATATACATATATTACAGCCTGTGTTAGTGAATTCCACTTTACAACCATTTTTGGTTAACTGACTAACGGATAACAAGTTAACGCTGAGCTCAGGAACCAATAAAACATTTCTCACCTGGATCGGAGACTCTTCTTTGCAAAAAGTAGTTTGAATGTTTACTTTACCCATATTTTGCACGGAGACAACATCATTATTAGCCACCTTAACCCATTAATGCGCAAAACGAGGATTTTGTGCACGCAAGTTCAATTGTACGATTCGAATAGCAAATTGGGGCCAATTTCCTCCAAATTCGTATATAAGGGGTTTTTGGGGGTGCTCTTTCAAAATCTGATATTTGTTTTGCACAAAAACTTCAAAAACCCTATTATTTTTTGGGTTTTTTCAAAAAAGTGCCGATTTTTTGTGGTCATTTTTCGTCTCAAAGTCGATTATCTTGTCGTTGCTGCTATTGAATGATCATATACCTACCAGAAATCGCGGTCCGAATGTCTACACGTTCTCAAACCATGGTTTGGATTTTTTTTTTTTGCTTTGGTTTTTGCAAAATTTTTCAAAAATTGGCCAAATCCAAAAAACCCAAAGTAGTCCAAACAATTCTGAAAAAATTTACTTGTTTTCCTTGGCTCATTATAAGCACTTTTTATCATATAAATTTTTTTTATCCTTTTCGTGTAAAAAAATCGCGAATGTTTTTATTACATTGCTGTACAAAATGGCCATTTTGCAAAAACCAAAGCAAAAAAAAAAATTCAAAACCATGGTTTGAGAAAGTGTAGACATTCGGACCGCGATTTCTGGTAATTATATGATCATTCAATAGCAGCAACGACAAGATAATCGACTTTGAGACGAAATGACCAAAAAAAATCGGCACTTTTTTTTAAAAAACCCAAAAAATAATAGGGTTTTTGAAGTTTCTATGCAAAACAAATGCAAGATTCTGAAAGAGCACCCCCAAAAAACCCTTATATACGAATTTGGAGGAAATTGGCCCCAATTTTCTATTCGAATCGTACAATTGAACTTGCGTGCACAAAATCCTCGTTTTGCGCATTAATGGGTTAATTTGCTGAATCGGAGATGCTTGTATGTCGTAGATCTAGTCAGAGCGTCTTGTCATATGCATTGTGGCACCTGAGTCAATATACCAGTTATCCTTATCCACATTACTGTATGCTGAAGAAACTGCAGAAAACTATTATGGTTAGATTTCTTCACTGTGCATTGATTCTTAAAATGTCCATATTTATTACAATTGTAACAGCGAGGGCCTTTTCCTTTTGGATTGTTATTGTTATTAGAGGTATTCTTATTGTGCTTTGTGAATAACACAGAAGACTCGGAAACTTTCACCTCCTGTAAAAGTTTTGTCTTAACAAAATCTGATGAAATTTTTATGCCGGAACTTTCTAGACCCATGATCATTAGTTTATAATTATCCGGTAAACCTGCCAGCATGAGTGTTCCTAACCATTCGTTATCAACTTGAAAACCGATGTTTCGTAATTTGTATGCTGTACTCATTAATTTATTTACGTATTCCTTGACATTTGAATAACTATCCAGAGATGTATTTATTAAGTCCCGCAATAAGCCGATTCTTCTTGAGAGCCCGGAGTCCTCGAACGCATTTTGTAGCTTCGTTCATACTTCCTTCGACGTTTTTGCATTTTCAATGTCAACAAAGTTTATGGGTTCGACCAACAAAATGATTTTGAACTTTGCTTTTATATCCTTCTTGACGTCGACCTCGGTGCCAGGATCGATACATTCCCATAAATCCTCGTGTTCTAAATAGGCACCCTTATTCTCCTAGTCGTTTTCTTACGATACGACTAGCCGAGACACATTTTTAAAACTGAATTTCTATGCAAAATAGTCTATTGGGTTGTCACGTCGTATGAAAACGACTCGCAGAATACGGGTGAGGATTTCACGGCAAACTTCCACGTGGAATAATTCTCCCGACCGGCTAATTTTTCAATTTGTAGTTTAGACGTAGCCATTATTCGGGGTGATGTTTCGATGAAATACTCGCAAATTACTTATTCTTTACAACTGTTCGATACTTTATAACAATAAATATAAGATTTTCTATCTACTCAGGTATACAGAGACGGCCCATAACCTGTAGAAATAAATAACTGGAGATAGATGAAAACTACGTTTATTGCGCGGTAAAGTATTACAATGAATAGTGACAACTACAGATTCAGAAAGAAAAGAAAGCTAAAAGCACACTAGATCCATAAATTAAAAATATAACTATGTTTGGTTAGGAACTTTACTAAGTATTTTTGTTTATTATTTCAACAATATTTATTTCGAAAAAAATCGTTTTTATAAATAAAATTGATAAACAATACATTTTTGTTAGTCTGTACATTTTAATCGTTTTACAAACACAAACTAAACATACCTTATAAATTCTTGATATTTTTTAATAGTTTAAATTCAACTAATTAAGAAAACCCTTGAAAATAGTACCACAATAGCAACCTGAAGCACGCAATTGCGACATTTCAAGATTTACAAAATGTTACGACAAACTACATTTTTTAGTTCAGTTAAGCTACATGAAAATGCGTGAAACTCGTCGGATTGAGGGAAAAAAGCGTTACCAAAATTGTCACGAAAAAGTAAGAAGTTGTTCCCACTGCACGGACGCATATATGTATGTATATGGCTAGGCAACCTGTGTAGCGACTAAAATTTCATCAGATTTTAATGAAAATTTGAGGCCACAAATTTTTAATTTTATTGAAATTTGCAATTCCAAGATGTTGTATCTAACTGTCTGCCAATATTTCCCGATTTGAACGGATTTTAATTAAAATTGGTACAACGATTATTTTGAGGCTAATAATTTTGAATTTTATCAAAATTCGCAAATCCAAGATGGCAGATCCAATATGGCGGCCAATATTTCCTGCTTGCAACGGATTTCAATGAAAATTGGTACGATGATTGCTTTGAAGCCACTAATTTTGAATATTATCAAAATTTGCGGATCCAAAATGGCGGGTCCAATATGGAGACCAATATTTCTCGATTCCAACGGATTTTAATCAAAATGGTACTAATTTTGAATACTATCCAAATTAGCAAACCCGAGATGGCGGATCCAATATGGCTGCCAATATTTATCGATTTCAACGGATTTTAATGAAAATGGTTTTGAAGCCACTAATTTTCAATATTATCAAAATTTGCAAATCCAATATGGCGGGTCCGATATGGCGATCAAGATTTTTCGATTTCAACGGATTTTAATGAAAATTGGTACTGATTTTGAATACTACCTAAATTTGCAAATCCAAGATGGCGAATCCAATATGGCTGCCAATATTTATCGATTTGAACGGATTTTAAGGAAAATTGGTACGATAATTGTTTTGGAGCTAATTTTGAATATTATCAAAATTTGCAAATCCAAGATGGCAGGTCCAATATGGCGATCAAGATTTCTCGATTTCAACAGATTTATTGTATCACTAGCTGGGTTACCCGGTTTCACCCGGCATTGGGTAAATACTTACTAATTAAACACTTCTCAAATGTTCTAGTTTGTTATATCCTAGAAATTGTTTCAACCTGAAAACCCCTTTATGGATCCGCTATCTTGAAATTCCAAATCTTAATAATATTCAAAATTAGTGGCCTTAAAATAATCATTGTACCAATTTTCATTCAAATCCGTTGAAATCGGGAAATGTTGGTCGCCATATTGGGTCCGCCATCTTGAGTTTGGAAATTTGGCTAATATTCGAAATTAGTGGCCTCAGAATAATCATTGTACTAATTTTTAGTAAAATCCGTTGAAATCAAGAAATTTGGTTTCATATTGGACCTACCATCTTCGATTTACAAATTTTGATAATATTCGAAATTTGTAGCTTCAGAATAATCATTGCACCAATTTTCATTCAAATCCGTCGAAATCGAGACATTCTGGACGCAATGTTGGGTCCACCATCTTGCATTTAGAAATTTTGATAATATACAAAATTAGTGGTATCAAAATAATCACTGTACTAATTTCCATTACAATCCGTTGAAATCGAGAAATTTTGGTCGCCATGTTGGATATGGAAATTTTGACAATATTCGAAATTAGTGGCTCCGGAATAATCATTGTACTAATTTTAATTAAAATTAAAATCCGTTGAAATCGAGATATTCGGTTGCCATATTGGAGCCGCCATCTTGGATTTACAACTTTTGATAATATTCGGAACTTGTATCCTCAGAAAAATCATTGTACCAATTTTCATTAAAATCCGTTGAAATCCCCCGCCAAGTCGAGCGCGAAGCAAACACTGCCGTACCATGCTTTACTGGAACCATTTCGCCGCATTTTCAGGCCCCTATTTGAGAACCTCTGGATAAGACCAGAACACAGAAATTTTCGTCATCCAGTAAGCTATAATCACATACCTAAAATCCAAAATTTCAAGTCTGTAGGTAATTTAGTTCCGAAGTTAAGCGAAAGCAAAGTTTCGCATTTATGACACTCACTCACTCACTCATGATCATCAGAATAGAACTAGTACTTCCCATAAACTCAGAGAGCTGAAATTTGGTACAGAGTTAGGGTTTAATGGCCACATAAAGGGAAAACTATAAAAACTAGGATAATCGAAGATCTGGAGTACCTGGTGACATCACCGAATACAACCGGCTTAGGCGTAAATACCGCGCCGATCTTTCAGAAATTAAACCGTCTAAAACGTCTAAAAGAATAAATAATGAACGCGAATGGGCAATACGAAAAACTGTTGCTACTGTACAAGAATCAGAACCGGAAAAAAAAGAAAAGAAAGATTTGTAATAATAAAAAAAAACTACTCCTTAAAGAAAAAAACTGTGTCAAATAAGAAAATCTAATAAAATAAATCAATATGCCCACGTTTCTACAAAAAGAAGTGAAATCCCACCAAAAACATTCTGTAAAAAATAGCCAAGTCTCGATGAAGCTGCTTGTTTATCTCTAAAAAGTAATGAAATCTAGACAAAGTCGTACCAAGTCTAAGGTTCCTTACTGCTATTTCTTTATTATTATAGTTAATGTTGTGTGACTTGGCCGTTGAAGGGTACACAAGGGTACAAACCAGCCGCCATCTTGGATCCGCCATTTTGAAACCCTACGTATTATCCGAAAAAAAAATTAGCCTATATGTTAAGTTGGAATATGTGCTACCTTCGGACAAAAAATGAAAAATATCGATGCCAGCGTTTAAGCGTGATTGAGCAACAAACAAACAAACAAACAAACTTTCATTTTTATATACAGGGTGTTCAGAGGTGGGAGGTCAATACTGCAGGGCGTGAAATGTCAGACCGAGACAAGCAAAAAATCGTACGGGGGGGGGGGGGGGGGGGGGGGCATCTCGCACCGTTTGGCAGTTACATGGTGATTCGTATATCAGGATTTTGCCTTATATGGGAACTTCAAAAAATCACTATTTGGAAGCCCTTTCCAAAAAAGTTTACACCACCCCCCTATCCCCAACCCCTTGGCCACAATCCCCCCTGGAAGTTGAAACAATTTACTTTTATTTCACGATTTTTCACCTTTCGCCCCACTTTTCTCCGAAATTCATGTTATTAACATACCTACTTTTTATTTTTTTTAAATTGCCTATCTAATTACCTTTCCAAAAAGGTGCAACATGCCCAGGTAGGAAAGGGTTGCAAAAGTCCTGAAATTAAAACATCCTCACAGCCACCTAATTACTTTATTGCACCATAATGGAAAAAGTCGTTAAGTAAACAATTTTAATGACAGCAAGTTCGGAAATGTTTCTTTAGGAAACACAGGTAATACATTTTTATTATTTCAGCAAAACAGTAATAAAATAATAAAATTAATCTCGTTAAATAGAGTTATTAGTTTATTATATCCAGTATTGACTCTTAAGTATCCTGACGCTCCGTTTCTAATACCTCCTATGAATTATGGTATAAAAATGGGTAAGTTTGAAAGGACATTGACCACAGTTGAAGAAGCAAGCGATAAAACCGGGTGTTTAATAGAAAAAATTAAGATAAAATGGCAGAATGCAGTGCTGAAGAGTCTGCCGATATAATTTACGTGTACGGTTTAGTAGACGGAAATGATAGTGAGGCCGTACGACAATACCAAAGGAGATTCTCGAATCGACGTGTACCCATCAGAAAGGTATTTTCAAGGACTTTCAGAAGGTTAAAAGAAAGTGGAAGTGTAACCGCCCCCAGAGCAGAAACGCGAGCAGGAAAATCGGCCGATTCAGCGGACCCCGACCAACAAATCCTCAACATCGTCAGGAACAGCCCTGTAAAAAGCATCAGGCAGGTCGCACGAAGGTCAGGATTGTCTTCAGGGAGAGTTTGGACCGTTGTGAACCGAGAGGGACTACATCCATACCATCATATCCCGGTCCAAGCACTACAGGAAGGAGATTCCGAAACACGATTGCAATTTGCACTTGGCTGTTCGAGTCTGACATCGAAAACAGAAGGTTTCTAGACCGAATTCTGTGGACGGATGAATCGCAATTCACCCGGGATGGCATAACAAACTTCCACAACCTCCACACCTGGTCAGATGTGAACCCACATAGGACCAGGTGTCGGTCCTTCCAGCAAAGATTTAGTGTCAATGTCTGGGCTGGCATCATCGGCAACCAAGTGCTGAATAGTCAGCTATACTCGGACTTTTTGGAGAATACCCTTCCGGATCTGTTGGAGGACATCCCCCTAGTCACCAGAAGCGCAATTTATTTACAGCTCGACGGAGCACCTGCGCTTACTGGGAATATTGTTAGGGCAAGGTTGAATGAACATTACCCAGAGCGCTGGATTGGACGAGGTGGACTGATTCCTTGGCCTGCTAGGTCACCGGACCTTACTCCACAGAACTTTTTCTTATAGGGAATGATGAAAGATGAAGTTTACTCAAGACCAATCAACACCAGAGAAGAATTAGTTACCAGGATTGTGACTGCAGCCACGAAAATACGGGAGAGACTGGCTACCATAGACCTCAAACGTGAAATAAAACGAAGGCTACTTGCATGCATCGAAACTAGCGGAGAACATTTTGAACAGCTTTTAAAGGACAAACGTTTTAATTGTAATTAGTTTTTAAGCGAACAAAATGTATTTTTTAGTAAACTTAAGTATAATTTCCTAAAAATTCGAATTATCATGATATTCTGTAAAAGGATTTTTGTAAATAAATTTTCGTATCCTTTTCCTACAATTCGAATTTTATCAATTTGGATAGTTTATTAATTCATTTATTTAATAGTTCAAGTTTTCATTTCTGTCTACAGTCCCTCGACAGTACTATGTTTTTTTTTTTTTTTTTTGTAATATAAGAAGTTTCAAATCAAAATAGGGATAATATTCAAGATTATTTATTAAATATTGTTTTATTCATAATTGTAACACATCAGCAACCTTTTTTTTAAATTAATTTATTACAAAAGTCGTTTAGTGAGGAATATTTTAACTATTATTCACTCCAAAAGCAAAATTAATTACTTAAGATCAAACAATTTTAATTAGCTTAAATACTTAATACTAGCTAGTACCTATTTGATAGTTTTATGACAGATAAAACTTTGTCTGGTCTTCTATGAAATTTTCGAGTTTAGTATGAGCTGGGGTCCTTAAAATAAAAATAATTTTTCTTGATGTGGAAGGGTCTATTTAATTGGTACATACTCAAAACAATTTCATCTTTAATATTGTGAATATTACCTTTGAGTTTTTTTTTTAATACAGAGAAAATTAGGCACAAGGTCTGTATTAAAAATGGTACAAGCTAAGATGAATGGATTCAACAGTAATATCGGAAATTACATAAATGGATATGAGGCATACAAAGATTGTGTTAATATATACATAAAAAATAGAGAATATGATTTTTAAAAAACTAGTCCAAAGAGTTTTTAACATTATGAGATTTGCACAAATGTAATGCATTTATTGCCTCACTCATATTTTGTAGAAAATTATAAAATTCTCTCCACATGATTTAAGAATTAATCGCATGTTCGACCTTGCCTTTTGTACCGAGAGGAAAATAGTTCTTTAAAATATTTAAAAGTTGAAATACTCGTATTTTGGAATTCTTTATGAACCAAATAAAGCGCAAATGTTATAATAAAGGTCTTAGGATAAGAAAACATTGATGGGTAACTCTATTTATTTATACTGCAGCGCGGTTGCTATTTATCACGAATTTGTCAATAATAAGAAAGAGATATTATTTGTAATTCTAACAATTTTTTTTTATAACATAGTTACTCTAGGTCCTCTGATCAATACAAACACTTTAAAAATGAAAAGTAAAAATACAAACCAAACTACGAATTCTTTTAAAGAAATTTTGAGCAACATTTTTACCTGACCTCAAAATTTAATTAACTCCTCAAATCACGTAAATTTTCAAGACACCAACTGCATTGTCTTGATCAAAATGCACACAATTTCCATGACACGGAGTTATTGCTTCGAGAGGCTTCAAAGTGTTCCCATTAAAAAGAACGAAATTTATCTTTTTTGCGATAAACTTACAGAAATTAGTCCTCTTAGCTGCATATCGATGGTGTCATCTAGTTGGTATGGCCCGATCAGAGATCAATGCGATAATAAGAGCGGGGTTATGAAAAGTATCAACTGTCAGATTATACAACTCTGGTTACTGTTATAATCGGATGTGTAACTGCACCTTAACTTCTTCAATACTAAAGTGGTACTGAGCTATGCGATATTTTGCGGTGATCGCTTCGACTGAAGGCCTCCCTTCTTACCGACACCTGGCCAAGTGTGAACAGCTGTTTGTCGTATGTGTCTCTTGCCTCCACTAAAAGTGAAAGTCTCTGGGCTGGAAATTTCACCGGAGATTATTACCTAAGGTTTGGTTATCATACTGAATTAACTCGAAGATTCTCGTGATCATGGATAAACACGAGCTATTTTAGATATTACAGAAGAATGAATGAAGATATATTGTTGAATTAATTTAAGCCAACAATTGTATCAGATTAAAGGACCCCGCACATTTTGTATGGAAAAGTGCGTACAGTCAAATCGACTGAAAATTTAGTATGTTGTACTTCAGGACATCCTGATCAAAAGTTCCCATGGGCGCAACTTCAAAAAATGGCCAGTTTTAGAGATACAGGGTGTTTCATTTTAATAGACGTACTCACATATCTCGAAAACTACGCATCCTAGGAAAAAATGTTTCGGACAAAAGTTATAGAGTACCACAAGGGTTAACTAGCGGTGACCTTGCCTTTGACCTTGAAGTCAAGGATCAAGGTCATTTCAAGGTCAAATCAATTTTTACATAGTGATCCCTACTTCTGACCCCGGAAATGGAAAAAGCGCAACATTTTGCATGAACATGAACAATGAGTATATGTATGTCGCTAATATGTTTAGTTTCTTTAATTATTTCGATTACCAGCGTCTCTTATATAATTCGACAAGGTATCAGTTATGGATAACTTATAGACCTCATGAGGATCAGAATAATGAGCCTATAAGAGGTTATTACTGTACTTGTGTATCAGGTTCGAGAACATTAGGTTGCTGTGCACATGTCGCAAGTGTGTTATGGTTCTTAGGGTATGCGCGACACCAGCCTCATATCAAATATCCAAGCGTCACTTTACTTGATAATATAAGAGACGCTGGTAATCGAAATAATTAAAGAAACTAAACATATTAGCGACATACATATACTCATTGTTCATGTTCATGCAAAATGTTGCGCTTTTTCCATTTCCGGGGTCAGAAGTAGGGATCACTATGTAAAAATTGATATGACCTTGATCCTTGACTTCAAGGTCAAAAGCAAGGTCACCGCTAGTTAACCCTTGTGGTACTCTATAACTTTTGTCCGAAACATTTTTTCCTAGGATGCGTAGTTTTCGAGATATGTGAGTACGTCTATTAAAATGAAACACCCTGTATCTCTAAAACTGGCCATTTTTTGAAGTTGCGCCGATGGGAACTTTTGATCAGGATGTCCTGAAGTACAACATACTAAATTTTCAGTCGATTTGACTGTACGCACTTTTCCATACAAAATGTGCGGGGTCCTTTACAGCTAGCATACTGAGTTTCTCTTTTCTTGTCTTCTTGTTCTCCTTTAAGAAGAAAAATAATCAGTTGTATTTAAACCATGCAGCTTACAGGATAGAATTTTAATTGATAATTTTAAATAAGTATAGCATAAGCGAAAGTTTCAAGTAAAAGTTTGTAACAAAAGTAACAGCTAGATATTAAAATAAAGAGAAAATCAAAAACCAAACTAAATTAAATATAATAAATTAGAGTGTTTATTTCCCATATTTTCGACATAGTGCACTGATTTCCAGTATAAAAATATAATAATAACTAACATTAATCATTTTACATGTCTACAATTTTATTAACATATATTATAGAAAATATTGTTAAACTCGAAAGACTTCTTGCGTTTGACATGGCTTAAAGTACCTCGATGCTTATTTATTTTAATTAACTCCCCAGAGCCGAATAATATTAAAAAACGATTTTACTATTTTTAACTTAGAGTTTGAGATCGCCTCCCAAATTTTAATGAAACTTTGTAGGAGTGTCAAAAGTGATGAAGATACAAAAAATATTTGTCGGCTTCCTGAAATATCTAAAGGATCGAGTACATGGTATCCGCACTGATCCATGCCGACTAGACGGACAGATGAGGATAAATATTGTACTCCGCTCTGTCGTTTCACAGCTGTCTGATGTGAAAGTTAGTTAAAAAAGGGAAGAATTACTTTATATGTTGATGTTTCCGGATTCTTTTATAAATAATTCCCTAAAAATCCTGAAAATAAGAAAACTTTTCATTTCACAAGTGCTTGTCATCGATAAGTTAAAGAAGATATTTTAATTCGTTTATTTCAATGTTTTCTGCAGATTTTTTTACATCGCAAATGTGGAAACATTTTTAATTTAAGGTTTACACAATTTGAAACGAAATTTTATGGATAGGGATAAATTCGCGATACTTAAAGTTAGAAATTCTGGGAAGAACAAGTAACCGACAAAGAATTTTGGAATGAAATTAGAAAGTTTAAAATTATAAAGTAAAACTACAAGCATCAGTCAATTTATATATAGTATGTATTTCAAAGAAGCTCTGTGGATTTCTATGTTATCTTTACGTGTAATGTGAGGACTGTCTGTTCAAAGCCAGCAATATATATTTTTCAATAATTTCAGTTAGAATTTTTAAATTTTATCCATTCCCATCTCCAAATGTTTCTATTTACCTATGCAAGTACTGATCAAAATTAGCTATTTAAAAAAATAAAAGAATAGTATAGACATATTTTCAAAATTATCCATTTACTTATTTAGTTATTTTTAATTTAAAAAATTTATAAAATTTCTTTTGAGTACTACATTTCATTTCACAAACATGTTTAATTAGAAAGGGGAAGGTTATTTAACTTATAAATAAAACAATTACTCCATTTTAAAATTATAACTATATATATATATATTAACATCATTACTCTTTCTGTATGAGTTATCTTGTTTATGACAGGAAAAGAAAAGCTATATATTGTAAAAACAATATCCCATTAAGATTACCTTAGCTCTCTCTAGCAGCTATCAGTCGGCTACTTATTAACGAAGTTTCTTTACGAGTAGTATTACAAAAATGGATAGAGCGATAAAAAGCAATTACAAAATTATGAAAGTACTCGCATAAGTTTAACTTCAAAATTTAGTAACTTACACTTACACATGTTCCGTTTATTAAAAGTTAACAGAGAAAAATTGAGGCATGAAGAAAAAGTAGTTGGCATTAAAGTGAACGTTACGTCTTACAGGCTTTTGGAGGAGTGAGCGTAACTTGTAGGTCTATTGAAAATTTTACCTCTCTTCCATGTCTGGATCTTTTAAGCTGAGCTCGACGTATTAGTTCAAAACCAGAATTAAAAGAGAACAGTCATTTTACCTGTGAAATGCTGCAGATGCCTGTATGCAGCAGAATTAACAAGACAAGATGAACTTCATACAATTAGCGCATTTCATGGTATGATGATCTTAATATTTTCTTATGATCTGTTTATTGATTTACAAAGAATCGTAGTTCAGTGCTCCTGAGTTTAACCAATACAAAATTCATAGAAAGTGAAATTGGAAGAGGTTAGCAAAGCGTGTGATGTAAGATGTTAAAAAATTGACCGTTTACTCTTTTTGTGATGCAAGAGGTTATCTTACTGCAATTCTACAGAAATAGTTGCATATGATCACATACGCTTTGATAAAATATCCATAAATATATATATGTGATATATCTGTTTAAATCTTTGGTATAATCCTTAATTTCGTACGTTTCTTTAAGATATTAATTACATATTTTTTATAATCCCATATACCGGACACATATAGGAGTATCGCAGTGTTGTTAATTAATTAGACTGGTTTGAATAGTGTAGTTCTAAAACATAGTGAACTGTGGTTTTAAATTCCATTTTAACTTACAGTTTACCCCACGTGCTGCTGTTGAAAAATTGGATAGTTTATAAAGAATTGCCTGAAAATGCTTATGTTACACTACTGTAAAAAAAAACTATAAATTATTAAAAGCATTTTACGTTTACAATAAAAACTGGTTGAAATATCGTTGGTAAAATTTGAATGACCAATGACGAAAAAGTAGATATTGAAGATAAATAAAAGCGTGTAAGCACTAATAAATGTTACATCTTATTAGTAGCATATATGTTTAATCTTCAGCTTATGAAGTGGGCCTATTGTAATTTTTGCTATTCTTGTCTAATCGTAGCTCACAATCTAACGTAAAAATACGAATACCATATAACAAGCGCTTTATAAGCGCGAAAAATGTGTGGTCGTGTTTTATTGCTTTCGTCTTAAAAGTGAAGAAAATCGGTGCTATTTACAGAATTTACTTTTGTGCCTAGAATACAATTATTCGGTTCAACATTTTGGAACCCCAAATAAAATTAGTTTATATCGTTCAATAACGCAAGAACAATTCAACTTGATTTCCATTTTCTAGTGATAAAGGTATACTTTAAACAAAATAACTCCTTCTTTTTAGACACAAGCAACAAGAAAATACGGCTCATAACTCAGACTCATTCAAGGGTTTGTATTGCTATTTTTGAAATATATTATACAAAGGGTCTAGCCGGTTAAGAAGGTGAAAAGTTCCCCCAGCGCTTTTGAAAAATAAAAAATACCCTTATATAGTACATGAAAAAGTACATCTTTGCTGAAATTTTCAGACCCATAGACCCTTTCATAACCTCAAAAAAAATTAAAACATGATTTTCAGTGTTTTGGCTATATTTCGGCTTCTTGTGGATGCAGAAAATTCTCTTTTTCTCAAATTATAGGGTCTTTTGTCAGCTACAACATGATATTTTTTTTCGAAATTTTTGGCAGGAAATTCAAATTTTTATACAAGTTCGAAATTTTTAAAATTTAATTAAAAAAAAAAATAGAAACGACGAAAAAAAATATATTATTTCCTGGATGTCAAGCCATCTACATATATTCATGAATTATTTCAGATTTTTAGATTTGGTGCAACAGGGTCAAAATATCGGAAAACTTCAGCATTTTTCGGTATTTTTACTTCTTTTTTAAGTCTGAATATTTTTTGAGTATGAATTTTTTTTGAGTTATTTTCTACCTTGATATCATCCAAGCAGTTTTTTAAATTTACAAAGAGATCATATTATCAACGGTTTTCCACCTAAAGGCAAGATTAGTAAGTTGACAAAATGAATCCGAAACAAGTGCCCTCTGCGATTTTTCCAGGATTGGAACTAGCGTGACATCATGGCTGCATTACACTCACCCCACCGTTCATTCATATTGGTCATGCACACTATCCATTCATGCATGTTTGAAACTAGGCGAAGTAATAAAAATTCCAAATAATTTTAATATATTTCTTAATAAAAGACTAGATTACCTCACAAAATAATAATATTGGTCCACTCTCTTCTGCACTCACTTCACACCTATTTTTAATCCCTATATCCCTATCCCTATATACATATATATAAAAATGAAAGTTCGTTTGTTTGTTTGTTGCTCAATCACGCCTAAACGCTTGCATCGATATTTTTCATTTTTTGTCCGAAGGTAGTACATATTTCGACTTAACATATAGGCTAATTTTTTTTCTGATAATACGTGGGGTTTCAAAATGGCGGATCCAAGATGGTGGTTGAAAATTTTAAATTTGAAGTGATTTTCATGAAAATTGGTACATAGGGGTTTTTGCCGAATGGGGATTTCAAATCCGCTGTCCAAATTTAGAAATTCAAGATGGCGGATCCAATATGGCGACCAAGATTTCCTGATTTCAACGGATTTTAATGAAAATTAGCACAATGATTGTATTGAGGTCACTGATTTTGAATATTATCAAAATTTAGAAGTCCAAGATGGATTTGAGATAGGAATAGGACAATTAGTCTTCATCACTATCTTCTTCAATAACTGGTTCAACACCTTCGGTTTTAAATATTTTCGTCAAATTAATTTTGTTTAGATATATATCATGCATGAGATAAGCAATATATTACAGCTGCTGCATGCAAACAGGAACAGGTTGTTCTTAAGCCATTTGCCGTAAGCTCGGGAAAATCTAAAACGTCTGTTGAAGTCAAACGAGTGAATACAAATTTTCTTCTGCTCCAATTGCTACTTTGTGATTCTACAGCTAAAGAGTTTATAGAAAAAGATTTGAAAATATTTCTGACTGGTACGTATCAAATGCAATAGACGATTTTGTATTTAGCAGAAATGCTAGATGAAAATTATGAAGTCAATCCACAGTTTTTAAAAGAATCAAAAGATATAATTAAGGTACAAGCTCGTTCCTGGCACTTACAATTGAAGCCTCTGGTGGAAGAAGGTGTTAACTCACTTTTTACCAAACTGTTCACGGGAACACATTATGAGTAACTATTTGGTTTTTTAATTCTACGGTTATTTCAGTAACATTTTGGTTTAATTGCAAACCCATATAAAAATCACATGGATGATATTTTTATATTACAAAATGAAATTTAGCGCCACGGAAAATAGTTTGGCGGGAAGAAAATTTTTTTCTGAAAAAGTGAGTTAAGGGGTTATTCTACTGTTAAACGGGTAAGAAGCAGTATCTTTTTAAAAGTGTTGTAAAAAAAAAACTATTAGAGATATCAATTTGAAATTTTGCATGCATCTTTATTAATGAAAAAAATATATAATGGCATAGTTGATATATCAAAAAAATCGGTTAAAAAAACTTTAAACGCGATTTACTCAAAACGTGTTGTTTTGGTGCGCGGTACATCGTAGAGAAAAAACTAATGAAGCGATTTAGCTAAAAAATTTTTTGCATAGTTATATATCAATTTTACACAGACTGAACCTAAATTGAGCCATAAAAATTGAAATTTGGTTATTTGGGAGCACTTTTTTCATCGAAAAAACGTCCAAAATCGAGCATGCTATTTTCCAACGCTTGTCAAATCGCGAAAATTTAATATTTATGGCTCAATTTAGGTTCAGTCTGTGTGTTTTTATCTAAACTAATAAAATTTCATCGTTAAATTGATTGCAGATCACCTGGACGACCTGGGCAATGTACCGCGCAAACGACTCTGGCCGTCAGCGCGCGCTACATCAATCATAAACCGAAGCCGCCATTTTTTTTTTTTTTTTTAATCAACTATGCCATTATATATTTTTTTCATTAATAAAGATGCATGCAAAATTTCAAATTGATATCTCTAATAGTTTCTTTTTTACAACACTTTTAAAAAGATACTGCTTTTTACCCGTTTAACAGTAGAATAACCCCTTAACACCTTCTTCCACCAGAGGCTTCAATTGTTATATCCATTATAAACCGGAACCAATAGGTAATAAAATTATTCTCAAATACTATTGTGAATGTGAATATGGCTTAAGAACAGTCGGTTCCCGTTCTTATGTAGCAGTTGTAATATATTACGATTTTTTCCGTAGATTATGAATTCGTAAATGAAAATGCTCAATCAGTCCCCGTTTTCAAGGAATAGGTGAGTGAAAAAATCAAAAGACCTTATTTTGACTAAATTTGAAAAATCATTAAAATATAACGGATTCTTATATGTAGAAGCTTGGAACGTCGCTAAAACAAAAGTTAGAACCTTGAGCTATTATCTCAAAATACTAAAGGTCTTAAAAATGTTCGCAAAATACCTCGAAAATCTAATTTTTAACCAAACCTATTATTTCATACAAAAGATGCTGAATGAAACCTATAATAAATATACGCTCATGAAAAACTTTTTCGCGAGAATGTTTAGAAAAGATACAAAATTAGTGGTATTTGATATTTTTAGAATAAGTTTCAGGCTTTGATTTGAGCCATGTTACAAGTCCCAGTGACCATCTGTTATTTTTTGATGATTTTTCAAAAATGGCAAAAATACGATATTTTGAATTTACCACTCGATTTTTCTCGAAAACGGGAGCTGATTGAGAATTTTCATTTGAGAATTCCTAATATACGGAAAAAATCCTATAGAAATGATCTAGTACTCTTTCGGAAAATTGAATTTGTTGACCAGTGTTATTGAAGAAGATAGTGATGCAGACTAATTGTCCTATTCATATCTCAAATACGGGATTTGATCTATCTTCTTATGTTTTCAGGTTCGGTATAATACATGTCGTCTTATGTTTTCAGACTTTTCAGGTGATATTTATTTTTATACTTATTAATTTGTATAAAACTGTTTTATATTATAATTAGAACTATGTGTGAAGTAAGGTAATCTAGTCCTTTATTAAGAAATATATTAAAATTATTTGGAATTTTTATTACTCCGCCCAGTTTCAAACATGTGTGAATGGATAGCGTGCATGACAAATATGGATGAACGGTGGGGTGAGTGTAATGCAGCGATGATGTCACGCTAGTTCCAATCTTGGAAAAATGGCAGAGGGCATTTGTTTCGGTTTCATTTTGTCGACTCACTAATCTTGCCTTTAGGTGGAAAACCGTTGATAATATGATCTCTTTGTGAATTTAAAAAACTGCTTGGAATATTTCAAGGTAGGAAATGACTTAAAAAAATTCATACTTAAACAATATTCAGACTTAAAAAAGAGGTAAAAATACAGAAAAATGCTGAAAAACCGGTTTGTCGATATTTTGACCCTGTTGCACCAAATCTAAAAGTCTGAAATAATTCATGTCTATGGACCCAACACCAAGGTCTCGATAGCAATGGGCAAATGGCCCAGCGTTTTCCAGGCTGAAATCCATGCCATTGAAGCCTGCGCCCTTCTCAACATTAACAAGAGACTTAAAGGTGCCAATATCACTATCTTCTCTGATAGCCAAGCGGCCCTCAAGGCACTGTCGTCATGGCGTTTCTCGTCTAGACTTGTTAAAGAATGCTTTGATACCCTTCAACACTTAGCGACATCCAACAGGGTTACCCTCTGTTGGGTACCGGGACACTCCGGCGTTGAAGGTAATGAGGCTGCTGATGAACTTGCTAGGGAAGGTTCATCATCTCGATTCAAAGGTCCTGAGCCCTTCTGCAGCATTGGCTGGTCTTCGTCCAAAGCTGTGATAGAAGAATGGGCCAGGAATCTACAGTACATACACTGGGATAACTTCCCTGGAATCCGGCAAGCTAAAGAACTCGTCAGACCCTATACCTACACTGAAATCAATGCTTTGAGTAAAGCGGATCTCAGACTGTTGGTAGGTTACCTAACTGGCCACCATAGGCTAAGATACCACCTATATAAAATAGGTCTGTCAAATGAGACGGATTGTCGTCTGTGTCTTGAAGACGACGAAACTACATCACACATTTTGTGTGCTTGTCCGGCTTTAGCACGGTTAAGAAGAAAGATCTTCGGTCAGGAGTTCCTGGACTCGGCTGAAGCTCGTTCATCTTCTGTAAAAGACCTTCTGGCGATCCTTAGGGTAGCAGATCGTCTTTTACTGTAAAAGGGCTTCGGCACAAAAGACCGTCTGGTCGCAGTGCCCACCATGAGGGTCACCCCTAACAATAATAATAATAATAATAATAATAATAATAATAATAATAATAATAATAATAATAATAATAATAATAATAATAATAATAATAATAATAATAATAATAATAATAATAATTCATGGATATAGCTTGACATCCAGGAAATAATGTACTTTTTTTTTTTTTTTTTTTTTTTTTAATTGAATTTTAGAAATTTCGAATTTGTATAAAAATTTGAAGTTCCTGCCAAAAATTTCGAAAAAATATGATGTTGTAGCTGACAAAATACCCTATAATTAGAGAAAACAAAGAATTTTCTACATCCACAAGAAGCCGAAATATAGCCAAAACACTGAAAATCATGTTTTAATTTTTTTTGACGTTATGGAAGGGTCTATAGGTCTGAAAATTTCAGCAAAGATGTACTTTTTCATGTAATATATAAGAATATTTTTTGTTTTTCAAAAACGCTGGGGGCACTTTTCACCTTCTTAACCGGCTAGACCCTTTTAAGAAGCATAAGGATAGTGAGTACTTCTATCAGAGTTTGTATAAGGGGTCAAAGCTCAAGGCTTTTAATTTTGCGCGTAAAAGTTTTATATTAAAATAACTGAAGATTTTTTTTTAAATTTTTTGGTTGTTAGCAGCATCCGACCAAACATTAAATTAATTTTAAAAATTAGGCTGTAGTATTTTCTTAGTGCTTTTTAAATGCAATTAATAATTATTTCGAAATAAAACTATATATAATTTCTTTAATAATTTTAAGCTCTTAGTACTTGTCCTCGAAATATTTTATCCTGTGAATTGTGGAGTTGTACAAACGATAAGAGAACTTCTACAAAATAATGTCGCTGGTGAACCTATAACTCATCAGGAGACGTTGTGGGATTTTGATCCAGATATTGCTGAGAAAAGACGTGAATTGTATTACGAGGTAAAATTAAAAATATTGCTATGGTTTTTTTTCGTTAATTTTTTATGTTTGAACATCCAACAGCAACATGGTTTCAGAGGTGCTCAATTCATAGAACGTATTGGTGTAGGCATTGACGGAAAGCAGGACGAAAGGCGCGTTTTTCAACAACTACGTGACGTGGGCAGGTTAAATGGAGAGCATTTTAGAAATTTCCCTTAACAGTGTGTAATATGTTAACTTTTATGCTTTATTTTGCATTCTTTCTTATATGAATTTATTATTAATATAACAATCAAAAGTGGAAGTTTTTTAGATTTCTTTTAGTTCGTATGAAATTTTTAAATTGTAGTAGGAATCGTTGATTGGAAGAATGTACATAAATATAACATTATTACTTTTTTATATGAATTTGTTTTATTTTAAAAGCTTTTATTTAACTTGATTGGTTCAGGTCTTACCTACAAAATCGTGTGCAATGCGTTAAAATTAAGAATATTCTTTCAAGAAAGATTATTGCCAAATCTGGTGTTCCACTAGGCAGTCATTTAGGTCCATCCCTTTTCCTGCTCTTTATTAATGACATTGTTGATTGTTTTAAAAATTCTGAATTTCTATTGTTTGCAGATGATCTTAAGCTATTTCTTAAAGTGAATTCCACGAGTGATTGTCTCCTTATACATAACGATATAGAAAGGCTATATCTATGGTGCAGGCTTAACAGATTATATCTGAATATACAAAAATGTAAAACCATGACTTTTCATCGGAAAGCCAATTACATTTCGTATAATTATGAAATAAATAATATCTCTCTCACGAGGGTATCTGAAATAAAAGATCTTGGTATCTTATTTGACACTAAGTTGACATTTACTGGTCATATAGAATCGGCGATTTCGAATGCATTTCGATCTTTGGGTTTCTTAAAAAGGAATGTCAGAGACTTTAATGACCCACAAACACTAATAACTCTGTATTATTCATTAGTGAGGTCGGTCGTGGAATACTCATCTGTTGTATGGTGCCCTCAGTATCAAGTTCAGATAAATCGTATCGAATCGGTACAGAAAAAATTTACGAGATTCGTTATACATAAATGCAATCTCTTGATGGGTTCTATGCCACCATATCGTGCGAGGTGTCTACTGTTAGGTTTATCTAATCTCAGCTTTAGACGTGAGGTGAATTGTGTAGTTTTTGTAAAAGACATTCTGACGAATCGAATTAAGTCACCAGAGTTATTGTTTATGTTAAATCTATATGCTCCTGAAAAGTCTATTCGTTCGAGATCTTTGCTCTATGTACCATAATATAAAACGACGTACGGCCGTCATGAACCTATTACCAATTGTATAGTTTGTTTTAACTCTATTGCTAGTTCTATAGATTTTACTTTGCCGCGAAACCAATTTAAAAGTGAATGCTTCGGTAGAGAAAATATGAGGTAGTTTGTAATATTATACCTGCTAGTCTGTAAGAATAACATCTGTAGACAGTGAATGAATAAATAAATAGAAAATGGCGGCAAAGCTTTTTGATTTCAACGTATTTTAATGAAAATTAGCACAATGGTTTTTTGAGGCCACTTATTTCGAAGCTGTTATAAAAATTTGTAAATCTAAGATGGCGGACTCAATATGGCAGCTAAAATGTTTGTTGCATAGCGAAATATCGGGATATTGATCCGATATTTCGAAAATAAAATAAGTATTAGAATTCTTTACCAACGGTGCAGGGAAAAATATCTTAAGTAGTAAGGTATCCACCTCCCTTATAATTTAGCATTAGGCGCATAAGGGACAGGGTATCTGAAGATCCGATGGCATCCCACCGGTGGGGTTCTCTGCAAGTCGGTTCCCACCGGCTGATAAGAAGTGGTTGAGGCGGGAGTGGGAAAGACACGTCTCTGTTCGATGCATTGGGAGGTAAAAATAAAAAATAAAGTCGAGGCCGAGTTGTGTTCTTGAAGGTGGCTGGTTGAAAGGAGAGAGTTGGCGTTGTCTGTGGGTAGGACAGGAGATAAGAACTGGTTTTGGAAAGGGCCAGTCGATAGGATGGTTAAGCCTAGTGCGTGCAAGCAGGTATCTTATAGGGGGTTTTTGGTGGCAAGAGCAAAAAGTCGGGAGGCCGAGCGGACAAAGTGATCGTGCCTGTGAAATGATCGTACGAAAGAGTGGATAAGCAGCTTGAGAAAAATAAAACAAAAGTAAAAAGACGTGAGGCTGCCGCGTGCCTTAGACAAAAGCTTGAAAATGAAGACAAAGAGAGAAAAAAGCTGCTGGCCCGAGCAGCTTGAGGAAGAACAAGTTCTGATGTTGTTATACACGTGGTCTTGGCTCTTGTGCCGCCCAATGCATGCAGCGTGCGACGAAGAGCTGCAAAAAGGCTAAAGGAAGATGACCGGTCGCAGTCAGTGAACTTGCTGCTGTGAATGACAGGAATGTGGGTGAAGGTTAGGGAATAGAAACGGACCCGCGTAACATTGTAGGAAGTGGGTGAATAGATGGCTCACGAAATAAAAGACGAGAACTTGTTAAGGTACGTTTATTTTTATTTTACAACATTTCATTGAAATAATTCAGAATACATTTTACGTCTGTGTTACGGAGATAGAACGGGGTTTAAAATTAAGCTCCACTGGGAAATGCGCGCCTTAAATCTGTATCGATCCAATGCATAAGTTATCCATGGTCCTTTGCGCGCATTTCGATAGGCGTAACTCCATACATGCAAATATTTGACTTCACATAGGCTCTGGAATCTTACATGCTTTTTCATATTTAATATTTCAATTGTATACGCACTTTTGAGAATTTTTAGACCCCCCTTTAAAAGTACATGGGATTTTGGTCCAGAACGGGCATAGCTTTTCTACTACGTCGCCATCAAAAATTAAAAATGGCCCATTGTTGCGAGATTTTGCCCTGTGCATTCTAGAGGAGGAATTTGAACTAGCTTATATCCTTTATCATCATGTAACATACACACACACACACACACACATGTATCTTTATATTTTTTGTGTAAACTGTGCGTAAAAATAATAAATTTCACAACACAGTCCAAATAAAATGAATGATCCCGCTAGAATTTTCAAAGTGTTGTGGCTGTTGTGCAGTCCGCATACATCCTTACCGTTGGCATATATGCAATCAGGTGAACGTCGAAATTCGTTCAAATTCGTTCGGCCTCAACGTCTTCTGGGCAATTTAGGGCACTCATTTCCATACAGCAAAAATAGCATTTAGCTATGTCTTTCAGGTTGGTGTAAAAGAAACCGCTCCTTGTTAACTTGTATGATTTCCTGTCATCCAAAGTTAAATTTTTAAATGTTTTTAGACGATCAGATTCACGCTTTAAGATCAGCATTGTGACTGCAATAAAGGCTGTTTATAAAACGTCTTTTATATTAATCCATGTGCTTTTGCGGAAACCCAAGCCACTTCACATAAACTTTATCACCTCGTCTTTTTAAAACTTTTTCTACAAGATAAAGGTCAGGATATTTGACTGGAGACAGTTCAAGTTGATAAAAACCACCTTGTATTATATTTCCTTGATAGTCTTCAAGAATGTAAGTTACTGGAGAAGTATTTCTGACTTCATGTATCTTGAAGATTTCAGTAGACCAGTTTGGGGTGTAGCCTTTTTCAAAAACATGTTTATATCTACTTATACGAACAAAATCTCCTACTTTGTACTTTGGTTTTGATTTTGATGTTGTTTTCTTATACACAGTTAGCAATAAACAAACCTCATTAGCAAGATCTACATCTATAGGTCGCATCTTAATAGTTCGATGTTTTGTTCTGTTATATTTATCTGTTAACTTGTCCAGCATACTCAGCCAATGATAATTACCATTCATACTAAATTCCTTCCACATAATATTTTTTAACGTTCTATTAAATCTTTCTACAATTGACGCCTTTAATGAACTATAAGTTGAGTAATGATTAACATCATATTTTTCCATCAAGCGTTTGAACGACTTGTTGTAGAACTCTTTTCCATCATCTGTTTGCAAGTTTCTTGGAATACGACCCTGATTCAAAATTAGCTGCATTGCTTTAGTAACTTCTATCCCACTTTTGTCTTTAATTGGTAAAGCCCATGCATATTTAGAAAATGTATCAATGCCAGTTAGCAAAAAACGAAAGCTTTGATTTTCTGTTGCATATGAGCTCATATCAACTATGTAAGTCTATCTACCACAAGTCGTCTTTACCTTTAATCGTTACACGACGACGATTAAAGCTTTTTCGAGCAGGTCTATGTAGTTCGTTATTAACTTGTCTTCGACTCATTCTTGAAAGAGTATATAAGTACTTTTTGCAAAATGTGGGGTTTATATACAAAAAAAGCTTGTTATCAAGAGCTTTTGTTTTTGCGGTGAAAATGATCGCGTTCAAACATCCATTTACAATGATTATGGCTGGACCTTCCGGATGTGGAAAGACTACATTTATTAAACATCTTTTGAATGATGCTTCGTTAATACAGCCGGAAATTACGAGAATTATATGGTGTAATGCAGAACGCGAAGCTTTGCCAGTAGATGTTGCACCCACAAACATAGAATATATAGAGAGTGTACCCGACGAGTTTATAAATTACACAAATGAACCCACGCTAATTGTTATAGATGATATGATGTTAAATGTTTTCAGTAAGCAAGTCTGTGAGCTTTTTACTAAAGGATCCCATCATCGTAATTTTTCCGTTATTCTAGTAACACAGAACGTATTTCATCAGGTAAAGTTCTGCAGAGATATATCGCTAAACTGTAAGTACCTTGTCGTTTTTAAAAATCCCCGAGATAAAAGCCAATTCGTGCATCTAGCGAGACTTTATCCGGAAGATAGTTTAGAACTTCTAAAAATATATAAAGAGACCACTCGGGAGCCTTACGGGTGTTTACTGATAGATCTTACTCAGGAGATTAACGACACGTTAAGATTCCGAACGGATATATTTAATAAAGATTTCGCAACCTGTTTTTGCCCACAAAGTTCCTTGAATAGTAAAAATGGTGTCAAGAGTGAAACGGTTAAAGGACAACAAGCATATACTTTATGTACTTAAAAAATCTAAATCAAACTTGAGAAAAGCTATCATTAAAAATGCAGATCCCGAAGTTATAAAAACACTTGAAATCACACTTAACACACTAAAAGGAAATCATATGCCTCATGGTAAAATATATAATTCGCTGTGTAAATATAAAAAGGATATGCGAAAATTAGTTGATGCAAAACGATCTGTAGCAAGACAACGTAAATTACTAATACAACGAGTAGGATTTTTACCAATTCTATTAGGAAGTGTGTTATCGGGAGTAATAGGTTCACTTATTGAAAAATATGCATAATAGCCTTAATAAAATGCTGCTTCTTTCGCCAGAAGTGTCTAATAACTTAAAGGGTGAAATTGAGCAATCTGCAAATTTATCATTATTTGATAAATCAATGGATAAGATACTAAGAAGTAAGAATCTGTCTGACAAAGACAAATGGTATAATTATAGGAATGAATTAATAAAGTTTTTTTAATGTGAAACGTCAAAAGGCGCAAGTTTTCGAAAAAAGGAAAATTAAAATTCCCATTCAAGAAAATTTACCAGTTAAACACAAGAGTTTGAGAGATAGTTCTACTCAAACAAAAATTATTTTTAAAAAGGATGCATCAGCACAAACCTCACCTATAAAAGAAAATATATTTGAAAAGGTACCTTTTGAGATGGAAGAATTTATTTTTGAGGAGCCGCGTGAAAAAACACCGCCAAGGAGGTCTTTATCTCCGGCTGCTTAAAGACGTTTATCAGCTAGTGGGCTGGCAAAAAGTCTTAAGCCCCCAGCAAAAATACCAAAAGTTCAAAATAAAGATTATAAAGTAATAACCGGTACTGACGGTATAACCCAGTACACTGTGCCTATGGACATGAGTGTTGACGAAGCTGCTAGCCTTATAGAAGAGTTAGAACAAGGTGTTCCAAAAGAGAAGGTCCCGACTAAACAGCCTATATTAAGGCCTTCACAACTAGATCCTGGCCAATACGAGCTTGCATTCCCAGTGAAAAAAGGACTGCGGCAAAGTGAACGCATAAAAAGTAAACAAGGGCGAAGTTTAAGTGTACCAGACGTTGCTTGGGTTAGGCTTTAATATATATAAAAAATGCCTGTAGATATAGTAAATAACGAATTTTACGTATGTCTTTTAAGCAACAATTCTATGCAAATTTATCCTGAAAACACTCTGTCAGCTTTTACAAATGCACTTGCTAGCCCATGTAAGCTTTCTAATAGCTGGTGCGTTGGAGTAACTGAAATTTCATTACCAAACTATGACGTAGATGGAAAAAAGGATTTGCAGCGTAATGTAGCTGATACATTAAATGAGAGTAGTTTTAAAAGAGCGAGACGTGAAACACCTAATAACCAGTTACAGGAAATTAGAGAGCAGCAAAAAGCAGAATTGAAATCATTGACCGTTAAAATAAATGATAATGTTAAACTTGAATGGACAAAAGAAAGTCTTGAACAAGCTCCCTCTTGGTATACTATGTTTTTGGACGACGTTAAAAAAGCAATGTGGGATCGGCTAGAAACTGACTTTTATGATGACGTGATACCTGATATAAACTACACACAAGAGCCGGACGAGTTTATATTACACATTTATCAAGGAAAAAAAATTTCAGAAAATGTCATTTTAAAGTATAAGGACTATGAGACAGTTGAAGCATTTGTTGATGACATTTTTGGACAAATTCCTAGAAGAAAAAGAAAGCATATTGTTATACAAAATGCTATCGATAATTACACACATCCTGCCCTTAGCATTAAAAAAGCCCGAGAGAAAGCAGTAAAAGGTACCACCAAAAAGGTGCATGATATGTTTGAACTACGTTTAGAAGACTTGGGAGTAACAATAAAGATAAAAAAACCATTACCATCACACCTTAATGTTAAAGATCTTATCACGCTTTTAATATCAAATGTGCATTTTGACGATCAAACAATTAGCGAGCAAGAAAAGCAGAAAAAGGTTATTCAGATTAAAGATACAATTTTTCGGTGTTTTAAACAGGTTAAAAAAAGATTCATTAACTGCAAAAGCACCTAATCAGCGAGAAATTACTAAAGATAGTGATGTTTTGGATGTACCATACGAAAAGCAGAGTTCGGGAGAATACTTGACAATGCCGCTTGACACAGATATAGGCAATTTGACGGACTTCTTTACAGATATATTTCTTCAGACCCCTAAAGAAAAGCATAAACCTGATGCAATACTTTCGGAAATAAAAGAATCATTCAACACTGCCGGACTACGTCAAGAGCATATGTCGATTATTGATAAAATTAATGGTCTGGAAAGTACAATCAATGAATTAATACAAAGATTCCCCGAGAATCTATGGAGATGCCTACAAAATGCTATGATAAAAGCTTGATTTTTATTTACACCGATATTATTAAACCAAGAATTATTGGTAATAAATTAGCTCGATACTTACGAGTGATGCCATTGTGAGGGTGTACTAAGGTTTGAGCATGTAGAATACTGCCCTATCGAGAAAACATTTATAGAAGGGATCTCTGTAAAAATAACTGATAGTCAGGGTGAATTGATTAATTTTCGAGCAAGTTACACTCCAACTTATGTGGTGCTTCATTTAAAAAAACACAATAAGTTATAAATATATGTGCAGTCCCCAAACCGTTTTCAATTTGATGGTACTTTGCATGACTTTAGCCCTTAATAATAATAATAATAATAATGAATTCATATTATACACGGTACTACTTACTACAAAGCGGCAGTAACTTGTCGGATATAGGAGAATTGTACCGGGCGCCGCTTACTTACCAGCGAGGAAGAGGTATTGGCAGTTTCTTTAGCGGTCTATTTCGCTATTTGCAGCCATTAGTTGCTTCAGGAGCCAAAGTTATAAAACAGCAAGCGCTGAAAACTGGAAAACAATACTGCAAGAGATTGGCAGCAAGCCGGTTAAGGACATTTTAAAAGAGCAGGGTAAAGTTGCTGTACAAGATCTAGCGCAAAAGGGTATAAATAAACTCTTCGACAGTATGGGCGGCGCAGGTATAAATAATCGCACGATTATTAAAAGAGCTAATCAGCAAAGCAGACAAAACGAGCTACGAAAAAGACAGCAAACAAGGGGAAAAAATCTATAAAAGGAAAACGCGGTTTTCGTAAGCGAGCATTGGACATTTTTGATAAATAAACAAAATGGCTACGTATAGCGAGTGTATGAAATCTGAGCTGGATCTTTTCTCTACACCGGTTATTCAAAGTAATATTTTAAAAACCGAAGAGGTAGCATACAAGCCTATAGCCTCATTAGATAACTCATCCGTTTTGGAATTTGTTTCGCTGGGACATGGAGATACATATCGTGACTTGTCAAGTATATACCTACGCTTAAAAGTTCAACTAATTAAAATTAAAGATGGAAAAGAAGAAATTTATACCGGAAATAATATCACCATAAAGGCTGCAGATGGTACCGTGAAGACTGTGCTTGATGAAGGCCCTGGTGTTGTCAATAACATGCTTCACTCACTCTTTCGTCAGTGCACTATTTACTTAAATGGGAGGCCGGTTGTTCAAACTGACAATAATTACAATTATAGGGCATATATCGAAAACTTGTTAAATTATGGAAAAGATGCGGCATCAACACATTTAGAATCTGTTGGGTGGTATATTGATGAAAACAGCGTGGAAATTATTAAAGATGGCTAGGCTACTCAGCAAGACAAAGACTTTTCGATAAGAGCAACGTTGTCGAACTAATGGGGAAAATACATGCTGATATGTTTAACCAAGAAAAATTATTAATGAATGGTATCGATCTGCGCGTAGTGTTATCACTTGAAAAACCGGAATTTTATCTTTTGTCAGAAGATGATAGCAATTCGCCACGAATTAAGATTGTGGAGGCTACTATGTACATGAATCACGTAACTGTTAACCCCAGCATCATGCTGGCTCATGAAACCGTTTTACAACGATCAAATGCTGTATACCCGTACAAACGAGTCGAAGTTAAAACATATACTATACCTGCAAACACATACACATTATCCTTAGACAATATTGTCATAGGACAATTACCAAATTTATTAGTGTTTGGTATGGTTGATAACGACGCATATACAGGAAATCGAACAAAAAATCCCTATAATTTTAAACATAATAACATAACAAGATTTAACTTATCAGTAAATGGGGTCCAGATACCAAACCAGCCTATAGAATTTGATTATTCAAAGGAAAAACCAATTAGTACAAGAGGATACATCTCCTTGTTCAAAGGAACTGGAATACATTATTTCGACAAAGGTCATCAGATTTCAAAGAAATTCTTTGACAACCGCTGTTTTCTTCTTGCTTTTGATTTAACTTCTGACCGTTCATATAATTCAACCTGCGGAAATCTATTAAACCAAGGTACAGTTAGAATTGAAGGAAGGTTTAAGGAGGCCTTGAAGACAACAGTATCCTGTATCGTGTATGCTGAATATGACGGAAGTATTGAAATCGACAAAGATAGGAACATATACACCAGCTTCTAAAAAAGTTATATAAGGTGGTACAATTTAGAATTAATCACAGTGCATATAGACAGTAAAACCAGCTATCATGACTTGTTTAATAAGTGTCGAATACTTTTCTGGAAGCTGCTTGACATTTTTGAAAAAGGTTTCTTTTGCTGGATTCACAGCACAAAGTAAATTATTTACAAAGGAGATTATCTTCAAATACCCTCTCTCAACTCCAGGATGTATCGACCAGTCAAATAAATTGGGAAACATTGAACTTAGATGTCTAGATGAAGACCTAATAAAAACATTAGCAAAATTTACTACAATACTTGTTTGCGATGCAGCAACCAAGGAATTTATAAATAACTATGTTACATCCTACACCAAGGTTATTGACGTGGAGACAACAACCCCAGCTTCTGAACAAGAATGAACACGATCGATCTTACAAAATCACTAGCAAATAACCCCACTACAAAAAGGCTCTTTAGAGGAGTATTTGCTTGTGACCGTCTGCCAAAAGAAATAAAAAAGCCTGCATGCGTCATAGCTAATACGGACCCTGCACGAAAGAGCGGCACCCACTGGGTAGCATTTTACATTCCAAAAAAAGGCCCTGCAGAATACTTTGATTCGTATGGTAAACCCCCCACTAACAGGTTTTTTCACAACTTTTTACACAAAAATTCAGATGTGTTTGTAAACAATAAAAAACGATTGCAGGGTGCACTTTCATCTGTCTGTGGACATTATTGCTGCGTGTATCTGTATTTTCGGTGTAAAGGAAAAAGTTTAAAACAATTTCTGAAACAATTCTTCTTCAATAATTTTAGATTAAATGATAATAAAGTTGTGAATTTATATCGCAAAATATACTTGAGAAAATGTTTAAAGTCTGGTGGGGGTAAATATAACCAGTTATGTACACCAGAAAATAAGAGTATAAATACGAGACGCTGGTTATGTACATTTAATGTTGAAGTATAAGCCCCCGCTTCAAGATGGAACCGGCAAGTAAAGCTAGAAAATCTAAACAGTCGAGTGCAAAAACAGTGCGTGTAGAAGAGTTTAAGGCGACAAACACAAAACCCAAAAAGCAAAAACTTAGACCGATACTGAAACGAGGCAAAAAAGGTTCCGAGTCCCTGGGCGAAAATCTTTTGCTAAACTACACATATCACATATCATCTGGACCCTCACCATAATCAGAAGGTTATCCTTGGATTTGATCCGACATCGTTTGAGGCAAAGATAGTCTTTCACCGTCACGGTTTTGCGCCTATGTCAACATTTTACTCCGGATGGCTAGAAGTTTACAAACATCTAACCAAGCTAAAAGACGAGGTAATTCCAGACATGTTCCCGCCAAACCAAGAAGAGCTTCAGACGAAATACACCATTCCCATTGGTGCAGGAAATATTCAGCTGACCCTTAATGAACTCTATAACTTGATTGACATGCAGGATTTCTTCAAGATAGTAATGTTTCACAATAACAATGCAACCGAAAGTGTGAGTACTATAAGCAATATTGTCAGAAGTGTAAAAACAAAAATTTAATTTTGCTGTCACAAGAAGACTTTTTTATACCGTCTAGAACATCTTATGTACACATAAATTATTCAAGACTTTTCTTTGAAATACCCCTGTATTGCAGTACCAATATTCTTTTTGATGTAATAACCATATAATAAAAGCATTTTAAATAAAACACACAAAGTTTTTGTTTTCATTCTATAATTTTCTTGATTAACATATACAAGTAGATATTAACACAATTTTTCAGGGCACAACGGCAATGAGATACATTTTTATGGACTTCACAATCAGGTTGAAAATTTACAAGTTCGCTTAATCTAGGTATTTGTACAAGCTCTATTATTTCAGATGTCGGGGAGTACTTTCTAATGAATGACGCCTTTATTTCACCTTTCACGTATATTGTTGCATTCTCAAATTTTGAAAACACTTCTGCCAGATTGTTGTAGTTAATGGTCCCACCGCACCAATGTAGACCGTTTATATTTTCCACGTCATACTTATTCTGCCTCCTTGCTTTTGATGACAACTCCAACTCCTTGCTTTTGATGACAAAATGGTAAACCTTGAGGGAGATGGTAGCCATAGCAAGAACTGCCAGCTCTCTAATAAAATATTGACCGTTGTTCCCGCAGACAAACTGCATGTCCAAGATAAATTTGTCCATATTATCACTCGAAGATAAAATACGGTATGAGGCAATGCCATGCGTGAACATTTATATATATGTGTATAATACAGGTTTCTCATTTTAGCAAATTGCGAATGTCCTCGCTACACCTGCATCCGGAACAGTTAATATTGTCATGGATGTTAGAGTCCATAAACTCTTCAGAGTCCTTGTAATGGTGCATGTAATATTTTTCAAAGGCAATCTCCTCAGGTAGAAAATGTCTTAGGTCCCAGAGATAAGCGTGCAGCTTGATACACAAGAATAAATCGCAGAAAAGTTCCAACTCGATTTTTTCATTAAGATATAGCTCGCATATAATAAGTCCGTGGCGAGATTTCTCCTCCCCCTCTTTATTTAAAGCTCTCCAGCCCATGTTGTTTGCAAGATAAGTTAAACATTTATCTTGACCAATTTTGAGTTCACATGCTATGCACTTAATAAGGATTTTTAAATCAGGATAGACATCAGACAGATTTTCAACGTGTTGCATCCACATTATTTAAAATAATCGTGTTGTAACTATTAACGATAATGACCGCTCATTTCACACACCTGTCTAAAGTAGATACAATAATCTTTATAACAACATATTTAATTAATTTATACTAGCCAATTTCTTAAATATTTCCTGAATTTATTCTATATTTAAAATACATTAATTTCTTGACAATTTTAAAAACTCTAAGTGTTTAGCTAAAAGTACATACAACAAGGCTTGAAACTATTTTTATACAGTATAGAGCTACTTAATTACTGATTTTTCGCTTTTTGAAACCGTATGGGTAAGAAAAGTAATTTTCAGTAACAACGCGTTTATCAAAGGTAAATGACAAATGTTTTTTTTCCAGTGAAGATATGATAATTCCTGGTCGCTTTCGTCTGATTTTTTTCTTATTTGTCACGCATACTCTATCTTGAAAACTCTCCTCAGTAACCAGTGATTTTAAACACTCGAAATTGACAATTTTAGAAATTAGAGAATTTTCAAAGTTTATTGTAATACCCTTGCATTTGGTAATGTACTCAGGACCTTTTTCAGTTTCAATTTTAAGGCTGTAAGTTTTCGGACCAGTGCATGCAAATTCTGAAATAAAGGCATTAGCTCCAAAACATTCAACCTCGTCCGTTAGGTCACCCAAAAAGTCAGAAATAGTTAATGAAAAAGGTTTTTTTTTATTATCCACGAATATAAAACTGTCAGTATCACAATATAAAATATTATCCCCTACTCTGTCTAACACCTCATAAAGGTTAAGTCTAGCAAATGCGGTTGTATAAGCTGCAATAGGGATATTTACGTGGGGGAGAGTATTAAGGTTTTCTTGAATATATTTCCACGTCACCCACATGGTGTTTTTAATAATTGGGTGTAAGGAGCAAATTTCAATTCCTGGAGATTGTATAAAATCACAAAATTCTTTAAAGTTATTGAAAACTTTAGTATAGGTTCTGTCTTCTCTTTGAGCAAATTTACCCCAAAAAGAATTTAAACAAATTTTTGCTGTGTTACGTCGACCAGAATTTTTACGAATTTGATCTTTGTCTAAAATAATGTTTTCCCTTATCTCATATGAATTAAGAAAATTATCTTTGTCATCTTCGGTTAAACATTTACTCCTCCATCCACTTGCCTCTTGTTTAATTTTTAAGAAGGTGTTGACATAAAATGTAAATAGACCACCGGTCTTTGTAACCGGGTCATACACAGTGTAGTCATATTTCCAGACTTCAAAAATCCTTTTTATTTGATACCCTTTTTTCACAGCTAAAACTACTTCAGGTATAACCCAAACACCGATAATCTCTCTTTCTTTTTCATCATGGCAACAGGTAGAAATTTTGATCTCGTCTGCACATTTTTTGCAGAGAGCAAAATACAATTTGTGATTAGATTTAAAAGGTAGCACAGGTAAAAATAAGTTAGAAGGAGGCATAACAGAGCACATAATAAATCCGTGCATTAACAGTATTTCTGCTACTGCAGGCATATCACAGTTTCGAAATATTGTGGGGTGACCGATAGGGTAAGGCGAATATTTATTAATATATGGGTACAAACCTGTGAAATCTAAATACCGTATTATCTCGTCCTCTTTTACTCTATGGTACAGTTTAAAAACTTCTGTACGTCCACGTCCACCAAAAACAGCGTTGCGTGGATTAAGCGGCAGAGGGATATTTGCAACACGATCATCTAATTTTTTGTCTACATCAGGATTGGTTTTTAAAAATTTTCTGAATTCACATTCCCACATATATACTAAGTTGTAATCCAATCGCTTAATCGTATCAATTCTTTTAAGAGTGCTCTCAAGTCTTTGACTCATAGTCTCAATCTTTTGGGTGGTATTATTAGCCATTTCTTGGATTTTAAAACAGTTTTGACATCCATGGTAGAAGCAGCCAAAGAATTCATAAACCGTATTTGTTTTTGAATTAAACCCATCTACTTGTAATCTACCTCTTTCCAGCTTCACTTCTCCTTTATTATATGCAGACAAAATCGTTTGATTAGCTTTTAGACTCTCCCAAATAAGCCACTTTGTGGCAATAAGCGAATGGTTTTGAGATTTATAGTAACCGTTCTTAGGCATTATACCCAAAGTATTATTTTTAAGGTAGTTTTTCCGGAAAACAAGCATACAGGTTGACGCAATAGTTAGAGCTTCTGTAAAAGGGTTTACTTGCGTTATATCAAGAAATTCTTTCATAAATCGGGTGCATCCCAAACGTAAAATACTAACATCGTTCACACAATATTTTAACATTTCTTCTCTGTTGTTAAAAGTTCCCTTAGACACAGTGTTATACCAATCTAGAAACTTTTCTCTTTCCTTTAACTTCATGGTTGAGTAACCATATAATTCAGGAGGAGGGTAGCTTCCAATGTAATCAATATTTTCAGCTATGTTAAAGTAATAAGGATAATAACCCTTTTCATAATCTTTAATATCAAAGACGTCGGGGAATTTAGAAAGAGGAAGTGCCAGAAAATTTAATGAATCGATAAATATTAAATTCTCGCATGTCATTTTCATTATTTTCGAACCATTCATTATAGGCTCTATTTTTAAATTTCTATCTAATAGTTCAGAAATAATAAAGTGTCCATCATATCCCTGTAGGTTATGAGCAATGCAGTACACCTTAGACGCAAATGACCGGTAGCTTAGACAGTAATCTAGAAAATTTTTTACAACGTTTGTGTCATTATTGTATTTAAACTCATATTGCCTTTCACCACAAACCTCACATTTTTCGCTAATATCTGGTTTTCTGTAACAGTTATGACATATTTGCTGTGAAACAATTAAATTCACTACGTGCAAATAAGATGTGGTGCTATTTTCGCATAAGGTGTTTTGAGTACTTTCGCAATCAAAAAAGATTATGAAAAATTTTTCTTGTATACTTCCTCTATACTTCTTAATATAACAAAGATGTTCTTGTGGAACGATCTTAAAACAGATCTTGCAGAAATATTCATTGCAGGTATGTTCTTTTAATTCTCTCTTATTAAGGAAAAGGAATTTACCACAAAATTTACATATTTTAAAAGTATCCCATACACTTTTATTCTGAATTTTATTTTGAGTGTGGTTCATAAAGCAAATATCACCTCTAAACATCCGGTTACAGCTTTCACATTCTCTAACTTGTTCAACGAAATTGCACGGTGAATAAGAGTTACAGTATCGACACTTTACCTCGCATTTATGCATTTTCACCTTTGTTAACCTGTCACAGAAAGAACAGGCATACTTTTTATTAAAAAAGCCTGTTAACGATTTAATTACATAAAAATGCTTTAACGTATCTAAGTAATCCAGAAAAACTTTTTTTACTATATTGCTTTCAATGGGCAGCTTAAAAAGAATCGAGTCTGAATTTCTTAAATCACCGAAAACAATAATTTGATAATTTTTCAAAAATTGTTGGAATTTGTAAATATCTTTTACACTACACCCTTTGTCAGTAATAACCACCTTTGAATTTTTACACAACATTCGTGCTAATTTATCCAATGAGGCGATTAGAGATAAACTACTTCGATTATTAAAATGTTTTGAGGTCATTTCAATACCATAACAAATACTTCGACGGAGGCAGTTTACATCATTATCTTTACCAACATCTATTACGCTTGTTTTCCGAGACAAAACTACACTTTCTTCCGCACGTCCAGGATCTATTTTGGCTCCCGCAAAAGGAAAATTGACGATATTTGCAAGGAGTTGCAAGACATCATCGGAAAGAAAAATGGCATTGGACAGGTTAATATTCGCGATCAATCCAATGATATATTCACCGGATAATTGGTCGATAGGCCTAAGACTACACCAGATGGGCTTAACATGAGGCGAATTTGGGAGCAATAGCGAGAAACTAACCTTCCTACCTTTCGCAGAATTTGTCGTCAAATCTTTTCTAAAACGTTCAAAGGATCTTGGCCAACAGCAGAAAAATCTCGCAACTGAAAGGTCATTTTTGTGCCTTCTGTTTTAAATTTTCTAAAAAACGTTAGCTGTTTTGATAATAATTTATAACCACAGCCGAATTGATTCACTTGAACTTGTTCAAAATCGGCGTTTAGTGAATTTGTATTTTCACTTTCGCAACCGACAGATTTATTTTTGTCGCTTAAATTTAACAACTCGACAGCGCTCCCGGACGCTCCGATGTTAATTTCAGCGACCGCGGAATAATCATCTTCACTTTTATCTAAATGATCAATGGCACTCTTTAACACACTATTTGAAAGAGGCACATTATAGAAAATTGAAAATTTTGTTAACAATCTTAGTAAACAAAATTTTTCCCGGTCCGAAAATAACACATTTTCTTTTTTCACTACATTTATAGAGGTATTTAGAGCGGATAAGAAGATTTCCGCATTTAAACTTAGCGCACTTTTTAAATATAGAATTATTTCTTCGGACTTCATTTTTACTTTTTCTTTACAATTTCTTAAACTTAGCTAAAATATTCTGTTTGTGTATATACCACTGCATAAAATCCACGGTGTCTTCTTGCTCAGGGTCCCTCTGTTCTCTTGCGCTGGTTAATGATGTAGGTACCTCTATCTCTACCTGTGGTTCTTCATCAACGGGTGTAAACTCCTATTCATCAGGGATCACCATCAGTATAGATACCCTTTAAAAGAGAAAAATTATATTTAGATTAAAAGATCTTTATACACTCTTTTTGTGCAGTATAGATGCGTCCCATGGAACCATAGAGAGAAAATTGTGTGTACTCACCTTTTAATATTTTAAATTATTGAAAACTTAAAACCGTAATTTTTTACGGCAAACACTTTTTACAACTCACTGACTCACAGCTGTAAAAACCTTCTTAAAATCAGACGGCGACTATTTCCCTACGATTTTGCTGTAGGCTTTTATACATTTCTCGTTCGACCAAAAAGGCGAAGTAAATTGATAATATTTTCACTAAGAGCACGTAAGCATTATTCACCTTCCTTTATAAATCAAACTTGACATTTCCCTTTTAAAATACAACAAAGTTGCACCATCCTACGTTATAAATTTTGAACTAATCTTGGCCTAGACGATAAGATTACTAGAATAATAACGCCACAACGTTCTGAACATGTTTTACTTTGAAATACACCCTGCAGATAATTTAGTTTCAAGACCGTTTGAAAATTGCAACAAAGTTGTAGCCGCTTTATAAACTAAGGAAAGGTTCCAACCCACGTATAGCCTAGACGACAAGATCACTAGAATAATAACGTCACAACGTTCTTAACATAATTTACTTTAAAATACATCCCGCAAATAATTCAGGTTCAAGACCGCTTTGAAAATTGCAACAAAGTTGTAACCGCCTTATAAACTAAGAAAAAATCCCATCCTGCGTAACGTAATAATGCACGCAATGCTGGATAAATCACTTCGGAAGTGCTTTACGACATTGCAGCAAGACTGGAGTCTGTCTGATAGATAAAATACAGCACTTATTTTAAATTAGAATGTTAATGCTATACACAAATAACTAGTAATAAATTACCGTTTAACCACATCTGTTTAAAAGGATTGAGGAACCAAACTGTATATAAACCCATGCCTTTTCCAACCAATCTCAAACAGTTTCTTAGCATTAGCAGATTCACCTCACTGGCAAGGATAACCTTTTGTAAGCAATGGTAAGTCCCAAAATATAGTTTATCATTTTGAAAGATGTTTTATTAAAAATCATTTTTTATAGAACACATTTGAACTGCTGCAGAGTGTGTCGGAAAACAGCTACGACACTCTGGTACCAATCACGGACTTGGAGTTAGGAAAAGTGTACCAAGTCAAGGCTTTCAAATTACTAAAAACCCAATACGGACTTTGCGTTAGAACACATTTTGTTAATAACACATATGTGTTCTTGCCGCCTCGTTTTGCCGAGAAGATTAAAACCCAGCGACAAATTGAGGATCTGAACCAGCATACAGGATGTTATTTAACCTTCGACGGAAAAGATGAATCCAGGGGAGGTTTCCTGAAAATTAATTTTTCTAAACACGACTAGAAATAACGTTTTATTGTTTTTTTTCAAAAATAACCCCAATTCTACACCCGTCGCACAGAGATGCTACGTTATTCTCAATGTAGCGTAGTTTCGACCCCGATTCTACACCCGTCGCACAGACATACTATCTCTGCTGAACGATTTTACCTGCAATAAAACGTATTTTAACTCAGTCGAATTCGTTTTTTACTCATGCAACCCGTCTCTATTCCCTAACCTTCACCCACATTCCTGTCATTCACAGCAGCAAGTTCACTGACTGCGACCGGTCATCTTCCTTTAGCCTTTTTGCAGCTCTTCATCGCACGCAGCATGCATTGGGCGGCACAAGAACCAAGCCCACGTGTATAACAACATCAGAACTTGTTCTTCCTCAAGCTGCTCGGGCCAGCAGCTTTTTTTTCTCTTTGTCTTCATTTTCAAGTTTTTGTCTAAGGCACGCGGCAGCCTCACGTCTTTTTGCTTTTGTTTTATTTTTCTCAAGCTGCTTATCCACTCTTTCGTACGATCATTTCACAGGCACGATCACTTTGTCCGCTCGGCCTCCCGAGTTTTTGCTCTTGCCACCAAAAACCCCCTATAACATACCTGCTTGCACGCACTAGGCTTAACCATCCTATCGACTGGCCCTTTCCAAAACCAGTTCTTATCTCCCGTCCTACCCACAGACAACACCAACTCTCTCCTTTCAACCAGCCACCTTCAATAACACAACTCGGCCTCGACTTTATTTTTTATTTTTACCTCCCAATGCATCGAACAGAGACGCGTCTTTCCCACTCCCGCCTCAACCACTTCTTATCAGCCGGTGGGAACCGACTTGCAGAGAACCCCACCGGTGGGATGCCATCGGATCTTCAGATACCCTGTCCCTTATGCGCCTAATGCTAAATTATAAGGGAGGTGGATACCTTACTACTATCTTATAGATGAATTCTTGATAAAGAAGGCATTTCTAAGAATTGTTAATATCCCATATAAAGATTGCACCAGTTGGTAACAATAAATTAGGGTGAAGCACTTTAAAAATGCATTTAAGTCAAAAGGCATTTTAAGGCGCTTCACCCCAAAGATATTGCAACATAAAAAGTCTGGGCTGGATGACCCAAAACAACAAGCAACTCAAGTTGCTAGGGCAAGAACACCTGAGAAGTACTTGACCACGCAACTTGCGCAAGAATTTGGGCCCACCCAGCGATCGACTGGAATTTTCCGATCGATCGACCGAGGGAACCTTAAGTCCCTTCGGTAAAACTAAATTGAGTCGTATTTTAGCATCTAAGGGGCAGAGTCGTGTTTTAACATCAAACGGGGAAAGTCGTGATTTAACGACCGAAAAAACAAGTTGAGTGTCGCGAGTGCGAATGTAGTTTAAGTGATGGATTTAGCATAAGATCAGAATAAAGGGTAATACCTAACTCATCAGCCGGAGTTTAACTAAGAGAACCCCCGGACAAGACCTCGCCCAGCATGACCTGAACTGTCCTGACCAGTCCGACCAAACCCGGAGCAAAACCCCGTTGAGTATATACTCCCCAGCCGAAACTGGGAATATATATCCAACAATTTGGCGCAGCCGGTAAGATAGAGCAAGCCCGGTTAAGTAAAATACCGCAAGTGCTTGAAAAAGCTCTATCCATTGAACTGAGTTCTGCAAAAGCACTTAAGTGCTAGGCGAAACTTAAGCATTTTGTTTCGCCTAAAATCTGAAGCTAAGTTCGGCTTCAGAGGCACAAATTAAGTATAGAACTTCACCGCTCCCGGGTAATCAACTTTAGTTGCCTCTGCTCCAGGCGAGCACGCAATTACCCGGACTACAAAGGTACTCAACTGTAACTGCCTCTGCTCCAGGCGAGCATGCAGGTACCGATTTAAGTGCATAAGGCACTATCGAGGGATTGTTTATCGACTCCACACTAATTCTAACAGTCCTCGCTGAAGGAAGGAAGGAAGAAATCTATGCCCGGAGACGAGCCCCATACCGGGGCAACTCCAACGAGGATCAGCGAGCCCAGGACCTCAGCAGAATCATCGAGGGAGCAACCCAGCACCTCAGCACGAGCACCGAGGGAAGACAACGCCACAGCGACTCCCAAGCGGCCACCGAGGGACCAATCAACTCCACGACCACAGCCGAGATCAACAGGGACCAACCCTATAACCTCACTCCTCACCCCCAGGAAGGAATTCGTCTGCGAAGCGGAACAGTCATCCCCAAACCCGCAGACCAAATAGCAGTAAGTTTAGCAGATAATTTAAGTAATATCTTGGAGAAAGCGCGAGTATCTGGCGAAATAACCACTGATCAGTGTAACGAGATCGATTTGCAATTAGATCGACTCCGCGAGCAAAGAGACGCTCGAATAAAAGCACTGACCGCCGATACAGAGAGATTCAGGGAAAATTTACTGAATCTCCAGGAATACTCGCACTCGCTCCAAATAAGTAATAAGGAATTAGAATTAAGCAGTGATATAAATTTAAGTAGTGAAAGTGTTACTAGCGAACAGCCGACGGCGGCTGAAACTGTGATAAATTGGCTGAGTGAGACAATCACGAGCTCGCAATCCGACAATTCGCGCGGTGTATATAATTTGCCCGAAAGTAAGAAATTCGCGATAAATAAATTCAATAACGAAAAGATGGATACGTTAAAAGTGCTTAAACTCACGACCCAAGTAATCCCCAAATTTTCGGGCGAATTTAGCCCCCAAGTGAGCCAAGAGCTCCAGACTTTTTTGTGCTGCTGTAAGCAAGCGCAAGCCTGTCTGTCCGAGGACAGACTGCGTGCATAGCCCGGAAACATATTACGGGCAGCACCCATATCAAAGCAGCACATATCCAAACGCATGTCAAGTCACCGATTTTCACGTACAAACCTCGCCTCACTACAATGCCTTCCAGGCCACTTACGCGCACCCTCTAATAAATACACCCACCAATTTCGGGAACTATAACACGCACTCGGGCCCACGGAATCAGAGTTACGTCGATCACTCCACGGCACCCCCGAAGAATACGCAAAATTACGCGCGAGTTACATTACCTTGCCTCAGCAATAATGTAGACAAAAGCATTGCAATTGATGCAATTGATATGAGCAAGAATAATGATCGTATAGACAAAATAACTGTACGAACATGATCCGTCCAGACAGTCCCCACATTCCTAATTCATTAAACAAAAGATAATGTGTCTTACTAGGAAAATGGGACGAGCTGCAGAGCTCAGTAATTTTATATCGTGGTAAGCAGTTTTCTCACTAAGGAACTTTAGGTTCCTAGGGTTTGGAATACAGAAGTTAGAGACAGAAACTTCAGTCTTAAGACCACTCTAGTGACATAAAGAACTTAATAAAGATATCAAGCAGAACTTAAGTTCAAGTGTTTTTTTTCCAAAGAACATAAACCAAATCCTTGATTCACACCTAAAAACAAAGAGTACATTTAAGTGTACATCTAAGTGGCGCAGTCGGTAGGATTTCCTTCTAAAGAAAGAAATCCTCGGAGTTTGAACGAAAATTTAATCTAAAGATTAAACCAGTGATATGTGACACAGATAATAAAAAAATAATAAAAAAATTTTTGTTAATCAGGGCATAAAAATTGTTAATCAGTGCATAAAAATTGTTAATCAGTGCATAAAACAAAAGTTTCGTTGAGAAAACGATATAGCTAAAGTGATTATTGCAATTAATTAAAGTTATTATTGCTGAAGTGATTATTGTTAAAATCATTATTGGAATTAGCTAAAGTGATTATTGCAATTAATTAAAGTTATTATTGCTGAAGTGATTATTGTTAAAATCATTATTGGAATTAGCTAAAGTGATTATTGCAATTAGTTATTTAGTTTTGTGAAGAAAACAAAATTCTGCGAAAAGAATAAAGGACCCCGCAAATTTCTTATGGAAAATGGGTTTCACTGAATTTTCTTCAAACTTAGCATAGTGATAGTTTTCAACGTGCTGATCAAAAGTCTCAATGGGCACGAAGTCATCCTATGATTAGTTGCGGAGATATAGAGGGGTGAAGCGTGAGACATTTGCTCTACACCCAAGTAATAAAAAAATTTCGCGATTTTTTTACACGAAAACGATCAACTTTACAAGAAAATTCTATATAACAGAAAATACTTTAAATGAGCCAAAGAACACGCGTGATTTTTTTCAGAATTTTTTCGACTATTTTTGGTTTTTTGGATTTGGCCAATTTTTGAAAAATCCAAAAATAGTCGAAAAAATTCTGAAAAAATTCACGCGTGTTCTTTGGCTCATTTAAAGTATTTTCTGTTATATAGAATTTTCTTGTAAAGTTGATCGTTTTCGTGTAAAAAAATCGCGAAATTTTTTTATTACTTGGGTGTAGAGCAAATGTCTCACGCTTCACCCCTCTATATCTCCGCAACTAATCATAGGATGACTTCGTGCCCATTGAGACTTTTGATCAGCACGTTGAAAACTATCACTATGCTAAGTTTGAAGAAAATTCAGTGAAACCCATTTTCCATAAGAAATTTGCGGGGTCCTTTGGCTAATATTCGAAATTAGTGGCCCCAGAATAATTATTGTACTAATTTTCAGTAAAATCCATTGAAATCAAGAAATTTGGTCTCATATTGGATTTACAAATTTCGGAATTTGTAGCTTCAGAATAATCATTGTACCAATTTTCATTAAAATCCGCCGAAATCGAGACGTTCTGGATGCCATGTTGGGTCCGCCATGTTGGATTTGGAAATTTTACTAATATTCGAAATTAGTGGCCTCAGAATAATCATTGTACCAATTTTCATTAAAATCCATTGCAATCGAGAAATCTTGGTCACCATATTGGGTCCGCCATCTTGGATTTGTAATTTTTGATAATATTCAAAATCAGTGATCTCAAGATAATCATTGTACTAATTTTCATTAAAATCCCTTGAAGTCGAGAAATATGGTCGCCATATTGTATTCGCCATCTTGAATTTCTAAATTTGGACAGCGGATTTGAAGTCCCCATCCCGCAAAACCCCTATATACCAATTTTTTCATGAAAATCGCTTCAAATTTAAAATTTTCAGTCGCCATCTTGGATCCGAAATTTTGAAACCCTACAAAGTATCCTATAGCCGATTCCTGGTCCTAAACTACCTCCCCACCAATTTTCAGCCAAATCGGTTCAGCCGTTCTTAAGTTATAAATAGTGTAACTAACACGACTTTCTTTTATATATATAGACTAGCTGGGTTACCCGGTTTCACCCGGCCGGCATTGGGTAAATACTTACTAATTAAATACTTCTCAAATGTTCTAGTTTGTTATATCCTAGAAATTGTTTCAACCAGAAAACCCCTTTATGGATCCGCCATCTTGAATTTCAAAATCTTAATAATATTTTTTTTTTTTTTTTTTTTTTTTCGTCCTGTCTTACTTCCTTCGGGAGCATAGGGCGTCTACAAAGTCTCTCCATCCGTTTCTATCTTGGGCTAGTTCCTTAAAATAATGACTATACCAATTTTCATTAAAATCCGTTGAAGTCGAGAAATTTTGGTCGCCATATTGTATCCGCCATCTTGAATTTGGAAATTTTGCTAATATTCGAAATTAGTGGCCTCAGAATAATCATTGTACTAATTTTCAGTAAGACCCGTTGAAATAGAGAAATTTGGTCTCATATTGGACCCACCATCTTGTATTTACAAATTTTGATAATATTCGTTTGTAGCTTAAGAATAATCATTGTACCAATTTTCATTAAAATCCGTCGAATTCGAGACATTCTGGACGCCATGTTGGGTCCGCCATCTTGCATTTAGAAATTTTGATAATATACAAAATTAGTGGTCTCAGAATAATCACTGTACTAATTTCAATGACAATCCGTTGAAATCGAGAAAGGTTAGTCGCCATCTTGGATTTGATAATTTTGATAATATTTTAAATTAGTGGCTCCGGAATAATCATTGTACTAATTTTAATTAAAACCCGATGAAATACAGACATTTGGTTTCCATATTTGATCCGCCATCTTGGATCTACAAATTTTGATAATATTCGAAACTTGTAGCTTCAGAATAATCATTGTACTAATTTTCGTTAAAATCCGTCGAAATCGAGATATTCTGGTCGTCATGTTGAATCCGCCATCCTGGATTTGAAAATTTTGATAACATTCAAAATCAGTGATCTCAAGATAATCATTATACTAATTTTCATTCAAATCCGTTGAAATCAAGAAATATTGGCCGCCATATTGGGGTCGCCATATTGGGTCCGCCATCTTGGATTTGTAAATGTTGATAACATTCAAAATTAGTGACCTCAAGATATTCCTTGTACTAATTTTTATTAAAGTCCGTTGAAATCGAGAACTATTGGTCACCATATTGGGTCCGCCATTTTGGATTTGTAAATTTTGATAACATTCAAAATCAGTGACCTCAAGATAATCATAGTACTAAATTTCATTAAAATCCGTTGAAACCGAGAAATATGATCGCCATTTTGGATCCGCCATCTTGGATTTCTAAATTTTGATAATATTCAAAATCAGTGACCTCAAAACAATCATTGTACTAATTTTCATTAAAATCCGTTGAAATCGTGGAATCTCGGTCGCCATATTGGATCCCCTTGGATTTGTAAATTTTCATAATATTCAAAATCAGTGACCTCAAAACAATCAGTGTACTAATTTTTATTAAAATCCGTTGAAATCGAGAAATCTTGATCGCCATATTGGATCCGCCATCTTGAATTTCTAAATTTGGATAAATGATTTTAAATCACCATTCCGCAAAACCCCTATGTACCAATTTTCATGAAAATCGCTTCAAATTAAAAATTTTCAGCCGCCATCTTGGATCCACCATTTTGAAACCCTACGTATTATCCGAAAAAAATTTAGCCTATATGTTAAGTCGGAATATGTGCTACCTTCGGACAAAAAATGAAAAATATCGATGCAAACGTTTAGGCGTGATTGGGCAACAAACAAACAAACAAACTTTCATTTTTATATATATAATATATATAGGGATAGGGATTTGCTTGGGTAATTCAATATAGGATGATCCCAGCTGAGGCGTGAACTTGTTGATGTTAATGGTCAAGTTAATGATATCTGACAAAGCCCAACCACTATCATTTTCTTGGAACTCTTCCAGTTTCTTCAATACTGATTCCTCGACATTTTGTTTGAACCAGACGTTAATATCAGTGTCTCGGTAGATGGGAGCGTTCTTTGTGCTCATGTATTTGAATTCGAATCTCTCCTCACCCGCCCTGATGATTTTAAATTCACCGCAGAATACGCCGTTGACCTTGAGAACGGGTTCCTTTTCCAAGGCGTTATTGATGCGTCGCCGAAAAAGTCCAGTGCAATCACTTAGGAACTCCTTCGGTTCCTTATGCTTGATGTTAATAATAGCACCTGTCCTAATCCTAAAATGAAAAATGATATACGATTCTTATACCTATAGTAAATATAAAACTTTAACTCACCGATCGTTAAAAGCAGATTGTACATCCTCCCATTTAACTCGAGTTGAAGTCCAGTTGGCTCGTCTTGAGAAGCCAACACCCGCCCTCAATTTCAAACCTTTTAGCTGGGTACGGTAGCCTTGTACAAGACTGATACCATTGCCTATATGATGACGCTCACTGGTTTTGGCTGCACTCTTTAAAGCACAATTTCGAAATCGTAGGCTCTTACTACACTCTTTAATATATTGTTCAATTAACTCGGGGTTATTTTTAGCAGTATTAAAAGCTACTTTAGCGCGATCGATTAGCCCTTTGACTGGAGCCACTATTATTTTTCAATTACTTCGCTCAAGGAAATGGGAACGTTTCGCTTAATTCATCTATTTATACGCAGCTTGAAAATACAAAGTGTGAAGTATATCGAAGGAAAATTTTACCATGTTAAAATGGATTTAAAGATAAATAAGGCCACCCACGTTGAATCCAGAATCAGTTCTCGGAAATAAGGTCGCGTGATCCCGAATCCACCAATCAGAGTCTTAGCTATCTCTACCAACCAAGCCATTCCTAACATGTTCAGACATGATCGATCATGAATCAGCTCGATGCTATCCCGCCTGGAGATCAGAGCATCGTCAGCATAAACTAAGCTGATAAGAACCCACTTAACATAAACAAAGCCACCTGCATGGATGACCCATACTCGGGTACAGATCGCAGCGAAGCCATCAACATAAACTACGCAGATAAGAACCTACTTAGCATAAACAAAGCCACCTGCATGGATGACTCATACTTGGGTACAGATCGAAGCAAAGCCTCCAGCATGAACTACGCAGATAAGGACTAACTTAACATAAACAAAGCCACCTGCATGGATGACTCATACTCGGATACAGATCGCAGCGAAGCCATCAACATAACAGATCGCAGGAGGGGTAGGGGAGAGAGGGGCAACCACTACATCACCATGATCCAAGACTCAAACCCATGTGGAGCTTTTATGACGTCACTGACCTTGAAACTGCTCCTAGACGTAGAGGAAGAGCTCTTAAAATCCAAGATGGCGGAAAATGTGAATTTAAACCCCTATGTAAAATCCCATAAGAAAGTGCTCCAGAACCCACATAGCTTATGTACTTGTGTACTTATATTTGGAGGATTTTAATAAACTAGTGTCACTTTTTGTCGATATTCAACCAACGTTTATTTATTTATTATAAACAACTTAGCCAAACACCTAACTACTACAATAAAAACAAAAACCAAAGTAACTTTAACCAAGCTGATTTTTTAACTGGTCTCTAGTGAGGTGAAAATCAATTACGTCAAAGTGTCGGTTAAAAAGGCGTGACATTGACGAAGTCGGACCAAACATACCATAGTTGGTTCTATGATGGGGAATGTGGAAGAAGCCATAGCCTCTCAAGAAGCGAGCAGGGACAAAAAATGTAAATGAGTTCAGTAATTCGGGAGAATTAATCGTTCCCTGCATACAGTCGAATGCAAAAAGGATTCTGAAGTTGTTGAGCCTTGTCTCAAGAGAGAGTTTGAGCCTGTCCGCATATGGTGGAAGGAAAAACGGATCATTCCAGGGAAGACCACGAAATGCGAAGCGGATGAATCTCCTCTGTACCGCCTCAGTACGATTAATATGGACCGCGTAGAAAGGAGACCAAATAGGGCTAGCTTACTCTAAGATGGGACGAACAAAGGTGCAGTAAAGAACCTTTGTAATGTGCGGATCATTCAATTCTTTAGCCCATCTCTTAACGAACCCGAATGTAGCATTGGCCTTTGATACAATAGCATCAATATGGTCGTCGAACGACATACGGGAATTAAGAACAACTCCCAGATCCTTGGTTTTATCAATACGCAGCAAAGAACAATCATTTAAAGTATAACTATAGTGCAAAGGAGACCTTTTACGGGAAAAAGACATTAAAGTGCACTTACTAATGTTGAGAGGGAGACAGTTGACAGAACACCAATTATTAAAGAGGTGCAAGTCCGAGTTTGAAATTTCACAATCTCGTTTAGAGGAAACTAATCGGAAAATTTTGGCATCATCCGCATAGCAGAGAATATGTGAATTTTTGAGGACCAAAAATACATCATTGATGTAAATAATAAAAGGCAGAGGTCCGAGATGGCTACCCTGAGGTACGCCTGAGTTATTATTTATTTCGTCAGAAAGAGCTTTACGAAATTTAACACGTTGCGTACGATCAGTCAAGTAAGACAGACAAAAACAGTGGGAAAACCAAGTACAGATATTTTATAAATAAGAATATTGTGGTTAATATTGTCGAAAGCTTTACTAAAGTCAGTGAAGATGCAGTTCACTTGCATTCCCGCTTCAAGTGTAGATATACAAAAATTAGTAAACTGAACTAAATTTGTAGTAGTGGATTTGCCTTTCATAAAGTTATGTTGAAAGGAACGAAAGGTTTGCTATGAAAAACAAGACATCACAAATTGATGCCTCAAAGACTTTAGCAATGCAGCATATATTAGCAACAGGGCGATAGTTGGAAATATCACACTTGTTGCCTTTTTTATGTAGAGGAATAATCAAAGATAGCTTCCACTGGCAAAACTCCAGAACCGCTAAGGATCGCTGCGCAAGGTTGCCTGTTTCTATTTCGAATTGATTTGACTTCGTCGTTAAAGTACGCCGTCGAACACACTATTTAAAATAAAAAAATCTCGCGTCAAATCAAAAACACAACCGGCTTATAAAAAAATCCAAAAGGAGAATACTCGCCGCAATTATAATAAGCGTCAAACCAAAAACAAAAATCGGAAAGAATACTTTCTACCGTTGACGCAATTATAATCAGCGTCCACTGTATTTAAGTAAAAAAATATTTTCCTTAATTAGAAAAAAATAGGTACTTGTTTTTGCACTTAACAACCCGGTACTTTTCAGAAAAAAGATTTAGAGCGATACATACATATGTGTAGATAGCATTGCCTTTCATTTTTATGTTATGTACACACATGTATGTAATAAATTGTGTTTCACCATAAACAATTTAAATTCTCAGAAATCATTTTTGTTTCAGTGCCCGTTATAGTTGAAAGTACATACTACGAGCTACATATATTTATGAATTTTTAAAGTAGTATAATATGTTCCGTACAATTAGTGCGTGATCCTTTAACCCGATTGGCGCTGGCTAACACCCGACCGTCAGGCGGGCCATTACTTGCAGATCCTGAAGTTCATTATAGCACTCGCCGTGTACCCTCGTCGGCGAGTTTGACTCGACGAAGTTTTAATTTCATTGTACTTAAGTTCATGACTAAAACTGCATGCAGCCGACCGCTAGCCCCTACCTCTGGGGCTTTCAAAATTTCATATACACTTCAAGTTGAAAAGCTCACATTCGCGAGAAAATGCATTCATTTACGGTTTATGGTGCTATATGCCCAACAAATCAGACAGTGCCGAGGGTCCTTTTTTTTGGGTTCGTCGAACAACAATGAAACCATTTTAATGAAATTTTTGAACAACCTTCAAATGCACACCACACCCGATCCGCCTGCACTCATGTGTAGTTTCATACGCGGTTGGCGCGCGATTGTTCGTTTGAGTTTATCTTTTTTTCGGTTTTTTCGACGATTTTTTGCTTCATTCTTTTCATTTTGGCGGATCTCATCTCGAATGAAATGAGCAACTCTCCAATCCTTCGGAAAAAGTGGAAGCATTGAGGCAAATTTCGTTTAATTAAAGTTTTCGTCTGAAACACGCGCCGCATCCGGCGTATTGGCGATGCTAAATGAAAAATGATTTTCTCGAAATTGCCAAATTATAACGAAAAATTGTGAAATTTGCAGCTACGATTGCTCTTGTGTTGGATGTTATGAACTTTCTAGAGCAGCTACACACAACCCTTTGATATTTTTGCAACCGAGTTTTCACTTATTTTGCGTTTAAGCTTCATCATATCGGCAATGAGACAGACCCTGCGATACTTTTTTGCAGTGTGAACAACGCTGCGGCCCATTGTTATTAAAAGGAACGCATCATTAGAAAGCAATTCTAGAATAATAACAATTAACAATTTCCAATTCAGTAATGAGTATCGCAAATGCGAAGATACATGTACACCCACATATACATATACAGGGTGTCCCAAAAATACCAGGTCAGAGTGACATGGAAGATAGGTTAGCCTTTGATCTGTAAGATAAAATAAACATGACCTTAGTAAAAGTTTCTTAGTTTTCAAGATATTGTCACTTTTTTAATTTTGTTTAAAATCTCTACTTTTAGTTAGAATTTCAACCACCATTGCTAAAAGTAACTTCAAGTTGTTTACTTTTTTATTTTTCAGATATCTTGAATAGTTGTTTCAGGCGTTAAAAGTTAAATTTAGCTGAAATTTATTGTACCTTCCAAGAAAAATAACTCATTTGTGTTACCTTTTAACTCTGTCAAAATTGTAACTTTAACTTTGATAGTCAGTCGTGGACAAAAAAATGTACTAAAAGAAACTGGCAAATTGTCTTAAAAACTACTCAATTTAATGCAGATTCAGAAATGGTATGACACTTGGGGAATTATTTTACAAAAACTTAGAAATTGCTATTTTTATCATTAAGGTTTGTGCTAAAGCCGGACTCTATTCTGAAAAATAAAACACTATTATTGCGCAATCAATAATTTAAAAAAGCGGCCAAGTGCGAGTCGGATTCGCCCATGAACGGTTCCTTAGCAGCAAGTAACATAATATAAAAGTTCTTGTTATTATTGAAAATAATGGTTCACCGTTATGTTTATGAAATTAAATGTTTTTTTTTTTTATATTTGAGTTGATTGAATGAAAGGTAAATTGCGGTTTAAGATTTATGACGTATTAAAAAAAAACTACGCACTAGATCTAGTGGCTGTGACATACGGACGGACAGACAGACAGACATGACGAATCCATAAGGGTTCCGTTTTTTGCCATTTTCCTACGGAACCCTAAAAAGGCTACATTGCATTTTTATTAGCTGCCGGCCTTTGTCTTTTGTGGCTGTGGGCCTATTATCAGGTAAACATGAATAGGACAGCTGCGACCCTTTTCTATTCCGCTTTTTCATTCATTCTTTTGGGGTATTGTGATATTGATAAAAAAAAACCAAAAACTGTTGAATTTGTATATTATTACAGTAAATGTTCAAACTGTCTGCCTCCAACACGAATGCACAATCGACATATTTTAACAAAACAGTCTTTTAATCTTCTCAAACTCATCTGAGATATTTGCCGAAGCCACCGTATAATACCTTATTGATGAAAGAGTGAAATAACACTATGGTCACAGCTGTCGTCTCACTCAGTTTATGACCTAAGGACGGCTCCACAGGTAGCCGACAATCTTCCTATTCATTGTGCATAATAACAAGTTTTCAGAATAGAGTTCGGCTTTAGCATAATCCTTAATGATAAAAATAGCAATTTCAGGTTTTTGTAAAATAATTCCCCAAGTATCATACCATAAATTGAGTAGTTTTTAAGATAATTTGCCAGTTTCTTTTAGTAAATTTTTTTTCCACGATTGACTGTCAAAGTTAAAGTTACAATTTTGACAGAGTTAAAATGTAACACAAATGAGTTATTTTTCTTGGAAGGTACAAAAAATTTCGGCAAAATTTTACTTTTAACGCCTGAAGCAACTATTCAAGATACCTGAAAAAAAAATGTAAACGACTTGAAGTTATTTTTAGCAATGGTGGTTGAAATTCTAACTAAAAGTAGAGATTTTAAACAAAATTAAAAAAGTGAAAATATCTTGAAAACTAAGAAACTTTTACTAAGGTCATGTTTATTTTATCTGACAGATCTAAGGCTAACCTATCTTCTATGTCACTCTGACCTGGTATTTTTGGGACACCCTGTATATGAGCTCTTCTTCATTATGTTAATATGTGTATTGTGTATAGCTATATATTGGAATCCACTGTACTTTTTGTTGATATTAAAACCACCTGCACTCTTTTCTGAGTGGCAATTTTACCTATTATTATAGTACAGATTGAAATTACATAAGTTCATTATGATATAATTTGCTCACTTGATTTTTCTCAAATTATATATGTTCCCAAATTTACGAGCGTTTAAATAAAACCGTCTTTTGCTAGTCTACATTGAAAACATTATAGATGAATAAACTTGGATTCTGGCTCTAAATTAAGGTTCTTTTTAGTGTATAAATAATTTGTACATCATCTTTTTATCTATCTATCTATTATCGTAATTTTACAATCCATGCTTAACTTGATACTTAAAGACAAAAGCTTTGCAAAGCCTTAAAACTCAAACAACAGTTGGACTAAGCTGATGGTTCATTATATTTATTTACTACCTGGGTTACCCGGTTTCACCCGGCGTTGGGTAAATACTTACTAATTAAACACTTCTCAAATGTTCTAGTTTGTTATATCCTAGAAATTGTTTCAACCAGAAAACCCCTTTATGGATCCGCCATCTTGAATTTCAAAATCTTAATAATATTAAATTTTTTTTTTTTCCTGTCTTACTCCCTTCGGGAGCATAGGGCGTCTACAAAGTCTCTCCATCCGTTTCTATCTTGGGCTAGTTCCTTAAAATAATGATTATACCAATTTTCATTAAAATCCGTTGAGGTCGAGAAATTTTGGTCGCCATATTGGATCCACCATCTTGAATTTGGAAATTTTGCTAATATTCGAAATTAGTGGCCTCAGAATAACCATTGTTCTAATTTTCAGTAAGATCCGTTGAAAGCAAGAAATTTGGTCTCATTGGACCTGCCATCTTGTATTTACAAATTTTGATAATATTCGTTTGTAGCTTCCAAATAATCATTGTACCAATTTTCATTAAAATCCGTCGAATTCGAGACATTCTGGACGCCATGTTGGGTCCGCCATCTTGCATTTAGAAATTTTGATAATATACAAAATTAGTGGTCTCAGAATAATCACTGTACTAATTTCCATGACAATCCGTTGAAATCGAGAAAGAAATCTTGGATTTGATAATTTTGATAATATTTGAAATTAGTGGCTCCGGAATAATCATTGTACTAATTGTAATTAAAACCCGATGAAATAGAGACATTTGGTTTCCATATTGGATCCGCCATCTTGGATTTACAAATTTTGATAATATTCGAAACTTGTAGCTTCAGAATAATCATTGTACCAATTTTCGTTAAAATCCGTCAAAACCGAGACATTCTGGTCGTCATGTTGAATCCGCCATCCCGGATTTGAAAATTTTAATAACATTCAAAATCAGTGATCTCAAGATAATCATTATACTAATTTTCATTAAAATTAGTTGCAATCAAGAAATATTGGTCGCCATATTGGGTCCGCCATCTTGGATTTGTAAATTTTGATAACATTCAAAATTATTGACCTCAAGAAAATCACTGTACTAATTTTCATTAAAATTCGTTGAAATCAAGAAATACTGGTCGCCATATTGGGCGCGCAATTTTGGATTTGTAAATTTTGATAACATTCAAAATCAGTGACCTCAATATAATCATTGTACTAATTTTCATTAAAATCCATTGAAATCGAGAAATATTGGTCGCCATATTGGATCCGCCATCTTGGATTTGTAAATTTTGATAATATTCAAAATCAGTGACCTCAAAACAATCAGTGTACTAATTTTTATTAAAATCCGTTGAAATCGAGAAATCTTGGTCGCCATATTGGATCCGCCATCTTGACTTTCTAAATTTGGACAACGGATTTTAAATCACCATTCCGCAAAACCCCTATGTACCAATTTTCATGAAAATCGCTTCAAATTTAAAATTTTCAGCCGCCATCTTGGCTCCACCATTTTGAAACCCTACGTATTATCCGAAAAAAAGCTAGCCTATATGTTAAGTCGGAATATGTGCTACCTTCGGACAAAAAATGAAAAATATCGATGCAAGCGTTTAGGCGTGATTGAGCAACAAACAAACAAACAAACTTTCATTTTTATATATATGTATACTAGCTGGGTTACCCGGTTTCACCCGGCGTTGGGTAAATAGTTATTAATTAAACACTTCTCAAATGTTCTAGTTTGTTATATCTTAGAAATTATTTCAACCCGAAAACCCCTTCATGGATACGCCATCTTGAATTTCCAAATCTTAATATTATTCAAATTTAGTGGCCTTAAAATAATCATTGTACCAATTTTCATTCAAAACCGTTGAAATCGGGAAATTTTGGTCGCCATATTGGACCCGCCATTTTAGATCCGCCTTCTTGGATTTACATATTTTGATAATATTGGAAACTTGTAGACTTAGAATAATCATTGTAGCAATTTTCATTAAAATACGTTGAAATCGAGAAATATTGGTTGCCATGTTGGCTGCGTCATCTTGGATTTGGATATTGTGATTTGGATTTGTGTAAATTTTGATAACATTCAAAGTCAGTGACCTCAAGATATTCATTGTACTAATTTTCATTAAAATCCGTTGAAATCGAGAAATATTGGTCGCCATATTGGTTCCGCCATCTTGGATTTGTACATTTTGATAAAATTCCAAATCAGTGACCTCAAGATAATCATTGTACTAATTTTCATTAAAATCCGTTGAAATCGAGAAATATGGTCGCCATTTTGGATCCGCCATTTGGATTTATAAATTTTGATAATATTCAAAATCAGTGACCTCAAAACAATCATTGTACTAATTTTCATTAAAATCCGTTGAAATCGAGAAATCTTGATCGCCATATTGGATCCGCCATCTTGAATTTCTAAATTTGGACAACGGATTTGAAATCACCATTCAATCAATTTTCATGAAAATCGCTTCAAATTTAAAATTTTCAGCCGCCATCTTGGATTCGCCATTTTGAAACCCTACGTATTATCCGAAAAAAAATTAGCCTGTATGTTAAGTCGGAATATGTACTACCTTCGGACAAAAAATGAAAAATATCGATGCAAGCGTTTAGGCGTGATTGAGCAACAAACAAACAAACAAACAAACAAACAAACTTTCATTTTTATATATATATAGGGAATATAGGGATAGGGATAGGGATAGGGATTTACAATTTCATCAATAACTGATTACTTTACAAGAAAAAATGTGAGGAAAAAGAGAAAATCAAATGACAACAGACTTGCAAAAGTCTGCTCTTAAGGGGGTATCCCACTCTAGAGGCCCTTGAATTGAACGTTTTTTTCAGGGAGTTGAACAAGAAAATACAAAACATTTAAAGTTAAACATAATAATCCTCTTATTAATTATTATATGATCTTTAATGAATATTTTGAGAAAAAAAAAAATTTATTGAGTGGTTGGGGCAGGGCAGGCCTGCTACTGGGACTCATACCTTAGGGACGGTGTGCACGATCCCAGCCAAACAAATAATCTGAAAATTATGAGATTGCACACTAGTACTCTTTATATATGTGGCTGTGGCATGAGTGTGGCACATTTTGAAAAAAAAATTTTTATTAATTTTTTTAATTTTTTCTACTATAAGTTTTATATTTTAGTTGATTTTTTACTGTTAAAATATGGGATACAAGCTATGTAAATGTAAAAATGCCTGATTTGCTCCACTAAGGTTATAGAGACAAAGCTAACACAGCTTGTACCAAAGTCTGAAATTTTTCGGATGAATGGTTTTCTCAGAATGCTGCACACCATTCGTCAGGACGGTGTTTTGAGAAAAACGGCATTTGAGTTAAAGTTAAGAGTGGTGGAGAACGCGCACCAGCGCACGGAATAGCCTGTAGCGGCGCCAGCTTTTCAAATTTCGCGGCAAGAGATAGCTTAAACGATTCAGGAAAGAGCACAGAATTTTTCACAACTAAAAAAAAAAAAATGCATTTTTTGAACGTTCTAGAGTGGGATACCCCCTTAAGGGGGCAGTACACTTCTTTTATACATTTTTTAAACGTATTTCTTTTTATAGAAAAATTTATTGAATCATTTGAACATTTTACATATTATAGTATATGTATCAAAGAACACAAAAATATTTTTCTGGCGTTTGTATGGCAGTAATATGGCTGCCTAAAAAAAGACCTTTTTCAAACTGGTTGGTAAGAAATCTCAGCTCTGGAACGTCTGAAACAAAAAATTCAAAGCACATATTAAAATATAAGTCAGCTGCTATGAAGTATTTTGGCAAAAAACAACAAAATGGCGGGAGTTTTAATTTTTTAACGTTAATTTTTAATTTTTTTTTAGTAAAATATTTATAAAAAAAAAGGATTCAATATTAACCTATATTAATAATAATGGTTCACACCATAAGCAAACATATATGTAATAAATCCGCAAAATTTGAGCCCAATCGGACCAGTGGTTTTTTCAAAAAACTGCCAACCAGGTCAAAAATATAGTTTCGAGAAAAACACGTTTAACATTTTTTTTTTATTCAATTCGCCTTTGGACACCATCTGTTGTATCGCGATATATATATATTTTTCGGCCTTTTCAATCGATTTAACATATTGTAAACTACTTTTGGAGGTATATAGTATACAAATTTGACGTTTTTGGAAAATCGATTTTTTCAAAAAATAGAAGTGTACTGCCCCCTTAATCAGCGGCCACTCTAGTGAAATCAGCGCCCTAAGCAAAATCCAAAAGGCATCCCCAAAATTCGGCCCGGTCGACGCCAACGGCGCGCGTTCGGCTTGCCTAGATCAGTATGTTTGTATGATATCGCTCATTAAATGCAATAACGTCATAACTCAAAAATCATTATTGTTGAATTACTTATACGGATGGACTAAATTTCGTATATACTTTTAACTGTATTTTAACTGTAAAAACGTCATATCTGAGCTTTCATAATTCGCGACAAGGGAGCGGTAGTTTTGAAACTATTTCTTACTGAAATAACAAAGAGCCTAATCTTTGAAATGCATTTTATGAAAAATGACAATTTTTGAGTTATGACGTTATTGTATTTAATGAGCGATATCATCATTTTATTTCCTGAAATATAATTTTTACAATTTCTTTTAACATCACTTTTCAAGGTAATGTTTAAGTTCTATAAACTTAAAAGTTACAGGACTCACTTTCCTTCGGTCTCTATTGGGTTTAGAGATTACCTGCCTATAGATTAAATGTTACAGCACCCGCATTACCTCGGCCTAAACATTTTAGGGTCACTTGTATATTACTTAAAAGTTAGTAATTTTTCATCACTTATTTATTAATCATATAATATATAATATTAATTAGACTTTTACTTTCAAATAAGTTAAACCTCAATTTTTTACAAAAATTAAAAAAAAACATTCATTGTGACTTGGCGCTCTAAGAAATTTTGCGATTGCTTTACAAAAACAAGAGCTGAGCTCAAAATGAAAACGAATAGTGGCAAATAATAAGAACAAATTTATTTATGCAGTATTCTCTATATTCCAAATTTAAACAAATATTAATTTACCAAAAGCAATTTACTAAAAAAATTAATGCACTCAACTTTTTATTGTAGCTTTATTATTTTCCTTATTTTTTTTTTTTTTTTATTATATAGCTACTTCAATTTAAGTTATTTGGTTATTTAAAAAACTAAAATGCACAACCTAAAAACTAAAATGCAAAAAAACCGGCCAAGTGCGAGTCGGACTCGCGCACCGAGGGTTCCGTAATATAATTTTATTATATGATGTAGCTAAAATTTTACGGTTTTCGCAATTTTTCTTTTATCTGTGCTATAAGACGTTGCTTCGTACCAAATTTCAAGCTACTGAGTCCACGGGAAGTACCCTGTAGGTTTTGGTTCCCTTGCGAGTGTCGAATATTTGCGGAAATGCTTTCTCCCCCGAGTTTAGATCGCTTAGCCAACAGGAACTACTCGAGGCCCTCCGGGATCAGGGTGTGTCTGAGGTCACCGCACACACACAAACGCGCGCGCGTTTGTGTGTGTGTGTCTGCGTGTATGTGTGCATACACATGTATACCTGAGTATTTCTCTATATACATACGTAACACACATTTTACACATGTATATATGGATGTGTATATACATATATATGTAGGAACTGTTCCGAATACGGAACGCACCCTAAACTAAAAGGAGGAGTTTGACAGCTCCGCTCTAAGCTCTTCCTCTTTCTTCATCGAGCCGCGAAAGGAGCAACATCACCAGTGCCATCCCGCTATTAAATTCTTAAATTTAATCTTTAAGTTACGTGAATTATAATTACCGATTATATTATTGAATTGTTGAAAAGTTTATTTTAATTACGGCCTTAAAGATCCTACAAATTGGGGGCTCGTCCGGGATTGATCGTGATAAGGTCATAATTTGTTCGCGAGTGAAGACGATTTCAGCGGATGGCACCGCAACTCTAAGCCAGGGGTTACCGAGAGGCAAAAATCCTGCAACGACAGTACGACGACGAAATTATACAGAAAACGCCTGACATTCAGAGCATAAGACGGACGGACAGTTTCACCTCGCCAACTTAACCTCACAAATTCCAGCCGGCTTCGGAGGCCACGGACGCACGTGCAGCAGACTCTTCCGAAGGAACAAGTGAGCAGCCACCTTTAATTTTGATGCTGAGTACCTGGAGGCAAGGAAGGAAAACGACGAACAACATTTGGAAGTGAAGCACGGTAGTAAAGAAGCATATTAAGTAGCGCTGTGCTTGGTAAGTCAAGATTAAGTAGTTGTCAAAATTTAATTGGTGCCAGTGAAGCGCGAATCGGTACATTCAAAACAAGGGACTCCGCTGAGCACTTTGGGGGCCCACTCAGCAAAGCTTTTGGGTGTCAAGGATAAAGCGATTGCATACCTTCAGGCGCAGATAAATCCCATGCAGGGATGAAGCGATCGCATATCTTCAGGCGCAAAATTTAATTCGGGCAGGAATAAATTCGAATGTGACATTTCTTAAATCGACAATTTAAATTAGTTTGGTTCGCGACAGTTGCGCACACTTATAAGAGTAGGCGAAACAATTTAAGTTTATTTGGATTAAAGACATTAAATATGCCACACAAAAGAAGACGTCAAGCTTCTAGTAGCACGCCGACTAACGATTTCTCCGAATTGTTGAATTTAACGAAAGAATTGCGTGATTATATGTTAGGGAGAGAAGATCCAATGGACCGACGTGAAAGCATACTGGCCTCAAGAATGCAGTCCCAAGAACCACCAAGACCGCAAAACGAAGAACCTGTGGACGCAACTACGTGTACCAATACCAGTTCGTTTCAATCGTTCGTCTCTTTTAATGACGTTGTAAATGCGTTACCGGAATTTTCAGGGTCTGACGACTACGATATAAAAAACTGGATCCAAGATCTTCAAAATGTCTCATCTCTATTAAATTGGTCACCCATAGAGAAGCTATTGTATGCGAAAAGATTATTGGCTGGTTCTGCTAGGCTGGCCATTCGCTATCAAATTAATTTGAATACTTGGGAGGATTTGAAGAAGTTTTTAATCGATGAGTTCGGCGAAAGTGCTACAAGTGCGGACATTCATCGGAGATTAGCAGCACGAAAACAGAAGAAAGACGAGGAGGCCGCGGACGCACGTGCAGCAGACTCTTCCGAAGGAACAAGTGAGCAGCCACCTTTAATTTTGATGCTGAGTACCTGGAGGCAAGGAAGGAAAACGACGAACAACATTTGGAAGTGAAGCACGGTAGTAAAGAAGCATATTAAGTAGCGCTGTGCTTGGTAAGTCAAGATTAAGTAGTTGTCAAAATTTAATTGGTGCCAGTGAAGCGCGAATCGGTACATTCAAAACAAGGGACTCCGCTGAGCACTTTGGGGGCCCACTCAGCAAAGCTTTTGGGTGTCAAGGATAAAGCGATTGCATACCTTCAGGCGCAGATAAATCCCATGCAGGGATGAAGCGATCGCATATCTTCAGGCGCAAAATTTAATTCGGGCAGGAATAAATTCGAATGTGACATTTCTTAAATCGACAATTTAAATTAGTTTGGTTCGCGACAGTTGCGCACACTTATAAGAGTAGGCGAAACAATTTAAGTTTATTTGGATTAAAGACATTAAATATGCCACACAAAAGAAGACGTCAAGCTTCTAGTAGCACGCCGACTAACGATTTCTCCGAATTGTTGAATTTAACGAAAGAATTGCGTGATTATATGTTAGGGAGAGAAGATCCAATGGACCGACGTGAAAGCATACTGGCCTCAAGAATGCAGTCCCAAGAACCACCAAGACCGCAAAACGAAGAACCTGTGGACGCAACTACGTGTACCAATACCAGTTCGTTTCAATCGTTCGTCTCTTTTAATGACGTTGTAAATGCGTTACCGGAATTTTCAGGGTCTGACGACTACGATATAAAAAACTGGATCCAAGATCTTCAAAATGTCTCATCTCTATTAAATTGGTCACCCATAGAGAAGCTATTGTATGCGAAAAGATTATTGGCTGGTTCTGCTAGGCTGGCCATTCGCTATCAAATTAATTTGAATACTTGGGAGGATTTGAAGAAGTTTTTAATCGATGAGTTCGGCGAAAGTGCTACAAGTGCGGACATTCATCGGAGATTAGCAGCACGAAAACAGAAGAAAGACGAGTCCGCGTATGATTTATTTTTAAAAATGAGGGAGTTAGGAGCTAGAGCGCATATCGACGAAGCTGCAATCATTCAGTACACAGTTGACGGCATTAATGATACAACACAAAACAAAATTATATTATACGGCGCGAGAGGTTTTAAGGAATTTAAAATCAAGCTCGATATGTATCGTAATTTTAAGGGAAGATGCCAACCGGAACGATCCCTAAGTAATAGCCAACCCAAGACCAAACCTAAGAAGGGAAGTTGCTACAATTGCGGAATCAAAGGTCACGATGCCAAAGAATGCAAGAAGGAATCGCTAGGGCCTAAATACTTTAAGTGTTTAGAATTTGGACATAAGTCAACAGATTGTCCACAGAAGCCAAGCAAACCCAAAGAGAGCAATTGTTCGAAAGCATTAAATAAGAGGACTGTCGTCATCCTGCGTGGAAACCTTAGGTACTTTTAAGGGTCAATTGGAAATTGATGATCAACCTTTCGAGTGTACGATTCATGTTGTGTCAGATGAATTCCTCCAAACTAAGATGCTCATAGGACGCGATATACTCACCGGAACAGATATTTCCCTGGCTCATGAACAAATAACAATAATAATAATAATAAGAAGAGGGATGAGTACGCCTTTGAATGTTATTTAAATGAGGTACATAGTCCCCATGTTGGTATCGAGAAGTTCAGACCAGAAATAACCAAACTTATTGAAGGATTTAAGACCACTACACCAGAGACTCCAACTATAGAGATGAAAATCGTATTAAAAGACGACGTACCAGTCAACCATAAACCAAGAAGACTTGCTCCGGCAAAAAAAATTGAAGTAGAAAAACAAATAAAGGAGTGGCTGGAAAACAAAATCATTCGTTCAAGTTCTTCGGAGTACTCGAGTCCGGTAGTGCTAGTGAATAAAAAGGATGGCACTAAACGACTCTGCATTGATTACCGAGCTCTGAATAAAAAGGTGATAAGAGACAGGTTCCCGTTGCCACTCATAGACGACCACTTGGACAAACTTCAGGATGCAAAGGTTTTCTCCACAATCGATCTTGAAAATGGATTCTTCCATGTTTCAGTTGCAGAAGAGAGTCGGAAATATACTAGCTTCATCACTCATAATGGACAATATGAGTTCATGCGCATGCCGTTCGGGCTTTGCACTTCTCCAACGGTCTTTCAAAAATACGTGAACAGCGTGTTTCAACTCCTCATTCAGAAGAACCACGTATTAGCATATATGGATGACATCATAGTGGTTGCAAAGGATGAAGAAGAAGCCGTTCCACGTTTAAAGGAAACTTTAGAAGTAGCAGCAAACCACGGATTGAAGATAAAATGGAAAAAATGTCAATTTTTGTGTAGGGAAATCGAATACCTGGGTTATGAGATATCGTCTGGACGGATAAAACCTGGAGTAGCCAAGTTTAATGCAGTTAGGAAGTTCCCCGAACCCAACAGTGTAAAAAATGTACAAAGCTTTCTGGGACTCTCCGGTTATTTCCGAAAATTCATTCCACAATATGCACAACAAGCAAAACCCCTTAGTGACATCCTACGGAAAGACAATCCGTTTAGGTTTGGCCCGTTACAGCGTGAAGCATTCCTGAAAATCAAAGAAGCGTTGACGAAACAACCTGTTCTACTTATCTACAATCCTGAAGCCGAGACGGAATTGCATACAGATGCTTCAAAGATAGGATTCGGCGCCATACTGCTTCAAAAAAGCTCAGATGATAACCGATTCCACCCAGTCGTATACTATAGTCGGAAAACTTCGCCAGCACAGGAGAAATACTCTAGCTATGAGCTAGAAGTACTGGCAATAGTATCTGCATTGAAGAAGATGAGAACCTACCTACTTGGAATCAAATATAAAATAATCACAGACTGCGCAGCTTTTAAGATGACAGTGGGAAAGCAAGAGTTACCGCCCAGAATAGCCCGATGGGTTATGTTTTTGCAAGACTTCGACTTTACATTAGAGCATCGATCCAGTAGTCGGATGCGACATGTTGACACGCTCAGTCGCTACCCGGTCGCCTTGGTTATAACAAGTGAACTTGTCCACAGAATTCGTGCCTCACAATCCCAAGACGCTAAGTTTAAACCTATTCTTAAAATTTTAGAGACGCAACCCTACGAAGACTTTATTCTAGAGAACGGAATCCTGTATAAGATGCAAAGCGGAGAAAAGCTACTCTGCGTCCCCAAAGGACTAGAGAAGGAAGTTATTAGACGCGTACACGAGCAAGGACACTTTGCAGCCAGAAAGATGGAAGACATCATAACAAGGGAGTATTATATCCCGAAATTGAAGGAGAAGATTTCTAATCACTGTAGTAATTGCATCAGATGAATCCTCGCCAACAGGAAAGCTGGAAAGCCGGAAGGATGGCTACACCCGCTACCAAAAGGTGAACTCCCACTTGCCTGCTACCACACCGATCATCTTGGTCCGCTTGCTACCACGAACAAAGGGTACAAATACATATTTACTGTGATAGACGGTTTCAGCAAGTTTGTGTGGGTGTACCCAGTCAAAACGCTCACAACCACTGAGGTCATTGCAAAATTGGAAAATCAAAAGGCCATTTTCGGCAGCCCAAGACATATAATCTCTGACAAACGAGAGAAAATTCACCATACCCTAATCACAACGGGAGTACCTCGAGGGAATGGTCAGATAGAGCGTATGAATCGCGTGATTATTGCAGTACTCTCAAAGCTTTCAGCCGACGACTCGAGCCTATGGTACAAATACACCAATGATATGCAACGCTACATCAACTCGAGTCTCCAACGAAGTGTCGGCAAAACCCCATTCGAAATCATGTTTGGCGTTAAGATGAGAAATCAAGAGGATGTTCACTTGATGGAAGCCATTAACGAGGAACTGTTGACTCTCCGTGAAGAACAGCTCGACGAAACCCGAGAAGATGCTAGAAGACAATTGATTGAAATTCGGAAAGAGAATGAAAAAACCTATAATAAAAGGAGGAAAGAACCAATAAAATACAATCGCGGCGAACTAGTTGCAATCCGGAAGACCCAATTCGCAACTAATGCCAAGATCTTCGCGAAATTTTTAGGACCGTATAAAATCTCTGAGTCACTGGGCAATGATCGTTATAAAGTTGAAAAGCTTGGATCACATGAAGGACCAAAAACGACCGTTGTAAGTTGTGACAATATGAAAGCATGGACGCTATATGAAGAAACACTTAGTGATTCCGAAAGTGAGAAAGAAGATGCGACAGAAGACGACCAAGGGCGCTGTTAAAATCCCAATTATATCTTAACAATCGACTCGACTAAAGCGACTTTAGACAATACGAACGAACGACTTTACTTGCAGGTATACCTAGAAGCCAGATTGAAAACCCGTCGACGGGGCAACGATTAAGGACGTTCGAAGCAGCCCACATGAAATAAAGACGCAATAAGATCCGAAGCAGTTAACGGACCCTAGAAGATGATAGACGAGGCACTACAAGAGGCAAATCCCAAGAAGAAAGTAGCTGTTGACGGACCTTAGACGAAAATGGACGAAGCACTACGAGACGAAAAAGCAAGAAGGAATGCCCATCAACTTAGAAGACATCGAATGCAAGAGGAACACCAGACGCAAGGAAGAAGATGTTGAGATACCAATTAGACGAGTGAGGTATCCAACGCTACCACAAACCCCAGACAAGACGCCAAAAGATGACCAAAGAAGACGCTATTCGGGACGAATATTCCTCAGGACGGCCGAGATGTAGGAACTGTAGGTACTGTGTTTCTACAATTTAGCTCAATAATCCATGACAATTCCACACTACCTCAACTTCAAAGCCCAATATCTCAAGAAATATTGATGTTACCGATTTGGTGTTCAAGAACTTTTTGGAGGAAATTGAATTTGCTACAAGTTTGTCATATTCACTTTTTCTGTACCTCTTGTTGTTTACGAGATAGGGGTAAAAAGCGAGAATTTCATGGACAAATTTGGGTTAGTGACCCGTACTACCTCGCTGGTGGGAGTTAGGGTTACACCGCAATGGACACTTTTGTAGACCATTCAATTCTGAGGAAACCCTACCATTGCCCAAGATTGTGCCATAAAATGCCTCTGAGTTGTAGAGATTTGAAGAAAAATAATCAAAGTTCACGTGTATTTTATATGGGAAATCTTTATGCGTCTTGGTCTAGTTCTAAATATTATTTTTAAGGGCTCCAATTGTCAGGGAATGTTTGTTTAGGTATGAGCCACAAAATTTCGAGGTGGGACTGAAAAAAAAATAGTCGCGAAAAAAAAGCACCCTAAATTGTATACACATGTATATTTATAGATAAAATAAATACGTACATATACATATATATGCCCAAACGCGCGCGCGAAGAACAGAACATTCTCTTACGTATATTTCTCCCTAAAAAGCATTAAAAAAAATCAACCATATAATTATGACAACGTTTTTAAGCAATTTTTTGCACAAGTTTACTTTTTTTTTTACTATTTCCCACGAAATGTCTGATATTTTCAGAATTTTTTGCAGTTTATTTACTATTTCACAAAAATCATCCACTGTAACGAACTTTTTTTAAAAATTCATGATCTTCGTGTTTGTTTCTTTTTCTAAGTTTGGTCCACTTTTGACAATCTTGAAGTGCAGCCAACTTCGTAGTGATCCGGGTTCTGCAGTTTTACCCACGAGTCTTTCAGTAGGTCCTGTCCGGAATTTTCTAAGCAGAGAGAGATATTAAAAATCAAAGTGCAAGATAAGTGCAGTATGTACGAGGCCCGGAAAAAGTACTACTCGCTAATAAAAACGATGGACGGGCCAAGTTTCACCGAAGTCATTAATCGGCCTTCTCCACTGACAGCGGCTGTTCCATGTACAGACCGAACAGAAATTGTCCAAAGCACAATCCCAACAAGTAATAAGAAAACCACAGTCCCTACCGAAAATCTACAAAATTCAAACTAAGACAAAAATATTAAAATAACCGAAAAACCTTCCACGTCAAACGTTGAATGCGCCCCCAACAAACAAAGCCAAAACGAAAATATTAATATCTCTGAAAAACCTACCGATTTAAATTCCCAATCCGCCATCAACAACAATAACAAAGAAGAGTCACTTCCCAACCACACAAAAGAACCCGCAAACAGCTCACTGGATAAAAACACTATCCGCCGAGCAAATCCCTACAAACAAAATAAAAATTTTTGAAGGCCTCAAATAGTCAGCCACTACCCCTCTAAAAATAGTTACTCAAATCAGCAAAAGGACCAAACAGCAGAAGAAGAAAATAACTAAAACAGGAAAACCCAAGTCAAAATCAACGGAGATCAAGTCTATCTTGAACAACGCCCTTCAGACTGTGGAATCTGTGGAAACTCATCCCTAGAGTCAGATGCTGAATAGAGCGACTAATTACACCTTTCAATAATACCCTTTTATGACCAGAGAATTAAATGGAAATCTTCCCACACTCCAGGACATTTCCACTTTACAATGGAACATCCGGGGATTATATAATAATCTTACAAACCTAGAAATCCTTATTGGCCAATATAAACCACACATTATTTTACTACAGGAAACAAACATCCTAGAGGATGAACAACCTGACCGAGTGGCTGTTTTGGTCCGCAACTTCATCCCTGCAGCCCCTGTAGAATTGAATGGGCCCCTCGTGGCTTGTGCTGTCACCTTGGGCACTTCTCCTCCCCTTACAGTGACTTCCATTTATCTGGAGAATACTCAGAGGACAACGGTTGACGAATTGCAGGACATGTCTCGTCAGCTTCCCTCAAACACCATTTATGGTGGGGATTTCAACGCCCATAGCCCCATTTGGGGCTCTGAGCGTTGGAGTCCTAGGGGGAGGCAGGTTGCAGCCTGGGTCGAGGACCTACCTTTGTGTATCCTAAATACTAATATCCCGACCCTGCTATCCACTCGCGGCTCTAGCTCTGCAATAGACTTAACACTAGCCCCCCCTCACCTAGCTTCAAGATTCAACTGGCTCGTACATCATAACCCAGAGGGAAGTGATCACTTCCCCGTTATCATTCACACCCCTTACAATATAGCAACCAAAACCGACCATCAAATTTGTTGAGGACCGCGCGAACTGGGAAAAGTTTGTAGAGACTGTTGTACGTGAACTACGTTCCCGCCCCCATTCTCCTAATATCAATAAAGAGGCCGCACAGCTCACGAGAATTCTAAGAACGGCTGCCGCAGCCAGCATCCGAACCACCAACCCCTAGGTGGATGAACGGTGACATCCTATCAGTTATAAGGGAAAAGAATCGTGCTTGGAAAAAATTCCAAAGAGCCCCGACCACCCCAAACCTGATAGAGTACCGGAGAAAATCTGCTACCGTGAAACTCAGGGTTTGGGAAGTAAAGAGGGAGACATGGACCGCCTTTGCTCAATCAATAGATACTACCGTTAATTTATCCGAGGCTTGGAAAAAAACTAAAGCCATCTCAGGGAATAGGTCTGGACTCTATTACTAGAGCTAGAGGCTGATATCATGGCAGCTATCGGAAAAAAATACACCACCTCTTGTCTGTAGATATACAAAAAGCGTACGATAGAGTTCTCCGGAATGTGATAACAGACCAGATAGACGACTGGGGCGTAGACGAACGCTTCATTAAACTGATTAATGATTTCCTAACAGGCAGGGGCATACTAGTTAGAGCTAACGGCTTTGAATCACTCAGGGTTAAAATCGACAACGTCCTCCCCCAAGGTTCCCCCCTATCTACATCCCTTTTCAACACCTTCCTTCACGCACTAATACCCACCCTTAACGACATCGACGGATTAAAAACTTACGCCTACGCGGACAATATTCTACTTACGACGGACTCGATCGAACCGGCTACATGCTTTAGGAGAGCCTTATGGGCGATAGACCTCTGGTGCCATAAAACGGGTGCCATAATCCCGCCCCAAAAAGCTGAGCTAATAGCTTTCACTCGCAGAAGGAACTGGCGACAACGACCCCTGGCCATCGGAGATTTGGAACTTAGCCCATCAGCCAATCTAAAAATATTCGGCCTAACATTTGATGCTCGAATGTCCTGGACCAAACACTGCTCCAACGTAGCGGTCAAGGTGCAAAAATTAAATAACCTACTCCGTGTTATCGCCGCGAAGGGCTCGGGAGCCCACATTGCTAAAACTCTGATTGCCGGACACACTGGCTATTGTCTACCGCTTTACGGCTCTACAACACAGGCAAATCTAAAAAAAATACAGATATCCGCCAACAAAGCCCTGCGAACTGCCTTTGGAGCCCTAAGAAGTACCCCAAACCGTGCCCTCTGGGTAGAGGAAGGACTTATGCCCATCGAAGAAAGAGTCAACAAGGCCCTGGTCAAGATAGTTGCAGCCAACTGGCTGGACCCGGTTCGACCTCACCACCTAACACTTCTTCGCCTGGACAAGGAGACCACCCGAGCTCAATATACATCATCTCTAAAAAAAGCTCTTCTACTAACCACAGCTTTAGGTTTAAGTCTTCCAAAACCTGACCCCATCCTGACTCAACATCCCACCCCACACCCCCTTTCAAATTCTCGTTTCTCTTATTCACTTGGGCGCTCCCGGAAAAACAACTCCACTGTAGAGGAGCGATGTGCGAATCATGCCCTTGATATTACCAATCATCCAAATTGGGTAAGATTGCACACAGATGGCTCGAGCTCTGACGACCACTATGCGGCGGCTTTTGTAGTGTACCACCCCAAAAGTCCAAACTCCCCGGACATTCACCGTTTTAAACTGCCGAAACAGACATCGGGCTACGAGGCCGAACTGGTGGCCATACGGAGGGCCATTTCCTATGCCCTGGACAAACGCGCAGCGATGTCAATTTATAGTGACTCCAAATCAGCCATTCAGGCGATAATAAACAAAGAACAGAGTGAACCATTGGTGAAAACTTGCCGGGCCCTATTGGAGAAAACAGAACATCCCATTAGGCTAATCTGGACCCCAGCCCATTCTGGCATCCAAGGTAACGAAGCTGCAGATAAACCGGCCAAGTCCACCTTTGATGACGGCGCAAGGGAAGAAGAAGTACCAGCTGCTTCGTTCATTAGACGTTTTTGCCTGCTAATGATGAAGAAATGGAATGGAGTCAAAATATTCAGGATTCGGACAGGCCACACCAGACTTACTCACGCTCATCTCATTACTCGAAGTCCACAACCTGGCTGCCAGAGTTGCCAGAGAAGCCTCAGCATCCGGCACATATTAACGGAGTGCGAGATAACAAAAAATATGTGCAACGGAAAATTTCCTAACTTGACCACCCTCCTCAACCCATCCACCCCTTCGGACCTACCGTCCCTTCTCTCATCATTAGGAATACTTACCCATATCTAATCTTTTGATTCATCTGTATTTGGAAGTATTTAATATGTCAAACAGTAGACCTCTACTTTTGTTCACTTTTTCTCATTCTTTATTAGATATTTATCTAGAGGTTATTGAATTCGCCATTTCATAATGAATTTGTACTTTAAATATATCCTATCTTAAGTTGCTTGAAATCCTGTTAAATTCAAATTCCAAATTTTTGTTTTCTCCTCTAATTTTGGATTCACTGGGATAGTTCCCTACAAACATAAAAATAATTTTTTTTTTAGAATTATTTAAATTCAATTTTGATCCACTTTAAATTGTTCGGACCCACGATGATTTTTGTCTGTAAATAAAAAATAGTATTATTAGTATGAAATAGGTTGATTTAAATAACTGTAAGTCTCTTCAAATTATTTTAAGTCAAACTTTTACTTCGCCTTAAATTTTTCAAACAAACAATGACGATTATCTGTAAATAAATATAATATGATTAGTAGGGAATAAGTAGATTAAAATAATTGTAATAAAACATAGCTTTTAGGATGCGCCATATGGGCTCGGTTCCCGAGTGCGCTATAGTATAGGTAGGCTTAAAATTTATTCTAAGTCCTAGCTTGTTTAAATAAATAAATAAAAATAAATGGTCCTTCATCATTTAACATGCAAAGTAGCAAGTTCTCTGGATGAGTGAAAAAAGAATTTCTCTTAATCACTGGATCTATTACTTTTAAAATGCTTTGAGGCAGATACCTTGATCGTTGAATCATCTTTAATAGATGCTTTGGACCATCTAAGCAAGAAGGTTTAATCTTAATATCAAACCAAGTAGGCGCATATACTTTTATCACAAAGGTAGCTAAGATCTCTAGATTTGTTAAAGGTACCTCTGTAGCAACATATAACCGAAGTAATCTGTTAGCGCAAGTAAGCCATCTAGAATGAGCCAGCGGTCCGGGATATCTATGTGATAAATCAGCTGTAATATTTCCAGAAGAAATTGCCAAACAAATCTCATGCAAATATTTTTGATCGGTGCTTAAAATTTCATAGTCGACATTAGGTAATTCGACTTCAATAGGCTCAAATCGTGCAATTGGAAGGTTTTCACAACCTTCTAATTTGTTTCCAATTTTGCCAGAAAAACCTTTGGGACCTGTCGTAGAACCATCTATAAACTGAAATAGATGTCTTAAGGGTAACTCGTTCGCATGGAGCATACAGATAAACCATTGCAGCGGTCTTCCTAGTGAACTTTCTAGTAGAGCAATTACTCCGTTCTTGTATCCCGTATTTACCACAGTACCGTCGCATCCTATAGCAACTACAAAAGAAGTATAATTTCTTTTTTCCAAAAATTCAAATAAGCATGATTTGATATGTTTTGCAGCTCCTATGACTGGAATAACATGACCTAAATATTCAGATCCGGGTTCTTTAACTACTGCGATGTGTTCTTCTAAGACTACTCTTCTATGCAGTTTTTTACCGAGGGAGATATATCGAACGGTTTTGTCTTTACGTCCATCGAAGTAAATACCTTGTACGTCACCTTGTTCAGTTTTCCACTTTTCTAATGTTGTCAGTCTGTTCTTAATTCTTGCTCTTCGGATTTTGCTTCGATCAATTACTTGAGATTTGTCTTTTTCACTCACTATTCCCACATCCTGAAGAACTGCACTCGCTATCATTGCAGGCGATCTATCTGAAACACCAGTACGATCGCACACCATTTGTCCAAATTAACTCTCATTTGTGAAGTGCTGGGTTGATCGAGTTGTAAATGTGCTGAGGAAATATTAGATATGGGGAGGAATTCCGGATCGCTTGTTTCGGCATCGCTGCTAGAACTTTCATCCGAATTGTTTAAAACCGTTGCAAAAGGTATCTAAGCTTACAAAGACGAACGAGCTTCAATTTGTTTTTCAGTTTTTATTTTTCTTTCAATTTTCCTTTTTAATATTTTTGTTGTCAGTAGGTCCACTCCATTTTTCTTCCTTTTCTTTGGTCTGTTAAGAAATCACGTTCTTGTGGTGGAACCTTTTCTACACACTTACAGCAATTAAAATCACTACATTTACAGCAGGAGATATCAAAAAGTTTGATTTTAGCTTCAGCTAAAAATAAACTCGATTTGGAGTTTCCTCTAGATGTAGGATACTTTTTAATTTTCCTAAATTTACCGTGATATTCTTTAAGTGCTTAGAAAATCCTACGATCGGTAAGAACTGGTAAACAAGCCTTAAGGGGAGGTTCTCATCTAGAATCTTGAAATTTTCGATTTTTTTTTTATTTCATATTATTAAAGTTTAATATGTCTAGAATGTTGCTTTAAAATATTTAGTCGATCCGAGCACTAGAACGGATTCTACAGCCCATTGATTCTGGCGGTGTCATGATCGTAGTGGGGCGCTCAGCCTGTGCCGTGCCGTTCAATCACGATTATCTCGGAACTTTGTTTTTCAAGATTTTTCAAATTTGCGTACAAGATAACTCAAAAACGGTTCAACCGATCAACTTCTAGTTTCGTGCATATTAAAGTAAACAATTTTCTTCATAGAAAGAGTGGAGCACATTTTGAAAATTGTAACATTATCTCCTTTTTGTAAGTGATAAACTATGAAAAAAAACGGCCGAAAACGGCCTTAAAATTTCAAAATCGCGCCATTCCGTCAATTTTAATTTTTTTTTGAAAGTCGTCCACTCTTTCTGAGACAAATTTAGTCTAGTTTATAATAATGTCATCATTATTTGATTTCAGACCAATCTGCGACCCCTAAATTGTACGCAGCTGGGCCATTTTCGAAAAACATGCCTCCGGAGAAGTTGAATAACGGGCGCCATTTTGTTTTTTTTTTTAATAAAAAATTTTTTTCGTACAGATAAATATACAATAAAAGATAATGCCAAATATCATTTCCCTATGTCTTGTCATTTGCCTTCAAAAAAATCACGAACTTTACCTACTTTTTGACGTTCTAGATGAGAGCCTCCCCTTAAGGGGGGATATACATTTAGAACAAGAAAAAAAACTCATTTTTGAACATTTTTTTTCAAGGGGAAGTTTTTATCCAAATCAATCGAAACTTTTTTACAATTATAAGTGTATTCATGTAGTATACAAAAATATTTTTTTTTAATTTTTTTCAACAAAATGGCGGCCGTTAGATGGTGTTGAAAAAGTCGTTGTATTTTGCTTGTGCCGGCTCTCCTGGTCGCAATTTTGATCAGAAATCAAAAAATCAAAAAAATTTACATTAATTACATTCACAGTTAGTAGATGAATTGAAAAAAAAGTGACAAAAAAAAAATTTGCACTTTTGGCGTAACTTTTTCGAAAAAATCAACATTTTCTCCGCCATTTTATCACATTTTTCCATATTTAATAATAAAATAATACAATAATTTTTAATTCATATAGAAGGTAATACTATAATAAGGAAATCCTATAAGTTTCAGCTCAATCGGATAATTAGTTTTCGAGTTATTACCGGCATAAACTCCGAAAATGCTGTTTTGAGAAAAACGCGTTGAAAGTTTTAATTATCGAAAAATCGTACTTACATTTTAATCAGCAATCCCGGGAACGATGAAAAAAAAAACACTTGGAGTTCGAATTTCGAAAAAAGGGTTTCAGGAGCGTATTCTACGGGAAATTTACTAACTTTTTATGCAAAAAAAAAATATTGAATTTTTTGGTCATTCTAAATGTATATCCCCCCTTAATCCATATACAGGGTCCGCCAAATAACTTTTTTTTTTGAAAATGCTATAAAAAAAAACTACTGAATATTTTTTCAAATTTCTTTTTTTATTTCAAATTACAATCCTTCCGGTTAATGATGGAAAATAATTTCATTCAAATGGCTGCCTCGGCTGGCCATGCAGTAGCCTACACGATCGGTCCAATTTTTAAGTACATTATCGATTGTGTGCAGCTGTATTTCACCAATGGCTTCACGAATATTGTCCTTTAAAGCGTCAATTGTCTCTGGCTTGTCGGCGTAACACTTATCTTTGACGGCACCCCACAAATAATAGTCTAACGGTGTCAAATCGCAGCTCCGAGGTGGCCAAACGACTGCGATTTTCAAAAACAGGGCGCAAAACATCAAGTGTAGCGTCGGCTGTGTGGCACGTAGCCGATCGTGTAGGCTACTGCATGGCCAGCCGAGGCAGCCATTTGAATGAAATTATTTTCCATCATTAACCGGAAGGATTGTAATTTGAAATAAAAAAATAAATTTGAAAAAATATTCAGTAGTTTTTTTTTTTATAGCATTTTCAAAAAAAATAAGTTATTTGGCGGACCCGTTAGTTTTAACAGCACTAATCACTACATTGGCAATTTTAGCAAAATTGGGCTCTTTGTTGCTTTTTTCCAACATTTCAAAACGTATGAACAAATAATGTTTCATTACATCCTCATATGTAGGTAAAACAGTTAAACACATTTGCTTTGGAGCTCCAAAAACAGGACAAGACACATTTTTCCGCGTTTTCGGCATTATTTTTAATTCAAGTTACCCGCTCACTGCTTGAGAAAAAATTGAATACCAACTGAGGCGAAACGGCACGTGGCTATTTTGCAAAGTATGCTATGTGGCCAATTACTGCTTTCAATGAAAACTTGATTAATTTTCTAAGTAAAAAATAAATTTAAAAAAAATCTTTCATGGATTCTCAAGCAATTGGTGTATAATTTCAATTGAAAATAATGTCGAAAACGCGGAAAAATGTGTCTTGTCCTGTTTTTGGGGCTCCAGAGTAAGTGTTCTTATATGTCGGAAGAATGGTAAAGCTAGTCACAGAGGCATCGTTAACTCTTACAGTTACAGAAGCAAGAGATGGTTTTGTAATGGCAAATCGAAAATCAGGATCTGAAATGCTTAATTTTAATACGAAAAAGGATCTTAATTAGATGGGTGGAACTCCAGACGTAGATGCCTCTTCGCGGTGAGTTCTGGGCAGTTCATTATGTAACAATATAACGTTTTATAGTGAATTAGCGAAAGTTTGTGCAAAAAATTTAAGAAATGTTAAATTTTTTTTATATACTAATATATTTATGTGTGTTGTGGCACCTGAAGATAAAGTCCCAGAGGGTCGAAATTTTGTAGAGTAAACAAGGTTTATAAGTGGAAACTTTTGGTTACTAGCCGATTTTAAATTTCCAAAAAAAATTAAAATGTCCATTTTTCGCTCCACCCTAATGTATATATGGATAAATTTTTAATTTATTTTCATGTGAGGCTATTTGAATTCCTTTAAGTTTCCAGCATATTTTGAACTGTTTTCTTATGTTTAAGTAACATTTTCCTAATATGAATAATATTCTTTTTTTTCTTGCAGTAACACATACACAGTATGTTACGGATTATAACTAAGAACTAATTATTCCATATTTTCATTTTATTCCAAAAAATGAAGGTGAGGCTATTTGAATTTCCTTTAGTGTATATCCATAATTTTAAGTTTCGTTGTAGATATTTCGTCTTTAAAATCCATGTATTAACTTCACTTGATGAAGAATATTAAATTCTCTTATATTCAGCTCCTTATTTTTTTTAAATTTGTACACCTAATTCTCTTTTTACATGATTTTTTTTTTACACGAATTTGATTTAACACGAGTTCAAAAGAAAAAAAAATTCTCATTTTACACGAATTGTTTTGTTTTAACACGATTTTTAATATTCCAGGAATATTTTAGTCTTACGTAAACGTATGCTTTTATTGTCAGAAAGTGACAATGCATACAATTTTTTTATGTCTTTATTATTTTAACTTCTTTTATATTAATGAATTTCAGATAGAATTCCCTTTTTCCAAAGTAGAAGTTATTTTTTATAAAATATTTAATGAATTAAAATGTGTAAGCACGAAATAAATTATGTGAACTCTGACAAGAACTTTTTAATATTGTTTACACCTAATTCTCTTTTTACACGAATTTTTTTTTACACGTATTTTTTGGGAACGTATCTATCGTGTAAAAGAGAATTAGGTGTAATTTGTTTCCCAAAATATCACCCTTTCATGGTTTGACTCGGTCAGTAGATTTTCTCTCAGTGGAGATTTAGAATTGATCCTCTCTTTCTGACTGGTTTTCTCTTTCCCACTCATTGGTATGATTACACTGGTCGGCAAAATTTAATATTTATTTTCTCCTTCAACAAGTAATATATCATTTCCATAGGATTTTTTCCGTAGATTACGAATATGCAAACAAAAATATTCTATCACATCACATTTTTTAAAAAAATAGGCTTGAAAAATACAAAATATCCGATTTCGGCCATTTTTAAAAATTCGTAAAAAAATAACGGAACGTGTAAAAAGAGCCTAAATCCTTATCTACATACAGTAGAATCCGGATATAACGACCCTCAAGGGACTGGCGACACTTAGTCGTATTAACCGGACGACGCACAAAACGAACGAACACCGATGAATGAATTAAAGCTTGTTTTTATGTATTAATATTACTGTAATTATGAAATAATAATATACATAATTAGATTAATTTCTATAAATAAATAAAACAAATTCATATTAAAATAAACAAAAATTAACTTTAAGGGGGGAGGAGGTAAGGTGTATTTAATTGTAAATTGTACACATAATAAAGTATCATTTCAAGAATATTCAATTAAATTTTTGCCTAAATTATTAAGAAATAAGCCATTGAGAGCAAATCTTTGGATCCTTTAAAAAAAACAAGCGGTGGACATCAGAACTCATTACTGGATTATCTCAAATCAAAAAATCAAATATATTTGGTTAGTTTATGAGCTTCTCGAGGTAATGACGTTGAGATTTTTTTTTTGACGATTTTTCAATTTTTGGCTTAATTTTAAATTAAAAAAACGAATTTTAAAAGAAAAAAGCGGTAAAAATCAGCCTCTTTGTTATAGTAAAACTAATTATAATGCAAAAAAAAACATTATCTCGACTTCACTACCTCATATTTTATGTACTTAAAGAGTGTGTCAAATTTGAAGAAGATCGGTCAATTAGATTTTGAGTTACAGTGTCCAGCGACTTTGACCATTCTAAGTGGGAGAAAAACGCGTTTCAAAGTTTTAAAAGCGCATTGAGTTGTTCGCTACCACTATAAGTCGAGGCACTGTATCTCCGGTAGTTTTGCTCCAAACGACCTACAATTTTTACTGGATACTCATGAAGAGTTGTACTTTCAAATACAAAAATAAAAAATAAATGCAAAAAAACAGGTGGTTAGGTATTGTGTGTGCGTAGGTATTGTAAACAACACTGCGAGTCGTTCTAAGCGGACGATTTCTTGTCAAAATAGGTCGCTATAAGCGGTTGGTCGCTTAAACCGGAGTCGTACTAAACGGACATGTTTTCATAGTAAGTCTATATGAAACCTAACTTGCGTTTGCATTTTCGTCGCTATAACCGGTTGGTCGTTATAAACGAAGTCGTTATATCCGGACTCTACTGTATATGAAATACCACTAATCTATAGCGCTTACGAAGCATCTTCAGGAATAAGATTTTCATGAGCGTGCGGAAGCAGAGATCTTCATTCACTATCTATTGTATGAAGTAATCGGCTTATGGAAAAAAAGTGAATTCCCCGGAATATTTCAGGAAGTATTAAGCCTCTCGTAAATTAATACAATAACTAAAGGTTCATACTTTTATTTGAGCTACTTTACAAGCTCCTACAACAATTTGTTATTTTTTAATTAACTAATTAAAAAATAACAAATTGTTGTAGGAGCTTGTAAAGTAGCTCAAATTAATTAATTAATTAATTAAAAAATAACAAATTGTTGTAGGAGCTTGTAAAGTAGCTCAAAATAATTAATTAAACTTTTAGCCTCAGAATAATCATTGTACCAATTTTCATTAAAATCCGTCGAAATCGACACATTCTGATCGTCATGTTGGATCAGCCATCTTGGATTTGGAAATTTAGCTAATATTCAAAATTAGTGGCGTCAGAATAATCATTGTACCAATTTTCATTAAAATCCGTTGAAATCGATAAATCTTGGTCGCCATATTGGGTCCGCCATCTTGGATTTGTAAAGTTTGATTGATAACATTCAAAATCAGTGACCAGAAAATAATCATTGTGCTAATTTTCATTAAAATCCGTTGAAATCGAGAAATATTGGTCGCCATATTGGATCCGCCATCTTGAAGTTGTAAATTCTGATAACATTCCAAATCAGTGACCTCAAGATAATCATTATACTAATTTTCATTAAAATCCGTTGAAATTGAGAAATATTGGTCGCCATATTGGGTCCACCATCTTGGATTTGTTAATTTGGATAACATTCGAAATTAGTGACCTCAAGATAATCATTGTACTAATTTTCATTAAAGAGAAATAGTGGTCGCCATATTGGGTCTACCATCTTGGATTTGTAAATTTTGATAACATTCAAAATCAGGTACCTGTAGATAATCATTGTACTCATTTTCATTGAAAATCGAGAAATATTGGTCGCCCTATTGGGTCCGCCATCCTGAATTTGTAAGTTTTGATAACATTCAAAATCAGTGACCTCAAGATAATCAATGTACCAATTTTCGTTAGAAACCGTTGAAATTGAGAAATATTGGTCGCCATTTTGGATCTGCCATCTTGGATTTCTAAATTTTGATAATATTCAAAATCAGTGACCTCAAAACAATTGCTGTACTAATTTTCATTAAAATCCGTTGAAATCGAGAAATCTTGGTCGCCATATTGGATCCGCCATCTTAAATTTCTAAATTTGGAGAGCGGATTTGAAATCAGCGTACCATAAAACCCCTATGTTCCAATTTTCATGAAAATTGCTTCAAATTTAAAATTCAATCGCAATCTTGGATCCGCCATTTTGAAACCCTGTGTATTATCCGAAAAAAAAATTAGCCATTATGTTAAGTTGGAATATGTACTAACTTCGGACAAAAAATGAAAAATATCGATGCAAGCGTTTAGGCGTGATTGAGCAACAAACAAACAAACAAACGAACTTTCATTTTTTTATATATATAGGGATAGGGATTAACGATTTCATTTTTGGACGTTGTACCTTTTATGCATTCAGTTTTTGAGAGAAAAGCGAGATATAAAAACAATTTATTATACATTTATATGAGTATTAAAGTTATTCAAATTTACCTGTAAATGTTATTGAAATGCATAATTTATGAAACGTAAATACGAAATTTATTTTTACAATTTTTCCAATAGTTTATTTTGAAACTGCGTTTGAAGTATTTACTAGTTTAATTGATTATATTATTCCAAGTTTTCGTGGCAAAGATTCGTAACTCAATGAAAAAGCAATTGGAAACTATACAATATTTAAATGCATATAAATATTCTTTCAGGAATTCCAAAATTTCGAAAATCATGAAGCCTTTTAAGCTACTGATTCTCAGAGATGCATTACTCGGATATAGTAAATTTTATTCCCAGATGAAACATTGAAAATTCTATAATATATGAATCAACATTTTCTTCTTGCACTCTTTATTCTTCCTGATTTTTGGCTTTTTGCTTTTATTATTGCACATTTAACAAGTATTTCAAAGAAAATTTGATGGAAGGTATATTCAATTCACCCATCAAATTTAGTTTTCTTTAGCCTGTTCTGTCCAGTGTCACATCCAGTATTAAATGTAGTTTTCAGTTTATATATGAAATTCAATAGTAGATTACGCAACGTGGGAAGTATAAAAGAAAATTTACAAATAAAATAAAAACCGACTTCAAAACTTTGCCTTTATGTACAAATTTAAACTAAAAAATTAAAAATAATATTTTTTATTACTTTAAAGAAAAGAGCATTCAACGATAATATACCAAATTATTGATATTTAAATATTTACTATACAATAACTAATCAGTCATTTTTTTAATTGGTGCATGCAAACCTACAGTAATTTGGGTATACAGGGTGTTCAGAGGTGGGAGGTCAATACTGCAGGGGGTGAAAGGTCAGACCGAGACAAGCAAAAAATCGTATGGGTGGGGGGGGCATCTCGCACCGTTTGGCAGTTACAGGGTGATTCGTAAATCAGGATTTTGCTTTATATGGGAACCGCTCTTGTATTTTTATCTTTTTTTCTACGCATCGCAGCGGCCCCAAACTGATTTCAAAAAATCACTATTTGGAAGCCCTTTCCAAAAAAGTGTACACCACCCCCCTATCCCCAACCCCTTGGCCACAATCCCCCCTGGAAGTTGAAAAAATTAACTTTTATTTCACGATTTTTCATCTTTCGCCCCACTTTTCTCCGAAATTCATGTTATTAACATACCTACTTTTTATTTTTTTTAAGTTGCCTATCTAATTACCTTTCCAAAAAGGTGCAACATGCCCAGGTAGAAAAGGGTTGCAAAAGTCCTGAAATTAAAACATCCTCACAGGTACCTAATTACTTTATTGCACCATAATGGAAAAAGTCGTTAAGTAAACAATTTTTATGAGAGCAAGTTCGGAAATGTTTGTTTAGGAAACATAGGTAATACATTTTTATTATTTCAGCAAAACAGTAATAAAATAATAAATGTAATCTCGTTAACTAGCGTTATTAGTTTATTATATCCAGTATTGACTCCTAAGTATCCTGACACTCCGTTTCTAATACCTCCTATGAATTATGGTATAAAAATGGGTAAGTTTGAAAGGACATTGACCACAGTTGAAGAAGCAAGCGATAAAACCGGGTGTTTAATAGAAAAAATTAAGATAAAATGGCAGAATGCAGTGTTGAAAAGTCTGCCGATATAATTTACGTGTACGGTTTAGTAGACGGAAATGATAGTGAGGCCGTACGACAATACCAAAGGAGATTCCCGAATCGACGTGTACCCGACAGAAGGGTATTTTCAAGGACTTTCAGAAGGTTAAAGGAAACCGGAAGTGTAACCGCCCCCAGAGCAGAAACGCGAGCAGGAACATCAGCCGATTCAGCGGTCCCCGACCAACAAATCCTCAACATCGTCAGGAACAGCCCTGAAATAAGCATCAGGCAGGTCGCACGACGGTTAGGATTGTCTTCAGGGAGAGTTTGGACTGTTGTGAACCGAGAGGGACTACATCCATACCATCACATCCCGGTCCAAGCACTACAGGAAGGAGATTCCGAAAGACGATTGCAATTTGCACTTGGCTGTTCGAGTCTGACATCGAATACAGAAGGTTTCTAGACCGAATTCTGTGGACGGATGAATCGCAATTCACCCGGGATGGCATCACAAACTTCCACAACCCCCACACCTGGTCAGATGTAAACCCACATAAGACCAGGTGTCGGTCCTTCCAGCAAAGATTTAGTATCAATGTCTGGGCTGGCATCATCGGCAACCAGTTGATAGGACCCTTCATCTTGCCCCAAGTGCTGAATAGTCAGCTATACTCGGACTTTTTGGAGAATACCCTTCCGGATCTGTTGGAGGACATCCCCCTGGCCACCAGAAGCGCAATTTATTTACAGCTCGATGGAGCACCTGCGCATACTGGGAACATTGTTAGGGCAAGGTTGAATGAACATTACCCAGAGCTCTGGATTGGACGAGGTGGACCGATTCCTTGGCTTGCTAGGTCACCGGACCTTACTCCACTGGACTTTTTCTTATAGGGAATGATGAAAGATGAAGTTTACTCAAGACCAATCAACACCAAAGAAGAATTAGTTACCAGGATTGTGACTGCAGCCACGAAAATATACCACGATAGACTGGCTACCATAGACCTCAAACGTGAAATAAAACGAAGGTTACTTGCATGCATCGAAACTAGCGGAGAACATTTTGAACAGCTTTTAAAGGATAAACGTTTTAATTGTAATTAGTTTTTAAGCGAACAAAATGTATTTTTTAGTAAACTTAAGTATAATTTCCTAAAAATTCGAATTATCATGATATTCTGTAAAAGGATTTTTGTAAATAAATTTTCGTATCCTTTTCCTACCTGGGCATGTTGCACCTTTCTGGAAAGGTAATTAGATAGGCAACTTAAAAAAAATAAAAAGTAGGTATGTTATTACATGAATTTCAGAGAAAAGTGGGGCGAAAGTTGAAAAATCGTGAAATAAAAGTTAATTTTTTCAACTTCCAGGGGGGATTGTGGCCAAGGGGTTGGGGATAGGGGGGTGGTGTTGACCTTTTTGGAAAGTGCTTCGAAATAGTAATTTTTTGAAATCAGTTTGGGTCCGCTGCGATGCGTAGAAAAAAAGATAAAAATACAAGAGCGGTGCCCATATAAGGCAAAATCCTGATTTACGAATCACCCTGTAACTGCCAAACGGTGCGAGACATAACATTTAGGACTTTTCCGTTCGAAGCCTACGCAAAGTTGAAATTTGTTTTGAGTGGTGGTTACAAAGTTGATACTTTGCGGTCGAGACTGCAGAAAAATTAATTCTTTCTTATCAACATTTGTTATCTTTTTTTCTATGCTGATAATATTTTATTATAACGATGGAAAACGAGACCTCTACGAAGAAACATAAACCTTCTGGTTATGAATACAGGAAAAAAAGCATCAGAACCAACTATTCAAAATGAAGTTTTTTTTTATTTGAATCGCCTAAACCAATTTCGGATGGAAATAAGTTGAACATAGATGAAGACGAGGCCAACAATCAAGATGCGGTAGATGACGGAACATATGAAAATATAGAAGAATTATCTAAAAATTTTTCGAATTGTTCTTTATGGCCAGTTCATCGTAGCAAAAAAATCGTACTTTTTTTCAACTTGCGGGTATTTTTAAGGCTTTTATTTAACTTGACCGTGTTGTCCGTCCGCCTGTGCATTTTTTGTGAAATTCAAAATTAGAAATCGAAGTTTAACTATGTATGTTCGGATAAAGCCAAAACCTTGAAATTATTCACACTGCTAAATTCTTGATGACACTACAAGTTAAAAGAAATTTTATTGCGCTATTTATAAAAGCGTGTTTTTTAGTTTTTTAAGCCATAATTTTTAAATTATTATAATGTTAAACTTATTTAGATACTTTGTCTTTAAAAGGGGCGCCGAGGAAAAGTTTGCCCTACTAAACGCAAAAGCCTAAGGCAGGCACTGTGCATACACATAACAAAACGTCAGACCATATCTCACCATCACTTGGAATTTGGAGCTAACAAGAATTAGATTAGATTAATTTGTTTAAGAAATTAAAATAACTGAATTGTATTTTCTTAATTAGTAAGTCATTTTGTAGATAGGAATTACTCTAAGAGTAGAAATTGCCATTGAGAAGAAAGAAAGAATTAATTATTGATTTCATGAAAAATAATTAGTTAGAAAAAAAAAGGATGATTTGTACTGAAAATAGAAAGAGTAGAGATTTAGAAGTTATTATTGTATTCACTTATTAGTATTATTATAACACTTACCAATCTTTACAAAATTCCGTTTTACGTCGATCAAGCGCAGTTCGAGATCCGCCGAAAGATCTCCCCTGAAAAAAAATGAATCGTAAAAGCGTATTTAGCGAAGCGCAGACGATCGATCGGATTATGTTTATACTTTATATATATATAGGGTATCCAAAACCACCCGTCCACCCCTTCTAAATCAGCCAAAAGCATTTTTTTTTTGCCAAGGCGATTACTCCATTTAAGTAAAATGGGTACGCTCTATCGACTGGTGCTATTTTCAGCTTCCGATCTCAACCAAAAGTGCGTTATTTAGACCGGAAGTATATTTTTTTAAACTGGTTGGGTACATGTTGACCTCAAATTCGGATTCCACTATGAAAAATACACAACTTTCATTTGGAATATTTTTCAAAAAAATAACATTTTCGCCCTCTAAATTACCTTTGAAGTTGTTCAAGCTGAAAATAGACCTTTAACTCCGGAATTGCAATATCTTACAGCGAATTCACATTCAAAAGTTGTGCATGCTGGGTTTAAATGGGGACTTTATCGCCTCCGCTTCCTGCCGGAAATGGAATATTCAGGCTGGAAGTAGACCTTCTAACAGCGGAATCGCGTGTTTTTACAGCGAATTCACATTATACGTCATAACTTGTGCATGCTGGGTTTAAATGGGGACTTTATCGTCTCCACCTCCTACCGGAAGTGGGTTTCCACGCCGGAAGTAGACTTTCGACCGCACATATTTATGATGTAGAATGTGAATTTGCCGCAATACCACTGTTAAAAGGTCTACTGCCCATCTGAATTTCCACTTCCGGTAGGGGGCGAAGGAAATAAAGTCCCCATTTAATCCCAGCATGCACAAGTTATGGCATATAATGTGAATTCGCTGTAAAAAAACGCAATTCCGCTGTTAAAAGATCTACTTCCGGTCTCAATATTTCACTTCCGGTAGGAAGTGGAGGCGATAAAGTCCCCATTTAAACCCAGCATGCTCGAATTATGACGTAAATTGTGAATTCGCTGTAAAATATTGCAACTCCGGGGTTAAAGGTCTACTTCCAGCTTGAACAACCTCAAAGGTCATTTAGAAGGCGAAAACATTATTTTTCGAGGTCAAAATGTACCCATCCGATTTAAAAAATATACTTCCGGTCTAAATAACGCACTTTTGATCGAGATCGGAAGATGAAAATAGCGCCAGTGAAATGGGTACGCTCTATCACCCATTTCACTTAATATATCATCGTTTAATAACACTGTAATAGTGATATATTAAATAAAACTCAATAAAAATGAATGTAACTATTATTTTAATTATTGTTGCAGCCCCTGCAAAAAAATAGAAAAATTAATTTTTATTAATAAAAGCAATTTTAATCAGTAATCAAATTATAGGGAAATTTTTAGTACTCACCTGGTGGCCAAGGACGAAAGCTGGAGAAGACCATCCGGGACCGGGTCAAGGCCGGAAGGCCAACGTGCTCTTCATCGCCAGTCCAGAGCAGTCCGTGTGATCCGAGAAGCCGAGCGAGTACGTCGTCGAGCGCTAAAATAAAATAAGTCGATTTAAAATTTCTAATTTTTTTGCAATAGTTATTTGGTAAAGTGTTAGTTCTTTTGTTAACCGAATTGTTGGGAGTAAACGAACGAAAATAAAAACCTTGTCGCGAAACGCGAGTTTTATTTTAACTTTCCCACGGTAATCTTTCAGCCGCGTGAATTTCGGGATTAGTGCACTGGCCCGGCATAACTTTGGGGCAGGTAAGTACCGTGCCTAGTGCCTATAAAACTTCACCACAATTATTAAATTCACCTATAAAAATTCATCGCGGTAATTGAATTTAAAAATAAAAAATAAATAAATAGCGATTTAATTTTAGAAAAAACAAATAAATAAACAAAATCAAAACCCCTCACAATCTAATTTAATTAAAAATAAATCACCCCCCCCCCCCCCCCCCCCCCCCCGCAACATAGTGCTCGCAACATTGTGCCCGCAACATCATCCGCACACGGACGTCACGCATAACTCACTACCACACACTCGTCGCAAAGGAGGATAAAATACGCCGCAACTTATGCTACGCACTTTATGCTGCGCAATCTTATGAGGCGTAATTCCACTCCCGGACTTATGCTAATAGTTTAAAGAAAGTGTACTTACCTGGTTATTTAGCTCCTCCTGGATATTGCCGCCGGTCCAACGTTGGCTGCCGTCATTTGCGGGCTCCCACGGGGAAACCTGAAAAAGAAAAACCATTAACACTGCACTTTAGTCTTTTGAGTTTTTTTACACTTTTACTGCACTCGCGAACACGGCACTTGGACTCACCCGCGGACTTCGATTTGAAATTGATTATTTAATTAAAATTACTGCGGCGGCGTAGCTAAGTCGAACCGCCGCCTCGACCGGATAAACAAACAGGGACACTACACACACTAAGCCGTCCACACATCGACGCCGCGTTATACTTGCGCCGCAGTGCTACAGCTGTGTGGGTGCGCAACTCGACATAAGTGAACGAAAGCTCACTGTAGGGCATTGCCAGAACTCTCTGGGTTGAGATTCGTTCAGAATATTCCGTGGCCCTTTCCTTTTGAACCGAAAGTCTCCCTCTCGGACAATTATTGGTTGCAATTAATTTTATTACGATCCGGGCCCGAAAAAATTTGTTTTGAAGGTCCGAAACGTAACAATTGGTGCCAGGTGTGGGGTCATCGATCAGAAATCGAGAGATTTCTTTACCACTCCCGCACCTTCTCAAAAGGAAAACGACAAGCAGAAATACACGGAATCTACGATGGACTCAGGAGGAGGTAGTTACTCACCTGCTACTGGATTTTCCGGACGCGTCGTTCCGCGCGAAGAGCCCTCACGCTTCGACCTGGAGAAGCTCGGCTACATAGTAGCCCAACAGGCCGAACAGATCAATCGTCTGACGAACACGATGGACAGGATGGTCGAGAAAATTAGCCGCCTGGAGCTACGGCATGAAGAAGCTGTTAGGTTTACCGTAGACCAGTTAGCTGCCGAGCTAACTCCGCCTCCACGCCGAAATGCAGCTTCTGCCCATCGAACGGACGACTTGATTTCCTTCGCAGATCCAGACCTGGAGCAAACGGTTCAGAATGCTGGAATAGGACGAAAGGACGATGTTAGTGGCTTTGATAAGCGGCCTACCTCATCGACTCACCTGGAGAATGCACCGGTCTTACAGAATCCGCCTGTCCTGGAGCAGCCACAAATTCAGCCGAGCCCGATAAATGCTCAGCCTTTGAGCAATGTGGGCGCGATCGGCCCCTTACCACCACCGCTACTCCCAGTAGCCCCTAAAAGGATTTCTTTAATCCCCAGGGACTATGATGGTAAGGAACCTTGGTCGGCTTATAAACGACACTTCGAAGCCGTTTCGCGCGCCAATAATTGGTGCCCTGAACTGAAGGCGATGTACCTTGTGCCTTACTTACGCGGCACTGCGCTGGCCTTTTATGAGACGCTGCCTGAAATTACAAAAGAAAGCTATGAGAAGCTTAGTCTCGCTTTCGGCAGCCGTTTCAGCGACCAGTACCAACAGGCAGTGGCACATATTCAGCTGCGTGGACGAACTCAGCGAACGAACGAGAGCTTGTCGGAATATGCGACCGAAATTCAAAGGCTGACTTACCTGAGTTTCAGCGAGGCCCAGGAGTTCACGCGGGACAAAATCGCGCTCGCGCAATTCATCGACGGCATCTTCGACACCGACACGCAACGGCGAGTGCGCGACGCAGTCCCCGCCACACTTGAAGCAGCACTGGCTCAAGCTATTCGCGTTGAGGCCAGCCGAGATGCCACGCGAATTAGCCGCCGCAGTATGCGTACGCCGGAGACGATACCGCATCGACGAGCTGCCGGAGCTCCACGGAATAGATCGCAGCCGACAAAAAGCAATTCGCAGCAGCCGAAGAAAAATGCCCAGCAGCCGAAGGACATTCAGCCGTCGGGAAACTAAAGTGGCCTAGGCTTGCGGAGCAAAGCCCGGGCTCTTCAACAAAGAAAGCTCCGTCCCGACGACCCACGGCGAGACCTAAGAAAAAGAAGAATAATCGTGTTGATAAAAGCAAGGCTAAAACGACGAGCAACTTACCTGCTGTTCGCACGCCGAGACCACGAAGTTCTTCGACAAACTCTGCATATGTCAGCCGACAAGTAACAGGTGTCGTTAAGTGGTTCAACGTCTACCTGAAATACGGATTTATTAAGCGAGACGATTCCGGAGAAGACATTTTTGTTCACGCTACCGACATCACCGGGAAGAATCCGGCCGCGCAATTCCCTTCCCTAAACGAAGGAGAATTCGTAGTTTTCGACGTAAAACAGGGCAAGTCGAAACCAAGGGCCGTAAATGTCACGGGGCCTCACGGACAACTAGTTCGAGGTAGTCGCTCTAATCCCGACTTACCAAAACCCGTGGCTAAGGTGAACAAAAAGCCCCATTCTTCGCCGAAACTGCCGAAGCAACCGGATTCCCAGGATCCGACCATCGCGCCACCTGCTCCCTTCGCCGATACCCCGACTAGATCGTTAAACTAAGTCCTACTGATAATTTGGGGCAGCCATCAGTGGGAACGCAGGCCCCTTTAACGATCTCCCTTAGGTCTACGGGGCTCCAAACGACCTTAACGATAGTCGGAAGCGTTAATGGCGCCGAGTGCTCCTTTATTATCGACACAGGAGCGAGCCGAACAATAATCCATCCGGACGTTTTGAAAAAATCGTCCGTTTCTCCGAAGCTATCGCCGTCGAATGCCCGGATTCAGAGTGTTACGGGCGAACTCTTTCCGGTGAATGGCACTTTGGAAGTCACGATCGACTTTGCAGAATTCTCCGCCAGACACGTTGTTTTCGTGGCGCCGATCTCTGACGAATGCATCTTAGGCATGGACTTCCTCAACATGCATGGCTGTAAATTAGACCTTCGCAGCAGGCTCTTCACGGTGGACAACAAAACGTTTCCACTATCGGGAAGGACACTACAGGGAGCTACAGGTAAAGTGCTACAACTAATAAACTTACCTGCCAAGTCTGAAACCGTGCTCAGCCTGTACTGCGGCCTAGTAGGTGACATGGATGTACTTGTTTCGCCCGGCCCGTCGTGTCAAAAAGGACTGATGTTTCTCCCTGCAGTCTCGACACCTAAAAAGGGAATCGTCAAAATCTGTGTGTCGAACACGTCGAGTGAAGACGTGGAAGTACTACCTACCACCAGCCTTGTCACGGTAGAAACAGACGCACAAGTCCTGCAGCCTTCGACGAAATCGTCAGCGTCTACGACCCCGGAATTGCTCCAGATGTTCCAGCGTGCTGTGCCCGCCTTGAATTCCACTCAAAGGGACCGCTTGTGGAACACGCTGCTGCGTTTCAAGCCCGCCTTCGCTTCTTCCAAGACGGACATTGGCCGGACATCTATCACAAGGCACCAGATCGATGTGGGCGGTGCTCGGCCCATCAAACAGCCGCCACGGAGAATGCCTTGGAGCCGCCGTACTGAAGCGGAACAGCTACTCGAGGAGATGAAGGCTGAGGGAATAGTCCAACCCTCAAAAAGCGCCTGGAGCAGCCCCGTCGTCCTAGTAAAAAAGAAGGATGGTTCACTTCGCTTGAACTATCGACGACTGAACGAGGTCACGAAAAAGGATTCGTACCCCCTGCCGCGAATTGACCTTACCCTGGACGCCCTAGGAGATTCAAAGTGGTTCAGCACCCTCGACTTACAGTCCGGATACTGGCAAGTTGAACTGGAAGAAAAGGACAAAGATAAGACCGCATTTTCCATTGGTACAGGCCTCTACGAATTCGTAGTAATGCCGTTCGGACTTACCAATGCACCGGCCACCTTCCAGCGGTTGATGGACCGTGTCCTTGACGACCTGCCTTACACAACTTGTCTGGTGTACCTCGACGACATCATCGTCCACGGCAAGACATTCGACGACATCTTGAGGAACCTGGAACTTGTCCTCCAAAAATTGATCCAGGCAAATCTGAAAGTTTCGCCCGCTAAATGCGAATTATGTAAGGACACGGTAGAATTTCTAGGACACGTCGTCTCAAAAGATGGCCTTTCCACTGACCCAGAAAAAGTCGAGGCTGTGAAAAACTGGCCCAGACCCACCAATAAAACTGAGGTCCAGTCATTTCTAGGTCTGTGCGCATACTATCGACGCTTCGTGCCGAAGTAGCGAAGCCTCTTACCGCGCTCACGGAGAAAAACCGGACGTTCTGTTGGGATGAGAATTGTGAAAGGGCTTTTCAATGTCTCAAGCAGAAACTTACCTCAACTCCCATATTTGTCCTTGACACCGATGCCAGCGATCTAGCCTGGGGAGCCGTTCTCTCGCAGGTCCAAAATGGAGAAGAGAAGGTAGTGGAATACTACATCAAGACACTCAGTAAGGCCGAAAAAATCTACTGTGTGACGCGCAGGGAACTGCTTGCTGTAGTAAAGGGCATGGACCATTTTCGGCTCTATCTGCTGGGCAGGCCCTTCCTTCTACGCACCGACCATGCATCGTTTAGATGGCTGATGCACTTCAAGGAGCCGGAAGGACAAATAGCTCGTTGGCTGGAACGACTTCAGGCCTATGATTTCGAGGTCCAACATCGTCCGGGGCGACAACATCAGAACGCTGACGCACTTTCTCGCCGCCCCACAGTGGGCCCAGCAGGTTCAAAACCACCCACAAGTCGTAATTTTTAACGGATTTTGAAAATTCTTGTTTGAGGATACTCGTGATGAGGAAACGAAGAGACTCACGAAGCCCTTTTTGCCAAAAATTGCTTCGGTGATTTTAAAAATTCTCACTTCGACCTTCACATGACCTTCAAATGACCTTTAGGAGACCTTGTACAATCAAGTAAATGACTAATTTTGATTCAGCAACCTCGAAATCCTACTTGTAGTTTTTTCCAGATTTTCATTTTTGCTTTAAATTCTTGGATCATAAGATTGTACTTTCAATATGCTAAATTTCCGAGATCAAAGTGAAGTTCTTTTGAATTTTTAAAATCACCGAAACAATTTTTAGCAAAAAGGGCTTCGTAAGTCTCTTCGTTTCCTTATCACGAGTATCATCAAAGAAGAATTTTCAAAATCCGTTAATAATTACGACTTGTGGGTGGTTTTGAACCAATTTAGCAATATAGCCCCACTGTGCGCCCGTGCGTTGATGCGAACTGTGGCTACTGCGCGCGACAGGAGGAGCACCACGCCGAAAAAATTCGCATGGCCATCGTTCCAGATGATATGGCCGACCTTCAAGACCAAGACGCGGACCTGGTGATAATAAAAAATTGGGTTAAAGAAGGGAATAGGTCAGAAAGAAATGAAGTCACTCACCTGAATGCAACCGTCAAGGCATACTGGACCATCTACACGATGCTCTGCATAAAGGACAACATCCTGTACCGGAATTGCCCCAGTACTATCGGCCCAAATGCTCAGATGATTATTCCTGAGGCTGAAAAGCGCGAAATAATCACCCATTGCCACAGCAGCACCGTTGGAGGTCATTTGGGCGCCGAGAAGACTCTAGCGAAAATAAAACAGCGCTATTACTGGGTTGGGTGTAGTCAGGACGTGAGAGCGGCTGTGCGAAGTTGGCTTTTATGCCAGCAGAGGTCAGGCGCCACGCCTAAGGGTAGAGCCCCACTACAACTCTACAACGTGGGAGCACCGTTCGAGAGAGTAGCAGTGGACATTTTGGGCCCTTTACCACCGACTATCCCGCACGGCCATCGCTACGTTCTGCTATGCATCGACTATTTTTCGAAATAGCCGGAAGCGATGCCTCTCAAAGATTATACGGCTGAGAGCGTAGCCGATGCCCTCATCAACAACGTGTTTTCGAGGTTTGGTATGCCACTGCAGCTACACTCCGACCAAGGCCGAAATTTCGAATCGGAAGTGTTCCAGGAGGTGATGAGAAAATTCGGAATCGAAAAAACTCGGACCAGCCCTTTGCACCCTGAATCGGACGGCATGGTCGAACGATTCAATCGAACTCTCCTCAGCGCGCTCTCCAAATTCACCGCGGAGAATCAGACCGACTGGGACACCTATCTGCCGTTCATCTTGCTGGCTTACAGGTCCGCGGTTCATCAGGCCACGAAGCAGACTCCGGCTGTACTGAACTTCGGGAGGGAACTGCGCCTTCCCCTCCAGCTTATAACTGGCGAGCCACCCGGGCAGCCCAGCTAGCCTAGGAAAATAAATACACCCGCCGAATTAAAACAAATAAAATTGGCGGACAGAAATCTAAAAAAAACAAAAAAAAAAAAAAATGGGGGAAGGTGAAACAAACTTTTTTTTTTGTGTTGCCGGAATATTCAAATAGAAATAAGCTAGAATTAATAAATCAGAATAAAAATATTAGGGTAACTAAATTTAGAATGGGGGCAAATAAATGAAACACAAAATAATGAAATTAAAAAAAAAAAAAAAATTAACGCCGGATAAATGAATTTAATGCTAAGCGGACTAAAGAAATCGGAAATAAATTGAATTGAAATCAAATAAGTACTAAATTGGATTTAAATAAAATAAATGCTAACTAATTATTATTAATTAAAACAAAACAAATTCTAAATTCGGCCCTATCTATAACTAAAGCTGAAATAAAAGCACACAAAAACTAGGCACGGTACGCTCGACCCAGACCAATATTTTTTTTTTTTTTCCGGATCGAGCGAGGCGCTCGTTCAAACCTCCGCCGTTCCCGAATCAGCTGGAGTCGGCCGTCTTCCGCTCACTTTCGCGTCGCGGGCGGAAATGCCAACGACTCCAACTGATTACTAAAATAAAAAAGGAATCCAAAACTGGAATCACCTGGAATCCCACGAAGTCCAGCGATGTCCCATCGATGACTAAACAACAACCCGTGTCCTGCATTATGGGAGCTGAAAACTGCCAGCCAAAGATGTCCACACTAATTCCCCGAGCTGAGGACAGCTCTACTTTTAAGGAGGGGGTAGTGTTGCAGCCCCTGCAAAAAAATAGAAAAATTAATTTTTATTAATAAAAGCAATTTTAATCAGTAATCGAATTTTAGGGAAATTTTTAGTACTCACCTGGTGGCCAAGGACGAAAGCTGGAGAAGACCATCCGGGACCGGGTCAAGGCCGGAAGGCCAACGTGCTCTTCATCGCCAGTCCAGAGCAGTCCGTGTGATCCGAGATGGTATCCCTGCTTCAGGATTATCCTGATATCGCAAAGGGTTTTTTTAAAGGAAATTCGTCACCTTTTTGGGGAAAACTTTCAAATGAAGTAAACAGTCTTGGTCCCCCAACAAAGGACGCCTCAGGATGGAAAAAAGTACATGTAAATATATTCAGTTATTTATGATAATATATACTTAAACTTTTTAAAGGTTTGGTCTGACTATAAATCCTTATCCCTATATAATATATAAAAATGAAAGTTTATTTGTTTGTTTGTTTGTTTGTTGCTCAATCACACCTAAACGCTTGGATCGATATTTTTCATTTTTTGTCCGAAAGTAGCACATATTGCGACTTAATATATAGGCTAATTTTTTTGCGGATAATACGTAGGGTTTCAAAATGGCGGATCCAAGATGGCGGCTGAAAATTTTAAATTTGGAGCGATTTTCATGAAAATTGGTACATAGGGGTTTTGCGGAATGGTGATTTAAAATCTGTTGTCCAAATTTAGAAATTCAAGATAGCGGATAAAATATGGCTACCAAGATTTCTCGATTTCAACGGATTTTAATGAAAATTAGTACACTGATTGTTTTGAGGTCACTGATTTTGAATATTATCAAAATTTAGAAATCCAAGATAGCGGATCCAATATGGCGACCGAGATTTCACGATTTCAACAGATTTTAATGAAAATTAGTACAATGATTGTTTTGAGGTCACTGATTTTGAATATTATCAAAATTTAGAAATCCAAAATGGCGGATCCAAAATGGCGATCATATTTCTCGATTTCAATGGACTTTAATGAAAATTAGTACAATGAATATCTTGAGGTCACTAATTTTGAATGTTATCAAAAGTTACAAATCCAAGATGGCGGACCCAATATAGCGACCAATATTTCTCGATTTCAACGGATTTTAATGAAAATTAGTACAATTATTATATTGACGTCACTGATTTTGAATGTTATCAAAATCTACAAATCCAAGATGGCGAGCCCAATATGGCGACGAATATTTCTTGATTTCAACGGATTTTAATGAAAATTAGTATAATGATTATCTTGAGATCACTGATTTTGAATGTTATCAAAATTTTCAAATCCAGGATGGCGGATTCAACATGACGACCAGAATGTCTCGATTTCGACGGTTTTTAACAAAAATTGGTACAATGATTATTCTGAGGCTACAAGTTTCGAATATTATCAAAAGTTGTAAATCCAAGATGGCGGATCCAATATGGAAGCCAAATGTCTCTATTTCATCGGGTTTTAATTAAAATTAGTACAATGATTATTCCGGAGCCACTAATTTCAAATATTATCAAAATTATCAAATCCAAGATGGCGCCTAACCTTTCTCGATTTCAACGGATTGTCATGGAAATTATTACAGTGATTATTCTGAGACCACTAATTTTGTATATTATCAAAATTTCTAAATGCAAGATGGCGGACCCAACATGGCGTGCAGAATATCTCGAATTCGACGGATTTTAATGAAAATTGGTACAATGATTATTTGGAAGCTACAAACGAATATTATCAAAATTTGTAAATACAAGATGGCAGGTCCAATATGAGACCAAATTTCTCGATTTCAACGGATCTTACTGAAAATTAGTACAATGGTTATTCTGAGGCCACTAATTTCGAATATTAGCAAAATTTCCAAACTCAAGATGGCGGATCCAATATGGCGACCAAAATTTCTCGACTTCAACGGATTTTAATGAAAATTGGTATAATCATTATTTTAAGGATCTAGCCCAAGATAGAAACGGATGGAGAGACTTTGTAGACGCCCTATGCTACCGAAGGGAGTAAGACATGAAAAAAAAAAAAAAAATTTTAATATTATTAAGATTTTGAAATTCAAGATGGCGGATCCATAAAGGGGTTTTCTGGTTGAAACAATTTCTAGGATATAACAAACTAGAACATTTGAGAAGTGTTTAATTAGTAAGTACTAGCTGGGTTACCCGGTTTCACCCTGCGTTGGGTAAATACTTACCGATGAAATAGAGACATTTGGTTTCCATATTGGATCCGCCATCTTGGATTTACAAATTTTGAAAATATTCGAAACTCGTAGCCTCAGAATAATCATTGTACCAATTTTCGTTAAAATCCGTCGAAATCGAGACATTTTGGTCATCAAGTTGAATCCGCCATCCTGGATTTGAAAATTTTGATAACATTCAAAATCAGTGATCTCAAGATAATCATTATACTAATTTTCATTAAAATCCGTTGAAATCAAGAAATATTGGTCGCAGTGGCGTAACTATAGGGTGGCAGGGCTGGCAAAATGCCACGGGCCCCCAACCCAAGAGGGCCCCGGCCCAAGAGGCCGCGAGCTCAGAAATAACCTAACATTTTTAACAAAATTTTGTACCTAAGTACTTAACAATTATAATTTTTTTAAGTACTTAAAATCAATCAAAGTGGGGCACAACTAAAGACCATATACAAATTCAAACTAATCATTAAAATTTCAACACATTCAAAACAAAAAGATGTCGATTTTCAGAACGCATCCATTGGTTGTTTCATTTTTTGTCGCGGTTCATTGGTGACGCGGGCGAGTTAGTGACGGTCGGGGAATTCCCTTATTTTGTTGACCAAATAGGCTAGGAGCCGGTGTCACTGAAAGTCCCGTCATCGCGGATTTCAAAAATTTATATGTAAATCGATAATTAACAATTATACGAATAAAATCAACTTGGTAAGCGTTGACTTAGTAAGCCGAAAATATGTTAACACTAGAACTACCGACGCTCAAGCTTGTAATTTTAATAATTTTTGACACATTTAAAGTAATATGCTTTCACATTTAAATTAATAATTATAAATGGAAATAGATTCGCGATATGTCGTAATTTTGAACCTTAATAAGATTTGGTATTACTCTTAAGAGATATTTTCAAAAAATATGATTAATTCAAGCAAGAAATTTAGTACCGGTCAATTTGACCGGTCTTGGTAGTTCTAGTGTTAAATAAAATCTATTATTATAAAAAAGCAAAAATGTATCTTACTGTCATCGCGGATTTTGATGAATTTTAGTGCATTCGATAGGAAATTTCGCGATTTAACCGAAAATTTTGCTGACAAACTTCATTTGGCCGGAAGGGTATAACGTACCTATTTGTATTTGGTGTGATAGGGTGTAAAAAAATTTTTCTCTTAAATAAAATCCTATGAAATTAGCGAGAAAATGTCAAGGAAATATTAAGAAAATCGGCATTTCTATAATTTTTAATTCTAAAAAAAAAAAAAAAAAATCGCAAGTTTTTTTTACTCCTTCTTATTCTAAATTAAATTAACTATAAAATGCATTATAAATCTCGGCATCGGCAAACACCGCTAACATTTCAAATTTTTAACAAACTTTATAAAGTGAAAAAAACTCCATATTTTTTTATTTAAAAATTTGAAAGTTGTTGTTAGGGTTCTCTTTTCAACTGTTAATTTTACTACAACATTATTTTTTAACGAATTTTATTGTTAAAAAGGAGTTTAACACCGATAACTTTAAAATAAGGTTAAGTTTTCACATACTTATTTTTATGAGATCTGTATACTCAAGAACTGTAATATTGGGTATATAATTGCTAAACATAGCAATCTTAAAGTTGTAGTGGTTAATTGAAAAATAAACATTATATTAGCTTAGGTTTTACTATGGCAAAGTGAAACTGCTTTTTCAAATATTTATTTTTAAATTAAAAATAAATATTTATATTTGGCACTACAGTTAGAAAACCTATATTTTCAATATTATATGTAAAAAATTTCATACAGATATGTCAACAAACAAAAAAGTTACAGATTTATGACACGAAAAAGTCCCGCTGGGCCCATGTGCGCCGGAGGGGCCCCATCCGAAAAATTTGCCACGGGCCTTAGATGGTATAGTTACGCCACTGATTGGTCGCCATATTGGGTCCGCCATCTTGGATTTGTAAATTTTAATAACATTCAAAAACTGTGACCTCAAGATAATCACTGTACTAATTTTCATTGAAATCCGTTGAAATCAAGAAATACTGGTCGCCATATTGGGTCCGCCATCTTGGATTTGTAAATTTTGATAACATTCAAAATTAGTGACCTCAAGATATTCATTGTACTAATTTTCATTAAAGTCCGTTAAAAATCGAGAACTATTGGTCACCATATTGGGTCCGCCATCTTGGATTTGTAAATTTTGATAATATTCAAAATCAGTGACCTCAAGATAATCATAGTACTAGATTTCATTAAAATCCGTTGAAATTGAGAAATATGATCGCCATTTTGGATCCGCCATTTTGGATTTCTAAATTTTGATAATATTCAAAATCAGTGATCTCAAAACAATCATTGTACTAATTTTCATTAAAATCCGTTGAAATCGTGAAATCTCGGTCGCCATATTGGATCCGCCATCTTGGATTTCTAAATTTTGATAACATTCAAAATCAGTGACCTCAAAACAATCAGTGTACTAATTTTCATTAAAATCCGTTGAAATCGGGAAATCTAGGTAGCCATATTGGATCCGCCATCTTGAATTTCTAATATAAATTTGGACAACGGATTTTAAATCACCATTCCGCAAAACCACTATGTACCAATTTTCATGAAAATCGCTTCAAATTTAAAATTTTCAGCCGCCATCTTGGATCCGCCATTTTGAAACTCTACGTATTATCCGAAAAAAAATTAGTCTATATGTTAAGTCGCAATATGTGCTACCTTCGGCCAAAAAATGAAAAATATTGATGCCAGCGTTTAGGCGTGATTGAGCAACAAACAAACAAACAAAATTTCATTTTTATATAAATATAGGGATACTCTAAACAGATATTGTGCAACGCACAGCAAACATTGACGATTTTTGCTGCTTTTTCAGGGGTATAATGTAACTGTCTCGCAGCTAGTAAGCATCGGAAACGGTTTTTCAAAATGCCAATTGTTCGCTCTATTATATTCCTACCTCTGCTATGCTTTTCATTAAAAATGCTTTCTTCACTTCCTTCTTCTGGTGATCGGTATGGTGTGATCAACCATGGCTCTGCAGGAAAGCCGACGTCTCCTAAAATCAAAACTAAATTTTCCTTGTATGGTTTTATGTCATTAAAATTCTACCAAGAATCTTAGTATTTCTGTCTCCTCTTCTATTCATTTGTTGAAAGTAGGCACGAGCTTCACTTATTCTCCATTTGTGAGAGACGTGGTTTGATCCTTGATGACGAGAATCTATGAACCTTATTCTTTGTTTATGGTCGCATAACAGAAATATATATGTATATAATTCACACGTCCTGTTCTATTCAAATTCAAGTCCTTACTATTAATGCATTCAAACTATAGAATCCCTTTCGGTTATAGAATAAATGTCCATCGTTTTTTGGTGGGATGATTTTTATATGTGTGCCATTCACACACATTATCACTCCTGGAATAGCTGACTTGTTGTAAAAATATATTTTCGCTTCGTTTTTTTCCTCTTCAGGCATATCTAACTTAATCCACAAGGGACATATTTCTCTTTCAAGAATTTGTCACATCTCATCGAATATTTTAGAAAAAGTAGATTGTGCTATCGCTACATCGAAATCTTTCCCGGTACCGTGTTGATAACTTCCTTCCCCGAAAAATCGTAAAGAAGCAGCCAACTTTTCTTGTGGTAATATGCCTTGCTTGCGACTACTGCTTGTTCCGCTGGATATTACATTGAAGACGTAGTTAAATGCACGTTTACTTAATCTAAAGTTCTTCACAAATCTAAAAATAATTAATCAATCCACTTAGCTATTTGTATGTGAAAATAAGGAATTATTTTCTTGTTACGAATAAATTTCAAATCTTACGTACGCTTCATCCGGGATATCTAATAGTCCGAACTTTGCCCGTAAATATTTCCTCTTTATTCTTAAGGATAATACATTTACCCTTTCCTCTTCTTCCTCTGCTAAAGACGCTAATGCGATACTTTCCATTTTTTACACTTTTGTCTTACAACTTCTAAAACAATGTTTCAGCATAAAAGAAATGTCAAAAGTAACGAACAAATTGTCAAGACTTTTCGATCGGAAATTCTTTTCCGAACGGAATTGTTAATAGCTTTTCGAAATTCGTTCGAATACCAATATCCGAACGATATCAAACCCCGACAGAATTGAGAATAGGGGTGCTAGTTTTGATTTCATGAATGTGGCAAAGCAGGCCATTTACCCGCCATTCTATTCAATACATAACCCTATACTGTATAGTTTTAGAATCAATAAAAAATTTACAATTTTGAATTGTAAACCTGTGTTTTTTAACAAAATTACTTCTCGTGTGAATATTGGGACACCCTATATATTCCTAATCTAATCATATGACTTACAACACTTTAACAGGGAATTTGAAAAATCTTGCTTTCGTAGCTGAAAAGCTACTACAGACAAATGCAGTATTATCGCCTATTCCCTGGCATTATCGCAAATATATGTGTCAACAAAAAATTAAAAACTATTCAATTCAAGTACAATTATTCATAATACAAATATACTGCTATACTTAATAAAACTACAAAACTACAAACTACGAAACTACAAAATTATGAAACTACAAAACTACGAAACTACGAAATTACGAAACTACAAAACTATAAAATTATAATTTTATAATATATATAATATTAAATATTATAAGAAAACTCTTAGAATCAAAAATATATTGAAAATACGCAAAATAATGAGAATCCCACTATGATCTAACGCATGTCTCTTAGCAGGATTCCAAGAACTCGAATATATCTCAACTCAATAGTCTCAATAGAAATTTCATCCATGGTACTAGTTCCCTGTAGAATAGGAAAAAATCGACTTTTAAACTTTATTTTTTTTCCCAGCTCCTTTATTATAAATTTAACTGGATCTTTTTTTATTTGAATATATAAGTCTTGAGGTTAACAAAAAAAATTGGTTTTTTCTTTTTTTAGTACTTTATTATATATATAGAGGGCTCTCAAAAAGGAGCAGTCCAAAAAAAGAAGGTTCCATGGCTTTTTTTTTTTGTTTCGGACTTGTCGTTTCTGAGATTGAGTGTCCATCTCAGAAACGACAAGTCCGAAACAAAAAAAAAAAAGCATGTTAAAAAGGAAGATATTTTATGAGGCAATTCACCACAATTAGTAAAAAAAAAAATGGCGGATATTTGAAAAAAAAATTTGAAAAAATCGCATTTTTTTTTCGCTTCGTGCGGTTTGGAAATATGTTTCTTATCAACTTTTTCGGAATTTTCTGGTGAATTGCCCTAGAATAGACCTAAATAATAAACGCTATACAGTTTATTCAAATCGGTTCAGCCAATCAGGAGATTAACTGTCCGCCGTTTCGACAAATGTAGTTTCGAGAAAAACGCGTTTAAAGTTTTTTTACGATATATTTATGTGTGTATAATCACAAATGCGCGAGCACTAAAACTGCTGTAGCTCCTCGATTTTTTCGAATTTCTTTATAAAAATTTAGCAGATGATTTCTGAAGGTATAAGGAACCATAAAATGTAAAAATAAAAAATTCCATTTGGGGGAAAATTTTGAGGGAACTAGTACCGTAGCTGGTTAGGGTGTGCATAGGGGTTGCACCCAGCAAAGATAACTTACACATACCTACGTAAAATTTGCTCTCTTCCCCAATGCATTCACTACGGCATTGTTGTTGTGTTTGTTTATGAAATTTCAGATCGAGAGCGCTACCTCAGTCTCCTATGTAGTTGTGCATAGGCAGAAAAGGCTTTACAAAAACAGTGGCCGATTTCATTGTTCTAGAGTGGAAATCTATATGATTAGATTATCTTTGATCCTAAACAATGTGTTTTGTCATGTTATGTTGGATCATATCATGCGTCATGTTATATTTCATATCATATATCATGGTATGTGTTATGTCTTGCAACATGCTTTGTGTCATGCCATATTTAACGTCATTAGTCATATGTCACAATTTGGTAATTAATATTTAAAAAACAAAACAAAACATATATATATATGTATTAGGGTGCTTTTTTTCGCGACTATTTTTTTTTTTTCAGCCCCACCTCGAAATTTTGTGGCAAATACATAAACAAAAATTCCCTGAAAATTGAAGCCCTTAATATTAATATTAAGTACTAGACCAAGGCGTATAAAGATTTCCCATATAAAATACACGTAAACTTTGATTATTTTTCTTCAAAACTCTACAGCTCAGAGGCATTTTATGGTATAATCTTGGTCAATGGTAGAATTTCTTCAGAATTGAATGCTTTACAAAAGTGTCTATTGCGGTGTAAGCCTAACTCTCACCAGCGAGGTAATACGTGTCACTAACCCCAATTTTTCCATGAAATTCTCACTTTTTGCCCCTATCTCGTAAACAACAAGAGGTACAGAAAAAGTGAATATGACAAACTTGCAGAAAATTCAATTTCTTGCAAAAAGTTCTTAAACACCAAATCGCTAACGTCGATATTTCTTGAGATATTGGACTTTGAAGTTGAGGTAGTGTGGAATTTTCATGGATTATTGCGCTAAATTGTAGAAACACTACGTCAACTTCAAAGCCCAAGATCTCAAGAAATATCGATGTTAGCGATTTGGTGTTCAGAACTTTTACGTTCAAAGTTTACGTGTATTTTATATGGGAAATCTGTATATGCCTTGCTCTAGTACTTAATATTAATATTAAGGGCTCCAATTTTCAGGGAATTTTTGTTTAGGTATTAGCCACTCTACAAGAAGTACAAATTATCTTAAGAATATTTGAAACTAAGCAAAACAGCGAAGCTCTATCACAGCTGCGGGCCGGTCACACCTACGGTCGATCACACCTGCAAGTTGTTTTGCCCATTTTGTCACTTAGCACAGCGAGTATTCTTGTTATTGTTATTATTATATAACTCACTGGGCTAAGCTAAGTTAAGAAAGTAATTAAGTATAAATTGTAAGAACTCAAGAGAATAAAGTCAATTGAACTAAGCGAGCCAAAGACGATTTCATCCTCCGCTAACAAAGCGGCGTTTAGTTTGATTCAGTGTATCGTTCACATTTTTGGTCCTTCGAGGAAAAAGCAATCAGCGATCATGGAGAACGATCTTCTAGACTCCCAATGGAAGCTAGGCCAGATGATCAACACCTTTTTCACCAACATGAAGAAGGACCGGCCTAACAGGAGAAGAACGCAACCCTACATAAGTGGTCATCAAAGCACCCTCTCGCAGTATTGGAGGGAGTTTGAGACTACACACAAGGAATTAACCCTGCTAAACATAGCAGACAATAAATATTTTACAGAGAATTTTTACAGCAAGGTAAAGAGGGCATATGACAATGCCACGCAACTTCTGCAAGAAGAGAGATTCCAGCACAGGAATCAAGCAAAGCAACTAAAGACGTCTCATTGGTAGCAGCAGATTGCCCTTCAATAGGAGACCAAGCAAGAAGAAAGGTCTCAGAAGCAGCAGCAATCCCAGCAGGCATATCAGACGAAGAGACTACACTACCAGCACACTGGAGCATGATGGAGGAACACACTTCAAGTGCCAGAGGGGCAATACCAAGGCATACTTCAGCCACAAAAGGCTACTCGACCACAGCGGCATCTACAGCAGGCATAGCAGTCGCAACCAACGGAGAGTCTCCTTTAGCAGCTAGGCTGCAAAATAACAGAGTAGGCTTTGCGTTACCAGCAACTGGTCCCCTGACGGGCAAAAACGCAACCACCCCAACTACCAGTGGGGGTAATATTCCGGGGCGACACGATCAAAACAATATAGAAAACGAATTTGATCAACAACAAGTAATGAGATATAAACGGCTGGAGATCAGATACGATAACTTGAGAAGAAATGTTGAAGACGTGCACAAAAGCCTGAACAGCAACTTATCCGAGCATTACTATGAGCTCAAAAGAAAGGCAATTGTAGACTCATGGGAGAAAATTTCTATACTGCATGAAGAAATTATGATCCATGAGGAAAATGAAATGCAAGCGGAAGAAAATTTGGAGTACTACAGAATAGCAGAGGCTGAAGTTCAGGAGGCATTGGTTCTAATCCAGAGTATGTCTCAAAACAAGCATTCTCGTGAGAATGAAGAAGCTGACAATCTTGTGGTTCGTTTACCCAGAGTACTAGTGCCAAACTTTGATGGCACCTACATGTCGTGGGCAACATTCCACGATATTTATGTCAGAATGATACACTCACGAGAAAAGCTTGGTGATGCAGTAAAAATGCAATACCTTAAGTGCTACCTCAAGGGTGAGGCAAGTAGAATTATTCAGCACTTGGAGATCTCCGATAGCAATTACAAGGCTGCTTGGGAGCTCCTTTGCAATAGGTATAATAACAAAAGACTACTGCTGAATACTTACCTGGATAAGCTACTGAATCAACCCATAATTCAAAGAGAGTCTGGCCAAGAGCTCAAAGTACTACACGACAAAACAAAAGAATCAATACAAGCCATACAGGTACTCAAAATCGATGTGAGCAGCTGGGGACCATTCCTTGTGCATATTGTAACAAGGAAACTAGATAAGGAAACATACAGATTGTATGAGCAATCCTTAGCTGACCCCAAGGACGTGCCAAAGTTCGATCAGCTACTTTCATTCTTGGAAACCAGATTCCAATCATTGGAATCAATTGAATTCTCGTCAAAAAAAATCGAACAGAAAATGATGCCACAGAAGCAGCATCAGCCGCCATACAAGGCGTACCACACGACAATTGCATTAAAATGTGTATTCTGCGGTGGCACTCACAGCATGTTTAAGTGCAGCAAGCACCAATCTATGAACCCAAGGCAAAAAATAGAAGCAGTTAAAAGAGGTAATTTGTGCACAAACTGTTTGCGAAAGGGGCACGATGTGGAAAACTGCACCAGCAAAAGTACATGCATGAAGTGTCATCAAAAACATAATACTCTGCTGCATGAAGACAATCGAAATATTGGAAGATCTCAGACATCAGAAGTATTGACACTGGCAACTACAAGCAGGCAGAAACCCGCAGAGGTATTACTTGCAACAGCAATAATAAACATTGAAGCAAAGGACGGCTCTATTCACACGTTAAAAGCCCTTATTGATCAAGGCTCTCAGGCATGCTTCATATCGGAAAGAGCTGCTCAACACTTAGGATTAAAGAGAACAAAAACAAATATAACGGTAACAGGAATACATTCCCAACATAAAAATTCAGCATCGTGCATCGACATAAAAATATCGCCACACTTTAAATCCGATTTTCAAACAACAGTTACTACGTTCGTGCTGGACAAGCTAACACATCTCATTCCTGAGATAGCTACGTGCACCGCGCAATGGCAGCATCTTCAAAGAATTATATTAGCTGATCCGGAATATTGCAAGCAAGGAAGAATTGATGTTATACTAGGAGATGATATATATGGAGAAATAATCCTAGACGGTGTTCTTAAGGGTCAAGAAAATTCACCACTCGCGCAACAGCCGAAGCTGGGATGGATCGTCTCCGGAAGATGTGGATCACAAGGCAATGATAATATAAAAAGTCTAATAACTACTATTGATCTGGAGGAGATTCCAAAATTCTGGGAAGTGGAAGAGCTCAATGAACCGAAGGAACTCAATGAGGAAGACAAAAAATGCATTGAGTATTTTGAGAACACTGCATCAAGAGATATAAACGGTCGATACATCGTTCGTTTACCATTTAAAAGAGACCTAGCAGTGTATCCACTTGGCGATAGTAAGAAAATAGCGATATCTCGACTTTTTCATATGGAACAGAAATTCAGAAAAAACAAACAGTTGGAAACAGACTATAAGGACTTTATGCAGAAGTACCTAGATATAGGTCACATGAAGTTATGCACGAGTACAACACAGGACGGAGAATGTTTCCTTCCCCATCACGCTGTGATGAAGAAAGACAGCACAACCACCAAGCTACGGGTAGTCTTCGATGCCTCAGCAAAGACTAGCAATGGTGAGAGTTTAAATTCAACACTACATACAGGGCCACAGCTGCAAGCAGATCTTTTTGATACGCTTCTACAATGGAGACAATACAAATTTGTCTTTAAAGCAGACGTGGAAAAAATGTTTAGGCAAATATGGGTACATGAAGAGGATCAAGCATTTCAGAAAATCGTGTGGCATTTTTCGGAAAAGGAGCCCATACGAGAGTATCAGCTAACTACGGTAACCTATGGTACGCGACCAGCACCATTTTTAGCTGTCAAAACAATGCAGCACTTAGCAAATCAGCAAAAGGAAACCTACCCAAAGGGAGCACACACTATCCTGAGTAAGTTCTACATGGATGACCTATTGTCAGGAGCACATGCCATTGAAGAAGCTCGTTCAGTGATTCAGGAAACAATAAAAATTCTGCAAGGAGGAGGTTTCTCTTTACGGAAATGGTCAGCCAACAATCAGAAGGTTCTTAGTGACATCCCGAGGGAGTTCTTGGAATCTGAAGGTGACAATTAAGACGCTTGGACTGCATTGGAACCCACATACTGACCATTTTACCTTCAAATTAAATATACCTGAAGCCCTAAAGGCACCAACAAAAAGATCAATTCTATCGGAATCTGCTAAGCTATTCGACCCCAAGGGATGGCTTGCGCCAACAATCATCATGGCAAAGATTTTGTTCCAAAAATTGTGGAATCTAGGGCTTGATTGGGATGAAAAGCTCCCACCGAAAATTGCAGAAAGATGGCAGGAATACAAAAGAGATCTACCATTAATAGAAAGGCTGGCCATACCACGTTGGGTCGATCAAAGAACTAGGGCCACTCCCTGTGAATTTCATGGCTTTAGTGATGCCTCGGAAAGGGCATACGCTGCGGTAGTTTACTTAAAAACCTACGACGCTCTTGGGAATGTAGTCACACACTTGGTTTCATCAAAAACTAAAGTTGCACCTACTCGCATCAAGACTTCACTGCCCCGCCTGGAACTTTGCGGCGCACTTCTATTAGCCAAGCTCATGAGAAGGGTTACAGAAGCGATGAACATCCCATTAGCAAAGCAGTTTGCTTGGACAGACTCAGAGATAGTACTGGCCTGGCTAAATGGTGATCCAAACAAGTACAAGACTTTCGTAGCCAATAGAGTCTCAAGAATACAACAAATCTTAAAGAGACACAATTGGTACCACGTAAGGTCAAAGGACAACCCAGCCGACACTGCGCTTCACGAGGTATAAGAGCAGGCGAATTAATAAATCATCACCTATGGTGGAAAGGCCCAGATTGGCTAAGGAATAATACAACCACTTACGAAAAGCCACTAGTAAATTTAACGGATGAAAAGATGAAGAAAACAGCCTTCTCATTCGCGACAACATTAAAAGAAAGTTTTGTCCCAGAATTCATAGAGAGATATTCTACATTTGGAAAAATCACGAGAATTTTGGCATATTGCTACCGATTTATTAGCAACGCACGACGCGAAAAAATTTCAGGTGTTCTTACAGTGGAAGAAATTCAAAGAGCGAAGAAGATTATAGTCCGAGCAGTGCAAGAAAGGAAATTCGCCCATGAAATAGCAGCCTTAAGCAAGGGAAGCTCAATAAGCCCTAAGAGTTCCCTCTTATGTTTAACCCCATTTCTAGACAAAGATGGGCTCTTGCGGGTTGGTGGACGATTAAGGAATTCCGAACTAGACTTCGAAGCGAAACACCCTGTTATACTTCCGTATAAACATCATTTAACTAACCTGGTCATCCGTAAAGCGCACAAGGAGACTATGCATGGCGGTATCAACTTAACATTATCCCATACCAGAAACCATTATTGGATTATAAAAGGTTACAGTGCAGTAAAGCAAAGAGTAAGGGAGTGTCTTACATGTACGAGGTATAACGCCAAGACACAAGAACAACTTATGGGGGATCTACCAAAACCTCGATTAACAGCAACAAGGCCATTCACAAACACCGGAGTAGATTACGCTGGACCGGTAGCAATCAAGATAGCTCTGGGCAGAGGAACTAAAATCTACAAGGGTTACATCGCAGTCTTCATTTGTTTAGCCACGAAAGCTATACATTTAGAAGCAGTTAGCGACTTGACGGCCGAGGCCTTTATCGCCGCATTTAAGAGATTCGTAAGTCGGCGAGGTATCCCTTATAAAATGTACAGCGATAACGCCACAAATTTTCAACTGGCTAGTAAAATCCTAGAAAAGAATGAAGCAGAGTTTAAGGCAAAATATCAAGACAAATTGCTAGAACTGCTCCAGAATTACGAGACGCAATGGAGCTTTATTCCACCTGCAGCCCCCCACTTTGGAGGACTTTGGGAAGCCGGGGTTAAGTCCATGAAGCGACACCTAAAAAGGACTCTAGGACAAACAGCATTGACATTCGAAGAACTGTCGACGGTACTAGCCAGCATTGAGGCTTGCCTAAATTCTAGACCATTGTGCCCAATGACAGACGACCCTAGCGATCTATCAGTATTAACGCCTGGGCATTTCTTAACCGGCTCACCACTGTTAGCCCCCCCAGGGAAAGAGCCTGAAGGCTCTGGTATGAATCTACGGTCTAGATGGAAATTGCTGGAAGATATTAACCACAAAATTTGGAGGAAATGGTCAAGCGAATATCTACATCGACTCCAAAGCAGACCAAAGTGGACAGTACAAAGAGACAGCGTTAGGATTAACGATTTAGTCCTACTGAAGGAAGATACACTTCCACCTGCACAGTGGGCTCTCGGAAGAATAGAAGAAATTCATCCCGGGAAGGACAATATGACACGAGTGGTTACCGTACGAACAAAAAATAAATTAGTAAAGAGGCCCCTAACAAAAATCTGTCTACTGCTAGCAAGAGAGCCTGAGGAAAGCAAGACGCCTGGATCAAAGCGATCTCTAGACAACACAGGAAGCATCGCCGAAGTAGCGACAAAACCGAAAGGGGCTAAAAAACAGCCAAAAATACATCCCGTCTCAGGATACTCGACGCTTGTAAGGGAAGATCAGCCAAGATACAGCACTAACAAAAGCTCGAATCAAGGAACTACCTACAAACACCAGGGGATGGGAAACTTTGCGTTAGTTTTCATAATAGCGTTATTAATTATACCAGCACTAGCAGAACCCATGCCAGACCTAGTCACTATTACACCATTTAAAAACCACCCAGGGATTTACTTCGAAGATCTCGGTGAAACACACTTAGTCGCCAGCGAATGGAATATACTGACATACTACGATCTTCAAGGTTATTGGCAAGAGCTCAAGGGACTTCAGAATTGCGTCAACGAAATTCACAACTTATGCAATGTAACAGTTATAGGAAGGAACTACTGCAATAAGATATACGCTCAATTCAAACGCCAGCTAACGCAAATTGAACAAACGAACAAGTTGTTCCATAAGGAACCCAGCAGACTGCGAAGATCACCTCTGAATATAGTAGGAAAGGCCACTAACTACTTATTTGGCGTTCTAGATGAAGATTACGCCGAGGAATTCAATGGAAAAATCGAGGGTGTTAAAAACAACGAACAGCACCTACTAGAGTTGTTAAAAAATCAAACATCTCTCATAGAAACAACGACGAACGTTATGCAGCAGAGAGATGAACACATTCAAGGCCAATTTAAAATAATACAGGACCACATTAACCTAGTAGGTCGAGAAATACGAAGAACTGGAAGCATGCAGAACACGCTACAGTCCTTCACATCCTTAACATCACTTACAACTCTGGTACTCTACAACTTTGAAAGGATACAAGGCAGTATTATCGACGTACTGACAGATTTGCACCATGGGCGGATAAACCCATTGATCATTACGCCATCTCAACTAAGGGCGCAAATACGTCTTATAAGGGAAAATATTCCATCCACATTAACCTTGCCTGACAGTGGAATGAACACAGAGCTGCTGTTATACCGCCTAATGACAGTTTCTTTTCAAGTAACAGAGTCAAGTATCCGCTTCAAAATAAGCTTGCCACTAATACAAAATGAAAGGTACCAACTCTTTCACCTAGTTCCCGTGCCAACACGAAATGAAGACCTTTTCACCTTCATTCAGCCAGCAACACCATACTTAGTAGTCAATCTGTATCGAGACAGCTATTATCCGCTTAACCAAGTGGAGTTAGATAAATGCATATAGCTCAGGGCAGACCGATATTTGTGTCAAAGGAATCATCCCCTGTACACTAGCAGTTCCATGAAGGCGTGATGCGAGCTAGAACTTCTGAAGCATCAACTCGCACCAGACTGCAACATAGGTACAATGAAACCAACAAAGGTCTGGGTACAACTCCGTTCATCAAATGCATGGCTCTACGTCATGGAAAGGGAACAAACTATCAACATCGTCTGCGGAAAAACTGTTACCTCTAGGACTCTTACAGGAGAGGGCATTCTCACACTAATGCCCGAATGTGAAATTAAACAGGAAACCATGACTTTAGGTGGCCACGGTTTATACACCACCCTCCTAAATACGTCTTTTGTCCCGAACTTAAACATCAGCGAGCTGTTAGCTGCTCGAGATTCCTCACCAACACCACCAGTAGAAATAGAGCAACATTGGGAACCCAATAATGAGGTCTACGCCGATATCCGGAGCCAGATCTCGAAAATTCGGCGAGAAGAATACTTGCCACACGAACTATCGGAAAATCACCTCCATCTCTATATTCTGAGCTACGCACTTGCGGGCTTGATGCTATTGACAACAATTATTCTAACCATTAGATGTATTTCCTCCTACCGAAACCGGTAAGTAAACCAGCAACACGAGGTATCAAACGCAACCGAAAATAACAACCGAACATGGAACCTCACGACCGTATAGACATATTAGAACGCGGCCGGGAGGATGTACAAGAAGTACAAATTATCTTAAGAATATTTGAAACTAAGCAAAACAGCGAAGCTCTATCACAGCTGCGGGCCGGTCACACCTGCGGTCGATCACACCTGCAAGTTGTTTTGCCCATTTTGTCACTTAGCACAGCGAGTATTCTTGTTATTGTTATTATTATATAACTCGCTGGGCTAAGCTAAGTTAAGAAAGTAATTAAGTATAAATTGTAAGAACTCAAGAGAATAAAGTCAATTGAACTAAGCGAGCCAAAGACGTTTTCATCCTCCGCTAACAAAGCGGCGTTCAGTTTGATTCAGTGTATCATTCACAGCCACACAATTTTGAGGTGGGACTGAAAAAAAAAAATTGTCACGGAAAAAAAAGCACTCTAATATATATATTATCATCTTCATTTATCTATTTCTATTACAAATTAAATATTTACCGCAATACTTTTCAGATTAATTATTCATGAAACTTGTATTTCAAATTGGCGATATTGTGATTTTGGAGAAAAATTTTTTTAAAAAGCCCTCCACAGAATATTTTCATTTTTATGTCAAAATGATTCATTTGTATTGTATATTTAAAATCAGAAAGAAAAATTGCAATCAGAGATTTTTTCATTTAATTATAGTTCAGGCTCAACGTGTATTAGAAAGATTGCATAAAAAAGAACATCTTTTGGTGCATCATGCTTCCAATTCCAGTGTGTTTGTGAACGTTTTAACCATCATGTGACTAACAACCGTTATTTTGTTATAAAAAATTCGTTAACGGAAGCCAAGATTATTGATTGGATGTTAAATTGAAAATCTCCCGAAATGATTTTTCAATTCAATCTTAGAACTCATTGATCCAACATCAGGAAATCGCTATTTGTTTCCAGTATTAAAACCCTTGACGTGCACAAAAGCAATAATATAAAAAACAAAAATCCGCTTAATTTGCTATTCTCCTTTCAACCTGTCCTCAATTGTTCAATTTTCGCCAATATTAACTTCCCCCGGCGCTGCTACCAGCCTCTCCACGACTTCATGGGGTTTCAAAACAAATTGCACCAAAATCCTCTTCCTCTGCCGAATAAAGAAGAGGAGAGAAATTCATTTCTTGTTTAAACCAAACTTGAAAAAGCGAACTTTATTGAATTTAGCTCTGTTTACATTGGTTGAACCCACGAATTTCGTACAATACATCGAGAGCCGGATTGCCGGATGCTCCGGATCGCAGTGGCCCTATAGCCCTAGCCAACCGGGAACCCATACAGTGGCGCTTTAATGAAATTCTACTCCAGTGTCGTATTTTATTAAAAATTTACTAAAGTCAAACCTCCATTGGCTCAACTCAGGTTCTTAATGCCAGGCGAAACCTGGTAGCGCTCGCTTGGAGCCTCAGTGTAGGATTTTTCCAACTCCAACGCAGAGTCTGGGGTATCAAGAGATTTAAAACCATCCCATCGCCTAGTCCTCCGCTAAACACAGCAGTCCTAGTGAACATAACCTTAAGGGTCGTGCGCTAGGGTTAGAGCGAGGTGGGAGGGCGGCAGATCGGGGTGTGAAAGTCGCAGCTCTCCAGTAGTAGAAAACCACAGAGAAGACTTTTCCTCGAGGGTAGTTTGAGTTTGTACCAACTCGGTCGGCAGCGATGTAAAAACATTTCGGATAATTTTTTCCCCTGCGAAATAATTAATTTTATTCCAGTAAAGTGTTGACAGAGCCTTTATATTAAAATACCAGCTCCAATTGAGTGCTGGGACGAAACCGCCCGCACTGCCTGCCCAATACCCCCTCTCCTATCTTCCTGCACGCTCTTCGCCGAGAGCCACGCGAAATTCAGTGCAAGTTTTTCTCTACTTGTTTTAATTGCACTTGTTGGGCGGAGATTAAGGGCTGAATGAGTGGGTGGGTAGGAGACGTTCGGGTAGGTTGAAGAAATTAGAGAAAATTTCATTGTGATGCACAGCTGGAAATGGCTCTCGAGAGAAGGTGGATGGGTGGGTTGACTATGAATAGTGCGGGGGAAGAGGACGCGTTGATGACAATGTTATCTAATTGTGCATGCCTCGTACTTTGTTCCCAGATCCACGCTCCGGAAGTAATAGAAATATGATAACAATTAACGAAAAAAGAAAATGATATAAAATTGCCATAATTAAGTAAAATATTTCCCATAATTAGCAATAGGTAAAGGCAGACCTAGATGGAAAGAAAAATGGTCTGCGCAAAATGCAGATAATGACAAAATTTTCGAGGTGGAAAACATTTAGTTGAGGAGGGCTGTTTGATGGTGAACAATTAGAGGCAAAAGTATATTTAATCGCTTCCTGTAACAATTACAATTCGGTTAAAAGCGTTTAAATAATGTGAAGGATACTAAGCGAATACTTAAATTACTTCTGAAGACTATGTCGTTGCGTGCATAGTCCCGTTGGAGTTGAAATTGGGCAAGATTTGGACCTCCCATTCGTTTTGCAAGTACCTCCTGGGATAGAACATTTCTTATGCCTTTTAGACTTTTAATTGCAACGAGAAAAATAATTAGGTAAAACTAATTTCGGCCAACTTTATACATTTTGTCGAGGACAGAAATGGAAGGTATCTTAATATCTTCTTCGGATATTATAGAAAATGAAATAAATTGAAAAATAGATAAGAAAGATCTTTTATGATCTGTTGAAAGTTTTTGTGTAACCAGAATATGCTTTTTCCTTGTACATTTACCAATAGGTTGTACATATTATACACAATTTGTAGGATTTCGCGTGGATAATACAATGGTGACCTTAAATTTGACCTTGACCCTCAAGGTCATTTCGAGGTCAAGTTGATTTTTTTAAACTGCAACCCCTACTTGTCATCCCGGAGATTAAAAGAGCGGGAAATTTTACGTTCAAGTACGATCTTGACCATTTTAAAAATTTGACTTCTGAAGGTCATATCCAAAGGAAGGTCAAAGTACCGGGACAGCAGAATAACTTGCCAGGAGTAAGTTTTCGCCAAAAATGTTTCAAACAAAAGTTTTGGAATTGTTCTCTGGCTATCTGATGGTGACCTTAGATTTGACCTTAACCATGATCTTCAAGGTCATTTCGAGATCAAGTTGATTTTCTGAGGTGGGAAGTCACACTTTTGACCCCGAAAGTGGAAAGAACGGTAAATTTAACGTTCAAATGTGACCTTCGGCAACCTTAGCCTTTGACCCCTGAAGGTCATATCAAGATCAAACACTAGAACGGAGTTGAAACTTAAAATACTGACCGCAGACAAAAATGACCTCCACAAAAGTTGTGGGATTGCGCGTAGGTAATCCAATGGTGAGCTATAATATGACCTTGACCTTGGCTTTCAAGGGCATTTCGAGGTAAAGTCTATTTTTTTACATTGCAACCCCTACTTTTGACCCAGAAAATTAAAACAGCTGGAAATGTTATGTTCGGATATGATCAGATATGGTCGCAAGTCAAGTAGAGAACGCCCCTTATTTCTAAAAATACTGGCTCTACAGAAAATTGAACTCTACATGGAAAAATTTACGTTTGAATATGACGTGGTTCTCCTTATTATTATTATTAATAGTGGGTCGTTGAGGTACTCTCGGTGTCTCAAGATAGCAAACGCGACCTATAAGATCTATTCTGTTAAATTCCCTCTAAATTAGACCCCCTTCATGTCAAAATCCTTGAAATAAGCTATGGTACTCTGGGGCGTCGCATTTGACGCAGGAGCGATGATAGACGATCTGAAGTGTACCAGCCTTTGTCGACATAAGGCTTGACATTGGAAGAGTACGTAGTTCACCTTAAAGTCAAGAGCAGAAGGTATTAAAAAATATCGCATATACCCCTGCTAGAGTCTCTGTCTCGTAGCAACTATTATTATTATTATTATTATTATTATGTTAGCGGGTACAGGGCAGAAGAGCTTTCGGTTCCACCTGGGGATTAAGTCCAAAATGTCTTCACTGGATATACACAGCAGTAATAAGACCCAGTCTTTGCTACGGCGCGGTAGTCTGGTGGCATAAGACAAAGTTAGGCACATTCGGAAAACTTTTAGCTAAAATCCAAAGAATGGCCTGCGTTGCAATCACGGGAGCTATGAGAACCACTCCAACTGCCACTATGGAGTTGGCACTATCTCTCGTTCCGCTTGATATTCTTCGCAGAGAAAGAAGCTATAAAAACTACTTACCGCCTGAAGTTAAGGGGTTATATACAGTCAGGATTTTTAGAAAATCGATTTTTTTATTATTTTATTTTTGTAATGTACATATATTAAAGTACAGCCACAGAAAATTTCATGTCAATCGGGTGAATATTCTCGAAGTTACACGCATATTTGTAATGACGTGTTCGAGTTTTTGTACTAAATGCAAAATGCTTTTTAAACTTTAAACGCGTTTTTCTCAAAACTGTGTTCTTATAGTCGGTGAGCAAGATTTCTCGGAAACGGCTGAACGGATCAGTTTCAAATTTTAACATAAGCTTCTTAAGTATATTTTTTAGTAATTAATCGAAGCTTTTTGCTCACCGATAAATATTTTCCATTTTATAAACAATTTAGAGCGAAAATTGTTGTTAAAAATCGATTTTTTTTTTTAAGAAGCCGCCATTTTCTCAAAAATTCTTATTTTGCTTATTCCTTCGATTAATTACGAAATAAAACAATATACTAACGAAATATTTTTGGTTTTTCCATTTTGGATGATCCAGTCTAGAGATATCGTGCACACCGCAAAACGGTTTTTTTTAGAGTTGCTCCCGGAGATCAGCTGTAGCAGCTTTTAAAATAATTATTTTTACAAATAAAAAACATTAAAATACACTCAAGAGTTACCGTTATATGTGTACAGAATTTTACATTAATAACTTAAAAGATCATCTCAAGAAAAATTCTTGAAAAATCGACTTTTTTGGGCCTCCTGACTGTATATAACCCCTTAAACAACTTGTGGCAAACCAATACTCAGCAGGTAGGTAAAAATCTGGGAAAAAATGATTAACTTGGACAAAACTGTTCTCATGATCTCAGATCACACAACTCTTCACATCTGTCCAAGCAGGAGTTATGTAGTACACTTCCCTTCTAGAACAGAATGGGAAGCAAATTATCTCTGGAACAATACATCAGAGAGTAGCTCCGTGTGGTTTACGGATGGCTCTCTGGCGAGTGTTGGAGTGTATGGATAAACGGAGAGCCTGTACATTTGTTCATTTAATGTTAATCACCTGGCATAGTGAAACAAAACGTTTCTGGAAACGGAAACAGAGCCTCAGATGCAGATGGAGAACGCGATCACGACCTTTGGGACACAGCTGGAACAAGAAATGCTGAAATACAACATCGGATTCCTAGGTATCAGCGGAATCAGGTATGAGGTGGCCTGGATCGGGAGAAATGCCCACAACAAAATGAAACAGCCTCATATTCTCAGAAGGTGAAAACAAGAATGGCTAAGGCGATGTCGGCTTACTAATAGCAAAATAGCTAGGAAGAAGCCTAATTAGGTGGAAACCAGTATCCGACCGAATAATTTCAGTCAGAATATACACACGAGTTCGCCAGATCACGATTATGCAATGCTACGCCCCTACAGATGCGGCGGACTAAGAAAGGAAGAGTTCTACTTGCAGCTCACGTCGGTCATGAACAATGTCAATAGCAGAGATCGGAAAAAAAATAATATTTCTCTTTCGTTTTTTCAATTTGTAAACAATTTCCAATTGCAACATTGAAATTATCAACTATTCAAAAATTAATAATCATCGTTCTAGAATTTTCCATTGCACAAATAATCAGTAATTGGTCAGGCAAACATTTATGAATACCCAAATACCGATAATTTGCCCTCCAAAAATTGTGATTATTCAAGCAACCAGTAATCCATGGGCCTGAAATTCGTGAATACTCAACTAGTCAGCAATTTTCTGTGAGGAATATCTGATTACTCCAGCAGTCGGTAATCCATAGTAGTATATGCCCACTAAGCCCCTTAAAGGTACTAGGTGCGAAAGGGACAGGAGATGCTTTGTCCCACTAGCGGGTTAACATGCGAGGTATACGGCTGGTGGGACAAGCTTTTGTGTGCTTTTTATGAAATGAAAGTTTGTGCCACTATGGATTAACACGGTGGGTATACGGCTAGTGGGACAAGATTTTGAGGTAAAAAGTTTGAGGAGGAGAGTTGAGCTGTTCTTTTGCGGGAGTGGTCCTGCTCTTGCTGGGTGAGCTTTGGAGAGCCGGTTTGAGCGGCAGGCGAGGTTTGAAGAGCCGGTTTGCGCGGTAGGCTTGTGGAGGACTTAAGCGGGGGGCGGGGGGTTTGTTTTGGGCTGCGAATTAAGCCGGTCGGCGGGCTGCTGCTGCTGGGTTGTTTTGGGTCGCTGAGGTCTTATATTTGTTTTGGATGCAAGTTTTGGTTGTTAGCCGGGGACTTGGTTTGTTTTGAGCGCAGACTCAGGTTGCTCGGCCGGTGCACATGTGGGGGGCTGGTGGGAAGGTGGAAGCTGATAATGGTGACAACGGCATGTGTTGATTTTAGCCGGGGTACTTGTTGTACTCTTTTGAGGGCAGACTCGGCTTGGCGGGAACCTGATGACTTGAGGTGAAAGGCACGGCACGGTGTTGATTTTCGATGCGAACTTGAGGATGCGCTGGAGCTGATAAAGGTAACCGGGGGGGGGGGGGGGGGGGGGGGGGGGGGGGGGGGGGAAATGCATAGTGAATGGGAATGTGGAGTAAAATACAAATTGATAGAGTAAGAATTTTTTTATTTGTTTGAAAACGGAAAGTGTATTTTATTTTTACAAAATTTGTTTTCGTATATGCAGAGTGGATTTGAGAACTGTGAACTGACCGGGTGTTTGGGTTGGGACATTTTGCTAGTGCTATTTCACAATATTGCGCAACGCATACACACAAATGTGACGTCACACGACAATTGAAAAACCAAGAGGGCGGATTATAGGGAGATTTTACCGCGTTTATTTTAAAGGGGGCAAGTGGCCCAGAACGCCCATAGCTTGTTTACTGTGCCCTGTAGCGTACATTTTAAAGAGGTAAAGTGCGCTAGAACTCTCATATCACACCACATAAAAATATAAAATGATGCTTTTTAAATTTGTTGCGTAAAATGTTTATAAATAAAATATATTTCACAACAAAGACCAAACAATATAAAGGTGCCTGCTAGAAATTTAAGCGTATTAAAAGCACAGTCTGAAGATTTTGAAGCGCAGAGCTGGCTGTTGTACGGACCGCATTCATCCTTGCCGTTGGCATAGATGCAGTTAGGTGAACGTCGAAGATGTTCAGCCTCAACGTCTTCGGGGCAATTTAACGCACTCATTTCCACACAGCAAAAGTAGCATTTTGCTATGTCTTTCAGATTAGTGTAAAAGAAGCCGCTTCTTGCTAGCTTGTATGATTTCTTATCATCCAAAGCTAAGTTCCTAAATGTCTTTAGTCGATCGGATTCACGCTTTAAGATTAACATTATTACTGCAATTAGAGTTCATTACAGAACGTCTTTTATATTAATCCATGTGTTGTGTTTTTGTGGAAATCCAAGCCATTTTACAAGAACATTATTGCCCCGCCTTTTCAAGACTATTTCTACAAGATAAAGATCAGGATATTTGACTGGGGCTAACTCTAGTTCATAATATCCACCCTGAATTAAATTTCCTTGATAGTCTTCAAGAATGTAAGTTGTTGGGTAAGTGTTTTTCACTTCTTTTATCTTGAATATTTCAGTAGACCAGTTGGGTGTGTAGCCTTTTTCAAAAACGTGCTTGTACTTACTTATACGGACAAACTCTCCCTTTTTGTATTTTTGCCTAGATTTTATTTTGGGTTTTTTATAAACACTTGTCAATAAACGAATTTCATCTTTTGGGCCAACATCTATAGGGCGGATTTTAATAGTTCGATGTTCTGTTCTGTTATATTTATCTGTTAACTTGTCCAGCATACTGTGCCAATGATAATTACCATTCATACTAAATTCTCGCCACATAATATTTTTCAATGTTCTATTAAATCTTTCTACAATTGATGCTTTTAACGCACTATAAGTTGAATAATGGTTAACGTTGTATTTTTCCATTAAGTGCTGGAAGGGCTTGTTATAGAACTCTTTCCCATTATCCGTTTGTAAGTTTCTTGGAATACGGCCTTGACTAATTAGTTGCATTGCTTTAGTGACTTCTGTTCCGCTTTTATTTTTAATTGGCAAAGCCCATGCATATTTGGAAAATGTGTCAATTACAGTCAATAAAAAACAAAAACCCTGATTTTCTGATTTGTATAAACTCATATCGACCAGATCTGCCTGCCACAAATCATCTTTGCCCTTGATTGTAACGCGACGTCTTTTAAAAGTCTTACGTGCTGGTTTATGTAATTCGTTTACAACCTGTCTCCTGCTCATGCTTTTTAGAAACATATAAATACGAGAAGCATTCAAGGCTTATATATATATATATATAAAACATTCATACATAACGGCATTCATCTGTGAAAATGTGTACAGTGATGATAGTCTTCAAAATAATGCTTTAAACATAACGATTTTTTACACCAGGAACATCGAATTATAGCAACGTTTCTACAGCCTTGCACTTCATATCTAGTATTGCTAGAATTCTCAAAACTAAAATCGACAGGGTTTTCAAAATGTCCAGGCTTTTCATTAGTATATCCACTTTTATACCATGAGTACTTAAATAGATTTATATACCGTGGCGAGGAGAGTTGATTATGAACTAATGACTGCAATTTAATGATATTATTTCTTGAATGTAAATTAAGATCCGAATTTATTAATATAACACTATCCGAGAAGTGTCGAACGTAATTTTTCCATATTCGGAAACCAAATACATCCAATGGTTGTATGTTACCCGTAGTACCGGTAGGTATTTTTTTCACTTCTACTATTTTATTCGATGGAGTATTTTGTTCTATTATTTTGTCACAATGGCCGCTCCACGAATCAATTAAAAGGATTGAATGAGATCCAACGTTAGGGAGATAAATATTTTTAAACCATGTTTTGAAGTGATCTGAAGTGTACAATGAAATATTAATATTTTATAATAATGTCCCATATAATTATAAATGTATGTTACCTGCAGTTAGTTTTCCTGATTTTGAAGAGTCTACATGAATATTGTCAGGTCGGAATAAATTTTTTTCTACTATAGGACGAAAATGTCCAGTTGGCTCTTTCAAAACCAATATAACGGTGATAAAAGTTTTCCTTCCCCAGATATTAATGGCTGAATAGTATAGCTATGAGTAGTTGCTGAAATTGATTGCACCATACATTGCACGTTCTACTCTCCTTCAATAGCCAAAGTTCTTCCCGAATGGATATCCAACTGAAAACCGCTTTGATCAGAACTATATATATATTTTGCATTCCAGCTGTTAAAGCGCTCTGTTTAACATTAGTTACAAATCCGTTTGCTATTAGTTCTCAAAGAGCCCAGTTTATTGTAAAGAGCGCGTCAGAGGTAGACCACAAATATATGTGTGTACAGAGAATGTAGAGAAACGCCTATATTCATTTGTATATCCATCAGGAATATTACAGATTTTTTAAATGTATGATAATCACGTTTGAAGTTAAATTCCAAGCAAACGGCGAACACTTCGATTAGCATATTTTATTTTGAAATATTGGCCTTCGATCTGGCTACAATTTCAGGCTATGAAGCATAAGTTTTGCGTTTATTAGGTTTAAGATTTATAACATGTAACTTGAGGTTTGGAATTTATAGCTCACTACAATTATGGCATTAGAAAAAAAAAAAATACTTGGTAACTTTTTTAAGAGATTTAACGTAATTTCGATTTAGAGCCAATGTATTAAAACTGTAATTTAAAAGTTTTTTATTATCTATATATATAAAAATGAACCCCTAATTCTGTTGGTCACGCAATAACTTGAGAACGACTTTACCGATTTCATTCATTTTTTTTTTTAAAGTTTTCTAATACTTTGTAGATGGTTCTTACGGAAAGAAAAGTTAAGAAAATTGTGCAGAAAATTGGATAATTTCAGAAAACTTAACGATTATTTTAAGTTCGCGAGTTTGACCGTTCGCGCGTTCTCGATTTCAACGGATTTTAATGAAAATTAGTACAATTATTGTTTTGAGGTCACTGATTTTGAATATTACCAAAATTTACAAAACCAAGATGGCGGACCCAATATGGCGACCAAGATTTCTCAATTCGAACGGATTTTAATGAAAATTAGTACAATGATTGTTTTTGGGACACTGATTTTGAATATTATCAAAATTTCCAAATCCAAGATGGCGGATTCAACATGGTGACTAAAATGTCTTGATTACAACGGATTTTAATGAAAATTATAAAAATGATTATTCTTATTAAACTAATTTAGTACTTTACCAAAACTTCCAAATTCAAGATGGCGGATCCAACATGGCGATTAAAATGTGTCAATTACAACGGATTTTAATGAAAATTAGTACAATGGTTATTCTGAGGCAACTAATTTAGAATATTATCGAGATTTCCAAATCCAAGATTGTAACCAACAATTTTTCGATTTTAACGGATTTTAATGGAAATTAGTACTATAATTATTCTGAGCCCACTAATTTGAATGTTATCAAAATTTCCAAATTCAAGATGGCGGATCCAACACGGCGACCAAAATGTCTCGATTTATTTAATGCCACTAATTATAAATATTATCGAGATTTGGATATTCAAGATGACGGATCCATAAAGGGGTTTTCGGGTTGAATCAATTTCTAGGATATAACAAACTAGAACATTTGAGAAGTCTTTAATTAGTAAGAATCGTCGAATGAAACCGGGTAATTTTCCAATATTTGTGAAGTGTAAAACGGTTTACTTAATATTAAACAACGTGTAAGTATGCTCAATAAATTAATTAGGGATATGAAATGAAAACACTGCTTTCTTATATTAATGGTATTATTTGTAGAAACATGCGAAAAGAAAGAACACGATCAAATATTGGTCGACGCACAGGGCATAATGAAAATGTACCGGAAAGGGCAGTACAACGTCTGCTGGGTCAGCTAGTTTTTAATAAAAATTGATGTATTTTTCAAAAGTTTGTACTCCATGATGGATCCGCCATTTTGGATTTTTTAAATTTAACATCAGTTTCGTAATCAGCGACTTCAAAAACCTTTATTTATAGTTCTTTTTATAAAAATTGATGTATTTTTCAAAAAATTCGTCCGCCATGTTGGACCCGCCATTTTGAATTTGTTAAATCTAACATCAGATTCGTAATCAGCGACCTCAAAAACTTTTATTTATAGTTCTTTTTATAAAAATGTATGTATTTTTCAAAAATCCGTCCGCCATGTTGGATCCGCCATTTTGAATTTTTTAAATCTGACATCAGATTCGTAATCAGCGACTCCAAAAACCCCTTAATACTGGTTTTCACGAAAAAAACTGATGTCTGAAAGTATATACATGATGTGTTAGTACTAGGGGTAGTTTACCCCCTTGAGGAGCTTTTTTCAGGAAAACGCAAAAACAGGTCAATTTTGTTTTTCAAAATCGTCAGCGACACCAAAAACCCCTAAATACTGGTTTTCACGAAAAAACTGATGTCTGAAAGTATATACATGTTGATTTAAATGACAATTATAAGTTTAATTCACAAAAATGTTGATTTAGTTTTGAAGTGAGAAGCGGGAAGCGGACGGCACCGATCCTTTCCTCTTGGCGTCTTGCCGTGAAAAAGACCTGTTCACTGCGGTCATTGTAGTCATGCCCGTTCGTTTTTCTGGTTGTGAGTGGCGGAATTCAGGTCCCATAACTCGGCCGTCCTGAAGTGTAAGGAAATTCAAACTTCTGCAAAAATCGTATAGTAAGCTTTTTTTTTTTTTATTGAGAGTGTTCAGTCAAGGTATATTATTTTATTCTGTCAGGTAGGATTCTGCGGATTGGGTAGGTGGTGGGTGTGACATTAGGTTTGGATTTCCGTCAGTATCATCTTCGTCTTCGCCTTCGCTGGAGCTCCATTCATCTTCGGATATTGGCCACGTCTCCACTTCATAGCGGTCATTCCCTAATATTTTAACGATCTTATAAGGGCCTAAGAACTTTAAATGAATTTTGGCAGCTGTCCCAAATTGTGTCTTCCGGATCGCCACTAAATTGCCTACGTGGTATCTGACTGGCTCCTTTCTCTTTTTGTTGAATGTTTTCCTGCATTCTTGTTGAATCTCCGTTAGTTGTTTCTTCGCTTCTTCCCGCATTTCGCTTCTCTCTTCCTCAAATTGTGTCAGTAGTTCCTCGTTGATAGCTTCGGACAAGTGGATGTCTTCCTCGTTTCGCATCTTTACTCCAAACATTACCTCGAAGGGTGTTCTGCCAATGCTTCTTTGAAATGTAGAATTGATGTAGCGTTGGACGTTGTTGGCGTATTTATACCAATTCTCAGGATTTTCCATCGTGAGTTTCGTAAGAACGGAGATAATAACTCTATTTATTCTCTCAACTTGACCGTTTCCTCTCGGGACGCCTGTAGTGACTAATGTGTGGTGAATTCTTTCATTCTTGCAGTAGTCTTCAAAAGAGGTCGAAGTAAATGCCGTACCACGATCCGATACTATGTGTCTGGGACTACCAAATATAGACTTCTGTAGCTCTAGTTTGGCTATCGCTTCTTCTGAGGTAAGAGTCTTGACAGGATATATCCAAGTGAATTTGCTGAAGCTATCTATGACTACAAAAAGATATCTGTAACTTTTCTTCGTCGTCGTCAAAGGTCCTAAGTGATCTACGTGATAACAGGTAAGAGGATAATCATTCTTCGGCAATGGGTGTAACCATCCTTCTTGTTTCCCAGTTTTTTTGTCAGTGTTCCTCCCAGAACAATTAGAGTTTAAGAAATTTCTTAATTAAGTCCATGACCGCGGCTACGCTTACTCATGCTCCCGATCATATTGCATAAACAGCAGTTCTACCTGCTATGAGTCAATGTCAACCCGCTAAGTAGCACGACCTACTAAGTAGTACGCGGCGTAAGCAATTTGATCGCGAGCATGAGGAAGTAAACAAAGCCGATTGCAATGTCGATTGCATTGTCAATTGCATTTATTTTATTGCTTAATATTGTGATTCTTAATTGTATATAAGCGAATTAATTTAATAAAATAGTCAGTCTTGTTACCAAAGGCGCGTCTTTAATTTCAAGTTTACAAAGGGAGTCAAATTAAGTTTGACTGCTCTCCGCGAACGAGGTAATAGCTCCAGCTCAGGCCAAGTCTGAGTAATAATTGCACAATAATCAAATTAAGTTTGATTTATTCGTGTACATTGGTCCTTCGAGCCTTTTTTGAACTGGTCCTTAGAACCTTTATACATTGGTCGTTCGAGCCCAGGGCACCAACCAGAGTCAACGTCTAAGTTGATCAAAACGAAGCAAACGCAACGGAGAATATTTGCACCGCTTTCCAGCAGAATCACATAGCAAGACTCAAATTAAGTTTGAGTGCTTGCTCTGGATCGTGCTTGCGACGTGCCTAAGTACTTCTGCCGCTTTTTTTGCCCGATTCTTTCTCCGAACCTGAGTAAATCTAATACGATGAACACAGAAAGCATTTTGAAGCTACAAAATGAGCTAGCACAGGCCATTGAGCGTTTGCTCATAAATTTCAAGAAAGATGGACCATCTCGCAAAACCTCAGAGTATTTGCGTAATAAAAGAGAGGAATTAGACAAATACTGGGGTGAATTCAGCGAGAACCATGACATTCTAAGGGCCACCTTACAGGAAGAGCATATATATCTAAAAGAGGATCTGTTTGCCAAAACTCTGAGACTGTATGACTCAGCCAGCAAATTAATCGAAAGCACAGCTAAGAAAGTGTCTCAAGATGAAGAATCTATAACCACGGCTTTCGGTAATAACTCAACATACACTTTTCCGCCAGCTTCCGCCCCGACAGGGGGGCCTTCAGCAACAAGTGCTCTTCCTCAACAAGCGGCACATTGGAGCAACATGCCATCATCAGCCGTGCAAATGTGTTTTGATGCCAGCAGGCTCAATAACTTTCCGAAGTTGCCACCAATAAAGATCCCTAAGTTCGCTGGTGATTACATGGAATGGAAACCCTTCATTGATATTTTTACCAATGTCATAGACAACAATCCTCACCTAAGCAAGGTAGAGAAGATGCAATATCTTATTTACCACTTGGAAGGTGAGGCCAAAAGAGTAATCAATCATCTTCAGCTGAGCAACGGCAACTACGATACGGCTCTACGGCTCGTTCAAGCAAGATACAATAACAACAGAAAGATCATTTCAACATACGTCAATGCAATCATTGACGCGAAAAAGGTGGAATACAGGTGCCAAGAGGATATAATAACACTGTACGATACCATTAGAGAGTGCCTAGAAGCCTTAAAATCTTTGAGCTGCAACACTGACGAATGGGGTCCAATGATTGTTTGCATCGCCACTAGGAAGTTGGATCCCGAAAGTCTACGGCTATTCGAAGAGAGCCTAGCAAACACAAAAGAAATGCCCTCTACCAATGAATTACTATCCTTCTTGGAGAAGCGTTACCAAGTGCTCGATTGCATCAGGAGTTCAAAACTGATGAAACCTGATGCACCAAACAACAAAAAGAAGGCATTTCATGCCACAATAAAGCGAGCTTGTGTCTTTTGCAATAAAGATCACAAAATTTACCACTGCATCGAATTCAAAAGGATGAATGTTGATGATAGATTGGCCTATGTTACTCAAAAGAGGCTTTGCATCAATTGCCTTGCGCACCATAAGGAGGAAAGATGCAAGACTGAAAAATCATGCTTCTATTGCAAAAAGAAGCATCACACATTACTTCACAAGACTATGCAACCCCACGAAGTAGCTTGCAACAACAAGATGATAACTAGCAGCAATCCAGGCGCTCTCAAACAAACTGGGAATGAAAAGGCGGATGTCGTTGCTTTACACAATAAAACTAACATGCCGAATGTACTACTACCAACAGCTATGGTCAGAATAAAGAATATATTCGGGCAAACAGATCTATACAGAGCATTAATAGATCCGGGGTCCCAGGTATCCCTAATTACAGAAGAAACAGTACAGAATCTGAAATTGCGAAAAGAGCGCATTCACACAACCATAGTAGGAGTCGGTGAAACCAAATCCACTAAAGCTTACAGCAAGGTAAGCATTCAGATACAGCTTCAAGGGCAAAGCTCTAGATTCCTTCAAGCAGAAGCGCTAGTTTTGCATAAGCTTAGCTCAATGCTACCCGAGGCTCCAATTAAAGAGGACATCATGACCAGATATGGAGCCAACATTGTATTAGCAGATCCTACCTTCAACAAACCAGGACCCATTGATCTCCTGCTAGGTGCAGACGTGTATGCAAACATATTGCAAGATGGCTTTCAGCCAGGACAACCGGCTGCACAAAATACCACTTTAGGATGGATCCTCTTCGGGAACATCCCTAGCTCGGCTCAGAAATTCAATACCGTGTCAGGTTTTATATCACTAAAGGAAATGGATCAAAAGCTCGAGCGTTTTTGGGAAATGGAGGAAGAATCAGCTGGCAACGAAACCGCAGACGAATGTGAACAGCATTTCAAGGCAACCCACAAAAGAGATATGAGTGGTCGTTATATTGTCCGCTTACCATTTAAGGAAGATTCAACCAAACTAGGCAACTCCAGAGACACAGCTGTGGCTCGCCTATTGCAAGTAGAAAAGAGGCTAGCAAAGCATCCCGAAGATATGGTGGAATATAAGAAATTCCTCAGTGAATATCTGGCCTTGGGCCATATGTCTCCAGCAACGAAATACAGAGGAGATGAATCTAACGTTTACTATCTGCCTCACCATGCTGTATTTAAGACAGACAGCACAACCACTAAGTTACGTGTGGTCTTTGACGGGTCTTGTAAAACTCATTCAGGAATAAGCCTGAATGACTTACTACACACTGGGCAAAAAATCCAACAAGACCTGAGGCAAATTCTCTTGAGATGGCGAAAACATCGTTATGTCTTCACTGCCGACATCGAGAAGATGTTCAGGCAAATAAAGGTTGCTCACAAGGACAGAAACTACCTGCGCATTCTCTGGCGTCAGGATCCCACGGAACCTATTCAAGAATTTATGCTTAATACAGTTACATATGGTACCGCCCCAGCAACCTACCTGTCAGTCAGAACTTTAAGGCAGCTGGCCGAAGACGAAGGAAGATACTATCCTATAGCTAAACAGGTCCTCACCACTGATTTCTACATTGACGACATGCTTTCAGGAGCCGATACAAAAGCTGAAGCTCAGGAATTGCAACAACAAATAATTGCACTCTTAAACAAAGGCGGCTTCAATCTTCGAAAATGGACATCAAACAAGCTAGAACTACTAAGGAACATCCCAGAAGAGCTGGTGGAAATGGGGATACCGGAAATAGCAGAAGATGAAACCATCAAAGCACTAGGAATTCACTGGAATCCAGCCCAGGATGAGTTCCAATTCAAGATAAAGTTGGAGAATTCTGATTCTGCCATAACGAAGCGGATATTAGCGGCTAAAATTGCTTCGCTATTTGACCCGCTCGGCCTGCTAGCTCCAATCACCATCGCTGCAAAATTGATTATGCAGTCTCTTTGGAAAGAAAAGATAGAATGGGATGAGACACCTTCTTCAGGAATAGTTGACGCATGGAAAAAGTTAGAAGGAGAAATGCATATATTGCAAGATATAAGGATTCCCCGATGGATAACATATCGGAAGAAACAAGACATAGAGCTTCATGGATTCTGTGATGCATCAGAAAAGGCACACGCAGCGGTCATCTACGCACGCACAACAGACTCCTTTGGAAAAACAGTAGTGACCCTATTAACCGCCAGGACTAAGGTAACCCCGCTTAAACAGAGCATCACCATTCCAAAATTAGAACTTTGTGGCGCCTTGTTGTTAGCCCGGCTTTTGAAATCTACCATCGACACTCTCGAAATCGAGGCACCTAAGGTATTCGCCTGGTGTGATTCAGAAATAACCTTGGCTTGGATAGCCAAAAACGCAAATGACATGGATCCGTTTAGGAAAAACAGAGTGAGCGAGATACAGAAACTTTTCGACATTGGTATTTGGAGATATGTGTCCTCACCAGAGAATCCAACCGATATCGCATCAAGGGGCATATTGCCAAATAAACTGATTGGACACAATCTCTGGTGGCAAGGTCCACTCTGGCTGGCTAAAGGCTATGAAGCATGGCCGACAAACAAATTCAATATAAAGGCCCACCAGGAGGTCCAAAGGCCGGTTCTGGTGCTGAAAACCAACTTCTCATCTCAAGACATACTCACTTGTTCTACATATACCAGACAAATAAGGGTAATTGCATACTGCTTGCGATTCATTCAGAATTGTAAGGCAAGTGGAAGGTCAGGTTATCTCTCCTCTAGCGAGTTGAAGGAAGCTGAGAGGCGCATAATCAGACTGGTGCAGCTAGAAGAATTCCCCGAGGAAGTGAAAGCGTTAAAAAATAATATGGCATTAAAAACAACAAGCAAGCTTCTCAAGCTTCACACCTTCTTGGACACGGAAGGTATCCTACGAGTAGGAGGAAGAATACAAAACTCCAATCTAGCCATGGAAGCTAAACACCAAATATTACTGCCACAGAAACACCCAGTCACAACAGCTATCATTGACCATGCTCATCAGCAGACTTTGCATGGCGGTACTCAACAAACATTGAACTATGTAAGAAATCGTTTCTGGGTGATTGACGGAAAAAGAGCCGTGCAAGGAAGAAATCTGAAGTGCATAAAATGTTTGAGATATCGCAAAGGAAAAACACAACCACTAATGGGCAATCTACCAGTTGCGCGAGTAACCCCGTCACCTCCCTTTTCGAATTGCGGGGTTGATTATGCTGGCCCATTCCTAACTAAAAGAGCCAAAGGCCGAGGCACCACTTCGATTAAGGGATACATCGCAGTATTCATCTGCATGGTGACAAAAGCAGTACATTTGGAATTAGTAACTGATTTGAGCACTGATGCATTCCTAGCGGCCTACAAAAGATTTGTGGCTCGTAGAGGAATTCCTAAAGAAATACTCAGCGACAATGGGACTAATTTTGTGGGTGCCCGAAATAAGTTGCATAAAGATCTGCAGCTTGCAATCAAGAGCTCCGTAAAGCAAGCAGCCGAAATAACCGCCAATGATGGAACAGAATGGAAATTTATTCCTCCGGCCAGTCCTCACTTCGGAGGATTGTGGGAAGCTGCTGTCAAATCTGTTAAGCATCATCTCAAGCGAATCTGGGGGGAAACGCTGCTTACATACGAAGAGTTCACCACAGTGCTTTACCAGGTGGAGGCATGCCTGAACTCAAGACCCATAGGACAACTGTCAAATGATCCTGCAGATCTAGAGCCATTGACCCCAGGGCATTTCCTCATTGGTCGACCCCTTCTTGCACCACCAGAGCCTGATGTTGCAGATGAAAAGGTATATCAAAGATGGAAGCTTGTCACCAAGCTATATCAGAATATCTGGAAGAGATGGTCCGAAGAATATTTAGCCCTACTGCAACAAAGGAGCAAATGGACCACTGAAAATAAAAATCCCGCTATTGGAGAGCTTGTATTAGTCAAGGAGGACAATCTAGCTCCGCAGAAATGGCCACTAGGACGGATAGTACAACTCCACCCTGGGGAAGATGGAATAGTGCGAGTTGTGTCGATACAATATAAAAATGGCATAAAAAAGAGGCCCCTGGTAAAATTTTGCCAATTGCCTATAAGTGCACACAACCAACAAGAAGAAGACGTTCCAGTCAAGGCCTTCACAACCATAATGAGCCAAAATGTTACGAGGCATAGTTGCCCCAAACAGAGCCACACTGAACCCGAGTTGTGCTCACTGCATCCCATCATGAAGCAAAAGGCTGATAAAATTCAGGAAACAACCATCGCTCCGCCACCTAAAAGAAGGAGGATCGCACCCTGCAATTGGGCTTCAAGACTACTGCATTCAACATTGTTAATGCTCTACTGGCTCACGGTAGTCTTTGCCCAGGAATACGATATCTTCCAGCCTAAGGCAGGATTATATGTAGAGAATCTGGGAACTGCTCAAATTAAACGAGGAAATCTTCGGTTACAAGTAAAACTCCCTAGAGAGGAAATTCTAAACGATCAAAAGAACATAAACATCACGTGGCAGCAAACACAAGAAATGTGTGAACAAACCAAGCAGCTAAGCGCCATTACGCACTGCGAGGTCCTCTTTCGTCATTTAACTACCAGAAAAAATAACCTATTAACAACTATCGACGAGATTCTTCAACCAGTCAAAATTGAAAGAAGAAGAAGAAGAGGACTCCTTGGCAGGCTTCTCACCAGTGTATTTGGAGTCAATGACGAAGTCTATACTGATATTGAAGTTCTGCAGCATAATCAACAAAGCATCCTGCACTCTACTAGCCAGCAAATGTTATTGCTCAGCACGAAAATCAATCAGTCAAATTTCGCTATAGTAGAGAAATTGAAGCATTTCGACTCCAGGCTAGCTCAAGTAATCGCCTCGGTTAGAGAAATGGGCACATGGTACCTAAGTGCGGACCATAATCGAATTAGTATAGAGGTTATAGCTACGTATCTAACTGCGGAAGATTACTACGACGAGCTTCAAGATAAATACAATCATTGGCTAAGTGCAGTGCACAACAAGGGTCATCTGCTTGATTTTATCTCCTTAAACGATATAAACGCTGCTATTCGAAATACTTCTCAAAAAATTGGTTCAAATTTCCTTATACTACCAACCCCACAGGATCACCTGGATATTAAAACGGAAATTGACAGCATGAGCCTATATGGGTACCTCAACATTGTAGAAAGAACAGTGTACGAGTTGATGCATGTTACCCCGACACCTCACGTCATCGCAGGCAACAAATTCGCCATGATTAACACCAAGTTTTCCACTCTGGCAGTGAGCTTCAATCACCAAACATACTTCAATTTAGATGATACCGAATTAAAGTCCTGCTCAATAATAGAGCGCCATGTGCATCTATGTACCCCAACAATTGTACACAACATCGAGCACAGCCCATCATGTGTAATCGATGAAATATATGAGCGATACCCGAAAACGCTCTGTGAGATGCAACAAGTAAGGGTAACCGGCACAGTTTGGAAGGCGCTCCTGATGAAAAACACCTGGCTATATATGACCAATGAAACTACGGTAGTAGCTGTGGTTTGTGATGGAGCCAGAAAGGAAATATTGCTAAATAGTACAGGGATCATACACCTCCAAGACAACTGCTACCTAAAAACGAGAGAGATTACCTTAAAAACTTCTATTGACCAAGTAATAGAGGTCACCACCAGCCATATAAAGGAATTTCCTCCCAAGGCAACAGTTATCAACTACAGCAAACCACCCTCAGATCTCCAAACAAGTGCCATAATACAACCGTTTGAGCAGATACTAGACTGCAGCATAGAACCAGACCTGCAGCCGCCGATACTACAACGGACCTTCATTCTACATTCAATCACAACATCAACCCTCTTGCTCACATTCGCTGTGGCACTAATCTTGTGGAGATATTGGAGTAAGATAAGAGCACTGATGAAACCCAGGAACAACGATGGCAAGTCCCAACCTCCATCCAACGAAGGGCGTTCATCGATCCAGCAGCACTTTGAGCGAGCATTGGCATCGAGCAACCCTTCAGCCGCCGGGGCGCAGCATGTTCCTCCCAGAACAATTAGAGTTTAAGAAATTTCTTAATTAAGTCCATGACCGCGGCTACGCTTACTCATGCTCCCGATCATATTGCATAAACAGCAGTTCTACCTGCTATGAGTCAATGTCAACCCGCTAAGTAGCACGACCTACTAAGTAGTACGCGGCGTAAGCAATTTGATCGCGAGCATGAGGAAGTAAACAAAGCCGATTGCAATGTCGATTGCATTGTCAATTGCATTTATTTTATTGCTTAATATTGTGATTCTTAATTGTATATAAGCGAATTAATTTAATAAAATAGTCAGTCTTGTTACCAAAGGCGCGTCTTTAATTTCAAGTTTACAAAGGGAGTCAAATTAAGTTTGACTGCTCTCCGCGAACGAGGTAATAGCTCCAGCTCAGGCCAAGTCTGAGTAATAATTGCACAATAATCAAATTAAGTTTGATTTATTCGTGTACAGTCAGATAAAATGCATCGTATGCAATTGTTCCTGCAAGTTTCGATTTTCTTCTTAAGTTTCGGAATGAAGTATTCTCTTTCGATGAAATCTTCCATCTTCCGCATTCCAAAATGTCCTTGCTGATGAACTGATTTGATGATCTCCTTTTCCATGGTTTTGGGAATACACAAAAGTTTGGTTCCATTCTTCTCTTTATATAAAATGCCACCTTCCAATATAAAGGAGTCGTAGGGTTGTGTCTCTAAAATTTTTAAAATCAGTTTAAGGTTTTCGTCTTGAGATTGAGCGGCTTTAATTCTGTGGACTAAATCGTTAGTGACGAGCATGGTGACTGGAGAGCGACTCAGAGCATCTACATGCCTCATTCTGGTATGAGCTCGATGTTGGATCGTGTAGTTGAAATCTTGTAGATAGAGAGCCCATCTCGCTATCCTTGGTGGAAGATCATTTTTCCCATAGTCATTTTAAAAGCAACACAATCAGTGACTATCTTAAATGGTATACCCAACAGATATACTTGCAGTTTTTTCAAAGCTAGTAGTAGTAGCTAGTAGTAGTAGCTAGTAGTAGCAAGTACTTCTAGTTCGTAACTTGAGTAATTTTCTTGGGTTGGCGTCGTCCGCTTGCTGTAGTATATCACTAGGTGGAAACAATTGTCATCTTGGCTTCGTTGAAGGAGTATTGCTCCGAATCCTATTTTGGACGCGTCAGTGTGTAACTCTGTTTCCAATTCAGGGTTGTAGATCGCTAATGCTGGTTGTTGAGTCAGAGCAGCTTTAATACGTAAAAACGCATCTCTCTCAATGGGACCGAACTGAAACTTGGCCTGTTTTCTCAACATATCGGTAAGCGGTCTTGCGATTTGCGCATACAGGGGAATAAATTTCCTGAAGTATCCTGAAAGGCCTAAGAAACTTTAGAGTTTCTTTACGTCGGTTGGCTAAGGAAATCATCTCACTGCATTCAACTTCGTAACTGCCGGCCTGAAGTATCCTGCGGATATTTGGTATCCTAAATATTCTGTGGTTGTGCACATAAAGCGGCATTTCTTCCATTTAATTTTTAGTCCGTGGGATTCTGCACAGTCTAGCGTTTCTTTAAGACGCAATATGGCTTTTTCTTCATCCTGTGCGATTATAATAACATCGTCGATGTATATATACTAGGACATGCTTCTTTCTTATTAAAGGTTGAAAAATTATATTAACGTACTTCTGAAAGACGGTTGGCGAGGTACAAAGCCCAAATGGCATTCGGAGGAACTCATATTGACCATTATGAGTCACGAAACTGGTGTACTTCCGGCTCTCTTCTGCTACCGGGACATGGAAGAATCCGTTTTCCAAATCGATTGTCGAGAAAATGCGTGCGCCGTGTAGTTCGTCCAACAGATCATCTATTAGCGGTAATGGAAAATGATCACGAATTATGTTTTTATTAATGGCCTGATAATCTACACAGAGGCGCTTCGTTCCATCCTTTTTATCGACTAGTACGACAGAACTTGCAAAGTCTGAATTGCTTGCCTGAATAATCTGATCCTCTAACCACTGGCTGACTTGTACATCAACTTCGTTCTTCTCTACTGGAGCGAATCGTCGCGGTTTGAAATTAATAGGGGTTTCGTCTTTCAATATAATTTTTAATTCGAAATTAGCTAGTTTTTCCGTACGCGGTTTATAATTTTTGATTAGATCGGAGATCGCGGCGTTATATTTTTCAATACCTATATGGGGCGTGCAAGTCACAGTTGCGTAACATGCTACATCATAGGTATCGCGTCGTTTAACCCTTATGCTTCCGTGATGAATTGATATATCCGTACCATCGAGAACATCGCGTCCGATCAACATTTGTGGTTGCATGTATTGACTCGATACTACGTGGATAGTTGCTTCGAAAATTTGTTCATCTATTTCTACATCCGAAATAAATGCGCCTAAAGTTTCAATTGACGACGGTGATAGACCTCTAATAGTGCGACCTAACATTTTCATCGGGGGAGAACCTATTTTGATATATTCATCCGCACGTAAAATAGTAATGTCACTTCCGGTATCAATTAATGCTGGAACAGCGTTATTGCAAAGAATTACATTTTTAAGGGCTGAATCAGATTTTATATCAACTGGGGATAATTCTACACTGCAATTGGCTTGCTTAACTTGTTGTGGGTCTTTACTAATACTGTTTTGTCTAGATTGCTGCGGGCAGTCTGGCGATTTATGTCTGTGTTTATCGCACTTAAAGCACTTCGGTCCTAAAGATCGCTTATTGCACTCATTCGCGTCGTGTCCTGGCACACCACAGTTGTAACATCTACCAGTCTTCTTTTTGGGTTGCGGTGCTTTACTTCCCGTAGGTTTTTCGACTTGACAACGTTCTTTAATAAACTCTCTCGCCTCGTTAAGGAAGAATCCCTAGACAGGAGTAGTTCGTGCATTTCTTTCGTCAAATTTAACATCTCCGCGAAATTAGAAATTTCCGCAGTACTATTCGCAATATCACGGCGTCTTCTACTAGGCATGATTGTCTTAAAAACTTTCGAAACGAAATGATAAGTGGAATCACTGTCAAAAACTGTCAGTTAAGGCAAATGAAATTCAGTTGTAAGGTTCTAATTCACTGCGGCATCAAAACCTATCAAATGTTTTCTACAACGCCTAGAGTCTATGCAAGCTTTATTATTTGATGTCCATGTGCGGCTTAAGGAGCACCTAACCTTCAAACTACCACGTGCGGCCTAAGGAGCACCTAACCTTTTAGCCTTGCCCTACCTGCCACTTTACCGCGAGATTTCACTTTTCAGAGGTCATCTATGCGTCCGGAGCAGAAATTAGAAAGAATTTACCTAAAAGCTTCGTTGCACCTCTGCAGACACTTGCTTCGTGTAGCTGCCTTGTAGCTGCCTTGGCTGTATTCCTCCGTCCTGGTGTGTCTGCGGTGCTCTCCTATGCAATCCTGGAGAATCTGCGTGTCTGCTGTCCTGTGGCCGTGTTCTTCCGTTTGCTTCCTGTTCGCGTCTTCTCGCAGCCCGGTACCGTCCGCTTTTCGTTTTTGTGGTTCGCAGCTGTCTGTTTGTTTGGAATCCCGGACGAGCCCCCAAATGTTGATTTCAATGACTGATTTAAATGACAATTATAAGTTTAATTCACAAAAATGTTGATTTAGTTTTGAAGTGAGAAGCGGGAAGCGGACGGCACCGATCCTTTCCTCTTGGCGTCTTGCGGTGAAAAAGACCTGTTCACTGCGGTCATTGTAGTCATGCCCGATGCAAAGGGTCCGTTCGTTTTTCTGGTTGTGAGTGGCGGAATTCAGGTCCCACATACATGATGTGTTAGTGCTAGGGGTAGTTTACCCCCTTGAGAAGCTTTTTTCAGGAAAACGCAAAAACAGGTCAATTTTGTTTTTCAAAATCGTATGTAAAAAAATATTTGTCAATGATTTTGAACTAACACTGTTATTTTTGTGACGCAAAAATATAATTTATTCCGAAATAAAAAATAAGGGTTGCAACCCCCGGGGACCGGATTACTTACAAAAGGTTAGTATATTTACGAGACATCATTTCCATTTTGTTTGTTTTGTAAGGTCTAATTGAAAAAAAAAAAAAAAACAAAAAAAAAACCCGTGTTTGCCGGCTGAACGATCAGAAGGAAGTGCCGTCGGACCAAGAAACCAGGTTACAGCTGCCGGTAGATGATAACTGAACAGTTACTAGTTCCAATGTATGAGTTTAACAAGCGGTATAGGCAAGTCTCAGTATTAAGCATATACAAAATTCAATAGCACGTGTTAAGATGATGATGTTACTGTAGCTGTGGTAGTTCCGACCAAACATAACCGCCCGCTTCGTCCTTGTGACGACGTACTATAATTACGTGGATGTATCCGCCCGCCATGAACAATCCTGCTCGATGTTGGATTCTGAAATTGGTAGACCGCATATTTTGTTAATAGGGCACTTAAGGGATTGACCCTTTGACCAGATGGTGATGACACGGACAAGACCGTCAACACCAGGATGAACTTTAGTTATTCGTCCTAGGGCCCATACTGAGGGAGGAAGATCATCTTCTCGAAGAAAGACTAACATTCCGGGTCGTAAATTTTGCATCCACTTGGTTCTTTCTTGTAGATTATTTAAATACTCGGACAACCATCTCTTCCAGAAGTGATCATACATAACCGCAATAAGTTTCCATCTTGTAATACGATCGGGATTAGCGAACCTCTCTGTCGAATCAGGTACTGTAAGCGGTGCTTCTCCAATGAGGAAGTGTCCTGGGGTTGAAACCTCAAGGTCATTAGCGTCTGGACTCATGGGGTACAAGGGCCGAGAATTCACGCATGCTTCAATTTGCGTGAGAAAGGTGTACAACTCCTCGAAGGTGAGTGTGGAAGTTCCCACCACTCGCTTTAAATGATGTTTTACGGCTCGCACCCCAGCTTCCCACAATCCGCCAAAATTTGGGGCATGTGGTGGAATAAAGTACCACTCTGTTCCTTGAAATGATAAAAGATGAGTTAGTTCACTTGGTAAAGAATTTTGGAACAAAAAAAATTCGTTGTTCAATTGCTTGGCAGCCTTGACGAAAGTAGTAGCATTATCACTGAATATCTTTCTGCAATATCCTCGTCGAGCCGTAAATCGTTTATAAGCTGCAATAAATGCGTTTGTAGTCAGGTCAGATACAATTTCTAAGTGTATAGCTTTTGTGGCCATGCACACAAATAAACAAATATAAGCCTTGTGAGCCGGTCGGCCTCTGCCAGGACCATATCGAACCAAAATAGGGCCTGCGTAATCCAATCCACTATGTAGAAATGGTCTACTTGGTCTAACACGTTCTGGAGGAAGTATACCCATAAGCTGGTTCCGGGCAGTTGATCGATATCGAACGCAGGTTATACATTGTTGAACATGTCGTCGGACAAGTTCGCGGGCTCCTAATATCCAAAACTGTTCACGGACGATGTAAAGGGTTAAGTGAGCTCCTCCATGTAAAGTACAAGAATGCGCATCGCTTATAATAAGCTTGGAGAGTGGACTGGCTTTTGCTAAAATGAGCTGATGTTTAGATGCATCAGGAATAGCAGCATTTTGCAGGCGTCCTCCCGCTCGGATTGTATTTGTAAGTGCATCGAGGTAAGGTGATAATCGCAGTAAACTCCTACTATTCGGTATAGGTTGCCCGGTCGTTAGCAAATCATATTCAATTTGAAAGTATGTCTTCTGGTCGTGTTTGACCCAAAATAGAAGTGCCGTCTGGATCTCGGATGGAGTTAGGTTCCCCACACAACGATGAATTTTTGAATCGATGCGTGCTCTTAAATTAGGCATATACCTGTACCACCAAGCTGTGGTTCGTAGGAGTTTTTATAAAGAATTATATCTTAACAGTAAGTGACATCCTTTGGGATTGTTGGTAGATGTTGAGGCAATGAGTACGGCAGTCTTCTCCTCGAGATCCGTTGGAGAGGATTGATGAGGTCCGGGTGCTTATGGCCAGAATGATGACGGTGAGTGGAGCCAGCGAGGTCCTTGCCACCAGAGCTGATGAGTCACCAATTTTGACGCTTTAAGACCTCGGGACGCGCAATCGGCTGGATTACTAGCTGAGGGAACATATTTCCAATGTGCATTAGGTATAAGTTCTAAAATTTGACTCACTCGATTTGCGATGAAAACTTTCCATCTAGAAGGGTGTGATTTCAGCCATGTTAAAGCCGTCAAGGAATCAGTCCAACAATAGGTCTGGATATTATGTATGCTTAATGTCGATTGCAGGTTGGTCACAGTTTTAGCCATTAGATGAGCTGCCATTAATTCGAGACGAGGTATAGTCACAACTTTTATCGGAGCGAGTTTTGTTTTAGAGCATAATAATGACACCTGAACAGTGTTCATATCGTGAACTGCTCGGAAATACACGACAGTAGCATATGCTCGCTCAGATGCATCGGAAAAAGCATGAATTTCGTAGTGTGTACTTGATGCGTGCATTCCTATCCATCGCGGAATTGTAATATGTTGCAGATGTTGCAGCTCGTCCCTGAAACTCTTCCATTCGTTAGCAATGTCGCAAGGCACAGGATCATCCCAATTAAGATTTTGCAACCATAATTATTGTATCAGGGATTTTGCAAGGAGGGCTGTAGGTGACAGAAAACCTAGAGGATCATACAGTTGTGCAACAGCAGATAAGAGGGTCCGCTTTGAGAGTTCTGATGGGATATCAGGAATCTTCACTTGAAAGCTAAAGTGATCAAGCGATGGGCTCCAATATAATCCGAGTGCTTTTATCATCGCATTTTTGTCTACAGCGATGTTCGCATTGGAGTGTTCTTCGATGCCTTGCAGGGCTGCTTCGGAATTTGTGGCCCACTTGTGCAACTGGAATCCACCAGCTTGAAGTATTTGCACAAGTTCGCGTCGAGCACTGATTGTCTCTTCTACTGTGTTTGCTCCAAATAAAACATCATCGACATAAAAATTATTCCGTAAAATCCGAGTTCCAATGGGGTAGTTTTGTTGTTCGTCGTCAGCGAGTTGCAATAATGTACGGATCGCGAGATATGGTGCACACGTATTGCCATAAGTCACAGTGAGGAGTCTGCGCTAGACGATTCTTTGAAGATCACAGTCCTGTTTATCAATTCGGATCTGTCTGTACATCATTCTTATATCAGCAGTATACGTGATTAAGTGTTGTCTCCACCGTAGTACTATTGTCCACAAATCAGATTGCAATTTTGGCCCAGCTGCTAAATAATCATTAAGTGCGACTCCTGTGCTCGTCCGCTTTGAAGCATTGAACACAACTCGGAGCTTCGTAGTAGTTTTATTTTCATTTAAAACTCCATGATGAGGCAAGTAGAAGTGACGATCACACGGTGAATTGGCAATATGAGATGGAATAGGCTCCAAGTGATTCAGGTTTTCATATTCATCCATGAAATCTACATAGCGTTCCTTCAGCAGCATATCAGAGACAAATCGTCGTTCTAAAGAAATTAAACTTCTTACAGCATTAATATTAGAGTCTCCGAATTTAATATTAGTCGAATTAAATTCAGAACGAATAGTTAATCTAACTACGTACCGACCATCAGGGTTACGACGTGTTATACTCACATAAAAGTCTTCGCAGGCTTGGTCCTCTGCGGTGAGTGGTTGACATGATGGTACCTCCTCAGCTTGCCAAAATTTTTGCAAAAGGTGATGAAGTTGATCTAATGAATGCGTGAGAGATGTATGATATGCCTGAACGTGATTGTGTTCATTAGCAGGAGGCTGAATAATGGGTCCAGAAAGAATCCAACCTAGGCTTGTATTTTGTGCTGTTGGAGTTCCTCGTCTAAGTCCATCGCGAATAATCAGATAGTAAATGTCTGAACCGATAATCATGTCAATAGGATCATTCGTTGCGAATTTAGGATCAGCAAGTTGTAGGTCGTGAAGGCGAGTCAACTCTGATGTGTTACATGTTGATGGGGGTGAAATTCTGGTGAGCTTAGGCAGGACTAGAGCTGATGCTTGCAGACAAAAGTTAGAATCCACTAATGACTGAAGTGTAATAGATACCGTAGCCTTTACTAAATTGCTTGCAGCTCCAATTCCCTGAATAGGAATGTTAACTTTCGTCACCGATAGCTCTAGGTATTTTGCCGCAAAAGAGGAGATGAAGCTTGCTTGCGAACCTTGATCGACTAGGGCTCGAAGACTGAGTATTTTACCCGTAGACGATTTTACAAGTACTTGAGCAGTAGCAAGTAGAATCGTTTGTGACCAGACAGCGATATTTGTGTTAGCGGCATATGATGACAGCGGGTTTTTGAGACTGGTTGCTTCTTGAGCGATAGCAACTGCGTTGGTAGTCTGGTTAGCTTTTGGAGCTGTTTCGAGTGTGGTAGGTGAGTTCTCACTGAGATGTACCGGATTGGAACTGGGTTGGTGTAGATGCAGTTCTGAATGATGCAGCTGGTTGCAGCGTTTGCATCGATTTGGCGAACGACATGTACTAGCTGAGTGGCCGGATCTCATACAATTGAAGCACAGCTTATTTTGATTAATAAGTTCACGGCGCTGCGGGACCGAAAGTTGGCGAAAAGTCGGGCAATTGAGTATAGTATGCGACCCAGTGCATTTTGGTGTGTAGCTGCGTTAGCTTTCACTGGGAAGAATTTGTTCTTCCGTTCGTCTCTTTGGGACGATGAATTGACGTCAACTGCATCGAGGGTATTGATTCGATGCTGCGGGAACTGGCACAATGCTTGGAATGTTGGAGGTTCTGTAGTAGACGAAGAAGAGTTTTCCCAGTCTTTTAAAGTAGTGGGGTCTAACTTCTGGGTCGTTGTAAACACGAGCCAATCGTCCCAATGGGATACCGGTCTTTTCAGAGATTCTAGTGCTTCTACAGCTTCTTTAGTGCCATCATAAAGCTTGCGTAATCCGTCGGCAGATTCTAATTTCATTTTAGGTAGTGAAGTTAATAATTTGAGATATGAGGTAACGAGTAAGCGTTCGTTTTGATATCTATCGCATAGGAGCTTCCATGCAGCAGGATACTTTGCGTCCGTAATTGGCATATTACGTAGAAGCTGTTCAGCCGAGCCTGAAAGGCTTGTTTTAAGATAGTAGAATTTTTGAGAACCAGAAAGTTCTGCGTTTGAATCAATTAAGCTCTTGAAAAGGTCGTGGAAGGTAGACCACTCTTTCAAGTCTCCGCTGAATCGAGTAAGTTGAATTTTTGGGAGTGTAGACATAGATTGCTTGCTGTTGGTATCATTGGCACTAATACTTCTACATTGTGTGCTTGCTTTTATCAAGTCTTTCAGATTGGCGTAACTTTCACAGTAAACTTGTTCCGTAATCGTATATACATCATCCGAAAAATATGGTTGTGTGCGTTGTTCACTTGAATATGTAAGCAAAATATCCTCGTGAACCTTCTGGAATCGTTCCCAATATTTTTGTAAAAGGTCCAATCTCACCTGCAAAAAACTTTCAGTCTGCCGTTCCTTACCAGTTTTGTTAGTGTTGGTAATAAAATTGGAAATAAGGCCTGATAGTTGCTGTTGCTGTTCCAAGATTTTGTCCATGATGGCTGGAAGTGTGACAGCGTGATGAGTTCTATGTTCTCGCCGATATGCACGTGCATGAAAAGGACCGTTAGACGTTAGGACTACTGTACTGCAATGATACTGTTCGAAATCGTATAAAAAACCTCACTATTTTTGAGTCTGCTTTCCTTCTTATTGTCCTTGGTTTTAATAGTCTTCACAGCACTTAGTATTGCTTGTTCTATGTCCGTGAGAAATGTTGAAATTAACGCAATTTTAACTAAATTCCAAAATCAAGAGGTTTCACTCTAATAGATCTCACTATCCCGAGTTTCGGCACCAAAAATGTTTTGTAAGGTCTAATTGTTGGGAGTGAAAGAATGAAACACTGAAAATGATTTCAATGTGGTTTAATTGCGATCTTGAAGTGAGGTACAAAAAAAACTCGTGTTTGCCGGCTGAACGATCAGAAGGAAGTGCCGTCGGACCAAGAAAGCAGGTTACAGCCGCCGGTAGATGATAACTGAACAGTTCCAATGTATGAGTTTAACAAGCGGTATAGGCAAGTCTCAGTATTAAGCATATACAAAATTCAATAGCACGTGTTAAGATGATGATGTTACTGTAGCTGTAGTAGTTCCGACCAAACATTGTTTCATTCGAAAAAATTCATTAGAACTTGAGATATTTAAGAAAAACTGTTTTTGGGGGCAAACTTTAGGGGTGGTTTTCACCCCCTAAACTTGCGTATCCGCAGATAAAAAAAAATACGTGTCTCTTATTTTTCGATGCTCTACAACATATTTCAATTTCATCAAAATCGGTGAGACACACTTGAGAACGTTTCCTTGTAAGACACTTCTTGTGTGAGAAATTAGGAAATGAATAGCGACAACGGCTATTGAAAGCTCGTAATTCTAAATATATAAATGGTACTTCAGCAGTCGTCTTTTATAACAATCTGAACAAAATAAAAAAGAGTATTCATAGAAAATGTTATATTAATTATTTCTGCTTGAAATATGCTTACACCTAAAAAATTTCGTAAGTCTCTGCTGCTCACAAAATTTAATGTTGAGCGCTCGCCAAAGTTGTTATCTTTAGACTGTTTTTGTTTCGGTTAAACTTCAGAGATGGAATTATCTAGAAAGTACATATTCTGTAGTTAAACAAGAAATACTATGAATATTGCCCACTATGATAGTTTTAAAGTTATGACTAGTTAAAGCATGCACTAATCGCCATACCTGAAAATTTATGGCTACTTAACTGGGGCTGCTCTATTTATCTATTGTTTTCTGACATCAGGGTAAGCACTAATCAATTTCCTTTCGTACGGTACGGTACCTTCATTGCGTGAGTTCGACTTATACTTGGCCAGTTTTTTGGATTTAATTAGAGTTTATTTCTCATTGCATATAGAGAAGTGGTAGAGTACTCTGCTTGTTGATTTTGCTTAAATTTGAGTTCACAGGATGAATATTTGCCCAATAAAAGTTTAAAAAGTGTCCATGTGATGCATATTTGCTTAGTTATAGAGTGATTAATAAAATTAAAAAAAAAAGATAAATTAATTTTTTAATCAGTATCGTACTATCCTGTAGTTTTTCTCTTCTGGTTATTTTTTCATACAACTGATGCGAGGTTCTTTTAGGTGTTCGGCATAATGACCTTCCATCCACCTTCCTAATATTTGAGCCCACACTCTATACTGCAGGCTTACTGAAATAACGCAAATCCACCGAAAAGCTTTAATTTTAAAATATATTAAAAAAAATTCCATGAAATAAACTTCTGGGGAAGAGTTCCCAGCACTACGTCAAGTAAATTTGGGCACTTTGATTGAATGCGGGTAGTCGAAAGCTCAGAAGAACGCCAGCGATGAACTGCTCCTGGGGTATGAGGAACCTGAGTTAATCCTTTGAGTACACGTCTTGCGGTCTATTGAAGACATATCCTCAGTGAATTTATTCAATCTCGCATTTTAGTGATAAAATCAGTGGGTCTGCCTGTTCCAATAAAAGACCAGGAGTACTTATGACATCCTGCGGTGTTGTGCAACTCTGGAAAGGTTGTGAATTTGTGACTGTGTGCCAAAATCAGGTTGATTTAATTTGGTTGGTTTAATCACACAACAAACCAATCCCAAAAGGCAATTTTCAAACACTACAACGTCTGGAATTGTTGGCCTTTCCTATCTCAATTGTCAGCAAGCAATTCTTTAGAAAATAGCAATGCCTTGTGGGCTTAGCAACGATCAATTGAAAACTAGGTAATGGGGAGCAAAAAGAGTTAGTTAATAAATTTAATCGAGTAGTCTATTTTAATAAATGTAATAAAATGTTATGGAATGAAATCTTAAAAGCATAAAGCTGCACTTTAAATTTAGTTTGTGGAATAGATGATGTAAATTGATGTGGCTGTCTGAAGACACACTTATTATTATTATTATTATTGTAGCGGGTCGTTAAGTTACTCTAGGTACCTCTCGATAGCAAACGCGACCTGAAAGATCTATTGTGCTAAACCCCTCTGGATTAGACCCCATCCAAGTCAATGTCAATGAAGACACACTTAGTCCATTGTGATATCACTTTTTGTGAGCAGGGTTTCTGGTGGGAATTGAACCCACAACCTCTAGCGCCCTGCTGGCTCACAGCCAACGCGTCGCACTACCAACCAAGTTATTGAGGCCGCCGTGCGTTCAATTTATGGAAGTAGAGTTCAATATATGAGCCGTTTATTTTGAAAGTGGCTTAAGTCCATATGGTCATAAAGAATATTTTACTTTACAAGTATATATATTAGAAAAATAATCTTTATGATCATTTGGACTTAAAACACTTTCAAAATAAACGGTTCATATAATAATCGAAAACACATTGAGAAATTTGCTCTTTTTAAATTAAAACCCGTGTAAATCAAGTACCGTTTAAATCGAGGGAAAGATGTACTTTATTACGAAATATTACAATGGTGGTTGCAATAAGGCTATTGTTGCAGCTTCGAAATGCAGATTGCCTGAACTTATATGAAAAATTTACAAAGGAATACTCAATCAATTCCTGTAACATTTCCTCCTGAATTTGCAATAATAAACAGCTGTCATTTGACAGCAACAATTTTTCTCTGTTGCATACAGAGCGACATCTGCATTGAAATTTGATACAAATCATTTGAATTATTTGAATAATTGGATTGCGGCAATCCATTTAGTGTAAAAGGAGACGAGGCAAAGGATATTGATTCTCATTCCGGCATTGTTCTGTGTTGGTTTCCTCGCATTTAGTGTTTCTTGTGTGAACGTTAAACAAATGTCAATTAATTTTGTTAACACGGAATTGGTGAAGTGTAGCGGTTGAAAGAAAAAAAAAAGGTATTGTGCAGTTTTTACTTGATTTCTATTTTTTAACTCAAAATTTTGGTTAACAAACAAATAACAAAAATGAGTATTAATTCAATTCTCGAAATTCTCTAACTCCTAAATAAGCTATTCTACAATTTTAAGCTAAGTCTACAGAAAATTGCATGTATTACAGGGTATGACTCACTTGGAGCATGTATCCCGTATTTTATGACAATTTTCTAAAATCTGATTTCCCTGACTCTACTAAGTGTTACTCGCTTGAAGAACGCAAAAAGAAGAGAGCGATCCTTCCTTCGTTGCTGCTTAAATAGGCCTCGGTTGTGTCCTGCTTCCTTCTCTCCAGGTTCCACTGCCTTACCAAGTTGACTTATAAGTTTGTTTAATTTAAATCTGCAGGGAAATGTCACCCATCTGTTGATCTTGGGCCACTTCTTCATTGGTTTTCAAACTATTTCCTCCTTCGTTGCAATTTATTTATCACTCGGCCTTTTATATTTATTAATTTTTTACCAATTTGACATACTGGTAAAGCGACATTTTTTCCGCCATTTTAGACGATTTTTGAGGGGAAATTGAAATATTAATATTGTCCTTTTCTTGCTAGACATCTCTTTCGCTCTTATTGAAATTATGACAATTCTAATTTTTTCTGAATTTTTAATTAAATCGATCAATTAGCGAATTTCTGGCAACGCCATTGAATTTCTCGGCGGCAATTGTCCATATTTCAATCAGAAAATTAGTCCTGTCAGTCGCGGTTTTCAAGTTTTGAGTGTCGCCCGAGTGTCGCGAGTGAACTAATCTTATGTGATTATTTTATACGGATTTTCGTGTTTAATTGCAGGTGAGTGTAGTTTTTCTATATGTACGATGCATATTTTGTCGGTGTGCCAAATATGATCGCATAATGTTGTGTGTATGTGTCACATACTATGCATGTGTTTTGCGCAGGTTATGTTTATGTTGTTGACTTCCGTGAGCCTTTTTTGCTGATTTTTCCTCACTGGAAGTCGTTTTAGATGCATGGCTATGGTATCTGATCATAAGAGATTCATTTCGCATGCTCTGTGTATTATTTCCAAGTCATAAATGTATGTGGAATTTCTATGTTTTCTACCCGGTGATTGGCTGTCACTTCGGGTTTTCTTAATAATATTTGCTTATTAGACGGATTTGCATGACAAATCATCTCAGTAAAGTGCTTAATCTATCATTCGAGTCTCCTGCGATGATTTGCATATACATCCGTGTTATGCAATTGGCAAATTTTATGTTTTTATGCTTGCATGCATTGTTGTTGTTGTATTCGTCTCAACAAGTGCTTGCATGATTTTGTGTTATGTTTTTTAAGAATTCAGTTGTTCTTTAAAATTTTATAGTAATTCTATTATTTCAGATTTAGTCTGGAGCACCTGTTGAGTTTTCCCAGGTGCCAGGTATTTCATCAGTAATTCAAATTCATATTTTTTAAAATTCATTTTTATTTCAGGCATTTAAATCTTGTTGTTTTCAACATTCTCCCTCCCGTTGAACTACTCAGTTCAAGAATTTTTTCTTTAGTTTCGCTATTCCGCGCCTATGATAATTGTAGAATGTAATTCGACCATTGGCGCTTACTCGCAGTCGGACCTGGTACCTGTCCGGTAAATTAATTGTTTTGTCCGAACGTCTCTTACGTTGGAGCCCATTAAAATCAATTATTTCTAAGGTCTCCCGTTTTAGATATATGGAGACGCCTTCCCTCGTGATAAAACGTTGATGGGAGTTCTCCATTCGCATTTCCACATCCTTCACCGTCTCTGAAGCTAGCAGCCGTTCTAGCGATCCTAGGGCTCGTCCGTTAATCCAGATGGGACTGTCCGGAGTTGAAGATGTGTGGGGGGCCGCTCGTGCTGGATGATTTCCCCTGGAACTGGTCCTTGCCGGTGTCGTCATCGTAGATGCCTTCTTCGGAGATGCTGTTGAAGTTGATGCCTTCTTCGGAGACCTCGGAAATAAGTCCCTCGGAATGGTGACCTCAAATTGGGTGGTCGAATTTCCTGGAGCCGACAGGTAATCTTCATCAAAAATTTCGAGTACGTCGTCTTCAATTTGATAGGCCATCTGTAAACGAGCTAATAAAGTAAGTCGTTTGGAATGGGACAACACAACACTGATCTGGACAACAATGAACATAAAGGTGATAACACGAGTTACACTTATATGCTTATTATGTTATGTCCTGCTGTGCTGTAGTTTCTTCCATTGGTAAGCGGCAAATTTTAGCAATTGGTCTTTTAAATGAACTATCCTTTGTTCTTACTTGAACCACCCTTACTAATCCATCAATGCCCGGATAGATTTGTTCTACTCTAGCTAAGGGCCATGTTGTTGGTGATGAGGTTTCGTTCTTTAACAGGACAACATCTCCGATATTTATGTTATCTTCTGTACGATTCCATTTTGGTCTGTTCTGAAGCTGGTTCAGATAGTCCTTCGACCACTTGTCCCAAAAATGTCTCACTTGTTGCTGTAATTGTTTCCATCTTGCTCCTGCTGGTATTTTTATATCAGAATAGTTTGGTTCTGGAATGGTATTTAAAGCATCTCCAATAAGAAAATGACCAGGTGTGAGTATAAAACCATCTTCGGGATTGTTATTAATATAACATAGTGGACGGGAATTTAGGCAGGATTCAATCTGAGTTAGCACTGTAGCATATTCTTCGAACGTATAGATAGAATTGCCTAATGTTCGACGTAAATGAAATTTAATAGATTTGACCCCGGCTTCCCAAATACCACCGAAGTGAGGAGCCCCAGGTGGATTGAAATGCCATTCGATTGAATTTGAAGCGAGGAAATTTGTTGCATCTTCTCTCGCAGATTTAATTGCTGCTTGAAGTTCTTTTTCTAGTATTGTTTTGGCACCTACAAAATTACTTCCACAGTCAGAATATATATCAGAGCATAAACCTCGTCTTGCGACGAATCTCCTTAACGCTGCAATAAACGCTTCTGAGGTAAGAGATGATACTAATTCTATGTGGATTGCTTTGGTTGACATACAGACAAATATGCAAAGGTACGATTTTAGTAACTTTGCTTTTCTGCAAGGGGATGATTTTGTTGTAAATGGACCCGCATAATCAATGCCAACATGTAGAAAAGGTTTTGAGATGTTAACTCTAGATGAAGGCAGATTTCCCATTAGTTGAATTGTTGATGATTTGCGGAATTTATAGCAAATCAAACATTTGTATATTCGGCTGTTGATAGCCCGTCGCGCATCTAAAATCCAGTATTTGCTTCTGGTTGTTGCTAACACTAGTGATGTACCACCATGCAATGTTTCCACGTGTGCCTTATCTATGATAAGTGCAGTGATCTGGTGGTTTTTTGGAATGATGATAGGATGTTTTCTATCATACGGAATCATTGCATTGGCTAATCTTCCTCCTACTCGAATTAATTTGTTTTTGTCCATATAGGGATTTAACTGTATTAATTTACTCTTTATAGGGATTGGCTTGCCTTGTAATAGGGTTTCATATTCCTTTGGGAAACTTGTTCGTTGCACGAGCCTCAAAATATTTTGTTCAGCTTCTTGCCATTCAATTTTCGTAATATTTCCTAACCGTTTTGTATTTTTATGTTCAGTATTATATTTAAAACGTTTGAGTAGAGCAGTTATACGAATTAATTTTGTATAGGAGGAATAACGTGTGAGGAGATCATTCTCTGTTTGTAGTGAAAAACTTATCGTTTTTTGAACCTTTGACTCAAGCGTAGTTTGTTCCTGACATTTTTTTATTTCGGGCCAGGTAGATTGATTGTTTGTTAGCCACGCTGGTCCGTGCCACCATAAATTATTATGTAATAAGGTGGATACAGTTGTTCCGCGTGATGCGAGGTCGGCTGGATTATGTAGGGTTGCTACATGATGCCATTTTTCATATTTAATGGTATCTTGAATTTCAACAACTCGGTTTGCTACATAAGTTTTCCAGCGGGATGGATGTTCTTTTATCCATTGTAATACGATAGTCGAGTCGGTCCATGCAAATATCGGAATATTTTTTAATTGCATATCTTCGACAGTTGTTTTAATTAACCTCGTTAAGAGTACTGCTCCATTAAGCTCGAGACGTGGTATAGTTATAGGCTTAGTGGGAGCTACTCTGGTTTTTGCGGTTAGTAAGTGCGATACTGTAGTTCCGTTAGTGTGTTCTACTCTGAGATATAGTGCTGCAGCATAGGCTTTAGCCGATGCATCACAAAAACCATGAAGCTGACAGTTCGCATTTTTTGAAAATTGAACCCATCTAGGTATTTTCAATTTCGACAAATTTTCTAAATCATTTTTGAATTGCACCCATGAAGTGTCAATGCTGGCTGGGACTTTTTCGTCCCAATTACAACCTGTTATCCATAAAGCCTGCATTATTATTTTGGCTGATATCACTATAGGCGCTAACCAGCCAAGTGGATCATAGAGAGATGCAATATCAGATAATATAGTTCGTTTGGTACTCGGTTGTTGCCTTTGTTTGGGAGTGTATTTGTATGAAAAATAATCTGTTCGAGGATGCCATTGAATACCTAACGTTTTTACAGCATCTTCGTCTGCAAATATGCGTGTTTCTTTTAATTCCCTATGTTCTAGAGGTACATTCAGTGGTGGATTTACCAGCAGGCTGAGTAGGCTGGAGCCTAGGGCGGCAGATTTTAGGGGCGGCAAATTTGGGACCAAAATTTTTTTTATATTTTACAGAAATTAAAAAGATTCATATTTATATACCGAAAATAGTAGTCCTAGGTTTCGAAGGCTGTCGCCGTAGGCGAGACTCTCAGAATCAAGCGCCCTCATCCTACCAGTAGATATAAATTATATATAAATATAAGAGATAATAAATCGAAAGGCTATTACGAGTAGACTGCACACTTTGTTTTAAATAACAACAAAAAATGAAAACCAAAAGGAATAAAGAAGTGTATAAAGAATAAATAGAAAAATATTTGAAATTAAAATTGTAACACATCTCACAATTCCCAAAGAAAGTCATGTAATTTGCAGCAAAGCAAATATACAGAATAGAAAATCGCGCAAAAAGGTATTGTAAAACTTTCATATTTTAATTAATTGAATTTCATCTTCATCATCAGCCGGATTGTTACCAGATAATGGAATATATTGTTTTTAAACTGTACGTAAACGCAATACAAATTATTTAATTACTTTTACCGATTGTACATTGTTTTGTAAGTATTATTAAGACATACCTTACCCCGCCTTATTAGTAGTACATAATTGAGCTTGTATTAGCTCAGAAATATACCCAAAACCTATTTCTTGCGCAATCTTATCTAAATCGTTAATTAATATGATTGTGAACTAGGGTCTCGAAATGTAGAGTACGGAAGGGCGGCAAAATAGCCTACTGGCGGCAAATGTGTAAATCCGCCACTGGGTACATTTTCTAAAATTTCGGATTTATTACTTGCCCACTTTCTCAGATTGAATCCGCCGGAACTCAGCATTTCAATTAATTCCTTTTGAAGTTGTGTTGCTTCTGTTATGTTGTCAGAGCCCGTTAATAAATCATCAACATAAAAATTTTTGCGTACTGCTTGTGCAGCTAACGGCCATTTGTCCTTTTCGTCCTCTGCTAACTGTTGAAGTGTTTTGATTGCAAGATACGGAGCTGAAGAGGTGCCGAACGTTACAGTATTGAGTTGATAATCTTGTTGTTTTTTCGTTATTGGATCACGCCAAATGATTCGCTGATATGTACGATGTTCGGGTAGAACTTTGATCATTCTGTACATCTTTTCGATGTCTGCATTCATAGCTATTTTGTATTTTCGCCAGTTTAATAGCGTTGCAAATAATTTTGGTTGGAGAACTGGTCCCTTTAACAAATGATCATTTAATGATTTTTTATTTGTAGTGATGCAGGATGCGTCAAAGACAACGCGAAGCTTTGTAGTAGTGCTGTCCTTGAAGACAGCGTGATGAGGAATGTAATAATGTGGATCATCTTCCTTTGCCGTGGTTACTTCTTCCATGTGTTGAAGTTCTATATATTCGTCTAGACATTTCGCGTAATCTCTTTCAAGTTCAGGGTTTCTGGAAAATCTTTGTTGTAAGCTTAGAAATCTTTTAAGCGCTTGTGGCCTTGATTCTCCCAGAGAGGGCGCTTGACCTTCAGAAAATGGCAGATTCACTTGATATTGCCCGGTTTCTAGACGTTTGTGTGTGTTTTTGAATATAAGTTCACACTCTCTTTCTTCCTTTGTAAGGATAGTTTTTGGTAATATTTCTTCTAATTCCCAAAATTGTTTAATTCGATTGCTTAAATCCATATTTGAAATGGTCGTAGAGAATGAATTGCTGTGGTTGTGCTGTTGCATTGCTGAAGGTCCGAGAAGAATCCATCCGAAAATTGTGTTGAGTGCAATGGGTGATGTTTCGGGGCCTCTTCGAATACCTTCTTGAATTATTTGCGAATAAACGCGCGCTCCTAAAAGGGCGTCTATTTTCCCCGGTTTCCAAAAGCTTGCATCTGCTAGTTCTAACCCTTTAAGATGCTCATAGTCTTTTACAGGAATCCGTTTGCTAGGTAGAGAGTCAGTTATTCTTTTTAGAATTAAAAAATCTTCTTCTACTATTGTGTTGTTCAACCCTCGTGATTGAAGCTTTAAAATAGTTTGTTTTCGTGCTACAGCAGCTGGGCTAGCATTTATGCCCGAAACTGAAACTGCAGCGGGAGTGTAAGAGGCCTGAAGTCTTTGACAAGCAGACTCTGTAACGAACGAGGACTGAGATCCAGGATCAATGAGACATCGCAGGATTACAGGCTCGTTTTGATTAGCTTGCACGCGTACTAATGCCGTTGATAGCAGCGTATGAACATTTTCACTAGTTGTGAACGTGTGGGTGGTATTTGAATTACCAGTAGCGTTAATTTCCTGTGTTTCACTTCTGTTTGAAGTGAGTTCAGGTGTGTTCGTTTTGCTGTTCCTTACCGAAGATTGTTCATTGGAACATTCTTCATGTAGCGTAGTATGATGCGCTTCCTTGCATTTAAAACATCGGTTTTTGCTAGGACAGTAGGAACTTGAATGTTTTTTGGAAAGGCAGTTTAGACAACGTTTTGCAGCTAAAATAACCTTTCGCCTTGCTTGGGGAGTTAAATTTTGGTACTTTTGACATTTTTGTACAAAATGTTTTCCGCTACAAGCTGGACACCGATCTTCTTTAATTGCATAGTGTGTTAAAGTCGATGGGTCTTTGTTGGATGTTTTATGGAGGGATGTTTTAGTGGTAATGGTATCAGCGATTGATTCCAATACCTTCGAACGTGTGTTTAGAAATGTTAGAAATTTCTTAATTTGGGGAAGTTCTTGTGTTGAACCTTGCTCTTCTTCCCAAAGCTTGAACGTTTGTAGTGGTAGCTTTTGAACCAAAAGAAATATGAGTATAGCATCCCAAGTAGATACATTCACGCCTAAACTTTCTAATTGTTGTAGGCATTCTTCAGTCGTATCGATCAACGATTTTATGCCCTTTGCTGATTCGGAATGTACCTTTGGTTGGGTTGTTAAGATTTTTAGCTGATGATTGACGAGTATTCGCTTGTGTTCGTAGCGTTCCTTTAGTTTTTTCCAAGCTGGTTCGTAGGATTCTTCCGTTATAGGAATGTGCCGTAAAACTCTTTCTGCATCACCAGTCAAGCAGGTTTTTAAATGATGCAGTTTTTGCACTTGAGACAAACCAGATTTATTGTGTACTAGAGACACGAATAAATCGTGGAAAGGACGCCAAAGATCGTATTCGCCATTAAATTTAGGTAGAGAAATTCGAGGTAATGACGTTTCGTTGGGGATTATGACTGGATGTACTTGGGTTGAATTATTTAACTCGGAGCTGGTTGATGCCACTGAGCTGTTCTGTATTGTTTTACGCAGACCATCCGTTAATTCGCTTACGTAGTCGCTGTATTTCTGTTCTAGAATACCGTATCTATCTTCCAGCGTATATGCAACGGGTTCTTTAGGCGAATCTTCGGCTAATAATGTATTTATTTCCATGTCTAATTCGCTGTATGGTATCCAACTTCCCTTTAATTCTGCCAATAATGTTTCATAGAATCCTTGTGTGCGCTTGGCGATAGGTTTCTTTTTTCCGTTTTCAATTAGCCTTTCTATTCGAGCCCGAAGTAATCCTTCTTTCGTTAATAATTGTTCCAACGAAGCCATAATTTATTTAAAATTGTTAGTCACGAACAATTAATGAAACAAAAATCAAATAAATTGCACAATTCCTGGATGGAACCACCAAAAAATGTTTCTTGTGTGAACGTTAAACAAATGTCAATTAATTTTGTTAACACGGAATTGGTGAAGTGTAGCGGTTGAAAGAAAAAAAAAAGGTATTGTGCAGTTTTTACTTGATTTCTATTTTTTAACTCAAAATTTTGGTTAACAAACAAATAACAAAAATGAGTATTAATTCAATTCTCGAAATTCTCTAACTCCTAAATAAGCTATTCTACAATTTTAAGCTAAGTCTACAGAAAATTGCATGTATTACAGGGTATGACTCACTTGGAGCATGTATCCCGTATTTTATGACAATTTTCTAAAATCTGATTTCCCTGACTCTACTAAGTGTTACTCGCTTGAAGAACGCAAAAAGAAGAGAGCGATCCTTCCTTCGTTGCTGCTTAAATAGGCCTCGGTTGTGTCCTGCTTCCTTCTCTCCAGGTTCCACTGCCTTACCAAGTTGACTTATAAGTTTGTTTAATTTAAATCTGCAGGGAAATGTCACCCATCTGTTGATCTTGGGCCACTTCTTCATTGGTTTTCAAACTATTTCCTCCTTCGTTGCAATTTATTTATCACTCGGCCTTTTATATTTATTAATTTTTTACCAATTTGACATACTGGTAAAGCGACATTTTTTCCGCCATTTTAGACGATTTTTGAGGGGAAATTGAAATATTAATATTGTCCTTTTCTTGCTAGACATCTCTTTCGCTCTTATTGAAATTATGACAATTCTAATTTTTTCTGAATTTTTAATTAAATCGATCAATTAGCGAATTTCTGGCAACGCCATTGAATTTCTCGGCGGCAATTGTCCATATTTCAATCAGAAAATTAGTCCTGTCAGTCGCGGTTTTCAAGTTTTGAGTGTCGCCCGAGTGTCGCGAGTGAACTAATCTTATGTGATTATTTTATACGGATTTTCGTGTTTAATTGCAGGTGAGTGTAGTTTTTCTATATGTACGATGCATATTTTGTCGGTGTGCCAAATATGATCGCATAATGTTGTGTGTATGTGTCACATACTATGCATGTGTTTTGCGCAGGTTATGTTTATGTTGTTGACTTCCGTGAGCCTTTTTTGCTGATTTTTCCTCACTGGAAGTCGTTTTAGATGCATGGCTATGGTATCTGATCATAAGAGATTCATTTCGCATGCTCTGTGTATTATTTCCAAGTCATAAATGTATGTGGAATTTCTATGTTTTCTACCCGGTGATTGGCTGTCACTTCGGGTTTTCTTAATAATATTTGCTTATTAGACGGATTTGCATGACAAATCATCTCAGTAAAGTGCTTAATCTATCATTCGAGTCTCCTGCGATGATTTGCATATACATCCGTGTTATGCAATTGGCAAATTTTATGTTTTTATGCTTGCATGCATTGTTGTTGTTGTATTCGTCTCAACAAGTGCTTGCATGATTTTGTGTTATGTTTTTTAAGAATTCAGTTGTTCTTTAAAATTTTATAGTAATTCTATTATTTCAGATTTAGTCTGGAGCACCTGTTGAGTTTTCCCAGGTGCCAGGTATTTCATCAGTAATTCAAATTCATATTTTTTAAAATTCATTTTTATTTCAGGCATTTAAATCTTGTTGTTTTCAACATTTAGCAACGTTGGAATTTGAATCTAGGCAAGTTTCAACCGCCACGTAGGTTTCCACCACCATACGCCGTAAATAACTTGTAGGTTTCCACCATAAGCTATTTATTGGTTACCAAAACAAAATTTTGATTTCGGGAATGTTCGGGTGTAGATTTCCAATATATTTGAGCATATTTGAAGTTAGAATTTAGGCAGGTTTACACCGCCACAGATGCCGTAAATATCTTGTAGGTTTCCACCATAAGTAATTTACTGGTTACAACAAAAGAACATTGAATTCTGATTACAGGGATGTTCGGGTGCAGGTTTCCACCGCGGTTTAACATTTTTGGAATTAGAATCTGGGCAGGTTTTCACCGCCACTACGAAACACACATTAGCAATCTTTTTATTACAAAAAATGTTGTTGATGCTACGCAAAATTAGGGCTGATAGATTTTGATGAAAACAGACTGTTGGTATTCACCTCAGTTTTTCTATTAATCGGGTTTGTAATTTCTCATTTAATTAATAATTTCTTTTTCTTCCTCTAATTCCAGAAAGTCAAGAATTATATATATATATGTTAAGTGTGAAATTTTCTTTTATATTCTAAAATCTATTTTCTTTATTCTACTCTTATACCTTTGTAAAGTTTATTGTTTTAACTTTGGTTTTTTTTTTTTATACAGGGTGTTCAGAGGTGGGAGGGAAATATTGCAGGGGGTGAAAGGTCAGACCGAGACAAGCAAAAAATCGTATGGGTGGGGGGAGGGGGTATCTCGCACCGTTCGGCAGTTACAGGGTGATTCGTAAATCAGGATTTTGCTTTATATGGGAACCGCACTTGTAATTTTATATTTTTTCTACGCATCGCAGCGGCCCCAAACTGATCTCAAAAAATTCCAAAACGGTCAACACCACCCCCCTATCCCCAACCCCTTGGCCAAAATCCTCCCTGGAAGTTGGAAAAAATTAACTTTTATTTCACGATTTTTCACCTTTCGCCCCACTTTTCTCCGAAATTCATGTTATTAACATAACTACTTTTTATTTTTTTTAAGTTGAATATTTAATTGCCTTTCCAAAAAGGTGCAACATGCCCAGGTAGGAAAAGGACACGAAAATTGATTTACAAAAATCCTTTTACAGAATATCATGACAATTCGAATTTTTAAGAAATTATACTTAAGTCAACTAAAAACTAATTACAATTAAAACTTATGTCCTACAAAAGCTGTTCAAAATGTTCTCCGCTAGTTTCGATGCATTCAAGTAGTCTTCGTCTTATTTCGCGTTTGAGGTCTATGGTAGCCAGTCTCTCCCGTATTTTCGTGGCTGCAGTCCCAATCCTGGTAACTAATTCTTCTTTGGTGTAGATTGGTCTTGAGTAAACTTCATCTTTCAGCATTCCCCATAAGAAAAAGTCCAGTGGAGTAAGGTCCGGTGACCTAGCTGGCCAAGGAATCGGTCCACCTCGTCCAATCCAGCGCTCTGGGTAATGTTCATGCAACCTTGCCCTAACAATGTCCCCAGTATGCGTAGGTGCTCCGTCGTGCTGTAAATACATTGCGCTTCTGGTGGCCAGGTGGATGTCCTTCAACAGATCCGGAAGGGTATTCTCCAAAAAGTCCGAATATAGCTGACTATTCAGCACTTGGGGCAAGATGAAGGGTCCTATCAACTGGTTGCCGATGATGCCAGCCCAGACATTGACACTAAATCTTTGCTGGAAGGACCGACACCTTGTCCTATGTGGGTTCACATGTGACCAGGTGTGGAGGTTGTGGAAGTTTGTGATGCGATACCGGGTGAATTGCGATTCACCCGTCCACAGAATTCGGTCTAGAAACCTTCTGTTTTCGATGTCAGACTCGAGCAGCCAAGTGTAGAATTGCAATCGTCTTTCGGAATCTCCTTCCTGTAGTGCTTGGACCGGGATATGGTGGTATGGATGTACAGTAGGTGGCCAGCTCATTATAACCACTTAGCTATTTCTACATTTCATGAATTGGGGGTAACTTTTTTATTGGTTAAATAGCTTCAATATAGGACATATATATATCACTGAAAAGCCCAAAATGTCTACTTTAGTACGTTATTGCTTAACATTTTAAATGTTTAAAATTTGGTGTGCCCGCTGTTATTTTTTATGAAGGCAGCAATTCTGTCGGGCATACTATGAATGCAATTATCGATGCACATATTGATTTCTTCTGCACCGTGCCATATTTCAAGGATATTTTGGACTAGGATTTCTATGGAGGGATTAGATCTTTTAAAAACTAGGGATTTCAAAATGTTCCAAACGATTTCTATGGGATTTAGGTTAGGGGAATTGCCAGGTCAAGGAAGGATTGAGATTTTATTTTCTAACATAAAATTTTTAACAAATTTAGCTGTATGAAACGGTGCACTATCCTGCTGGAAGGTCCAGTCTTCTCGCCTGAATCCTGTTGTAGTGATATAAGGCAACTGGGTATTTTTTACTAAAATTAATTTTTGGTTCTGCAGCATCGTACCATCTACTTTATAGAGGGGTCCTGGCCCTCTCTCGTGTATGCATCCGCAAAACATGACGCCAGGGGGATGCTTCACCCTTTCTTGGATGCAGGAAGGGTGAAACTTCTCTTCAGGCCTCCTCCGCACAAAATTGATTGAGGTAGTGTAGACGTGGAGCACTGTTTCATCGCTGAAAACAATCTGCACAAAAATTAAAATTTCGATGTTAAAATAAATATGCCACTAAAAAAAGGAAAGCTATTATTCACAGGATTAACTTGTTTCCAGTCATTCGCTGTGAAGTGTCGATGAGCCTTAGCGAAGGATAGCCTCGCTTTTTCATTTTTGGCGTCAGTCTCGGCTTTTTTGTTGGCCGCCGACATTTTAAACTGGCCTCATTGAAACGACGTCTCAGCGTACGCTCTGAAAGCTCGATTCCTTTGATTGTTAGAATAGTGCAGATTTCCCTCAATGGTAGAGAGCGATTCGCGTCAACCGTACTAATTATTACCCGATCAGTTCTTGGGGTCCTTTGACGCCCAGAGGTCGCCAAACGACGTGAAGGAATCACCTGGTCTTCACCATCCCGATATTTCTTCGCTAATTTCACTACACAACAATGTTTGACGGCCTCCAACCTAGCGATTTCCCGAAGAGAGTGTCTTCTGCCTTTAATTAATGCAAAAATCGCTGCAATTTTTTCGGGTTTAAGATCTTTTTTCTTCCCCATTTTCTAAAAAATTAGAATATTTCGATATTCAAGAATCACAAATCACTATACTCAAAAGCAAGAAGAAGAATTTATCAAAAACTTATTTTTCTAATTTATTGAAGTCTTGTAATAATTTCCAACACAAAATTTGTAAAGTAAGAACATTTTTTCTAATTTGAGCAAAAAGTTTTTGGTATTATGAATAATAATGATGACTGAAATTTTGACATACCTAACGCTCTAATCACTTTAGGCACTGAAAATCAAGTGACACAACACGGCAGGCTACGTCCTTAAATAGCCTATACTTATATCTACCTAACGGTACATAACTTCTTTAGAAGTGGCAATTTCAAAATGCCATTACATGGCTTACAACGAAATTTTGCACGTGGTTATAATGAGCTGGCCACCTACTGTAGTCCCTCTCGGTTCACAACGGTCCAAACTCTCCCTGAAGACAATCCTAACCGTCGTGCGACCTGCCTGACGCTTATTTCAGGGCTGTTCCTGACGATCTTGAGGATTTGTTGGTCCGTGTCCGCTGAATCGGCCGATGTTCCTGATCGCGTCCTTGCTCTGGGGGCGGTTACACTTCCGGTTTCTTTTAACATTCTGAAAGTCCTTGAAAATACCTTTCTGTCGGGTACACGCCGATTCGGGAATCTCCTTTGGTATTCTCCTACAGCTTCACTATCATTTCCGTCTACTAAACCGTACACGTAAATTATATCGGCATTCTCTTCAACACTGAATTCTGCCATTTTATCTTAATTTGTTCTATTTGTAAACTCCACCACACACACTTGAATTAATTTCAACACCAAAATATAATTCACCGCAAGACCAAAGGAAAAAAATAAATAAAAACAGAACCATTCCCGATTTATGTTTTATAATGATGACTTTAAAGAACTATAACAATATAACAGTGCAACAATAACTTTAAATTAATTATAATATATAAACGAGGTGTTTTCCCAGTAGATAAACGATTTGAGTTTTCCCGATACTGATCTTCGACAGACTGGTTGAATGATCCTCTGGGTCCTCTGCTGGCCGGCCGGCACGGGCGATCGCCAGGTCGTAGACCTCACTCTATAGATGATGGGTCAGCAGTCCTACTTTCTTTGGTCGATGACCGTTGTCGAGCGCGGTCAGCACGTCCGAGACGATGACCCTCCGGTTGGTGCATGGAACATCCAGGAGACCTTGAAATCTCCGATTTAAACAACCTGAAATTATACTAAGTTTTGTGCGGCATTTTCTCCCAGTGGCATTTCCTCCAAGATGAGAGTAGGGATGCGCTGATATGATACGTAAAGAGCGCTCCTACTCGCCCGCTACCAGACGGGATCGGGAATAATTTGGGTCTATATGGGAAGATAAAAGGAAGGAAAAAAGAGTGAGCTTACTATTAAAGTGAAAGTTCTAATCTTTTACTGTTGGGTATAGGGTCGCCTGTTCACGTAGTTTGTTTAGGTTTAATGGCACGGTGTCTGTTCTTAGCTCTTTGATTGCCGGATCGTCTGTGACTGATCCCTGAACTTCGGACACGTTCACAGTTAAGCTCTACGTCCGCTGTGTTTGTTTACGTTGAGCTTGTTTGTGAATGAGATAGGTAGTAAGTGTACCCCATGCAGCAGCAAGTATGCGCCAGTTCCAGGCATACATATTTCTGATAATGATAGTTATGACATATTTGAGCACACGTAGACTAGCCCAGACACTTATGAAGGCGGCACTGACCAGCTTTCCTGGAGGTATATCGAGATTTGTCCAATGTGTTCTTTTGAGAGTAGATGAGGGACATTAACGTTTTGCTGATCTATTTTACGTCCCATGAGAGATTTTGTTATTATGTTCTCTATCGCTTTTCTTTCTGATGGATACATTATTTGTCGGCGAAGTTCATCAGTGGCTTCCATCGAATATATACCTGACCTAATAAGTTCCCTTTGATCTTCGTACTTCCATGGAATTTCCTTGGCAGGTCTGAGTAATTCAGGTGCATCCAAACGATGTATATGTGGATCAAACCCATACCATGACCCATGCAGGAAGTATACTGGACTCAAGGATGACGAACATGGTATTTCAGTCCCGTATTCTTGAAGCAGATGCGTGATAGGAGCCATGAAGTAGCTCCTATTGTTATAACTGACAGGAAGCTCGTTGTAACATCTCTCAGTTTTCCGAATAGTGGTCTCTACAGCCTGAAATTTAATTAGATATATAATTTCTCCTCAAGAGACGGCTGTATAACCAGGTTCTTTTACTCGCATAAGAGCGAATTCTGGTGGGTGATAGTGAACCACTGCTAGTTGAGTTTGGAGGACTTCACGTTCTATTTCACATTTTTTGTCGATGAGATGAGTGTAGATGTCCTCCATTTGCGCTTTTATGTGTCTCTCTACATAAACAAATTTTGAGTTTATAAGTATAGGTGAAAAGATCCAGGTTCTTTGAATTGATAGGCCTTTTCTTAAACCCGTATTCCTGCGATGTTTTCTTCACGATTACGAGTCTTGGGTGTTCAGTTTGAAACCCATCGTATCGGCATACAGAAGTTGATTTTAGTATTTCTGGGGCAAATATTACTTCGTCTGTACTGACCGTGTACATCAGGCTGGCTTCCTTTCTATTCACGTCTAAACTCTGAACTTTGGTTGCTATAACCTGATATAGGACATCGTAATTAAGTGTTTCGCAGGACGTATCTGGTATCATTTCCCAAAAGCTCATGCCGAACTCTGGATCGACACATTTTCCTTTCAAATAGGGGCATAGAATGTTATTGTGCAATAAGATCTTGTTATCTTCCAATCGGACCACACTATAATAGTCCATGATCGTAAATTCAATGGCATGCATAACTATCACCTTATTCCATGAATTCCTACCGTAGGTGTAATCTGTCCGTTCACAGTTACCTTTAGAATCTATAGACCCTGCTATAATTTCTGTGTGACGGGTGGATGAGTTGGGCTTGATGTCTGTCCGTTTTGCAGTTTATAGGTACCGAATTGATGTATTGTCCTGCAATCTTCTTGGGATATGTCTTCAATGAAGGAAGTAAGCCCTCCGGGAACTAACGAAAGATGGCTCAGCATTCCACAGTGATATGCCGTTTGAACCACATTAATTTTACATTGAAATGTGAAACATTTGCCGGTTCAACTTGGCATGGCTCGACATTCAACATGGATATGGTAGTATGGTTCATTTTTTCGTGTCCGCAATCGTAAGCTATGATAGCCAAGGATGTTCCCAGCGTCAGCAGAAAAACAATTCTGCCATACATTGTGAGACGAATATGATAAACTGTGGATACGATATGGATTTTAATAGTAAAATAAATCTATGTTTCTATACTAGATGTTATATAGTATAACTAAAAGTAATTTATTTCTGTTTATGATGAATTCTCTACATTTTCCTGCAGAGGAAGTGGGCAGATCTTAGAAATGGGCCATTTGAACTATGTATACGGAGTTTTTACAGTTACCACTCGCACGCGATTGTCTCTTCCAACGTGTACTTCGATTATTCGCTCTAATTTCCATGAGAATGGAGGTATATTGTCTTCTTTCAGTATGACTAAATCTCCCACATTAACTCCACGTTGCTCTACCCTCCACTTCGGTCTTTTTTGAAGACGATTGAGATACTCGGATGACCATCTTTTCCAGAAATCCTGGTTAATTTTTTGTAAAAATTGCCAGCGCGATAAAAGAGTAGATTTGGTTTTACTCCAATCTGTCTCAGGAGGTGACAAAATGGCGTCACCTATTAGAAAATGGACTGGAGTAATCGATGAAAATTCTTCCGGATCAGCTGATAACGGGCATAGCGGACGAGAGTTGAGAATGCCTTCTATTTGAGCCAACAGGGTTATAAGTTCCTTGCGATTTGGACCTCCTTCTCCAGCATCCTAGAAGCTCCGACAAAGTTCGTTCCGTTATCAGAATATATATTCTTGCTGAGTCCGCGTCTTGAGAAGAAACGGCGAAGTGATGCAAGGAATGCTTCCGAGCTTAAATCGCTTACCGCTTCTATGGGCACTGCTTTTACAGCGAATCAGACAAAAATAGCAATATAGGTTTTGGAAGTCTTCGCATTTCTGGTTTTGTTCAGTTTTATGTTGATTGGGCCCGCGAAGTACACACCAACATTAGTAAATGGTCTTTCCAAGCGCACACGTTGACTTGGGAGGTCAGCCATTATTTGATTCATACTTTCTGCTCTCCATCTAGTGCAGATAGTACAATGATGTAGGTGCTTTCTAATTGTAGCTTTTACTGCGGGGATCCAATAATGTTTTCTAACAGAATATAAGATCAGATTGAGTCCACCGTGCAAGGTTATTTTATGGAAATGGCCAATAAGTAATGAGGTAAATTTACTGTTTCGTGATAATATGATCGGGTGTTTTTCCGTGAAACTAAGATTAGAATGCTCTAGCTGTCCTCCTACGTGAAGTATTCCATTGCTATCCAAAAATGGATTCAAAGATAACAAGGAACTTTTGTTGCTGATGTTTCGATTGCTTTTTAAATCTTCCAGTTCTTGGAAAAATGATATACCTTGATTCTTGAAGCTCACTTGACGAAATAAAATTGGTGTTGTAAATTGTAAGGCTATCAGTCTTGCTCTTACAATTATTCACAAAATGTTTGCAAAAGGCTATGACTCTGATTGCTTTAGTGAGACTACGAAGCCACGAATGATTTCCACCGATTTGAGTGACCTCTCAACCAATCTTAAACCACTATAGAATCTGTCCACAGAAATATTTTTCCTTCTGTGATCAAATTATCTCTCAAATTCCGGACTAATTTTGGACACGACTGGAATTATGTGGGCTCCACATAACTCCAGTCGTGGCAACGAAACACTCTTAATCGGAGCCACTCTCGTTTTTGAGATGATAAGATATGTACTAATTTTGGACTCTTCGGTCTGTATCTTTGCGTAGATGACAGCCGCATAAGCCTTTTCTGAGCTGTCGCAAAAACCGTGATATTCCATAGGTGACCGACTAGAACATCCTATCCATCTTGGTACTCTAATTTCTTCAATTAGTTGGATATTGGTGCTGAATGATTGCCATTCTTGCCGAAGAGTGGGAGGTAAAGCATCGTCTAACTCTAGTCCGGCCAGCCACAATTTTTGCATAAAGATTTTGGCTGTTATGTTAATTGGGCTCAGCCATCCTAGAGGATCAAAAAGTTTCGCTATTTTGGACAAAATACTTCTCTTGCTTATTTGACCTTCTAACTCGAGATTTAGCTTATACTGAAATTGATCTTTGGCTGGATTCCAATAGATGCCAAGAGCTTTTATAGTAGCATATTCGGCAAATTGAAGCAGTGATTCGGTTGAAACGTCTTCAAGTGATAAATTTTGCAAGATTTTTACATCATTTGACGAGAATTTGCAAATTCGGAACCCGTCTCTTTTTAGCAAACAACGTAAGTGTTCTCGTAGAGAATTTATTTCTTCCAATGTATTGTAGAAAACCTCGCCCAGAGGTAGACTATGTTGTAGTCGCCATGCGGAAAACTTCGCCCAGAGGTAGCCTATGTTGTAATTGACTTGTCAAGGTAATCCGCCCTGGAAAGGGGAACCGCTGGAACAGCCTTTGATTATTCAGTAGCCTCGGAGGCTCAACTGATTAGGGAGCAAGTAGCTTCGAAAGCCCAACTTGAAGGGGTGAAGTAGCTTCTAGAGCTCGACTTCGAGTGACAAATGCAGAGTTCTTTTGCAAAACAGTCACTAATTGATTTATTGATTGAATGCCTATTTATACAAAATTAACTTACATCTACACTTACCAATAATCAATAAACCTAATAATTTCGCCCAACACGAAGGCCCAACAAATCCCTTGGTCAGCGATTCCCCCTTTGATGACGCATTCTTTGCCTGCTCGATCGAGGTAGCAACCCGAGTCGGCTTTGTTGCTAAGCCCGTGAGCGAACGTACGGGGTTACCCTCTCATGCGCATAGGTACCGTGAATAGCAGGGAATCGCAAGCTTGCACTTCGTGTTGGGTGGAGAGTGTGATTGACCGCTTACAACTTTATTTACTTGCGGCTTTTTGTGTTTATGCTTTTGAACTTGACCTATATCAAGGCATTTGAATTAAGTTTATCACAGTATCACGTCCGGTCAAAACTTCATCTACGTAAAAATCACTTTTTAAGCAATTTGCTTCCGCAGGAAAGTTTTTCCTCTCATCTTCAGCTAGTTGATGAAGTGTTCTAATGGCTAAAAAGGGGGCACATGATACACCAAACGTAACGGTATTAAGACGATACTCTTTGAAGTGTTGAGTTTTGTCTGTTCGCCATAGAATTCGTTGATAATTCGAATCTGCGGGATGTATCCAAATTTGCCGATACATTTTCTCGATGTCTGCGGTGAAGACATATAGTATATCTCCAGCGCAGAAGTATCATGATAATATCCTGTTGGAGAGTAGAACCCTTTAGTAAGATATCATTTAATGATTTTCCTGAGGTGGTTTTACATGAGGCATCGAATACAACTCGTAATTTCGTGGAGGTACTTGCAGACTTGATCACTGCATGATGTGGGAGGTAGTTAATTGCATGGACTATGGATGAGTTATATTGCGATTGTGCAGTGCCTTCATCGTTGATAACCTCTTCCATATGACCGGATGTTAGATATTCGCCTAACACTTTATTGTATTCTTGTGAATACCCTCGCTGCTCAGTTATTTTCTCTGTTGATAATAAGCGTTTTGTGGCGATATGGCGTGATGAGCCCAGTTGATTCTCTGGGTTCTGATTATCTTTAAAAGGTAATCGAACTACATAAGAGCCGTCGGGTCTTCGAAAATGGGTAGTTTTATATAGTTCCTTGCATAATGCGTCCTCTGGAGATACTGCTTGGGAAATGCTAACCTGCTCCAGTTCCCAAAACCTTTTGAGATTCTGATTTATGTCCAGAACATTGATGAGTGATACTACCTCCATTTTCGAGCGTTGCTTGTTAGCTGATATTTGCCCTGACAAGATCCAGCCGAAGATAGTATTTTGGGCAACAGGCGTGCCAATTGGCCCTGTTTTAACTCCCTCTAGCAATATGAGCGGAAAAATATCTGCCCCTATTATCATATCAACTCGATTAGGTTTGAAATAAGTGGGATCGTCTAATTGCAATCCGTTAAGATGTTCCCATCTTTCTGGTAATAAAGCTTTACATGGCAAGAGATCTGTTAACGTGTCAAGAGCGATCCCAGAGACTTGCACGACACGATCACTAGCCGGTGCTTTTAAAGTGAGATGAGCCAACTTATGAGCACTTGCGGTTTTTTTATTCCCGAGGCCAGTAATTCTGACCATCGTACTACTGGTTGATAATTTCATGCGACGGAGTGCAGAATTAGTAATAAAGGTGGCTTGCGAACCCGAGTCGATTAGTGCGCGCGCCGTTTGAAGATCCACGGAGCTTTCAATGTAAACAATTGACGTAGCCAAAAATACATGTCGGTTTTCCGAAATAAAGTGGTTGAGCACATTAGAGGTGGATGGCTCCGGATATTGCGTGTCGCCTGCGGATGCCAGCTTAGCGGACGGCTCGCGATTCTGATTTTCGTTTTTAATTTTCGGCTTTGAGTTTGTATCTTTATGTGGTAATGAAACGTGTAACAGGGTATGATTTTTAGCACCACATTCTGCGCATCGAACTGTGGTAAGGCATTTGTTCAGAGAATGGTAATTTCCCAAACAATTGATGCAACATCCCTTGGATTTTGTTACACGGATTCGATTCTTTGGGTCAAGCTTCAAAAATTTGGGGCACGCTCTTATCGAGTGATTAGCTTTATACAGTTGGCATATGCTTTGGGCCGCATGGAAGTTTTGCACTCTCAGCTTGTTGGATTCATGCCGCTTATCGTTGGATGCACTTGCGCTAGGCGCTTGCGGCTTTGATTTTCTTCCAGCGATAGCTTCCAGCATTCTGAACCTAAGTTCTAAGAATTTTTGCAATTCTTTCCAAGTGGGGATGTCAGTAGAGTCCCCGATCGATTCTTCCCATGCTTTATGGGTTTCTGGAGAGAGTTTTTGGGTCAGAATGTAGATTATGAGGGGATCCCAGTGCAAGGTGTTTACCTCTAAATTGGTCAGCGATGCTAAGCATTCATTTGGAACGTCGAGTAAGCTTTTAAGTGCACTTGCTGACTCGACGCAAACCTTTGGTTGGGAGGTGAAGGTTTTTAATAGCGACGAAACAAGAATCCGCTTATTTTCGTACCGTTGGGTCAATCCCTTCCATGCTGAAGTATAATTTGCGTTCGTGATACTAAATTGTTTGATGACATGTGCTGCTTCTCCTACTAGTGTAGTTTTTAGATAATGAAGTCTTTGCACATCATCTAGGTTGGAGTTCTGATGAATCACAGAACGGAACAAATCACGAAAACTCACCCAGTCATTATAATCACCCGACAATTTGGGTAGAGATATTCTGGGGAGATTATGTTCCACAGATTGAGTCTGATCTGAATGCAACGTGATATTACCGGGGCTTCGCGGAACCGATAAGTCAACAGATTTTTCTGCTTTTTCGATCTTTTCTAATTGATCGACTAACTCTCCTTTAAATTCGTAAAAGCGTTCTTCCCATTGAGAATAATGATCCTCAATAAAATACTCCGCCGTAAGGTCTTGGGCTGGCATTAATTGGCTAATTTTCTCTTCATTCGCCAGAAAATTTTGCCACAAGTCATGCCAGACGTTCAGGCGAGCGAGGTAGAACCCGCGCGTTCTTTTTGAAATCGGAGTTTTTTTGTATTGGTGATAAATTTTGTCATTTGATCTCCTAACGATTTTTGTGATTTGAGGCACGCTGTGATAGGCGACGATTCACTCGCACTATCTTTAGGGTCGTTCTGATTTCCCGTGTGCGACATTGTTTCACTCTAATGCTACACTCTTATTGTCTAGGATAGAAAAAACGAAACTTACGGGAATTATTCAAGATGCTGAAGATGTTGGTGGATGCTGCGCTAGATCCGGCTCGAAGAACCAAAATGTAAACTCCAAGGGGAAAAATAAATAAAAGCAGAACCGCTCCCGATTTATGCTTTATAATGATGACTTTAAAGAACTATAACAATATAACAGTGCAACAACAACTTTAAATTAATTACAATATATAAACGAGGTGTTTTCCCGGTAGATAAACGAGTTGAGTTTTCCCAATACTGATCTTCGACTGAATGGTTGAATGATCCTCTGTTGGCCGGCCGGCACGGGCGATCGCCAGGTCGTAGACCTCATTCCATCGATGATGGGTCAGCAGTCCTACTTTCTTTAGTCAATGACCGTTGTCGAGCGCGGTCAGCACGTGCGGGACGACAACCCTCCGGTTGGTGCATGGAACACTATTAAACACCCATTCTTATCGCTTGCTTCTTCAACTGTGGTAAATGTCCTTTCAAACTTTTATACCAAAATTCATAGGAGGTATTAGAAACGGAGCGTCAGGATACTTAGGAGTCAATACTGGATATAATAAACTAATAACGCTATTTAACGAGATTACATTTATTATTTTATTACTGTTTCGCTGAAATAATAAAAATGTAAAGGGTCATCCAAAAAACGCGCCTACATGTTTCTTTTAAATAAAACACAAATTATTTGCAATTTTTTCAAGCTGTTTTTTTTTATTAAAAGTATGATCCATTACAATTATAAGTGGAATAGAATATCATTCAAATGTCCACCACGACTGCGTCTGCAGGCATCAATCCGAATATCGAAATTTTCAATGACTTTCCGACATGTTGCTGGTGTTATTTCACGAATTGCAACTTGAATGTTGTTCTTTAGATCATTAATTGTTTGTGGCTTGTTAGCATACACTCGACTTTTCAAAAAACCCCACAAAAAAAAAATCTAATGGTGTTAGATCACATGACCTTGGAGGCCAATTGAAATCTGCATTTCGTGAAATTACACGTTGAGGAAATTTTGATCGCAAAAACGTAATGTTTTCTCGAGTTGTGTGACATGTAGCACCGTCTTGCTGGAAGTAGACGTCAGACACATCAATATGACTCAACTGTGTCCATAAAAAGCCTCTCAACATTGATTGGTATCGCTCAGCATTCACAGTAACAGCATTTCCAGCATCATCTTCGAAAAAAAATGGCCCAATGATTCCATTTGCCCAAAATGCACACCAAACAGTAACTTTTTGTGGGTGTAGAGATTTTTCATGAATAACACGAGGATTTTCATCACCCCAGATACGACAATTTTGCTTATTGACGAATCCATCCATTGTGAAATGAGCTTCATCACTAAACAAAATTTTGCTTGAAAACAATGGATCTGTCGTTCGTTGTTCAATAATCCAACTAGCGAAATTACGACGTTGTAAATGGTCTCTTTCTTTCAATTCCTGGGTTAATTGAATTTTATAAGCGTGTAAATGCAAATCTTTATGCAAAATCCTCCATAAGGAGCCATAAGATATGCCCAATTCTTGCGAACGACGCGAAATTGATGTTGTCGGTTCATTTTCAACACTTTCACTAACAGCAGCAATATTTTCATTTGTGCGTACAGAGTTTGGTCTTCCACTTTTTGGTTTATCAGTAACACAACCAGTTTCTGCGAATTTTTTCACTAATCTTTGAATTGAAGATTGATTTGGCCGATTATTTACACCAAAAAAATCACGAATTTTGCGATGGGTATTTTTCAAAGAACGCCCATTTTCATAAAAAGTTTGAATGATGTAAACGCGTTGTTGCAATGTGTACCTGTCCATGGTTAAAATTGTACTACCTTCTAATAAAACAAAATGGCTTATGTCATTTGAAAATATGTCACGTGTAAAAATTATGTAGTGCTGACATCTAGGCGTCACATTTGGATGACCCTTTATTACCTGTGTTTCTTGCTGTCATACAAATTGTTTTCTTAACGACTTTTTCCATTATGGTGCACTAAAGTAATTAGGTACATGTGAGGATGTTTTCAGGACTTTTGCAACCCCTTTCTACCTGGGCATGTTGCACCTTTTTGGAAAGGTAATTAGATAGGCAACTTAAAAAAAATAAAAAGTAGGTATGTTAATAACTTTAATTTCGGAGAAAAGTGGGGCGAAATGTGAAAAATCGTGAAATAAAAGTTAATTTTCTCAACTTCCAGAGGGGATTGTGACGAAGGGGTTGGGAATAGGGGGGTGGTGTTGACCGTTTTGGGCTTCGAAATAGTAATTTTGAGATCGGTTTGGGGCCGCTGCGATGCGTAGAAAAAAAGATAAAAATACAAGAGCGGTTCCCATATAAGGCAAAATCCTGATTTACGAATCACCCTGTAACTGCCGAACGGTGCGAGTTACCCCTCCCCCCCCCCCCATACGATTTTTTGCTTGTCTCGGTCTGACCTTTCACCTCGTGCAATATTTCCCTCCCACTTCTGAACACCCTGTATAAGTATTGTTTTATATTTTTTAGTGAATTTATGTATTTTGTATGCTTAAAATCCGTTAAAAGTGTAAGCAAGAGGGGCTGAAAGGGCACCATATTTTAGGCATTTTGTATGGGTTCATTACATATATCTTACATCTTCGGTACTGATTTCAATTGTTTTACTTTTTTTTTTTTTTTTATATATGGGACATTCCACGTCAACCGGGCCACCTAAATGACCAAAAATCATGGAGAGCTAGAAAATTATTTTTGGGCTTAAATTTTTGGTCTATCTTGGTCTATTCACCTGGCGTTTTGAAAAATTCAAAATGGCGGATCCAATATGGCGGCCAACTTTTCAAAAATGAACGAAATTTGAATAAAAAAAATACTATGATATTCTGCATAAAATTCTAAGTAAGAAATGTCTTTTGCAAATTTTTGAATAAAATGGCCGTTTTTGAGAAAAAAATTCATGAATTTTAAAAATTTTTATATAGGAAAAAATTCACAATTGGCATATTAGAAAGATTTAAAAAATACTCAGGTGTTAGGAGGTTGCTAGTGATGAATGCAATGTCAGATGTCAAAAAAAATCAAAATGTCGGATCCAATATGGCCAATATGGATTTCATCAAGATAGAAAATTTTTAAAATTCATGAATTTTTTTCTCAAAAACGGCCATTTTATTCAAAAATTTGCAAAAGACATTTCTTACTTAGAATTTTATGCAGAATATCATAGTATTTTTTTTATTCAAATTTCGTTCATTTTTGAAAAGTTGGCCGCCATATTGGATCCGCCATTTTGAATTTTTCAAAACGCCAGGTGAATTTCTGAAGAGTAAAGATAGACCAAAAATTTAAGCCCAAAAACAATTTTCTAGGTCTCCATGATTTTTGGTCATTTAGGTGGCCCGGTTGACGTGGAATGTCCCATATATATTTGACGAGAGCTCTAATACAGGAGGAATTTGTACATAGTTATATTCAGATTATTTTCAACTCTATTATGTGTTACACATATTATTTTTTTGAACGTTTATTTTATGAAATGGTTATTCTCACTCTCGATTTGAATAAAAAATTAAAACTATGTATACTTTTATAAAAATACTATCTACATCGGGTCATGGCTGTATTGATAAGCACCCACATCGTGTTATGGCATTTTTCCTATTGTTGATTGTTAACGGATCCACAAGACGAATTTCATTGTGCGATATTTATAACTGTGATAACGTGTTATGAGCGTTTTTCTATTGAAAATGACAAGAATGGCACTTTATGAGCATCAAACTATTGAGTTTTCACTTCCAAGCTTTTAAGCAAGGCGAAATTAATACTTTAGAGATTGTTAGATTTTGGACTGTATATATTACTATTACGCATATTTTGTAACATCCTAGCGATATATCCTGTTACAGACATCAAAAAGCTACTCAATCTGCTTGTGACTTTAGCATAATTGCTGGGCTTACAGCAGGCATTTGTTTTTGAGATTTATTATAGAAAATGCCCTACCTTCCCGAAATACATTTTATTTACACTTCTACGAGAAGCCCTTGTTTGGAGTGGCATTAAGGAAAAAGGGTGCTCGAGAAGTACATTAAATGGCTACAAGGGTCACAGAAATAAAGAAGAATGATTATCGCAAACCGATTAAGGGCATATTAAGGCGGCGGAAGTGCATTAAATCGAACGCATACTTGACATTTGCTGCATAGATTGAAAGAAAGCCTCCAGAAAGCAGTTTCATTCAGAAAACAAGTGCAAATCTCCATTTCTGAAATTTCATAAAATCCTACACACAATGCCGGGCGCTGCTGGGAGCAAGGAAGAAATGAGATTTTATGATTTAATGGAAGTGTCTTGTGGAGCCCTGGGCCTAAAAGGGGAGCTGCATGCTGGTTTTAAAACGTGTTTGCATTATGTTCCAGCAATTTGTGCTTAATGCAGGATTGATTCGTTGCAGGTTCATTTTTATGGATATTACTCCTCGATTGTAAATTCGGCAAAAAAAGTTTAAGCTAACGTATGCCTGCAAATGCACTTTAAACATGTTTCACAAGTGATTAAAAGGTAGTTTTGAGTTATGAGCACAATACATAGCCCGCATAGCCAGCAGTCATCAGCAGCAATCTAAGGAAACTTGGCTTGCACGGTTTCTGTTCCACAAGACATAATTAACCCCTAAGTGATCTCATTATGTAACAATATAATTACCCCAATTCGGAGCCAGTTTATGACATGATACCCCCTTTTATTAAATCCAATCTTCCTCTGTGAAGCTGGAAATTTCTTTTGTTGGTTATACACTAACAATACGCCTTGTTCGTATATCACCGGCAGATAGACATCCCACTGGGAAATTTAATTGCAATTCGGTCCACGGATGAAAAATGAGACTTTTATGTATAATGTTCTTAACTGGAAGTTTAAAATACGATATGGGAAATTTATGGACTCCATTAAGTCGTTATGCGATGAAGCCTCATTATTTTGCCAACTCTCCAAGATGCAATGGGGAGCTTTAGGCAAGGTTATCTATGAAAAACCGAAGGATATATGGGTACAGGTAAATTTTTTATTTTAAAATTTATGAGAGATAACGAACTTATTCATTGTTTCACAAGCTGAAGAGCAAATTCAAATACTGTAAGATCGGGTAAACGTAGCAGGTATAAGTCGTACGTATTAGCAACAGAAACAAATGGTACCGGTGCATCTTATTTCTCATAAAAATCATCAAATTCCCATTAATCGTCAAAACTTGAATCAGAAATTATTAGGTCCAAGCTTTATCAGTTTCTATGTGTGCGAATTATGGTAATTTGATGGATTTGTTGGGAAATCTCAAATGCTAACTACATGTACCTAAGTAGATGCTTTTAATTTCAAATTTTATAATATTAGAACGAGTGACCAGTCCCACAAACAAGCAAATTTGAGTAAAACTCGTTGCTCATAATCACTTATTGAATTAATTATTTGTTCTTTTATAGACATTTTGCAAAAACGCGAACCAAATACCACTGAGATTTAACTTAGAGTGCAGCGTTTCTATGATATCTGTCATGTTACAATCAGTCAAAAAACGAACAAGAAACAACATGTCAAAAATGAATGGGTTTGCTTGGGACAACCTAATATTTTAATTTTAAGAAGACTGATTACTCTAAACTCAATAGTTTATTAACTAATTGTAATTGGAATAATGTAATTTTTGAACGAGATATCGATGTCGCTGTCAGCGTATTTTACAAGAATTTGTTTGCTTGTCTTTCTTTATGTGCTCCTATGTCTAGATCGAGTAAGACTTCCACAGGTCCACCTAGGCTCAATAATTCATTAAAACTTCTCAAAAACCTAAAAGCTAAAGCCTGGAAACGATTTTGCGTATCAAAGAGCGAGAGAGATTTTGTTGAATATTCCAACTTACGTGATGAATATATTTCAAGCATTGAAATCGCATATTTTGAGTACATTGAGAGTATGAAGAGCATTTTATCGACCGAACCTAAGCAGTTTTGGAGGTTTGTAAATTCAAAACGTGGAACAGACGGCTACCCTTCACTGTTGAAGTTTGGAGATTCTGAGAGTGGCGATCCTCTGGCTATTGCCAATCTCTTTGGCGATTTTTTCAAGATGGCTTTTATTGATGAAACCTGTGATATTAGCTTTAATAGTTTTAATACTTTGATGACTTTCTCGGCGACATCGCTGGTAATGAAAGATCTTTTACTTGACGACGACGCAGTTATGCAGCACTTGATTAGCTTGGCTGATAATTTTTCATGTGGTCCCCACGGTATTCCCGCGTCTCTTTTAAAGAAGTGTTCCAGTTCTCTTGTTAGTGTTTTAACGTATTTATTTAATTTGTCCATCTCCACTGGTGTCTTTCCGGAATTGTTGAAATGTTTCTTTATTATTCCTTTGCATAAAAAAGTTGATAGAAACGACATTTCCAATTAGAGACCAGTTGCTAAACTGTGCTCTCTTGCCAAAATTTTCGAGACTGTCATATACAATGTCCTCTGTTTCCATTGTTAACCGTTTTTAAGCTCTTTTCAGCACGGTTTTGTAAAAGCTAGGTAAACTACGAATCTGGAATTTTCGCATTTCTGTGTTTCTGCAATGGAAGCTGGTAAACATGTTGACTGCATTTTTACATATTTTAGTAAGGCATTTGACAGAATCAACCACGACATTTTAATCCATAAACTTACAGCCCTTGGGTTTCCACATTTGTTTGTTAAATGGGTTTGCTCATATTTGTCAGGACGCACTCAGCGAGTGTCCGAATGTCCAATGAAATATTTAATACTTCTGGAGTTCCTCAGGAAAGTCACCTTGGACCACTATTGTTCATCATTTTCGTAAATGACTTGTGTGTGTGCTTAAAACACTCTAAAATTCTATGCTATGCTGACGACGCCAAGATTTTCGTGTTGTATCTTCTGTGAATGACTGCGAACTTTTAAATTCTGACCTAGACTGAATTTTGAGCATAGTTATCGGTATCTGAAATTACTATCAAAGAGGAATAAACTCATTAAAAAAGTCGCTTAGCCACACTCCAATTGATCAAGCTCAGAGATCATCTTTAAGAGAGAGACCTCAAATTAATTCGCCTGAAATAAATAATTCGCATCCAAGTGATCTTCATTATCGACGGAAGAAGAATAGTACTCGGCGCTGGAAAACGGTACCCGCTCATCAGCAGTTAGTGGAAACTACTTCGCACCAATACCAACGGTACTTCCTCAACAAAGTTTTGGAAACCACATCGAAGAAGCAGATGTTGGGCGCTAACAAATTCAATTTTTGAGAAAGACAAGTCCCACACCGAGGATAAAATTCCGAAACTTGATCCATTTTTTTTCCTGATCTTTTAATTTATTTTATAGTTTTTCTTCTTTTTCTCAATTCTAATTACACTAAATTTATCCAGCATTTTTTAGGCATTTTGCAAATTTAACAAAAATTTCAACTAATTCTTTCTAAAAACTATATATTAAAAGTTGATAAATTGTAATTCAATTCAGCCTTTGCAAATCATTAAGATTAAGTAGTATTAATTTTTGTAAAGCGTTCGCAAAAGTGAAGAAGAGGGCTACAGTTGTTAATATTAATTATATATAATATTTTGTGTGAAATGGGAAGCGATAACGAAACCAGTGATCAAAATAATACAGGTACAAGTGATGTGAAAACACGAGCACACATCTCTTCCTCTAGCGAAGCGAACGTAATAAATGCAGTTACATCGATTAGATTAGCACCCTTTTGGGCAAACAGTCCAACAGCGTGGTTTTTTCAAGCTGAGGCTCAGTTTTCAGTAAACAAGGTCACTAAAGATGCAAACAAATATCATCATGTTCTAGCGGCTTTACCACAAAATGTAATCGAATCCGTTATATGTAGATATTATTGAAAATCCTGCACAGTCCAATTTATATGAGACAATTAAAAAAGCCTTAATTGAAAGGCATTCTTTAAGCGAGCATAAACGCATTGAAAAATTATTGTCAAGTGAAGAGCTTGGAGATCGTCGGCCATCCGATTTTTACAGATATTTGTCTCAACTTGCAGGTTCATGCGATGCTATAGGTGAAAGTCTAATCAAGAAGTTATGGCTACGACGGTTGCCACAAGCTATTAACATAGCACTTGTATCCTGTCAAGACAAGAGCATCGCAGAAATACTATCCTTAGCAGACAAAATATGGGGGGCGCTTCCCTCCAATTCTGTTTCTGCATTAAGTTCACAACATACGCGTGATAATTCCGGAAACTCTCAGGTGAAAAAGTTAGAGCAGGAGATAAACGAACTCCGATCCCAAATAAAAAAATTAAGCTTTCGTGGCCGATCCCGCAGGAGAAGCCAGTCTCGTTTTCGCTCTAATTCGCTCCATAGATCACCAAATGTGCGATCCAAAGGAATGTGCTGGTATCACCATAAATTTGGGAAAAAAGTGCGTAAATGCGACTCACCCTGTTCACATAAGAAATCCATATCTGTTTCTTCTGAAACAAAAAATTAGAGCGCCCCACTATCACAACAGCCGATAGTGGGAGTATTACATTCCGTCGACTTTTCACATGGGATCGAAATAATCGAATTAATTTTTTAATTGACACAGGAGCTGATGTCTCTACCTTGCCATATAAATATTTTTCCGAAAACAGTGCTCAAGCATGCCACTCAGAGCTTTCCGCAGGAAACAGTTCTCCCATTAAAACTTACGGCACAAAATTGCTAATACTTGATTTAATTCTCTCATACTTTTATTTTGGCAAATGTTAATAAACCTCTTTTAGGAGCAGACTTTCTAACGAAATTTGGACTTATCGTCGACTTAAAAAATAGGAAATTAGTAGACAGTACAACAAGCCTTTCAATTAATGCAATTTCTAAGCAAGTAAACGCTCCTATCCCATTTCGTCTCAGCTCAAGTGACGAATACGGTGAGATTCTAAACAAATACCCAGCACTATGTGAATCTCCAGATTTCAATCGGCCGGTCAAGTATAAAGTTCAACATCATATCTTGACATGCGGACTTTTGCCTTTCTGCAAACCTCGTAGACTAAATCCTCAACGGCTCAAAACAGCACGTTTGGAATTTGAATATATGGTTGAAATAGATATCTGTCGACCATCGTCATCGCCAGTATCATCACCACTTCATCTTGTTCCCAAGAAAAGAAGTAATGATTGGAGACCTTGTGGCGATTACCGACGTCTTAACGCGGCCACGATTCCCGACAGGTATCCTGTTCCACGTCCAGAATTTTTCAAGTCAGCTACACGGTAGAAAAATTTTTTCACGAATAGACCTAATAAGGGCATATCATCAGATACCCGTGGCGCCTGAAGACGTACACAAAACCGCCATAACTACGCCTTTTGGTTTATTCGAGTTTACTCGAATGCCATTTGGTCTAAGAAATGCGAGCCAGACCTTTCAGAGATTTATTAATGAAGTTCTACGAGGTCTGGACTTCACATTTGCTTATATAGATGACATTCTTGTTGCTAGCAACACAAAAGAAGAACACAAGGCTCATCTAGAAATCCTTTTTCAGCGCCTTAGTGAATACGGCCTCAATGTGAAACCCGGTAAAAGCGTCTTTGGAGTATCGCAATTGGAATTTTTGGGCCATAAAATTACGACAGAAGGTATTATACCTCTAGAAAATAAAGTCGAGGCAATTTTAAATCTACCAAGTCCAACGTCTATCAGACAAATTCAACAATTCACGGGAATGGTGAATTATTATCACAGATTCGTACCCAAGATAGCAGAATTGTTGGCACCCATACACAACCACTTGTCGAAATTGTTAAAGCAACCTAAAACAAAAAAGCAATATTTTTGGCCAGAAGATTGCGAGGAAGCTTTTAAAAGCACAAAAAGCGCTCTCGCGAAAGCAACTCTATTATCGCATCCTAAAGAAGACGCGCCTTACAGCATCACTTGCGATGCATCTAATAATGCAGTCGGTGCAGTTTTGCAACAATTCTATGATGGATTTTATCATCCATTACATTTCTTTTCCAAGAAATTATCGAATGCCGAAATTAAATATTCCGCGTTCGATCGGGAACTCTTGGCGATTTATTTATCAATTAAACATTTTCGACACTATGTTGAAGGTCGAAACTTCATCATTTATACGGACCACAAGCCCTTGTCTAAAGCATTTCATACCAAGACGGAACGCAGTCCTAGACGTCACATGGAATACATTTCTCAGTTCACGACAGATATACGGCATATACAGGGAAAAGAGAATGTTGTAGCCGACACGTTATCACGTACCGAATATGATATAAGCACAGTAGCCTTGACTTTAACAAAGATTTCAGAATTACAAGAAAATGATCCAGAATTAAAAACATTACTAAATTCTTCACAGAAAAAATCGAAAAGTTTGAAACTCGAACAGGTTATTGTTCCCATAACTCACGAAAAGTTTGGTGTGATACTAGCACTTGCAGCAATCGTCCTTTTGTACCCAAAGATCTCAGGAAACCAATTTTCGAATCGATCCATAATCTTTCGCATCCTGGTGTAAGAGCTGCGAGAAAGCAAATTACATCAAAATATTTCTGGCCGGAAATGAATGCAGATGTAAGTAAATGGTCTCGTTCCTGTTTAGGATGTCAGAAATCCAAAATTCACCAACACACCAAATCTGCCTCAGAAAAATTCAATCTTCCTGCAAGTCGATTCGAACATGTGCATATGGACATAGTAGGACCTCTACCACCTTCCAATGGCAATGCATATGTTCTCACAATTATCGACAGGTACACTAGGTGGCCTGAAACATATCCTATGACGGATATGGCAACAATAAACATTGCGAAGACACTTGTTCGTGAATACATTTCAAGATTTGGGGTACCAGCCACGATAACGACACATCAAGGAAGGCAATTTGAATCTAAACTTTTCACGGAACTTACTAAACTACTGGGAATCAATCGCATTCGAACATCAGCGTATCATCCACAGACCAATGGCCTTGTCGAAAGATTCCATAGACAATTAAAGGCATTGTTGATGGCTCGTCAAGACACAGCGAACTGGGCCGATGATTTACCTATTGTCCTTTTAGGTATAAGAACAGCAATTAGAGATGACCTTAAATGTTCACCTGCAGACCTAGTCTACGGATAAAGTCTACGTGTTCCAGGTGAATACTTCTTGGATAAGTCAGACCAGCAATCGCCTAATCCTTCCGATTTTGTAGAAAAGTTGAGACATAACATGAGAACCCTTAAACCAGTCGATACGCGTCAACAAAATCAAAAGATAAACATTCCCAAAGCTCTTCATAAGTGTCAATATGTTTTCATCCGCGTTGATAAAGTTAAAACAGGTTTAACACCTCCCTATGAGGGACCCTACAAAGTAATTAGGCGGTTAAGAAAACAATTTGTGGTAAACGTTAATGGGAAAAATAACACGATATCAACTGACAGACTGAAACCAGCGTTTGTATTCAAGGATGATTTACATTAATATATAGTATGTGCATATAGTGTATATTTAATTTCTTATTTTTTTTGCTTTCTCCTTTTCTCTACTAACTGATAGTAACTAGTAGGCAGTTTGAAGTAACTAAATTAATAGAATAATCAGGAATTAAATAAAAAATATATATACATATATATAACATTTTTAGCAGTTTTATAACGCTTCGCTGGACGGGGAGTGTGTAGTGGTTTGCTCTGGAAACCCTAATAAAATACTTCTCTGCTTCACTTCGGCGAACGTTTGTTAGATCAGTTATTTTAAGTCAGTCCACCTGGAGTTTTTGTGGCTAGCGACACGTAGCAATAAGTTGAATTTTAATAAAGACTGTAAGACGTTATATATTTGGTTTTTGCAATACCTCCCAAAATCACTTCAACATAAATAACTCTATATTGACCCGACTGGACAAGACCAAAGGCTTAGGTGTGTGGTTAAATAGTCACTTTACATTTGACGATCATATTGATGCAATATCTAATAAAGCTAACGGCACCTTATGCTTTAATAAGAGGTGGTCCAAAGAATTCGACGATCCCTATATAACACGACTTTTGTATTGCACCTTTGTGAGACCCATTTTAGAATACGCTTGTTGTGTTTGGTCACCTTACTACATAACTCATATTAATCGTATAGAGGCCGTACAACCACGATTTATTCGGTTTGCTCTTCGTGGGCTTCCTTGGGAGGACCCTTTTCATTTATCTCCCTATATACATAGCCTCAGGCTCATTAATCTCAACTCTTTAGAATCTCGGCACAACATCTCCAAAACTGTGTTCGTTATGGAGTTCCTACAAGGCAACATCGATTCCTCGACGTTGCTGTCTTCTTTTAATGTATCGGTACCCTCTCGCTCTTTGAGAACTAGACATTTCTTAAACATCCCCCAACACCACACTAATTATGGATACAATGAGTCTATCATATCGATGTCTCGTTGTTTCAATAGTAAGTTTGATAGCTTCGATTTTAACTTATTGAAAATTAGTGTTAAGAACAGACTTTGGTAATTCCATTACTACACGATTTTGTCTTTTCTCTTCAATTTACTTTTTCTTTTTTCTTATAAGTAATCAGTCATTGATGAAATTGAATAAATAAATAAATATTAACATTGCAGATTAAGTTTATTTCATATTGTCTACGCCAGAGCACTTTTAATTAGTAGTAAGTACCGCACAAATCTGATGATCTGAAGTAACTGAACTGAAAACTTTACCAATAGGATGAGATTTTATATTTTAATTCAAATATAGATATGAGACTATATAGAAATGCAAAACTTTAGTTCGGATCGGCAGATTCTTAATAAAACTGTTTAAAATATCCAAATTATGCATGGTGTGATTAATGTCCATACTTACATATGGTAAATACATCCCTTTAAGAATCAAAAGTAAATGATTTCCTGCTTGGGGGATCATTTCTCTCATTTGAATTCATTAGCACTTTACTGCTGGAGGGTCATTAATTCCAGGGATTAAGTTAATACAATTTTCAAATTCCGAATGAACTCCATAAGTCAATAGACGCGTTCATGTGCAGAATTGTACCAAAGTGAGCATGAAATTGTAAGGTTATTTCGTTCTATTGCTAAATTACTAGACTTGAGCTGAAAGAAGGTGGAACGTCAGCACGTGTCACCATTTAAATTCATTTCGTAATGCAGACAATATCTCTCGTGGATGAATGCTCCACTTCAAATGTTTAAGAGATAATAACGAAATTGACTCTGAAGATTGGCAGCATTTAGTTTACTTATTTGCCGGAATTTACAAAGCTATTCGTTCTTCTTGATTAATAAATTTGAAAAATGTGCCGCTGTTTGAAATTGGTATAAGTCAATCATTGGAAAAAATTAGTTAATGGTGGTTTTACTCAGATATAGATATTCTCTTTTATATTTATAATCACAAAGTCAATGGTGTACAATATTCTCAAAAATGAATCAAAAGAAGTTGAACTGTAAACTGTTCTTCTAGGAATATTTTTGTTGAAAGTGGAATAAGTCCATTCGTAATAACAATAAATGAAACCATTTTCTAATCCCATTATTAATTATTTTGACTTCTGTGGGTACTGCCCTTAAAGCCTTTACAGCAGATAATATAGTAGCTAAATATTTTTTTTTTTTTTGTATTTGAACATTTTTCTTTATTTGTATGAATTAGCCTACATGGCTCTAGCATACATTATTTCGATATCTTAATCTAAATAAATCTTAATCTAAGGTAAACTTATATTGCTAGGCTCTTTGCCTAGACAATTGTTTTCTATAATTCGTCTGCTCGTCTGCTATCCATAATGCCCGGTCTTCCTGCCGGTCGTCTCTGGCCTGGATGGTATAGCTGCTTAAACGTGGGCGACGTTGCTGGTGTATTTTTTCTTGAGTCCCCTTCTATAATCTTTGTAGATCTGGTACAGGAAAGATAGTCCTACTTCGATCGTCAGTATGATTAGGATGAGTTCTATATTCTCTGATCTGATGTCTTCTGGGTTGATGATGATAGTATTCACTACTTCTCCTGCGTTGTCCACTTTTTTTGAATTGGTTGTTCCCATTGTGAAATACTTGTTGTCTGTAAATGACTACTGCCAGTTTGTTTTCCGTCTTGTTTAATATATAGACGATTTTGTTTAAGCGTTGCGTTTTGCGCAATTTATTGGATCGTTTTTCTTTAGGCGAGAAAAACTTTTTGCTGTAAGAATGGCTCTGGCAGTTTTGTTCGGGTGTTGTTTTAACCTGTTTAGGTATGTGTTGCTTAACTTTGCTATTGAGTCTTCAACCTCATTTATTTTTAGGTATAGATTGGACTCTTTTGATGGTGTCGATATTTGATATCTTCGCTGCCCCCCAGAGTTGGATGCCGTAGGTCCAGATTGGTCTGATGATGCTTTTATATACTGCTATTTTCGTGTCTAGGTTTAGTTTTGACTTTTTATTTAGCAGCCAGTACATTTTCTTGAAAGTCAGGTTTACCTGCTCTTTCTTTTTTTGCAAGTGAGTTTTCCAAGTTAGCCTGCGGTCCAAGTGCATGCCCAGATATTTAACTGTGTTAACAAGTTTAACCTTTTTGCCATTTATTTCAGCAGGCTTGCAGGTCTTTTTCCTAAGAGTAAAGGTTATTTGCTCTGTTTTGTTTTCGTTAAGGGTGATGCCCCACTTGTTGGTCCAGTCTATAATTTTATTCAAGTGTTCTTGTATAACCCTGGTCGCTGTTGTTGGGTTTTTATGAGCAAATATTAGCGCTGTGTCGTCTGCAAACGTTGTGGTCGTTACTTCTGTGTCCACTGGGAGATCTGCTGTATATAGTAGATAGAGGACTGGTCCCAAGACACTTCCTTGTGGGACTCCTGCTTCTATTTGGCGCGTCTTGCTGGTGTAGTTGTTGTAGGATACTTGGAATTTCCTATTTGTTAGGTAGCTATGTATTATGTTATGAAATTTTCCTGGGAGGAGTCTCTTGATTTTGGTTAATAGTCCGTTGTGGTTCACCTTATCGAATGCTTGAGCAATGTCCAGGAATAAGCCGACACAATATTGTCTGCTTTCCATAGCGTCTTTTATCTTGTTGTGGATTTGCTCGATAGTGCTGTGTTGGCCCCTAAATCCGAATTGGTGAAGGGGGATGATTTTGTTGCTGTCTAGGTAGTATTGAAGTTTGTCTAGGAGCAGCTTTTCAAACAGCTTGGACAGTATTGGGAGTAAGCTAATTGGTCTATATGATTCCACTTTAAATATGTCTTTTCCAGGTTTCGGTATGAAGAATATTTTTGCTAGCTTCCATTGGGCTGGGAAGTGGTTGAGGCGAAGGATAGCATTGAAGATATGTAGAATCCCGATTATCCCATTTAGCGGTAAGGCTTTTATTAGCTGCCCAGTGATGCTGTCGTGGCCTGGAGCTTTCTTTGGGTTTAGTTCTTGTATTTTGTACAGGATTGAGGTGAAACTAAAGCGAATTGGCTTTTCCCCCGACGTTTTGGTTGGGCTTGCTATAGTTGTTATGCTGGGTTTGAATACTTTTTCCAAATGTTCCGCGAACGCCTCCGCTTTGGCTTCGTCCTCGTTGATCCATTCATTGTTTTTCCCCAGTATTGGTACGTTCTGTTGCATTGGTTTTTTAATTCCCTTGGTTACTTTCCAGATAGAGTAGCCTGTGTCCTGGTAGTGGGTTAGCCCTGCGGTGAATTTGTCGATACTTTGGCTCCTCTCTTGTTCCAGATGCGTTCTTAGGTTTTTAGTGGCCAGGTTTAGTTCTGCCTTTGCTTGTGGAGATCTTGCTAGTTGCCAGTGTCTTTTTGCTTTCCTCTTTTTTTTGAGAAGCTCCAGAGTGGTGATGGTATTTGTATCTGGTGTTCTATCAGTTACTTGGATAGCTGGCGTGGCAGCCTGGGCACAGTCCTTGATTGTGTCGTTGAAGTGTTCCAGGGCGCTTTCGATATCTTCCTCTGTTTTGAGTTTGATTTGTGGGTTGAAGTTTCTTTTAAACAGTTGATGAAATTTGTTACCAAATTTGGCCTTTATGCCACTGGTGAGCCGAGCAAATTCGGTTCCGAGAGGGAGACTTACTTTTGCTCCGAATTTATCGGCCACGGATTTAAGAAGAAGCGTCTGGCGGCAGTGAAATTTGGCAACGCCGACTCGACTGCCAGGGACTAGTTGAGCCCAACCCACACTAACTTAATTTCCCCTTCGCCACAATCTCTGGCGCTGCTGCAGCACAACGCACACAGCAACGGCAACGCCGACTCGACTGCCAGGGACTAGTTGAGCCCAACCCACACTAACTTAATTTCCCCTTCGCCACAATCTCTGGCGCTGCTGCAGCACAACGCACACAGCTTAATTGGCGGCCGACTCTGTGTGCGAGTTTTCTGAGCGACGCGCGGCTACCTTGGAGTGGGCGAAATACACGGCGAAGCGCGTTGCTCGCTGTTTGTTTATCTTTCCGCGGCGGTTTATTTTCGCGTCCTCCGTGCAAGCTCGGGCATAGAATGCACGGTGAGAGTGCTCAGTGTTGCGAGTGGAGTGCGTGGTCGGGCAAAGTAAGTGTTGCCTTTTCGCGAAACGTTTGTGAGGTGGACTAAGTGGGTGTTTTCCTCGTTTCAGGGGCCACGAAGGATCTACACCGTGGGACAGAGGAATCCGATGTCACCGGCGCCGTGGGACGGGGAAGCCGGACGGGACACCGAGCGCCGAGGGACCTACGGTCAACCGCCTCTGCAGGTGAGATAAGTGCTTTCGATTCCCTCGGATAATTAGTGTACCGGGAGGTAAACAAAGCTTTGCGGCAGAATTCGCCGGTCGTCGAGCGTGTCCGTGTGTGTGTGCCTGCACGAGTTCTCGAGTGTGGAGCGGGGAAATGTTTCCGCGCTCTGGAATGTTGCGCAGCTCGATGTTGCGGACGAGTGATAGGGCCCCGGGCGGCGGAGTCCCTAGCACAGCTGACAGCGAAGGTCAAGGGCACGGGGCACGGCACTTACCTCGGGCTCGCGGAATTCACCAGACTTGTCCACGGGGATTATGCTGCTTCGTCCCGCCTGGGAATGGGACCTATCGCTCTGCGGTTCGCGGTCACACGGGGTGAAATGACAACTCCGGGTTGGTCTGTTCTATTCACGACCGCTTTATTCACAGGCTAACGATTTTAACAATTCCTTCACCTCAGACAATTTTTGGTAATTACTAATATTATTTTCTTCAATTTTAGGACGCTTAAGGATGAAACAAACTAGAGGACGGTCCGAAACACACTCTGCCTCGCCACTTTTCCGGCCTCCTTTTTTTTTTCTCGTTTTCTCCTCAGGCGCTAGGGGGTCGAGGTACTAAAAATTTCCCTGTAAGTGTCTTATATTAATTAAAATATTCGAATAAAGAGACTAATAATTTTTTCTCCATTGCAGATTTGCAACACTACTCCCCCCATGGGAAGTAGAGCTGCCCTCAGCTCGGGAAGTTGGGTTGCCTCTTCCTGAAGACTCCGGGGCGCCGTGGAGGTTGGGTTGCGCACGGTTCCTGCTGGACCGTCGTTGGCTTCAGGTACGTAAATCTAATTCAATTCCATTATTATTTATTTTCTTTAATTCCTATAGGTCTTTATTATTTTTTTTTTCAATCAGCTGGGGTCGTTGGCATTTCCGCCCGCGACGCGAACAAGAACGGAAAACGGCCGACCCCAGCTGATTCAGGAACGGGGGGGGTTTTGTGTAGAGCGCCTCCCACTCGCTCGGCTCGATATCGCGACGCGTAAATCGACGCGGGTATTGTGCCGTGCCCCTTAGCCCGTCTAGTTAAGGGTAGAGTCGCTATAAGGCATCAGGCGATTGCGATGGATCACCTGAGTCTTTCGTTTGGCTTCGTGCTTTATCCGGTACGTTACGTCGCTAAGTAGCTCGATGATCTGATACGGGCCCTCCCAATCTCGCTGCAATTTCGGGCACATCCCTTTTTTACGTTTGGGGTTATACAGGAGAACACGATCTCCTATCTTAAAAGGGTTTGCCCGGGCCGAGAGGTCATATCGGTGCTTCATCTGGCGGCTGGCCTGGTGTAAGTGTCGACGGTTAAACTCGTAGACGGCCTCTAGTCGATTTTGTAGACTACGCAGATATTCCGGTAGATTCTCTCGGTGTAGGGGCGGTGATGCGAAGCACAGGTCGATTGGTAACCGCAACTCTCGACCTAGGGTTAACATGGCTGGAGTATGCTGAGTCGTGTCATGCACTGCCGACCGGTAGGCGAGCAGTAAGAAGGGGAGGTAAGTGTCCCAATCTCGCTGATTTGTCGCCACATACTTCGCCAGGTAGTCTAGAATGGTGCGATTAAATCGCTCCACCATTCCATCCGATTGCGGGTGTAGTGGCGTTGTTCTGGTCTTCTCGATCCCGAATTTTTTTAGGACTTCTCGGAAGGTGGTCGACTCGAAGTTTCGGCCTTGATCAGAATGAATCTGAAGCGGTAAGCCAAATCGAGAGAAGACGTGCTCTGTCAAGGCTTCTGCAACTGTCTCCGAGGTCTGGTCCGGGATGGCGAAAGCTTCTGGCCACTTGGTGAAATAGTCCATGGCCACCAAGATGTATTTATTGCCGCGGGTCGTCTCTGGAAGTGGTCCTAGAATGTCTATCGCGATGCGTTCAAACGGAGCTCCCACGTTGTAAGTCATCATGGGGGCTCTCGTCCGCGGTACAGGTCCTTTCCGTTGTTGGCATACGGTGCAACTCTGGCACCATTTCGCTACATCTTCTGCAGAGCCGGGCCAGTAGTACCGAGCTTTCACCTTTGCCGTCGTTTTGTCGATGCCTAAGTGTCCTCCCCCCACGTTGTCGTGGAGATGTTTCAGAATTTCTTCCCTTTTCAATTTCGGTACCAAAATTTGATAGTGGGTTCCGCCTCGAGTCGAAAACACTCTGCACGCTATATCCTCCCTCAGACATAGAGAAGGCCACATTGACCAGTAGCTCTTTAGCGTCGGATGGGACGCCGAAATGTTCTCTCGCGCTGGTCGCTCGCCAGCCCTCAACCATTCTTTCACAAGGCTCAAGTGCTCATCGCGGTCTTGGTAAGGTCCCATTTCTTCCTGTTGCACAGCTAGTCGCCTGACGAGCAGTTGTTTCTCGTCTAGTTTCTCGCAATAGTGGCAGCTGTGTTGGGTACAAGGGCGTCGGGAAAGTGCGTCCGCGTTGCCGTGTCTCTTCCCGGGGCGATGTTGCACTGCAAAATCGTAACTTTGCAGACGTTCCAGCCACCTAGCTATCTGGCCCTCCGGCTCTCGGAAATTCATAAGCCACCTGAGGGAAGCGTGATCGGTGCGCAGTAAAAAGTGGCGACCTAAAAGGTACGGTTGAAAATGCGCGATCGCTTTGACTACTGCCAATAGTTCTTTTCTGGTCACACAGTAATTACGTTCCGGCCTACTTAACGTTTTGCTGTAATACTCGATGACCTTTTCTTCTCCATCCTGAACCTGCGAGAGGACAGCACCCCAAGCAAACTGGCTCGCGTCTGTATCGAGTATAAACAGACCAGTATCGCGGGGTGGAGCGAGTATAGGGGCTGACGTTAGTCGGTCTTTTAGGGCATTAAAGGCTGCCCCTCGTTCACTGTCCCACACGAATTTGGCTTTTTTCTCTGTCAAGCTAGTCAAAGGCTTGGCGATCTCTGAAAAATTCCGAATGAACCGACGGTAATATGCGCAGAGCCCTAAGAAGGATTGCACCTCTGTCTTGTTCGTCGGGCGTGGCCAGTTCTGTACCGTCGCAATTTTTTCCGGGTCTGTCGACAAGCCTTCTCCGGAGATAACATGCCCCAAAAATTTCACCTCCTTTTTGCAGACCTGACATTTAGTGGGTGAGAGTTTTAGGCCCGCGGCGCGAAGGCGTTCCAAGACGAGTCTTAGATGGCGTATCAGGTCCTCAAAGGTCTTGCCGTGCACTATGACATCATCTAGGTACACTAAGCAGACCGTGTAAGGAAGTCCTCGAAGCACGATCTCCATTAGGCGCTGAAAAGTGGCTGGGGCATTGGTTAGCCCGAACGGCATTACCGTGAATTGGTACAGGCCACTCCCGGTGGAAAAGGCGGTTTTTTCGCAGTCAGCTTCCTCCATGGCTACTTGCCAGTAGCCTGACTGTAAGTCCAGCGTAGCAAACCATCTGGATTCTCCTAACGCGTCGAGAGTGAGATCAATCCGGGGTAAAGGGTAAGAATCTTTTTTCGTCAATTCGTTGAGCCTTCTATAGTCCACACAGAATCTGAGGGTTCCATCCTTCTTTCTTACTAGGACGACAGGACTACTCCACGCACTTTGAGATGGTTCGACTATTCCTTGCTCTACCATCCCCTTCAGCAAGTCCTCAGCTTCTGCTCTTCGAGACATCGGAATCCTTCGTGGGGGTTGTTTCACGGGGCTGGCATTCCCGACATCAATTTTGTGCCGGAGGAGGGAAGTGCGTCCCAGGTCCGACTTGGCGTGGGAAAAGACATCCAAGTAGCTGACTAAGACACTCCAAAGCTGGTCTCGCTGAGCGATCGTCAAGGAGGGTACGCTGCGACGGAAAAGTTCAAGAAATTCCGGCGAAATGGTAGGCTCGGAATTTACATTTTTTAGTTGGACTACATCGGGCTCAGTTTCTAAAATCCCTATAGTGGTGTTCGCCGGTAAGAAAATCTCTCGGGGAGCGAGATTAGCCAGGCGAACGACTACAATTCCCCGTTGCGAAGTGGTGATGGTGGGCAGTAGCTGAAGATCGTGGGTCAGCGTGCTAGTGGGAACAACGAGGACATCTCTTTCGTCCACCGAGTTAGCTAAGAGCCGGACAGGGATTTCTCTTCCGGCGGGGAGGTGTAAGTTCTCGCATAATTTAGCCGCCAGGCTCTTCGAATTTTTCTTTCCAAAGGGAATTATGTGATCTTTTATCTTCAGAACTCCCCTTTGCAAGTCAAGGGTACAGGCATAACTAGTGAGAAAATCGATGCCGATAATGCACTCATCGCAGATTTCAGCTACGAGGACAACATGGACTGCGCTAAAATTACCCATGCTTATGGTGACTTCCGTTATTCCACAGACAGGGAAGGTTTCTCCGCTGACACTCTGCAGTTGCACACTAGAAGGGTTTAAGGTATGCAAATTCAATTCATTTAGAGTTCGGGGATGCACGATGGTTTTGCAAGCCCCCGTATCGATAATAAGCGGGCATTCGGTGTCGTTTACGTGGCCAGCTACGTAGAGGCTATTGTTGTCGCCGGCCGACCCGATAAAAATTTTGATGGCACTTGAGGCTGTATTACCCGCCAACCCTAGCCTCGACAAGCCAGCGGGCATAGGTTTAAATTGTCCCCTTCGCTTTGGTCCAGCCGGGGGGGCGGCGGCATAAACGTTGAGGCGAACTCTTTCGGCGGTGGCAAAGTTTCTATCGCGCTCAGCGGCTCGTTCCCAGGGTTATACTCAGGCAATGGGGTATCTGCCGGGACGATAGTTCTCGGTGATTCTGTCCCTGTCCGTGTAGCGGGGACTCTGGATTCCGTGCATTTAACCGGAGCGAAACGACTTCCACAGACTGTGGCTCCGTCAGGACCCGTAACATCAATGGCGCGGGGTGTTTTACTTCCTGGCACCACATCGCAAACTACTAGTTCGCCTTTCTGTAATGAAGGAACAAGGTGAGCCGGGTTCGGCCTTTTTATTTCGTCGGCATGCACGAAAAGGTCGCAGCCGTTATCTTCTCTCCGTATAAATCCGTACTGTCTTTGCACGTTGAACCACCTTACCCGGCCCCTGATATTCTTTTCGCGGGGTAGCGGCGTAGCAGGGACGCCTATCCGCGACCCGCCAAAGTTTCGGTTCGTTCTACCCTGTGCTTTCGGAGACGGTGTATTGCTTGTTTTCGTGACTACATTAGTGCTCTTCACGGCGTCGGCATAACTGACTTTTTCCCTTCTTAAAGGAGCTTTAAAGGGTGAGGGGCCTGGCCTATGCTCCATTAGACCAGGCGTACTTAGTTTCCCGATTGCTGGCTATCTGGCCCCCGACTGGCTCGTCTATGTGGTATCGGGGAGTCCGCTACTCTTCCCACGCGTCGACTAATCCGAGTGGCATCCCTACTGGCCTCAATTCTGATGGCTTGGGCCAACGCTGCTTCGAGAGTCTCGGGGAAGGAATCGCGTACTCTTCGCTGTATCTCCGCGTCGGAGATGCCGTCTACAAATTGTCCCAAAGCTATCCGGTTCCGGGCCGCTTCTGGGCAGTCCTGGAAACTCAGATATGTGAGTCGTTGGACGTCTGTAGCAAACTCGCTTAGGGCTTCGTTGGGTCGTTGTAGCCGTCCCCTTAGTTGGATATGGGCAACGGACAATTGATATTCCTCGGAAAATCGTTCTCCGAGGGCCTGACTGAGAGCTCCAAAATTCTCCTTCACAGTATCCGGTAGGGTGTCGTAGAAATTTAGGGCAGTTCCGCGCAAATAAATTGCCAAGTAGAGGGCCCTCAGTCCTGAGTCCCAACAATTAGCCCTGGCTACCGCATCATAATGCCTTCGGTACGCTGCCCATGGTTCTTTACCGCTATACTCCTTAGGCAGGGGTTTCAGGCGGGTTGGCTGCAGTGCGGCGGTATTGTTTACCGACGAGGAGGGAGCAGGCTCGATACGGAATGTAGATTGGGGGTTGCTGGCCGCTATCCTGTTGTGCTCACCCACGGCTGGAGGTGGCAGTGGCGGCCCCGTTGGAGTAGTCGCGGGGCTTGCAGCACTATCAGTGTTTTCTCCGGCTGGGGATGAGATACGCACTCGCGTAGAAGAAATCGGCGGAGCTGCAAAGGTCGTTTGGGCCCCGGTTTCATCAACTAGCCCACTAGGGTTGCCCGCAGCGGTGTCGGGAGCTACAGGGTTTCTAGTAAAACCGGTAGGTCGCGTTGTCTGGTTCAGATGACCTCGCGTTTCGGGAGTACGGTACGACGAGAGTTCATCTATGACCCTTTGTACCACTCCGGCCTGGCTGGCCTCCACTTGAGCCACACGTTCCCTAAGGTCAGTCATTATATTGGTGAGGGTAGCGAATTGCAGACGCTGTTCGGCCATTTGGTTGACTAAAACCTGCAAAAGATTGTCTGGCCCCGGCAGGCTGTGGGCCATGCCGGAATCAGTGGCGGATTCCTCCGCTGCTTTGTTTCCGTCCGCCATGGGGTTGTTTTCCTTCGAAAACTGTCTACCCCACACCTGGCACCACTGTTACCAAATTTGGCCTTTATGCCACTGGTGAGCCGAGCAAATTCGGTTCCGAGAGGGAGACTTACTTTTGCTCCGAATTTATCGGCCACGGATTTAAGAAGAAGCGTCTGGCGGCAGTGAAATTTGGCAACGCCGACTCGACTGCCAGGGACTAGTTGAGCCCAACCCACACTAACTTAATTTCCCCTTCGCCACAATCTCTGGCGCTGCTGCAGCACAACGCACACAGCTTAATTGGCGGCCGACTCTGTGTGCGAGTTTTCTGAGCGACGCGCGGCTACCTTGGAGTGGGCGAAATACACGGCGAAGCGCGTTGCTCGCTGTTTGTTTATCTTTCCGCGGCGGTTTATTTTCGCGTCCTCCGTGCAAGCTCGGGCGTAGAATGCACGGTGAGAGTGCTCAGTGTTGCGAGTGGAGTGCGTGGTCGGGCAAAGTAAGTGTTGCCTTTTCGCGAAACGTTTGTGAGGTGGACTAAGTGGGTGTTTTCCTCGTTTCAGGGGCCACGAAGGATCTACACCTTGGGACAGAGGAATCCGAGGTCACCGGCGCCGTGGGACGGGGAAGCCGGACGGGACACCGAGCGCCGAGGGACCTACGGTCAACCGCCTCTGCAGGTGAGATAAGTGCTTTCGATTCCCTCGGATAATTAGTGTACCGGGAGGTAAACAAAGCTTTGCGGCAGAATTCGCCGGTCGTCGAGCGTGTCCGTGTGTGTGTGCCTGCACGAGTTCTCGAGTGTGGAGCGGGGAAATGTTTCCGCGCTCTGGAATGTTGCGCAGCTCGATGTTGCGGACGAGTGATAGGGCCCCGGGCGGCGGAGTCCCTAGCACAGCTGACAGCGAAGGTCAAGGGCACGGGGCACGGCACTTACCTCGGGCTCGCGGAATTCGCCAGACTTGTCCACGGGGATTATGCTGCTTCGTCCCGCCTGGGAATGGGACCTATCGCTCTGCGGTTCGCGGTCACACGGGGTGAAATGACAACTCCGGGTTGGTCTGTTCTATTCACGACCGCTTTATTCACAGGCTAACGATTTTAACAATTCCTTCACCTCAGACAATTTTTGGTAATTACTAATATTATTTTCTTCAATTTTAGGACGCTTAAGGATGAAACAAACTAGAGGACGGTCCGAAACACACTCTGCCTCGCCACTTTTCCGGCCTCCTTTTTTTTTCTCGTTTTCTCCTCAGGCGCTAGGGGGTCGAGGTACTAAAAATTTCCCTGTAAGTGTCTTATATTAATTAAAATATTCGAATAAAGAGACTAATAATTTTTTCTCCATTGCAGATTTGCAACAGTATGTTTGTTCGTCAGTCTTTGGGGTGATTCTATGAACGTTGGAACACTTGTTAGTTTAATGATGGTCGGTGCGTGGTCTGAAGAGAGATCCAACGTTGTTGTAGCACTAAGTTGATTTTGATTCAGGCCTCTGGAGAGTCCAAAATCTATGATATCTGGCCTTTTCCGTCTGTCGGATGGCCAGTGCGTAGGTTTTCTGCCGGAGATACAGTTAAGGTTGTTTGCATGTATTGACTTTGCAAGCTGCTTGCCTCTCGACGTTGTTATTCTTGACCCCCATAGTGGGGATTTTGCATTGTAGTCCCCAGCTGCTAGAAATCTATTTCCTAGTTGTTTGAAGAATTCGTCGAATTGTTGCTTTTCCAGGTTGTATCTTGGGGGGCAGTAGACTGCTGCTATGTTGATGGGTCCTTCCGTTTCTGTGATGCATATTGCCGTATGCTGGATCTCTTTTGTTTGGGTGGTGCTAATCAGGTGGTGTTTAATCCTATTTTTGATCAGTATTGCTGTACCTCCGCAGGCCTTGTTGCTGGGGTGATCATTTCTGTATAATGTATATCCGAATATCTTGAAGTAATTTTTATCTGTGAGGTGTGTCTCAGCAATTAGCATCACTTCGATTTGGTTGTAGTTTAAGAAATTTTCTAATTCTAGTTTGTGTTTGGGGAGACCGTTGGCATTCCAGTGTGCTATTTTGATTTCTTTCATTTTACTAGTTTAATCAGTATTTCTGTTTGCCTGTTAAGCATATTCTGCATTTGTTGCATGGTTTGCGTGAGTTGATTTAAGTTGTTAGTCAATGTTATCAGAATTTGCATTATGCCGTCGTTTTGATTATTCACGTTCGATTGCTCGTTGTTTCTTACTATACTTGCATATGTAGGTCCTTGTCTGTTGTGTCCGTGAAATGATGTTTGCTCTACTTGGTCTGAGGCTGCGGGTGGAATGCGAGCTGGGGTGGGGAATACATGGGGTTGCTGGAAATTGACGTTTGAGTTGTGCTTATTATTAGCTAATTGTTGCCTTTGGTTGTTTTGAATAGCCATGTATACTGGGCAGCCCCTATAGTTGGCTGTGTGGTTTCCACAACAGTTGCTACATTTTTTGTCTAATGGGTTATTCTTGTTTTTATTGCAGTTTTCAGTTTTGTGGTGTCCACCGCAGGCTACACATACGTTTTTGAGTTTACAGTATGTTTTGGTGTGGCCAAATTCCTGGCAATTTTTACATTGTACAGGCGTTTTTCTCTTGAACGGTTCTTCGATCGTTACCTTTCTGTTTAAGATATAACGTGTTTCGTAAATGGGATGAATCTTGCCTTTGGGGGTTTTGCTACTTTCGGGCGTTAGTTCCACCCGAAACATTGGCTGCGGTTGTTTAAATCGATTTAGTATATTATGCACGTATTTTATTTCAAAGCCTAGATCTTTTAGTTCTTGTTTTATGTCTTCCGTTGGGACTGAGTGGTCGATCCCCTTAATTACTACTCTTAGGCCTTTTTCACTTTTAAGTTGATACGTGTAGAATTGCTGCTGCCTTTTTTCTAGCCAGTTAACAATTTGGCAGTAATCTACCTCCCTCTGCGCTTGGATTTTAGTTTCCCTCAGACGGCCTCTTTTCATTTCTACTATGTAGAAGTGGTCTTTTTTTATTATTGCTTTTAGACTTTTTATTAGTTCGTTATTATTTTCAGTTCTTACGTAAATTGGGGGGGGTTTGGGTGTCGTCGGTGTGTCCGGTTCAACGTTTAGGGCTGCGAATCGATTGCTGGAGGCGGTGCCCGAGGAGCTTGCGCTTTGGGGGTGGGCTTGGGATGCATCTTCGGCATTTATTTGGCCACGTTTACGTTTCCTAGTTACTATTTGAAAGTATCGTTCGATGCCTGCTGGCGCGGTCTCATTTTTGTTTTCACTAACTGCGGGTATTAGGTCAGTGTCCATGTCACCGTTTGCATTTTCCACTAGGGAGTTCATTTCACTTTTGGCATCGGCTTGATTTTTCCGCTTGTCAGCGGTATTACTTCTTCTATCGTCAATTGTGAACATGCGTGAGCTGCTCACTTAGCACTTTTCTGTATTCGCATGCACTTTGATTTTGCACAACTGTTTCTGGGTTATTGCTGATTGATCACTATTGCACTTGCACTGCACTTGATTACGCGACTTATTAAAAATGCGTCCGCTCGCTTTGGCTGCTCGATTGCAACTGCTAAATATTTAAAAACACAACTTAGTCCCTATATATGTATATATAAAAATGAAAGTTTGTTTGTTTGTTTGTTTGTTGCTCAATCACGCCTAAACACTTGCATCTATATTCCTCATTTTTACTCGAAGGTAGTACAAATTCTAACATATAGATAGGCTAATTTTTTGTAGGTTTCAAAATGGCGAATCTAAGATGCCGGCTGAAAATTTTAAATTTGAGGCGATTTGCATGAAAATTGGTACTTGGCGGAATGCGGATTTCAAATCCTTTCTCCAAAGGTAATGGCTAAAAATTCACAGAGAAAATACCCAGAATCGCCAGCAACGAAATGTATACCGATGTGTTCAGTAAGTTTAACATATCACGTTACCAAAAAATCAGCCTTCTAAACCATGCAGTATATGTAAGAGTTATGAGCCTAAATAAGATAATTAGAATCATAATAGTTACATTCATTTTTATTGAGTTTTATATAATACTAGCTGGGTTACCCGGTTTCACCCGGCGTTGGTAAATATTTACTAATTATACACTTCTCAAATGTTCTAGTTTGTTATATCCTAGAAATTGTTTCAACTCATCTTGAATTTCCAAATCTTAATAATATTAAAAATAAGTGACCTTAAAATAATCATTGTACTAATTTTCAATAAAATTTGCTGAAATCGAGAAATTTTGGTCTCCATATTGGATCCGCCATCTTTAAATTTGGAAATTTTGCTAATATTCGAAATTAGTGGCCTCAGAATAATCACTGTACTATTTTTTATTAAAATCCGTTGAAATCGAGACATTTGGTCTCCATATTGGATCCGCCATCTTAGATTTACAAATTTTGCTAATATTCGAAATTAGTAGCCTCAGAATACTCGTTGTACTAATTTTCATTAAAATTCGTTGAAATCGAGACATTTGGTTTCCATATTGGATTCGCCATCTTAAATTTACAAATTTTGTTAATATTCGAAATTAGTAGCCTCAGAATAATCATTGTATTAATATTCATTAAAATCCATTCAAATCGAGACATTTTGGATCTGCCATCTTGGATTTACAAATTTTGATACTATTCGAAATTAGTGGCCCCAGAATAATCATTGCACTAATTTTCATTAAAATCCGTTGAAATCGAGAAATCTTGGTCGCCATATTGGGTCCGCCATATTGGATTTTTAAATGTTGATAACATTCAAAATAAGTGATCTCAAGATAGTCATTGTACTAATTTTCATTAAAATCCATTCAAATAGAGAAATATAGGTCGCCATATTGGATCCGCCATCTTGAATTTCTAAATTTGGACAGCGGGTTTGAAAACAGCATTGCGCAAAATTTTCAGTCGCCATCTTTGATCCGCCATTTTGAAACTCTATGTATTATTATGTAAATTAGCCTATATGTTAAGTTGGAATATGTACTACCTTCGGACAAAAAATGAAAAATATCGATGTACGCGTTTAGGCGCGATTGAGCAACAAACAAACGAATTTTCATTTTTATATATAGGGTATTCAGAGGTGGGAGGGAAATATTGCAGGAGGTGAAAGGTCAGACCGAGACCGCACCGTTCGCCAGTTACAGGGTGATTCGTAAATCAGGATTTTGCCTTATATGGGAACAGCTCTTGTATTTTTATCTTTTTACTACGCATCGCAGCGGCCCCAAACCGATCTCTACTATTTCGAAGCCCTTTCCAAAATGGTCAACACCACCCCTGTCCCCAACCCCTTGGCCACAATCCCCCCTGGATGTTGAAAAAATTAACTTTTATTTCACGAATTTTCACTTTTCACCCCACTTTTCTCCGAAATTCATGTTATTAACATACCTACTTTTTATTTTTTTTAAGTTGCCTATCTAATTGCCTTTCCAAAAAGGTGCAACATGCCCAGGTAGGAAGAGGATACGAAAATTTATTTACAAACATCCTTTTACAGAATATCATGACAATTCGAATTTTTAAGAAATTATACTTAAGTTAACTAAAAAATACATTTTGTTCGCTTAAAAACTAATTACAATTAAAACTTATGTCCTACAAAAGCTCTTGAAAATGTTCTCCGCCAGTTTCTATGCATGCAAGTAGACTTCGTCTTATTTCGCGTTTGAGGTCTATGGTAGCCAGTCTCTCCCGTATTTTCGTGGCTGCAGTCCCAATCCTGGTAACTAATTCTTCTCTGGTGTTGACTGGTCTTGAGTAAACTTCATCTTTCATCATTCTCCATAAGAAAAAGTCGAGTGGAGTAAGGTCCGGTGACGTACTAGGCCAAGGAATCGGTCTGCCTCGTCCAATCCAGCGCTCTGGGTAAAGTTCATTCAACCTTGCCCTAACAATGTTCCCAGTGTACGCAGGTGCTCCGTCGTGCCGTAAATACATTGCGCTTCTGGTGGCCAGGGGGATGTCCTCCAACAGATCCTGAAGGGTATTCTCCAAAAAGTCCGAATATAGCTGACTATTCAGCACTCGGGGCAAGATGAAGGGTCCTATCAACTGGTTGCCGATGATGCCAGCCCAGACATTGACACTAAATCTTTGCTGGAAGGACCGACACCTTGTCCTATGTGGGCTCACATCTGACCAGGTGTGGAGGTTGTGGAAGTTTGTGATGCGATACCGGGTGAATTGCGATTCACCCGTCCACAGAATTCGGTCTAGAAACCTTCTCTTTTCGATGTCAGACTCGAGCAGCCAAGTGCAGAATTGCAATCGTCTTTCGGAATATCCTTCCTGTAGTGCTTGGACCGGGATATGGTGGTATGGATGTAGTCCCTCTCGGTTTACAACGGTCCAAACTCTCCCTGAAGACAATCCTAACCGTCGTGCGACCTGCCTGATGCTTATTTCAGAGCTGTTCCTGACGATGTTGAGGATTTGTTGGTCGGTGTCCGCTGAATCGGCCTATGTTCCTGATCGCGTTTCTGCTCTGGGGGCGGTAACACTTCCGGTTTCTTTTAACCTTCTGACAGTCCTTGAAAATACCCTTCTGTCGGGTACACGCCGATTCGGGAATCTCCTTTGGTATGCTCGTACGGCCTGACTATCATTTCCGTCTACTAAACCGTACACGTAAATTATATCGGCATACTCTTCAACACTGAATTTTGCCACTCTATCTTAATTTTTTCTATTAAACACCCGTTCTTATCGCTTGCTTCTTCAACTGTGGTCAATGTCCTTTCAAACTTACCCATTTTTATACCATAATTCATAGGAGGTATTAGAAACGGAGCATCAGGATGCTTAGGAGTCAATACTGGATATAATAAATTAATAACGCTAATTAACGAGATTACATTTATTATTTTATTACTGTTTTGCTGAAATAATAAAAATGTATTACCTGTGTTTCCTAAGCAAACATTTCCGAACTTGCTGTCATAAAAATTGTTTACTAAACGACTTTTTCCATTATGGTGCAATAAACTAATTAGGTACCTGTGAGGATGTTTTAATTTCAGGACTTTTGCAACCCCTTTCTACCTGGGCATGTTGCACCTTTTTGGAAAGGTAATTAGATAGGCAACTTAAAAAAAAATAAAAAGAAGGTATGTTAATAACATGAATTTCGGAGAAAAGTGAGGCGAAAGGTAAAAAATCGTGAAATAAAAGTTAATTTTCTCAACTTCCAGGGGGGATTGTGGCCAAGGGGTTGGGGAAAGGGGTTGGTGTTGACCTTTTTGGAAAGGGCTTTGAAATAGTGATTTTTTGAGATCAGTTTGTGGTCGCTGCGATGCGTAGAAAAAAAGATAAAAATACAAGAGCGGTTCCCATATAAGGCAAAATCCTGATTTACGAATCACCCTGTAACTGCCGAACGGTGCGAGATCATTAATTAATCATTATTATTCTGATACCACTAATTTTAAATATTAGCGGAATTTCCAAATCCAAGATGGCGGATCTAATATGGTGATCAAAATTTCTCGACTTCACCGAATTTTCATGAAAATTAGTACGGTTTTTTGGGGGCCACTATTTATTTATTTATTGTTCAACATTCATCAAATTCTGATTACTGTAAAATAAGTGTAATTAATTTAAGGAAGGTCAGTTTGAAGCCGATTTTTCAAATTAGGCTTAGACAAATTAAACTCAAAACAGTCTACATGCACGTTTAAGAGACCAGACATTGAGGTAATGGGCTCGTGCATACCATACTTGGTTCGATGATATGGAACGTCTAAAAAATCGTGAGTTCTTAAGGAGCGAAGCGGTACCGAAACCCTGATTGAACTCAGCAACTCGGGAGAGTTAATTGCTCCTTGGAGGATGTCAGAAATGACGAGGAACCTCGAAATATCACGTCTTTTTTGGAGCGAATCTAAAGAAATTAATTTCAGTCTATCCTGGTAAGGAGGTAGATTCATACTATCCAGCCAAGGAAGCCCGCGGAGAGCGAATCTGAGAAATCTACGCTAAACCGCCTCGACTCGGTCAATATGCACTGTATAGAAAGGAGCCCAAACGGGACTAGCATATTCCAGAATGGGTCTGACAAAGGTACAGTAGAGAAGCTTGGTAATGAAGGGATCGTCAAATTCTCTAGACCATCTCTTGATGAAGCCTAAAACAGAGTTTGCCTTGCCAACAATTCAGTTGACGTGGTCCTCAAAGCAAAGTCTAGAGTTGAAAGTTACGCCCAAGTCCTTGGTCTTGTCAAGTCTAGTTAATAAGCTACCACCCAACGAGTAATTATAATGAATGGAAGACCGTTTTCTACAGAACGACATAACTGTTAACATTTAACGGTAAAAGATTGCTCGTGCACCACTTATGAAAAGTGGCTATGTCAGATTGTAAAAGATGGTAGTCAGTCTCTCGAGAAATAATACGGTATATTTTTGCGTCATCTGCGTAACAAAGGATTTTGGAAGCGGAAAGAAGCAGAGAGACGTCGTTAATGTACAGAATGAAAAGGAGCGGGCCAAGTATGCTACCCTGAGGCACACCTGACCAGTTGGTAATTTGAGACGAAAGAACTCCCCGGAAAAGAACCTGCTGTGTACGGTTAGACAGGTACGAATTCAACCATTCGACGAAAGTAGAAGGAAAACCGAGGTTAGGTAATTTAAATAGGAGAATTCTGTGATTGATTTTATCGAAGGCCTTGCTAAAATCGGTGTAAATCCAATCAACCTGACAGCCTGACTCCACTGCAGGGACACAATCATGCATCAACTCCAGCAAATTTGTGGTTGTAGATTTACCTTTGGTGAACCCATGCTGAAAGGAGCCAAGAATACACCTGCAGTGGAAGCGCAACACATCATTCATCAATGCCTCAAAAATCTTAGCAAGATGACATAAGTTGGCAACAGGTCTGTAATTTGATATATCGCCCTTGTTGCCTTTTTAACACGCTTTTATTAGCTTCACTTGTAACTAACTATGTATGTAAGAAAATCTTGGAATCTTAATTTGACCCACTTCCCGGTCTTCGATTAGGATGAAATTTTGCACACGCTCTGAGTTCTGATGACAATACATGACTAGCTAAGAAACGTCATTGCAAATCCAATATGGCGGCCTCCCCAAGATGGCGGACTGGCTGTTTGAAATCCACCCCCATGATATGGGTATCAAATGAAAGGGTTTGCTGTCAGGAAAACGAAAAAAATAGTCGCGTGACTTAAATCCAATATGGCGGACGTCCAAGATGGCAGACAGGCTATTTGAAATGCACCCCCATGATATGGGTATCAAATGAAAGGGTTTGCTGTCAGGAATACGAAACAAATAGTCACGTGACCTAAATCCAACATGACGGACATCCAAGATGGCGGATTGCCTATTTGAAATGCACCCCCATGATATGGGTATTAAACGAAAGGGTTTGCTGAATGGGATACGAAAAAAAATAATCACGTGACCTAAATCCAACATGGCGGCCGTCCCAAAGTGGCGGATTGGCTATTTGAAATGCAGCCCTATGATTTAGGTATGAAATGAAAGGGTTTGTCCAAAAAGAGTAAAGATTACATAAACGCTCCACGCTTTCTTTCATAATAAATCATAATAAATATTCAATAAAGATGATTACCTACTTATAACCATTTCGCATAGGTAATTATTTATCGTTCATCACGAACTGAAATTGTTTATGTTTACCTGCGATCTAATGAAGATTTGGCAAAGGGAAATCTCTTGAGTCATCAAACTAAATGTCCGAATTATTTTGTGATTTTTAGTGCGTCCTAAAAGCGTGTTTTTTTAGATTTTTAAACTATTATTTTTTTTATGTAAAGGAATAATCAGAGAATGTCTCCATAACTTGGGGAAACAGCTGCTTGTCAAGGACAAGTTAAATAAATAACAGAGGATATTGACCAATGACGATCCGCATCTTTTTAGGAAAGAAGCAGGAATGCCGTTTAATTTTGAATATTATCAAAGTTCCTATATCCAAGATGGCGAACCCAATATGGCGACCAACATTTCTTGATTTCAACGGGTTTTAATGAAATTTTCTACAATAATTATGTTAAGGCCATTAATTTTGAATATTATTAAAATTTGGATATTCAAAATTGCGAATCCATTAAGGAGTTTTCGAGTTGAATCAATTTCTAGGATATAACAAACTATAACATTTGAGAAGTGTTTAATTAGTAAGTATTTGCCCAATGCTGGGTGAAACCGGGTAACCCAAGCTAGTATATAATAATAATAATTATTATATAATTATTAATATATATGGGACGTTTCACGCAGAACGGATCACCTGTATACCCAAAATTGGTGTTAATTAATCTTGACGTTCGAGATATCAAAATGTTCGTTTGGACAAGAGCTTTCGAAAAATTGCCGGCGAAATTCAAAATTCAAAATGGTGGCTCCAATATGGCGGCCGGAAGCTGGAACAAAATTGAGTGTACGGCAAAAAAAGCTTGTAGAAAAAAAAATACGCGACCGATCCTGTAGTGTTTTGGCTCAAATTGTAGCTAAAGAACACCCTACAAAAGCTGGTGTGGTTGAATGAAAAAATCTATCATGGCGGTTACAATATGGCGGACGAAATTTTAAAAATCAACTAATTTGCACCAAATTCGGTATGTGGGGGTTTATGGGGTCACTGATTACGAATACGGGGTTGGATTTACAAAATTCAAAATGGCGGATCCAAGATGGCGGCTAAAATTGGCAAAAATTAGCCGATTTTCCCCAAATTCAGTATACGGGGGTTTTAGGGGTTAGGGGTTAGCTGATCACGAATCTGAAGTCAGATTTGCAAAATTCAAAATGGCGAATCCAAGTTGGCAGACAAAATTTCTTAGTTGAAATTACTACTCTTACCACTACCCAGAAGCAACGACGTGGACGTAGTAGTTTTCTGCTCCCTTTGGGGTGCTTGTTTTTAGTGAGTCCCCTTGCCTCTCACTATCGGGGTGCTTGTTTTTAGTGAGTCCCCTTGCCCCTCACTATCGGGGTGCTTATTAATTTTCAAAAATCAACTAATTTAATCGTAATTATAATCAATTCTTGCAAGTGGCTTTTTTGCATCAGAGTATTCTAGTACAGATAGAATTTTATTATTGTCCGGGACGAATCCATGCGCTAGTTGGATTTTTGTAACTCGTGGACAGTTATTAAATCTCTTTTTAAGAAATGAAATGGTTCTTTCATGATCCTTCTTAGTAGATAAGAAAAACGTTATGTTGAATTCTCGTTTATTAACCCAATTAAAAAGGCTCTGAACATTTAAAATTGCTTCATTGTCTGATACTTGTAAGCTCGCTCTTGTAGCTTCTCTTTTAACAATGGCTCCTAGACCATCTGGAGCTCCTTTTCCATGGGCAGTTGCTGAAGTGTGCCACTCAGCATCCACTCCAAAATTTATCTTGTGGTTCATTAGATTAACCATCTGATAACGATTTTTGAAATGCTGTTTGGCACCATCACTGATATAAATAATCTTTTTAACTTTCGGAGTAATTTTGCAGATTTCAGGTACAAGTTTTTTTTGCATCAAGTAAACAGCAGCAGTATCGTAAGTAGTACAGTCAGACATTGATAAACAACTAAAATGTTTTAACTCACCTTCTGCTTTATAATAAACAACAGCAGGAAATATTGAACATTGATCGTTATTATAATGGAATTGCTGGGCAGCATTTTGAGCAACGTAAGCATAATTTTCCGAAAAATCTAATTGAACGAGGACTTCACTAGCTAAAAGGTTATTCTTTTTTTCTTCAATAAACTTAGACTGTTGCTTAGCGATAAAGTGATGAGGTATCAACTTTTCCAATGCAGAAGAAAGAACCTCAATAAAATCTTGTGTTGATAGACACTGTTTTATTAGTGTACATCTGTCGGTTGCTTGCCATGTACTGAAGATAAGTTCACTAATATTATGCTCTTCCATAATATTTTCGACATAGTCTACGAATTTTTGAATTTTTGGACAAAGATTACACTTTTTCATATAACAATTTTGTGTCGGATTCTTACAAAGGACAAAGTTCATACAGTCTTTATAATCTTTTAGAGTACCGTTAGAGATCTTTTCTAAGTTAAGAGCGTCAATCATCGCTTTAAAGTTTTGGTGAATAATACACACACATACATTATGCGTACCAGAAGATCCTGCTAGTGCACACCACTTTGGTTTTAGTTCGGCAAATTTCGTAAGACCAATCGGATGTTCAGGAAAATTCTTTTTAAACTCGTTGTGAAGATTCTTAATATCGTTTAGTAATAATCTTTTTTGTTGCTTTATCTTTTTATCATCAATACGAATAGTAACAGTATCTTTTTTATTGGGCATGATTCTGCTGTTAATATCGTTTTCATAAAAGTCTTGAACTCTTTTACTGGTCTCTGACGGTATAGTTTTTCTAGGTTTTGCGACAGGAGACGTCAAAATCCCATTTGATTTTCTTAACTGTTTGGCTTTACGTGCCTTCCTGTAAGTTGTATCAAATTCCTTGACAATTCTACGTATACTCCATCTTTCAGGCAAAATAGTGAGTATACTCGTACGTAATGGGTCATTCAGTGGAAGAGAATTAAATTTGCTTTTAAGTCCAGTTAAAATATCTTTGAGATCATCAGCTACATTTGAATCCTCTTCCGAGTCAGAAGGAGTCTCACTGTGTAATGCCGAATTACAAGAGTCTTGCGTGGAATCAAGACTCACATCGTTTGCTGAAGATGAGGCACCTAGTGTATCAAAAGATTTCCTGCATGCATCACAAATCAGTGACCATTCTGGAAATTCAGCATATACTTGACGAATTTTTTGAAAGATCTTCCTGAGATTTTTACTATCAGATTCGTGATCAGCGACCCCTAAAACCCCCGTATACTGAGTTTGGGGAAAATCGGCTAATTTTTGACAACTTTAGCCGCCATCTTGGATCCGCCATTTTGAATTTTGTAAATCCAACCCCGCATTCGTAATCAGTGACCCCAAAAACCCCCATATACCGAATTTGGTGCAAATTAGTTGATTTTTAAAATTTCGTCCGCCATATTGGAACCGCCATGTTAGATTTTTTCATTCAACCACACCAGCTTTTGTAGGGTGTTCTTTAGCTACAATTTGAGCTAAAAAACTACAGGATCGGTCGCGTATTTTTTTTTCTACAAGCTTTTTTTGCCGTACACTCAATTTTGTTCCAGCTTCCGGCCGCCATATTGGAGCCGCCATTTTGAATTTTGAATTTCGCCGGCAATTTTTCGAAAGCTCTTGTCCAGACGAACATTTTGATATCTCGAACGTCAAGATTAATTAACACCAATTTTGGGTATGCAGGTGATCCGTTCTGCGTGAAACGTCCCATATATATATATATATATATATATACAGGGTGTCCAAAACCACCCGTCCACCCCTTCTAAATCAGGCAAAACCATTTTTTTCGCCAAGGCTATTACTCCATTTAAGTAAAAAGGATACACTCTATCGACTGGCGCTATTTTCAGCTTCCGATCTCGACTGAAAGTGCATTATTTAGACTGAAAGTATATTTTTTTAAATTGGATGGGTATATTTTGACCTCGAATTCGAATTCCACGATGAAAAATAACAACTTTCATTTGGAACATTTTTCAAAAAAATAACGTTTTCGCCCTCTAAATGACCTTTGAAGTTGTTCAAGCTGGAAGTAGACCTTTAACTCCGGAATTGCAATATTTTACAGCGAATTCACATTCTACGTCATAAGTTGTGCATGCTGGGTTTAAATGGGGACTATATTTCATAACTTAACTATTACAATGACTTCTAGCGCTTATAAAAGAGATGATAATATCTCAATTTGATCTGATGGTGATGCTGGTAAGTCATAGTAATACATTTTTTCGGGAAAGATTTTAGTTTTTTTTAAATTATATTTACAGAAATAAGACCCACGAATATAATAATAATATAAATATTTCAACGTGTGTGTAAACAGCGGCTCAATATTTTTTATAATTAGTTATTTTTGAAAGTGGTATAAGTCCATTTGGAGCAAAAAAAATCTTTTATTTTCTTTGACAATTATGTTAAATAACTTTTGCATAAAAAAAATTAAACAAGTTTATTGTCTTAAAAAAAACATGACCTGAACTCATTAACTTTTACTATTATTTTTTTTGTATATTAAATGAAAGGCTTGGAGGTTCGTTTAATTCAGAGCTTTATTCTAACTAAACTAGCGTGACAAAGTCGTGATCGTGTCGGGCAAAGGACTGACAGAAAAGGAAGTTGAATTCTGTAAACCCACTGAACTCGATTACTCGAAGTGGAGATTTCGCGGGATTTCCGTGTATGCAACATCCCTTCCCCCTAGATGATGTGTAATAATGCTGCTAAGGGAGGCCCTCAAGAATAGTGCTGTCCAGGATATCTTCTCGGTAACGATTCTTCGACTCCGCAACGCATCTCCGTCTAGGCCGCTTATGCACTACCTCCTGTGCTCGTTGAGTCTTTGTAGGTTCATCGACCCTCTCCTTTCCTTCTTCGTGCTCGTCATTTCCAGGATAGAAAGGTATCGAAATTACCGATTTCTTAGTTTCGTCAATGTCTGGTCTTATTTCAACTAGTTGATCTATGTCTCGTTTGTGAATTATGCCGGTTGTAATTTCTTGAACTAAGTAGTTTCTTTTACCTAGCTCCTTCTGTACTCTAGCCAATGTCCATTTGGGTCCTGATGCTCTATAATTCCTCATTCTCACTTTGGCTCCGATTGGAATTTTGCGGATTTTTGAATATTCTGATGCTTTTTCTCTATCGCATCTTGGTTTAAGTGTATCGAGAATTGTCCTTATTGGTCTGTTAAACATAATTTCTGCTGGACTTTTTCCGGTGGTAGATGATGGCGTGCTGTGTTGTTTCAAAAGAAAACGGCACAATTTTATTTCCCAGTCTCCTTCAGCTAGCTTTTTTAGTGATTTTTTGGTAGTTTGTACCATCCTCTCAGCTTGCCCGTTGGCTTGGGGATTGAATGGTGCTGTGAATAGTTGTTTTATACCATTTTTTGTTAGCCATTCGTTTATCTCTTTTGATGCAAATCCGGTTCCGTTGTCATTTACTATAGTTTCTGGTATACCAAATGTACTGAAAACTCTTCGTAGTTCCTGAATTACTGTAGCAGAATTTGTTGATTTAACTTTACGTACCTCCAGCCATTTTGATGTAGAGTCCACTATTATTAAAAAAGTTTGTCCTTCATAAGGTCCAGCGAAGTCAATGTGGATCCTGGTCCAAGGTTTGTTTGGTGCCTTCCATGTTTCCGTTGGAGTTCTTGGTGGAGCATTTTGTACTGGAATGCAGGTATTGCAATTTTTTACCATTTCTTCAATTTCAGAATCAATTTTAGGCCACCAAACATGACTGCGTGCTAGTGCTTTAGTGACTACTATGCCTGGATGGTTAGCGTGTAGGAGTTTTAACGTTGCTTTTCTCAACTTACTTGGCATTATCACTCGAGCTCCCCATAGTAGACAACCTTTGTATTCCGATAATTCATGGCGTTTTTTCCAATAGATATTATATTGCTCTGGTACTTTGTCTGGCCATTTAGATTTAATCCATTTTTTAACTTTTTGGAGATCTGTGTCTTTCGAAGTCTCTTCTGCTATTTTATCTGGTGAAATTTCGATACTGCTGGCATCTTCTATCATGTAAACTTCTTTAAATGTATTTTCTTCCTCGGTTTCAACAGCTGGTTCATTCAGTGGTAAACGTGAAAGTGCGTCTACGTTTGAATTTTTGTTGGCTGGTCTATATTCCAAATCGAATTCATAATTCCTTAGGAAAGTGGCATAGCGTGTTAACTTTGGTGAAATTATTTCTGGTATGTTTTTCTTAGGATTAAAAATTCCTAACAAGGGCTTATGGTCTGTGGTAAGTTTAAATTTTCTTCCAGCTAAATATTGATGAAATTGTTCGACTGTAATTACTAAGGCTAGTGCTTCTCTCTCAAGTTGGGAATAGTTTCGTTGGGTTTTTGTTAGTGTTTTAGAGGTAAAAGTTACTGGATGTTCTGATTTGTCTGGTGCCACATGTGCAAGTATTCCTCCTATTCCGACTGGACTGGCATCTGCAGATACTACTATGGGTTTAGCTTCGTCGTAGTGCCATAGTATAGGTGCTTGGATCAACGATTGTTTTAAATTTTCGAATGCTTTCTGGTGCTGATTTTCCCATCTCCAAGTTGCTGTTTTATCCAGCAATCTGTGAAGTGGTTCAGCAAGTTCTGCTCTATTTTTTATAAATTTGGCATAAAAATTTATTGCTCCAAGGAATGATTGGAGACTTTTTATATCCTGTGGGGCTGGCATATCTATTATTGCTTTTATCTTTGACTTCAGCGGTTTCGTTCCATCCGCCGATATATAATATCCTAAAAATTCCATTGCTGGGACTCCAAAAATGCTTTTTTCCTTGTTGATGTGAAGACCGGCCTCATCTAGTCTTTTCAAAACTAATTCAAGTCTGGAGTCATGTTCAAGTTTGTCTTTACCTTGAATTTTTATGTTATCCAGAAATGCTATTACTCCGGGAATGTCTTGCAGTCTTGATACAATGAATTTTTGAAAAATTCTGGGCGCTACGTTTAATCCATCCAAAAGCACGTTGACTTTGAAAAGTCCTAAGGGTGTACTCAAAGTTAATATTTTGGCAGTTTTTTCATCTACTCTTATTTGCTTATATGCATTTTTTAAATCTATTTGGGAAAATATTGTACCGCCATTTAAAGTAGCTAATGCCTCTTCTAAAGTCGGAATTGGATATTCAGAGTCTCTAATGTGAGGATTTAAGGTGACTTTGTAATCGCCAACAACTCTGATTTGCCCGTTAGATTTTAATACAAAATGTGCTGGTGTGGCCCAGTCCGATTGTATCACTGATGTCAGTTGACCTTGTTCAACCATTTCTGTTAATGCTGCTTTGATTGCTTCATGTCTAGCAAATGGTATTCTCCTAGCTTTCACGAACTTAGGATTGCAGTTTTCTTTTAATTCAATGCTAACCGGCTCACCTTTGTGTCCTGTCCAGCTATAGCTTAAAAGTCCCGGGAATTTTTTTAGCATTTTATTATAATGATCCCGAGTATATTCCTCTATGTTTTGGATTCCTGTTACCATAATATTAAATGATTCGAACCAATTTGCTCCCAATAAATTTGGTCCTGTATTTTCTTCAGTAACAATAATAGGTAATGTCTTTTTTATACCCTTATATTCTACTAGTGCATGTGTTATGCCTCTAGCTTTTATTGGTCGCTGTGCCCATGCTCGAAGAACTGGTCTTCTTTCTGTCCATTCAGGTTCTGAGTTGCCCCAAATTTGTTTGCAAGTAGAGTTTGTTATCATTGACTCTTCCGCACCGTTGTCGACTTCCATGTAAATTTCTGTACCATTAACTTTAACCTTTGTTTTATACTCTGCGCTGGTCTTGAATATAGTTTTTTGTTTCCTGATCGAATGGATGAATGTGTCGTCATCATCTTCGGATTGACTATTGTGGTGTTTGTGTACCTTATTTGTTTTAGTTGATTTAGTTTTTTCTTTTGATTGGTACTTTTTGGTTAAAGGTACGGACACACCAAAAGCGAAGCGAGCGAAGCGGCGCGAATAATTTAAAATTTGGGAACATTCTGTCGCAGTAGACGCTTCGCTCATGTCGCGTTCTATTCGGACACTTCAATTGATTTGTACGGCACCCAAATTTTTTAAATTGTTCGCTTCGCTCGCGTCGCTTTTGGTGTGTCCGTACCTTAAACAAGCGGTTTCGATATGCCCTATTTTACCACAAAAAGAACATTTGGATTTTTTATGGAAACAGTCATTTGGTTCGTGATTATTTTTTCCGCAACGAAAGCATGACCTTTTGTTTTTTCCGGAATCGTTTTTTGATTTTTTATTATTATTTCTATCAGTTTTCTGGACATTTACTGTTTCGCCGTGTTTGATCTGCTTTTGTTGTTTTTCGGTGCTTTCGATACTTGAAGCAATTTCAAGTACCTTTTCTAACGACAGACCTACCTTGTTAGTTGGTGACAGCGTCTCTTCGTGCCTTCTGCACAGGTATCTTTGCATTTCCTCACTTCTTATGCCAGCAACAAATCTATCCCTGATCATAATGTCAAGAGGGAGGTCTTCCCCCTTTTTACCAAATTTGCAGTCCTGAGCCAGTTTACGCAGTTCTTTAATAAATGTTTGAATATCCTCGCCCTCTTTCTGATCCCTCTTCTGGAATTTAACACGAGCTAATAGCTCATTTACTTTTTTGCCAAATTCTTTTTGACATTTTTCGATAATTTCCCCATAAGAAATATCTGCTAACGTACCTGGTGATACAAGATCCTTAACCCTTGCATAAGTTTTAGCTCCCATTCCACTGAACAGGCAGCCTTTCTTCATATCTTCATCTTTGATGAAATTGGCGTTTAACTTGACGAACCATTCAAACCTTTCGATGTAATCCTCCCACGATTCTTCCTTTGGGTTGAATTCCGCTATGTTTCCAATAATAGCCGACATGGCTGGTGGGGTACTTTTAGAATCTTCTTTCTCCAGTCCACCACACTTGTTACCGCAAAATTCCGGAGCATTCACCGCGCGAGTTTTAAGGTTAGGTTTTACTTTCCTTTTCTCGCGTTTTGTTTTAAATTGATTTTACTTAGCACGTGTAAGTAATTTCCTCGTCGCCACTTTTGTATATTAAATGAAAGGCTTGGAGGTTCGTTTAATTCAGAGCTTTATTCTAACTAAACTAGCGTGACAAAGTCGTGATCGTGTCGGGCAAAGGACTGACAGAAAAGGAAGTTGAATTCTGTAAACCCACTGAACTCGATTACTCGAAGTGGAGATTTCGCGGGATTCCCGTGTATGCAACAATTTTTAAGTTGATTCAAACGCAAATCTTTAAATATAAAAGTTCATGAAGAGGACTAATACCACTTTCAAAAACAACTGCTCAAATATTGAGTTGTTCACACCTTACTTTTGTGTTCTTTTGAGTTTTTGATTTTTGACTGAAGACATAATGTAATTCATCTATATAATTTGGTTGACTGAGCTATTCATTGGCCCCGATACGAGTCTTCATTAATATAAAATAAACAATAAAAAGTTGGGCAAACTGTAGACTAATTGCCGCAAAGATTACACTTCGTTGCTATTCTATCCCCGGGCATCCCATTTAATGGCAGTTTAATACAATATAAACTCATTCCATGTCTTCAAGAAATGTTTTATTTGCAGTTGGCAAACAGTATAAATCCAACTTATTTATCAATATCCCGTCCAGGGAGTCCTCGGGGCTTAATAACAGTTTTATGAAACCGAAATCAAGTTGCAAACAGCCACAAACTTTTAGCAGAAGGACGATTTGCGAAAATTTCCTCGGAATATTAATTCCACATAAGGATATTATCTGATCGGAAGTACTCGCATGTATCTTTGGTCCGGGTGCACAGAGGGTACCGGAATGTTTGCGGGGGGCGACTCCTTGGAGAACTTTTCACAATATGATGGAAATCGGATAGAAACTGACTCCCATATTGGGTGTTACTGGTCGCCTAATCTCACTGGACCCTGGCATATTTCTGCGAAATTCCGTCCACAAAAGAATTTACAAACAAGGTTATTGTGGTTGCTGGTGCACTTTGAGGCACTCGGCCTCTATTCAAATGTCCTCGTCCTGTCTTCGGGCGCATTTTGCCTCATTCAGGAGCGGATTAGGCAGCGCTCGAATTTTGTGTAACACGGATCCAGTCAATAGGCAAGAGCTGCTCACTTGTATGCAAAAGGTGATAGAGTTCCAGCAGGATATGTGTGAATGCGGTCACGCCTATCGATGTGTTTGAATGATGATTAGTGTTGGGCTGCTTAGTGGCATTTTAACACTGTTTTCCTCTTTTGTCCATTTTTTGGTGGAAACCCGAAAAACAAATTCTCAATTTGCTATTTACCTTTTATTTACGGATGCTTTTTAATCTGGACAATAGAAACCTTCTTGTGCATTTTATATTTCAGGATTATGCGAAAAATCATTTGGAAAAATTACAGTCAAATTATGTTAATGGATAGTAACAGTAGATACTATGGCCTAAACGTAGGCTTGTCATTAGCATGATTTCACCAAGTTAAAGTTAATATTGATATAACTAAAAACATATACATAATAAGGAAGTGGTGTAAGTAGTCATATTCAGTCACGAGGTTGAAAACAATGCAATTTTTGGAAATTTTGTAAAAAAAAAAACCGAATGTGAGAGTGTTTAAGTTGATATTCTCAATATTAATCAATAAAAAATAATAACGGTTTAGACTGATGATCATTTTGAGAAAAATGTCTTTAATTCTTCTGATTAAGGAATAGTTATAACATGTAGTTTTCCTCAAGATGAGATTTTAAAGAAAACTTCCAGGCTAGTAGTAAGTAGTTTTCGTCAGTATTAAGAGTTGGGCTGTACTTTTATTACAAAAATTAAGTCTTTGAAGTTTTACATAGTTTTACCGCAATTCAACCAAATAAAATCTAGACTGATGTATATATATTAGGGTGCTTTTTTTCGCGACTATTTTTCTTTTCAGTCCCAACTCGAAATTTCGTGGGAAATACCTAAACAAAAATTCCCTGAAAATGGGAGCCCTTAATATTAATATTAAAGTATAAAATACTCGTAAACTTTGATTTTTTTTCCTCAAACCTCTACAGGTCAGAGGCATTTTACGATATAATCTTGGTCAATGATAGGGTTCCTTCAGAATTGAATGCTCTACAAAAGTGTCGATTGCGGTGTAACCCTAACTAACACCAGCAAGGTAGTATGGGTCACTAAACCCAATTTTTCGATGAAATTCTCGTTTTTTCTCTCGAGAGCTACAGAAAAAGTGAATATAACAAACTTGTACGAAATTAAATTTCCTACAAAACAGTTACGAACACCAAATCGCTAACATCGATAAATTTTGAGATATTGGACTTTGAAATTGAGGTAGTGTTTCTAAAATTTAGTTCAATAATCCACACTACCTCAAATTCAAAGCCCAATATCTCAAGAAATATCGATGTTAGGGATTTGGTGTCTATATATACAGGGTATCCAGGAAATAGTGCGCAACGAGATATTGCCATATTCGTTTTAAATCAAATTTAATGTTTCATAAAAACCCAAATATCTCGAAAACGGTGAGGTTTTCACTAAGGTCATATTTTGATATTCTGGTAGGTCATGACCCAAGCTACCATCCCCTTAATTTTGGCGCATTACTTCCTGGACACCCTATATATATATAATATACTAGCTGACCCAGCAGAAGTTGTACTGCCCTTTCCTGTACATTTTCAGTATGCCCTGTGCGTCGACCAATATTTGATCGTGTTTTTTCTTTTCGCATGTTTCTACATATAATACCATTAATATAAGAAAACAGTATTTCCGTTTCATATCCCTAATTAATTTATTGAACAAACTTACACGTTGTTTAATATTAAGTAAACCGTTTTACACTTCACAAATATTGGAAAATTACCCGGTTTCATCCGACGTTGGGTAAATACTTACTAATTAAAGACTTCTCAAATGTCCTAGTTTGTTATATCCTAGAAAGTGATTCAACCCGAAAACCCCTTTATGGATCCGCCATCTTGAATATCCAAATCTTGATAATATTTCAAATTAGTGGCATTAAATAAATCGAGACATTTTGGTCACCGTGTTGGATCCGCCATCTTCAATTTGGAAATTTTGATAACATTAAAATTAGTGGCCTCAGAATAATTATAGTACTAATTTCCATTAAAATCCGTTAAAATCGAAAAATTTTTGGTCACAATCTTGGATTTGGAAATCTCGATAATATTCTAAATTAGTTGCCTCAGAATTACCATTGTACTAATTTTCATTAAAACAATTAAAATCCGTTGTAATCAAGACATTTTAGTCACCATGTTGGATCCGCAATCTTGGATTTGTAAATTGTGATAATATTCAAAATCAGTGACCTTAATACAATAATTGTACTAATTTTCATTAAAATCCGTTGAAATAGAATACGCGCGAACGATCAAACTCGCGAAGTTAAAATAATCGTTAAGTTTTCTGATATTATCCAATTTTCTGCGCAATTTTCTTAACTTTTCTTTCCGCAAAAACCATCTACAAAGTATTAGAAATCTTTTTAAAAAAATGAATGAAATCGGCAAAGTCGTTCTCAAGTTATTGCGTGACCAACAGAAATAGGGGTTCATTTTTATATATACAGATATACATATATTAAATATCTATGATTAAAATGATTTCATATTTAAGATGTTGGGGTGCCTTTTCTCATCAAGGAAAGTTATCTTTACGCTTTGTTCGCACCCGAATGAACTCTGCCATATATACAGACCTGCTGGAGGAATCTCTTATTGCGTATTTAGAAGACAATATGGAAAAAAATTTGATTTATCAACAGGATAACGCCGCTGTGCATTCTTCTGCCGAAACAAGACGATGGTTTAGTGAAAGAAATATTCCTGTAATGGAGTGGCCATCACGTAGTCCGGATTTAAATCCAATGGAGAACATTTGAGGAATCATGGCACGAAGAGTTTACGCAAATGGTGGACAATTTTCTTCGTTATCTCAACTGAAAGCCTATATTTTGAAATGCTGGAATGATATTGATGAACATTTGTTTAAAAAGTTAATAAATTCGATGTCTAACACGTTTTTTCAAGTTATAACTAACAAAGGAGGTAAAACACAATATGTAGAAAATATACAAAAATTTACTTTTCACCAAGCTTTTAAAATAAAGACTATAATATAAAGTGAGTTTATAGAAATTGCGCAGACAAAAGAGACTTTTAATTATATTTATTTTTATTATAAAGTAATTACTTACTTTTATGAATGTTTTATATTATTTAATTAATATTTACCAATGAGGAATTTATGGAATATAATCGGTTTTGAAAAATAAAATGTAGTTTCCTTTAAACATGAATAAAACTGGCTGCGCTTATAGAAATTGCGCACACTGTAATGTAGTCGTTTTATTTATAAGATCTAGTTAATACGAGTAAATAACTTATCAAAATATTTGAATGTGGAAATACAGACTGCAAGAGTCTTGTAAATGATACAAAGCCCAAGACTAAGTTTATTGATGGCAAGACCAACGCCAATCTATCATAGTCTTGGTTTTGGTCTTGTTTTGTTTAACGTCAAACAGTTCAAAAGTTGCAAACTTATTTAAGTTCTATTTTAAACTCTTTACAGACGTTTTTTTCCAATGGATCACTTAATAAACACGAAAAATTAAAATTTTAGCAGAATTAGTTAAAGCAGGATTTGAATATGCGGACCCGTTTTTTTTATATTTCTAATTAAGTATTTTTCTTTTGCTGAGTGCTGCTGATATACATAGTTCGGAAATAGAAAACAATAATAAGAAATAAATCGGTTTGTGTACCATTCAGTTCTAACAAAGAATGATCTAATAGAATTATTAGATTTTCAAAATAGAAGCAACGATTGCAATATTTCAATAAGCTATTTTTTTTTGCAAAAGAATTTGAAATGGCTCAGTGAGGAAAAAACGTAGCGAACAAACACGATTATAGTAATTTTTCTGACCACAAAGGGCCCACGAGCGCCCTTATCAAATAATAGCAAAACCCTTTTAATGGAAGTGTAAAATCCCAAATTGAGTCAACCAAGCTGATTGCTTGGCTGGGTGTAATTCACTTGACGTCTCGTAAGCAAAAGAAGTAGCATTATGCTGACGTCCTCGCCAGGACATGCGCCGGGATGCTGAGCTCCGATTGGGCAAATACATAGGCACATCCCGGATAGGTCACCGATGCTGCAACGAGACTGTGGTCGTCCTATGCAAAACGGGGAAGGGAGCGGGCGTCGTCCCGAGTACTGGGGCTCCGCATAGTTGCACATGGAGGAGAAGTGTACATAAGGTCCTTGAGCTCTTTGTTTTCATTGAAGCAGCACGCTCAAATGAAAATTTGATATATTAGGAATGATTGTCCCAACAAAAAGGGCGAATTCGATTTTATTGCTTCTACTTTCCACAGTTTTAGGTAATCACCGAGAGCTGCTAGCGGGCTCAAAGGATGCGACCTGCCCTCTTGCACTCGCCGAGATTCTGGGGAGCGCCTCCTCGACGGGACTGAGGAATAAATATGGTAAACACAGATAGGAGTTTGGAGAGCGGGCGTTGGCGCATGGGAATGACTCCGGGCTCCTGAGGGAGAGTGGGTAATTTTTTATCGTATTATCATGAGCTCGCTTCGTCGGCATGATTTCAAGGGAGCGAAAATGTTGGAGTGATTTGATGATGATTTAGAGGTGAGTATGTGTAGAGTTTTCGATTTTATCCGCGCCTTACGTATTTGGTGATTAAATAGCCAATTTAATGATAGCTGAATCATATTTAACCTTTCCTTAATATTTTAGGCCAACAATATTGAATGAGTAATCACTGTCGAAAAATTGTAGAAAAAGTAGTATAAGTTCTTCTTCTTCTTCGTCAAGACTTAAGGAACTGCACTGTGATGGCGTCATAAAACTTAATTTATTGAAATATTATTTTTAGATGTATCCTTATTTCTCGATTTGTATGGTACCTACTTGATTTACACGGTTCAGTTTAAAGCGGTTTTAATTAAAAAAAAAAAAAGGAAATTTTAATTCGATTATTTTACACACCTATTATATGTAACTGAATGCATTTTCGCCACGAACTCGATTTATTATTCAAGGAATGGACATTTTAACCCATTAATGCGCAAAACGAGGATTTTGTGCACGCAAGTTCAATTGTACGATTCGAATGGGAAATTGGGGCGATTTTCTTCCAAATTCGTACATAAGGGGTTTTTGGGAATGCTCTTTAGAGAATCTGGCATTTTTTCTGCATAAAAGTTTTAAAAACCCTATTATTTTTCGGTTTTTTTTTAAAAAAAGTGCTGATTTTTTTAGTCATTTTTCTTTTCAAAGTCGATTATCTTGTCGTTGCTACTATTGAATGATCATATAAACACCAGAACTCGCGGTCCGAATATCTAAACGTTTTCAAACCATGGTTTTGAAAGTTTTTTTTTGCTTTGATTTTTGCAAAATGGACATTTTGTACAGTAATGTAATAAAAAATAAAGGATCAACTTTACAAATCATCAAGCATTTCATCATGGTGATATTTTAACAACGAATGACAAAAAGTGTTTATAATAAGCCAAAAAAGACGTGTGAATTTTTTCAGAATTTTTCGAAACATTTTTGGATTTTCAAAAATTTACCAAATCCAAAAAACCAAAAATAGTCCAGAAAATTCGGAAAAAACGTGTATTCTTTGATTAATTTGAAGCATTTTCTGTTCTATAAAGTTTTTTTTTTTGTAAAGTTGATCCTTTTCGTGTAAAAAAATCGCGAAGTTTTTTATTTCTTAGCTGTACAAAGTGACCATTTTGCAAAAATCAAAGGAAAAAAAAACTTTCAAAACCATGGTTTGAGAAAGTTTAGATATTCGGACCGCGATTTTTGGTGGTTATTTGTCATTCAATAGTAGCAACTACAAGATAATCGACTATGAAAAGAAAAATGACCAAAAAAATCACCACTTTTTTGAAAAAATCCGAAAAATAACAGGATTTTTGAAGACGTTAAAGTAATGAGAAGATGTGTAAATAAGTTTTATGTTTTTCAGATTCCATAACATTCGACAATATTTTATTACATATTATAGCCCAATAATGTAAATAAAAAGAAATGAGAATATAAATTCCAAAACAATTACAAATAACTTCTTTAAATATTTATGATGGATCATATCATTTGTACATTTATTTGTTTTTATTATTTGTTGTTTATTATGGAAAATCAGTAATTCATTTTGCTTTTTATTTTAATAATTGAATTCCAAAAGTATGTAATGTAAAACCTGTGCGTCTCTGAATGTTTTATATGAATACTAGAGCATTCATTTTGAGGCTTCGTACTCAGTAGAACCAATCTTCTGTTTATCATAAAATCTTTGCCTCTTTATACGGTTATTAGAGCGTATCTACCACTTTTCTTCATATTCTTTGATTCGATTTACATGGTCTAAAACTTATTTGAACCTATCATTTATCTTAATATGTATGCGGTTTCTCATTTTATATGGTTTCGATTAAGTATTATCTACGTATCTACCATGCAAATTGAGGGATAGGTATAATGGGTTTTGGAAAATCATTAAAGAACCACAACATTTTATATATGGAGCTGTTATTTTTTAAAGTTGTATGAGTTCACCTTCTTGACATATCATTTCAATTTTAACGTGTAGATAGTCTTCATGTAATTTTATAGTTTCATGTAGGGAATCTGACACTGACTTTTCGTGATCTCAAGATCAGGATCAGAAGAAAATATCAGGGTAATTTTTTAAACTTGAAGTAATTGTCATGAAACTTGATACCTTAGGGTTTTTGAGGATACTGATTTCGAATATGTTCACGCAATTTCGAAATTCAAAATGGTCTATCAAATAGGGTGATTCAAACGAGATTCAAGATGACGGATCCAATATGGCGACTGAAAGTAGGTATTAAAGGGATCTGTTCGCTTATTTCGGATGTGTTTTTGGAATTTCGAAATATAAGACAACGGATTAAGTGTAGTCATAAAAATTTCTTTATTTTAAGGGATTTCATCGTAAATGAATACACACCATTTTATCAAATTTTTCGAAAATCTTTTCATAGGAATTTTTAAGGCCAGTGTTTTAAAATTTATTATATTATCAACTGAAGTTGGTGGAAATAATACGGCGACGAGTATTTTTAATTCAAAGGTATTCCGTGAGATTAAGCATTTTCAAGGTTGCCTGAATTTTGCACTTACATACTACTAAAATTCGAAAATTAATGATGGAAAATCTAATATGGCGAGAAACATTTTCAAAATTCAAATTATTATCATAAGAATAGTTTTTGGGATTTTTAAGGTTGTCGATTTAATATTCAATAACCATTTAAAAGTGTTGTGAAGTGTTTTGATAGACAATAATTCTTACCATGATTGGCAAATAAATATTCATTCCATAACGTAAAAATGAAAAATTGAATTTTAATAATAAATAATTAATATATTCGGTGTATTACATTCCAAGTCATCGTTTTGTTTAGGTTTTATTAGAGACTGCATGTTTTCAAATTAAGGATTTTTGATTTTTTTATCCAAACGCTTATAACTTCTAATGAATGATGATATCGATTTAAATCAAGCATTCTTTTCTTTTGCCCTCTGAAATGAATTTTCAGACCAAATTACTTATATATGTGTATATAAATTTCTGAAAGTTATTTTACAAACTCGACACCTTAGATTTTTTTAAAAAAATTCTCAAACATTCTCTGACATAAAAAAAATATTTTTAAGCCCGAATCAACAACTCATTATTTTGATTCATACTTATCAGTGTATTAGTCTCACAGTATTAAGGATTAAATAATGAATATTAAATTGCGTGACCCAGAAAAGAAAGTTATTCTAAACAAATCAAATTTAAATTTTCCGCTATCAATTTTCGCTTAAAAATTTTTATATTTTGAGTTTGAGAATTAAAAAAACCTAACCTAACAGGTACTAATAAAAAGATAAAAAAAATTTATACAAACACTAGGAAAAAATCAGTGAAATCAAAATTGGTCGGGTCAAAAACATGTTGACTTGGAAAAGCGCATTTTATTGAACACTTAACAGTTAAAACACATAAATAAGAGATAGGTGAAAAACTCTTAGGATATGTCAGTGAGTACCGTGTTAACAAAATTAGTTTTTTCGGAATTCTATAAAAATACCCTAACTTAAAACTCAAGGTTAGGAGGCCCGCAGTATATCATTCAATTCTTTCCATCGTATATGTATGGTATTGTTTAAAAGAGCTTTGCTTTTGACTAGAAGAAATAGTGTATTTAAAGTTAGATTCTACGAATCTGCCGAAAAAGCTAATAATAATATTCTGTTAACTTATTGTGGGAAGAGTAAAGTTTTCGGAGTTTCATTAACACTAGAACTACCAAGACCGGTCAAATTGACCGGTACTAAATTTCTTGCTTGAATTAATCAAAAAATATCTCTTAAGAGTAATACCAAAACTTATTAAGGTTAAAAAATGGCGACATATCGCGAACCTATTTCCATTTATAATTATTAATTTAAATGTGAAAGCATATTACTTTAAAGGTGCCAAAAATTATCAAAATTACAAGCTTGAGCGCCGGTAGTTCTAGTGTTAATAATATGCAATTCACAACAAATGTCGTACAACATAAATTCAAAAAAATTTCCGTGAAACTTTTATTGCAGGACAAGTCATTTATCCATATTATCCTTGCACCTGCAAGCGTTTAAGGTTTTGAGAATTGCAACATTTACCCAGGTAATCACAGGTTAAAATTAAGACCTGTAACAGTAGCAAATTTTTACGAGCAAGAGTAACCATTAACTTCTTAAATTACGGTATTATACCTGCGAGAGCTGTGGAATCCAGCCCCTTGGGGGATGTACAGTACAGTGCATACCTTTCATTTCACTTAATATCTGTGAAATCAGGATGATTCTCTCTTCCATTTCTGAGTGGATGATGTGGTATATAAGTTTGTTGTTAAATGAAGTTAAACTTCAGAAAAGTAAGAATTTCAAAATTAGAAAATTATCTTAAATATTATATGGTTGATAATGTTTTGTATGTTGTGATCTGTCATTAATTATGAGGTTAATTAAGATATCAAAAATAGATTATGTACTTATACAATTTCTGTATTGGAATAACACATTCTAAAAATAAGATTGCAGCTGTAGTCAACAGCAAAAGAGGTGCTCAGTATACTACTAATCGGTTTATTATTGGAAAACCCGAACAAAACATAGTTTAAGTCTCCCTCTTCGGCAGCAGAGCAATAGTTCATTACTTAATCCTTCTAATGGTACTAAAGCCGATGAAATCACTTTTGTCTTAAAATTACCCTACAAGCGTATAAGTACCAGAAAGTGAATCCTTAAATCTGCTGGTTGAGGTGTCCGGATTTGAAAATGACTGGAATTCATTAGTGAAAATAGTTCACTATGTCGCAAAGGAAGCTTCTCAACGCTACTAAGCAAGCAAATTTCAAGCGGTCTACCTGTTTGTGATTTCATTCTCTGAATTTTTCATTTTAATCTATGGCTATGGTAGGATTTATTTGCAAATTTGGGTAGCTTTATTTTATTCATTCTAGTACGGTCATCTGAATGCATGAAACGACTTTAAGTAAAATAACATTTAGTTTTTTTGAACAGCATATAAAAAGATATGCGACAAAGTTAAAAATAATGTAAATAGAGCGAAGTGAGAAATAATTGCAATATCTAATCAACCATTTTTGGAATCGGTGCAGGCGAGGCAAGTTTATAAACCTAGAGTAATCTGAATTGGAGTTGGCGTTGGAGTTACACTAAATTTCAAATTCTGTCCTTCATAGGGACCAAATTATTAACTGTCCTAATTGCGCCCTTGGTTTTATTAAACATTAGCCCGAGGATGTAAGTGATCCTTTTATTTTTAAAGTCTTGTATTGCGCTCTTGTGTGTCACATTTTGGAATATTATCCTGTAATGTGTAATATGCTTCTATAATATACAAAAACAGCGAATTGAGTCTGTGCAGAAATGTTTTCTCCACTTCGCTTTTCGTCATCTCCCATGGAGGGATTCCCTAAATCCTCCACCTTACGAAGGGAAGTTAAAACTCTTGGATATGCAATCCCATTTCAAACACAGAGAGTTTGAGGGTGTGATTTTCATGCATAAACTTTTAACTAATGATATACAATATCCCTACCTTCTTAAATTACTTAACATTAATTCATGTCCGCTAATCAGAGGGCGATATTTTCTTTATTCTTACTCTCACAGAACGAATTATTTTTCCTTCAAACCGTTATCGGTTATGTCAAAGAGTTATAACGCCTTTTCTGCTCTCCTTGATTTTCACACTGACAGAGTAATATTAAAAAATTATTATTTAATATTCAAATTAATAATCGCATATACGTATATTATAATGCCTTTCTTGGACTATGTTGGTAAATCTTTTCACTCTTTGTATTCATTAATTTTTATTGAGACAGATGGTCTATTGTACGTACTTTATTGCTATCAATTTAAGTTAAAAGTAAAATGAAAATAAATACAAAAAGCAGATGGTCTTACGTGCAGTATCCAACTGATTTTTAAATAAAGGAATAAATTTACTGTTATGACTGCTTATTCAGTGCAAGCAGCTACGGTAAGTAAATCCTTCAGATAGACCTTATGACCTATCTATTGTTTTCCCCAAAATAGGTACAAAAACCGAATTACCGAAAAAAAAGTAAATAGCCGATTTGGCCAATAATTGCCAAAATTGTGTCTTAATTCACTAAGCCAAGGCAGGTATCACATAAGTGCACTTGACCACAGGCAATCCACACTCGTTGTCTTGCATTTACTTGTAACCACGTGTTATTACCCTAGACACTCCTTGGGGCATTCTTACCTTTTTCGGTCATGCTCAGTTCCGACTAGTCGTGTGTGTGTTCGTCAGGAGAAAACAACCCCTTTTTAGTTCTATATTCGGTTTTCTGGCATGGTGTACGCAGGGCCGGCACTAACACTAGTCAGATTATGCTGCTTTATGTACAGGGTGGGGTGGTTGTCATGTCAACGAATTAGTTCCAAAGTCATTTATCTATGTAAGAAAAACACACCCATCGTACAAAAGTGAGCCTACCCCTTAGGTTTGTATTTAATGCAACTCTCAGAACTGTTGAACGTGCAGTCGGTGGTGGTTATTTGTCCGTTCAGTATCGTTTTGCTGTGTTTGGTGCGTTCCACTAAATTTCAATTACTTGGCAATTTTTTCGAGTTGGCCGAACTGAAACCTGCCAGGAATGTTGGTGATCCTTTATGGCTTAGAAGTGAGCGCTCTCAAGCGCGCGTAATTTAATACAAAATTGCACCTGTGACGAATTGTTTATTTTTCGTGTTGACAAAAGTGTGACTAATAATAAATAGATAGTTGTTGTTTATGCACAATATATTAGTGAGAAATGATGCCACCCACTACAGCACAATCTCCAACTGTCTCATTGAGACCATCTCAGGATAACCCTGTGTCACGGCCTAGGGCGGTGTACAGCATTGACCAAATTTTAGGAAATCAAAGCAGAAGCACCGGTAAGTGATTAGGATCAATTAATTATACTAATTAAGTTAACACGTACAACTGTGTACGGTGATATATTTGGATTTTAGAAATATGAAACAAATTTAAATTAGGTATTTCATTATATTTTTGGCTAAGCTTTTTTATACGTTGATAATTTTTAGTTTAATTTAATTTAGAAAACTATTGTAGAAAACATAATTTGGCAATATCCAAACACGGTATTAAAATAAATCAGAAGTTGGTAATCAGTTTAATACTTATATCTGGTTATTGAAGGTAATATCCGTTATGGTCATGCTCAGTGGAAGTTTAAAAATTGAATTTTTTGATTTTTAAATTTTCTGTAAGCATAATATTTTTGGACAATATGTCTTGAAGGTTGCACTGGAAGAACTTATAGGCATTTAAATTATTCACGCATTTGTCATGTAAAATGATTTTTGCCAAAAGTATTTTTTTTTTTCAATCGGTTCTCAAAACATTTTGAACAATAACTTCACTAAGGCTATTAAAAATAAATAACTATAGTTAGCAAACGATAATTTGTGTAATCAGTTTTGTGAAACGAAACGGGCAACTGGCTTATGAAAGGTTATAATTTTAACTTAGAAGGTCTACTATTTTGTCCCAAATATATATTTTTAAAGAACCATTTTTCACAAAACGAGATAACTTGATAATATCTAATGATTCAAAACTTACTGAAAGATATTTTTTCTAAGGTAAATTTTATGTAATACTCATTTAAATATAATTTTAAAGATTAACAACCATTTCTGAGAATCCTTTAGAAGATTCAGAAAATAAATCGTTAAATCACATTTATTACAAACACTTAAGGGTATTGGGCTACTTTGAATATATTAAAGAATTTGTGATAAACAACAAATAATTAATTGTATGATAGGCTTGCTATAGGATTTTTTATAAATACAGACATACATAGAAAATAGAAAAGAAGGCTTTCAAAGTTCCTACATTTTTATATAAATTGAGTGAATAGTGGGAGACTACATAAGCTAAAGTTAAATATGTATATGTCTGGGGAGGTTCCAAGTGTCACAAATATCAAAATCCCCAACATTCATATTTATAGAACTTCTCCATTAAGACCATTCCATTCCGTATTACACCATCTCTTGAAAAATATTTTGTCGAAGTGCTTGTGATATCCGACACTAAAATATATAAAGGAAAATAAAATGTAAATAATTTATATTAGCTTGCATTCAATAAAATAAAACTCTATTTTTGACAGGAACAGAAGAAGTCTGTTCGGGTTTTGTAAGTGAAATGATGATATAATGGGAATGAGTCCCAAGGAGTATATTAGGAATGTGTTATTTAATTTCCGATTATTTATTACAAATAAAATTACGGTATTCCTCTAAACCGATCTGTCTGAGACCAGGAAGGATGGTTAATTCAAGAATGAACTAAAATAATTAAAAAACTAAAACTAAATGACTATTACTACGGATTTCCAAAATCAAATATGAAAAATGATAATATGTAGTCCTATCTGGATATGTCCTAATTCACGTATACTGCCCAAATTTCGTTACCATAAATAATGATGAATTAGTTTTATATTATACTAAATATTTAGTATAACTACAGTGAGCGCAATTTCTATAAGCGCACGTCTGATTTTCAAGTGAAATGCACAATTCATTGAAATAAAGCGATATAGTACCAAAGTTTCTTTACAGGCACAATTGTTAAAGTTTATAACTATTTATAAAAGCAATTAAGCAATTCCAAATATAAGTAAATGCGTGAATGCAATAGATCAGTCTTTCACAGTTGATCTTAGAGTGCGCAGTTTCTATAAACGCAGTTTCTTTTTTTAGTATTACCAGTTAAACGCAAAGTAATTTTGCAACTTTTTAGGAAACAATTCATGTGAGTTTCATATTTATTTTCCAACTCTAGCTTAATTCTGTATAATTGCTGTTATTTCTTAAGATTTATTGTAATGCCCCGTGGAAAGGTCCTTGACAACGACGATCGCGTTAGAATCCGTGCGTTTAGGGAAACTGGCCTTGGTATAAGAGAAATTGCAAAGAGAATTGGACGTTCAGAATGTGTGGTGCGAAATTTTATTAAAAAGGGCAATCGTAATGGATTATGGGATCATCCAAGAGGGAACACCAAAGTTTCCAAACAAAATATTGGGAACATAAGAGAAGAAATTATGAAAAAAAAGTTAAGTGCAGCTCAAATTATAGCGGAATTACAACTCCCAATTAAAGGAAGAAGAGTTCAACCAATTTTGAAGGACACTACTTATATTAAATATAAGAAACCGGCCAAATCTCTCCAACTGCAACAGCATCATAAATATGTGCGCCTAGATTTTGCTAGAAGCCACATGAACTGGGACGAAAAGTGGCAAAACGTTATTTTTTCTTGCGGAAAACAATTTAATTTAGATAGCCCAAATGGATTGAGTACTTATTGGCATGAATTAAGGGGTTATATACAGTCAGGATTTTTTGAAAATCGATTTTTTTATTATTTTATTTTTGTAATCTACATATATTAAAGTACAGCCACAGAAAATTTCATGTCAATCCGGTGAATATTCTCGAAGTTACACGCATATTTGTAATGACGTGTTCGAGTTTTTGTACTTAATGTAAAATGCTTTTGAAACTTTAAACGCGTTTTTCTCAAAACTGTGTTCTTATAGTCGGTGAGCAAGATTTCTCGGAAACGGCTGAACCGATCAGTTTCAAATTTTAACATAAGCTTCTTAAGTATATTTTTTAGTAATTAATCGAAGCTTTTTGCTCACCGATAAATATTTTCCATTGTATAAACAATTTAGAGCGAAAATTGTTGTTAAAAATCGATTTTTTTTTTTAAGAAGCCGCCATTTTGTCAAAAATTCTTATTTTGCTTATTCCTTCGATTAGTTACGAGATAAAACTATATACTAACAAAATATTTTTGGTTTTTCCATTTTGGATAATCCAGTGTAGAGATATCGTGCACACCGCAAAACGCTTTTTTTTAGAATTGCTCCCGGAGATCAGCTGTAGCAGCTTTTAAAATAATTATTTTTACAAATAAAAAACATTAAAATACACTCAAGAGTTACCATTATACGTGTACAGAATTTTACATTAATAACTTAAAAGATCATCCCAAGAAAAATTCTTGAAAATTCGCCTTTTTTAGGCCTCCTGACTGTATATAACCCCTTAAGGAAGCCCGATTCGCCTCGTCTAAGTAGTAATTTTGGTGTTGGTAGTTTAATGTTATGGGGTGCCTTTTCTTATCAAGGAAAGTTATCTTTACGCTTTGTTCCCACTCGAATGAACTCTGCCATATATACAGACCAGCTGGAGGAATCTCTTATTCCATATTTAAAAGACAATATGGAAAAAGATTTGATTTTTCAACAGGATCACGCCGCTGTGCATTCTTCTGCCGAAACAAGACGATGGTTTAGTGAAAGAAATATTCCTGTAATGGAATGGCCATCACGTAGTCCGGATTTAAATCCAATGGAGAACATTTGGGGAATCATGGCACGAAGGGTTTACGCAAATGGTGGACAATTTTCTTCGTTATCTCGACTGAAAGCCGATACTTTGAAATGCTGGAATGATATTGATGAACATTTGTTTAAAAAGTTAATAAATTCGATGTCTAACAGGTTTTTTCAAGTTATAACTAATAAAGGAGGTAAATAACAATACTTAGAAAATATACAAAAATTTACTTTTCATCAAGCTTTTAAAATAAAGACTATAATATAAAGTGAGTTTATAGAAATTGCGCAGACAAAAGAGACTTTTAATTATATTTATTTTTATTATAAAGTAATTACTTACATTAATGAATGTTTTATATTATTTAATTAATATTTACCAATGGGGAATTTATGCAATATAATCGGTTTTGAAAAATAAAAAGTAGTTTTCTTTAAACATGAATAAAACTGGCTGCGCTTATAGAAATTGCGCACACTGTATGAATTTCAACTCTTGTACTGTAATGTTTAAGAACGCTGAAGTAAGCAATCGAAAATAGAAACTGCATTCTCCAACTCAGGGTTATACTATGTATATTTAAGGTTTCTTTATTGTAAATGCCACAGAAATAGTTAAAACAAACCGTTTAGTATACCTTGAATTTCCTCGTCTGGTAGTATCACTAAGAATTAAAATGGGATTAATCAATCTATACATCTTATTATGTCTTTATAAAATTGGTTATAGCTATAGCTACACATTATATATATATATATATTCTAATTTATATATAGGATATTCTAATTTATAGTATATAAAATTTATACCTAAAGGTCAAAAAGGTGATTATGGGGAAATTGAGTCCGATGGTACACAAATGACGCATTGCAGGTAATTTTTTGCAAAACGGAGTAAGCAAATAAAAACTATGAAATTAATTCTTAGGTATGATTTATTTCATATACATATAATACATAGAGGAAAGGAGTTGGTGTAAACACTACAAAGGAAAAAAAAAATGATCAAACATCAAACCATCCTTAAGATCTAAAGTTTCGCTTCTAGCCTTAAAAATCTATTTGTTATAGTTAATATGGCTAATAATGATTAAGTGGATCAGTTTTTACTATTGAATCAAAAAGCCGGTTACGGAGAAAAAAATATGTATACACAAATTGTTATTTCATTAGGTTTCGGAAGCATTGACCTTAACGGCTGAAAAGATTTTAATGATTTCATTCTCTTGGTAGGCATAACTTATATGAAATTATCAACAACTCCTATGAATAGTATATCAAAAAAAGAGCTTGAAAATGTTTAAAAAATGTATATAGAGTATCGATAAGTAATAGATAAAATTGCATTAAATTTTCAAAATTGTTTCTAAAGTAAATATTGTCCATTTATATTGTATTAATACAATTAAAAATTTTCTGTACATTGAACAGGAAATATATCCAAATTAACATAAATAAGCATGAAATTGTGTACTTATCTGAATACCGCCGTAAAGTGCCGGTACATATCCATATTTCGTGCCCTTTATAAAAAGCTAACATATATAGTAATTATTTTTATCAGAGTCGCATAACTAAATTAGAACAAAGAGATTTGTACAAAATTTCATACAAATTAATCTTAATTTTATAATCTTATTTGACTACCACAAAATGTGTACTTACATTACTCCATATGTGCGAGCAGATTAGTTTAATAAAAGAAAGTAATAATGATACAGAGTTAAAGTTTAATATCTAATCAACGAAAAGAGATCTGTTTGAAAAAGCTTTAAACTTATCCTTATCTAAAATAAACTTATTTGTTGTAAATGTTCTTCCCTTCAATTTTATGCGTCACTTACAGGATACCATATATATTGTTTACTTTGAGAATTGATTTTAAATAATGCTATTGTTCCTCGTCCTTTGTTTTCATAGAGCTGTGAAAACTGAGGTAGATTTTTTATATTTTGACGTCGTTTTATTTATTTAGTCTAGTTTATAATGTGTTTTGTACTAAACGATTTTATTATGTATACAATAACAAAACAGAGAATTGCAAATGCTATGGAAATCCTAAAAGATATGAGGAAATCTATACTAAATAAATTAAATATAAAGAGAGAGAGGGTGAGTTTGTTTATTTATATGGGGTATAAATATATTATTGAGGTAACTTTAAGAATAACTTGAATAATTAATACATTAATAAGAAGCTAATTTTATGGCAGCTGGCCATTTGCTTAAAACTCTGTTCGGTGTGATATACTACTGTGATCAAAAAGTAAAGCCAATTTTAATTTAAATTGCGCGGGTATACAGATTCGCGCAAATCTTCTTGTTTTTAGGTTCGCAGCACAGTCTCCCATATCTGTGCCAGTGCGTCATTTGTTTTGGTTAGTTTCGTTGTATTTTTTGACCAACTAAAAGTAAATTTTTTCGATTTTTACAATGTGTGATGAGCAAAGAAGTTGCATTAAATTTTATTTGGGGAATGAAATTTCTGCTGCAGAAACGTTTAGAATGTTGCAGAAGGCCTTCGGGCGATCAGGTTTTGTCTGAAACTAATATTTACAAGTGGTATAAACAGTTCAAAGAAGGTACAGAAAGCGTTGAAGACAAAAAGCGTCCCGGACGACTATCAACATCAATCAGTGAACAACATGTCAATGAAATCAAAGATCTCGAGACTTTTGCATCAAAAATTCGATGCATGTCGTTCCACAACCACCGTATTCGCCCAATTTATCTCCATGTGACTTCTGGCTATTCTCTAAGCTGAAAAGACCGCTTCGGGGACACCGTTTTGAATCGACTGATGAGATAAAAGAAAACTCGAAGAAGGAACTGAAGGCCATTCCAATCATCGAGTTTCAGAAGTGTATCGAAGATTGGAAAATTCGCTGGCATAGATGTATTGTATCAGGTGGGGACTACTTTGAAGGGGATGATATAGATTTGGAGGAATAAATAAAAATTTTCAAAGTTGTAAACAAATTGACTTTACTTTTTGATCACAGTAGTAAGTTTGAACTGAATTCGATATGTCATGCCTGAAAGAAAATCATAACCACGCCACGCAATAAATAAGCGTTCTGAAAGCCATTCGAAAACATACATACTTATTTCAAATTTCTGTTAAGGATTTACTGAATCTCCATTCGGATTGAGTTAATATACATATTCGAGTTTTTAGCAGATGTGGTTTCCAGAAGGCTGTGTTTCATATTAACATATAAGCAATAAAAAATTCGGTAATATACCTCGGCGAATATCATCGAATCGCTTCATTTTTAGTGCCACATATGAATTTTAAATCTCGCAAGTTTGTGCTAAAGAACAATTATTACTGACAAACTGATTAATTAAATTAATTAAATTCTGACAAACAATGACATAATGTTATTTTAGCCATTATAAATTTTACCTAAAAAAAAAAAAAAAAAGTTGCATTTACCAATTTTCAGATTTCAAAAAGGCCTCTGTGAAATTTTATAATTGACTGAACTATGATTTGTAGTTATAAATAAATTCAAGTACTGTTTATTAATATTATGATTTTTATTATTTAATCATTGGACAGAGAAATATTTATATTTTTGTATAGTAATAACTACTTCTATAATATTTCTTGCTATTTCAGCTTTTACTGACGAAAATAGTTGTAGTAATCACAGACTTTTTTCTGAGTGTGGATTTCAAAATTCACCCACTAAACAAATGTACGTAATTATTTAGTTTAAGGTCCAACTGTTCGATGATTTGGTCATTCTGAATAAGTATATGTATATAGGGCGAGAATTTGCGTCCTTCATATTTTTTTGTAGATCGAAAATTAAATATTTCATTCTCATAGCGATGCCTCCAAACTTAAAAATGTTTTAGCAGTTTAGGGCAAATAGTAGATAGACAATAGGAGTGAAACGCAGTTTTGAAAGCTCAACTTCTTAGCTGTGCCTTCTAAAATGTTTTGAAATTGCATACCATAGGGCAATTTAGGGTAAATAGTAGATAATCAACAGGAGTGAAATGCATTTTTGAAAGCTCAACTTCCTAGCAATGTCTCCTGAAAATCTTTTGAAATTGCATACATAGCGTAAATAAATTATTTTTTGTTGACAAATAAGGGGTTTTCTTACTCCCTCTGTAATCTGAAGTGCACTTCTTCATTATACAACATATCCCAAGGTCAAGGTCAAGATCATCGGAGAGTTGGACCTTAAAGTAAATAATTACCAAAATGTACGTCGAATTTATATTCGATGATTACCTAATAACATTTTATATTTTCTTTTAAACTCCCACTCAGTGGGTTTTGTTGAGTTTTTGTATATGTCAGATACTTTATCTCACTCATGCTGGAGCCACACTAATGGTAAACGTCAACGCCATTAAAAACGGCAACAAAATTAATGCGATAACGAGATCGCCACACTACAAATTCAACGTTAATGCCCATCATCACCAACAAAAATGGCGTTAAATATGACATGGTTCAGTTTGAAATATTTCAAGGAATTCAATCACTTTTTCATTTGACCAATTCATAGTCACAGAATACTCAACCGTAGTTATCGTCGATCAACTGTCATGACTGTCACTCACTCCGGTCAGAAAACAAATACGGCGCACAATGAACAAACGTCAGTGTAGCCACGCAAGCAGTAATTATCGCGTTGAATCTTTTTGATGTGCCAAAAAAGACCGCCACCCGAGTTATCGCCTAACGTCAAACGGCATTAAGAATGTCGTTGAAAAATTATCTCGTTGAGTCGTGGCTACACTTATGTTTAACGTCCATTAACGCGATAATCAACGACACTTGCCGTTAGTGTGGTCCCAGCATCAGGAGTTTACCACGAATGAAACGACATTCATATCATTAAAGTGGGTCCGTCCTTTAAAGATCTTTTTCCACTGCTCCGCAATCAAGTAAAAACGATGTGTATGTACTATAATCTTTTTACTCTGGAACAGTAAAAAAACTGTCCAAAAGCGTTCCGTAGTTTTATCGGAATAAATACCTTCATTTAATATTTATTTATTACTAGCTGCCCCGGCAGACGTTGTATTGCGCTTTCTGCTACATTTTCATTATGCCATGTGCATTGACCAATATTTGATTCTTTCTTTTCGCATGTTTCTACATATAATACCATTAATATAAGAAAACAGTATTTCCGTTTCATATCCCTAATTAATTTATTGAACAAACTTACACGTTGTTTAATATTAAGTAAACCGTTTTACACTTCACAAATATTGGAAAATTACCCGGTTTCACCCGGCGTTGGGTAAATACTTACTAATTAAAGACTTCTCAAATGTTCGTTTGTTATGTCCTAGAAATTGATTCAACCCGAAAACCCCTTTATGGATCCGTCATCTTGAATATCCAAATCTTGATAATATTAAACATTAGTGGCATTAACACAATTATTATAGCAAAAATTAAATCCCGTTGAAATCGAGAAATTTTTTTTATATATTGGGTCCGCCATCTTGGATCTAGAAACTTTGATAATTCGATAATGATCAAAATTAGTGGCACCACAAAAAATCGTAGTAATTTTCATGAAAATCTGTTCAAGTCGAGAAATTTGCATCACCATATTGGATCCGCCATCTTGGATTTGGAAATTTTGATAATATTTAAAATTAGTTAAATCAGAATAATCATTGTATTCATTTTCATTAAAATCTGTTGAAATCGAGACATTATGGTCTCTCTATTGGACCCGCCATCTTGGATTTACAAAATTTTAATAATATTCGAAATTAGTGGCCTCAGAATAATCATTCTACCAATTTTCATTAAAATCCGTCCAAATCGAGACATTTTGGTCGCCGTATTGGATCCGCTATCTTGAATTTGGAAATTTTGATAACATTAAGATTAGTGGCCTCAGAATAATTATAGTACTAATTTCCATTAAAATCCGTGGAAATTGAGAAATTCTTGGTCACCATCTTGGATTTCGAAATCTCGATAATATTCTAAATTAGTTGCCTCAGAATAACCATTGTACTAATTTTCATTAAAATCTGTTGTAATTGAGACATTTTAATCGCCATGTTGGATCCGCCATCTTGGATTTGGAAATTGTGGTAATATTCTAAATTACCCCCGATTCTGGATCAAAATTAAGAGCTCTTAGCGTCTTAACTATTATCAAAAATCCTTTTAAGGGAATTAATATGCTACCATATTATTGAACAAACATTAGAAATACACTGATTTCTTATAATTTGTGAATTCTTCTACAAAAAGAGGTCCATCTCTTGAGTTAAAGGTATTTTTCAAAACAATTAAGAGGTTAAGAGTTCTTAACTTTTCTGTAGAATTAGGGGGTTAGTCCAGTAAGAATAATCATTGTACAAATTTTCATTAAAATCCGTTTAAATCGAGAAATTTTGTTTGCCATTCTGGATTCGCCATCTTGAATTTGTAAATTTTGATAATATTCTAAATCAGTGACTTCAAAACAATAATTGTACTAATTTCCATTAAAATCTGTTGAAATCGAGAACGCGCGAACTGCCAGACTCGCGAAGTTAAAATAGTCGTTAAGTTTCCTGAAATTATCCAATTTTCTACGCAATTTTCTTAACTTTTCTTTCCGTAACAGCCTTCTACAAAGTATTAGACAACTTTAAAAAAAAAAAATTAATTAAATCGGTAAAGTCGTTCTCAAGTTATTGCATGACCAACGGAAACAGGGGTTCATTTATATATAGATAGAAAAATGTTGTTTTTAGATTTTTTCAGGCAATTTTTTAAATTTTTCTCTCCGTAAGAACCATCCTCGTACTTCAAGGAATATTATAAAAAAAGAATTAGCGAAATCGGTTCAGCTGTTCTCGAGATTTGCGCTGAGCAACACATTCAGCGATTCATTTTTATATTATAGATATTTAACTATTATTATTTAAATTAAAAGTTATTAAATGTTCCATTTCAACTTTATTATAATATATATATTACGTTTATTTCACCATGAAAGTAATGCGGTACTATTCCTGTATTTTTGCATATTTTTTACAATATCTCTCTAAGTAAAGACTGCCCAATCATTTTTTATTGTATTTCGAAAGACGAATCCAATGACATCCCATTCGCTGGGGTTAGTGTAACAATTTTTTGTTTTTTGATTTTCTTCATTTCTAGTGTTGTTGTACGCCTTTACACCTAATTTCATCTCAAAAGATGCAAAACTGAGAGAGTAATAGAGGATGGATGGATGAAAGGACATAGCGAAACTATAACGATTCTACCGAGTCCTGAACATGATCTAGTTAATTATACCTTTCAAAGGATATACATATACACATACAAACTCTCCTGAACTAAAATGATCAATCTTCTTTAAACAAATATAATTAATAAAAATATTCAACGTCGTTAATCAGCAGTTCTGTTCAAACTTTTGCGTCACAACTAAATTATTATTATCGAAATATGAACTATCTTTTCGGAAAGTATCGAGAAAAAAATATACCTCATTTTTATAAATAATTTGGGTGGATATAATCCTTTAAACAGATGTGGAAAAATCGAAATGGATCTATCTATCTAAACTAAATCCATGTTCTGCAAATAACAGCGTTTGCTTGCCAACAATTTTAAGAACAACATGAGCATAACTTGATATGCTCAACCATTTGAGTTTAATTCAGATTCTTTTGTAGACAACCGCAACATGCCCCACGTGATGCAAAATCTTTTGTGCTTTTACATGTCTCGCCTGAATCGAATTCATGTGATAATTGGTTATTAAAATGGGTTTTTCGACATTCAGAGCAATCAAAACATTTATCAGCACAAAAAGGTGAATTTCGTGTGCCAGCTATGTTCGGACTTTGATCTATTTTTATTAGATCAGTGTGGGTCGGCAGATAACGTCCCTGTTATCGTTACAGCGAGTCCTTTGAATTTGTGTTCCTGTTAGAAAAATTTAATCCGTCAACAAATCATATGAATTTATCTATGGGCGGTTATTTTTCACCACAAAAAAAAAAAAAAAAATCTCCTGTGTACATTTATGTACGCGCATTATGACTGTTAATTTGAAAGAGATTGGAATCATGAGGGCGGATGTATATAGAAGAAATTTTGAATGTCTGGTGATTACTATTCTTTTTAAAGCTTATATCTGCATTACCATTTATAGTTCATATTTGTCTGTGCGGCGAATATTTTAATGGGCATGAACGCGGGTGCCTATGTAGAAAATTAACATGCACATTCAAATAGTCTTTAAGAAGCGTAAGGTCATTACCAGTGTATATGTGAACACTTACCAATTCTAGCGAATCAACTGAAGTAAATGAATACTTTCCATTTGTCTTGACTTAGGTATTCTAATTACTTGATAAATGCCGTTGTATAATTTAATATATAAATATTCTCATAAAATGTTTGCATTTTCCTATATACACCACATTTTTATTGGCTTAATTTTTTGTCTTACTTCATAGTATTGATCTTTATATTACTTTCATTATGTTAAAGATAAAAAGAAAAAGAAAAACAAAAAGAAAAACAAAAAGAAAAAACAAAAAATATATAAAAAATAATATTTACTTAAATTCAGGACTTCATAAAAATGTACTTAATATGGGAATGACAAGTTTGAGTATGGAACGTATGCTGTCTCTAATTAAAAAATTCTTTGTACTTGTAACCCTCTTTGAATACAATTTTTAACACTGGGTTTACGGGACGCGTTATTTTGACGCATTTCGAATTTCATTGGGAAAATTACAAAAACCGATCGCATTTTTCTTTTACCTCTTGTACTGACAATTTTATCCATTTAACGAGGGAAATATATATTGAAGTTTATTCTTTTCAAAAGTTTTGAAAAATTGATATTCTCTATGTGGTATAGCTATCTCTACGGATATGCGTCAATTTAACGCGATCGTAATGTAAGCATAAATGTTAGTAAATTGGTTTCACTCATATAAGACAAAGTTCTTTCATAATGTAAATGTTAATTGTAAATACATATATACAATACACCAGCGATACCTTGATTCCGTTGTCTCAACTGAAATAAACCCGATAAGCATTAGAAGAAAGAACGAAATGCAGAATGTGAATTGCAGTCATATTGTGAAGACGTTTTGGAAGTTTTAGTTGCTCTTAGTTCATATCCTATCCTATTCTGAGTCCGAGAATGAGACCTGATAAATTGGATATTCTAGAAAAAACAGGAGCAATAACATCTGCACAAAGTGTACAAAGATTGTTTACAGAAAGTGTAAAAATTGAGTATTTGAGTAAAAGATGGGCGGTATAAATGTAGAACATTGAAATAATGTAAATAATAATAAAAAATGTACTGGAATATTATTGAATAATATAAACTTTATATTAATATGTATATATCTTATATTTTAATTTTTAATTTTTTAGCTGTTTTTTTTTTTTTTTTTTTTAACAAAATGTATGTTTTCGTTCATGGGTCAAATTGACGCGTGTCCGTAGAGGTAGGTATATAATAAATATCCGTAAACTTAGTGTTTAACGAATACTGTGTTGACGAAATAAGCAGGTATTCAAATGCTGCGTAAGTCGACTGTATAATAAGTGTAGAAGCCGTGCACAACACTTGATACAAAATGTAGCTACCCCGAAGAGGTTTTCTGGCGGCGAACCCTTTTTATAATTCTGCGAACTCTGTCGACATGATATTAACAACCAACTGTCGAGTGCGTCCTTACCACTATAATCAAAAGGTAATGAGCCTAAAATTAGATGCAACCAAAATATTTCAACAATAACACAGCACGACTCCAAATCATTTATGAAATATTAAATTTGAAGATTCTTGAACTGTGGCAAATGCGACGTCTCGACAAAGGACCCACAGCTACACGGGCTGAACTATCGCCGTGTAGCTGTAGCAGTAAGATACTTAAGCGCTACCCTGATGTGCAACACCAGCACCAGTGCAAATCGGATGAATGCGATATGCCGGGTAATTGTTGACCCCACCTTAGTTTACGCAATTCTCGTACACACACTGATTTACGTAGTTATTGGACATTGCGCCCGAGCGCATGGGGCGTCCAAGCCGAGCACGAAGGGGTGACAGACGAGACAATTGCCATTAATTCATTATACATGCATTGTAAATTTTCAATTTCCTGGACGCATTTATATCCAGTTTATTTGGTGTCCATGTTATTATTCCATGTCTATCGGACGTTAATGAAATCTGCATATAGAGAACGCTCAATGCCCATTACAAAGCTGTTGGCTAAAGCTAATTTGCGCGACACAGATTATTCCTCACTCTCGCGAAGGGTGTGCATATTTGGTCTGAGCCATTCACGAACTGTAATTTTGGAATATTTCCTACTAAAGCGATTCGCTGTGTATCTGAAGTCTATTAAGGTTGATCGGTGGATAGTTGAGAGTAATCACATATCACAGCTGCAGATTGTGGTTAACTTTAATAGACTGCCTTTGTATAAATTGTTGCTTCTTTTTCACTCTCAACATCTTGAAAAATTAACAAAATTTCTGTTAACAACAATGTCTAACTCCGTCAAAATGTCTGTTTCTCAATTAAAACGAATTATAAACCTGAACTGATTTTGAATCAAACAATTTTACGGCATTCTTTTTTTTATTTATTTTTAAAACGGTTTAATTTTCGGTAATTTATGGTAATTCTACATATTTACAAAGTTTTGTTTGTACAAGTAATGCAGAGAAATTTTCCTCGTTATTTTTTTTATAATTTTTTGTTAAAACAAAATTTTTTACTCAGGTTATTTATTGGATACACCACATATCTCTTGATTCTGTTTTTAAGTAAGTGGCATTTCAAGAACAGCTTATATTGTTTCCAAGAATTACTTATTTTGTACATAGAATTTATGAAATTGTTTGCAATCATGGGTTTACTACTATGGACTCAATTTTTCCCTATTTAACCAACAATTATATAAATAGATTATGTTTGTACTCACACCTGTATTTTGGTTTTACGTTATTTAGTAGGGATTCGAAATAAAATTTTATATTTTATTGGTCCAATAATGGATACTGGACCAGTTTGTCAAATCTTTTAGAGAAATAGGTAGAAAGGTAGATAAATGGATGATGGAAAATATTTGAGCGACATATTACCGAATTCAATTTGGGTAACCATAAATGTTGTGCCGAGCCACTATCGGTAGTGGGCCACTACCGATTATTTCTACAGTATAAGTGAGGTATTTTATTTCCAAGACCGATTACATAAATAATGTTTTGGTTTCAAACTTACATTATAATGTTTTGTTTTTTTTCCATTAATTTTCATTAATGTTCTACGATATTCTATTTATTTTTGAATTTAAACACTTTTGATGCTGAATATATCGACCCTATATAAAAAAAAAAAACGAATCAAAAGCCAAATTCTCTTATTCAGTTGAAAGGTAAGAACGAAGGAAAAAATTAGGCTTAGTTTTAGAAAGAGGCAGAATATGTGAAACCGGTGAAAAATCCAAAATTAAAAAAAGTGAACTTTGCGTAAATGTTTGTTTAATACAAATTATTATTTATGTAGCGTCATATATTTTGTTCAATTCGTTTAACTTTCAGTGTCAAATTTATAATAATAATAAATATAATAACGAATTAAAGAAAGAGTAAAAATGTGATGTAATTCAAATTTAAAAATATTACTTATACTGTATGTCGCAAAGGAAGCACAGTAGTAAATCAGTAGAGTGAACTGCGATTCCTTTGGAATTTAATCTGTATTTTATCTTTGGTGCAACTCGTGTTTTACTTGCATATTGACTAATGATGATAATTATGAGTTACTTTTTGAACTTAAAGATTAAAATGTGGCAATTTATTATTTTTAATTGTAGTTTTTTCTGCATTTTTTTCAAATAATGTACTTTTCCTGCACTATTTGTTATATTTAAATTGTTCTTTAATTGTTTTAATTATATATTATATATCTTATAAAGTTATTTTGCTTTCTTTAGTTAAAAGAAAATATTTTTAAATTTCGTTTTAGAACCCTCCTATCCACAACTAGACCTAGTGCTACGATGTAGTGCAGAGAGAATGCAAGTGCAGAATATTTATTCCAAATATCATAAAAGCTGTACCCAATTTACTCCAGTAATTTTGTCGGAGGCTTATGAAAACCGATTAAGTGATCCTTCAGGGTCAACGATACATGAAAACTCTCTACGAGGAAGTGCAGTTCATACAGGTACAACGCGAAAACGTTTTAGCTAAAAAAATATTATTTGTTTTTACTTTATTATGGATTTGACTCCAGGGATTTTTAAACAAAACTGTCATGTTGTGATATTTTTTTCCCAAAAGTATATTTAAGAAATACTTATTTCGAAATTTAAATTCTTGATTAGGTTTTCCAAAATATATGTTCTCTGCAGAATGTTTAAAAGACTTTAAAACATATAAAATTAATAAATATTGCACTAACAAACACAAATATTTGATATAATTTTGTACTTAGGTGACATTTATCAAATTTGTGAAGAAACCTATAAATTGATGGAAATTGAAATATGATGAAAACGTATAGTACTGCGTTCAGGATTGAGTGCTTGAGAAAATAATGAAAGAGTTTAAAAAAGATTAAATTGGAATAGATAAAACTCATACAACAAAAATCAACCGTACATACTTTTTAAAATCGAAAACTAAGCTGGGTTGGAAAAGTCAGGTAATTTATAATAGCCAAATCCCTGAAATATCTGTTCCTTGTTTTTACCACAAAAAATTATTAATGGATTGAATGAAGGCTGATTTAACTGAAATTTCCCTTTGCGTCTGTCATTATCGTCTGGTTTTTTTTGTCTTTTTATTGCTCTGCATTATTTATGTATGTGTAGACAAATGTTTTATAAAGTCCATAGAACTGGTAATCGCGCGTGTAGCTGTGGGACTCGCGGGAAGCTGATGCTAGCAGTTTGGGACCGTGACAGTTTGAGACCGTGAGAAGTCACGTGGCGATCAATGTGATATAGTAACATATAGTAAATGCTGGTAACTTAAATGATGTTAACTAATATCTTAATATACATATATGTATGTATAATCGTTGGTGCATCTGTTAGTAATCGTGTAACTTCTGAACGACTTGGCCGATTGAAGTCATATTCCCGCAATATATTTGTTTTGTCCAGACGATGGTTCATAGCTATGGATCCGATAAATGGCACAATCAAGTTATTTCACATTTACACAAATTTGAAGCGGCTTTCATGAAAATTGGTACCTAGTGATTTTGGGGAATGCTGACTTCAAATCCGCTGTTGAAATTTAGACATTCAAGGTGGCGGATCCAAAATGGCGATAAAGTTACTCGAATTAATCGGATTTTAATGAAAATTAGTACAATGGTTATTTTGAGGCCACTAATTTTCAATATTTTCAAAATGGCGGATGCAATTTGGCAACAAACATTTTTCGTCTCCAACGGTTTTTAATGATGAGTATTTTGAAAATTATTCAAATTTGTAAATTCAGGATGACGTATTCATAAAGGGGTTTTACAGTTGAAAAAATTTCTAGAACATACCAAACTAGAGCATTTGAGAAGTGTTTAATTAAAAAGTATTTACGCAATACCGGGTGAAACCGGGTAACTCAGCTAATCTGGAGTCTGCATACATTTGTTATTTTTTTTTATTTATTTTTACTTTGGTTTTCTGGATCATATCTTCCAAGTTGAATTTAACAGGATATCATATAGCCAATGATAACAGGAACACTAAGACAAAGCCAACAACACCTCATTGCTCAAAATTCCAAGATTTGTTTAGGAGTTACGAAGGAACAGATGAACGTAAATATTAACATAAACTGCTAAAATCATTACCCTTCCTTTGCTTTGCCATAGTCAGGAAAAAATAAATTACAACGTAAACGGCATATATCGTTACGTATGGACAGAATTATACATATGTTATAGTACACAAATTAGCATTAATGCCATTATTTTATCAGAAACAATTTATCCAAACAAGTTATTACGGCTACAACACTATTCGTTTTGGCAATAGCAAGAAAATCTAATAATCAGACAAGTATTTTCTCTTTTCTTGCAAAAGTTGCGCAGACTGCTATACAAATGGTAAAATGTGTAGAAAAATGTGGGTCTCTTAGCCTTGGTTAATTTTTCAAGTTTTTGTATTATTGCGCATTTGATATTGTTGTATTGCAGTTGTTCTGCGATTTTTCCACACATTTCTTTTTTGATCTGATATATCGAAAATCGGTTGGCAGTGTTATGAATTCATTAAAGTAAAATCGAATTGGTTAATGAATAAACTATAACTATTGAATTCAATGTTTTTAATGTGAGGAAGAATTAATTTTATGAAAGCAAAAATTAATTTATTATTATTATTAACTTATGCAGACATTTCACAATGTTTTTTTTCAGGGCACAGGAGGTTGCAAGTGGCACTTTTGGCTTTTTGCTACGTATTACAATAAAAAACCTAGAAAAATATTGTGCCTAGGACCCTTTTAGATAACTTTATGTATTGTAAAATTTTACACGAGCATCATATTCTGTAGGATTGTTTCTATATTTTTGGTGAAACCTCACATCTAAATGTAGTCGATTCAATTAATAATTTCAGGCGCTAAACGAACGTTTCTTTTAGCATTCCTTATTTCTGTTTACCAACTCACATATTTTATATAATTTTGTTTTCGATTTATAACGAAAGTAATTTCTTTTTTCAGAGCAAGAGTCGATTCCACCAAGGGAGGAATCACCAGTTCTTACTGAAAATGGCATGGACGGTGAAAATGATGAAGAAATATCGGGAAATGCGAGTAATGGACATGATCAGCACGACATGGAAAGGCCTAGAAAAGTAAGAAGGTAATGTAATGTAATGTTTATTTAATTGAGTCTTAAATGTACCGTTTTCCAAGAAAGAATAAACTTATGAAAACTTAAATAAAATGAAATAAAACTAAATTTTAAAAATCAAATGAATGTTAAAATACAAATTCGTAAAAAAACAAACATTTTTATGAATTCGAAAAAATTATGAATCTATTCTATACATATAGTAATTACAGTATATCAAGGGCACGAATCTAAACTGCGACGTTCGCATTGGTGTTTCGATGCTGTTACCAACTGAGCTAACGTGGTCATTTCATGTTGCCTGTGAATAATCTCGACGTGAACTGTGATCAATCTTACATTATATATATCATACAATACAAGAACAAGGTTAGGTTAAGTTGTAGTGGTTGCCCAACGGCACACTTAGGACCCAAAGGGCCAATTGTGATACCACATGGAGCTATTTCGAAATAACTAACCAGCGAACCACTTCGTGCCTTCGATGAAGTATTCAATGTCCCTGATCTTCTTTGAACTCCGACAAATCATCAAAGAAAGATGCACCCAGACACATTGTGCAAACATTGCTAATGCCGGGCATTGACAGAGGAAGTGGGTTACGCTCTCTTCCTCCTCCTCATTGTGATAATTTCTGCAGCAGTCGTTGAAGGTTACGCCGAGTCTGCTGGCATGTTTGCCCATAATGCCATTTTTCAATTATCTCCCGATAGAATAGCATTATGAGATGATTTTTCTCTTTTTTAATTTAAAGTGCACACTTTGGCGTATATGGAAAAAAAACTAAAAAGTTCTGATGACCTTCATTTGACTTTGAAAATTGGCTTCAAAGTTGACGATTTTTAGAAAAAAATTATATTTTTGGATGTAGAAATTACATCAATCTTCCCTTTTATTTTACTTCTGGCTGAAATTCCTCGGGAGGAGTCTTAGAACTAGAGAAGATCGATAAAAGTTATTCGAAGATCACGCGGAGGTCATTTGAAGGTCATTTTCGAGAGGACTACCACGAAATCTTTTTTTCGCAGTCCGACCGGGAAAAGGATTGTAGATTCGGTCCTTGGATACTCAGGTTGGGCTACAGCCTCAATGATTACCAGTGGTGGCCAGTCTAGGATCATCCAGAGGCCAATTTAAGGTCAATAGGTGGGAATAATCACGAAATCACCTTTTTCGCAGTCTGACCGGGAAAATGAGTGTGGATGCAGCTCTTGGATGCTCAGGTCGAGTTACAGCCTCAAGGATTATGGGTACTGGCCAGTCTAGGGTCATCCAGAGGTCATTTGAAGGTCATTTAAAGGGTCATTTGGTGGGAATCACCACGAAATCACTTTTTTTCTGCAGTCTGACCGGGAAAAGGGTTGTAGATCCAGTCTCTGGATGCTCAGGTCTAGTTATAGCCTCCAGGATTATCGGTAGTGGTCAGTCTAGGGTCATTCAGAGGTCATTTGAGGGTCATTCAGGTTCATTTCAAGGGAATCACCATGAAATCGCCTTTTTTCGCAGTCTGACTAGGAAGTGGATAGTAGATCCAGTTCTTGAATACTCAGATAATCCTTGAGTCTATAGCTAGACCTAAGCATTCAAGTACTGGATCTACACTCCCTTTCCTGCTCAAACTGCGGGTTAAAAGCGACTTCGGGGTGATTCGCTTGATTATGACCTTCAAATGACCTCTTGGTGACCCTAGACTGGCCAGTACCCATAATCATTGAGACTATAACTCGACCTGAGCATCCAAGAGCTAGATCTACACTCATTTTCCCGGTCAGACTGCGAAAAAGGTGATTTCGTGATTATTCCCACCAAATGACCCTGGACCTGGACTGGCCTATACCGATAATCCTTGAGGCTATAACGTGACCTGAGTATCCAAGGACTGAATCTACAATCCTTTTCCTGGTCAGACTGCGAAAAAAGTGATTTCGTGGTAGTCCTCTCGAAAATGACCTTCAAATGACCTCCGCGTGATCTTCGAATGATCTTTATACATCTGCTCTAGTTCTAAGACTCCTCCCGAGGAATTAAAGCCAGAAATAAAATAAAAGGGAAGATTGATTTAGTTTCTACATCCAAAAATATCAATTTTTTCTAAAAAGCTTCAACTTTGAAAGCAATTTTCAAGGTCAAATGAAGGTCATCAGAACTTTTTAGTTTTTTTTCCATATACGCCAAAGTGTGCACTTTAAGTTTAAAAAAAAAATCATCTCAATAGCATTATTTTATTGGGAGATAATTGAAAAATGGAAAAAATTCGTCCAAATATATCATAGTGTGGCGCCCCTATATGTTGGATGACATCCCCTTTTAGGTAGGGTTGTCACCAGCGTGGCAAGCTTATCTGCCCTATTGTTGCCAGGGACGCCGCTATATCCTGGTAACCAAATTCTGCTAATTTTGAACTCCTCCGCTAACTGATTAAGCAGAGAGCGTCAGTGTGCAACGACTCTTGAGGTCGTGTACCCACCCGTGAGTGACTTAATTGCAGCTTGGCGGTCAGTAAAGATAGAAGTTCCTTTAGAAGATGACATGTTCTCTTGCAGCCATGCTAGAGCTTCCATGATAGCCATTACCTCCGGCTGAATGATACTGCAGTGGTCTGGCAGTCGAAATGATATTTGGAGGCCTAGTTGTTCAGAGTTATCCCCTCCAACCTTGCCTTCCAACTTCCAACCATCGGTGAATATCTGCACTGAATTTACTTCGCTAAAGAGCCCCCCTCCAGTCTTGCCTCGCCGGAATGAGTCGAATCCAGGAGCACGAGTGCTAGGGATTCTTGAATATCCGTAGTCCACGCTTATCCAGGGGTATGTAGAGTTGAGCTTAGTGGCGGTGGAGGCTGCTGTTTGCTTGCCGAAGAGTTCCATCGGTAGGAGATAGAGGATGACATTCAGGGCATTGGTCGGGGTTGTGAGTTGAGTACCCATGATCAAGATGGAAGACATTCTTTGGACCCTCTCCAGCATATTCTGGTGGCATGCTCTCTCTAGGTCGGGCCACCACACACGTGATCAGAGCACGAAGAGCCAGTGGACAATGAGTGGTTCTTAGCCCCATCTTTTGCCAAACGCATTCTTGCATGAATAGAAGGCTATTGTGGGCTCACGTACTCGCTTTGTAACGTTGGCTCCCCAATTCAGCTTCCTGTCTGTAACGAGACTAAGATATTTAAACTCGTCCAAGAGTCTCTGCCGGCGAGTGGTGTATTAAGGTACTAGTTCCCTATAGAATAGGAAAAAAATAAACATTTAAACCTTATTTTTTCTCTAAGCTCCTTTATTATAAATCTAACTACAACTGTTTTTATTTGAATATTTAAATCTTGAAGTTGACAAAAAAAATTGTTTTTCTTTTTTTAGTACTTTATTATCATTTTTGAGAGCCCTCTATATATAGGACTCTCAAAAATGAGCAGTCCAAAAAAAGATGGTTCCATGGCGGACACTCAATCTCAGAAACGGCAAGTCCAAAACAAAAAAAAAAAGCATGTTAAAAAGGAAGATGTTTTATAAGGCAATTCACCACAATTAGTAAAGAAAATCGGTAAACAAAAAAAAAAAAAAATGGGGGTGTGTGAAAAAAAAAATTTGAAAAAATCGCATTCTTTTTCGCTTTGTTCGGTTTGCAAATATGTATTTTATCAACTTTTTTCGTAATTTCCTGGTGAATTGCCCTACAAAAGACCTTAACAAAAAAATGCTATAAGGTTTATTAAAATCGGTTCAGCCAATCCGGAGATTGACTGTCCGCCGTTTTGAAAAACGTAGTTTAGAGAAAAACGTGTTTAAAGTTTTTTACGATATATTTATGTGTGTATATTCAAAAATGCGCGCGCACTAAAACTGCTGTAGTTCTTCGATTTTTTCGAATTGCTTTGTAAAAATTTAGCAGATGATTTACGAAGGTATATGGAATCATAAAATGCGAAAAAACAAAAATCGATTTTTTGGAAAAATTTGAGGGAACTAGTACCTTAAAGGAGGGAATCTTATATTTCCTAGAAAATAGTACCAATTCCGTTTTGTTCGGGTTAACGATCAAGCCACTCTTCAAACTCCATTAAATGAGCTTAGTTAGCAATCACCGCCGATAGCGTATTCAGGTACTTTCCTGAGACTGTAATGACAATATCATCTGAGATCCAGGAGCAGGCCGTTCAAGGTCAGGGTCTACAGAAGCGGTAACAGTACCCCTCCTTGGTGGGTTCCCTTGCACACATTTTTGCTAATGGAAGATGTCCCGAAACTTGAGCTGATAATACTGCCACGCAGCATCTGATTTATCAGCCCAATGATCGGTTCGTCCAGATCAGACACTCATCGCCGCCGCAATCACCTTCGGTCTGGCTCTCTCTATAGTCTATACGGTCAACAACGGGGAGCGTATGTTCTAGGAATCCCTTATACATGTCCTAGTTTTTTTTTTTTGTTTTGTTCATGTAAGGTGAATGTAAGGTTTCTGTATTTCAATTTCGAACTCAGTGTACCGGTGGTCGGACGCTGAGAGGTCATTGGATACTCTCCAATTCCTACTGGCGTGGGCATCCTGCTCAGTGACAAGGGTAACGTCAAGATCTCCTCGCCTCACCGCATTGATAAATGTGGGTTTATCTCCCACATTGCAAATCCAGACTGCAATCACTCCTTTCATTTACGTCCGTGGTTCCCCAGTTCGTATGATGCGCGTTGTGGTTGCGATAATCGAGTCGTAGCCGGAACGGATCCCTTGTGCTCCATGAGCGGACAAGTGACTCCTCATTGAGTATTACTACCACTTGTCTCAGCTTGACTCTGGCCTCGTTAACTTGGGCAACCTTCCAATCGTGGGTGGGGTAATCGGGGTAAATGGGGCCGTACGGGTTGCTGAAAACCATAACCGCCCAGATGAGGTGATTCCTTGCTGCTTCGCTGAAAGATCTGGTGTATTGAGGGGGGTTATAATAGGCGGACTGGCTTTTGACTTCTTTGAGGAAGAATGCTCTGCTCGTTCTGCGAGCGTTGTCTTTGGGGTGCCGTGTCCTTTGCTTTGTCCTGTGCTGGCCAACAACCTTCCTAGCCCAAACTAGAGGGGATTTCTCATTCTCCAAAAGCTCCGTTTCCGAGATAGCGCCAAGCCTGTCGATAATCATGAAGGCCGCCCGCTTTTCTCGGTAGGTCGCTGCAGAAGGGCTATCGCGCTGCGTGGGGTGGCAAGAGATGAACTTGGATTTCCCAATAGGCGCTTTGGCACCGTTTGGTCCGGGGGCTTAGAAGACGATGACGAACTACCACGCGCAATCGTGGCCGACGTTGGACGAACCACAGTGCTGCATCCTGGCTTAGAGCCGGACTCCGCAGACTGTGACCTCGGAGAAGGAGATGCCGGTATTGCCTTGGAGTTGGCAGCACCGGTGCTGACCAGCTAAAGCTAGAGCATTTGAGGGGACGGTGCCCGCTAACGTCGATGACGTCCTTTGACTCCCGTGCCTTGGTCGTGACGGTCGAGCGTTGCTCTGTCCGAGGCAGGTGTAGGATTCAAGAAAAAAGCAACTGGTTCTTACGACCACTTTCGCGACGAGACGCTACTCGTGGTCTAGGCTAGAAAATAAGGGGAAAGAGAACTCACCCATGCTGCACCTCTTACATGGGAAGTCCAGACTACGACCTGAGGTGGACAGGTAGCAGGAAGGCTCCATACAAATACAGCCCGATGTAACCCTTGGCTGCAAACGACCCAATAGGCACGGATCGCGTTACACCCTGAGTCATGGTGGGTACTTTTAATAAGAGTCTCCTTTTCTCCGCCTGACCACCATTAGTCAGCACTCCCAGCAAAGACATATATTACTGGGAACCTACTTCCAGCCGCCCCTGCGTGGAGTATATAGTCGCAGTTTCGGTACATGCACACAGATACAGCACATTAACGCAGTGTTACATGTTATTCCCCCTGTGCTCATGTGTGGATCCCCATGTGTACCTGACGGCTGAAAGCTATACAAGAACAAACATGACACTTTTTCAATTACTGGAACTAAACTTTACACCAAATGTTCAATACATAAAACATATAAAATCAAACTTAATTACTACATATAAAATATACAAAAACAAATAAAATATTATTGTATTCAATTATTTCACATTCTGATATCCTCACTGTTCAAAATTTTAGGGCTTTGAGATAAAGAGATAATAAATAAATCTATTTTATTGTTACAGATCTAGGACAACTTTTACAACGTTTCAACTTCATCAGTTGGAACGAGCATTCGAGAAAACACAATACCCGGACGTTTTTACGCGGGAGGATTTAGCAATGAGACTGGAGCTCAGCGAAGCTAGAGTTCAAGTAAGTATAAAATATTGTGGCAGAAATGTACTGTATTTATTTAAATATTGAGTACTTATAGTCAAAATATGAAGCTTGGTATATGGTACAAGTTTAATATTTTCATTTCAGTCTTTCAATAATACTTTTAAAAAAAATAATGAGTACAGCATATTATAAGTTATATGAAAATATTTTATTTTGCGATATTAGTAGCATTATAAAGTTATATTTAGGTTTATTTCAATAAATTTTCTTCAAGTCCTTATTATTATTTGAATATTCAAACTGATTAGACGAAAATTGGTGAAGTTAAAGACGGTTTCAAAAGCGGGAATCATAAATTATTGATAGCATCTGCACGTTAAACTTTTTCAGGATAAGATTGTTTTTTTTTTTTCTGAATGGTGAAATACGTTGTATATGAAGGATACACATTTTCCAACAGTATCGGATCCCTGCAGGTAGCAGTATACCGACTAAAACACCTCCCTTGATTGATATAGTCTGCGCTTACTTACTTACTGTCATTATAAATTTTTTTAAATATTCAATTAGCTAGACTTAGACTCCAAACGAATCGAGATTTTATCTGGGGCTCACTCTACATCTAAGCCTCTGACACCTTTAAACTGACTGATAGGGCACACTTTAAGAATCATTTTTACTAATTCGACCGAATAGATGCGATAAATATCTGAGCCTCTTTACCTCTTTCGGAGTTGAGTTCTTTTTTAAAGAAAACTTACATCTTTACCCTCCCTATATCAGGAGTATAGACGTGTTGTGAGGGTATCTCCGCTACCTGATAAAACTAATAAAAATATAATAACGATAGCAAACATAATGCTCGCGCAAAGGGCTAAAGGAAAGAACAGGCTGGAGGGTTGTGTAATATTGTAAACCAGTTAAATCTTGAAGCTGAGTGTACCAAATCCAAAAATAATTGCTACATTACACGCGTTGGACATGACTCACTTGAATGTTTCTATTCATGTTTCGCTAAAAAAAAGGGATTGTAGGTACATTAAGGCGACAAGGGTACTTCAGATACGCTGGTTGAGGAGGGTTTACAGAAAGGACAACTTGATTTTTTTATTGAATTCATTGATCTGAGCGAACAAAAGATCGGCTCAAGTCAAAATTTCTCAACTTTCAGAAGATTAACTAGTCGCCGTACGAGGATATACTCGCGCCGTTAGAGCGGATTTGGACTTTGCCCAGGATATTCGCCGAAATTTGGTACATGCATCCAATGGTTGCGTTCAGAGTTGGCGTTTAATAGATTTCGTGTTTAATAATAATAATTTTGTTCAATTAGCGCTCGTTATAATGTGATTTTCAACGGGAATAATTGCGCGAAGTTTTATCTCGACCATACTGCCGTAGAAATAGCTGGCACACAATGGCCCGGATATCCGTTCACTAAATTAACTCATTTAAATTCAAATTAAGCAATTTTGCCTTTTGTAGTCCTCACTGTACTACGAATGTTTCCTCGCTGATTGAAAAATCCTGAGTAGTACAAATTGTTGCTAATTGTCATTGCGCCAACAGTGATTAAAATTTTGTTGTGCAACTGCTTGCGGAATAGTGTGCTCCATTTATCCGTAGTAGCATCGCGACGGATGCGCTTTACTGCGCTACGCAGAAGGAAGGCTTAGTGCCATCCGGGAGCACACTAGTGCACAGTGAGTGCCCTAATTGTACCGCATAATATCAACAACATTTACATGACAATGCAAACATTACAAATTCATTAGCATACATAATTTTCGGGTAGTGACAGCCACCCCGTTCTAATACTCTTCAAATGTCCACCGCTCCGACGAGTTCCGCATTTCGTCGATGACGACGATGATGACGGAGCCGCCAATTAATTTTTTATACTCTCGATGGGATTACGCTTGTTCCCTCGAAAACGGTCATGTTGCAATTTAGAGAACACTTAATACCTGCATTGTGAAGGTAACGCATGATCCCGGCTTAAGGGCGAGTGTGCAGGCTCGAACCGCGCGCTTTGTATCACGGACATTTGCTCCCTGGTGCACCCCTCCGCAGCGGCGATGGGTAAGCGGGTTCCTGCAACATTAATCGCTTTTAATGCGCGCTCAACGGCAACACAATATGCCGTGAACATCTTTATTAGGTGGTTCTACCTTGATGGACTCATCCCTCACTAAATTTCCCTTAATTGAAATGTAATCAGGAAATTGAGCGGTTGATCTGCGATCGGAGACCCAAATGTTAACGGTGGGAATCTTCCAAAGCAATTAGCTTAGAAAGATATATTTACTAGTGTAAAAAACACTAAGGGATAGTAGGTATATTTCCTCCTTTAATGATTTTTAATTATTTAGTTCCTTCCTAAAATAGGAAATTCAAAGGTATAATTTGAAACTATTGTGGCTGCTAACATGTTGGTAGATATTTTGAAGGTGTTTATTTCTTTGATTTGCAGTGTTGTTTTTCAGCTATTACAATGAAGTTACTAAGACTTTAAATTAAGATGACATTTGTGTTGAAAAGGACTCATTATATCAAGAAAAATATTGAAGATCTAAGTACATATATTTAATTGTATTTCATGCTAGACCAACCGTATGATAAATTGTTTACATTTTAAATGTCAACATATTTAATAATCAAATCCATTAGCAAGTTGTCACTGAAACAGCAACGATATAATCATTCCTATGTAAAATTGTTACTATGTGGCTTCATAATTAATTTTGCTACATATTACTATATAATTTAATCTTAACATCTAAATAAATAGCATATTTGTATATTAGTTATTTGTCACTTGTAAGATTGGTAAAATACGAGTATAATAATTGAGTGGCAGTGATTAAGTAGTATACTGTATTATTTTATGTATTTTGCATCGAATAATATCGGGGTTAAGCGTCGTAAGCAGATATTTTTTCCGGAAGTATTACGTTTCTATGATAAACTATATAAGCAAAGTAGCTGTGCTGCATATGAAATAAAATTAAAAATTGAAATTTTTTTATTCTTCGGGCCTGTGTGAATACTTAATAACTATGACTTTGACAGATGCTGAATAAATTTTGGCAATTCAGTTCATTTCCAATTCGTCAAACATATTCATCGATCGATAATAAAAAAATTGGCTTAATTTTACTTGTTATTTGCTTAGTCTAAATATTAGTCATTTGATATTACGTATAATGAAGAAGTAGTAAAAAATTTCTTTAAAATGTAATCATTAGAAAATTGATTTGCGTGATTCAAAAAAATTAGCCAGTGATTTAATTTTAATCACAATCCACTCAGATCCTTAAAATCAAATATTTTGTCTTGATATAAGACCTAAGCCTAATTCGGTTTGTCTTCATTGCAAAAAATGTTTTTACAGCAATTAAGAATTGGCTGCATTTTGACCCAGTAGAAGATTGTTACACGTAATTAAAAAAATTTACATTTGTCAATCTAATATAGGTCACCCTTTGTACTAAGGCAAAATTTCGCTGTAACTCGAACTGAATATTAGTTTTTTTTCTTATTTTAATTGGGAAATTATATTGACTGCTAATACAGTGCTAATAAATATAGCAGTAATTCCATAATAAGTACTCCCTTTTAGTAGATCTTACTGAACTTTAGTGTACGAAAAAATTCCCAAGTTTCGATTCATCATATTGTTTGTGAGAGCCTCAAATTCTGTCTGGAAATGCAATTGAAACGAAGTAAACATATTTGTTTCTAACTTCAGAGATAATTTTATTATAGCAATCAACAAAAACGCTTATTTTGTAAATATTGAACAAAGGGTCTAGCTGTGTAAGCGTGACGAATGTACCCCCAATAGGAACCTGTAGTGTTGCATACACCGTCATGTAGGGCAGGTGACTGGTAAGCAATATAAGTATATTTTTCGTCCCGAAATTGCCGCGCCCTTGACATATATAAAAAAAAATTGTCCGAAGCCTACTTTTTTTTAAACTCGTATACTTAATAAACTACTGAATATGAGAAAGTAAAACCAAACATTTTTCTGAAAATTTTATCCGTTACATATGTCTGTGTAATGTGTATATAAATTCACGTTTTAACGTTCACGTTTAACATACCTAGAACTTTTTGAATACAGCTTAATCCATGGGGCCTATTATACCATATAATTATACAGGGTGTCCCAAAAAAGACTGTCAAGCGGTGGTCCAGAGATAGAGCACCCCCTGGGGCACCCGAATAACCCCCATGTATGTTCTACGATTTTTCGTAGTTTACGAGTTATGAATTTTTTTTTAATTTTTCACTTATTTTCGAGTTGCAAGACAATTATCGTCATACTGAAGTGAATAATTGATATAAATTCTCAATTCTTTTTTCATTATTTAGCTAAATATTGTGGCATCCCAGCATAAAGATAATCTGCCTCAAAACCCATACCATTACGGCATAAAATAAAATAGTTTTTACATAACAGGAAAAAGATAACCAGTACCAATACTTTCAAGGGCATTTTAAAAAAAAAAAGTGAGTTCTTTCGTCATGTTCTAATTAGTACAAACTCAACACTGAAATTTTTTGTAAAAAAAAGCAAATTTTGAACGAATTCAAATTCTTTGGTTTTTAGACTTGATACACGTGATTTCGATTTTTAAGTATGATGCCACAGAGATAGCTCAATAAAATTTACAGGGTAAATAGCTGATGAAATGGAGAAGTTTTTAAAATACTTTTGGATTAAGAAAGCTATATGACTTTTTTTTTAAAATGCCCTTGAAAGTATTGGTACTGGTTATCTTTTTCCTGTTATGTAAAAACTCTTTAATTTTATGCCGTAATGGTATGGGTTTTGAGGCAGATTATCTTTATGCTGGAATGCCACAATATTAAGCTAAATAATGAAAAAAGAATTGAGAATTTATATCAATTATTCACTTCAGTATGACGATAATTGTCTTGCAACTCGAAAATAAGTGAAAAATTAAAAAAAAACTCATAACTCGTAAACTACGAAAAATCGTAGAACATACATGGGGGTTATTCGGGTGCCCCAGGGGGTGTTCTATCTCTGGACCACCGCTTGACAGGACACCCTGTATACTTATGTACATTTCAATTTGTTTATATGTTGTATCTTTAGATTTTGATGAGACTTGACATACAACTAAATGATATGTAGAGCAATATTTTGTATTTTCTTCGAATCGGCAATCAAAAGCAAGTTATAGAAAAAAAAATTAAATTTTTTATTGAAAATTTATATACCGGATATTTATATAACGGATAAAATGTAAAAAATCGGATAATTTTTTTTTATATATCTCAAGCACGCGGCAATTTCAAGACGAAAAATAGACTTATAATGACTATCAGTCACCTGCCCTAAATGATGGTGTATGCAATAATATAAGTTCCCATTGGAGGCAGATTCGTCATGCTAACACGACTTGACCCTTTACATTCCTTTCTTATTTCGTCGTGTAAATTGAATGTAACCCTTTCATGTTTTTATGAAGACCATAAAGGACATTTTATGCTTAATTAAACAACACCAGACGTGGTGACAAATTCCCATGGTTTTATTACCGTGAAAGGCATAGACGCTTGGCTCCTTTGATTTTTCTATTAAGTTAAATGGATTTTTTTGTTTACATGTTAGCGCGTTTGCCTAATTCATCAAAGAGCCCCAGACGACGCAAGAGTACGCAAGCAGTTGGGCGTACCATTAGCTTCCTAAGTCTATGCAACCAAAGCCGGCGGCTTCCTGCGATTTGGATGGCTTGCGGAAACGAATTGAATCATCGAAAAATCATAGCAGGAATACGCTCGTGCTGCTTTTGCACCACTTCTTTGTAATTGCTGTAATTCAAACGCGAATGGTTCTTCACAATTGATATCAACCCCAAACATTCATACAACAAATTCCGAACTTCCATCGCACTCCGTGAGAATTAAATGGCGGCTTGCTACTCATGTTGTGACTTTCGTTCAACTCTTATTTTTCGAGGGTTAGTGGCTCATGGAGGAAGATCGGGGGAGGTTTTAATTGAGACAGCAAGCTTGAAAGCGTTACGGCTGGCCTAATTGGAACTGCGATTAAGTCGCGTTCGAAAATACCATATACATTAGACTGTTTTTTTTTTTTGCGACTATTTTTTTTTTTCAGTCCCACCTCGAAATTTTGTGAGAAATACCTAAACAAAAATTCCCTGAAAATTGGGGCCCTTAATATTAATATTAAATGCTCGACCAAGGCGTATAAAGATTTCCCATATAAAATACACGTAAACTTTGATTTTTTTTCTTTAAAACTCTACAGCTCAGAGGCATTTTATCGTATAATCTTGGTCAATGATAGAGTTTCTTCAGAATTGAATGCTCTACAAAAGTGTCTATTGCGGCGTAACCCTAACTCCCACCAGCAAGGTAGTACGGGTCACTAACAGAATCTTTTCATGAAATTATGGTTTTTTTTTTTTTTTGCTACAAAAGCTACAGAAAAAATGTAAATGGCAAACTAGTAGGAAATTCAATTTCCTCCAAAAAGTTCTCGAACATCAAATCGGTAACGTCGATATTTCTTGAGATATTGGGCTTTGAAGTTGAGGTAGTGTGCAATTTTCATGGATTATTGAGCTAAATTGTAGAAAACCTACCTCAACTTCAAAGTCCAATATCTCAAAATTTATCGATGTTAGCGATTTGGTGTTCGTAACTGTTTTGTAGGGAATTTAATTTCGTACAAGTTTGTTATATTATGTTCACTTTTTCTGTAGCTCTTGTTATTTACGAGATAGGGGTAAAAAAACGAGAATTTCATCGAAAAATTGGGTTTAGTGACCCATACTACCTTGCTGGTGGCAGTTAGGGTTACACCGCAATAGACACTTTTGTAGAGCATTCAATTCTGAAGGAACCCTATCATTGACCAAGATTATACCGTAAAATGCCTCTGAGCTGTAGAGTTTTGAAGAAAAAAATCAAAGTTTACGTGTATTTTATATGGGAAATCTTTATACGCCTTGGTCAAGCACTTAATATTAATATTAAGGGCTCCAATTTTCAGGGAATTTTTACTTAGGTATTTCCCTCAACATTTCGAGGTGGAACTGACAAAAAAAAAAAATCGCGAAAAAAAGCACCCTAATATACATATTACATTTTCCTGAATTAATGCAGGAATTTTGAGCAATCTCTCCCCAGGACACCTGGACAGCTGCACCCAACAGAGGCAAAGGCAAAAACAGGTCGTAGACATTCACCCAATCAGCCAAGCATTACTGCAGACAATAGTGGCCAATCGGAAATGTATTTCTCAAATTCATTCAGGCAAAGCTGGAGCGCTGAGGCTCCATCCGTCGTCTATTCGCATTTTCATAAAGCAACAAGGACACAAGGCATCCTGGAACGTGCCATCCTACACATGGAAATTCAATTGTTTGCTGAGTGCTCCACCTGCGCTCTGTCCGGCTAGTGAACGCCTAACAAACGAGTTGGAATGAAGTTAATTTTACGACAGGAAGGACACAAGTGCCGGAGAGAGGCTCATAATTATTGCATTATTCTCATATACTTTTTCGGGTTGGTTCGACGAACATCTGAACGATTTCCGTTCATTAATTTTCTGCCGACGACGAGCGACGACCGCTTGTAAGACGGGCGCAAGGCGAAGTCCTGAGTCATGGAAAAGAACTTATCCCGGTACATCCACATCCCTCACGAGACGAGTCCCGACACTACAGACTTTTGTGGGCATCTTCCCCTCTCAAAAATTTATAATTTTGCGCAATTATGTTGCATTATCCGAGTGAGTATATTTCTTGTATTCGGAGCGCGCTCGGATAGAGACGACAGCAACGACCACCGCCGCTGGGCCCCACTTGCATATGTGTACGCATGTATGTACAACGAACAGGAATTGGAATTGTGCGCAATCTTCGAGATAATTGGCCAAGATAATTGGTATATTGTCAATTAGCTCTGCGCTAGAGAAGAGTTTTATTCAGCTAAGTGAATCGTTTTTAAATTCATTCCGATTCAATTGAAGTGAATAGCGGAGAAAATTGGATGAAATTACACGCGCACTCCATTTTCCTGTCGTGTGTGCCGATTGTGGAGGACTTCGCTGTTCAGAGCGGGACGCTTATAAGGCAAGCCTTCCTCTCCGCACAGCTGCATCGTTGAATTTAGAAAGCTTCGCGGGGATTTTCATTTTTCATGCCTTTTCTGCCATCATCACAATTTTGGGAAGAGCTTGTACTACGCGGTTACAGCACAGTGAGCCAAAGTCTGAAAAAACGAGAGCAATTGGCCTAGAAACCACATATGTGGACGTTTTGATTTCCAGATTTTCGTATACATAAATATACGACATCAGCTATGGCTTCCTTCAACTTTTAAAGGTTTTATTGTTACAATCTTTAAATCCAAATTAATCAACTTGCGTGATATTGAACTAAAAATGCACTTAAGTCTTTTTCTTAATTATCAAAATGTCGTTTTAAACAAGTTTGGGCAATTGTAGAACGTTCGATTTTCGATTCGGTTTTCGATTGGCGCGCAGGGTGTTCCGTATCATATTTTCTAGAATTTCTATAAGAAACCGGTTTTGTGTTACAATTTTCCAACTTCAAGGAAGGTATTATATTATCGGGTATTTTTAAAATTTTTAGGGAAATGCTCTATTTTCGGCTATTTGTCAGAATATGTTGTTTAAAATTATAAATGAAATTTTGTTGTATTCCACATAACAACAACAATTTTTAAATGATACTCCACGGGATATATCAAATTCAAACAAATATATTTCGAGTACCCAATTGCCCTCTTTTTAGGTACCTAACACAGAAGCACCAGACTAGCCGTGATAATACTTCAAGGATTTGAATTGTGTTGCGTTTTTTTAACAAAAAACTTTTAAAATCACTGTCCTCATTTCCATTTGTTTCTATAAATAATGTCTGTGGGGTGAAAATATTAAAAAACGTTATAAAAAAGAACTTACAAAATTTGATATTGAATGCTTAAACAATTTCACGATGATCTTTTTAGCACAACAAAAGGTGTTTCTTACTTGTAGATTTACTGCCTGTAATTTAATAATCGCACTAAAGTAAAATTGTGCTGTTCTAATATAATTTTGGGCGAAGCCAGATAAACAGAAATAAAGTAGTAAACTACATATATACTACTGTGATCAAATATAGTAAGACTTTTTAAATAAAACACAAACGGTTTATTTTCCTTCCAAATTTATGTCATCCCCTTCAAAGTAATCCCCTTCGGATACAATACACTTGCGCCAAGGTTTTTTTCCCTTTTTCGAAACAGTGGTTGAAATCGATTTCTGGAATGGCCTTCAAAACCTTCTTCGATTCGGCTTGTATCTCTTCTTCAGTCGACTCAAAACGATGTCCTCGGAGCGGTGTTTTGAGTAGCCAAAGCCAGACGGAGTTAATTTAGGTGAATAGGGCGATTGCGAGACGATATGAGTCGAATATTTTTGGAACCAAACGAGATGCGACGCGTCTGAGGCCAAAATGGTTTTGCAAACCGATTGTATCGACCCAAACGATATTTGCGTAATTTCAACAAGGTTTCTAATTGTCCATCGACGATTTTTATGCACCAAATCCTTCACTTCCTTGGCGTGATGTTTATCGGTAGACTTCGAAGTTTGGCCTCTACGCCTCTGCTTCATTTGATCCACTTATACCAGTCAATAACACTCGCTTTATACAGTGCATTGTCAATAAAAGCTTTTTTCAATATTTTCGACGTTTCGGAAGCCCACATTCCATTTTTGAAGCGAAATTTAATGTAACTACTTTGCTGAAATTTTCCACACATTTTAAAAATCGAAAAATTAACTTTCTTAGATGAAAATAAACAAGCGTATCTCATTTACTGCTGAAGATATTAGCATGATGTTTGACGCAGATACCATTTAGATTGCTACATATAGGACAAGTCTTACTATTTCTTGATCATAGGAGTATATCAGGAGTACAAATGGAAAACTGCCGTTTTCTAATAGATGGCGCCAGCAGTAAGTTCTACTGAAGAATGTCAGATCAGAAACGTCACATGGTAAGGTTAGGCTTGTCAACTCCTCATCATTATATTTGTGAATTTTTATCGGCAAAATTTGAGCCAAATAAGCGTAATTTGCAGACATTTTTGCTTTTCGCCTTCAATTCGAAAAAATCTGCGATTGAGGCGTGTCGAATGACTGTAGAAACTTATGGTGGGGCTTCTATTAGTGAAAGAACGTGTCGCGGATGCTTTCAATGCTATAAAAATAGTGACCGGACTGGTGAAAAAGCTTGAAGACGCAGAAGATTCATGTCAAACGTAACAAAAACTCGCAAATTTATTAGATGTGTCTCAACAAGCCATTACACAGCCTCAAATTTTGACAAAAAAAACGGCGGTTTTTCATTTGTACTCCTAATATCTCAGAAATATAGAAATTCAATGCTGTCTACAACATTTTTTAGGTTTTCCTATACATGTAACTTTATAAGTTTTTAACGAAATATCTGCAATGTAAATGCGTTCAAAGAGAGCTGATTCTAAAGATGGCAAGAATTGATAATAAGTCTGGAAAATGGAAGAAAAAATGAAAATTATAAGAGTTCCAATTGTAGTCTCAAATTTATTCTTGAAATTTAAGGAATTTCTATTTCAGCTAAGTAAAAAGCCTGTGAATATGTTGCAGGCTAAACATACCGAAATATTGTTTTTTAGTAAACTGAGGTCGGACTACTTTTTACCATTTCAGTCCCCTTTATATGCCAAATATACATTTTAAGCAAAAAGGTATATATTTAAATGTCGAATAAAAAATATGATCGTTATGACTTTATTACGATTGAAAAAATTATAAAGATGTTTATTAATTTCAACAAAAAAGTACAGAGTGAAGAACTTGCGGAAAATATGTTTCTTTGCAGTACATAAAATGACTGACTTTGAGCTATAATTTAATTACATTTAACTAAGTTTCATGTCGGTTTCATGTTTCACTCGGTATTTATAAATTAATATTACAAACAAAAGTTGCTGTATGATTTATATTTTTTTCAATGATTTACATTAAAAGAATTACTCATATTTTTAAATAACATTAATATGAACAAAAGTTATAGAAGTATTACTTTTTTAGATTAGAAGTTATCGAATAATGATTACTAACTTTCAAATTATGGATAAGAATTGTTAGTTGTATTGTTTGGTTTAACTGAAAATTGAAACTTTACTTTACAACTTTGGCATAATTCAGCATTCATAATAATTAGAAATATTTCTTTTTCAATTACAGGTCTGGTTTCAAAATCGGCGGGCCAAATGGAGGAAACGGGAAAAATTCCTGAATCAAGATAAGAGCGGCTACATGCTAGCAGATCAAGGTTTGTATTTGCATTCAGTGAACGTTACACTTCCATTAAAACTCTCGAAACCATTATTTAATTGCCTAACTCTGTAGCGAACTGTGGGCTCTGGCAGGCTCGCCATGCGTAATAAACGTTAAAAGTAATTAAACACGAAATAATAATCGAGGGGAGCTACCGATAACATCTTATCGTGAAATTTGATTAAATTACAGAAAATATAAACAGACGCCGAACAAGCTTCTATGAGGTATTAAGTAAAACCCTCTTTTCAGAAAAGAACTAATTTAATGTGCGGACACCTGTTAATTGTTATTTAATTATGCACTCGCCTGTAAATTATTTGTCCTGTGTTGTGTAAACACGATCTTCTCAAGATATCTACGTTTAGCGTTATAAACGTGGGCATGCTGAAATAAGTCTTTATAACTGATTTACTTTGTCTTGTGGTGTATGTAGGTATTTAGCCACAAGCGCCTTGCTGACCGACCAAAGTATGGTAATTTGCTTAAAGAACAAATTGTAGTGGCAAGCAATTATATCGTCACTGTATTTGGTTAACAATTAATGCTCAATAATTGGGAATAAATTGAAATAATTTGTTCGAATTTTGTGTGGTTGGTCTAGTTATGTTAATGTAATCGGAAAGTACTGGTAATTAATAAAAAAACTTTAATTAATATTAAATTATTTTGCACCGATTTAATTTTTAGGAATATTATATTATGGAACGGAATGAGAATTTCAGAAATTGGTTTTAAATACGTGTAATTATAATTTCTTTACTTTTTCCAAAAAATATTTAAATTTTCTAAATAACATACTCAGTTTTCTGAACATATCTTGAAAAAAGACATTTTGCGATTAAAGAGATTAGTAGATGTTAGTTTTAGTATACTAATATTAAGGAGAAGCTGAAAATTTGTATTAAAATCCATACTACGCGTTGGTCAAAAGGGTACGGCAACTTAGCTTCAAATAACTTTCTTGTGGGATCTGAAGGGTTAAACAGATCTTCTGTGTATTGACCTGTACACACGGATCAATTTTTTCCTAAAGGGTACATTATTTAGTATATGCCTCTGCCGACGCTCTGTGATCTGCATTCATGATTTTGCCTTTTTTGTTTTTTGGATTGCCGCGGATTTTGGTTTTCGGCCTTCCCGCCCTACTCATCTGGATCAGCGAGTTGTGACACGATCCTTACTTCATCCTGAGCTTGGATTTGTTTCTTGCTGGCCAGGGGCTCTCAACTTTGTTTTTTTTTTTTTTTTTTTTTCTTTTTTTTTACCATGGCTGCTTGCAATGTTTGTTCAAAACCCGTAACTAGTCGCAATATCGAGTGCACGGGCGTTTGCATTCGCGCTTTTCATGCCTGAAATGTGGGACAAAAATCGGCTCCGACAGCTTAATCACCTGCGACAAGTGCTTTGACATTAAGCCTTGCCGCTTTGTCAGCACTTTCGCCGATAAAATTTACAGCGAACTGAGCGAACATTCATCATTAATTGCATTTCATCCACCTTGGGAGGCTTTCAGTTACTCTCAGACGACATGAATCAACTCACGATAAACTGGACCGAATTCTTGATCCAATCGCCATCCTCATTACGAATTCGTCGGAAATGCTCACGAAGCTTCATGCTGTCTCCAGCAAGATCTCTGCTGCTTCGTCCTCTATTGATGACTTGCGAGAGCGTCTCGCCGAGGGTGCTCAGACCTCGCTTACTGGATCTATCACCGTCTTGCCAGCTTTTGAGGATATACGGCGGGGTATCAAACTATTTAAAACTGATGTTGGCTCCTTAGTCCGAGAGCTGACTGCAAACAATCTAGCCAATAAAGTAACAGAATGAAATGTTTTTTATATCTTAGTACCAACAGTGCTCGTAACAAAATTCATGGTGTGCCTAGACAGAACTTGTGCACAAATTTGGTATGAGCTTTCTCCGGACGAAATTTTGGATTGCAACTGTACAGATAGAGTAACAGCTTGAAATTATTTTTAAAATTTTGCATTTACCGAGTTAAAAATATATTGGTGTGCCTTATTAAATCTTGTGCTAATACCTTGGCACACCATTTTTTTAATTGGTTTTTTTGGCTCGTTACTATACCTATCGAGTAACAGCCTCAAACTGCTATCAAATTAAAGTTTAAACATTGTATTATTAGAAAAAAAAAGTATGCCACTTCTATGCCTGTGCCAAATATCTGGCACACCACTTTCTATTTTTCAGTCTTACAGCCGGACCATGAAGAGAGTACGTCATTTCTTCGCTCAGACCAGCTACCCCACCACATCATTTTCCATCCTGCGCATGAGCAGAACATTCCAATAGAACTGGCTTAAAACAGCTTTACTTTTCTTTTGTTAGGCCAATTCTCGAATACGCAAGTCAAGTTTGGTCGCCCTATTATCAAGTCCATATTGACTGCGTCGAATCTATGCAAAGAAAATTTGTCAGATTTGCTCTTAAGGATTTACCTTGGAGCAGTCCAGTTCTTCTCCCACCTTATAATGATCGTTTGAGGCTCCACGATATGCACTCTCTGCTCAAGCGTCGGGAGATTGCAGACATTGTTTTTGTTCATCAATTATTAATTGGTAATATTGATTCAGCCTCCCTTAAAAGCGAATTCACTTTCAGATTGAACGAGCGGAATCTTAGGGTGGTGTCACTTCTGCAAACCAGTTTATGTAAAAATAACTATAGCCTTTTCCAGCCTATTAACCGGATGAGGTTAAATGTGAATAAGAATGCTGATTTGTTTGATGTTCATGTCAGTAAGCATGCACTAAAGAATAGTCTGTTTGGTGGTTGTGGTCGCATGTCTACTAACATCGGACCAAATGATGAATAATCAGTCATATGGATATGCTACAGATTAATTCTGTTATTTTAGAAAGCTTTGACTAAGCTGATGGTCTGTTAAAAAAAAAATTACCTCGAAGGTCATATCAAGGTCAATATGGCTCTTTAAAAGGGAACCTGCATTGTTACTGCGGATTTGGAAAGAGCAGAAGTTTTACGTCCGAATGTGACCTTGACCACAACACAACAATTATCGCAAGCGGCAGCCAAGACAAGACAAGGTCAAAAGTATGGAATTGCTCTGGACGAGCGCAACATTGACACCGCTGTTGTTTGTTTTTATTCCACCCTATCTCAGTATTTTTTACACTGTGTTCCAATTTGTAAGTCCAAAGACTCACGTTCTGGTCCACTTTGGTTTAATGATGAGTTACAACATTTGAAAAACTTAAAGCGCGGAAAATTTTGCAACTCACGAACTGACGAGGATTATGATTCCCATTCTGCTTTGCGACGTCAATTTCTCTCCCTTCTGGAGTCTTCTTATACTCTTTACCTTGACAATATTAAGTTTCCTCTGAAAGGCGATCCCAGGCGATCTTGGAGTTTTGTCAACTCAAAGCACAACTCGGAGATTATCCTTCTTCTTTGAGCTTCGATGGAACTGCTAGTGACGATCCTCAGACGATTTCAAATCTCTTTTGTGATTTTTTTGACACAGCTTTTATAGCTGATAACTGTGATATTTCTAACTGTGATATTAGTTCTGTAGCTTTTGACGAAGCTTACGCCGATTTCTCTTACTTTTAAGAATCTGCTCATTGACGAAGCTCTGCTTTTTCAATGTATCTCGAGCATAGCGTATAGTTTCTCTCTCGGTCCTGATGGCATCTCTGTCAGTTTCATTAATCGTTGTTGTGTTTCTCTTGCCACCGTTCTTTGTTATTTGTTTAACCTGTCCATCTTGTCGGGTATTTTTCCAAAAACCTGGAAGCTCTCGAATATAATCCCTCTGCATAATAAAGGATCCAAGTTTAATATATCGAATTACCGTCCCATTACGAACTTCGAATCTCTGATCTGTGACACTCTAAGCTTCCACTGTAAACCTTTTCTACAGTCATGCTGGGCCATGCTGGGCTTCTTTAAAGGTAATCATATCAACACTAATATGTCTAAATTCTCTAACATTTGTGACATGAATAATATAGAAAACGGCAAACAGATTGACTGTGTTTTCACCGACTTCAGCAAAGCCTTTGACAGGATTAACCATCGCATATTACTCCTCAAATTATCATTGCTCGGTTTCCTTTATCTTTTTGTGAAATGGCTCCGTTCCTACCTTGAATGAATATTCAATTCTTCTGGCTTGTCATAGGGCAGTCACCCTGGTCCTCTTCTTTTCGTTATTTTCATCAATGACGTTTCATTAGTCCTGCCAAACACAAGAATCCTCTGCTACGCCGATGACTCGTAGTTCTTTCGAATTATCTATAACGAGCATGACTGTACACTTTTAAATTCTAACCTCACTTCCTTTTTTGAAGGAACCAATTATCTCTAAATATATAACCCTCCAAATACTTGACATCTTTACTCAAGGATCTGGGTGTCTGGTTGAATAGCCGTTTCTCTTTTGATAACCACATCGACGCCATGGTGCGTAAAACAAACTCTACCCTCGGTTTTGTAAAGCGCTGGTCAAAGTAATTCAATGAAGCTCACGTTACAAGGATTCTATACTTTACTTTTGTCATACATACCAATTCTCGATTATGCTAGCTTGGTTTGGTCTCCGTCATGTAGGACTCAGTTGAACCGTATTGAGGCGGTTCAGAGAAGATTTCATATGTACGCTCTTAGAGGTCTTCCTTGGACCAATCCCCTCACTTTGCCCCCTTACGTAGATAGACTGAAACTGCTCCCGTTGCAAACTCTGGAGCAACGCCGCACTGACGCTCGATTAATCCTCGCCTTAGACAGCATGATGGGTAGTGTTAACTCACCCGACATTATCCAGTTTTTTAGTATTTCTGTCCCGCACGTTCATTGAGAGAACATTCTTTCTTCCATGTTCCGTTCCATCGCACGATTTATGGCAAGGCTGAGCTTAATGCTTCAATGTCGTGCCTTTTTAACTGTAGGTACATATAGTCCAGGCTACGAAGGTTTTCACCTCCGAATTTTTTGAGCATGCATCGATTTTAATGAAATTTTGACAGCATGTAGGGAATACCTCAAAAAGCAAAATCTACCCTATCCCGATATGTGCTTTTTCCCTGGGGGTGAGTTACACCCCAACTAGGGAGTGAAAATTTTTTTGTGGAAAATAACCACGGAAATCGATAGAGGAACAAATTTTAAGCAAAAATTGTTCTTAGCATTTTTTTTGAAAACTCAATAGTTTTCGAGTTATACGCGATTGAAAATTGGCATTTTTCGTGAAAAAAACCACGTTTTTAATCGATTTTTTATGAATAACTCAAAAACTATTCATTTTATCAACAAAAGTGTAACAACCAAAAATGAAGCTTATAAAAAAACAAAGAGATTGGTGCCTTTTAATTGATTATAGGCCTAATACAAACCGAGTAATGATTTATTGAAGGTTGAATACATTATTTGAACGAAAATTTTTTAAAATTCAACGTCAAATAACGGAAAAATGGTAAATTTTTCGAGAAAATTGCATGGAACCTTTTTCAAAGTATTTTTAAAAAGCTTTAAACTGAGGGTTACTAGAACTCTCTAGCATGAAAACTAAGAGAGTTATGGCCGAAATAAAATTGATTTATATTTTTTTTGTAGAAAAAAAACTCAATTTCACCCTTGGCAATAGTACCCAAATTGCAATAAAAAGATAATTCATGGTCAATTTACTTTATTTATGTACTCACAATGATTTGTGAGAGTTTGAACGATTTAGAATGCATAATTTCGAAAAAAATTATGATTAAAGTCGAAAAATTATTTTCGAAATTTTCAAAATTTTTTCTTTTTTTCAAAATTTCGGTAAAACTATAGGATATACGTAAAAATTAGTAAGGAACAAAAAGTTAGCTTTTTTTTTAACAAACATTTTGCTTTTTTTTAAATTTTTTTTAGCTTGTAAAATAACTGAGATATGACCTTCCAAAGCTTGCCCTAACGTATGACTGGTGCCATTTTAGAACCCTTTAAACGTTGCCCTTTTAAAAATAAAGGGCTCAAAAAATGTAAAACTTTTATATGCTTATAGCTTATGAAATTCCCTTTAAAACTACGTTTTGAGCGACTAAATAGCTTGAAAATTAACCGAGATATGGCCAAAAAACAAAAAACAAATTTCTACAAAAAATATAAATCAATTTTATTTCGGCCATAACTCTCTTAGTTTTCATGCTAGAGAGTTCTAGTAACCCTCAGTTTAAAGCTTTTTAAAAATACTTTGAAAAAGGTTCTATGCAATTTTCTCGAAAAATTGACCATTTTTCCGTTATTTGACGTTGAATTTAAAAAAATTTTCGTTCAAATAATGTATTCAACCTTCAATAAATCATTACTCGGTTTGTATTAGGCCTACAATCAATTAAGAGGCACCAATCTCTTTGTTTTTTTATAAGCTTCATTTTTGGTTGTTACACTTTTGTTGATAAAATGAATAGTTTTTGAGTTATTCATAAAAAATCGATTAAAAACGTGGTTTTTTTCACGACAAATGCCAATTTTCAATCGCGTATAACTCGAAAACTATTGAGTTTTCAAAAAAAAATGCTAAGAACAATTTTTGCTTAAAATTTGTTCCTCTATCGATTTCCGTGGTTATTTTCCACAAAAGAATTTTCACTCCCTAATTGGGGTGTAACTCACCCCCAGGGAAAAAGCACACATCGGGATAGGGTAGATTTTGCTTTTTGAGGTATTCCCTACATGCTGTCAAAATTTCATTAAAATCGATGCATGCTCAAAAAATTCGGAGGTAATACCTCTTTTTTGCCTTTGTAGCCTGGACTAATATTGATTTTAATTGTTCGAGAGATAGGATGAAAAATCAGCTTCGTTGCGGTTGTTCTATCTATTGCCTAATTTTAAGTTATAGTAATCAGATAATTGATTAATGTGCAATAAAGAAAATAAAATAAACTAAAAAATGGTATACCATATATGGTTCAAATAAAAATAATAACATTAGCGCCGGATTAAGAAAAAAAATATGTTGTACGTAATACGAATAAATGCGGTTAGAAGGATATCATATTAAGGCGGTATGCAGGCAATACACATCCTGAGATAGGAAGACGTAATACAGAGGTTTGTATATGTATCGTATAAGGCCAAAACCCCCGGGAATAATAAATACAAGCCGTGAAGTAGATCTGCTGACTACCACACCTATAGGGTCATGTAGTCCGATGATTGCACCGAAATAACATTGCTTCTTATGGCGGTAGAGCCCATTCATTCCGCTCCACAGGGCGAATCTGCTAAACTATCGCTTTTACGAAAAAGTGATGCTCTACTGACTGTAACTGGGGAGGAATACCGTTTTTATGGTACCAAAATCATTATAGGGGTAAGAACAAAATATTAAAGATATTTGAGCTCAAAAATTACTCTTACTGCCCATCGAACAAATTACCACGGAAAGTCGTGCTGTCAAGTCGACCTGCCGCTGCTGTTTTGCTCGGGGAAATGGTTAGAGTTGTGTTTAAGTGCAAAAAACTCTAATATTTTGTTCTTGTCACTATAAAGTTTTTTAGATCACTAGAAAGGTATTCCTCTATAGTTATAGTTATTAGAATATCATTTTCGCGTAAAAGTTATGGTTTAGCAGTTCAGGCGAGTGGAGCGGCATACTTCGGATCTTCCGCCATAAGAAGCAATGTTATTTCGCGGCGATTCTCGGACTACATCACTACGTATGCATTTTCTACTTCACGTGACGTTATTTTTTTAACAAGCTGGAGAAACTGCGGTTGAGGAATTCTATGTTGCGTGACCGAGAAGGCAAGCCTCCGACGGTTTTATGAGTAGTACAATGAAGTAACACACGTAGATGGCCGTGACGTTATTTTTTTTAAACAACCTGGAGAAACTGCGGTTGAGGAATTCTGTGGGTGCGTGACCGAGGATACAAGCCTGCGACGATTTTATGACTAGAGATACAATGAAGCAACACACGTCGATGGCCGTGACGTATTTTTTTTAAACAGGCTGGAGAAACTGCGGCCATGGAGTTCTGTGTGTGCGTGATCGAGGAGGCAACCTCCAACAATTTGATGAGTAAAGCTCTGAGAGCTGAGAAATAGCGATGTAGGGAGAGAGCCATGACATATTAATTGTTTAAATAATCTGGTAATTCTCTAGCCAGACAAGACGCAGCGGCGGCCCTTTCCTATCTCATAATATGTGTTACCCTGGTATATTGCACGGCAATGGAAAGTGCCACTTGAGTGTATGGTTTGCCATGAAATATTAGCTGAGTATGGAGCGTGGGAAATTCGTTCTTATTGGGAATATTGAGGCATGGCGAATGTGAGGTAGAGAAGGCAAAAGAAACCGCCAGTACCCTCATGTTAAAGTAAATTCAGTACGAATTTTAAGATGACTGATTGATTGAACCCCCAAACTGAAGGCAAAAAGTTAAGAAAATGTTATACTATTTTCTGAAATAGAAAAAAGATTCTTTTCCGTTGCTTTTAATTTAGAGTTTGGAACTCGCAAGATCCTAGCTATGGGGTATAGAAGCTTGTCTCATTTATCCTTATTCTCACGTTTATGAAGAGTCTGTGAAACGTATATGAATATTTATTCTGAAATTTTTATAAAGTGTATACGTATAATATGATAATAAATGTTGTAGATATAACGAACTTTGTACCTTCTGTAGAAACGCAATATCGCATGCTTTATTTTGAAGTAATTGTAATATTGTCAATCAAATAAACACTCGTTTTACGGATTCTTCAAAATTGTCATTTTTGAACCTTGTCAATGTTAAACTGTTTCCATCCTTCCACAAAATATGTTTATACCATTTATAAATCTTTACGGTAAAATTTTCGATTCTTCCAAGCTGAAAGGTGAGTTGTTGTTTTTTATGGCGATAAAAATTTGTGACTGACACTACATCATCTTTATTAAATAATTTATGAGAAAGTAATATAAGCAATGTGATGCCAGAACTAACCAAATTATAAGAACTAATTTTAACGATTCCTGCTACATCAGTTAGTGCAGAAAGAAGCTTTTCTGCTTTTAAAAGAATAAAAGATTATCGAAGAAATACAATGGGCCAAGAACGTTTACAAAAATTGGCACTTTTGAGTATAGAAAAAACGTTGGTTAAAAACCGAAATCGAGAAAGAACCATTTGGCTATGAAAATATTATAAACTAGCAGGGTTACTACTTATAATACTTATTAATTAAACACTTCTCAAACGTTCGAGTTTGTTATATCCTAGAAATTGTTTCAACCCGGAAACCCCTTTATGTATCCGTCATTTTCAATATCAAAATCTTCCCTTAAAATAATCATTGTATCAATTTTCATTAAAATCCGTTGAAATCCATCTTGGATCTAGAAATTTTGATAATATTCAAAATTAGTGGCCCCCAACAATTAGACTAATTTTCATTAAAGTCAAGAAATTTTGACCGCCATATTGGATCCATCGTCTTGGATTTGGAAATGTTGCTAGTATTCGAAATTAGTGGCCTCAGAATAATCATTGTACTTATTTTCATTAAAATCCATTGAAATCGAGACATTTTGGACTCCATATTGGACCCGCCATCTTAGATTTAGAAATTTCGATAATATTCTAAATTAGTAGCCTCAGAATAATCATTGTACCAATTTTCACTCAAATTCGTTGAAATCGAGATCATTTTGTTCGCCATTTTGGATCCGCCATTTGGGATCCGCCATCTTGGATATGGAAATTTCGATAATATTCAAAATGAGTTCCCTCAGAATAACTATTGTATTAATTTTCAATAAAATCCGTTGTAATCGACACATTTTAGCCGCCATGTTGGATCCGCCATCTTGGAGTTGGAAATTTCGATAATATTGGAAATTGGTTGCCTTAGAATAATCATTGTAGTAATTTTCAACAAAATCCGTTGTAAACGAGACATTTCAGTCGCCATGTTGGATCAGCCATCTTGGATTTGGAAATTATGATAATGTTCACAATCAGTGACCTTAAAACAATCATTGTACCAATTTTCATTAAAATTTGTTGAAATCGAGAAATCTTGGTCACCATATTGTAAATTAATTTTATTACTTCTAAATACCAATTTAAATTTTAAAAATTTTTTGTTTTTTACTTTGAAATATAGAGGAAGGAACGGTAGTATAGGTGGTTGTCACTGTTTCTGGCTAGCGTGGGGCCACAAACTAAATTTGTAAATTTTCTGCCTTCTCGGGATTGGAGACCACGAGCCGCGCGCCGCCCGCCACTGATATATCAAACAAACTATAGTCAACTCGTTTCTGGTTTATTTGTTATTTCATTAGAAATGTCAGAAGATTTCTCATATTACTTACATATATTATGTTGGCTGTAGAAAAGCATCCACTGAAGTTGCTACAGTTCAATGGAAAAAAAGTGTTTCGACGAAAAGACATAAGAATATAAAATCTGTTTCAATTTTTCCTTGGCAGTTTCATAGGTGCGAACCGCGTATTATTATACAGCGTGATCCAAAAGTATGGAAACAGCTAAATAACTTTCGAGGAATACATTTTGGAGAAAAAAGTTGTCGACAAAAGTTTTAGGAATTTTCCCCAGCTATTCAATGGTGACCTTAGATTTGACCTTGACCATGGCCTTGAAGGTCATTTCAAGGTCAAGTTGACTTTTTTAAATTGGAACCCTTATTTTTGACCACGGAAATGGAAAGAGCGGAAAATTCTACGTCCAACTATGACCTTTACCATTACCTCGAAGGTCATATCAAGGTCAAAATGGCTCTTTAAAGAGGAACCTGCATTGTTACTGCGGATTTGCAAAGAGTAGAAGTTTTGCGTCCAAATGTGATCTTGACCACAACCTTGACCTTGAACATGACCTTGGAAATGACCTTGAAGGTTATATCAAGGTCAAGGTGGTTTTTTGAAGGGCAAACCATGTTTTTTTCCAACGAAAAGGGAAAGAGCGGAAAAGTTAACGACCACGGAAATGAAAAGAGCGGAAAAGTTAACGACCGACCATGGTGAAGTCGATTAAGGCAAGGTCAAGTGTGTCATGGTCAAGGTCACATCCGGGCGCAAAACTTCTGCTCTTTCCAAATCCGCAGTAGCAATGCAGGTTCCCCTTTAAAGAACCATCTTGACCTTGATATGACCTTCAAGGTCATGGTCAAGGTCATAGTCGGACGTAAAATTGTCTGCTCTTTCCATTTCCGTGGTCAAAAACATGGTTTGCCCTTCAAAAAACCACCTTGACCTTGATATAACCTTCAAGGTCATTTTCAAGGTCATGTTCAAGGTCAAGGTTGTGGTCAAGATCACATTTGGACGCAAAACTTCTACTCTGCAAATCCGCAGTAACAATGCAGGTTCCTCTTTAAAGAGCCATTTTGACCTTGATATGATCTTCGAGGTCATGGTAAAGGTCATAGTTGGACGTAGAATTTTCCGCTCTTTCCATTTCTGTGGTCAAAAATAAGGGTTCCAATTTAAAAAAGTCAACTTGACCTTGAAATGACCTTCAAAGCCATGGTCAAGGTCAAATCTAATGTCACCATTGAATAGCTGGGGAAAATTCCTAAAACTTTTGTCTACAACTTTTTTCTCCAAAATGCATTCCTCGAAAGTTATTTAGCCGTTTCCATACTTTTGGATCACGCTGTATATGGCTGTGGGTAGTCAGCGATTTGCCTGATGTGAACATATTCGGAGGTTAGAATTTTTCTTCAACTCGAGTCATAATTAACATTAAAATCTTATTTTGGAGTACAGAAAGTACAAGGTGGTGCAAAACTCATCAACCTATCGGAAGATGCTATAATAATACACGTCAATAACACATGAATCACTATACTTCTCAACAACGCGGAATTGTTGTTTCGATTTTTTTGCGTAATAATTCGTCGGTGGTGTTGGCGCAGCATAAATTTAGGCGTAGATATTCCGGTCGTCCGACACCAACTGGGCAAACACAACGGCGTTTAGCTGCTCGCCTAGAAGAGTATGGGACAACACGAGATGCTGTCAAATCAGCAGCCGTTCTGCTGAGAATATCGCGGCTGTGGCTGAAGACCCCGAAGATCGACCGGACGACGTGCCACGCAATTGGGCTGTTCTTACAGAGAATTTTGGTGAAATACTTGAAGTTGTTTCCTTAAAAAATGCAGACAATGCATCAGCTGTTAGCCCTTGACCACCAAGCGCATGTAACCTACACTCAAGCCATCCTGAATATCGACCACGAGGAAGACAACTTTTCATAGAAAATCATCATGAGTGACGAGGCCCATGTCCATATCTGTGGGTACATGAATAAGCAGAATTATTGCTTCTGGGGCACCGAATCCGCGTATAACACACGAAGAGCCATTACACCAGCTCAAAGTTACTATATGGTGTGGTGTTTACGCTGGAGGCGTCATCGAGCCTTATATTTTCGAAAACGCCGCGGGCCAAACGACTACTGTGTTCGGCGAGCGCTTCCTAAACTGGGCGAATTGGGACTGGAGAACATGTGGTTCCAACAGGATGGAGCAACGGCGCATACTGCACGACCCACAACCGAAGTGCTGAGGGATGCATTTCTAGGTCGCCTATTCTCTCGATTTGGCCTGGCCGACAAGATAACCCGATTTAACCGTTCTAGACTTCTTTTTGCGGGGTTTCTTGAAGTCACGAGTCTATGTCAACAAGCCTCAGATTCTTGTAGCCCTCAAAGAGAATATCCGTCAGGAATGCGGGAACCTATCGCCGGAAGTTCTGGCAAGAGGGATGGAAAATTCCATAAATTGGGCCCGTATGGGCATCAATTCTGGCGGCGGCCACTTGGCCGATATCATTTTCTCTACTTAATGAAAAACAAAAAATTTAGACATCAAATAAACACAACCCAAAAGCAGCACTAAAGTTTTTCATTTATTAAAAAAATTACAGCCAAAGAACATCATAAATAAATAAATAAACATCAGGTGATAACTTTTGCGCCACCTTGGACAATATATAAAAATTATTGGAAATATGCACATATATAGTATAACGATACTCAGTTTTAAATCACTGTGAAGTTTTAGTTAAAATTCGTAAATTAGTTAATTTTCATCATTTGGTCGTACGCAATTAATATTTAAGTACTAGCTGGGTTACCCGATTTCACCCGGCGGTGGGTAAATACTTACACTTCTCAAATGTTCTAGTTTGTTATATCCTAGATATTGTTTAAAAAAAAAAACGCCTTTATGGATCCGCCATCTTGAATTTCCAAACTTTAATAATAATCAAAGTTAGTGGCCCTACAATAATCATTGTACCAGTTTTAATTAAAATCCGTTGAAATCAAGAAATGTTGTCGCTATATTGGATTCGCCATCTTAAATTTGGAATTTTGCTAATATTCGAAATTAGTGGCTCCGGAATAATCATTGTACTAATTTTCATTAAAATCCGTTGAAATCGAGACATTTGGTTTCATATTGCATCCGCCATCTTGGATTTACAAATTTTGATAATATTCGAAATTTGTAGCTTCAGAATAATCATTGTACTAATTTCCATTAAAATCCGTTGAAATCGAGACATTTGGTCTCCATATTGGATCCGCTATCTTGGATTTAAAAATGTTGATAATATTCGAAACTTGTAGCCTCAGAATAATCATTGTACCAATTTTCATTAAAATTCGTGGATATCGAGACGTCTTGGTTGTCATGTTGGATCCACCATCGTGAATTTCTAAATGTGGACAGCGGATTTGAAATCAGCATTTCTCAAAAACCTTATGTACCAATTTTCATAAAAATCGCTTCAAATTTAACATTTTCAGCCGCCATTTTGGATCCGCCACTTTGAAACCCTATGTATTATACGAAAAAAATTAGCCTATATGTTAAGTTGGAATATGTACAACCCTCGGACAAAAAATGAAAAATATCGATGCAAGCGTTTAGGCGTGATTGAGCAACAAACACATTTTCATTTATATATATGGGATAATCCATGTCAAGTGGATCAGAGCTGTGGCCAAAATTCTAGGTGCCCAAAAAAATCAACCGAGGACTCATTTTAAAGCTTATAACGTCTACTTTCGAATGCGGTGTGCGCCTTTGAAAAATCAAATATGGCAGTTTCAATATGGCGACCGGAAGTGGAATGAAAATTAAAAATTTTTGGAAAAAAGCTTATAGAAAAAAAATTTGCAAGCGACAAGACCGTATTTCGACTCAAATTGTAGCAAAATTCAATATAGCGGATCCAATATGGCTGTGCAAAATCCCACTTTATGGCCAAATTTTTCAAATCCAACCATTTTGCACCAAATCTTGTATACGGGGGTTTTTGGGGTCGCTGACCACGAATATAAGATTATGTTTGAAAAATTCAAAATGGCGGACGGTTGTTTTCGAAAATCAACCGATTTGCACCAAATTATATAAACAAGGGTTTTTGGGGTCGCTGACCACGAATATAAGATTATAATTGAAAAATTCAAAATGGCGGATACAATTTGGCGGCTTTTTTGGAGTTTTTCTCGAAAATTAACCGATTCGCACCAAATCAGGTATACGGGGGTTTTTGGGGTCGCTGAACACGAATATAAAATCAGATTTGCGAAATTCAAAATAGTAGATCTAATATGGCGGGCGGTTATTTCAAATCGAACGGCTTTCAGAAACCCTTTAAGCCATATTATATTCTCATAATTTGTTTTGCAAATCTGATTTTGTATACGTGATCAGCGACCCCAAAAACCCCCGTTTACCTCATTTGGGGCAAATCGGTTAATTTTCGAAAAAAAACTCCAAAAAAACCGCGAAATTTTATCCGCCATTTTGAATTTTTCAAATATATTCTTATATTCGTGGTCAGCGACCCCAAAAACCCTTGTTTACATAATTTGGTGCAAATCGGTTGATTTTCGAAAACAACCGTCCGCCACTTTGGATCCGCCATTTTGAATTTTTCAAATATAATCTTATATGCGTGGTCAGTGACCCCAAAACCCCCGTATACAAGATGTCGGTGCAAAATGGTTGGATTTGAAAAATTTGGCCATAAAGTGGGATTTTGTACAGCCATATTGGATTCGCCATCTTGAATTTTCTTATCCAACTGCACCAGCCTTAAAGAGCTGTTCATTTGCTACAATTTGAGTCGAAATACGTCTTGCAAATTTTTTTTTCTATGAGCTTTTTTCCAAAATTTTTTAATTCTCATTCCACTTCCCATCGCCATATTGAAACTGCCATATTTGATTTCTCAAAGGCGCACACGGCATTCGAAAGTAGACGTCATAAGCTTTAAAATGAGCCCTCGGTTGATTTTTTTGGGCACCTACAATTTTGGCTACAGCTCTGATCCACTTGACATGGATTATCCCATATATATATGTATATAAGGAAGTAAATGTAATCAATTCAAGCCAAAATACTACGCGTAGGAATATTTTTACTTTTTCCTGTAAGTGGACAATTCCAGCATAAATTTGATAATGTTTTTATTGTTTTTTTTTAATATTTATATTTCATAATTATCAATTCATCTTACCTTGATTCATTGTCTTCTTTCAGGTCTACCAGACTTTCATCTGCCTCTTCCAATGCCTCATAATTTACCTACACCACCGCCCTCTCTGCCGGCTGAATTTTGGCCTCCAAATTTCGGACTACACCCTCAATTCAACCCTGCACTCATTCAACAGAGTTTGATACCACACTATAGGATTCCCAACTTTCAGACATTGCTGACACAGTATATGGGTCTGAACAATTTAGGAGGCATTCTGGGGTATCCCCAAAATCTGGCTGTTCATTCGCAATTGAGCCCTCAGACGAGCCCTGGCGAAAGTCCCCCGCAGCCAAGAGCCGAGGAATAAACTTAGTGCTTAAATTTGTTGCTGGTTGGTAATGTGTAGTAAAAGCGGACTATAGCAAGGGTAAATCCACGTCTCCACCAAGAACTGTGTTATGTTTGTTGAACTTAATTTTAAATCTTAAGTGACGTTCTGCTGAAATTTCAGTTGTAGTCTACTTTACTTTTCTAATTGAATTAAAGTTCTTGGAGAACAGCAATCATATCGATCTCAAAAATTAATTTGATTTTTGGTTAAAGGACATGCACTTTACAGAACAATTTACAAGTAGGTGATTTTGCTGGTCAGTTGTAAGAATTAAGAAATTGTACCTATAATGCGAGAATGAGTACGAATTTGAACAATACAATTTTTAGAATTGTTCTGTTATTATATATGTACTTGATAAGTATGAGAAATTTGCTGTACAGTGTACTTAAAATTGTAAATAGAAAATGGAATATATGAATTACTTTATAAATATGCCTTTTATTTTCATTCAATTTATTCCATATGAAACTAATCTTCAGTCCAGCTCCAGTCATAAAATTTCCCAAATAAAAGTAAAAAATTATGATCCATATTATTCAATTTCAATTAATACTTTTAGGCTTTTTCTATTCCTTGGATATTCCTTATTTCTTCACCAAAACTATTTGGTTTGTTGTAGAACCGAACACATATTTGAAATTTTGAATAACAGTTTTCGAAAATTCATAAAAATTCATGTGCATTTTAAAAATATCAAGTTCAGCGTCAGCCTATATTTTGAAAGGTAAGTGATCCAATTTGTAAAAAGGTCAGTATTACATTATCCTATTAAGTTTAGTTATTGGTATGTAGTATACTCAATTACATAAACAACTTTATAAGTGGGTATATCAACAGAATTTCGTAGAAGAATATTTATATACAAAAATTGTAACTTTTTTTAAGCTACAATATCGCATTTACTATGAATTGTTTTGAAGCTTGAATCCAGTGTTTATTATTTATATATTTTTATCTATTTCCGAGACTTTTGGTTTAATGCGACTACAGTAGACTCCCGTATAACGCAATTAATAGGTTACGCGTTGTATGAAATCCTTTATAGGAAATCGTGTTATATGAGAATTTTCCTCGTATAACACGGATAATACAATATAAGTAATATATTTAGGATAACTATTGTCATGTTCATTTTGTTTTCTGTATTTTATCTATATACATAAGTTGTACATTCTTAGATATTTTAAGTCCAACCCTTCCATAGAGAGGTCTTTCGCTATTATTTTTCTGTTGTATCCCGCATTTTGTTATATTTTTGTACGAGAATCGCGTTATACAAGAAAGTCGTACCAGTATTTTTACTTGTTGAACGACTCCCGTTCTACGAGGGTCTACTGTATTATTATTTAATATTGGGATGTGCCATATCCTGGAAACTGCGACCGAAATGTTTTTCTTATCCACTCAATTTAATACAATTAAAAGTTAAAAATTAAAAGCAAAAAAACCTTTTTTAAAAAAAGCTTTTATTTAAATGCTCTAAAAAGAAGAAAATAAAATTTTCCTTTAATATTTTAACTATCAACTTATAGCCTCATTATACACAATTTATATGATCATAAAAGCTTGTCGCGAGGTTTGCGTAAGTACCTATAAGTATTTAATTAGACTGAAATTTAAAAGAAATTAAACTCAATTAAATAGGTACTAGTTTATTTACACAAGTAAATCGCGCGACAAGCTTTTATGATCATATTAATTGTGTATAATGAGGCTATAAGTTGATAGTTAAAATTTTAAAGGAAAATTTTATTTTCTTCTTTTTAGAGCATTTAAATAAAAGCTTTTTTTAAAAAAGGTTTTTTTGCTTTTAATTTATTTTTTACTTTTTAGTTATCTTACTTGTGCCTGACGAAACACAGTTCCGGGTTTGATTTTGGAGTTGTCCTTCTCCTAGACAGGTTGCAGACCAATGCTGATGACGCCCATCTCGCCAAATCACACAAATCAAAATTAATCAACCGGTGTTACAGGCTCAAAAAATTCTACCTCAAGAATAATCGAGGTCTCTACACCAAATTTCAGGTGGATTAGAGCAACGGAGCTTATAATCATCATCTTTTTTTTAACCTGCATTTTTATTTGCAGCGAACCCTTTCATTTAATACCCATATTATAGGAAAACATAAAAAACTTCAAAAGTCCGCCATATTGGATTAAGAGTTATGTCAGAATATTTTTCTAATTATTCTCGGCAAGCCCTTTCATTTGATACCCATATTGCAGAAGTGCATAAAAAACAACTATTCCGCCATCTTGGATGTTCCGCCATATTGGATTTAGAATGACGTCACATTATTTTTCGAGTTACTCTCAACAAGCCCTTTCATTTGATACTCATATTGTAGAAATGCATAAAAAATAACTATTCCGCCATCTTGGATGTTCCGCCATATTGGATTTAGAATCACGTCACATTATTTTTCGAGTTACTCTCAACAAGCCCTTTAATTTGATACCGATCTTGTAGAAATGCATTAAAAATAACTATTCCGCCATCTTGGATGGTCCGCCATATTGGATTTAGAATGACCTCACACAGCTTATCGTGTATTGTCCCCCAAACTAAACGTGTATACAAAATTTCAGCTCAATCGGTTGAAGATATCTGCTTCAAAATTGAGTAGCAAGATTCCACGCGAACAAACATACATACATGCAGTGCAAGTTAAATAAAAGCTTTTAAAAAAATTATAGGAGATACCTGAATCGAGTTTATACCGTATGCTTTTGAAACCTTAATAGCCGGTTTTGATAAACGGGCCTGATATATGTTGAGTTTTTTTAACTTAGCTTTTAGATTGTTACCAGAGAATTTACAAATTTAAGACGTTTTTTTTTATTTCACTAGAACCGTTAAACGCTGCAGGTCAAGCAAAGGTATCAAAGATTATATCAAAAGAAAATATAGTATGCTGCCAACTTATAAGTTGTAAGTGTTATTAGCCTCCAAATGTTAACTACCCCGTTTTGCCCTGATCCCATAATCTATCAATTCTAATAAAAGAGTGCTGCTTCTTAAGAATTTCTATATATAATTAGTTTCACTGGACTATTTTTGTTTCATGGAAGTAATTGTAAGATTTTAAAAAAAAACCCATCTTTTTCTTCAATATTGCCTTAACAAAACTCTACTGCTTAAAATGTTCAGCTATACTCATATATGTATGATATAATATATGTATATATTAGAGATGCCACAAATATTCGGCAACTATTCGGTATTCGGCTATTCGGCCACTTTTTTTCGCTATTCGGTATTCGGCCGAATATGGTTAACTATTCGGCCGAATACCGAATAGCAATTTATTTATTATTTTTTTATTACTAGCTGTTTTCCCGCGACTTCGTCCGCGTAAATTATAGCCCATGTCCTTTCTAAGGCTCTAGAGTATCTGTGTACCAAATTTCATTTAAATCGGTTCAGCAGTTTTGGCGTGAAATCGTGATAAACAGATTTACTTTCGTATTTATGATAAAATATAGTAAGGATTACCAAATAAATCATGAAAAAAGAGCTCAAAATATTACTCACAAAGATATATTTATTTAACCAAAAAAAAGAACTAACAAATTAATATTTAAAATCTACCAGTGGTAAGTTATGATGAATGAAAACAATTTTTTCAGCGTTTGTTGATAGCAGACGATTGCGTTTTTCCTCATAAATTATACCTGCTTCCGAAAACAGCCGCTCACTATACACACTGCTACCGGGAGATGATAAATACATCTTAGCAAATTGTAAAAGGGTTGGATATTGTTTCGCGTTTGCTGACCACCACTTGTAAGGGTCTGCTGTCCGATCTAAACGAACAGATACCATGTAAAAATCAAGTTCATTTGCAACAGAATTTTTCTGTTCCACACCTTCATCTGAACGATCATTTTCTGCAGCGACAGTTGTGACTTATCGCCCGCGGAAAGTACTAAGTGTGGCCGAATATTCGGCTGCCGAATGTTCGGCGCTTCGGCCAAGAACCTCGCCGAATATTCGGTATTCGGTATTCGGCCAAATTACTATTCGTGGCATCTCTAGTATATATTATATATTGCCTATATTATTCAACGATGAGTTTGAAAAAACACTAATTTCATTACGGTAAATAGAACCCGAGATATAAGCTCTTAAATGTCCTTGGGTATGGTAAACCCTTGCACAAAAACATAATTCAACAGACCATGCAAAAACAAACTTAACTAAATCAATCTACTTACATATGCACCAAGCAAGGAATAAGCTGCTAACTATAAATGTAGAGAGTGAATACAGACAATAAATGTATTAAATATAATAAAAGTTACCACTACTGCAGCCACAAACAATCAAAAGTGATTATGTGAATTTATAGAATGATCTAACAGAATCATGAAAATGTAACCTATTCATAAATAAATCAACTTCAGTAAAGAACCGAGAGCAGCGTGCAAAGTTCCAGGAACATATACTACTGTGGGAACATTTCACATGAAGCGGACAACGAAAAAAATGTCAAGTACTCGATTTTGTTCATAATTGGGTTAATTGTACTTCTATGGGACCTGAATAAATGTAGATGATTATTTTTATTATTTTTAGCTTAGTTACCAATTTATGCGACTTCAAAGAATTGGCAAAATTTGAGGAACGGATTTTTCGAATGCTATTAATACAGTGAATCAAATGGATTGAATAATAAGTAAATTGTGTTTATTTAAGATTATTACTTGTTTTTCTTAGAAATTAATTAAAATTTGATATTGGGTTTTTTTTTCATATAGGAAACCGGAAGTTAACATTAAAAATCAGATTTTTTCAAACTTCGCATTTTTTTATTTCTTCCAAAAAATATAGCTTGTCTTATAGAAATATTATATTATTATAAAATTTAATTATTTTCTTTGATTAAATTTATTATAATTATCATTATTATCAAATTTTTAATCAATTAATTAAATTTTGTTCGGTGGAAAGTTTCAATATAACAGTGATATAATAAAAAATTGGTATAATTTATTTTGTAATTTTAACTACTTTACAGCTCGTGGTATAACTTGTTCGTTTTACAATTATGCAGGACTTATCAGATTAGTTTCATTCCGAAGAAACTTCCAGAAAAATATTTGCTACGTCAGGTGTACCACAGGGTAGTCACCTGGGCATATTTGCTCAAAGGCTGTAAAATCCTAATTTATGCTGATGAAAAAAAAATTTTTTTTTCTTTTTTTTTTTTTATGGGGGTGGGGAAATGCTTTATGCACCATAGGTATCCGAATACACCCATGTGCCGGACTACCCAGCATACCCAGACCTACCGGCTAAAACCGCACTCCCCGCCCGCAGGACCTCCACCCCGGAACCGTCTGTTGGACATTACTTCAGGGTGGAATCCTATTTAGAGCCGCCCCCGCCGGGGGCCCTCCCTTCTCCACTCACCGGGCGATCTACCCCAGCAGACGTCCCTTTCTTTCTGGTGCAAGATCGCTCTCACGAAAAGAGCGACTTTTCGTCAGAGATCCTCCCCCTGCAGCATGACTTAGGCGTTTTCCTGGATTGTGAACTGGATTTTGTTGAACATATAAATTGCATGGTGACAAGGGCCAGTACTATGCGGTTTATCAAAAGATGGTCCCGTGAATTTTCTAACGTGACTGTGTACAAACAGCTTCACTCTTCCTTTGTGCGGCCAATTCTTGAATATGCAAGTCAAGTTTGGTCTCACACAGACAGTATCGAATCTGTCTAACAGAAATTTGTCCGTTTCGCCCTTAGAGAATTGCCATGGAGCAATCCAATTATCCTCCCTCCATACGAGGACCGTTTGACATGCATTCTCTGCAAAAACGCAACGTTGTATTTGTACATCAACTTCTAGTTGGTAATATTGATTCACCTTCTCTTAAAACGAGATTCGCGTCCAGCGCGAATGAGCGAAACCTTAGCCGTGTCCCGCTTCTACAAACCGATCTGTGTAAAAACCATAGAGCTTAGACTAAGCTGTTGGTCTGATAAAAAAAAAAAAAAAAAAAAAAAAAAGATCACGCCAAAGTCGTTCAAAAATCAAAGTCATGTTTATTTATTTATTAGTGACAATTCATCAATATAAACTGATTACTACAAAAATAGAAGAAAGCAAGTACATAAATATGGCATAAGAAATGCAAAATGGAACCTTAACGAAGCTGACTCTTCAGTTGATTTCGCGACAAGGTGAAATCGATATCGGCTTTATGGATTATTCATACCATAATTAGTACGATAAAGAAATCATGATCATACACGGAGTGAGTCGGGAGATAAATCTGAAAGCAAGCGACAAGCTCAGGTGGGTGATCGTGCCCAATATGCAATCAAAAGCAAAAATTATATTCGCAGTGTCGCGTCGTTCCTCAAGAGACTGAAGGGATAAGAGCCGCAACCTGTCAGTGTAACGAGGTAGCACTGAAGGGTTGCTCCAGTGAAGATTACGGAAGGAAAACCTAAGAAATCTACGCTGGATACCCTCGACGCGATCAACAGAAGTCGCATAAAACGGAGACCAAACTATACTGGCGTACTCAAGAATAGGCCTTACAAATGTAAAATACAGTGTCTTAGTTATAAAAGGATCATTAAATTCCTTGGACCAACGCTTAACAAAGCCAAGCGTAGCGCTGGCCTTACGAACGATCGCATCGATGTGATTAGAAAATGTAAAATGGCTATTCAACCAGATGCCTAAATCTTTGGTTTTGTCAAGTTTTTGCAACGAGCATCCGTCAATAGTATAATTAAAAGAAGAAGTGGTTTTTTTTGCGAGAGAAACACATGTAAGTGCATTTGTCAATATTTAATGGAAGTTGGCTTAATGACCACCATGTGTGAAAAGCATCAATGTCAGAATTTAAAAGGTCACAGTCATGCTCGTTACTTATAATGCGAAAGATCTTGGCATCATCTGCTTAAAAGAGAATCCTAGAGTTAGAAAGAGACAGAGACACGTCGTTAATATAAATAATAAAAAGTAAGGGACCTAAATGACTGCCTTGAGGTACACCCGAAGTGTTAAGGATTTCTCTGGAGTACAGACCGCGGAATTAGACCCGCTGTGAGCAATGAGACAAGTAGGACCCGAGAAAGCAGAATTCTGTGACTGATTCTATCGAAACCCTTAATCAGTGAAAATGCAATCAATTTGTTTACCATTTTCAATGTTTGTTAAAAAGAAATTAGAAAATAGAAAATTCTAGCAGATTAGTGGTAATAGACTTTCCCTTGAGAAAGTCATGCTGAAAAGGTTGCAGAAAAGGTTTACAATGAAAAGAGAGCACGTCACAAATCACAGATTCAAAGAGTTTAGCGATACAGCATAAATTGGTAATAGGTCTGTTAACAGTTTTCTTCGATTATCTTGGTGTTGTGTATTATGAATTCCTTCCGCTGGGCCAAACTGTGAACAAGGCATATTATTTGAATGTTATGCGTCGTTTGCGTGAAGCTATTCGCCTCAAGAGGCCAGATTTGTGGAAAGACAAGAATTAGTTTTTGCATCACGATGATGCGTCATCTCATGCTGCATTGGTTCTTCAAGACTTTTTCATCAAAAATTCGATGCATGTCATTCCATAACCATTGGATTCGCCTTATTTAGCTCCATGTGACTTCTGGCTATTGGGTGTGTGAATACGACTCCGCCCTTTTTTGTTAAAATAAAATACATTTGCTTTTTTAAAAAATTAAAAAAAGTTTATTCAAAGTATGCTCCATCGGCAACTACCTTCGCCCATCTTTTAGGTAATTTTCGCATTCTTTTCCAGAAATTCTGGTCTTTTGAGCTGATCCAATTATCAATCCAAATTTTGATACTTTTGTATGAAGTGAACCGTTCTCCCGTAAGATTTGACTGCATTGTTCGTAATAAGTGATAATCCGAAGGAGCTATGCCTGGCAAATATGGGGAGTGGAGTACCACTTCCCAGTTCTGTCCATCTTAATATCTTTTTACGACTTGTGCGGTATGCGATTTAGCCTTATCCTGTTGAAGAATTAATTTACTCTGCCTATTCACCCATTCTGGTCGTTTTGCTTCTATGGCTCACTTCAAAAGCATTATTTGTCGTCGGTAAACTTCTCCATTAATAGTTTGAGAGGGTTCGAGCAACTCATAATAAACAACACCTCTCTGATCCCACCAAATGCAGAGCATAACATTGTCACAGTGAATATTTCTCTTTGTCTGTGATGGGCCGGGTTCACCTGGCTTCACCCAAGCTATTTTACGTTTAGGATTCCCATAATATATCCATTTTTCATCTCCTGTGATTATTCGATGCAAAAATCCTTTTCTTTGCTGCCTTTGAAGTAGCATTTCACAAATTGTTTTCTCTGTTCAAATTCTTTCTTTCAATTCATATGGAACCCGGCTACCAACTTTTTGAACTATTCCCATTGCTTTCAAAGGCTTTGCAACAGTTAGCCGTTCAACATTTAATGCTGCAGCCAATTCTCATTGAGTTTGGCAAGAACCCTCTGCCAATAATGCTTCTAATTCAGCATCTTCAAATTTTTTTGGTGGTGTTCCATGTTCTTTCTCCCCAGTGCCAAAATTCTTATTTTGAAATCATCGAAACCATGCCTTATAAGTTGTATTAAATGGACCATACTCACCGTAAATCTCCACAAGCAAACGATGAGTTTCCGCTACACGTTTCTTTGCAATAAAATAGTGTAATAGCACTTCCCGCAAATGATGTTTACTCGGAACGAAAACAGACATTTTCAAGGAGACAAAAGCACTTGCTGCTAATATTTCAACCAAATGTCACGTATTGCGTTTGACAGCTGATATAAAGTACTATCGAACACAAGTGTTGGCACTAGAGATGCCACGAATAGTAATTTGGCCGAATACCGAATACCGAATGTTCGGCGAGGCTCTTGGCCGAAGCGCCGAACATTCGGCAGCCGAATATTCGGCCACACTTAGTACTTTCCGCGGGCGACAAGTCACAACTGTCGCTACAGAAAATGTTCGTTCAGATGAAGGTGCGGAACAGAAAAATTCTGTTGCAAATGAACTTGATTTTTATATGGTATCTGTTCGTTTAGATCGGACAGCAGACCCTTACAAGTGGTGGTCAGCAAACGCGAAACAATATCCAACTCTTTTACAATTTGCTAAGATTTATTTATCATCTCCCGGTAGCAGTGTGTATAGTGAGCGGCTGTTTTCGGAAGCAGGTATAATTTATGAGGAAAAACGCAATCGTCTGCTATCAACAAACGCTGAAAAAATTGTTTTCATTCATCATAACTTACCACTGGTAGATTTTAAATATTAATTTGTTAGCTCTTTTTTTTTGGTTAAATAAATATATGTTTGTGAGTAATATTTTGAGTTCTTTTTTCATGATTTATTTGGTTATCCTTACTATATTTTATCATAAATACGAAATTAAATCTGTTTATCACGATTTCACGCCAAAACTGCTGAACCGATTTAAATGAAATTTGGTACACAGATACATACTCTAGAGCCTTAGAAAGGACATGGGCTATAATTTACGCGGACGAAGTCGCGGGAAAACAGCTAGTAATAAAAAAATAATAAATAAATTGCTATTCGGTATTCGGCCGAATAGTTAACCATATTCGGCCGAATACCGAATAGCGAAAAAAAGTGGCCGAATAGCCGAATACCGAATAGTTGCCGAATATTCGTGGCATCTCTAGTTGGCACTTATTAGTACACGTAAGCAGTACTAAAAACGACATCTGTTGGGAAAGGGTGGATTCATATTCACACACCCAATATTCTCTAAGCTCAAAAGACCGTTTCGGAAAACACGGTTTTGAATCGACTGATGATATAAAAGAAAAATCGAAGAAGGAACTCAAGGCAATTCCAATCATCGAGTTTCAGAAGTGTTTCGAACATCGAAAAAATCGTTAGCATGGATGTATTATATTGGACGGCGACTACTTTGAAAGGGATAATATAGATTTGGAAGAATAAATAAAAATAAAAGTTATAAACAAATTGTCTTTACTTTTTGATCACAGTAGTATATCCAATAAGGTTATTATTATTATTATTATTATTATTGTTAGGGGTGACCCTCATGGTGGGCACTGCGACCAGACGGTCTTTTGTGCCGAAGCCCATTTACAGTAAAAGACGATCTGCTACCCTAAGGAACGCCAGAAGGTCTTTTACAGAAGATGAACGAGCTTCAGCCGAGTCCAGGAACTCTTGACCGAAGATCTTTCTTCTTAACCGTGCTAAAGCCGGACAAGTACACAAAATGTGTGATGTAGTTTCGTCGTCTTCAAGACACAGACGACAATCCGTCTCATTTGACAGACCTATTTTATATAGGTGGTATCTTAGCCCATGGTGGCCTACCAACAGTCTGAGATCCGCTTTACTCAAAGCATTGATTTCAGTGTAGGTATAGGGTCTGACGAGCTCTTTAGCTTGCCGGATCCCAGGGAAGTTATCCCAGTGTATATACTGTAGATTCCTGACTCATTCTTCTATCACAGCTTTGGACGAAGACCATCCAATGCTGCAGAAGGGCTCAGGACCCTTGAATCGAGAATATGAACCTTCCCTGGCAAGTTCATCAGCAACCTCATTTCCCTCAACGCCGGAGTGTCCCGGTACCCAACAGAGGGTAACCCTGTTGGAAGTCGCTAAGTGTTGAAGGGTATCAAAGCATTCTTTAACAAGTCTAGACGAGAAACGCCATGACGAGAGTGCCTTGAGGGCCGCTTGGCTATCGGAGAAGATAGTGATATTGGCACCTTTAAGTCTCTTGTTAATATTGAGAGGGGCGCAGGCTTCAATGGCATGGATTTCAGCCTGGAAAACGCTGGGCCATTTGCCCATTGCTATCGAGACCTTGGTGTTGGGTCCATAGACACCAGCACCAACACCATGTTCCGTTTTTGAGCCATCTGTGAACTAACTGAGAGTTCTGGAGTCCAGACTGAGGCCGCCGCCATTCCAGTCTGCACGTTCAGGAATGAGAATCCTGAATCTCCTCCCGAAGCTCATTTCCCTGGTCATGTAATCTGTTATATAACAGATCCTTAAGTCAGGGATGCGCTGCAGGATGCTCATGTGACCATTGTCAGCAATTTGCATTTTGGATCTGATTTGCACTCTCAGAGCACTAATTGCAGCTGATTTCAAAATGAAAAAGTGCAGGGGCTCGAGTCCTACTATCGCCTCCAATAAGGTTAGAAGATCTAGAGACATGATACGGTAACATAAGATATCTCGTATAAATAATAGGGCTGCGATTTTTCTTCTAGACTCTAGGGATTCAAGACCAAGAGGAAGGTACCTGGCCTTGTACGACAGTGTCGTATTAGCCTAGTTCAATAAAGTGGACCTAGTGAAAGACATTTGAACCGCTTCAATACGCGCAGAATGGAGGAAGGTGTAAGAAGACCAGATAATCGATGCATATTCAAGATATGAACGAACCAAAGCATTAAATAAGTAAATCAAAGTAAACACAACACTAAAATGTTTAGAGTTACATGTAACATCCTGAAAGCTTTTGCAGTTATCTGGTCAATATGGTACAGACTATTTATGTTGCAATAAAAATACACACCGAGAAAATTATATATCAGGTGAGCAATAATGAAGTCCTTAATTGAATAACTGAATTAAACAGGAATTTTTAACCGATGATAGGAAAACATTTTACATTTGGAAGGATTTAATTCAAGACGATTTATATTACACCAAAACAAAAAATTATTAATTTCAACCTGTAACCTATTACAGTCAGATAAATTACGAACAGCAGCATAAATATTAATGTCGTCAGCAAAGAGCAAACACATGAGAAACAAAAGTGGATGTCATTAATAAATAATTTACTTAATTATACAAAACAAAATTGTATGAGGTTATTATTGTTTGAATTGCTTTTAGTATGTACTGTTAATATGTTAATATGAATTGGAAATATGTTTGGTTAAGACTAGATAATAAACGAAATATTTATGTAAATTTTACACATTGGCTTATTGGGTACGTAATTAAATAATGTCGTTATTCGTTTATAGATGTCAGATAATCCATTAATGGTGTAAATGTAAGGATTATTTCCTAAAATATTTTTAAAAAAGATGAATATTTATGTTTACTACTCCAATTGATTACAAGGAGAGAAGTATCCTGCAGAGATGGCGTTTTAATATAAAGTCATTCGGGTCTATGTTAGCATAAATTTTTATTAAAACGAGATTTCCAATTTCCTGCTGAAGTAGCAACACGCGTTAATAGCTGCAGTGCCAAAATGTTAAAATGAAAGGATCTCGCCAAAGCTCCTCCCCGAATGAGTTCATAAGAAACTCATAAGGACGCTGGCAGGCAAATAATGAAAAACTTCCCTACGAAATGACTCTGCGGGTTACAAATATATGAAATTTATAAAGTACCTATCAAGTGGAGTCCCTGACGCGCTGGAGGGGGCAAGACGGTGGGTCGGGATCTGAAGTAGGATGAACTGCATGAAATAGGCACATACAGCTCCGTTCCGAGTAATGATTTGTAAAGGACACTCGAAAGCATTAAAATCAAATGAAAAGATTTAGTGTGGTACTTAATATCGTTCTGCTATGAGATATGAACCCGCGATCCATTTGGAGAGACTTTGCCCGATGACAGGGACCACAGGAGGACAGCGACATGGTGCCCCCGCCACGGCCGCGCGCATTCATCTGGCTGCGAAAAGTCTTTGAGGGATGAGTAGGTCCTTCAATTCTGCCGTGGCTGAATGGTGGTATAATTTTTAAGTCTTTGATTAAACTAAGCCCAATGATGAGGATCACGATGAATGGCTCAGGGAATGAAGCATGCCCGACTCAATGAATCAACCGAGGATGATGAGCTAAATGCTGTACAGGAGATTTTCCATTCATTATGCAGCATTCATCAGATTCCCCTGAGTGTTACAGTGAATACTTTTTTGTGCAGGTGGAAATGGGCGTTTCTGCAGTGTACTTCACTAAAAGTCTTGATCTGCTCATAGTAAAAAATTCACAAACTGAGAGAAAAGAATTACTACTGTAAATAAAAAATTAAAAAATATATTATTTTTACTTAAATATGAGACTAAAAACAACATTTATTTAAATCAAATTGTTCCGATCAAATTAAATAACAAAAAAAGTCCATTAACTACAACTTAAATCAGATAAAAATAGCATACTTCAAAATAAGGACGTCATATTTCATCTCATCTTATTAATAAAAAAAACAATGCATGATTTCTTGAAAAGTATGTAGTCTTTTGTATTTGGCATCTACATGCTTACATAAAGCTGTATGATTTACTTGAGCGTCAATAAGATACATTCGTATACAGGGTGTTCAGAGGTGGGAGGTCAATACTGCAGGGGGTGAAAGGTCAGACCGAGACAAGCAAAAAATCGTATGGGTGGGGGGGGGGGGGGGGGGGCATCTCGCACAGTTCGGCAGTTACAGGGTGATTCGTAAATCAGGATTTTGCCTTATATGGGAACCGCTCTTGTATTTTTATCTTTTTTTCTACGCATCGCAGCGGCCCCAAACTGATCTCAAAAAATTACTATTTCAAAGCCCTTCCAAAAAGGTCAACAGCAACCCCTATCCCCAACCCCTTGGCCACAATCCCCCCTGGAAGTTGAGAAAATTAACTTTTATTTCTCGATTTTTCACTTTTCGCCCCACTTTTCTACCAAGTTAATGTTATTAACATAACTACTTTTTATTTTTTTTAAGTTGCCTATCTAATTACCTTTCCAAAAAGGTGCAAGATGCCCAGGTAGAAAAGGGTTGCAAAAGTTCTGAAATTAAAACATCCTCACAGGTACCTAATTACTTTATTGCACCATAATGAAAAAAGTCGTTAAGTAAACAATTTTTATGACAGCAAGTTCGGAAATGTTTGCTTAGGAAACAGAGGTAGTACATTTTTATTATTTCAGCAAAACAGTAATAAAATAATAAATGTAATCTCGTTAAATAGCGTTACTAGTTTATTATATCCAGTATTGACTCTTAAGTATCCTGACGCTCCGTTTCTAATGCCTCCTATGAATTATGGTATAAAAATGGGTACGTTTGAAAGGACATTGACCACAGTTGAAGAAGCAAGCGATAAGAACGGGTGTTTAATAGAAAAAATTAAGATAAAATGGCAGAATTCAGTGTTGAATAGTATGCCGATATAATTTACGTGTACGGTTTAGTAGAAGGAAATGATAGTGAAGCCGTACGAGAATACCAAAGGAGATTCCCGAATCGGGGGGTACCCAGCAGAAGGGTATTTTCAAGGACTTTCAGAAGGTTAAAAGAAACCGGAAGTGTAACTGCCCCCAGAGCAGAAACGCGAGCAGGAAAATCGGCCGATTCAGCGGACCCTGACCATCAAATCCTCACAATCGTCAGGAACAGCCCTGTAATAAGCATCAGGCAGCTCGCACGAAGGTCAGGATTGTCTTCCGGGAGAGTTTGGACCGTTGTGAACCGAGAAGGACTACATCCATACCACCATATCCCGGTCTAAGCACTACAGGAAGGAGATTCCGAAAGACGATTGCAATTTGCACTTGGCTGTTCGAGTCTGACATCGAAAACAGAAGGTTTCTAGACCGAATTCTGTGGACGGATGAATCGCAATTCACCCGGGATGGCATCACAAACTTCCACAACCTCCACACCTGGTCAGATGTGAACCCACATAGGACAAGGTGTCGGTCCTTCCAGCAAAGATTTAGTGTCAATGTCTGGGCTGGCATCATCGGCAACCAGTTGATAGGACCCTTCATCTTGCCCCAAATGCTGAATAGTCAGCTATATTCGGACTTTTTGGAGAATACCCTTCCGGATCTGTTGGAGGACATCCCCCTGGCCACCAGAAGCGCAATTTATTTACAGCACGACGGAGCACCTGCGCATACTGGGAACATTGTTAGGGCAAGGTTGAATGAGCATTACCCAGAGCGCTGGATTGGACGAGGTGGACCGATTCCTTGGCCTGCTAGGTCACCGGACCTTACTCCACTGGCCTTTTTCTTATGGGGAATGATGAAAGATGAAGTTTACTCAAGACCAATCAACACCAGAGAAGAATTAGTTACCAGCACTGGGACTGCAGCCACGAAAATACGGGAGAGACTGGCTACCATAGACCTCAGACGCGAAATAAGACGAAGGCTACTTGCATGCATCGAAACTGGCGGAGACTATTTTGAACAGCTTTTGAAGGACATACGTTTTAATTGTAATTAGTTTTTAAGCGAACAAAATGTATTTTTTAGTTAACTTAAGTATAATTTCTTAAAAATTCGAATTGTCATGATATTCTGTAAAAGGATTTTTGTAAATAAATTTTCGTATCCTTTTCCTATCTGGGCATGTTGCACCTTTTTGGAAAGGTAATTAGATAGGCAACTTAAAAAAAATAAAAAGTAGGTATGTTAATAACATGAATTTCGGAGAAAAGTGGGGCGAAAGTTGAAAAATCGTGAAATAAAAATTAATTTTTTCAACTTCCAGGGGGGATTATGGCCAAGGGGTTGGGGATAGGGGGGTAGTGGAGTAGTAATTCATAATAAATTTTTGTAGTTTTCAATATGTCATTTTCAAATGAAGAATATGCGGATATGCTAAACTTTTTGGAAAGGGCTTCCAAATAGTGATTTTTTGAGATCAGTTGGGGGTCGCTGTGATGCGTAGAAAAAAAGATAAAAATACAAGAGCTGTTCCCATATAAGGCAAAATCCTGATTTATGAATCACCCTGTAAATACCCCCCCACCCATACGATTTTTTGCTTGTCTCGGTCTGACCTTTCACCCCCTGCAGTATTGATCTCCCACCTCTGAACACCCTGTAGAATGCATTCAATAGCTAATATGTTGCTCTTTCGATTACACTTACAGTCTCTATAATAAGAAACCGAGGTCATTATCTCATTAAGAGAAAAGGATAAGGAAGAGGTAATTATAGAGCAGGTAACTACATTCCCTACCCTAATACGTTGACTTTGTTTCACTTCAGTCTTCGTTCGTACAAAGCAGCAAGGACCAAAATGAGTGCGGTGTATGCAAAACGGCTTGAGGCGGTATTTTTGTATAATCATCGTAAGAGACCTAAAACGTCAGTAGAAATAAGTTATCGCGGTACTGTTCAAAAACCTTTCTTGTCCTATAAGAATTACGAGAAACGCTTGTCGTGAGCACAACAAAATATCGATAGAGATTGGTCTGAAATACTTTCTACTGACGAATCATCTTCTTGGTCCTGGGTACCTAGGATTAGATACAACGGACTGTAAAACATCCTCTAAAGTCCATGTTTGGGGGTGTTTCAATGCTCATGGTTTTGGTCAATTATGCGTATTCACGGGCAACTTGAACGTACAACGAATGGCACATTTATATAAAAAAGGAATCCTGAGATCGACAGAAGCTTGGTTTGGCAACACAACACAAATTGGATCCCGCAAGAGGACAACGATTCAAAGCATCGCAGTAAACTGTGTACGGACGGGAAGCTGGAAAATGACATCACAACAATGATATGGCCTTCGCAATCTCCTGATGCGAATCCAACATAGAACGTGTGGGCATTCATGACGTATGCACATATTTAGTCAGCTATCTCGTTGTATAAAGCAGATATGGAGTCAACTTCTATCATCATCACCATCATTCTCGATAACGATAATTTATTAACCATTTATAACTCATTGAAATCAAAAAATTAAATTCATAGAGTGCGTTTGTTCTTTGTTAATAAATAAATTTCTGTTCAAGTGCATAACTGATGTAATATTTTTGTTTTTTAGCGATTTCAGAAACAGGTAAGATAAAGAGTTAAACTGATGGTTTTACTAGCCTTCTTTTTACGTTTTCCTTACTGTTGATAGGCACATTCAAAATCAAATTAGTCCCAAACGTGTATTTTATAAATTTTATTGTTTCAAAACACAGTGACGGGGGCAAGATGGTGTAGGTCATACGGGGCATGATGGGATTATAAAAAAGAACTTGAAACTTTAAAATTACCAAAGACACTCCTGCCAAAAATAAGAAAACGTCAAAGAACGTTCAGGACAAAAATAGTAAATCCTCAAAGAACAATACTGTCAAAAAAACTAAACTGCAGAAGAAGACTAAGCCATCAACTTCAAGATAAGAAGATAACGTTTGTTTTTATTGTAACGATTTAAACCACACGTACCTAAAATCAACAGAAAACTGGGTAAAATGTCAACTCTGTCAGCGGTGGGCTCATACTGCATGTGCTGGGGTGGATGATGAAGACTCATTTATCATTCCCCATCTTACCCCACATACGGGGAAAGATGGTTTTTTCAAGTGTTCTTAGAAAAATATTATTATTAGAAATTTGTGATAACATGTTCGTCCAAAGATTATGCCAATTTGTAGTAAATTAAGAAACAAAAGTGCCGTAAATAAATGAAAACATTATGTTTATTATAACTGTGTTTTTTTGTTGTTTTCCCTTAGCGTCACCATCATGCCCCTAGTTCCCCTAATTATAAAACACGTATTTTTTTGTTGTTTTTAAATTTTTATTAGAAGATGACAAAAATGTTATTAATAGGAGTGTAGCATAACTGCAACATTTTACTAAAATGACATATAGCCTCATATATATTGATTGAAACAGTTCTTTTTCTTATTGTAGCACAAAGCTACACCACATTTCTGGCAAAGTGTTTGTAAGATGGCAGTACATTTCGGAAATTTACACCGAGTCCTTTTTTTTTGCCCAGATTGGCAGAAACATGTTGAGTTGAACCTTCATGGCGTTTCGCTTGAATTGCCTGTTCCATGGTTCGTCGGTTAATTATATCTGACTTAACTCCAAGCTTACACAGTTCTCTAGCAACTTCAAGGCAAAAATCAGCTGAAGTCAACTGCTTGTCTTACTGTTTTTTTTGCTATTTGGACCCTTTTATATAACAACCATACGTTAGACATGACGAGATCCAAAAAATGGTAAAACATGCGGACTTGCCATCTTTTGCTTCGGAGCATTATCCTGTACCTGCCCATAATGCTGTCAATCAGGACCACGCTTCCTGTGTGGCGGTTGAATTCGCCGACAATGTGTGGGCGATTAATGTTCACATACTTTCTGTTTTTTTTATATCATATCTCCTGACCTGGACTATCAGCATTAACCCTATAAAACTTGAAGCCAACTTCAGGGTTTTGTTATCCTTCCAGTTTACTGTTGCAATATGCACGCCATCAACATCGGCAACATACTCTACAGAGTACCCTCTCTCTTTTTTGGACATCTGTTTTTCTGTACGTAGTTTGCAGTCAGGAATTCTGTTTTGGCGTGTGGTACCAAAGCTTTTTATATCAATTTTCGCTAGATATTCAAGCAAAGGAAAAGATGTGAAATTATTATTATTATTATCAAAATATAGTCTGTAATTTTGACTGCGGGGTATTTCTCATGCAAGTCGCACTACATTTGACGCTGCACCTAAATCAGGTTCTCCCAATTGTACAACATTTTCTGCTCCAGTTTCAGGTTCAACCAGAAATGCCGCTAAGAACAAATATTTTATACCCATACTTATTAGGTTTTTGCGATTGTACCTTTTCAAGTTTTTCCTTGCTTTTGTTGTTTCCAAAGGAACTTTAGCAAAAACCTCATTTAGGTTCTGTACAACTGAGCGTAATCTGAACAATCTGTCGAAATCCGGATGGTCGCGAGGCAAAATCTTGGAGTTTTCGTTGAAGTGAATAAATTGGCGGATCTTTTCAAATTTTCTCACTGGTATTACTTTCTGAATCAAGGGTGTTCCGATGATATTACTCCAATGACTGGTGACTCGAGGTAGTCTTATCAAAGACATGATATAAACAATGGCGGTGAATTGCTAGATGTCGGTAACAGTTACAGGAAAAGGATTGTTGATATCTTTTTCAACAATATAAAGATTTGTCTGTTATTTAATAAACTCAATCAAATCTTTAGGAAAGAAGTACTTAAAAACCTATATCGGGGTATCAAGCTTCAAAATATCTGACGACAATATTTCATTTCCCGTGAAGCATAGTTGTTGTTCAATTCAAGACCAATTTCTCTCGTCAGCACCTTAACTAAATTGTTTACATTAATAATGAATGACCGATTAAATATATGGGCTGAAAATAATAATAAATTACCAGAGTGGCAAGCTGGTTTCAGGACCGCGAGAAGCGCGGTGGACCATCTCTACACCCTAAACATTATAATTCAAAAACAATTGAAAAAGAAAGGTGGAAAACTATATGCGCTTTTCGTGGACCTGAAAAGCGCCTTCCCCTCAGTTCCACATAATATCCTATGGCAAAAATTGAAGAACATAGGTGTAAGTAGTAAATTTATTAACATCATACGGAGCTTATATAGTCAAGCCTACATGGCAGTAAGAACAGAAGAACGAATAACAGATAAATGCAAAATCACTCTAGGCTTATTACAAGGAGAGGTACTAAGCCCATTGCTATTTGCTCTGTTCATAACTGATATTGAAGAATTCCTATTGGGTAGGGGGGTTAGGGGGATATCACTGAATCATTTGGTCGAGGCCATATTACTGGCCTTCGCTGATGACATGGTGTTCCTTTCTGACTCAATCTCCCACTTAAGGAAAATTGTTAGGTTGCTGCAGGAATATTTTGAAACGACTTAAATGTACAAAAAACTAAAATTATTTTATTCCAAAAGGGAGGTCATGGCCACAAAAAGAAACTCTCCCCAATATACTACAAAGGCTCAGATATAGAATTCGTTAAAGAATATGTGTACCTGGGTGTACCTTATGTATAATCGGGCACATATGCCTATGCTACGCAATATTTTACAGCTAAGAGCAAAAAAGCAATACAACCAATCGTCAATCTTATAAATAAATTAAAATTTGCAGATCTAAAGACATGCCAAAAATTATTCAATACACTAGTCAAATCGATAATAATGTATGCTGCTCCTATTTGGTCTCTGAGACATTTAAAGGAGCTAGAGAAAATACAGAGCACATTCTATAGGAAATTATTCAATATGCCTCCAAATTCCCCAGGGTACGCAATTAGATATGAAACAGGTGCTGAGAGTCTGGAAGTAACAATATTCAAGTTGATTCTAAATTGTGTGTATAAGCCTTGTGTATAAATATATAGTGATTGCAACTGTAACTGGTACTGTCCTCACTAGATGTCCATACTTACACCATTTTAAAAGATTTCGTAAAAGCTTTCCTACTGTATACCAGTTTCATAACTTCATTTCAAAGCGATTATACCAGTACAAAACATTTATACAAAAGTAATACTCGAGCGAAATTAAATTTTCTTTATTATTTTATATGTTCATCGGGAACGGTATTAATACCTTTTATGCAGGCTGGCGCCGATTGGCGGTTCGGGTATTAATATCCTTTATGCCAATCGGTGGGTCCTTGTACTTTTTTCGCCGACTGGCGTCGAAAGGCGGTACAAGTATTTATACATTTTGTGTAGGGAATGCATTTTTTGATGAAGCACATACTCTAACTGTTTCTACTATTAGTTTTGAAGATATTTCTTGTCTTCTAAAAAGTGCATTTTTTTTCACTAATGACAGCCCACTCGACGTGTGAGTTAAGCTCAAGCTCTTACCCGTAGATAGTGTGTTAAGATAATATGCCTCTAAAGCCTACTAGCAGATCATTTTGTGCAAGCATTCATATCTTAGGGTTTTCAATTTAATTTTGATTTCATTTTATTTTACTTTTATTTCATTTAAGGGTTTAGTTTAAGTAAACAGAAGCAAAGTAACAGACAAAACCTAGAAAGGATAAATAAACTATAGAGATTCTGTCGACAGTTAATGATTTTTTTTAATCCTTTTAATATATTTATTTTTTCACGCCGGATCTCACACTTTGAAGAAAGAATTTGATTACATTTTTTCGTATAAAATCTTACCAAAACTTTAATGACAAATTTTATCATCCAGTCTTGATGTTCCTCACAGTAATTCAAATTTATATGTTTCTTTAAATGTTCCATATATTGTTGAGTTAGTTGAGACTACTGTTTGAGTTGTGAAATAGTTTTGTTAAATATTATATATGGGTAATTCTTTTACAAATCGTACGGATTTTGATAAAAATTTACCGACATGTCTCCGATTTGGCTGAAACTTTATTTACGGATTCTATATCGCAAAATAAGAGATACGTGTCCGAGGATTTTTTTTTGTTCCGCATATTTTCTATAATACTAGTGATCGAAAATGTAAGAAATAATTAATTTTTTGACTTGGAGACTCATTTCCAAAAATTTATAACTATGGTTTTATTTGAGCTACAAACTTCATTTTTTTTCTCTTTAAATCTAAAGGACTGAGTTTTGAGAAAAAAATATTTTTAATAAAAATTATTAACAAATTCATATTGTTATTAACAATTTAATTGTTTAAATCAATTTTTAACAATGGCCCCCACCTCTTAGCAAGTTGTTAGTATTTTTATTGTATTCTCCGTCATATTTTACATAAAAAACATGTTTTCAAAATATGGTACCTTTATTATTACTATTTTTAAAACATTAATTTATATAGCGCGACACGTCAAAAAAAAAACGTTTTTTTGTTAATAAAAAGAAAACTATAGCTCGGATCAAAAAAAGTTACATATAAAAGTTGTAGATAATAAAATGACCTACAATTTTTGTCTTAACTATTTTTCGACATAACCTCAAACTTTTCGAATAAAATGCTAAAAATGTTAAAAATCCCCTTTTTGAAACATTATTTATTGATAAAAAGACTATAAAAAATTAAAAAAGAAATTAACATACAGTGCTGTGCAAAACATTTGCAACTAAAATCATAGTTTATTACAGATCATTATAAAATTTCCTAAACCACTGATACCAAAAAAAATTTTTACAGTGCATTATTCTTTATTATGTCTAGTTTCCAGATATAACAATAGCAGAATGTAATATCCCATAATAAGGGAGCAATATCCGGTTTTTTATTCAACCTAACAATTTTGCCTGTGCAAAACATTTGCAACTTTATATATCAACAAATACTTTTCTCGGAATAAATGAGAATTGGCAGTGCTTTGTTAGTTAACTGTTATTTTTTATTCCATATATAGTTAATAAAAAATAATAATAATATTTTTCTATTCCGATCCAACTACTGCAGGGCATATAACCCAGTCTGTCGGTCAGGTCCATGCGCGGAAGTGTATTATTAAAAATTTTTTTTTCCTTTAAACGCAATTAAACTAAAAGTTCGTAAAATGGGAGTAATTAATTTTACAACGAAATAAAAAACCGAATAAAGTAGCTAAATCCACTATATCCAGATTTATAAGCAGTTTTAAAAAGACTGGGAGTATTGAAAATATTCATAAAGGGTGGTAGACCAAGGAAAACGACGAAGGCTGAGGATCGTAGAATTTAAATTTTAAGTAAATCTCGGCCTTTCCTCAGTTCAAGGTACTTAGGTAAAAAACGAATAAAACCTAGATGTGGATCCTTCGACAGTAAGAAGAGGAGCCATAGAAATCGATCTTAAGACCTACAGGCCAGCGAAAAAGCCACTACTTTCCGAAAAAAATGGCTGAGCTCGACTTGTCTTTGCTCAAAGTCATTTAGAATGGCCCCTAGAAAAAGGAGAACTGTCCTTTTTTCGGATGAGTGTTTAACTTTAAGTTTAACTTAGTGGGGCTAGATGGAGGGCAAAAAGTAGGACGACCGACGAACAAACGACTAAATCCGCGATAAACTGTGGTAACTGTGAAGCATGGAAGTGGTAATACAATGGTCTGGGGGTGTTTATCAGCTCAGGGCGTGGGACCTCTTTATGAAATACCACGGATAATGAAAGCGGAGGTCTACAAAAACATTATGGAAAATGTTATGCTCCCTTACGCAGAGGAAGAAATGCCCCTGCGCTGGCGCTTCGAACAGGACAATGATCCCAAGCACACCTCTAGACTTCTTCAGGCTTGGTTTTCGCAGCAAAATATTGAAGTTTTGAAATGGCTCGCACAGTCTCCAGATCTCAACCCCATAGAAAAGCTATGGCAACTGGTTAAGAAGAATATGAGGGGTCAATTTTACAACAACCGTGACGAACTCCTTAATGGTATAAAAAAGGCTTGGAATTATATAACTTCTTTAAATATTGAGTCGCTATTTAATTCTATGCCAAGAAGATGTGCGGCAGTTATTGTAAATAAAGGCTATTCAACCAAATATTAATGATAATATATATTTAAAGTCGCCAACATTGTTAATGTCAAGGAGTTGCAAATGTTTTGCACAGTCAGTTTTGTATCTGAGTATGAAAAAACGAATATTTCTCCTTTTTTATTGAATAGTTACCTTTAGTTTTTTAATATTCTTAAATTAGATATAATAAAGAATAAAATACTGTATTAGCTTTTTTGTTTTTAAGAATTTAAGGTTTGTTGTAGTAAGACATAGAAAATTGGGGTTTTAGTTGCAAATGTTTTGCACAGCACTGTATAATTTTTGTGTTTTTAATATGTTTCTCAACTGACCATCAAACGAAATACATATTAACCAATAATAAGTATTGAAACCACAATAAATTTTTTTTTATGCGATAAAATAATGTTCTATCATTTATTATTAATTAATGTTTAAAAAAAGGGATTTTTAACATTTTTAGCATATTATTCGAAAAGTTTGAGGTTATGTCGAAAAATAGTTAAGACAAAAATTGTAGGTCTTTTTATTATCTACAACTTTTATATGTAACTTTTTTTGATCCGAGCTATAGTTTTCTTTTTATTAACAAAAAAACGTTTTTTTTTGACGTGTCGCGCTATATAAATTAATGTTTTAAAAATAGTAATAATAAAGGTACCATATTTTGAAAACATGTTTTTTATGTAAAATATGACGGAGAATACAATAAAAATACTAACAACTTGCTAAGAGGTGGGGGCCATTGTTAAAATTTGATTTAAACAATTAAATTGTTAATAACAATATGAATTTGTTAATAATTTTTATTAAAAATATTTTTTTCTCAAAACTCAGTCCTTTAGATTTAAAGAGAAAAAAAAAAGAAGTTTGTAGCTCAAATAAAATCAGAGTTATAAATTTTTGAAAATGAGTCTCCAAGTCAAAAAATTAATTATTTCTTACATTTTCGATCACTAGTATTATAGAAAATATGCGGAACAAAAAAAGATCCTCGGACACGTATCTCCTATTTTTCGATATAGAATCCGTAAAAAAAGTTTCAGGCAAATCGGAGATGTGTCGGTCAAAAAGGTGTTGTTTTTACTTTTATAAGCCTTTAATTTTAATAGAGCGTCATTTATTTGCTCACGTTCATTTACGCATATTAAGCAATTTGCAACACATAAAAGGGGCCTTTTATAATCCGTATAGAAAGATTATTTCACCGTCAAACACAGTCTTATTTAATTATGAGAAAGTATACAGCTTTTGTAGGAAAATAGTTATACGGTAAGAACTTTTTAACTTTTTGAAAGGCATCTCGACTTATTAGCTTGGGACTTTGATGACGCTTTTAAGCATACGATGACAGCGCCGCTAGTGAGAAGTGTACTCAACTGTGATTTTGGCGACTTGCAATCACTATAATCTTTATACACAAGGGTATAAGGTAATTAATATGCCAGACCACAGATATCCTAAAGTATGTTTCAACAAAATAAAAGAAATGAGAGATCGAGAAGATAAATACAACTGGTTTAAGCAAGTAAAGGTGCATTTATTCGATGTGATTGATAAGGCTGTATTTGGCTTGACCTAACATTAGAAAAATTAACAATAGAAAAAGACAACCTTATCGAAGCATTCAGAAGTCACCTAAGGCTTGAGGATATAAATTCTTGTCTCATTTCTGAATCACTCTCAATCTTTCCAACACTTGTAAATATAAATCAACAAGAGATACTACAGGTCGAGTCGAATTATTTGTCCCTTAAGGCACCAGTATACCAAAAAAGAGTAATCATACAACTCAGACTACTACTAAATGTCTACTGTAACAGACTTATTATAGATAAAGAAAAGTATGAAGACAAAGAATTTATTTATGAATATTGTGAATACTGTATGGTAGAGAATAATTTGTTACATGCGATTGTAGAATGTAAGAGAATTGAAGATTTGAGAAAAAAGCTTTTTCCTGAAATATACGATAGTGAAAACATTAGGTATGCTTTTTGTAAATTGTTAAACAATTTAAATGAAGCAAAAATTAGAAAATTATTGACATTAATAAACACATCAATTGCGAAAAATATCCACTAACAGAAACTAACATTGAGTACTGGTAACAATATTAGTAAAAAGAGAATGAATGAATTATATAGAATCACAAAAAAAAAAAAGAAGAAGAAAAAAAAACTCACTTTATTATAAAAACATGACTTTAACAATATATTTCCTTTTAGTACATAAGATAGCGCTGTAGAACCCCCTTGTATAATTTGTATGAATTTGACAAGTAAATAAATCTATCTATCTATCTAGTTGTTGTTCATTCAAAAACAGGTTTTTCTTTTTTCCTGCTTAGTTTCTGTGGTTCTTCACGACGACGCCGGTGGTGTGGGTGTGGGGGATGACAAAAGAGATTCACTTTCTTCCAGACTTTCAAAGTTCTCAAAAAATTCTTCGTCAGATGGCTCGCTCTCAAAATCTGGTGGGCACTTTGGGTTAACTACCCTATCGTCATCCTTTTCAAAGCCGTCTTCACTGACCTCATACATTTCCATCAAGTTGCTTATTTCTGTATTTGTGGGAGATCGTAAAGCCATCGTACAGTAAAAAGAAAAGATGTGTTATGATCAGGGTCCTTATTGCCTACAAAGTGCCCTTATCACCCAATGTTGCAGATCTGATATAAACATAGAAACAAAGGTTACCTCATAAATGCTATCGATTTACTGAAAACGCACAATATATAATAAAATTCACATAATTACGTGGCTTGATTAGCAAAAAGAAAGACTACTTAACTTCAAAAGGTATATTTGACGGATTATTGCAAATGACGCAAGTAATGTCAATCGACTTCACAACTGCTAAAGGCCACATACGGACACTATCGCCATTTACACGTTTTTCATTAAAGCAATTTCATATGTTGGTATTTTGGAGCAATATTATGATAGCGAATAGTGTATTCCAATAAACGTTCGAATTTTAGTAGGCGCAAGGACGGTTTGTAACATATCTGTAACTGTGTGCTACAAAGGGTTAACCCATTAATGCGCAAAACGAGAATTTTGTGCACGCAAGTTCAATTGTACGATTTGAATAAGAAATTGGGCTGAATTTCCTCCAAATTTGTATATAAGGGGTTTTTGGGGCTGCTATTTCAGAATCTGGCATTTGTTTTGCATAAAAACTTCAAAAACCCTATTTTTTGGTTTTTTTTAAAAAAAAGTGCCGGTTTTTTTTTGGTCATTTTTCGTCTCAAAGTCGATTATCTTGTCGTTGTTGCTATTGAATGATCATATAACTACCAGAAATCGCGGTCCGAATGTCTACACTTTCTCAAACTTTGGTTTTGAATTTTTGGTTTTGCTTTGGTTTTTGCAAAATGGCCATTTTGTACAGCAATGTAATAAAAAACTTCGCGATTTTTTTACACGAAATGGATCAACTTTACAAAAAAAAAAAAAATGTATATGACAAAAAGTACTTATAATTAGCCAAGGAAAACATGTAAATTTTTTCAGAATATTGTGGACTATTTTTGGTTTTTTGGATTTGGAAAATTTTTGAAAAATCCAAAAATTTATTCGTATAATTGATCCTCTTTTGGTAAAAAGTTTTTTTATGATGAAATTTGATGATATATTTACTCAAAAAGGCGCTGCTCCCTCTTGATCCTAGGAGTTAACGCTTCTCTAGTGGCTCTACTTGAAATTAAAGCCTTTGCGGCTGCTCCACTCTCTGCTCTCTCTTTGTCTCTCTCCAACCCTATCGAAACACTACATTGGCGACCGTTCGATAATACCAATTACCACACTATGTATTATCCGAAAAAAATTAGCCTATGCGTTAAGTTGGAATATGTACTACCTTCATTATCATGAAGCAATATAATGTCCTTCCTATTAAACATCGCCGACCTCTCTTCTTGGAGTGCTATTTTTAATTTATCCAATTGCTGACAGTACTTCTCCGAATTTAGCTTTTCGTTTGGTTTCAACAGCTCAAAATGTATTGGTCCTCGAATGTCCCACCATACACAATTTTTTTATTCAGGCTCAACTTCGGTTTAGAGGTGGAGGGGGTAGGTTTTCCGGGTTCACAATATGCCCTTTTCCTTTCGATGTTTTCATATGTAATCCACGTTTCATCTCCAGTTATCATCCGGTCCAAGAAGGGTTCGATTTTGTTCCGCGCAAGCAGAGATGTGCATATGACGACTCGATCATACAAATTCTTCTCACTCAACTCATGTGGCACCCATCTCGAATATTTCCACACCAGTCCTAGTTTCCGAATATGGTCCGAAATGGTTTGTTGAGCTGAATCAAGCCTTTCCGCAATCTCCGATGTTGTCAAAAAAGGATTTTGGTCTAACATGGCCTTGATAGTATCGTTGTCGACCGAAGATGGTCGCCCAGAGCGTGGCTTATCAGAAAGTTCGAAATCACCTACTCGAAATTTCTCGAACCATCTTCTGCATGTTCTATTAGAAACTGTACCTTCACCAAACAGTTTCAATAAATTTCTACACGCTTCTGTAAATGCTCTAATTTGGTATATGCTAGAAATTGTTTCAACCACTTTATGCTAATTTTCTTTGTAATCTTCTGAATTATTGTAGAAATATCCTTCGCTATTGAATATAGTAGATATATATCTTGAATTTCCAAATTTTGATAGTAGATTCGAAATTAGTGATCTCAAAATCCGGTTTGTTCTAATTTTCATAAGAATCAGTTTACTTTCAAAAATTGTGGTCACCATTTCGGATCCTCCTCTTGGATCTAGAAATTTTGATAGTATGCAAAATTAGTGTCCTGAAAAAAATCACTGTACTAATTTCGTTGCATTCGTTGAAATCGAGAAAGGGTTCCTGGCTATAAGCGGCTCCGCTTGGTACTAAGCAAGAAAATCCCATACCTATACCATACATTGATGTGTCCTTATGAGTTAAGTTTGGAGGTACCATATTTATTTCGTATATCAAAAAACAGGGGAACTAGAGGGCGAAAACCTTTTGAACATTAGGTCCTCCTAGTGTCCAACAGAGATTGAGTTTGGATTTTAGATTGCTGTAGTTATATCATATACTAATGTACTTTGAAATGACAGTGACAAAACATATATATGTAAATTAAAATGAGAAGTTTGGAAGCAGTGTGAATCTTCAAGGCCAGTAAGTAACAGCTTCCTTTGAGTGTCCAGGGCTGGAAATGAGATATATGATAAAGGGCGTGAAGATATACATGTATACCAAAAATGATGAAAATCGAAAGAGTGGAAGGGTCTCATTTTTTTGAGCAATTATTCGTATATTCTTTATTCCATTGATTCACTTGGTTCGAGAGCTAAGGAATTCCAATTCAAAAGTTGAGGGATTGGTAAGACTCAATCGAAAAGTCTCATCATCAAAAATAATGGTCCCCGGTGGGAATTGAGCTTCCTGCTTCGTTTTCATCATTTCATATGATATTCAAGTGAAAATGAGCGATTGCTACCCATAAAGTGCAATCAAAATGAATGAAGTGAGATTCAAGCTAATTGCTCTGCAATGACTCACATACATGCTCTTAGACACAAGATGATTGTTGATTGACCCTCTATAAGGTCATAATTAATCATAATGAGCAATTATATTCAAGTATATGGAAGATTTGGTTTAGGTCCAAAAGTCAATGCTTATAGCTGCCTTATCGGATCCGCAATCTTCGATTCGCAAATTTTAATAATATTCAAAGTCAGTGGCCTCAAAATAACGATTGTACCAATTTTCATTAAAATCCTTTGAAATTGAGAACTGTTGGCCGCCATATTGGATCCGCCTTCTTGGACAAAATTTTGAAAATATTCTACATTAGTGGCCTCAAAATAATCATTGTACGGATTTTCATTAAAATCCGCTGAAATCGAGAAGTTATGGCCGCCATAATGGGTCCGCCATCTGCGATTCGCAAATTTCGATAATATTGAAAATGAGTGGCCTCAAAATAATCATTTTACCAATTTTCATTAAAATCCGTTCAAATAGAGAAATTATGGCCGCCTTCTTGGATCCGCCGCCATTTTGGCTACACAAATTTCGATAATATTCAAAATAAGTGGCCTCATAACAACAATTGTATACTAGTTTTCATTAAAATCTGTTAAAATCGGAAAAATGCCGCCATAATGGTTTCGTCATCTTGGACTTCTCAGTTTTGATAATATTCAAAATTAGTGGCGTCAAAGTAATCATTGTAGCAATTTTCATTAAAATCCGATGGAATCGAGAAATTTTGGTCACCATATAGGATCCGCCATTTTGAATTTGCACAGTTTGATAATATACAAAATCAGTGGCCTCGAGATAATCATTGTACCAATTTTCATTAAAATCAGTTCAACTCGACACATTGTGGCCACCATATTGGATCCGCCATTTTGGATTTACAAATTTTTATAATGTTTAGAATAAGTGGCTTCAAAATATTCATTGTATCAATTTTCATTAAAATCTGCTGAAATCGAGTCTTTTGATGCTGAGTGTATTTCTTTAATTTTTAAGTAGTAAGAAGCTTTAATCGATGCAGTGTAAACAAAACCATAACCAAAAATTATAATAATATAATAAATTTTCACAAAAATCATCATAACAACATTGTAAAATAAATTTGACAAAAATCGTCATAACAACTCTGTTTTAAGCAAATTATGGGAGAAAGTTTCAAAGTAAAACGGTTGTTGAGGTAAGAACATATTTAATTTTTGTTAAAACAAGCGTTCAACCGAAATTACTTCTGTTATGGATAGTTTCAGGAATGTAATTTGTCTTTTTCTTGAGCAAGTTAAAATTTCGTCGTCTTCAGAGGAACTGTAATTAGAATTCAGCTTGCTATGATCAAAGTTAAAAAAATCTGGAGTTATCTGAGTTCAAATCAAACATCTGTAACCGCTGTAGTGGGTGTAATTGATCACATACAAAAACTCAATACGAGAAAATACCAAATTTTTACCGAACTCTAGCTTTGTCGTTTTTTGCACTATGTGCCCTCCTAGGTTGAATTTATAATAGGTACACAGTGAAAAATGTTGATATATTTATGAATCTTAGAATCCATGATATAATTTATATATACAGGGTGTTGAGAGGTGGGAGGGAAATATTGCAGGAGGTGAAAGGTCAGACCAAGACAAGCAAAAAATCGTATGGGTGGGGGGGGGGGGGGGGGGCATCTCGCACAGTTCGGAAGTTACAGGGTGATTCGTAAATCAGGATTTTGCCTTATATGGGAACCGCTCTTGTATTTTTATCCTTTTTTCTACGCATCGCAGCGATCCCAAACCGATCTAAAAAAATCACTATTCCAAAGCCCTTTCCAAAAAGGTTAACACCACCCCGCTATCCCCAACCCCTTGGCCACAAACCCCCCTCCAAGTTGAAAAAATTAACTTTTATTTCACGATTTTTCACCTTTCGCCCCACTTTTCTCCCAAATTCATGTTATTAATATACCTACTTTTTATTTTTTTTAAGTTGCCTATCTAATTACCTTTCCAAAAAGGTGCAACATGCCCAGGTAGAAAGGGGTTGCAAAAGTCCTGAAATTAAAACATCCTCACAGGTACCTAATTACTTTATTGCACCATAATGGAAAAAGTCGTTTAGTAAACAATTTTTATGACAGCAAGTTCGGAAATGTTTCTTTAGGAAACACAGGTAATACATTTTTATTACTTCAGCAAAACAGTAATAAAATAATAAATGTAATCTCGTAAAATAGCGTTATTAGTTTATTATATCCAGTATTGACTTCTAAGTATCCTGACGCTCCGTTTCTAATACCTCCTATGAATTATGGTATAAAAATGGGTAAGTTTGAAAGGACATTGACCACAGTTGAAGAAGCAAGCGATAAAACCGGGTGTTTAATAGAAAAAATGAAGATAAAATGGCAGAATTCAGTGTTGAAGAGTATGCCGATATACATAATTTACGTGTACGGTTTAGTAGACGGAAATGATAGTGAGGCCGTACGAGAATACCAAAGGAGATTCCCGAATCGGCGTGTACCCGACAGAAGGGTATTTTCAAGGGCTTTGAGAAGGATAAAAAAACCGGAAGTGTAACCGCCCCCAGAGCAGAAACGCGATCAGGAACATCGGCCGATTCAGCGGACACCGACCAACAAATCCTCAACATCGTCAGGAACAGCCCTGAAATAATCATCAGGCAGGTCGCACGACGGTTAGGATTGTCTTCCGGGAGAGTTTGGACCGTTGTGAACCGAGAGGGACTATATCCATACCACCATATCCCGGTGCAAGCAATACAGGAAGGAGATTCCGAAAGACGATTGCAATTCTGCATTTGGCTGCTCGAGTCTGACATCGAAAAGAGAAGGTTTCTAGACCGAATTCTGTGGACGGATGAATCGCAATTCACCCGGGATGGCATCACAAACTTCCACAACCTCCACATCTGGTCAGATGTGAACCCACATAGGACAAGGTGTCGGTCCTTCCAGCAAAGATTTAGTGCCAATTTCTGGGCTGGCATCATCGGCAACTAGTTGATAGGACCCTTCATCTTGCCCCCTGGCCACCAGAAGCGCAATGTATTTACATCACGACGTAGCACCTACGCATACTGGGGACATTGTTAGGGCAAGGTTGAATGAACATTACCCAGAACGCGTGATTGGACGAGGTGGACCGATTCCTTGGCCAGCTAGGTCACCGGACCTTACTCCACTGGACTTTTTATTATGGGGAATGATGAAAGATGAAGTTTACTCAAGACCAATCAACACCAGAGAAGAATTAGTTACCAGGATTGGGACTGCAGCCACGAAAATACGGGAGAGACTGGCTACCATAGACCTCAAACGCGAAATAAGACGAAGGCTACTTGCATGCATCGAAACTGGCGGAGAACATTTTGAACAGTTTTTGTAGGACATAAGTTTTAATTGTAATTAGTTTTTAAGCGAACAAACTGCATTTTTTAGTTAACTTAAATATAATTTCTTAAAAATTCGAATTGTCATGATATCCTGCAAAAGGATTTTTGTAAATAAATTTTCGTATCCTTTTCCTACCTTTTTGGAAAGGTAATTAGATAGGCAACTTAAAAAAAAATAAAAAGTAGGTATGTTATCATGAATTTCGGAGAAAAATGGGGCGAAAGGTGAAAAATCGTGAAATAAAAGTTAATTTTTTCAACTTCCAGGGGGGATTGGGGCCAAGGGGTTGGGGATATAGAGGGATGGTGTTAACCTTTTTGGAAAGGGCTTCGCAATAGTGATTTTTTGAGATCGGTTTGGGGTCGCTGCGATGCGTAGAAAAAAGGATAAAAATATAAGAGCGGTTCCCATATAAGGCAAAATCCTGATTTACAAATCACCCTGTAACTGCCGAACGGTGCGAGATGCCCCCACCCATACGATTTTTTACTTGTCTTGGTCTGACCATTCACCTCCTGCAATATTTCCCTCCCACCTCTGAACACCCTGTATTTGGAATAGATTCAAATTAGATAAGAAATTCACATGAATGTGATAGCGGATTCTTATAAATTTATGTTTCATGAGGAGAATACCTGCAAATTTAAATTCCATACGAACATGATGAAATTACTGCATAGAACGAGATAAAACCGTGAATATATAGTTTTTTTTAAAGGGTCTAGCAGGTTAAGGAGGTGAAAAGTGCCCCCAGCGCTTTTGGAAAACAAAAAATATCCTTATATACATAGTAAATGAAAAAGTACATCTTTGCCGAAATTTTCAGACCCATAGACCCTCACATAAACTCAAAAAAAATTAAAACGTGATTTTCAGTGTTTTGGCGATATCTCGGCTTCTTGTGGACGTAGAAAATTCTTTTTATTCTCAAATTATAGGGTTTTTTGTTAGCTACAACATGATATTTGTTGTTTTTCAAAAGCGCTGGGGGCACTTTTCACCTCCTTAACCGGCTAGACCCTTTATACGAGAACCATATTAAGGGAACATTCGTATGTATAAGACTTGATCTGTAAAATTTATACTGAACCCGATTTCTCTCGAACCGAATGTGTAGCTACCCTTTTGTTCGTATTCGGCTAGCCTGTTGATCCTAAGCATGTAAGTGATTCACAAACCTTGTTTAGCACTTAGCTAAGTATTTAATTTAGTTAGGTAAATCATTTCTAAATTTTGGATTGAAATAAGCAATAGGTAAAAGTTCATTATTTTTTTATTAGAACTAAAAATGGTACACTTTACAACAAAATAAGGTAAACCATAACATAACAATAATAAAAATGAGAATCATAATAAGAAGCTTAGTTTTTACAGTCGAACGAAAATTCAGTTTACTACAAACAATTGGGCCGTTTATTTTGAAAATCGTAAAAGTCCAAGATGTCATAGGCTATTTTTCTATATTCTTGTAAAGTAACAGTCTTTATGACATTTGGACTTATACCATTTTCAAAATAAACAGCTCAGTTGCTGGAAAAATTGTGCTTTTTGAACAGGTAAATGAAGTAGAAAAATTTAATTTTTCCTATAATTATTTATATGTTGCATTGTCCGTATTCATTGATTAGTATAAGTTTCGTAAAGCATGGCATTAGCTGTGAGCGTTGCGCTAACTGTTGCAGTATGCAAAGAATTCGTTTTCTTGTATTTTATTAAATTTACCTGGGAAAATACTGTTTCCGCAGTGACACTGCTATGAGGTAAGCTAAATAATTGTCAAAATAAAAAAAATAAAAACAAGGAAAGGGGAGTGAACAAATAACTTCTTGGTTACGTTTATACTCTAAAATCATTCAGGATAATTTAGTTTGATCTGTTAATACCGTGATGTGAAAGTAAAAAAACGCATACTCTAATGAAGTAATTTGAACAAAGGAGTAGTACGGGAGTAAAACGATCTTGAGAGTAGTAAAATACTCCGATCGGAGTAAAGACGTCAGCACTGGTCACATAGAATAAATTACTCTATACGATTCTTTGTATAAGTTGTGCTTTGAGTGTTTATTGTTTCCTGCATTTTCTGGTAGACTTTGGGGAAACTGATTTGACAATGTTTCTTAAATTACACTTATTAAAAGAGAACTATTTTTGTTACTGAAAATATCATAATGTGTAAAAATAATTTTATTTTTCGGAAAAACATTAGAATCTTGTAATAGTTGAGCGGAATATTACAACATTACAAAATATATATTTATCTAATGATACGATTAACGATTGATCGAATTTTGCTGGTAATATTACAGGCAAATAACTTCAATGCAAAAAACACTTCAAATTCAGAAAAGAGATTAAAATTATATACCACGAAATTTAAAAACGAAATTCTTCGAATCAATTTTACAACACAGATGCGTACTACATTAAAAAGCAATTTTCAACTTTATCAATTAAAAATCACCTTACAAACAATGAAGAGCTATGTAGGTTTATTCTTGTTCTGAATTTCATCACATCTTCACTAGACTTCAAAAATATCGGCCGCTTTCTGTCTGTGCGAATGTTATAGTTAATGTTAACTATTTACGGATTTCAATGAAATTTCGAAAACTTCTTCGTTGACAGATGAATTTTGAAAAGAGTTTTAGGGTAGTATGGCTATTAAAAAACATACGATCAAATACTGCGATATATGTATGGCATATTAAGATATATATTCCTGGTGTCCTTGGAGCTAGGGGGTGGGGGTTTTAGCCGGTAGTCCACCCGAAAGGGTGGGAGTCCGGCACATCGTTCGTAAAGGAATCTCCCCCACCTCCACAAAAAAAAAAAAAAAAAAAAAAAAAAAAATTAAGATATATATTAAAAAATATATAATAAAAAAATGTTTACTACTTCTGAATTTCAAACGGTGCGGTATGCATCAATAATATTCAATATCTGCTTAGATGTGACATTAAAGATGGTATTGCATAAAGAGAAAAGAAAAGGTTTCCGTTAAGGAACTGGCTGAAGTAATTGATATTTTATTCAAAAAGTATCGCATAACCAGTAATTACTGAAAGGTGATATGCGACTAATTGGCGAGTAAAGCGTTCACCACAAACAATTTGCTACAAAATGCCACTTTGTCCGGAACAACTTGGCGGAATTGAATTGTAACAAGATACGTGCCAATTTGGCCCTGCGGCTGCCTTTGAGAGCAAAGTAATTCTCCCTCGTTTTCTGTAATCTTAAAGACCCCAAACCAAATTACTTACGAAATATAGCAGTTTTGCTGGCGAAAAAATTATTTTTTCAGTATTTCGTCTTGGGACCATGAAGGGTCATACGGGCTTTAATTTTCTGGATAAATTTTGTACGGATGTTTATGCGCTTGATCTGATTCTTTCGAGCGACAGTTGGAGGTCTGCGGAAATAAAAAGTTATCTGGTGAGATATGAACTTTGTTTAAAAACCGACTGTCCTCAGTAACACATATGTGAGTATGTACGTAACCAGCGCTTGTGAAAAGAGTGAGAGCGTTGTGGAATAGGTATCTTTGGTGACTTCAGCAGCCCATTCGAACAAAGTGTAACTTCAGGCGTTGTAAAGGGTGCGAACCCATCTAAGCGTATTACTTGCACCCTCTTAAGTAGCTAAGTGGCATTCTGGAGGGCGCTCCGGGTGGAACTCAAGAAAGCCTTTCAATTTTTTGTATTTGAGTTTGTTTGTATTAAAACAACATTTGCAAGAGAGGGTTGCGCGAAAGAATTTTTTATATATTGTAATAATGGATTAATCCTTTTAATTGCTTGCCGGCTCTCCTTTTTTAAAATATAACTTTTTTTTTTCAAATAAAACTGTACCTACCTGCGTATTTTTAATTTAATTTTCTAATTTTCGATTATTATCTCTTTTCTAACGAAACATGTTATCTATACAACTCCCCGCTGGCGCTGGTAGGATTTTCTAGTATGTACTTTTTTAAAATTTATTCGTTTGTGTATAGTAGGTATATTTAGGACATACATTTATGGACGAAATTTTGCAACATAAAAATAAAATTTGCATTAATGTCCCCAATTTTTTAATGAACGGTAATACAGTTTCGACTGAAAATTATAGATACTTATTTTCAAGATATCTTGTTTTCATTGTAACACCATTTACACCATACTTTCACAAAAATTAAGTAATTCTCTTAAGGAACTGTCTTATTTTATGAGAATTTATTTATTTATTTTCCAACAAACAATTCATTGAAAGCCTGAAGAGTGTACTTATTTAATAAAAAAACAGGGCAGTACAAAAAAAATAATATGACAAACTCATCTCAATGTATCTTCACACTAAGAGCGATCCATTCCTTTTGGTGAACTATTAACCTCCAACGGATTATTATATACAGCATGCATCTCTGTAAGAAACATTAAATAAAAATAAATTACAGATGATTTTAATATTAGAAATTGCTAATTTTATGGCCTGAAATCCCGGGAAATCATCCTAAAACACTTCTTTCCTTAGTGATGAATTGTGTAGAGAAGAATTTATCTCATTCAGAAATTCTCTTATGAGAAACATTGAAACATGCATCCTTCCAAACTCTCCACATTCATATGCAAATGTCAAGCAGTTCACAAAAGCCGGATTGCAGCCTTATCTAGCTTGAAATTCTTAATGTAACATAATCCGCTCTGAATCTTGAGCAATTAGAGATAACAAAAGCTGGCAACTATTTCAAGACAATGGAACAAAATTGGAAGTACTTGGAAAGTATCAGGATTCATTAGGGCGATATTATCACAGGGGATTCGGTGTACTTAACCGAATGGGAAAGAATCCTCAACTATTAATCCTGATAATCCGTAGTTGCAAAGAAACTCGAATAGTCGAGAACTAGGTTGCAATCGAAGATGAAAGAATATTCAAGGACTTGACACTTACCGAGAGTAATGCGACAAATTTAGTGCAACAGACGATGCAAAATATTAAATGAGACCAGAAGGTAAGGAACCTAGGCGAATTCTATGCAATAATTCTAGACTGATGTGGTTCAATAGTCTAACAATGAGGACAGTCTTCGCCTAATGTTAATGGGCCAGAGCTCCACTAAATCATGCACCTACTTTTGACCCAGTATTAGACTTATAAAGAAAACTAATTTAAGGATATAAATAACTCTTCAAAAAATTCTCCTTAAGCCCAACGTTTGCTTTCTGTCGAAAACAGTCCCGGCAAAATCCATAAGTCAAGCATGAATTTTGCACTTAAGGTTCAACATAAGAGCGAATGTGGGAAAATCCTGGAAGCGAGGCCAATTTTCAATGCAAAAGGTACAAAACGCGTCAACACCGTCTACCGTGAATGGACCCGGCGGGTCGTTAAATTCATATTGTTTACGCTTAGCTGGTTTTAAGTGATTTTCGATAAAAATTATATTTGCACATTATACTCAATGACACGAATAAGTCTGCTCCTTCCTCCGTCCATTCATATTCTATATGCAATATAAATTGCGTTCTTATTGAATTTTCGGGCGCTGCGCTTATAAAGGGTAACGATTCACCCTAAGCAATAGCGAACGCTTAATTTTAACATCATGAAATTCCTTTGATTTCCCACGAATACCGTGGTCAATCTTTTTAATATGTGTAGTTTGGTGAATACAGTTATTCTGTTTTAAATTTCCGATGCAAACTTAATAAAAAATTAAGCGTACATATATTTTGTAATTGCAGTAATTCGTAATCCGAATAAAAATTACTTGCTATTGTTAGTTCTGCATTCACATCTTAACACTTAAATGCCCGGCTTTTTAGTAAAGTGAGCTTTATTATGTGCAGTTGCATTTCGGAAATAGTCTCAGTTGTTGTGCTGGTCCTGTTACAATACATTTCACAATGTTCTTACTGAAATCTGTCCAGCTTTTAGAGTTTGGTTGAGGTATGTGGGTAAAACGTAAAAGGTAAAAAAAAGAAAAGGTAAAAAAAAGAGTATACCCTCAAGCGAGCTTTTGACCTTTATCGGATGACGTTTCTTACAGAACTTATGGTACTTTAAGTAACTGCACCTCCCGTTAGGACACACAATTTTCAAATTAATAAAAAAGTGTGAAGCAGTCATTTTAAGAGGAGCAAGGGGAGAAGGCGGGGAAGGGGGGAAGGGGGGAAGTTGGAACAAATGGTGATGGAAGCTGTTAATTCCAAAGTTGAATACGAAACGTAATTAAATTATTAATAATCGGTATAAGCGCCAAATAATTTTTGAAAATTATTGATTTAGCGTTGTTTCAATGGTTTTTACAAAATTAGTAGTACCAATCAGAATCTGATATTAGGTCTGTCTGGTAACTTTTGGGTAAAATTTTCTTGAATAAAAATGTGGTAAAAAGTTTCATATGGTAGTGTGGATAAACATCAAAAGTTACCAGACTACTTGAAGTAAAAATTGGGTATATTTTCAAAATCTTACTTGTGTTTGTACATTTTCAAATATGATCAAGATATCAGAGAGGAAACTTATGGATTTATTTAATATTTTCGAGAATTTTGAAATTTGTTTTTTATTTATTTGAAAATTTTTTGAATAACTTCTTCTTATATCTTAATCGGAACATAAAATTTAAACACGCAAATTACTGATTACACAGTGACAAGCAATCGGTTATTTTACCCAAATTTACTCGGTCTCGCGTGAGTAAAATCTGGTAAAATTGGGTAAGAGGAGAAGTGTTGTCAAGAGCTCAATTTTTCCCCTTCGTGACGTTAACAGACACTTTAAAGTAAAAGGTTTTACCTGTAAGTAAAAACTTAAGAGTTAATAGACAGACCTATTATTATATCTCATACAAAATTTGTTGACCCTACACTGAGAAAAGCGTGTATATGTAGTTACTACAACTACTTTTATTATTTTAGTAAAAATTACTGTAAAATGAAAAAAGCAGTTTTTTTTTTTTTAATTCTTCAGAATAGTTATAATAGCTTTACTATGGAAACAAGGAAAATAAATAATAGTATATATATGTAGCCATACAGTCAGTAACCGCAGTAGTCGGTCAATCAGAAAGAACCATTACAGCAGTCGACACACGTTCGTTGCTACTTCACTTACGATTTCACCTCCGACCAGAGCACCCTTGTTTTGAGCTGAATTAAACAGTCTTTAAATAAAACGTGTTTTTTTCTATTTCTAAGCCTTTCGATCCCTATACCTTTCCCACGCTATTTTCGATATTGGTGCTGAAACCCGGGATCCGCGAGACGGAATTAAATCAAAGAAATTGTAATCGTTCGCCACGTGATTCAATCTGGACTTTGTTTTATTACGGACAGTGCCTCTAATTGATACCTGGTGTCTTAGGTGGCTATAATCGAATTTAATCAAGTCATCAAGCTACTATGGATAATGCAAACCGATGAGTAATTCGTGGTCAAATCACAAAATTGACGAAGAGTGCCATGGAGTATCTAGGATCACCCGAATCGCAAGCCAAAATGGATAATTCCAGTAATTTCGATGATGCGGTAAAAGAGCTTTAATTTCGCGTTTATCAGCCGCGGGCGATAATTTGAAAAGGGCAAATGAAAGCGTTAAGGCTACGATAAGACCTGAAGATTTTGATAGAGAAAGTGAAATGCTAGCTGAGTACGAGAACAAGGTAATTAACTGTATTTCCCGTTTAAGTAACAGGCTACAACGTATTCAGCCGCTGCGAAACAAGGCTTTGCAATCCGCTAGTTCACCATCGAGCGAAAGGGGAAAATCGCCAGTAATACAAGATCTGTCAAAACCGCAGCTGGGCTATTAGCTCCCACTGAAAGTAAAAGGTGTTGTGTTTTTTGCAAGTCCGAAGACCATCTCGCTGGTTATTGTGGTGGTAATCAGACTCTACCATAGCAATTTTAGCAAAGGAGGGCCGATGTTTTAAATGCACGAAAAAGGGGCATACCTCAAAAAAGTGCAATGTCAAGAACTTACGATGCACTAAATGTAAGGGACGTCATGCGCCTTCTATGTGTAATCCGGAATTCTTTGGTAAATCTGTTCAATCAGCTGAGCAGAAGCAATGTGCGCCAGCGACTAATCTTTACTCCCCGTTCTAACAACGTTTATTTACAGACTGCGTGCGCTTATGTATCCTCCTCAGGTGCATCTAGTTCCTCATTGCTACACTGAGAGAAAATTCTAATAATTTTTACGATTTTTTCAAAGAAAAATTACGGTGCTCTTCCGTAAACTGGACTTAAGTGACAGGCATAGGTAAAAGTACTATGTGCACAAGATAAAATTACGCAGTGGCACCGTAAAATTTCCGTCTACAGTAAAAATTAAGCTGTGGCACCGTAAAATTTCCGTCTACGGAAAAAAAAACACCGTAAAATTCGCGCAACATATTTTTTTTTATTCTTTAATAAACAATTAAATATAAAATCGTTCAATTAAGTATTCATAAAAGGGTTAGGATTAAAAATGAAATTAATAAAATTAAATAACTTTTCTGCGATTTATTTACACTTGAATCCAAAATTTTTTTTATCAAAAAAATTACATTTAAAAAACCTTAATTACTATATCCTAATTATAAATTTTTTTTTATTAGGGGTTTCAACAATACTTGTATGATTAAAATTATATATTAGGTTACTATCTAATACTTCAAATGAATACTTATCATTAAAAACTAAATAGCATTCCGTATGTTTGTCTAAAAATACTTCTAACAGTTTTTTAACAACAAGATGAAACTTAAATTCATTTTCTATAATAATATCAAGTAAAATATAAAAATTCGGACGTTCTTCATCTGGAATTGTAATTACAGAATTTCTTTTCAATTCTTCACCTCTGATTTCTACTTTTTGAGTCGTTTTAATCATATTACCTTGATTTTTTATAAACTCTGGCAAAAATGTGCAAATATTTTTGTATTCCATTAAATGAATCGCCGAGATTTCTTTAATTGATTTTATGTCATAAATAATATCTTCTGAAGATATTTTCATTAAAAATCTGTAACTTTGACAAAGTTGATGTCTAATGGCAATAGTCTTACATACATTTACTCTACTTATTGAAGCATGAGAAGTAATTTTGCCCTCTCTATGTTTTGCTTCAAATCGCATTGTTGATATTTTCCACAAAGGTCCACAAAAATGTAAAACTCGTGGGTAGTGAACGAGAAAATGATGTTTTGGCTTCATTGAACCCGGAAACAATGTAATTAATAAATTCAAATATTCTTTAATTTTAAAAGATAATACTAAATGCGTATAATAATCTAGATCATAGCTAGTGAGAATATTAATAATTGAGCGTAGCAATAGAACTAACTCCCAAATTTCATCATTTTCTGAAATCAAATGCCCAATAATAAGAGGTAAAAATCTTATCAATGTTAACATTTCTGATGCAGTCATGATAATATGCTCATCTTTTATTTTGCTTTCCATTATTTCTGGTGGTTTATTTTTCGCTGGACCATAGTTAAAACTTTTTATTAAGTTATTCAATGTTTCAAGAGAAAATAATTTTTTATTTATGTAATATTTGAAAATGACTCCTAAATCATACCTACAAAAACCTTCCAATGCATCATGAACTACGTCTACATATATATTTTTCATTGGATGAAAACCTCCAATACCTTTCAATAAACATTCTGATACGATACCTGTCTGTTTAGAATCATTTACAGTTAAAGCTTCTTCGTAATTACATTCATTACGTAATTCACATTGACTTTCTATAAATATACTATTTATATCAGATTTATTTATTAAACAAAATCGACAGAATTTTGATTGTACCAAGCTTTCTGTGAATCCCAATACGTAATGGACTCCTAAATTATCACCGAGGATTAAAGCGAGACGAAAAAAAAGATTTTTTCTTTTACCTTGAACCTTAATCTTTACACCTGTATTTTCTAAAAAATTCGATTCGTCTCGAATTTTCGAAAAAATGATAGAATTTTGAAAACACTTACGATCCAAAGTATTAAACAGTACAAACAAGAAAATGTTTTCAAGTTTTGCCTGATACTTTGGAGGGAGGCAGGGAATAGAAACATAAAAAGCACTGCATTTCGAAATGCCACGATGACTGCCCAAAGGGTTATTATTTTCGTAGTCATCAAAGTATAAGAACAATGGAAGAACGATTTTATTATGATCATCAGCACTTAATTTCTTCCATAATTCTCCTTGAATAAAATTCGAAATGATTGATCTATCTTGTTTTAATGAGTTAACATAGCACAATGTTTCTTCAAGTACTAATGGAAGTTCAAAGAATTTTTTAAATACTTTATGCAAAGGAACATATTGGGCAGTCATAGGACTCATTTTCAATTGTATCGATTGTCGAACTGACCTGTATTCTTTGATTTCACCTAACAGATATGACTTTGGTTCAATAAAACTGATATTTTTGAATTTGCTGAAGAAAGTATGCTCTGTGTCAGGAGTACAATAATCATCAACTTTTTTTTTCAACTTCTTTGCGATCGTTTCATCAGTTATATCTGTATTAATACTTTTCTCACTAAATAAATATATTATTTCATCGTCTTGGAATAAAGTATTTATGAAATTTGTTAACAGATGTTTTATATACTGGAGTATCTCTATTACTTGTTTTCGTGGAATATTCGGATAAATATATAGTTTTGCAGCGAAATGAATTCAATCGATATTATCAATTTCAGGCAAAGAGGTGGAGGTGAAAGGTAAACATTTTGAGAAGTTGGGTAAATCAGTATTATTTGAGTGTTCCGATTGACAACATGAAAGCTCATTGACGTTATGTAATAAATTACTATCATGAATACTAAGTACTGGCGTTTCAAAAGTTGTATTTTCATTGTTTTTAAATTTTTGTTGATTACATTTTTTTCGTTTTGGAGCAGGCTCATTCTGATTTATATGATGTTTTTCATTAATATGTTGTCTAACAGAATTAATGTTTTTATAGCTTCTAACACAACATTCCGAACCACAATTGAATGTATTTTCCGATGAATGACTTACTCTCAGATGTTTTATATAATCTGAATTATCTTGTAAACGCAAATCACATATCTTACAAAGAAACATTATCGAATATTATACTAGATTAATGTTTGGTTTGTTATTTTCGTCAGTAAATAGTTGCAATATTTTCCCGCTTAAAGCTTGTGTTTCTCTACTACATTTATCGCCAGGTAGATGAATATCATAAAAAGTTTTTTGTAGAAAAAACCACAAAAATTTAGATCTAAATGGATAGCAGGAGTTAAGCGCAAAATAGAGTTTAAAGGTTAAGTCAATCGCATGCAAAATCGATGAAGATTGATACAAAGTTGGATTTTGTATTGAATTATTAATAAAAATATATACCGCATCAAGATTGGTTAAATTTCCTACCAAAAGTGGAGTTGGTTGCAGAGTAGTATTGTTAGCAACACAAATATTTCGTTGTTTGTTCAAAGCATTATCGATTCCAGCCGCTGTTTCAACATTAATCAAAAAATCCTCCTGTTTTTCTCGAATTGATAATTTTCCGTGATTTTGTCCTCGAGGTGTTGTTATTAAATATGGCAGCAAATAGAGCAACACTATGTCCTTATTGTGATCTTGTAAATTTGGCAAAGATAACAGCAATCCCAAGTCTTCGCCAAATAATTTTTCGGAATCCTTAAGGAGTTGTTGGATGATAGGTCGGGCTTTACTCCAGCGCTCAAAAAATATTGTTTCGCGTCCTGGATACTTAGCCACAAAATCCTTCAATAACTATAATCAATATTCTTGTTAGATAATAATTACATTAAAGCAATTTTGGTAGTTGAATGTATCTTACCAAGTCTGCGCCTAACTGAGTTTTAAGAACAGGATAATTTTCATAATATTCATCAATTGTAATTCCTTGATCTAGTTGCAAATTTCTTACAGAACGTGAAGCTTCCCAGTGTTGTTGGACAATATCTAGTGGGCTGACATGGGTTTTTAACCATTCCGCTGCGTTGTGCTCATCATCTGAAAGTTTATCAATGAAGCCATTAGCAACGCCAATATTATAAAAAATTACCACAATTGTTTTTCTTCAGATATACATACCAGTAATAAGCGAAACGATTTGATCAGGTTGCAGCTCTTCAGTCACTTGTACGAGATTTTGTTGTCGTAATACTCTTAGAACATAATCGTAATGATCATATAGAATTCCACTGGGATTATATTTAATACGTTTAATAATTTTACTGCCGTCCGGTTGAATAACTTCTCTACGTTCGGATCTGTATGGCGAATACCAAACATTACAGGACTCACCCGGAAATACTTTTTCAATGTCTTCTGCCCAAGACCGTAATAATTCAGTTGATATTCTAAAAAAAATCAAAGTGAGGTCATTATTAGATCATGAAATGAATCATTAAGTGCCATATTTTACTTACCGAAACTTATTAATGCTTTCTACATCACTTTCAGTGAAAATTGCTGCCGTCTGACGATCTTTTTCAGATGTGATTAGAGAGCGGCTTAGTCTGTTTCTTGTACTTTTAGTTGAAGATTTGTATTTTCGGTAAAATTTAATGACTGATTTTCCATCGGATGATTTCAATAAAATCCTATATACTGTCTAAAAATATACGTTATTGACAATAGTTTCAAATAATTATTATATATGGAACTAAATACAGTAGATTCTCTCTAAAGTCCGACAATTTGGGACGCTCGGACATTTCAGAGAATAATAAAATTTTATGATTTAACAATGCTTTGGGTCAGTCTGTACTTGTGAACGCACGCTTGGGCAGAGTAAGGATTAAAACGAAATAAGGTGCAAAAAATTTTCAAAACCAGACATTTGAGAGATCGGACTTAAGAGAGAAATCTACTGTAACAATAAAGGTCAATATGATAGAATAAACATTAATAAATCGCGTAACTTTTCAAAGAACTGTACTTACATTGGAAATGATTTCTCGTTTTTCAAAATGATCGTGAACATCCTATCAATAAAACGTACAAAATATCATATATTATTAAATTTAAAAATTTATGGAAACAGATTAACTTTAGAAAAGTTTTTACTAGACTTACCATGTTTAATTAAAAAAAGAATCAAAAACAAATAAATGACCGAATATGATGAACTAAACAAACTAACTCTTTCGAAGACTTTCGGATAACTGACCTGTGCGACTGCACTCACATTTGAAGATTCCATGAAACACATGTTTAGCAGGAATAATAAAAATGTCATATTTACAGACTTTCCGTTACCACGCAGTGAACAAATTTACTATGAACAACACTCGTTAGCCGAACTAATTTCCGAAAAAGCCCGATCGTACACCCGATCTACTTCGGCTTCTAAATTCAGTAGAAAATTACGTTGGGGCACCGTAAAAATTCGAGAAAATTTACTGCGAGCATCACTCGTAAGCCGAACTAATTTCCGAAAAAATCCGATCGTACACCCGATGTACTTCGGCTTCTAAATTCAGTAGAAATTTACGTTGTGGCACCGTAAAAATTCCTTTATGAACTAGTACAATTTCATGAAGACAAAGTAAATTTTCCTTGAATCAACAGGAAATTTTTCTTAACGTAAAAGTTTACTGTGCTGTACAGTAAAAGTTCCTATGACGTTTCAGAAAAATTCTTGGATGAATAGTAAAAAATACTATGTCAACCGTATTTTATCTGTTATTCCGCGTAAATTTTCTAGTTACTTGTCACTTAAGTTCAGATTACAGGGGATAGCACCGTAATTTTTATTAGAATTTTCTCTCAGTGTAGTCAGAATTTTATTAGATGGTGGAAGCCAGCGATCTTATATTAAGGAAAGCGTGGCTAAACGCTTAAATCTGACCGTATTAAACACAGTGAGGATTAGGAATTTGCACTTCGGATGCTCTCAAGTTACATCAGCGCAAACATGTGAACGAGTAAAAGTAGCCTTGCGCAGCATAAATGATGGCAGTTTAGTAAATATAATTACGGTTGTCGTTCCGGAAATCTGTCTGGATATTTTACCTATACCCGATTTGAATAAGCCAGAAATTTCAAAATTTATGCTTGCATACCTTCGCGAATACGGACAGCCGGAAAAGGGAATTTCTGTTCTAATTGGTTCCGACTTTTATTGGAAAATCACCTGCGGAGAATTGGAAAGGATCAGTGATACTTTGACTGCAGTAAAAATGATGCTAGGATGAAACTACCCAAGTAGCAAAATGCGAACTTTTTCGTTAGGCGAACTATAACTCTTTTGTTAAAACTTCCTCACAACAGTGAATTTGGTCATGAAATGAGTATTTATTATACAACCATTTGCAGTTGTTAAAAAGTTGTACACTGAGAGAAAATTTTAATAATTTTTACGATTTTTTCAAAGAAAAATTACGGTGCTCTCCCGTAAACAGGACTTAAGTGACAGGCATAGGTAAAAGTACTATGTGTACAAGATAAAATTACGCTGTGGCGCCGTAAAATTTCTCTACGGGGAAAAAATAAACACCGTTGGGTAAATTTTGATGTAGATATTTTAATGCATTAGAAAGTAGGATAGGATATTAACTACAAATATTTATATTGTAAAGAAATCGCAATCGAATATAGAATAAAGCATTTAAACCCTCTCTGTGAAAGATTTTTGCGGTGTAAAAAAATTTATATGATCTAACTCTTTCGAAAACTTTCGGATAACTGACCAGCAGTCGGACAGCACTCCGATTTGAAGATTCCATGAAACACATGTTTAGCAGTAATAATAAAAATGTCATACTTACAGACTTTCCGTAAGCGACCACGCGGCGAGCAAATTTACTATGAACAACACTCGTAAGTCGTACCAATTTCCGAAAAAACCCGTTCGTACACCCGATCTACTTCGGCTTCTAAATTCAGTAGAAAATTACGTTGTGGCACCGTAAAAATTCCTTTATGAACTAGTACAATTTCATGAAGGCTAAGTAAAATTTCCTTGAATCAACAGGAAATTTTTCTCAGCATAAAAATTTACTGTGCTGTACAGTAAAAGTTCCTATGACGTTTCGGAAAAATTCTTGGATGAATAGTAAAAAATACTATGTCAACCGTATTTTATCTGTTATTCCCTCGTAAATTTTCTAGGAACTTGTCACTTATAGCCGGATTACAGGGGATAGCACCGTAATTTTTATTAGAATTTTCTCTCAGTGTACGATCTATTTTACCGGACCATTTACTTATGACAACTATATTATGATATAATATTTTTTCGCTGTGAAAACTAATTGGTGCGCGTTACATATTATAAGAACTATCTGGGGACATATCTGAACAACTATTTGCGAACCATCCGCTATGGTTGTAAATGATAGTCCCTACAACATTACCACAACCTTTATTTGGCCCTGAACAAAACCAAAATATTTGCTACTCTCTCATCCCAAGGGGAACTGTCATAGTGGCAAGTGCAGCATTTGAAGTTTTAAATGGATTTAATGAACAAATTTAAAAGGTACAAAAACTGCGGAAGCTATTACAGAGATCTGCGGCGATTACGTTAAAAATTGTCAGCTAGTCGAGAATATTGTAAATTGTAAAATGAGTAAATATGTAGTGCTTAAACGAAAAGAAATCTCTTTATTTGTTGAAATATAGAGAATCTGTATAAACATAACAAAGATATTTAAGAAAACATTTTACTATTCTGTAACGTAACTGAAAATTAAATTAAATTATAATTATTTCAAGAATTGCGTTGCATAATCAGTAATGCTGCCCGGAGGATGCACCAACTTCGTTTTGATTACTCTGACCCGGACAAGATAAGTAGCTTCATTCCTATTCCTATGGTCCGAAAAGGACTGATCTTTGACCACTTTTGTGCTGGAACGTTTTCTAAGAACGAATAATAAATATATTGTTGAATAAATTAGTATTTTGGAAATATTTTATCTTATTTACAGCTTTTCTTTTTACTCGAAAAACCAACGATTTCTATTTTTTATAATGCATTTGAGAAATCTAGTGTTGGTCTCCATTGTGTAGTTCGAGTCAGCTATTTTAATAACTTCTTAAAAAGCATCCTTAACGTTTACATAATGTAAATACGCCGGTTTGGCCTTATCAGGCTTTTTTGGTATGCCCGTCCTGGAAAATAAATTCAATATTTCTCTGCTTATAAAGTTGTCTATAATTTTGTAGGCAACGCTCCATCCATTTTTTTTACCATCACTGCCACATTTACGGCATAATATTTTAATCTATCATATCAAAAGAACATTGAAAATGTTATTTTTGAAGGAATCAGAATTTAGGCTCTCTTCAAATGATCCCAAAACTTCAAATGAATTAATTGATAAGTTCTTTAAAATCCAAAGGACAGTCCTGCGCTGGGGCTTGGGTACTTTGATTTTCATTTCTACTAAGTAGTTCTAAGAATTTTGCTTGCTGCGTTTCTATGCGAGTAATTGCTGTTACTAGACTTTCTTGCTGGCATGCCAAGTTGCTGACGTGGGCCAGGATTTGGTGAATTGTTGACGCATCTAAATCTGCAGAAACGGCTAATTTTGAATTACTAGAATTCAACAAATCAGCCAGTGAATTTTTTGTGTTTGAATATAAACTAATATCGGCAGGTTTATTATCACAAACATCATATGTAGAAGTTTGAAACACTTCTTCTGAAATTATCATCATATTGTCAGATGAATACTGATGTTCAATATCAACAATATTTTTTTTTTTGGAAATTTGTAGTGATCTCCGGTGAATTCCTAAACGTTCTCGCTGTTTTATTTATTTATTATTATTTTATTTTATTATTATTATTTTATGCAAAATCTATTACCTAAGGTAGGAAAACCCAAATTCTGGTTATAGTTTTTAGACTTTGATGTAAAAGAGAGAGGGCGGTATCGCTTGGGAGCTTTGTTTTGTCTGGAGAAATCCATTTCCCTTTCAGTATCGCTGAATTGCTACATATGTTTTTCAATTTGACGTGCATCAGCTAAAATAAAGTTGACATTAACTTATAAAATAAAATAAAAGGGAGACAATTTTACCCAAACTTGCTATATCATGCCTTTTTACAATACACATTTCTCTGAACTAATTTTGTCCAGGAACGACACATTTTTTGCCAAGAACGTCCACGTTCTTATTTGGAGGCCAAAATAAAACGCCATCCTTCTCCCAGCACGATGGTACTACAGTCAGAAACTTAAATTACCCTATTAAAAGCTATCCACTTTTTGTTGATGCAGTATCTAACAAGTATAATTTAAGATTATTCAACCACAATTTGGATCGAATGTAAATGTAAGCAAAAATAAACCTGTCGACCGGTCTCATTTCCCGATCCCACCCTAAAAATGGAGACGAATGGTTCTGATTTACCATGCCTTAGCAGTGAGCTATAACTTTATAGTTGTAAGCACCTACTAAATAATTGTAGATAACGACGCCATATTTATTGAATTTTGTATTTATTTATATTTAATATTTTAACTAATTACTAATTTAGTCCTATTTTAAGAACTACTTTATGAATTTTAAGATATGTTGTATCCCTTATAAACTTTATAATCACGGATATAAGTGATTACAATTTTTTAATTTAGATTAATAAATATTTATACTTCATAAATACTGATTATTAATGAGGCGCGTTGTTATTTTCCGAAGTATCTGGCATTCTTTTACATGAAAAATAGAAATGCTTATAAAATCTGCCTTTTAGAGAAGCATTATATAAAATTAAGAAAATAACATTCCTTTTTATATATGAGAAAGGCAGATAATATAATATCTGCCAGTTTCGTTATGTTTGTCATTGCTATATATGTATAAGTAAATAAATATCTCATATTGTTATCTTTCGTTCGTTCCATTCATTAAAATTATGTCTGGAAAGGTTTCGCTCTCGGACCGCGAAAAGGTTAGGTGTGTATGTATAGGTAATGCTTTTCAAAAAGTTATTCCAAGTAGTTCGCATGACTACACCCATACCTCGCTTTACGGCCTAGATACGTTCCACGAAACTTGGCCGCAAAGCGAAAAGCCGTATAAGTATCAATTATTCTAATACAAATTCATACAAATTCAATGGGATGGGTTCCAAATTTGTTAAATATGTAACATGGTTTATCATTCAAAATGCATTTTATCGTTTTATTTCATTTAAATCAAAAATACATACATAACAAGTACATACATTTGTTCATAAAATAATAACAGACTCCAAAAACCAACAATAATCTATAAACAAAAATGAAACAACTTCATGTTACATAAAATATGTGTATGTATACATACATAATTTTTTTTTAAATGGCTTTAATCTGAAGATGAAGAAGAAATGGTAACCTGCAGATCACTGTCGTCATCATTTTTCGCTGGTAAGGATGGGCTTGGCTTAAAAAAATTTTCCAACATTGTTTGTCTTGCCTTCTTGTCTAGTTCGTTCTTTAGCGATTTATAACAGCTAATGGCTGAGTTAATTCCTCGAGAAACTTTAGCGCTACGTTCGACGTCAGGATCGTTTTCAAGGAGGATGTTTATTCCTTGTTCGAAATAGGAAAAAGCTTTCGTAAAATTTTTAGATGTTAGCTGTTTGGATGCAACAGGCTCTGTCTCTTCATCAAATACCGGTTCTGCTTGCAACTGAATGAGTTCCTCATATGAAAGGGGTTCGCTATCAGCTTCAAGTAGATCAACCACATCACGTTCGTTCAAACCTTCAAAGCCGAGATCATGTGCTAGATCCAAAATGTTTTGCCTAATTTCAAGAAGGAAATTAACTTATGCATCAGTACTTTTTACACATTCTGGTCATATATTTTTCCAAACATGGTTGATTGTTGTTAATTTTAATTCCTTCCATGATTCTCTGATGCTGTCAACAGCATCCTTGATGTTATAGTTTTTCCAAAATGTTTTAATTGAAGATTTACCATCGGTTTCCCTTATAAATTGCCGGAAAGTTCGGCGAAGGTAATATGCCTTAAAAGTGGCTATTGCACCCTGATCCATTGGTTGGATCAGAACTGTTGTATTTTTCGGAAGGTACTCAATCATGAGATCTTCAGATAGTTCTGATAAATTAGTAGGATGCCCTGGTGAATTATCCAAAATTAGCAAAGCCTTGTTGCTTAAGTTATTGTCTCGCAAATATTTTTTCACTTCTGTACAAAAGTGATTTTTGAACCAATCCTCAAAAGTAGCTTTAGTCATCCAAGCTTTCTTGTTGAATCTCCATATGACGGCTAATTGATTTTTATTTAGTCCTTTAAGAGGCCTTGGATTTTCGGAAAAATATATTAAAACTGGTTTTAGCTTAAAATCACCCGTGGCATTTGCACCAAGTAGCAAAGTTAATCGTTCTTTTTACACCTTATAACCAGGCGCAGTTTTTCCGGTCCTTGAAATGTACGTGCGATCCGGCATTCGCTTCCAATAAAGCCCTGTTTCGTCACTTGTTCAGGTTTATAACCACCTCTTTCACTAATTTTCTTTAAAATGTTGGGATATTCCTTAGATGCGGCCTCATCGGCGCTAGCTGCTTAACCTTTCATTTTCAAATTATGTAAATTAAATCTATTTTTAAATTTTTCAAACCATCCTCGGCTTGCTTGGAATGTGACATCTTGAGCAGATTCATCGGTATCTCCATTCTTCAAATTTTCGAAAATACTTAAAGCTTATTCCTGGATAGTCATTTGACTTATTGGCATTCTCCGTTTGTTATTGTCCTCAGTCCATATAATCAATAGTTTTTCCATTTTTTCCATAATCCAGTTTCTTTGGCGTGTTAATCTCGAGACATTTAAAGGTGCAGCAGATTGCAAATATGCTTTAATGTCTTCTTTTTTATCGCGAATAGTTTGAATGGTAGAGACATTTAAAGGTGCAGCAGATTGCAAATATGCTTTAATGTCTTCTTTTTTATCGCGAATAGTTTGAATGGTAGATTTCGCAAGTCCCATTGCCTTGCAAATTTCAACAATTTTCTCTCCAGCTTCTATATGACGTAATATTTCTAGTTTAGTTCCTAGCGTGACTGATTTTCGGCATCTCTTTTTATCAGTCTCCGAAGCCGATAACCGTTTCGGTGGCATTTTGTCTAAAAGATAATGAAATTATAAAATAAATTTAATATAAAAATACATACTAAAAAGCTTTAATTTGTACATACATACATATGTACTTACGTACCCAAAATGTCCGTAATTGTTTCCAATTTTTCCAGTTTAAATGTGTAACAATCAGTAATAAATATGTACATAAAACACTCACAGACAAGCCTAAACCAGCCGCTTTATGAGCACACACTGAATAACGCTCGTAAACCAGAGGAAATAGAAAAGAGTGTGCATCGCGATTGCGCTTGCGCAAGATTGGCAACATGTAGATATATCGACATCGAAATAAAAAGTTTTTTTTGCCATTATAGCGAAACATTTTAGGCTGTAAATCGAAAATGTGCCTTAATTGAAGAGGGCCGTTATAGCGAAATGCCGTATAAAGAGCGGCCGTATAGCGAGGTATGGGTGTACTTTGTTACAGTTGTCATATAGTTCCCAAAACCATGTCAGAACCAATAAAAACAACCATGGTGGTTATCACTCACAATTGGTTGTCCAAACCCTGTGTGAACCAGGATATTTCCGCCAATTTGGTTCTGAAATTGTTGTAAGCGCGGAAATTATCGCGAGAGCCTCAAAAGTTAAAGGAATACGATGCAGCCATGAACGAAATGATTCATTCCTGATTTGCAGAACCAGTTGAGACCAATCCGAGTAATTCTACTAGACTCTATTATATGCCACATCGAGCTGTATATCGAGAGGACAAGAGCACTACCAAGCTGCGCATTGTGTTCGATGCCTCTGCTCACGCCACCGGATGCCTTTCTCTAAATGATCATTTAGATGCTGGACCTAATCTGTTACCGGATATACTAACTATTTTGCTCAAATTTAGATTAAGAATGATCGCTTTTATTGGAGACATCGAAATGACGTTTCTGCAAATTAGTTTGCGGGTCGAGGATCGAGACGTTCATAGGTTTTTTTGGTTCTCGGAGCGAGTACAATTATGGCACGCCGTTTTGCTATTTAATAACATAAAAATAATTTATCAATCGAAAATATTTTTAAAATAATTATCCGCAGGGAAATTAGTGATCATAAAAATTAATTACAATAATATTAAACCATAATTTCAATTGAGTAATTTAAACTCATGCATATAAAAATTTTAAATTAAAAATTTGTATTGCTTGACAGTAAAATTTAAATTCAGTCAATTATTATTATATTTTAAAATCATATTCATTTGATACTGAAATTATTTTAAATTTCATTTAAAATTCATACTATTCTAGTTATGCTACGCTATAAAATAACTGAAAATTAAAGTTATATTCCTATTTTTTATTTTTGAATTTAAATAATATACATCATTTTAATTCGTGAATTTTTATTCTTGAATTAAAATTATGTACATAATTTTAATTCTTGAATTAAGATTTCTAAATAAAATTCCTAAATTAAAATTGTGTACTTAAACTTAATTTAAAATAAAAATTCACGAATTAAAATTCTTGAATTAAAATTATGTACATAATTTTAATTCAACAATAATAATTCACGAATTAAAATTAATAGGGATAAACATTTACGAGTTAAAATTCTTGAATTAAAATTATGTACATAATTTTAATTCAAGAATAAAAATTCTCGAATTAAAATTTACGAATTAAAATTCTTGAATTAAAATTATGTACATAATTTTAATTCAAGAATAAAAATTCTCGAATTAAAATTATGTACATAATTTTAATTCAAGAATAAAAATTTACGAATTAAAATTCTTGAATTAAAATTATATACATAATTTTAATTCAAGAATAAAAATTCTCGAATTAAAATTATGTACATAATAGAAATACGGCAACACTGCAAATACGTAAAAAAGTACATTAAGTACGAAATTGCAACCTTACTGGTGTACGCACGAGCTAGTTGAGCTGGTTCTACAGCCTCCCAATATGGCTCCTGAAATTGCTCGATTTCAACGGATTGTGTTGAAAATTGTTACAATGGTTGTTTTGAAGCCACTAATATCGAACATTATCAAAATCACAAATCCAAGATGGCGGATCCAATATGGCGACTGAAATTTCTCGATTTCAACGGATTTTAATGAAAATTGGTACAATGGTTGTTCTGAAGCCACTAAACTCGAATATTATAAAAGTCACAAATCCAAGATGGCGGATCCAATATGGCGACCCAAATTTCTCGATTTCAACGAATTTTAATGAAAATTGGTACAATGGTTGTTCTGAAGCCACTAATCTCGAATACATATTATAAAAGTTACAAATCCAAGATGGCGGATCCAATATGGCGCCTGAAGTTTCTCAATTTCAACGGATTTTAATGAAAATTGGTACAATGGTTGTTCTGAAGCCACTAAACTCGAATATTATAAAAGTCACAAATCCAATATGGCGACTGAAATTTCTGGATTTCAACGGATTTTAATGAAAGTTGGTACAATGGTTGTTCTGAAGCCACTAATCTCAAATATTATAAAAATTACAAATCCAATATGGCGACTGAAATTTCTCGATTTCAACGGATTTTAATGAAAGTTGGTACAATGGTTGTTTTGAAGCCACTAATCTCGAATGTTACAAAATTTACAAATCCAAGATGGCGGTGGCAATATGGCGACTGAAAGGACCCCGCACAAATTGTATGGAAATCGGGTCCCGGTCAAATTCGCTGAAACTTTGCAGAAAGGTAGTTCTCAACCTGCTGATCAAAAGTCTCCATTGGCCCGAAGTCATCCTATGATTAGTTGCGGAGATATAGAGGGGTGAAGTGTGAGACATTTGCTGTAGACGCAAGTACACTTCACGAAGTCTCTAGTCGCTTAACTCGGAAACCGAGACCCCTCACAGAAATCTATAAACACAAAGTTGTGGGTAGTTATCAAGACGTGTCATTACAACCATAAACATGTTCGATTGACCTTGACCATGGACCTTAACCCATTAATGCGCAAAACGAGTATTTTGTGCACCCAAGTTCAGTTGTACTATTCGAATAGAAAATTTGGGTCGCCATATTGGATCCGCCATCTTGGATTTGTGACTTTTATAATATTCGAGATTAGTGGCTTCTGACCATTGTACCAATTTTCATTAAAATCCGTTGAAATCGAGAAATTTGGGTCGCCATATTGGATCCGCCATCTTGGATTTGTGACTTTTATAATATTCGAGATTAGTGGCTTCTGACCATTGTACCAATTTTCATTAAAATCCGTTGAAATCGAGAAATTTGGGTCGCCATATTGGATCCGCTATCTTGGATTTGTGACTTTTATAATATTCGAGTTTAGTGGCTTCAGAACAACCATTGTACCAATTTTCATTAAAATCCGTTGAAATTGAGAAACTTCAGGCGTCATATTGGATCCGCCATCTTGGATTTGTAATTTTTATAATATTTGAGATTAGTGGCTTCAGAACAACCATTGTACTAATTTTCATTAAAATCCGTTGAAATCGAGAAATTTGAGTCGCCATATTGGATCCGCCATATTGGATTTGTGACTTTTATAATATTCGAGATTAATGGCTTCAGAACAACCATTGTACTAATTTTCATTAAAATCCGTTGAAATCGAGAACTTTGGGTCGCCATATTGGATCCGCCATCTTGGATTTGTAACTTTTATAATATTCGAGTTTAGTGGCTTCAGAACAACCATTGTACCAATTTTCATTAAAATCCGTTGAAATTGAGAAACTTCAGGCGTCATATTGGATCCGCCATCTTGGATTTGTAATTTTTATAATATTTGAGATTAGTGGCTTCAGAACAACCATTGTACTAATTTTCATTAAAATCCGTTGAAATCGAGAAATTTGAGTCGCCATATTGGATCCGCCATCTTGGATTTGTGACTTTTATAATATTTGAGATTAGTGGCTTCAGAACAACCATTGTACCAATTTACATTAAAATCCGTTGAAATCGAGAAATTTGGGTCGCCATATTGGATCCGCCATCTTGGATTTGTGACTTTTATAATATTCGAGATTAGTGCCTTCAGAACAACCATTGTACTAATTTTCATTAAAATCCGTTGAAATCGAGAAATTTGGGTCTCCATATTGGATCCGCCATCTTGGATTTGTGACTTTTATAATATTCGAGATTAGTGGCTTCAGAACAACCATTGTACCAATTTTCATTAAAATCCGTTGAAATCGAGAAATTTGGGTCGCCATATTGGATCCGCCATTTTGGATTTGTGACTTTTATAATATTCGAGATTAGTGCCTTCAGAACAACCATGTACCAAATTTCATTAAAATCCGTTGAAATCGAGAAATTTGGGTCGCCATATTGGATCCGCCATCTTGGATTTGTGACTTTTATAATATTCGAGATTAGTGGCTTCTGACCATTGTACCAATTTTCATTAAAATCCGTTGAAATCGAGAAATTTGGGTCGCCATATTGGATCCGCCATCTTGGATTTGTGACTTTTATAATATTCGAGTTTAGTGGCTTCAGAACAACCATTGTACCAATTTTCATTAAAATCCGTTGAAATCGAGAAATTTGGGTCGCTATATTGGATCCGCCATCTTGGATTTGTGACTTTTATAATATTCGAGATTAGTGGCTTCAGAACAACCATTGTACTAATTTTCATTAAAATCCGTTGAAATCGAGAAATTTGGGTCACCATATTGGATCCGCCATCTTTGATTTGTGACTTTTATAATGTTCGAGATTAGTGGCTTCAAAACAACCATTGTAACAATTTTCAACACAATCCGTTGAAATCGAGAAATTTCAGGAGCCATATTGGGAGGCTGTAGAACCAGCTCAACTAACTCGTGCGTACACCAGTAAGGTTGCAATTTCGTACTTAATGTACTTTTTTACGTATTTGCAGTGTTGCCGTATTTCTATTATTTACATAATTTTAATTCGAGAATTTTTATTCTTGAATTAAAATTATGTTCACAATTTTAATTCAAGAATTTTAATTCGTAAATTTTTATTCTTGAATTAAAATTATGTACATAATTTTAATTCGAGAATTTTTATTCTTGAATTAAAATTATGTACATAATTTTAATTCGAGAATTTTAATTCGTAAATTTTTAGTCTTGAATTAAAATTATGTACATAATTTTAATTCGAGAATTTTTATTCTTGAATTAAAATTATGTACATAATTTTAATTCAAGAATTTTAATTCGTGAATTTTTATTCTTGAATTAAAATTATGTACATAATTTTAATTCGAGAATTTTTATTCTTGAATTAAAATTATGTACATAATTTTAATTCAAGAATTTTAACTCGTAAATGTTTATCCCTATTAGTTTTAATTCGTGAATTATTATTGTCGAATTAAAATTATGTACATATTTTTAATTCAAGAATTTTAATTCGTGAATTTTTATTTTAAATTAAGTTTAAGTACACAATTTTAATTTAGGAATTTTATTTAGAAATCTTAATTCAAGAATTAAAATTATGTACATAATTTTAATTCAAGAATAAAAATTCACGAATTAAAATGATGTATATTATTTTAATTCAAAAATAAAAAATAGGAATATAACTTTAATTTTCAGTTATTTTATAGCGTAGCATAACTAGAATAGTATGAATTTTAAATGAAATTTAAAATAATTTCAGTATCAAATGAATATGATTTTAAAATATAATAATAATTGACTGAATTTAAATTTTACTGTGAAGCAATACAAATTTTTAATTTAAAATTTTTATATGCATGAGTTTAAATTACTCAATTGAAATTATGGTTTAATATTATTGTAATTAATTTTTATGATCACTAATTTCCCTGCGAATAATTATTTTAAAAATATTTTTCGATTGATAGATTATTTTTATGTTATTAAATAGCAAAACGGCGTGCCATACGTTTCGGTGCAAATTACTAGTTTTATCCTTATATAATTCAAGTAACCTTAACTGGACTTTCATTAAATATTACTAGGTATCTATATTCTTACCTTCATGGATTTTCAGTAAATTAAACCATAAATTCCGGAAATTGTACTAGAACCTCGTTATTTGGGTTCAATAGATTTCAAGTAAAAGTAATTTTACTAGATTTTTTAACAGAATTCTTAGCGATGTCATTTTAGTAAAATTTACTAGGATCTAGTTAAAAATTATTTAGAGTGCACATCTGGACATTATCAGTTAATTAAACAAATTAGTAGTGTTTACTATGGTATTAAGGGTAGTATGCTGTTCGCGCTAAACGAAATTTTCCATACAAAATTCCGCCTGGCGAAATGAAAAGCTAAAATTCCGCTGCGGAATTTAGCGAAGTGGTACGCTGTTCCTTCGCTAAATGGTTTGTTTCACGGATAAGCCACTAGGTGCGCTGCAAAACTCTCCCCAAGATTTTAGCTAGCCTGTGAATGTACATAGCATTTATTCGCGGCGGAATTTTGACATTTGAAGGATTTGTGGCATTTTAATTTGAATTTGAATTTTTATTGAAATTGTATTTGAAGAACGTAGAGGTAAAGCGATAAAACAAAATAGAATAATAAATAATAGAATAATAATTAATAGAATAATAAATAAATATTTGAACAGAGATTGAAAACACTGTAGACGAGGTTTTTTTTCAAGAATATTTAATTATGAAATTTAATAGCATCGCAATTTCTTCGATTTCTTCAATTTTATTTATTTTCACTTGATTCATTTACCTTTTATATATTGACGTTAAACGCTATGTTGTGAATCTATGCTAAATCTCTACCATCAATTCTACAAACAAATTTTCGCGAGTGTTTATCTTCGGTTTTCACGCGTTTTTTTGGAGACTGGTGAAATTTTAGCTTAGCGCGAACAGCGTACTACCCTTTACAGTTAAAAAATTGTAGCTAGTATTACACAAAAGTAGTAAACATTTCATTTAAAAATTCATACTATTAATAAGTAGAAAATACATGAATTTATTATATTAGTTAAAATATCGATATTTATAGCTACATATTGTAGTTCAGTCAACTATTAAATTTTACTATTTTTCTGTATTGAGTCCTTTTTTAAAGCTGAAAAATAGTTAAAAAACAATAAATTTCTTATTTTGGTCCCTCAAATGCATAATGAAATTGAGTATATCTAATAGCAGCTGCATTCGATAAAGCAGAAATTAAAAAGAAATTTTGATCCTACTTATTTGCAAACACAGACCACAAGTAAAATCCTATTGTGTTGCATAAAGCATGTCGTTTATGGAATTTTACGACCCGAACATCATAACTTGCGGAAAGTGAGGAAATCAGTATGGTGATAAAAATCCTCAGTGCGCCGCGCCGGCAAGCGGCAGCCAATTGATTCTTTTCTTTGGCTCAGAATTAATTCCTTTTTGGTCGATTGGGCCTCAGAGCTGGTAATAGTGCTCCGCTGCAATCTTAATGATATTCCCGCTAAGGAGTGTCTCAGGAGTGAATAAGACACACTGCTAATCAGCAGTCCTCGCTCTCCGAGCGCAAGTATGAGCCATTGAATGCGACTTCCTATATGGCCGTTGTTCCCACCCCTCTCTCGCAAAATGCCCTGCGTTAATCTCAACAACATCACAATTTGTGACAATAGACTAGGATCAATTATTTCGCCTGATTTAATCAACTGAATGGCCTTTTAAGGCAATAAGTGGCTGTACACAGACCCGTATATAACACATACAGCGATCGCATTCGACTATAACTCGAATATCCTTTGAGTTTGTGAGCTCTGCCTTTCGCTTTAAATGAATTTCCTTTTGAGTTATCTCAAGCGAACTCGTCCCCTTTCCTCGGCACAGCACTTCTCGCCGGCAGCAGCTTTTCGAGGACTATTGCGACTATGGCTTTTTAGTGATTCAAATCAATTTTAGATTGGATCCTGCTGATTATTTTGTAATCCAAATGAAAAATTTTCCCGACTTTTTAAGAGACTGATAAAAGTTTCCGGTACTTTTCCGACAGTAATTTTCCTTCATTTTCCCTTCCAGCTCTTGGCAAAGGTTTGGGGAAGGCGTCGGAAAAGTGCTTTTCTCTGAAAATAGGCGCTCTATGTGCTGCTCATAATTGTAGCATGGCTTGAGAACGTCCGTAAACAAGGAAAATCCGTTGTTATCGCTGCTAAGCAGGTAAATTTAATTATACCTGGGAACCGAGACAGGTGAACTTTCGCACGATAATGTTTGATTTTAATTAAATTGTCGCTCTGAAACGTATATACAAATATTTCTCCTACCCACTCTGTGAATATTGATTTAATTAAGGCAGGTGCAAAGAATGTTAATGTAATTGGGCACTTAGCTGAGGGGTGCTTTATCAATACTATCCCCTTGTTTGCACCTATAAATATAATTGTAATGACATAATCCGTAAATTCTGCAACTCTTGTTAGGGATTTGTACTTCATTATTTTGTTATCGGAAAAAAAATTTTAGTGGGAAGTGGTATCTTTTGGATTAAAAAAGCTACATTATAAAATAAAGGCGTTGAAATAACTCAAGCAATTAGGAGTAATGATATCCAAATTAGACCAAATTTTATTCTGTGCGATTAAACTTCAGTGCGCTGAGACCCATGCCGTACATATATTATATCGATGAAAAGATAAAGAGAACTGCAATTTTTATTTAAATTTGGTATTATTTGTAAAACTTTGATGGTGTTTCATGTGGAAATTAACGGACCTTTTTAATAATTACTTCTTTATTAAATATTTGAGGAACCTATATGTTACGTCTTTTTGCCAAACTGCCATTAATGTTAAAACACGCTTTGTTACACGGATAGCAAGAAAATCTTTAGCTGAAGAGGATTGAATACCAGCCGTGCTCAAAAACTCCCGGCTAAAGATCCATTTTTACAGTCTAGAAGACCATGTGAAAGCAGGACAACTCCATAAGATGTGTGTTCATTTTCATTCAGTAGTCATAAAAAAGTGGGCATTTTAAAAAAGGTCACTAGATATAGATAGTATGTCTAATACATACTTAAGTGGTTACGATTGGATTATTTCGTGGTCCGATCAGACTACAGATTTGTTATTCCATAATTTTCAAAAATTGCTATTATAATTTTTGGATCGTAATTGTTACCAATACAAACAAATTTATTGTGATTCTCACCTAGTGCTGTAATAGGGGAGGTTTTTGATAGTGGTGTAGTTGATACAAATCCTATAGATCGCGTTAGTTCATAGCTGAATACGTTTAGCAACTTAAGGGGGGAACCCAGTTTAGACCGATCGAAAAATCGTCTTTTTTTTTTATTGCATGAATCGTTAGTATAACTATTTAAGAATATGTGGTCAAAATTTCAAAGCAAAATTCCCATTAGTTCGAATGCAATGAGCACTTAAGTGACAGCCCGTCGGTTCTGTGAAGAAGCGCACGGTAATTATAACGGAGCGGTCGCCCAGGCCCTTCTTTTCCAGCTACCTGCCTCAATACCGCTGTGCTATTGAATAATAGAAAGAGGAGAGTTTCGGCAGATGTTATTGTTTGGCATTGGGTAGATCGTTCTCGAACGTTTACGATATTTCGACAGAGCGTCGAGTCTGGTTAGTTGAGCTCCGGCTTTCTTACCGAGAGTTTTCAAAATGTCGACGCGTTTTTCTCGAAACGACTTTTTTTCGACTAGCGTACATTCTAGCTCAAAAAGTTATTGATCAATCGTTCTGAAATTTGGTGTAGATATTCTTTATTCAATTCCACGTAACATGAACCAAATTCGGGGATTATATTGTTATTAAAAATATATTTTTTTATGCAAGAAAGAAAAAAAATATAGTATAAAAACATGACATTGTGTTCAAACACCTCAAAAACATGCAATTTTCAATTTGTTTGATCAAAATTAGGTTCATATTCTTAGAAAATATGTTTTTAATGAAAAAAAAAAAAATCCTGATGATTACAGATAAAAATTGCGACGTCAGGGATGTACGCCAGCCAAATGCTCGGATGGCAATCGCCCATGGACTGCACCACTATTTCCGGCGGAAATCGTTTGAAAAAATTTGAAAGTGTACTTGAAAACATAAATAAAATATCCTACAAGTTTAAACAATTTGTGAATATTCCTTCCTGGTTAAAAAAAATCCTGAAAGACACCAAAATTTCGACCTCATAAACTGGGTTCCCCCCTTAAATGCTTTTTAAAAGCATCAATTTTAATTTATTCAGAAGAAGTCTTATAGCTTTGACACACATGTAGTATTAATATTATAATAAATGTGGTATAATCTACTAGCAATAGACTAGGTAAACAATCTAATATATGTGTAGTATTATGACTTGCAAATTTTCGGTGGTATGAACGTAGTATGTATAATTTTTATTGTAAAGAGCTTCTCAGCCGGTAACGAGGGAACAAGACCGATGTAATTTCAATCAACTTTTGTTAGTTTTGAGCATTTTACCGGATGATATGTTAGTCCGAAGACACAACCAAGTTATTTTTAAAAAAGAAAGTGTTAAACTCCTGTCAAATAGTGCATTTCGGATTTAATTTTTCATTTTTCCATTTGCTTGCATTCCAAATTTTAAATGATAAACTACTTGGCCTACTAGGTTTATATATGCACCGGTTGTGAAGCTATGTATTATAATATCGAAATTACAATATTGATACACATCTGTGTCATAAGTATTGAACATATTCCTCTTTTTTTTCTTTTTTGCTTAAGACCTTCAAATGTGCGGCAAACTTTTGTTAGGTTTAGAAATGTTATTCATATACAAGTGTAAGTCTCTATGAAAAAAGTCGATTTGACACTGCAAGTTTGTCAGATAATTGAATTGAATAGATATTTCTTGCTTTTAGAAAACAAAATATACATAGATGAAGAAAAAAAAGTATAAGTACATATACACCCAAAAAAATATCTTCTTCAAAAAACTAATTTTGTGATTCATTTAACTACTTTGCTTTTCATTTAATAAGATTGCTGCTATGCATTATTTAAACTATATATCTGGTTGAAACGATATAACGGAATTAGTTCAATCAATGGGGCCATGTACATCTAACAAGATTAGTCGATCAGAATTTTGGTATTAAATAGCTTTAAAGCAACTAGATATCTACAGTAAGTAGTTAAAGTAAAGCAGTAAAAGTAAAAATGATATTTTAATATCAGGAATGATTATTAAACTGAGATTGAAAATTACCAATAGATAAAGTTGTAAATTGCCATTATGGAAAAATACCCACAAAATTGTTTCTTAAATTTTCCAGGCAGGAACCTTATTTCATTTATTTATTTATTTATTGCTAGGAGCAACCCTTATGGTCGGCACAGCGATTTGCGCAAAATCTTTTGTGCCGAAGGCCCTTTAAAGTAAAAGATGGTCTGCTACCCTAAGGAACGTCAGAAGGTCTTTGACAAAAGATTGCCGAACGTCAGCCGAAACCAAGAACTTTTGGCTGAAGATCTTCCTTCTTAACCGCGCCACACAAGATGTGGGATGTAGTTTCATAGTTTTCAAGACACAGACAACATTCCTTCTCAGTTGACAGACCTATTTTATGTATGTGGTTTCTTAGCCCATAATGGCCGGGTAGATAGCCTACCAACAATCTGAGATCTACTTTACTAAGGGCGTTGATATCAGTGTAGCCGTAGGGTCTGACAAGCTTTTTAGCTTATCGGGTTCCAGGGAAATTTTCCCAATATATGTATGAGCTGTTGTTTCCTGGCCAATACTTCTATCACAGCCTTGATCGAAGACCAGCGAATGCTGCAGAAGGGTCGAGATGATGAATCCTGCCTAGCTCTGCAACCTCATTTCCTTCAACGTCGGAGTATCCCGGTATCCAACAAAGAGTAACCCTGTTCGACTTCGCTAAATGTTTAAGAGTATCAAAGCACTCTTTAACGAGTATCGATGAGAAGCGCCATGACGAGAATGCCTTGAGGGCCGCTTCGATATCGGTTAAGATAGTAATATAATATTGACACCCTTTAGTCCCCTGTTAGTGTTGAGAAGGGCGCAGGCCTCAATGGCATGGATTTCAGCCTGGTAAACGCTGGGCCATTTACCCATTGCAATCGAGGCTTTGGGTCCTGGAATCCAGTTTGGGGCCGGAACCTTAACCTAAAATATTTTAAAATTTTATACAATTCTCATATGAGGCGTATGACTCAATTTTGATTCGCAAACATGTCACCATTATACATTTCTTAGGAATACTAAAACTGTCAGACATCTTCCAAATGTTAAGAAATCACAAACAAAAATTATTTTGTTGCTTTATTTTAAGATTGAGCATCCGTAAATATGCCACTATACGCTTTATTTAACAAATAATTAAATTAAATTTTTGCATGCCCATATTATTACTTCGATACTAGAGCTCGAGACAAATCCAATAATGTGAAGAAAACGGCAAAACTAACTGACCTAAAAATCACTAAAAAATAGATTTTGGGCACTGGTACCAAACTGAATGTTACTTTTGTATCTACAATCCAATAAATAATTGTCTTTAAAGCTAGGAAGCAAAAAAAAGGGTCACAAAAGAAATAAATTCCAAAAATGACTAATAATCTTTTCTAAAAGTTGCATTTGGAGTTAAATTACTCTTTTTATGGAATTGTGTTTGCATCATTTTATGATTGGAGACTATTTGCATTACCAAAATGAGTTTTCAATACCAAATATTTCTAAAAATGCCAAAAATCGCTAAAAAACGCGTTTTTGGGTATTTTTCGCCTTCTTGAAGGTGGCCTCCAATTCGGATAAATCTGAAAAAAAACAGGGGTATATTGTTCAATAAGATAAACTAGAAATCTAAAAAATTGGCGCTACAGCCACCTTGTGAAAAAAGGTATGTAATATTGCTTAAGTTAGGTATGTAATATTGTCCAATAAATACGAAAATATTCCACATGTTTTTTGAGCAGGTCAACTATGACTATGAATGATCAGATTTTTTATCGATTAGAATCCGAGCAAAAAATGTAAAAAAAACATGAAATTGAGAGGTGAATTAGAGGGGTTGGGGGTGATGAATAATTTTTTTTTAACCGTTAAAACAAAATTGTCATGGAGAAACATGGAGAAAAAGGATTTTGACGATGAGGGCATTTCTACTACCTTAATGGGGGGTACCCTTAGTGTTTTCACGAGTTAATTCATGTTTTTTCATTAAGATATAAATCAATTTATTCTTAAAATAAGCTCAAACACATTTCAAAAACATGACCGAGATCATATAAAAATCATATTTGGAAATTCCTATTAGAGGGTAGATCAACAAGTACCCGTGCTTTTAGACAGTTGACGTTGACATATGTATTAAGTACTGTTTTTCGATATAATGGAAAGAGGGCCATATCGATCCATAATTCGCTTTTTATTTTTGGATAGAAAAACGTGGGAAGAAATAAAACCGGATTTAGATGCTATCTATGAGAACAATCTATGACAATTGTGAGATATTGGTACAACGAATTTAAACGTGGTCCGTACATCTGTTTTGAAGAGCAGGCCACCCGACAGTCAATTTCGAAGCAGTGTTTTGACCTCTTTAAGTGAAATCTGCAGGAGTTTTTCTGTCGAGACACGGTCCCATTTGGCGAAGAAAAATGTGCTGATCCACAACGATAACGCACCAGCTTACACATCCGAAATCGTTGCAGCAAAATTGCATTAATTGCGTTACGAATCGCTGCCACATCCACCGTACTCGCACCATCTGGCTCCCTGCGACTTCTTTCTGTTCCCCAACATGATGCATGAAACAATAAGGTCATCGTCAAAACAAAGGCTTATTTTGATGAGTTTGACGTATCGTATTTTTTGGAGGGGAGGGGAGGGGAAAGTGTATCATCATAAAATGAGATTACGTTGAAAAATAAAAAAAAATTAAGTTATAAAGAATACCTAGTAAATTGAACGTGAATTCAAAGTTAAATAGACATACCCCCGCGATTCTGGATAAAAATTAAGAGCTCTTAACCTCTCAACTACTATCAATATAATTTGTGAACTCTTCTACAAAAAGAGGTCCATCTCTTGAATTAAAAGGATTTTTCAAAACAATTAAGAGGTTAAGAGTTCTAAACTTTTATGTAGAATTGGGGGGATAATTTCTGGTTAAAAATTAACAAATGTATTCTAATAAAATTAACATGCCACCCCTGTATTTCAAAACTTTTAAAATAAAATTTCATATTAAAATAGTTAAATGAACTAGGATCTAGTTCATTAGAATAGAAAATCTGTACAAGATAAGACAACCAGATGTCATTGTTAAATCAAATAGAAATATTTTAATATCAAGGAAATATATATGTAATATCACTACATACATTTATTATTTCTTATTTCAAAATGTGCTTTAAAACTTTTATACGCAAGAAAGACAAATCCAACATAAAATAAAAGCAAAAGCTGAAACAGTAATTCTTAAAATAAATATGTTCAGGTGCACTTATTACTCAAAAATAAACTAAATTAGTCCGCTAAGGGACTTCTACTAGAAATAGAAATACACCACCCAGTAGCAATTGTAGTCTATTTTATATATATATAATCTATCGAAGAGGGGGTATGAAAACACGTGTTAGATATGTCGAGAGTTAAATCAATTTGCAAGGAATTGAATCAGTTACGCCTGAGGTACATCAAAGTATTTCAGGAATTTTAATTAAGTCCAAACTTGAGTGCTGACGAGATAACTCGTTACAAATTGCACACTAGGCAGCAACTTCCACCCAAGTAAATAGTGAAACAGGGTTGAGGGCAGGTCTTATTAGCGCCTTAGAGCAATCTCAAGCATGTAATGAGGCATCGCACCTTGTGGCAAGGGCACATTGCAGAAATCGTTTGCTTAATGTATTTTTAATTGCATCAGAAGAGATGAGTTACGCACAGTCGGTGGATCTACGCCAAAATTTTCCGAACTAATGAATGAAATTCTCATGAGAAGCGAGCTGGCACCAAATGCTAACTTAGGCCATATGTGATTTATGCTCATGATTTTGATAGACCTGCTAAATCGGCTGTTTTTATTGTGAGTCCTGTTCTCGTATGTGTAAGTTATATGAATATGTCATTGATAAATGATTCCGCGTAGTGAATTAAATAATTTTACTTGTTATCGTAGTACCCCAAGCTGTAAATTATGACACTGAATAAATTGGACTCATACATAAATTATGACATCGTACTTAATTTTCGTAAAACAAACAGATATCTGATGAGATAGTGTTAATAACTGTTATTTATCTTTGACATGTCTTATTAGCCTTTTCGAAGAATTTATGTAATTTGGAGATTAAAAGATTTCAGGGAAATAATTTGAGCGTTTATGTAAGGCAGACCTATTTTAATAAATGTTCTTCTAAAATAAACGTGATAATTTGTGAGTACATACTATCTTGATATTTCTTCTCATAAGTGGGTCTTTCTAAAACTACAAGTCGTTACAAATTATTCAAATTATGAACAATGCATGGAAGTAAAAGTAAAGTGAAAAATATGTAATATTTTACCAATTATTAAATTTGATATATGCTGAATAGTGAATATATATCATAAAATTAAAAATAAAATCGACAAGTTTTTATCAAGCTTAAAATATAGGGGAATCAAAATTATTTCTTTCGTAAATTTAATCTTTATAGCTTTTTTTATGGTAGTAATGGTTGGGAATGAAAAAGGCACTCCGGTTCAGTTAAATTTTATAAACTCAAAACCACTATCGAACCTTCGATGAATCCGAATGAGCATTGACAACGTCAATTTTCGTAGAGATTATGGATGTTATAGAAATGTACATCCACCCATATAAGATCAATACTTCAAACTAAGGTACAATTCGAAATCCAAATGCAAGTCTAAGATTTATGTTTAAGTTTGTTTTACTAAAGTAATATTTAAATTAACAACTAAAATACTTGAAATTTCACATCGCTCTAAAACTACAATAAAAGTTAAATTAAAGTGAAAGATTGGAATAATTTCCAAATTAAGGAAAAAATCCTCGGAAAATGTTCAAATAACAACGATTTATGCGTTGACAAAAAAGAGCAGTGATTTTGATGTGGAAGTTGGGTCTCTGGATTTTTGAATGCTTAGAAACATTTGCGGTGTACAATTCCTGGGCCAGATTCATCGTATTCTTCCTTTGAAATCCACATTTGTTGGAAAGTAGAAAGTGATGCAAGAATAGAACCGCCTGAGGAAGCAAAAATCGTTATATATTGTAATATTGAATAAAAAAATAATAGTTACCGATCCAAACAGAGTACTTCCTTTCTGGTGGTGCAATGATTTTGATTTTAATGGTTGACGGGGCCAGTGCGGTGATTTCCTTTTGCATACGATCAGCAATACCTGGGTACATAGTGGTGCCTCCAGACATAACCGTGTTGGCATATAAATCTTTCCTGATGTCAACATCGCACTTCATGATGGAGTTGTAGACGGTCTCATGGATGCCGCAGGACTCCATACCTAAGAAGGATGGTTGGAAAAGGGCTTCTGGACAACGGAACCGCTCGTTGCCGATCGTAATGACCTGACCATCAGGCAATTCGTAGCTTTTTTCCAAAGATGTAGAGGCAGCAGCAGTGGCCATTTCCTGTTCAAAGTCCAAAGCAACATAGCAAAGCTTTTCTTTAATATCACGAACAATTTCCCTTTCAGCAGTTGTCGTGAAGGAGTACCCGCGTTCGGTCAAGATTTTCATAAGATAGTCGGTCAAATCACGGCCAGCTAAGTCCAAGCGAAGAATGGCGTGGGGTAGGGCATAGCCTTCATAAATGGGAACGGTATGGGAGACACCATCGCCAGAATCCAGAACGATTCCAGTTGTACGACCAGAAGCATAAAGGGAGAGGACAGCCTGAATGGCAACATACATGGCAGGTGAGTTGAACGTTTCGAACATAATTTGGGTCATCTTTTCGCGATTGGCTTTGGGATTCAGAGGAGCTTCGGTGAGGAGAACTGGGTGCTCTTCTGGGGCTACACGGAGTTCATTGTAGAAAGTGTGATGCCAGATTTTTTCCATATCGTCCCAGTTTGTAATGATGCCATGCTCGATGGGGTATTTTAGAGTAAGGATACCTCTTTTGCTCTGTGCTTCATCACCAACATAGGAGTCCTTTTGGCCCATGCCAACCATCACACCTTGATGACGAGGTCTACCTACGATCGATGGGAAAACAGCACGTGGAGCATCATCCCCAGCAAAGCCAGCTTTGCACATGCCAGACCCTGAAAATAATATAAGTAAATTATTACGAATCTGTGAACCGATCCATTAAGACATTCAGATTACATATATCAGGCGATTTTTTTTCATAAACCTATTGAAGAATAAGAATGGAATTACAACGATGGCCTTTAATCGAGTCAAATGATTACATTTTTTCGCATTTCTACAAAAATTCAATAAGGCTATTATAAAAAATATACGCAAAATTGGAACTCGACCAAATAATTTTACCGCAGGGGTACTGAAATTTTAAATATCTATTCCATCAATTTTTGCATGGGTACGAAATATTTATGAAATGGTTTCGTGTTTCCATCCAATTTTATTACAAATTATCCAATTGCCTTCAGATTTTGTACAAATTTTTTTTTATATACCTTGATTACATTTTTGGAATGAGAGCAAAGAAATTCAGACAACTCCTGACTAACGGTCAACTTAATATGTGCTCAGTAAAAGATAAAGTTATCCATATTGGTATGGAAAATGTCTTCAACTATATCACTGAATGGAACTTTATATACATGTTTGTTGAACCTTTCCTCGTAATAAACGAGAAATGAAGAATAGCTGTTTTATTTTTAAATTAGAAGTTATTGAGCACACAATATATAAGTTGTAATTTCCTTTGATTTTGCTAGTATTTATTCCTCCTCTTTTGGAGTTTTACTCAATATAATATTAATCGATATATGAGAAATGACTAATAGCCGATGTTTTGAAATATTTAAATTTCCATATTTTAACACTTTATCGACTTGCTTAAAAGAAAGTATCTCGCGCTAAATGCATTTTCTGCTCTCATTATATCTTAAATTATGTTTTGAAACTATTAATAGGCTTGATAAAGTGTTAAATAAAATACCTATTTTCATTTTAAAAATATTTGTACCTTAATAAATTGATATAAATACTAAACCCTTTCGATATAAAAGAAATCTCAATTTCAGATTGTGAATGAATAATGCACAATGATCTATTCTATTCAAAATAAATACTATTTGGCGATAATATGGATCAAATAACTTAATAAGCAAATTGAAAAATGACGAATGTTCATTTTTGGATAACTTATAAATTTTATAAAATTTTTAAACCTAAAATATGAGGATCAAATAACTTAAATATATATTTTTTGCAAAACGGGTGACACATTTTTCTATCAAAACGCATTTTGATGTAAATACGAATCACATACTAATTTTATAAATCTCTTAGGAATTTTATCGAACTTTTTTAATTAAACATTCCACTTTCGGAAGGTTCCAAAATCATTTTAACGAAAACACTTTCAATTTAATTAATTATCACATATGTATTAAGTTAAACAATAATAAATTTGCATTGAAAGAGGTAGCTTCAAGTTATAAAACTGAAATAAATTAAAAAAACAGAATAATTTAAAGCACGCACCATTGTCGACAACCAAGGCAGCAACATCGTCGTCACACATCTTGAAAGTCTCTTAAAATACTCCCGTGTGTGATAACCGCACAAAATCTCACAAGATCGGAACTGAGTCAGAACGCCGGCCGTTTAAATCTCTTTATATACACCCCGAAAATCATCAATAGTATAAAAATAGACCGGAGCGTACCGTATATGGGATGGACTCTTGCACTTACGTTCGATCTAAGCTATGGTCCTACCCTAGAGGAAGGCGAAGAAACCTATTTTGGATGCAATTTCTTGCAAACTTGGGAAATTTTGTTAAACGGTTGCAGGATTCGTAATGAAAATTTCACTTACCTGAGAAGCACTTCATATGTGCCAAAGAGGAGACTTCTCATTATAATTGACGTAGTGACGGATTTTGTTTTGGTTTAATTTAATACTCAAAGAATCTCTTAATTATGAAAAAAAAAAATTAGTATTCTTAAGAAAATCACTTTTTCTTCAAAATATTTTAAATAAAGGAAAATCCTGAAACTTTTGACTAAAATAGTTTAAAATATTTGTAATAAATTGTATTTTATTCATTAGTTACTAGTATAAATTATATTTTGGTATATGAAATCACTGCTTGGCATGTAAATTGGTATTTGTGCATAATGGATAGTAATTACTGATAGTAACTGAGGATTCTTCAGGAATTTTAGGAACTTTGAGGAAATTTAATCTGCAGCCACCTGAAGTAGCGAGCTGATTTAAGTGTATTAAATATGTAAATATTCCGAATGTAAAGAAAATTGTTTTAATCTGCATCTTTTATGTAATTATTAGTAATTTAACATTTGCTAAATAAAATAGTTCACTTAGCAACATTTTTCAAATCGACGTGTTTATGATTTACTGCAACTTTAGGATTTTAATATTTATACAGGGTGTTTCACATATCGTATGCAAAAATGAGTGGGGTGAAAGATCTCATCTAGACAAACAATAAATTGGAACTCACAGCAGAAAACTACTATTGCAATGTTCCTAAAATGTTAACTATGTTGATCTACCTCCTACCACTGTAGCTATTATTATTTTTTAATTATTTTTTAGTAATATTTTAGCAATTTCCTAAAAGTCCGGTTTTTCCTAAATTTGCTCCAAAAATTCATGTAAATAATATACCTGTTTTTTATTTTTATAAAATTCTCCATCTTAATACCTTTTCAAAAAGGCACAACATGTCCAGGCGGAGAAAGGACATACAAATTTATTCATAAAAAACCTTTTGCGGTATATTATAAAAATTTGCATTTTAAAGATATTAAACTCAAATTAACCCTAAAATGCTTTTTATTAAGTTATACATATTTGTAATACATTACTAAAGCTAGTGGAAATGTCGTGTGCCACTTTCGACATCTGCCAATAACCTCCTTCTAATTCCCTGTTTAAGCTGTATTATAGCCAACCTCACCCGTTTTATCGTCGCTGCAGTCTCAATTCGGTTAATTAATCCCTCTCTAGTGTTAACAGCCGTTGAATAAACTTCATCCTTGTTTTCTACACGAAAAAGTCCAATGGAGTAAAGTCTGCACCTGGTACAATCCAGCGTTTAGGACATTTTGCATTTAATATTGTCGTCCCAATGGTAGCAGTATGCGCTGAGGACCCATCCTGTTTGTAAAACATCGCCCTTCGATTATCCAGAGAGACGTCCTTTAGCAGATCTGGCAATTTATTCTCCAAAAAGTTCGCATAAATTTAGTTATTAAACCTTGTGGCGCAATGAATTTATTAAATGGTTGCTGATGATACCAACCCAAACATTAACTCTGATTGTATGCTGGAATGAGGTAGCCCTTGTCTTACGTGGTATCCGAGGAGGTATGGAGTTTGTAGAAGTTTGTGATACCATCTCTGATGAATTGCGATTCATAAATCTCTTTTATAAAAAAAATTATACAGGTATTAGTAATAGAGCGTCAGGATACTTGGCTTTGAACACTGGCTAAAACAAGTTAATAAGGACAATACAATAAATTACACTGACTTGTTTTTTGCAGCAGTAATTAAAATTAATTACTTGTGTACCCTACACAAACAATTGCGGCCATTTTTCATAAAATTTTGGATTATTTTACAAATTTCCTAGCCACAATGCAATAAAATAATAAGGTACCAGTCAGGTTTCCTAAGGAACAAGTTTTTCTACCCCCTTCTTACCTGGACGTGTTATAACTTTTTGGAAAGGTAATAAGATGAGAAATTTTATAAAAATGAAAAACAGGTGTATTAATTACATGAATTTCGGAGAAATCTAGGGAAAACCATAATTTAAGGAAATTGCTCAACCTTTTTTTTAGTTTTGCAAGTGACTGTAGCTACAGCGGGAGGAGGTAGATCAACATAGTTTACATTTTTTTAAAGAACATTGCAATAGTAGTTTTTGGTGTAAGTTTGATGCCGCTGCGTTGAGTTAATCAAAAGATAAAAATGAACTAATGAAGTGCATACCATTAAAATTCCAAATTTAAGAATGCCCCTGTAGCTCTCATACGTCCTCCCCCCCCCCCCCCCCCTTCCCCCACCCTATCATACAATTTATTGTTTGTCTAGATGAGATCTTTCACCTCACTCAAAACCCCCGGGAAACTATATAACAATGTAGTCCGATGATAACTAATAATTATTAGTGATTATAATCACACCAAATTCAACCTAAATCGGTTCAGCCAATCCGGAGATTAACTGTCCGCCATTTGAAAAAATGTCATTTTGAGAAAAACGCGTTTAAATTTTTTTTCAATTTATTATATAGCCGAAATGACCACCAGAGAGCGGAAAAGGTGCGCAGGCTTAAATTGCTGTAATTATTTTTCTTTTCGAAATTTCTTAATAAAATTATAATTTTATAATAATAAAGTTAATTTCTGAAGGTATAAGGAATTAAAAAAAGCAAAAAAAAAAATTAATTTTTAGAATATTATAACCTGCACTTTTCTCCCTTAAAAAAAAAAAATTGTGCAGTAACAATTGGGGTGCAATTTTAGGAAGAAGTCTCCGGTTGTGTTATATAAAATTTTTAATTTTACTATATTTATACATATTTGATGGCATTTATATTATCATAACTTTTAAAATAAAAATTGAAAGCGAGCATTAAAACTACAGATAGAAGATGATAGGCATAGCAAGAAGAAACATTTTTTTTTTTTTTTAATTTAAGTTTTAAGAATATTTCGAGACATCTTTGATTCAAAAATTCCAAAAATTAGCTGAGTTTATAATATAATTATAATGTTGGAAAAATATTTCGGCAACGATATTCTATTGGAAACAAATGTTGATGTGTGGCACGAAAGCTTCAGAGGGGGGCATAAGTCCGTCAAGGATGACGAACGTAGTGGCAGCCTCTCGACACCGAAAACCGACGAAAACATCGATAAAATAAAAGAAATGATTGCCGAAAACCGGAAATTCACCATTAGAAAGCTGGCAGAAGACTAGAAACTGGCTAATGGATCCGTTTCAAGAAATCTGGTTAATGATTTGAGCTTCAGACTTCTCGCTGCAAACCTGGTGCCGAAAGAAATGAATTTCATGCAAAAAAGGGACCACGTTGACGTCGCGAAAGACATGATTTCGATGGCTGAATCCGATCCTCCATTCATCCAACGCATAATTACTGGAGACGAGATGTGGGTTTATGAGTATAACACGCAATACAGTTATCAAGCGAGTGAATGGGTTCACCGAATGAGCCAAGACCGAAAAAAACGACGTTTGCATGAAGCAGTAGGCCAAAAAAGACCGGATTTTTGGGCAAACAACTCATGGATTTTGCATCACGATAACACACCGTCTCATAATCCGCAATTTTATTACCAAAAACCGAACGAACACCATCCAGCAGCCACCAAATTCCCCTCATTTGACTCCGTGCAACTTCTTCCTGTTCGGTCGACTAACCGCTCCGGGAAACGCATTTTAGTAGCCAAGAGGAGAGATAATGGAGAAGACGGCTTTGATGGCCATACCGAAAAAGAAACATCAGAAATGTTTCCAGGATTGGTTCAAGCGCTGGCATAAATGCGTTGCAGTTGATGGAGAGTAATTTGAAGGGGCAATCTCTATTTTGATGAATAAACTTGTATTTTTAATTTTCTGAATAAATTCCTGAAACTTTTTTTATCAAGGTGGTATGATCCAACATGATTGAAAGAAATGCCGCTCAGATGGGTCTTCTAGCAAGACAATGACCCAGAAGAAAAGCGCAAAAATGGTTTGACAACTGTATAAATTTATTGGAGTTACCTGACCTGAACCTGATTGAAACTTAGTCAATTCGATGCAAATCCTCCTGGATATGCAGTTTGCTTCTTTTTTTTTTCAACTGTATGTACTAAAGAACAGAAAAATCAAAATCAAATAAACCAAGAAATTGTGGAATCAGCAACGAGCAAATCATGACAAACCAACTTAAGGGGGTAGTCCAGTGAAAAAAATTTTTTTTTAATTTTTTATTTTTTTTGCTTAAATCTACTCTACTACACCTCGAAAATACTCCCTTAAAATATCTAAGCAAAATATTGAATAGTTTTAAAGATACAGAGAGTTTTCGAGAGACGTGTAATCCGAGCGCTCGAAGGTCCCCTGGCGTGTTTCGGAGCAAGGAGGACTCTTGTACTCCTGTTTGCTGCGCCCATTTTTTTTCGGTTTATAACGGTCTAGGTCCTTCTGCTTTGTATTTAAGGTTAGTTATGTATGGAGCAGGCATCGCGTTATGTATGGAGCAGGCATCGCTGACTAAGGTAAAATTAATTTTTTTAGCTTTTTTCCGCCAAAAAATCTTTAAACGCGTTTTTCTCAAAACAGCATTTTTTGAATCGGCGGACGTCAGATCTCAGAGTCTTTTGCTCCGATTGATCTAAAAATTTAACTGTATATTTCTTGATTGTGTGTCTATCGGCGGAACTAGAATTATTAAAATCCATTGTTTATTTACAAAGTTATAAACAAATTAAGCACCCGAAAAACACCCGAAAAATTCGAAATGCCGCCATTTTGTTATTTTTTATTGAAAATTAATAATTCTAGTTCCGCCGATAGCCAGTGTTCTACAGATTAAAACCTCATTTGAATTTTTTATTTGAGATGAACCGTTGCAGAGATTCGACGTCCGCCAACAAAAAAATTGTTTTTTTGGAGCGGCCATTTTGTCGGAATGACTCATCGAAACAAAAAATTAATTTTTTTTTCTTGTAGCTTAATTGTTGTACTATCATATGTCAAAAAGTTTTTTAATAAAAATTAATTTCTAATATGAAAAAAAAATCGTTGAAAAAACAGTCGTTTTGACTGGACTACCCCCTTAAAGTAAAAAAAAATTACGCTCGGGAACAAATAAGGCTTAAATGGAGTTTGAAGTCTTGTCGTGCATTTTGCTGAAATTTTGTGAGAACATTCATTTGGAGGTAAAGGTATCGAATGTATGGGATTATACAGAAATTAGTCAGGCGAAATTTTAGTTCTATATATACATTTTTGTATATTTGTTATCTTTGACCCAAAAAGAACGTTTCTATAACGCTTAATCAGAATTCGTGAGGAGATATTAAACTCAATCTGTCACACAATATAAAAATAATAATAATTATAAAATCTATAGAGTTCACTAATAGATAATTAAAATAAAAAGGAGACTTCCTGGTCATTCTAAAAGAAAGTGTTTTAGTTAAATTAATAAAGTTAAACTTGCATCAGAGTTCAATAAACTATAGCTTTAACTTAATTTCGCCTCTTCGATTCTTTCGTTTTCCCCCTAAATTAATCGGAGCAGTATTTGCCGAGCAAACAGAGTCTTTGGTTTATGCTATATTGCCGCCGAACACAAATAGAAGAATTTGAAAGAATTCAATATATTTTGTCGAGCTAACCTTCGCCGTATCCTGGAGGTTTGTTAACAGTTTTGCCCACCCGATAAAAGGAAAACGTTTTCATGGCTCTGTGATGGGGGTGTAAACTCTCACGCCAGGTCCTAAAAGGGGAATTTCCAGAAAAACCCTCGACCCGGAGACGGGGGAGTTTTGTTTCCATGTGAATACACTTTGCGCTACCGTGTGGGTTCAGGACTCCGGCCGCCTTCCACCGGGTCTGACAGTTGATTTCCGCATTAAGGGGAGAGTAGATTGTGGCTAATTATCACGGGTTGCTCAAGTCTGGCTTGTATTCAAACAGTAAACGCATAATTGGTGGCTCGAACGCTATGACGACGTGCCGTTAACTTTTTTTTTAGTTTTTCCAGGAAATTTTCAGTCAGTCCTTCATAATCCAGACCGAAGGACACAATCGGTCACTTGCATAAGAGTCCCGAGGCGAGTGTGCACAGTCACTTAATGAAAATATCAGAATAATTGAGAAAATTCCTAAATCAAGTACAAATCAAAACTTAATAAAGCTGTTCTTCTGTATTGCGCCGCGATGCCCAGCACGTGTCACCCTCTGTTTGTCGCAAGCGCAGCGACATACGTCCTTAAACAAACAAATTGTATCTTTGCAGTCTTTGCTGTTTTGGATTCATGGCGAAGGGCGGGAGGGTAACAGCAATAGGGCCAATAGGGCCCGCAAATGGACATTCGCCGTGAACGGGGAGCGATTATGTCCTGTCCTCAGTTGAGGCTCTGGCTTTTATTGGATTTTCCTTTCATGTGACAGTCGTGTAATTCATTGGCAATAAACAACCGCACAGGATCAGCCAAATTTGATTATTTACCCTTCTGTCCAAGCAGACAGTGTTCGAACAGAAATATACAAATTATATTCAATAAACGGATAACTATAAATCATTTTCGGTTTCCATTTTTGGTTAGCCGAATAAATATTTAGGCTTCTAAATGACTGTATTATTCGATAAGAAATTTCAGCTGTCTTGTTTTTATCAAGATGCGTCCGAAAATTCTCCTTAAAACAAATTATATGAATTAGGAGTAGCTAAATAATACAAGACCAAAAAATAATAATTTTAACGGCGGGCTTCCAACAAAAATACTGCCAGTACTTACATTTGATTAAAACCATATAGTAGAAAGTAATACTTTAATACTAAAAGAAAGTTATAAACATGTCAAAAATATTTTCGCATCTGGGTTAAATTATTTTAATTAGTTAATACATACATATGTATTAATTAATTAATTACGCTCTGTCCTTTATTGATGAAATGTTTTCCTCTGGGCTTTCGCAATTGTGTCCGGTATCTAACGGCTCGGGTAAATTTCTGGACCTTGCGTTCTTCACTGACTTGGATGGGACTCTCTGAAGCGTTGTTTGGCCCCGCTTGTTTCTGAGACAGGTCATCATCCCGGTCTTCACGTAACTTTCTTCTTGGAACCGATTGACTTACCTGCGTCTCATGTGTCTTGCCATTATTGTTATAATTTTAGGAAAGCAGATTTTTCTAAAATTAATAGCTGGCTTTCCTCTTGCGATTGGTTTCAGGTTTTGTGCGAGCGTGACATCGATAAGGCTGTTGACTACTTTTATGATATGATTTTTCTATGCTTCGCTAATTGCGTACCTTTGACCCCTTCTAAATGTTCTTCACCTTGCCAGCCTTGGATTAATGACTCTTTGAAACACCTGGAGAACTTAAAGAGTAAAGCTTGGAGGAGGTTTTGTTCCTCAGGGAGAAAGGTCGATTTTGTTGCCTACTACGATTTGCGCACTCTGTATATCTCTGGCCTTAAAGACTCATATAATAAGTATCTTCTTCGTATGAAGTCTGCCGTGCGTAGTGAACCAAAACAATCCTGGAAGTTTGTTAACTCCAAAAGTTTTTCGGACGGCTATCCATCGTCTTTATTCTTTGGCGACTCACATGTAACGGACCCTTTGGCAATTGCCAATCTTTTTAGCGAATTTTTTGTATCTGCTTTCTGTGATATCAACGACTGTGATATTAATCCTGACGTTTTGTCTCACTTGACGGAGCTTTCGCCAACTTCCTTCAGACAAAGGACATTGTATTAGACGAAGAGTCTCTACTCGAAGATATCTCTGTTTTGAGTAATAGTTTTTCATGTGGTCCTGATGGCATCCCTGTCGCTGTCATCAAGCGCTGTAGTTTGCTCCTAATTTCTGTTCTCTGTTATTTGTTTAATTTGTCTTTGTCTAGTGGCGCATTCCCCAAAGAGTGGAAGCTCTCTATGGTCATTCCGCTTCATAAAAAAGGGAGCAAGTGCGATATTTCGAACTATCGCCCCATTTCTGAGCTATGCTGTATTGCCAAAATCTTTGAAGCTATGATTTGTGATGTTTTCTACTTTCATTGCAAACCTTTCCTGCTCTGATCTCAACATAGCTTCATGAAAGGAAAATCTACGTCGACCAACCTTGTTAAGCTTTCCAATTTCTGTTTATCTGCTATAGAAGTTGGAATGCAAGTTGACTGTATCTTCACTGATTTTAGCAAAGCTTTTGATTAAATCAGTCATAAGATTCTAATTTATAAGCTATCTCTTCTTGGTTTCCCCGCTGTTGTTGTGAATCCTATTTGACTTGCCGTACACAAAGAGTGATTTTTCGCAATGTTCTCTCCACCGAATTTACTGTTACATCCGGCGTTCCTCAGGGCAGTCATCTTGGTCCTCTTCTCTTCATTATCTACATCAATGATGTATCTCTCATTTTGAAAAATTCCAGGATTCTCTGCTATGCTGGCGACACCAAAATTTTCCTCCGCGTTTCTAATGAAACTTTGAATTCCGATTTAGACATATTTTATGAATGGTGCTCTATCAACCGTCTTCCTCTCAATATCGACAAATGCCATTCCATGACTTTCTCTCACAAAAAGATTCCGTTCCACTGCTCTTACACCCTGTCCAGCTGTTTTTTAACGCGTGTTGATAAAATTAAGGACTTGGGTATTTGGCTCAACGTCCGTATGTCCTTTGATGACCATATCAATGCTATCGTTGCTAAGGCTAATGCCACCCTTGGCTTCGTTAAGCGCTGGTCCAAAGAATTTGGGGATCCGCATATCACTAAACTTTTGTATTGTACTTTCGTTCGTCCCATACTGGAGTATGCAAGTCCCGTTTGGTCGCCCTTTTATACGGTTCATATTAACCGTATTGAGGCGGTCCAGCGCAGATTTGTTCGATTTGTTCTTCGCGGTCTCCATTGGGATGACCCCTTCATCCTTCCGCCCTATGAGGACAGGCTTAAGCTTTTTCCCCTTTCTTCTCTTCAAACTAATTTTAACAGTCTGGATTTTAACCTTTTGCTAAAGTTCCTTTTTTTGTTTTTTTTGCTGTAGTAATCAGTAATTTGATGAATGTATTGAATAAAATAAAATAAAATAGTACGTCTCATTTTATTCATTTATGTAATTAATTTAATTTTGCATGGTAGTGCAACATTGCACCAATTATCTAGTGATATTCTACCAATTCTCCAGTGGCATTCAGTGGATATTGTTGTGGAAAACCAAGTTGGTACATGGAAGAATATCAGATAGGGGAGAGAGGGGTTCAACGTGCCGATTTTAATAAAAAGCAACATAGCACCTACACTATCAATGTCATATTTATGCTATATTAACTATCTAATGTGAAATTTAATGTAGTTTTTATAACCATATGCTATTTTTAAGTAAATTCAATATCAATTGATTTATAGGCTATATTATACAAAAAGTCAGATAGGCACAATTTACCCCATCAAGGGGCGGCTTGTGCCGTGGGTGACGTAAGATGTGCCGCTTATATTTAAAGTATGTTGAACTTAATTAAATGGGAATTAAAACAACAATTAAACTTTTATTTTGTAAATAACGTGTATCTTATGTACTGGGGTGCTTTTTTTTCGCGACTATGTTTTTTTTTTCAGTCCCAACTTGAAATTTTGTGGGAAATACCTAAACAAAAATTCCCTGAAAATTGGAGCCGTTAATATTAATATTAAGTGTTCGACCAAGATGTATAAAGATTTCTCGTATTTTTTTACGTAAACTTTGATAATTTTTTTCTTCAAAACTCTACAGCTCAGAGGTATTTTATGGTATAATCTTGGTCAATGATGGGGTTTCTTCAGAATTGAATGTTCTACAAAAGTGTCCATTGCGGTGTAACCCTAACTCCCACCAGCGAGGTAGTACGGGTCACTAACGCAATTTTTTCATGAAATTCTCGTTTTTGTGCCCCTATCTTGTAAATAACAAGAGCTACAGAAAGAATGTAAATAACAAATTTGCAGGAAATTCAATTTCCTCCAAAAAGTTCCAGAAAACCAAATCGCTAACATCGATATTTCTTGAGATATTGGGCTTTGAATTTGAGGTAGTGTGGAATTTTCATGGATTATTGAGCTAAATTGTAGAAACACTACTACCTGTTTAGGTATTTCCCACCAAATTTCGAGGTGGGACTGAAAACAAAAAAAAAAAAATAGTCGCGAAAAAAAGCACCGTATTATATACTTTCGGCATTTGTACTTTGTAATGAGATCAACACAGCAACTTCTCAATTTGAAACAATAATTTACAAGTTAGAAGATAAAACTCAATCAATTATCTTATCTACTAATTTAACCAAATACCTAATCATCATATTCTTCTTTTAAAACACATTTGCTTACATGAGGTTGTCATTTGTAATATATCAACAGTGTACTCTGTTTACATTATATGAAATAAAACTTTACAAGTTAGAACATTAAACTCAACATTTTACACTAGTTAAACAAAACAAAGTGATAATTTTCTTCTTAACGTTAATCAGTCGTAGTAAGGAAATCTAGATACCTAAATGATTTCTCAGTCTGAAATAAGATTTTACATATCTTTGTAACGTGGTGTGACATATTTCTAGCTCGCGAGCTACTGTTTTTAATTTTCGGCCGTCTTTTATAACAGCTTAAGCGGCTTGTTGAATTAATTCCTGGGAAGTATTACCCCTTTTCGTCTTCCTTTTGTAGATTCTCATCCTAAAAAAAATATAAATAGTAATTAGAATTATATGGGTTTATTTGTGCCCTAAACGCCGCGACTCAATGAACCCCCGGCCATCGGCACTAACCGCGGCGCTGACGCAACTAAAATGGCCGCGTGGGTAAATTATTCCTCGACGCAGCGACAGAATGTATCTATCTCTTTTCCTCTTTGAGATATTCTCATTGGCACAACCTACCCCCGGCACTTCGAACCTCTCCCTCCCCCACAATTTTTAGCGATATTGAATGGCTTCGGAACTTAGCCAATTTTACAATTATTTTACTTTGATAATCGTAATTTTGCTGTAAAATAAAAGTAAATTATTGATGAATCAATGAATTTATGTAATGAGCTTTCAATATTTGATTATTTTATGCAAAATGTGTCTCAAAGGTATTATTTTTTAACAAGAAAAAAGTATAGTTTCTTTAAAATCTCAAAAACGGATCAATAATTATCATCATTTAAGCCGCTCTTATTTGTAGTAAGAGAAAATATCAATCCGTTTTAAATGAAGACGAGTGGTTAACTTCTGTTATGTATTTGTGTGTTGTTTTTATGTGTTAAATTAGAATTTTTAGTTATTTATGTAGGTTGTTGTGGCTGCCAAAGGGCACACTTAGGCCAACACAAGGCCCATTGTGATAAATTATTTATGTAACTTTTTGCTTAAACTTAGTCTGTAACTCTTTATTTTTATCGCGCTTTTCATCCCACAGTTGCGATTAATACAGTCATTATAAGCCATAATTCCCTAATTTATGTCTTATACTGTTTTTGTACCGTGCAAGCAACTAAATCCTCAGCAAGTTTTGGAGACTTATTTAAAAAGGTTATATAAAAAAAACTTCTAACGTTAGGGTACTTAAACTTAGTTATCTACAAAAAACTGCTTCGATTTATAATGCCAGCTTTTGGTAAAAGTACTTATTCGCATACGCAGAATCTGCAAGGACGTAGCTAGAATTTTCTTTTAGGGTGCACTGAACAAAATATTTCTAGTTGATTCAACATTTAGGGCTTGTTAATTCATTTGGTACGTATTTTCAGTTTAAGTCAAATAGATCCCAAATCACTTAACTATTTCAATGTCAAATTTACTAGAAAAAGTTGAAATAAAATATGTCAGTATTACCAGAATTCATTTGTTAATTTTTAAACAGAAATCATTTCAATTTAACTTTTAGTCCATGTTATAATTTATAATTTATAATTTTCCGGTATTCATCATATCTTAACATGGTCGATGTTTGTTTCATCAAGCATGTATAGTCGTTACTATTAGAAGTCTGCCCGAAAATTAGTTTAACACTAAAAGAACCTTGGCCTAAAAAGTTTAAACTTAGATTAATTTTTATAAAGTAGCTTAATTTTATTTATTTTCGATGTGTTTTCCCATTACTTCTAAAGAATTAAGTGCACATATATGAGACTCAATATAAAGTAACAATGTAAGCAAATATAGATTTTATATAAGTTAGGATAAATTATTTAATAAGTCTGAGGCTCGTCAAATTTATGAATAGGTTGTATGTCTACACGGAGAAAAGTTTATTACAAAAATTACTATGGAGCTATTGTAACTGCGGATCAGTCAGGACACCATTTAAATATTATTATATTTTATTATAATTGGTACAAAAGACATTATTATTTTTACTACAGGTCCATTGTAATTTTTCAATGAAACCTTGTAAATAATAGTTAAGGTAATATTTACACTTCTTTAAGTAAGAATTTACTTTAAATTATATTAAATTTTCTTATATTTTTAAGAATTTTTATCATGCCCTTTACTTAAATTACTATGGCACCATTGTAAAAATTTCTTGATGCATATATTCTTCAGGGCTTTTGACTTATGACCGCACAAAGTATAATTTACATTGTACCATTGTAAATTTTATTTTAACCTTCACCTGTTCCCGCATTACAATGGGTTATAGTAAAAACTACAAGATTTTCCTGGTAAAATTTACTTTAAACTTTTCTCCGTGTAGTGTTCGGCCTCGTTCTCTAAACTAATTACTTCATATCCTTTCAACTGTATTTGTAGTTTAAATAACAAAATATAATAGTTTTATCATTTTTAAACAGATTTCGCAAAGCAAGCAAAAATAGTTAAATGAAATTAGTTGTTGGAACCAGATATAAATTTTTTTTTATGCCGTCCACAAGCAAGCTCTTATTAGTTTTTTCATAAAGAAATATTTTGTTTAAAATATTTATAAATAATTTTGTTTTTTTAAATCATTTCTAATAGTTTATTTATATTTTACTTCTTTATTCATTTGTGCTTATATTACTCTTAAAAGAGTTCGCAGAGACTTCGTCCTTGATCCTTGATAGAAACTCTTCCAAGTAAAATTGACTTTTCACAAGATATGTTTTTCTGATTATTGTCTTACAATAACGTTGCGTTAGTGTATTATAAGAATTTCAGTTCAAACTTTTTAATAGTAATTTACTGAACTCTGTATACGATCATAGTCTCATAAGTTAATTATGAAACAAATCTAATAAACATATTTTATAAAAGCATTATGAGCTCATGGCTTTAAATTAAAAAAAAAAAATGATTGTTGTTAAAATAAGGTTTTCTCTAAGAAATATACTTTTTTTAAAGTATTCTTTAGAATTTAGGGAAGCCAAGATTTACTATTCATATTTTTGCATCATTGAAATCATTAGTCACTAATTCTCTCCAAGAATTTTTAAGAAATAATTTTTTGAAGTTAGTATCTTAGCTAAAGCCTATTTTACTTCTCATAAAATTTTTAGAAAGATATTATTTTTGGCGGTCCTGGCTTTGACTTAATCCAAACTTAAAAGCATATCTAAAACAATAAATTACAACATTGGTTGGGTGATCTGTCTATAATAAATACTATTAGTATAAAAAAATTGATTCTTTTAATATTCCTTAGAAAAATTTCATTGTGTAAGACGGTGACGGTGCTAGGCGAACATACCAATATAATAAACCAATTCTCAACTGATAATTCCTCGGAATGTTCATTGAAAATTATACAAAAATAAAATTAAATTCTGAGGGATTTTTTTTTTTTTTAATAATAACAATTGTGGCGGTTTCTTAAAAAAAAGTCATAAGCAAATACTCTGTTTTCTCGCTTTTAAATTCTTTAATTCAGTATGCTGGGAAACTGCAGCAAGAGAAGTATAAATGTTTGCGATTCAAACGAATTAATTTTTAATGGAATTTAAGGTTCCCTTTAACCATAAAACGGTTTGATAACAATGATAACATGTGACAACAGACTTATTAATGATATAATAGTTAATTTATTTAAAATGACGACGAAGTAGATAAGTAGTTAACATGTTTTATTCATTATTTCTGTATCCTTGTTTGAGTCAACGATTATTTATTTAAATTTAATTTTTAATTTCAGCAGATTGGGTCGTTTGGTAGAGCACAGGGTTATCTGGGGGATTAAGATTATAAAATACTTATTTTATTTTTCTTCATTTAAATTAATCCCTACCAGTATCTAGTAAATATTATTATTATAAAAGAGCTGTAAATAATTAGTTTGAAGCTCAGTAAAATTGCATCGCCATGAGCCATATGAATGTGTTTGTAGTTTAACATCGATTTCTACCAAATCGCCTTTTATGATAAAAATATGAGAAAATTGTAATCGTTTCATGGAAAAAAAGTGCATCTTCATGAGCACTTTTAGTCGAGTTTCATCAATGATGTGACGTAACTGCACAAGTGCACTGGAACCATAAACTTAGGTGGAGGTCAACACATACTCAGTTCGTTGCGTTTGTGAGAAACCTGAAAAATGTTAATATAAACGCAATCTTAACAGTGCGCAGTACCCACCAGATAATCTATGCTATCTTGCGTTGCCCCAAATTAGAGGTGGAAGATCAACGAGATGAAAACGGTAAGATCTCACCTATTCATCATCGACTTCGCGGTTCTAATGAATCTGCTGAGATGGAATTCGACGAATTCTGTGCCTTTGGTATGCATATCAAACATTTATAATGCCAAACGATTACTAATTGCATTTCAGCGCTGAATTATTTTTAAGTAGGCACGTAACTCAGATGCGCTTGTCTTAAAATAAAATAAGCACACGCCGAGTATTTGTTTCAATTAATTATAAAGTTTCTTCTCTTAAAATTAGTTCAATTCTTCTCCGACTTAAGATTTTATCGGTTGCTATTTTCTTTTTAAGGACACTGATTTTTACTTTCGCGGAGCGGAAAGCGGTTGCTCGGTGATCTGTTTTATTAATTATTTCCTCCGAAATTATATCATGGACATCGCATTATTTGTCACGAAATCATTTTATCGAAACTGCAAGAATTTTGTTTAATCAAAAATTAGAAAATGTAAAATCAACAAAATAGTTTAAGAAAGTGTTAAGAATGATATTTCGTATGATACAACATTTGAACTACTAACTATTGTACGAAAACAAATTTTCGATCCTCAAAGAGAGGAAAAAAGATATTTTTCATTTTGACTCTTACACTAGCTGCGGAAAAAAAACAGTTTTATAACTATGTAAGCCAAAGAGAATACCGATTTCTGGCGCATTTTATTAAAGAATATTCCAGAGGTTAGTCAGGATATACAGGGTGATTTAGTTTAAAGGAAAATCGCTTTTATTTTGATCAAAATTATAGCAGATATCAGAAAAATACTGTATATAAAAGTTGTAGCGGGATGAGTGACATATCTTTTGATAATTTTGGATGACTCTTATATAAAAATTATTGAATTAAACATTTACTCTAGTCAAAATGAACGTATGGCTGTTTGATATAAATATTTTGGTATTCAAAATACTTGCGTCCAAGTTGAACATCTGCTTAGTGTTGAACATCTGCTTAGTGTTGAACTATTGGCGCCGTTTTGAAAGCGAAATTGTTTGGTTTGAACCATTTTTCTTTTCAATTTGTCCTACACATTTTTTCCCGTTTAGACATTGGATTTCAAGTTATATACCAATTTCGTTTATTTCTCGAAAATTGTTGAAATTTTCAAAAAGTGCCTCGATACAAAAGATGCTTTATTTTCTTATTATTATTGATTGACCATATTATTAAACAATTTAAGCGGAATTTAGCTGTTCTTTTATACGTTCCAAGTGCAAAATAAAGAAAAATCTTAGATACATTCATAGAGTCATGTGGGGCAACTGTGCGCAGCGGGTAAGTGTACGCATTGTAAGTATCTCAAAAACGGTTTATAATTAAGAACCATCATTCCCCCCGTGCATTGCCCCACGCAACGTCATGCAAAGCGTACGTGAGTCACTAACCGCCGGCACGCCATTTTGTTTTTACAGGTAAGATTTGATTTTAGCTTAAATTATTGCGATTTTTCCATACAAGTTAACGTGTAATATTTTATTGACGTGTATACTCTATGGAAATTGCTATATATCAATGAGTACTGTGTAATATCTAGTGTGATTAGTGGTGATCATTGAATTGTTATGATAATGCAATCGTGAGCAATTTTGATTGAATCTCGCTTTGATGGTTTGGGGCAAGTGTGCGCATACGCTTGGTCGAGTAGTTTTGCATATGCGCACACTTACCCGCATCGTTTTGGCTTTCTATTTAAGCTGCATTTTGTTGTTTCAGAGTATAATTATTTATTGAAAATGCCCCGAAATTATCAAAGAAAGGTCACAGACTATGGAAGCGCTCAGAATTTCTGATTTTCGATGCTGCGTACACTTACCCCTATAGTAGGGGTAAGTGTGCGCATATTGACTATGTTTATTTTGCTAGTTTTTCAAAAAAATGTGCAATTGATGAATATTGTTTCTATGTTTAAGTTGTTGATTAATAAATACTCGAAGTAATTAACCTGGTTTTGTTTCATTAAACATGCCATTTTTCATTTTATGGCGCTTCAAACCTTAAGTGCGTACACTTGCCCCACATGACTCTACAAATCCTGTAAAGTGAGACAAAGATTTTATCACAAAATGAAAATTGGAACTACTGTATATTAAGTCAGAAAATCATAAAAAATATTTAAAAAGAAATGTCAAGAAAATAATCGAATTACCTCGGAGAAATTTCCTTTCTTGTAAATTTGAAAACCGTGTAAAAGCGAAGCCGTGTAAATCGATTACTGTGCAAAACAAAGCTATAGGTGTATATATAATAATTTAGACCATTAAATTGTATGATTCCAAAGACTTGGAATTCAAGAGAAAGAATTCGGAAGAGGTCAAAGATATTCGTTATAATTAAAAAAAAAAAAACTACGGCAGATAACAGAAAAATAATTCATACCATATAAAAATTACAGAGACCAGGGAGTGTTTTTATGCTATCTGCCATAGTTTTCTTTTTTAGATAGCCGATTGGTTTCTGGACTGCCAACTTCCAGAGCTGTGAGGTTGTATAATATGTTTTTCAGAAATTGATATACCGTCATTTAACATCCGTATTCGTGTGGTGCTGTCAGTCACCCGATTTTACTTTTTGTTGTTGTAAGGTTGCAACATCTGTCATTGATATTCTTGCCAATTTGAAGCGTTATAGCTTCATCATATATAGCCTTTATGCGTGTTTCGATTTTTTGCGAGTTTAAAAATGGAATCGACTTTGCATTAACGAGTTTGTATAAAATTTTGCTTTAAAAATAGATTCAACGGTGCGAAGACCTTGGAAATGTTGGAAAATTGTTTCGGCAACGATACTCTATCAAAAACAAATACTTATGTGTGGCACGAACGCTTCAGAGGTGGGCATGAGTACGTCGAGGATGACGAACGCAGTGGCAGGCCTTCGACACCAGTATGAGTATGACGAAATCCAGGCATCAAGCGAGTGAATGGGTTCACCGAATGAGCCAAGGCCGAACAAACCACGTCATTTTCAGTCTAAACAGAAGGCGATGCTCACGGTTTTCATGGACAACAACGGTGTTGTGCATCACAAATTCTTGTCGCATGGTGAGACAGTTATAGTCCAAGAGCTAGTGAACCCTCCAAGTAACGGTCTTCCTATAAGGCTAGCAATTTTTTTAGTTATTAGTCATAGCATGTTAAGTACGGTAACCCCAACCTGTTAGCTATCAGCCCTGCACGTCATATTTTTTTTTTTTAAAGTGTAAATAAAATTAAAAAAAAAACTTGTCGCTGTAAGCTTGAAATTTTTATACTATTTAATTTATTTATTGTAAAGTATAAAAAAAAATTGACAGGCGATTGTGATGAGCACAAGTATCTGACAGGCGAGTCGAAAGTTGTGTAGTATAGCAATAAAAATAAACTTTATTCTGTATAGTTGAAATTTATATATGTGTTTTATTAAAAGATTTAAAGTAAATATGCACAATGACAGGCGATTCTGGCTAGCATAAGTCCTTGCCAGGCGAGGGGAAAGATGCTTTTTTTTTTTTTTAAATATATAAATATTTTAGATGAAAAATTTCGTTAGTTGTAGCAACGATTCATCCATCCGAGGTACTACATTAACCCATTAACCCATTAAGGGGTTAGGTGTAGTCAGGATTTTAAAAAAATCGATTGTTTTTTTTTTTGATTTTCCTTAAGTATAATATCTTAGAAATATTCTCTGAAAATTTTAAGTAAATCCGACAAATACTTTTCGAGTTATTCGATAATTAACAAAGGGTTCTCGGGCGCTCTATATACAATTTACAAACTTCAAATGCGTTTTTCTCACAACTATGTTTCTTGAACCGGTGGCCACTCTAGCTCAAAAACCGCTCGGTAGATTTTAATGAAATTTATACAGATTTTTGAAAACATAAAAGACTAGTGCCTGATCGAAGGATTTTTATTTTTGTTTAAATTTCGATTTTTTATAAACAATTAACTGTTGGTTTTTTCCCAAAAATCTGGAAAAATTTTTCCTGAGGCCGCCATTTTGTTAATTTTAAAATAAAAAAAAAAAGCTTCGATCAGGCACTAGATTAGATATTAATAAATCTAATTTTTTTTGTCCAATTGATTTTAGATGAATCTCCAAGGATATATGTTGGCCACCGCAAGGCGCTTCGGTTGGAACTGGGTCAAAGCAAACAGCCATAACTTTTAAAATTATTAATTTTTTTTTTCCAAAATTTCTGTCAAGTGAAGTCGAAACCTTATTTAATAATGCTATGTTTTTACTTTTACAAAACAAAATAATTTAGTGGCAAAAAAAAATTATTTAAAATTGTCATTTTTTTATGCCTCTGACTACACCTAACCCCTTAATGCGCAAAACGAGGATTTTGTGCACGCAAGTTCAATTGTACGATTCGAATAGCAAATTGGCGCGAATTTCATCCAAATTTGTATATAAGGGGTTTTTGAGGGTGCTCTTTCAGAATCTGGCATTTGTTTTGCATAAAAACTTCAAGAACCCTATTATTTTTTTGGTTTTTTCAAAAAAGTGCCGATTTTTTTTTGTCATTTTTCGTCTCAAAGTCGATTATCTTGTCGTTGCTGCTATTGAACGATCATATAACCACCAGAAATCGCGGTCCGGATGTCTACACTTTCTAAAACCATGGTTTTGAATTTTTTTTTTTTGCTTTGGTTTTTGCAAAATGGCCATTTTGTACAGCAGTGTAATAAAAAACTTCACTGTTTTTTACACGAAAAGGATCAACTTTACAAAAAAATTGTATATGACAAAAAGTGCTTATAATTAGCCAAGCAAAACATACAAATTTTTGGACTATTTTTGGTTTTTTGGATCTGGCCAATTTTTCAAAAATTCAGAAATGTCTCGCACGTGTTCTTTGGCTAATTATAAGCACTTTTTGTCATATAAAATTTATTCGTATAGTTCGTCCTTTTTGAGTAAAAATATCACCAAATTTCATCATAAAAAAACTATTTTTATTTTTACTCAAAAAGGAAAAAGTAATAGTCAAACAACGCAATTTTCTTTTGTAATAGGAAAGTGAAGATTATTAATTATTACATGATCATATTTTTTAATATTATTCTACTATATACAATGTATACAATAATATAAATGTCTATTAACAAGGTGTATTATTTCGGAAATAGTGAAATGAATGAAATGAAATACCACAATGCCATCGTTATCCATAATTTTTTGACCAAGAACCGAACGAATACATCCAGCAGCCACCAAATCCCCCTGATTTGGCTCCCTGCGACTTCTTCTGTTCGGTCGACTAAAAAACTGCTCCGGGGAACGTGTTTTAGTAACCAAGAGGAGGTATTGGAGAAATTGGAAAAAGGAGTATCAAAAATGTTTCGAGGATTGGTTTCCTGGGTGCTCCAGCATGTAAAATTTTCGATAAAATTGGTCTAAAAGGTAAATACAGTCGATATAGATATGAAATATCAGTTATTAGTAATTTTTATTAAGACTATTTTAGGGAAATATCTAATTTCTTACTAATAATGCACATGAATATGTTTGTAAGGATCATTGAGGCCTTGTAAATACATAATATTTAATTTTCCTTCCTGCGAAAAAAATTGTCGCTTGAATCTGAAAACTAAAATCTCTCTGCATAAGGTCTCGCGGCGCCGATAGTTATGATAAATTATTTCTATAGGATGAAATATTCTCATTTTCAGAGTTGAAATCTACAGAAGAAATTCTATCGACAACACAGTCTTATTTCGTTAGAAATTAATGAATTATTTTTATTTCTTTTACGTACCTAAATTCGTTTTATAGTACTAAACCAGATTAAGTCAAATGAAAATATTAATATTGATAATTTTCGTACATTTACATTGTTGTTAATTGTATTTAATTTATTTGAATTCAAGTTTGAAAAATCTGATTCGCACGCCATCTATCATAACCTAGTTACACTCAGGTTCGTAAAGTTGCTTTTTATCCAACTAGCTCAGTGTCCACGATAGATTCGTAGATGGAAAGATACTTGGATATCCCCTGGCTGGCCGAGGGCTGATTTGTCGTTGGACGCATGCGTAGAGCTTTCGGCAGTTGGCTAACGCTTTGTGATTTCGTGTGAACAAAGCAAATACAAATCACTCATGGGAGGAGGGAGGGAGTATATCTGCAAAATTGCTTACTTTATAACTTAAAATAAAACATTTCACTGAGCTTAATTATGAGTAATTTAATTCGGCATTATTGTCCCCTTGGTGTAGTTTCCTCTTCTTTTCGATAAAGAGTCCATGTAAAGAGATGTGCGTTTTTTGCTTTTTTAAAAAGCGAAGTTCTATTAATTTGAAGGGTTTCAGATTCCGTGGTGGCACTTAAGATGTCATACTTATTAAAAGCTAATTAAAGCTCTTTCCTTTCCTTTCCTTTGAGATTATGCGGGATATCTCCAGAACTGTCTTGGCTTTTGATTGTAAACAGGGAACAATAAATTTTTCTGATTCGACGGACATGTTTAAGGTCTCTGTTCTTTCCCACTCATTGAAGAATTACAGCTTTTTCCATATATATAGTACATCATAGCAGGAATTAGTGTACGCATTAATCAATGTCGCGTCACTCTTCTTTAACGGAACTACCATATATTGATTTTAATCTCTCTAAGCAACAGTTAAGGGATCGGCATATTTAAGGTTACTTTTGCCGTTTATTGTTGATTGTATTCTCTTATATTTTGTGCTAATTTATACTTGATGAAGTTGAATAAATAAATAAATACATTTTTAGTGAAATATGGTACATTTAGTTGATGTAGTAATATGAAAATATGTCCGTTTAAATTCTTTACCACTCGAGCCCCTTATTCGTATTATTTTAAATATAATAGATTTTTTCTCTGTCGCACTTCACAGCGTATTGCTGGAAACATTCACCCAACTCTTCACCGTTACGGTACAGGAGTTTGGGCTCTGTGGATCCTGTCGAACCTAAATCTCAAAAAAGAATATAACAATTACAAATTTCTTCGGAGCCGCTCAATCAGCTTGATGCTGGTATAAGAGCAGCTCAGCCAGCTTTCAAAAATAACAATAAATTGACTTAAATTATATTTTAACACTTAATCCTAAATTACCAAGCGCGCACCCATTCACTCAAAGCTTTTAATTTTTATTTTTGTATCTTATTCAAAAAGTCACCATTCATACCTTATTTACAATTATTATACGTCCTATTGTTAGTTTATTACAGCACCTGCTCTTACATATTTTTTTATTGCACTTGTGAACCTTTTTATATCGTCTATTTTTTTTATTTCCTCTGGTAGTCTGTTGTAAATCTCGATTGCGCTGGTGATGAGTCCTGTGCGATTCCTTTCCGTTCTGGCCTTTTCCACACGTAGTAGGTTCCTGATTCGTGTGCTATAGTTGTGTATTTCCCTGTTCTTTGTGAATACTATATTGTTTTTCACCGCGCTTGTTACTGCTTTGTGTATAAATTTGGCTTTTTCTATGTAAATTACTTCTTTCAGTCTAAAATTATTGGATATGTCATAAACTTCTTTTGTTGGTGTGTCCCAAGGAAGACGGTGCAATACTTTTAGAGCCCTATTCATTAGTTTCTGTATACGATCAAGATTATATTGTGATGTTTGGGACCAAATATTTATTAAATATCTAATATGTGCTAGAATGTGCGAATTATATATTAATTTAGCGACAAAATTATTAAGTTTTCCTGTTCTCCCAATTGCTCCTATGATCGGAGTAATTCTCTTTATTACGTATGATATATGCGACTTCCAACTAAGATTTTCATCCAAAGTGAGGCCCAGGTATTTTATTTCATTTACTCGTTCTATTTTCTTACCATCTATTTCAATCTTGGGGTCAACATCGTTTTTATTTTTTACTTTAAAGATAATATATTTAGTTTTTCAATATTCAGCGTGAGCTTATTCCCTTGTAACCACGTGTTGAGATTTACCAAATCTGCGTTTACCTTATCCTTTAATTCGTCTTCCGTTTTGGCTCTATACAGTAAGGCAGTGTCATCGGCATATATTTTATATCTACCTCTTAAGTGTACATTCTGGATATTATTTATGTAGAGCAGATAGAGAAGAGGTCCCAAAATTGATCCCTGTGGAACACCACATTTTTGTATTTGCTCTTGGCTGTATTGATTATTCAACTTTGTTTTTGCTGTTCTTGATGATAAGTAACTCTCTATTAATTTGTTACATGTCCCTCTAATACCCAGTTGTTCCAATAGTTCCAATAGTAGTTGATGGTCCACGGTGTCGAACGCCTTTTGTAGATCAATAAATACTGCTAGGGTGTAGTATCCTGCATCGAGAGCATCGTTGATGTCCATGAGCACATCTGCCACTGCTGCTTCTGTACCGCTTTTTTCCTGAAATCCGAACTGATTTTTGTCGAACCCTCCAGTTTTTTTTACAAACTCCTTTATACGATTATGTATTATACGCTCAAATATTTTACTTATTGTACTTAGTATTGTAATTGGCCTATAGTTTGACTGATTTTCCTCGTCCCCTCCTTTGTGTATTGGTGATATTATTGCCTTTTTTAAGCATTTCGGGAAGACTCCACTTTCGAGACATTCGTTTATCAGCGTTGCCACAGTAATGAAGAAATCAGTAATGAAGAAATCAGTTAGTTTTGATTACAAGAGCCGTAAAATCTATGATAATTAGAAATTTTTATTTCAGTGCAAAATCTATTTGTTCAAGTTATTGTTTCTATGACACATTTATTCATAGTTAAAGAAAATTTGCACAAAATTTCGTAAGAAAAAATAATTATTTTCCAAGCTATTAAATCGGAAGTAAGTCCGTCTGCACTTGGAGGGGTCCATTGTCCACGTAATTGTGGCGGTTATATGTACATGTTTAACAAAAAAAAAAAAAAAAATGTTTACTCAGAAAGAATGTGGCTATGGCAGGTACTAGAATAATTAACAAAGAATGGAAGCTTATTGAAAAAGTTGTTGTGACTGTGTCTCGATGCACAGGGAAAACATTCCCAATCCACGTCCTTTGTAGCAGCGATGGTAAACAAATGTCAGACTTATAGATTAATACATTAATTGTTATAGAGAAACATTGTTTATTTAATCTAATGAAATAAACACCTAGTATTGTACAATATTTTCAAAATTGAGTTTAAGTACAATAGTTTAAGTGAGTCGAGTATAATTTTATTTAGAAGTGGTCGAGAAGTAACTTTTGAACGACATGACTTCGACATTAATTTTCGCATAATGTCGTATGTTCTGACCTTCTCAGGTATTAATTATGTATACCATTGGATAGCTGCTGAGATGTTTTTTCCGATGCTATCCAACTATTACGTTTCATTTTGCCTTTTCCGCGAGTTTCGACCAAAAGAAAGAAATTTTCGAAATGTTTACCTATTTACTCGTCAAATAGTTTAGATTGTCATTGTATTGTATTTGTGGAAGATTATGATTGGGGTATGAAGTATAAATCAATTCTTCTACTTAAAAAAAAATTCCACAATTTATATACATTTACTTATTTTATTATTTAGGTCCAAACGCCTACGGCCTACTTCGGTTTTTATTCAAAAATTCAAGCTCTTTCATTTTTACAGCAAGGCCTACTTAAAATAAAATTCAAAATTTAAAAGCTTCCGGCGTGCTTGTTCCACTCGCCACATTACCCCAAACAAAATTATTCGGAATCCAAATTCTTCAAGGCCTACTCAACATCTTACAAAAATTGGATTCATAAATTCAAAAATTACCGGGCTACTTCGTTCCCGTAGTACCGCCATATTAACTCATGAATGCGAAAAACGCGGATTTTGATCAATTGTACGATTCGAATAGCAAATTGGAGCAATTTGCTTCCAAATTCTTATATAAGGGTTTTCAAAAATTGGCCAAATCCAAAAAAATTAAAAGTAATCCAAAAAATTCTGTATATAAAGTAGACCCTTTTCATGTAAAAAAATCGCGAAGTTTTTATTACATTGCTGTACAAAATGGCCATTTTACAAAAACCAAAGCAAAAACAAACTTTCAAAACCATGGTTTGAGAAAGTTTAAACATTCGAGCCGCGATTTCTGGTAGTTATAGTAGTTATATGATCATTCAACGACAAGATAATCGACTTTGAAAAGAAAAATTACTAAAAAAAAATCAGCACTTTTTTGAAAAAAACCCAGAAAATAATATGGTTTTTGAAGCTTTTATGGCATTTATAGCATTAATGGGTTAATGTGGTAAACTTTCTCCTTCTATATTATTATATAATTTCTTTTTTTATTTACAATTTATTTAATTTAATCTTTTTCGTTTCGTTTTCCAATGAAATCTGTTCAGGACTGACTCTCAAAAACAAAATTATTCGGAATCCCAATTCTTCAAGACCTACTCAACATCTTACAAAAATTGGATTCATGAATTCAAAAATTACCGCGTTACTTCGTTCCCGTAGTACCGCCATATTACCCCGCCGCCGCCGACAGTTAATTTGCAATTAACCGATAATAAATAAGTATCGGATATCGGATAAAAGAGATAATTGATTTAAAGATCTCAGTTTTACCGGATAGAGGAAGAGAAGAGAGACGGGGAGCAGTAGGGAGACGAGACCGGTAACAAAAATCCAAAGTCCGATTAAATTTCCAAGAAAGAAAACTTGAAAGATGCATCCGAGGGCAATCTAGGAGGATCGAAACTTTTCGCGGCCTTTCTTAGACCGCGTGGCCGGATAATTTTCTTAGATGTCGGCGATGCTGATGAAATGTTAAGTTGCTCAAACTTGCTGGTGGTGAATGATGAAGGGGTTCGTAATGGGTTTCCTTGGAGTCCTGTTTGAGTAAGATACTGTGATTGTTGTTGTTGCAATGATGAGCATGATGAACGTATTGTTGCTGGTGATGAGAGGTTTTCGGTAGTAGACAACTATTGTTGAGTGTCGCTATTGCTTCTAACTCCAAAATGGTGCCATTTATTATTAAATAGGCTTTTTGAAGTGACGAATTCAGGTTTGGCATGATGCCTGTGTGGTCGTCCTTCAGTTATATTTGTGATCGTTCTTGAAATGCTCTTCGGCCGAGAAATCGAGAATAGAGATTAAGTGCTCGGTCGGGGTCACCAATGTAAAGGATGTGGTAAACTTTCCCCTTCTACTTTATTATTTAATTTCTCTTTATAGTTTACAATTTATTTAATTTGATCTTTTTCGTTTCGAAACGTTTTCCAATGAAATCTATTCAGAACTTACTCTCAAAAACAAAATTATTCGGAATCCCAATTCCTTAAGGCCTACTCAACAGTTATAAAAATTGGATTCATAAATTCAAAAATTACCGGGCTACTTCGTTCCCGTAGTACCGCGACACATTTTTCTGATAAAAATCTTTTGTTTGACGAGAGATAAAGTGCTTAGAATTAGATCTTGTGGATTAACACTAGATGCACCGAAGCTTTTTACACCATTCAATATTCCTGCGTGTATCTAGTGTTAATAGGAATTTCTAAAAACACAACGGAATGGTCTTGTAATGGGAATCAAATAAAAGCCGGCTTTATAAAAAATACCACCTGGCTCGTACTAATCTTTATTCATATATACTCAAATACAACTTCCTCAAGTATGTTTACCTACTTCTTTATGTGAGTAGGCATAGTTCGAGCAAACCAAATATTTCTTTAAAAGTTCATAAAAGAATCATTTCAGCGTGCATTTTTCACACTGACGATAATAAAATACTTTAAAGTAATTCATTCGGCTGGCTTTCCATTTTTTTACATATGGTGCACGAGTAATTTAAGCTATTCAGGAAATTATCAAAAAAGTTTCATAAAAAATGCCTAGATAAAATGTAAAAAATTAAAAAAAACGATACATTTAAAAGTGTTGTTGTGATACCGATTCAGCAGAGAGTATTCGATAGAGCGGAAGCATGTAATCGTTTAATGCTTTTTATATCTGAATTATTAAGAAATTTTGACATGGAAAATTCCAATTTAATCCGATATGATTATATCAACTAAAATGAGTCTCTGTACTGACAAATGAATTACTAATTCTTCTATATGTATATGTAGTAATAATATCTTTGGTAAATCGAGACATTTTTAGGTAAAAATATTAGATTTAATTTTGATATATTTGGAGTTGTTTACACATAGTTTTTACTTAGCGTTTAAATACTTTTAAAGTGATATTATTCCCTATTTTTCGCAGTATTCTTTTGATTTTCAAAATTCGTTTTTATTTAATGTATTTATTTATTTTTTTAAGTTTTTTTTTAATAATTTATAACTTGCTCGTTTATTAATATAATTTTCCTATGTTTGGAAATTGCTTTACAATATTTAGAATAAGATTAAATCAATAAATTGAATAAACAGGTAAACCTCTATCGCGTTGTTGTAGATACGTTTCTTAAAAATGCCGCGTTGTGGGTAATCGCGTTATAGGAGGCATTGACTTGACAAAAAATCTGAGATTTGGTTAAAACAAGAAGAGCAATATCATTTTATTAAGATTTAGATGTTTTTTTTATTTATTGTGATTGAAACCTTTTATAACCAACTTAAATAAAATTCAATGTAAAATAAAAATCTAAAAAATCAAGATTTCAAAATTAATGACAAATGAGTTAAAAATAAACAAAGACATGATGGTATCCATAAAATACAACTTGCTCCTCATCTTTAATAATTATGCTTTGATTTCGTCGATAGGATTTTAGTAACCGTATTTCAAAATTTTGATTTTATTCATCGCCAAGCTCGATGTTATTAGAGATTGTTTGCTCTTGCTTTGCAAAACTTTATAAACTTCTACAACAATGAATGTAACCAAAAAGGAACTAAAAATACATATAACAACAAAGTTACGTAGCACGCTATAGAATCTCCGCGTTATGGGACAATTTCTGCATTTTATGAATCCCATTGAAACGAAACCGCATTGGTGAATTGCAGCATTGTAGAAGAATTTCCGCATTTCCTAAATCGCTTTGTTAGAGTCTTACCTGTTCCATTTTTAAAAATTTTGATTTTTGGTTTCACACCATCAAAGATTATTATACATTTAATTTTTCATTTTGATATTTCTTAAAACATATAGATCCAACAGAAAAAATTAATTTATTGATAGTTGAATTACTGTATAATATATGTACATACATATATAATATATCTGAAGCGTAAAATTTAAAGCAATTCTTAAATAAAAATATTTATTGAAATTTGAGGGCAAGGTAAAGTCAACAAAAAATGGATATCACAAAAACATCTCAACCACTCTAAATAAAACTTTAGTCTGTGCAAGAAAGAGGTCTGAAAGTTGATGCAAAGTAATTAAATCTATTGATGGAAGTCCTCGTCTTCTTTTGACGTTATTTTGCACAACTAACCCAAATTGAGTAAACGCTGTGTCCTCCAATTCATCAAAGTTCCATTTAAACATCGAAAGTTCAGTGTGGAAAACGGCTATCGGAGGGTTCGTCCTTTAGGGCCGATTTACTGGGAGGCTGAAGAGGAATGTACCAAAGCAATAAAATGGTAATTAGTGTTTGCACAAACCAATCAATCAGAAATTTACAGACGAAGTGTTCCACATTAATCGATTTAGGGCGCTAGTAGAACGGACGAAGGTTTATTAGCGTACCGGAGGCTGGAAATGCCAGAGGATATTGGGGAATGGGCTAATGGAGATATTCAGAAAGTGGTCGTGATAAGGTAACCTAATAATGAAATTGAGTTCTTTTTCTTCTACCGACTTCAGAAGAGTTTATTTAATGGGGATATCGTTGTTGTACATTATACACGAAAAGTATATAATACACATATACCTTCACACAGAAAAGTTTGGAGATAGTTTTTAAGAAAAACTGTAACTACCTACATATACATATACATATGAGTATTCTGTTAAATGGTAAGTTTACCAAAATTTTAAAATTTGCTAATTGCTCTTGTTACCCTTTACCAATATGCACTCTTTGTTTGTTTTAACACCTATTCTGACAAAAAATTTGTTCATTGTGACAATATAAATGATAAAATCGACAGTTCCAAGGACTTTATGCAACTAATAATATAAAATTTCTGTAACTCTTTAAAGATGCAGAAAGCATCATCTCACTATCCAAGCTAAAAACAACGACACTAAAGAAAAAAAAGGGCATTTATTAGTTGATCTAATGCATTTCGGATATAGATTTTATTTGCGGTAAAGTCCAAATTAATAGTATTTGGGATAAAATGAGGGTAAAAAGTGATTTGAATTCTTATATAAGGTAATAACTACTTCTAAAAGTTATTAACGCATTATTCAAAGTTTGTTACCTATTTACGGGAAATGGTTTTCTATTTGGAAATTCCAATAATTAGCTTTCTAATGACACCAAAATTACTAATATAAGTTAACGCAACGTAAGCTTAAGTCTTCGCAACACCCGCATTTGTAACGTGACCATCGACCGGCGATCGAGGACCTTGCTAACAAAGCGACACGAGCCGCCGCTGCCCCAATTGCCAATCCGCTGATACAGGCTTTGAGTATGTTTTAAATATAGGAAATATTTGTAATTAGTCTTAAGGGGTTACATACGTACAGCAGCGCCAAAAATGCGCTAAAAGAAAAACTGTTTTTAGAAGGGATAGCAATAGAAACTATTACAAATTGTTTACTAGTATTTAAACTTTATAAAAAAAAAAATTATTTCACTTTATTTTTACAAAAATTACTATATAAAAAATCACATGATCCACAACACTAAGAAAAAAAAAATTGCTCCACGGTTGACATGATATCTCCAGTAAATGTTGATCGATTTGCAAAAAAAAAAAAAATTCTTATAAAATATAGTAGTAATTATGCTCTGTCGAGCCGGATTTTTGAAATTCGAAAAATTTGACAATTTACGGCAGTTTAAAAAAAATGTGCATTTTGTGTCATAAATTTCACACTTTAATTATGTTTATACAATTTTTTAATCACAATATCAAAAATCCGGCTCAATAGACTATAGAGAAAACAATTTTGAATATTTAAAAAAAAAGGCATAAAAAAATATTAAAATCTGTATGAGTTATCATGTAAACCGTGACGGAAAAAGTAGTTTTTAAAAAAACGCATTTAAAGTTTCAAGTGCGTTTCGCTCGACGTCGCGCGCAGGTAAAGCAAGAGCTTTATGAATTTTTTAATTTATATTGTTAACTTACGTCTAGTCTCCCATTCCAGCTTCATATTGTATGCCTTCCTTGTCAGTAAACAATTGTTGTTGTTTATTTTTTTGCGGCAGGCTGAAAGGCTCCGAAAGTAACGGCCAGCTGCTTCAAATAAGGGACAGCTACCTTCGCGTATCAGACTCTCGTCGGGCAGTCACGGTTTCTATAACAACTCTCGATCTATGTGGAATTTTTACAATCGACTTTCACAGAAATACGCCTAAAACTACAGAGAATAATAATCTGTAAAAAAAAGTCCATTTTCTGAAAATTCTGAACGTATGTAACCCCTTAAGTCTGAATTTGAACAATAAACGAATCGGGCCTTCCGATTTAGGTGGAAAATTCGTATTTTTTTTTTTATATTAAAAAATTTCATAAATTTTAGCTGGTGCCCGAGCAGGGAGCAGGTAGAATGATTCGGTTTCGCTGTTAGTTAGTCCGCGCAAGAAGAAATCTCCAGATCTTATAAGTCCTCAAGTAGCACCGCGATCGAGTGGAAAGTGCAGTGAAAATTACAGGTCCTCAAGAAGTGCAATATGTAGTACCGGTGATGCTGATGAAATTTTAAGTTGTCCAGAACCACCACTTGCCTAGAGGAAATAAGCCATCGGAGTAGCCGTCGTGGGAGGAAACGGAGTCAACAGCCACTCTATGCAAGATGATAATTCGACTTCAAATAGTTTTGTAAGTTAAAGATTTTTAAGCCTCAATGTGCAAATAAATAAAAAAACAAAGAATATAGTAAATTCTATGTGAAAATTAATGAAGAAATTATACAAGCAGTGAAAAATCTAAGAAATATAGTAAATCTCATTATACAGGTAGTGAAAAAGCTTAGGAATATAATATCGAGTGTGAAAAATAGTTAGATAAGAAAAAGTTTATATTGAAAGTGAACAAGTTTCCGAAAAAAAAGAAATTTGAATATAATTCCGAATAATCCCGCGAATTTCAATTTTTTAATTTCAAACAAGAAAAAGCATAATTTTATTTTAGTGCATAAAATATCTATTTTTAATACGAGTTTCGGAGAAGAAATATTTAATTTTAATTTAAAGTGAAATACGAAAATATTCCGTTTATTAATGGTATAAAACATAATTATTAGAAGTATCGCACGAAAATTCAAAAATTCAAGAATTAAAAATTGTTTAAGTTGTAATTCGTTAAGTGACCAAATTCCTCAATATGACTAACCCTAACCTGATTAGAGCCCCTGTGCTGAATTTACCGGAAAATCATAATTCTCAGGCCCAAGCCCCAGCGGCTCAACCCTCAACATCTAATAGCACCTCTATCTCAAGCGAGGTACTAGATAGGATCGTAACAGCGGCGGTAAACCGCATTCTCCGAAGCGAAGGTCGGAATCGTTAATTATATAATTAATCCCAATGCTGACCAGTTTCCCGGAACAAATCAAGATATCCACCCACAGTTTCGCGAAAATTTGCGTGAATTAAATAAAATACCTTAAAAGTTTAAAAGAATTCATGGAAAAAAAGCGGAGATCGTATTTTACGACTCTACGAAGACATTAAAGGCACCCCTAAATATTACGGTATTCTTAGTATTATACTTAATAAAATTGTTGGACAGGCAGACGTGGTGTTGGAATCCTATAACACCCCGTTGGACTGGAAGTGCGTGGCTCGGTGTTTAACAATGCATTACGCCGATAAACGAGACTTACCCACGCTGGAATACCAAATGACATCTCTGTTTCAAGGAAATCGCACAGTTCAAGAATTCTACCACACAGTATATTCCCATCTCTCTTTTATACTGAATAAGATAGGGTGTTTGGAAATAAATCGCGAATCCTTGACTCTTTTAACCCAGACGTATAGGGATAAGGTGTTAGATACTTTCATAAGAGGTTTGAATGACGATTTGCCAAGACTCCTCGGCACACGGGAACCGGCAGATTTGTCACAAGCTTTACACATTTGCCTTAAATTAGAAAACCAAAATTACCGGACTCAATACGCTTACGCGCATAATGGACAATCTCGAATGTCTCAATTCCAAGGTGCCTCTCAACTTCCACCACGTAGAAACATTATAAGCCATAATAAGCATAGCCCACTAGACTCAGAGGAAAACAAAAAGCCGACTGAAGGACTCAAACGGAAAACGGCAAGCGATAAAAGATTACAATCCCGGCATTGGCTCAAAATTATCTCCTAGGTATGAGAAGGAAATCGTTTATTTCAAGAATTGTCGATCACTCAAAAAATATATGAAGCGTACATTGGGTTTTTAACGCGCGCAAAGCTTTGAAAGCTGCAAAAAGCGACAAAAGCGTATGACGCTCTCAACGCGCATAACGCGTACATTGGGTTTCCACCTTGATGTCGACCGACTAGCGCAGCTCATCCAGGAAGACCCAAGGAGGACTACTCGTCAACTTGAAGAAGAACTCTGATGCTCCCATACTACTATCGCTCGACATTTGAAAGTGATTTGTAAAGTGTACAGGCACAGTCAATGGGTACCCCACGAATTGACAGATGGTCAACGGATGATGCGAGTGGCGGTTTGTAATAAATTACTCACTTCACATCGTACTTTTGCTTGGCTTCGTAATTTGGTTACCGAAGATGAGAAGTGGATGCTTTATGTTAACTATAACAATAAGCGACAATGGCTTAGCGCAGGTCAAAGAGGAGTACCGACAGTTAAATGTAAAATTACTATACACAAGGTTATGTTGAGTGTTTGGTGGAATGTGCAAGGCATTATCTACTGGGAACTATTACCACAAGGAACGACTATAAATAGTGAACGCTACTGTGATATGTTGGATAAGGTAGCCGGGTATCTTAAAGGAGAACAAGGCAATGTATACCTCTTCCACGACAATGCCCGACCTCACACCGCTTCGATGACATGTAAAAAAATTATTGAGCTAGGCTGGATTTCCTTAGGCCATCCTGCATACTCGCCGGATATTTCTCCTTCTGACTACCACTTGTTCCGATCGTTGCAGGCTCACATTAGCGGAAAATCTTTTATTATTTATTATTTATTGCACATTCATCAATGATCTGATTACTAAAATTTTTAATTAAATAAGCAATAGATAGATCAACCGCAACGAAGCTGATTTTTTATCCAATCTCTCGTACAATTAAAGTCAATATGGACGTACCTACAGTTAAAAGCGCGCGACATTGACGTAATAGGCTCAGATTTGCCATAATTCGTGCGGTGGAACGGAACATGGAAGAAAGAATGGTCTCTTAATGAACGTGCGGGGACTGAAATACTAAAAAATGAGATAATCTCGGGCGAGTTAACATTACCCATCATGCAGTCTAGGGCGAAGATTAATCTAGCGTCAGTGCGGCGTTGCTCTAGAGTTTGTAACGGGAGCAGTTTGAGTCTATCAACGTAAGGAAGACCTCTAAGAGCGAACCTAAGAAATCTTCTCTGGACCGCCTCAATACGGTTCACCTGAGTCCTACATGACGGAGACCAAACCAAGCTAGCATACTCAAGTCTAACAAAAGTCTAACAAAAGTACAGTAGAGAATCCTTGTGACGTGGGGGTCATTGAATTCCTTTGACCAGCGCTTGAAAAAACCGAGGGTAGAGTTGGCTTTACGGACCGTGGCGTCAATGTGGTCATCAAAAGAGAAAAGGCTATTCAACCAGACACCTATGTAGATCCTTGAATATGTCAAGTCTCCATAACGAGCATCCGTCAATAGAATAGATAAAATATGTCAAGTGTTTGGAGCGTGAGAAGCACATATATGTGCATTTGTCAATATTTAGAGGTAATTGGTTCAGCACACACCATTCAAAAAAGGAAGTGAGGTCAGAGTTTAAAAGTGTACAGTCATGCTCGTTACAGATAACTCGAAAGATCTTCGCGTCATCGGCGTAGCAAAGGATTCTTGAGTTGGGCCGGACCAAGGACACGTCATTGATAAAAATTGCGAAAAGAAGAGGACCCAAGTGACTGCCCTGTGGCACGCCAGAAGTATTGAAAATTTCCCTAGATAAGACACCGCGAAATGATACACGCTTGATGACCGAGATGCATTGGAACAGTGGTTGTCGGAATTTTTTAACCCTCGTGAGCCCAAGTTTTACGAGAATGGAATAATGTCGATGCCAACGTTTGCAGGAGATCATTATTAATGATGGACTATATGTTCAATGAAATGTTAACCTTATTTTATTTTATTCTCTTAGTTATAAATTTTGAGTGTAAGGCATTGGAATGCACGCTTATATTGTGAGTCGATTTTTTTGCTCCCAAGTGTATTTAATAGTGCTTTCAAGTGTACCACGGTTAAGAAGAAAAATCTTCAGTCAAGAGTTTGTAGACTCGGCTGAAGTTCGCTCATCGTCTTTAACGACTTTCTGACGTTCCTTAGGGTAGCACACCGTTTTTTACTTTAAGAGGGGCTTCGGCACAAAAGACCTTTTGGTCGCAGTGCCCACCATAAGGGTTACACCTAGAAAGGAAATACTTGTTCAGAATGACCCCAAAAAGGCATTTGTCTATGTCAAGATCATCGGTGACGTGTACCGTTTTCGGTACAATTACCAACATTTTTTTTTAAAACGTGTTCCAAATAATGTTCCTTATAGCTACTTATGAAGTTTCAGAATATTTTTTATGCCTTTTCTTTTATGCGGTGCCCGTACAAAAACAGATTTGACTGTAGTCAATCTTTCGAAGTAAATTTGCTCCTGCACTGGGAGCTTAACAGAAAATCAATGCTACGCGAGTCGAACTTTACCTATGGTTTAGATACTGAACATACTTAAATTGGCCTATATTAATACTTTTTATTCTTAAAAGCGCCTAAATAAGAACTTTTTACATTACAACGTCATAATACTATCTATATTATTATGAAATAGTGATTCTGTACGAGTGTAAAAAAAGAAAAGAAGAAAGGAGAATAAATAGAACTTAATGAGTTTTTGTAGTATATGTATTTAGGTTCAGAGCAGGCGTTAATTATAAATTTTTAACGCTTAAACAACTACTGAAGTTTCTATTTTTCCGGTAACTGACTATTCGAGGTCTTATGGAGAGGTTATTATCATATAGAAAATATATGTCCTTTAAATTCTAAAAGGTAGAATCTCTAGATTTTGAAAAGTAGCAAAAGTTCGACTCGGGTAACGAGTGTTGCAGCTCAAAAACTATTGCTTATATCGAAAATCAAGATATTCCACGTGATACTTAAAGGATCAATTAATTTATTTGATGCCACGCTCGGGACATAGTGAAGGGCACTTCCATTTTTCATCGTTCACAGTGTATGGAAACTTCCGATCTTTAAACTTCTGAGTGACTGAGTAAAGCTATGACGCTCGTTGTCAGTCGGTAGTTTTTGTATGTTCAAAGCCAACAAATGCAGTAAAAATGTGTTTTAATCTAGTAAAACTATTGACGAAGTAGTACCAAAAAAAATTTATAGATTTTATTAGATATTTTTTTGAATGCAGTGGTTTTGTATTAGATTGTATGAAAATCTTCGGGACACTACACGAGTATGTATTACAAACCGTGAAATTGACCAGCACATTTATATCAGATGATAACTATCAAATAACATTGGTTCTTATGACGCATTATGAATGGGTTATCATTCCGATCCACACTAATTGTAATTGGAGAGGGATAACAATTTTATGGTATCAAAGTAACTACAGAGACGAGAACCAAATATTAAAAATGTTTGCGTTACCCTTTGACCAATTGCCACAGAAAGTATTACTCTTGTCCTTGTGCCACTCGTCCTGTCGCTATTGTTTTGTTAGAAGAATTGACTAGAGTTGTTTTAATTGAAAAAAAAATAGAATGTCACTATAACTGCTATAACGTTTTTCAAATTTTAAGAAAGATATTTCTCGCTAGTTATAATTAGTAGAACAAAATGTTCGTGTAAAAGTTATAGTTTAGCAGTTCAGGTGCGCGGAGTGACTTACATAGCTGCAGTCTACCGCCTAAGGAGTGATATTATTTCGCGCCTGTTGCCAGCCTAAATCACTGCAAGCGCTATTTCTACTTCACAAGTTGTATTTATATATTTTAATTTTACATTTTATTTGATTGCATATGTTATTGGGCAGGGCTTATTAAGGAAATGTGAGGCTGGGGGCTGACTAGCAAATGAGTCCCGAACTATATATATATAGTGAAAAAAATGTATCTTAACCCATTAATGCCTAAATAACAAAAAATTTTACGGCAACTTCGAGGCCCTAACTTTTATCGAAGGGGTGGTCAATTCTCATCGAGACCAACTTTTCTAGACGTATTTTGAGTCGCCTGACACGATCCAACTAAAAAGTGAAAAAAATTATTATTATTGTTTTTTTGCAATATTACATAAATTTTTACCTTTTTCACGTTTTTTTTTTTTTTTTGAAAAAACGACAGATTTAGTAGGGAAAAAGCAACTTTTTACTGGAATAAAGTGCATAAAACGTGTTATTAGTACTTAAACTTCAAAAATATGCAGGCATTTCTTTCGTTAAAAATATTAGGCTGCAAAAAATTGCAACAATGTAACGCATTTGTATTATGTACTTTCGATAACATTTTTATCTCACTTTGTTTGACTATTCCCAAAAATGTATATACACTAGTTTTAAGGGTCACTGATTACGAATTTGCTATCAGATTTTCGTAATTCAAAATGGCGGACCCAAGATGGCGAACAATTTTTGGCAAAATTCTCAATTTCTTCGAAAAAAAAGTGGGTATTCGGAGTTTTTGGGGTCACTGATTACTAATTAAATGCCTGCATATTTTTGAAGCTTAAGTCCTAATAACACGTTTTATGCACTTTACTGCAGTAAAAAGTTGCTTTTTCCCAACTAAATCAGTCGTTTTTCGAAAAAAAATACGTGAAAAAGATATTTATTTACATAATATTGCACAAAAACAATAATAATAATGTTTTTCACTTTTTGTTTTTTTGGTTGGATCGTGTCGGGCGACTCAAAATACGTCTAAAAGTTAGCGCCTCGAAGTTGCCGCACAATTTTTTTTTATTCAGGCATTAATGGGTTAATTTCTGAATATTTAAGTTATTAAATGTATCTTAATTTTTGAATATTTCAGTCACTAGATAATAAACAAATACCTCGTATGTATTCAAAAATCTCAAAATATTTTTCAGACAAAAAACAAAAGATTTTCTTCGCAAACAATGTTGTGAAAATATTTAATTATTAACTATAAAATTTGACCCGACGCCCCCCGATCACGCTAAATGTGAGGAGGCTGCAGCTCCCTAGCCCTCCTATTAATCCGGCACTGTTATTTGGGTAGGTAAATGCCTTTAAGGAATAATTAGAAAAACTGCGAGATACAATTGGACGAATTTATTTAATGTAATGTGTACTTGCTTTGCGCTTAAGTCAAAACATACTAAATAAAGTTAAGTTAATCTTTATGTGGAACTACTAGGTAATGCGAAGATGGGACAATCTCCAAAGGTAGCGGAATCACATTTACAATGTTTTTTTTTTTTTTTTTTTGTTACATTTGTTACATTTGAGTAGGGTGAGAAGTAAATGGAAAATTGACGCAGAAAGATTCACGAGTCCATCATCAGTTTCTTCTGCACTCCAGCACATTTCCTCCAAATTGACAGTGTTCGTAGATTGCTTAAAGTCTGAAGACCAAAACTTAGTTTCATGCCTCATCCCAGAGGGCCCTCCATTGTATCTTATTATACTATCGTGAGGCCCTTATTGATGCTCTCCAAGTGCTCTTTGGCCTTGATCCGCAGACTCGCGATAGAGTTGGATCGCATGTCCGAGTTATTGACGCTCATGTTAACAGCGTTGTCGCTGGACGTCTGCAAGTGCACATCGCCCACATCGATGACGTCCATTTTTCCCATTTTTCCAACCCCACTGGGGCTCAGGTTGAGCGAAGAGTTGGAAAGATTCTGCGGAGATGGCGATAGTGCGTGGTCGTGGGGGGATGCTGCAAGTGGTACGCCACTAGAACCAGGGGGTGGCTGCACAGGTTGCTGGGGCTGCTGCGATGGCTGGTGGTGGTGCGGGTGGAGCGAAGAGGGTGAGTGGCGGGCTGCGAGTGACTGGAGCGCCTGGGAGGACATCGAAAGATTCTGCGGGGGTGGCAGATTGCCGCCACCTGATGGTAGGCCAGATGACTGCGGCGGCGAAAGCCGCATTCCGGTCGGATTCAGCTGGGGAGGCATTGTGGCCATATTTGGTGGAGAGATCCGCAGACTCTGTGGTCCGCTCGGATGACCCATCGTCAGACCGCCCATGGCCAGGTTCGAGGGGGCCAAACTAAGGGGTGGTGTTAAATAACTTGGATAGACCGTCTGCGGGTGCGAAAGGAAGCCTATAAATGAAAGCTTAATTTAGTCATAAACGAAATGTTACGGCTCGCTGAGTAATTTACTACCTGGTAGCGCGGAGAGCAGTGGCGGCGACAGCCACGGGTCCACGGGCAGGCTCGCCCCATTGCAGGACAACCGATGTGGCAGTTGCGAAAAATGTGTAAGGCCTAGTCGCAAGCTCTCGGACTTCTCCTGCCGTCTCCACTTGGCGCGTCTGTTTTGAAACCACACCTGAAATTGAAATATAAATCAATAAAATTATGCAGTCGATCCAGTCGATAAAAGTATATACGCAGCAAGTACATAGAAGAACTGCCGAAACACATTATTTGTTGATTCATATTTTAATTAAGGATTTTGTTTTTTAAGTTTAAATTTTTAAATTTCGACAATATATACGAAAATCATCGATTATAAGCCGGATTTTAATCGGAAGTAATAGAAATTTGGCTTTCGTATTTTATTACACGTAATGAACAATATGTAGTTGTTATTTTAGAGTAGATTAAATTTGTAAATTTCTGGTTTTGCTAATGTTTCAACAGGGTGGAATTGGGAGTCATTTTCATTGATTTAAACAAATTACAGCTACATACGAATAAATAAAATAGTTTTTGTTGTTAACAGATTAGCAACCAAAAATGAGAGTTGTGTTGTCAAGACAAGTTCTCAAAAAGATTTTTAATAGCCTCTTAACTAAGAAGTTATATACAGCAAACATTTTTTACCATGCTGTCTGACAAACTTTGTAAGATTAAAGAAATTAAAAATTAGTTTCATTTAATATTTACAATTTCCAATAGGTTTTTTTTTTTTTTTAATATATATATTAGGGTGCTTTTTTTTTCGTGACTATTTTTTTTTTGTCAGTCCCACCTCGAAATTTTGTGACAAATACCTAAACAAAAATTCCCTGAAAATTGGCACCCTTAATATTAATATTAAGTACTAGACCAAGGCGTATAAAGATTTCCCATATAAAATACACGTAAACTTTGATTATTTTTCTTCAAAACTCTACAGCTCAGAGGCATTTTATGTTATAATCTTGGTCAATGGTAGGATTTCTTCAGAACTGAATGCTCTACAAAAGTGTCTATTGCGGTGTAACCCTAACTACCACCAGCGAGGTAGTACTTGTCATTAACCCCAATTTTTTCAATGAAATTCTCGCTTTTTGCCCCTATCTCATAAACAACAAGAGGTACAGAAAGAGTGAATATGGCAAACTTGTAGGAAATTCAATTTGCTACAAAAAAGTTCTGAACACCAAATTGCTAATATCGATATTTCTTGAGATATTGGGCTTTGAAGCTGAGGTAGTGTTTCTAAAATTTAGCTCAATAATCCATGAAACTTCCACACTACCTCAACTTCAAAGCCCAATATCTCAAGAAATATCGATGTTAGCGATTTAGTGTTCAAGAACTTTTTGGAGGAAATTGAATTTGCTACAAGTTTGTAATATTCACTTTTTCTGTATCTCTTGTTGTTTACGAGATAGGGGCAAAAAGCGAGAATTTTATGGAAAAATTGGGGTCAATGACCCTTACCAACTCGCTGGTGGGAGTTAGGGTTACACCGCAATGGACACTTGTGTAGAGCATTCAATTCTGAAGAAATCCTACCATTGATCAAGATTATACCATAAAATGCCTCTGAGCTGTAGAGTTTTGAAGAAAAATAATCAAAGTTTACGTGTATTTTATATGGGAAATCTTTATACGCCTTGGTCTTGTACTTAATATTAATATTAAGGGCTCCAATTTTCAGGGAATTTTTGTTTAGGTAGTTGCCACAAAATTTCCAGGTGGGACTGAAAAAAAAAATAGTCGCGAAAAAAAAGCACCCTAATATATATATATAGAGCCGTTTTACAATGCTTGATGCTCCTTTTTAAGTGGTACTAGGTACCTTGGGAAATTTATTATAATTTTTATTTATTTTTTACTGCATAGCATTGAAAAATTCCTATGCGGAAAATAAAATCGAAATTACAATAATTTTGACTAAATATTAAAATATACTGAATGAACAAGAATCGAGAACAAAATCACATAAGACTAAATATCTAAAATATAAAATGTCTCCAGGGTTTAAGTTGATTTAAAAAAATGAAGACTAATTGAATTTGAAATGTGTCCAAAATATGTATAGTATCAGATTACGTGACAAAAATAATAGAAGTCATATTTCTTAATCTTAAGTTCAGTATGTTGTATTTTTTTGATGTAAAAATACGAGGATATATCCTCGTTATTTCCTTAACTCTTGAACTCCTTATTTTGACAGAAATATACTTTAATCTTATGTTTTGCGAATTTTTACAGATATATTTCGGACACATTTTAAATTCCTTAATAAAGGGATAAGAAATACATTAACAATGAAAAAGTGGTATATTAGAATTCTATAGCGATTCGCAACAGACGAAATGAAAATTTACTTAATCATTACAGGATTTACAAAACTTTTGTTCAAGGACCTAAACTACTAATTACGATCTTCACGAGACGATTTCCTTGAAGTCTTAAAAAACGATTACTTTGAGACATTCACTTATATGGAGTATTATATTTTCCTTATCTTAAAAATTCATTTGGGAATTTATTTCAGATCAATTAAGTTGATCTATTTGAAATCTCACACAAAAACCTGAAAATTCTACTCGGAATTACAAAAAATGCGAAAAAGACATTATCATCATCGGCCTAAATCGATTCCTGTAGGGTCTTAGCCGCCACAGTGCTCATGGGCATGATCCCGAGCATTGTACTTCAAATTCAAATTAAACAGCTCTTTTAACCGTGCTAAATCGAAAAAAAAATCGTAAGGAAGTTTAATGTTTTTTTCTAGACTATGTTATATCAAAACAGTGTAAAAAACAGAATTGGTGTATTGTCTTTTTTATTCAGTATAAAACTAGAGAATATGTCATGTCTCGAAGTGAATTTGATTTGATTAGCTCCTCATTTTGGTCAAACCTTTTACTAACCTTTTACTTGAATAACAAGCTATTAATGAGCAGAAAACAATCAGACAGACACCAGGGCGATTTCACTTAATCCTCATTTTTTATCCAGAAGTTAAATGTCATGAGCATGTTAATCAACGTAAGTGAATAAGGTCTCGTTACTGGAATAAACGCATCAAAAAGTGCGAAGTGACGTTTCTTCGCTGCCACAACTATTAATTGAACAAATGATTGCGTCCTAATTCGATTCATCAGAACATTTCGTTTTTTTGGGAGGTGTTTCGCTGCTTGGCACAAGTATACGTGATTACAGTGTCACCTGTATCGTAAGAATGCTTAGGTGAAGAAAATGCAAATGGCATGTCTACATTTATGAACTATACCAGTAGCCGTAATGAATTTAGTGATTAATGGCCTTCTGTCGCCGTAAGCCTATTATTTCTTAGATGCTCAGTTTGATTGGTGGTAATTACCTCTCCTTCAGGAGGCCTAATGCACAAGGCTCGTTTTGATTGAATTAATTTCGTGTAAATACTATGGCACTGTTTCTTTTTATTGATTCGTTTGCCTAATGCCTAATGCCTTATGACTAATGCCTTTTTTCTTTCGTACGAAATAAAGTCCTTTGATACAAAAGTCGGTATCAGAAAATTGAATAAATGTCAGTGTTTTTTTTTTTTTTTTTTTTTTTTTTTTATTTGACGGTCAATGCCATACATAATATAAGTTTTGCAGATCAAATCTAAGGGTACCAAAAATTGAAATTTTCAGGTGTTGTGTACATACATTTTTTCTAAGATTCTTATTATTTTGAATGACAGATTGCTTTTAGAAGGAGTAAGCGAAAACATCCATTACATTTAAATTAATTAATTCTAGATTTGCATTGTTAATAGTCTTTCTGTCGAATTAAACTTACTGGACAGAGAATTATGTTAATTTTTTAATGAAAAAACCTGAAGATAATATATATGATTAATTTTTATTTTTAATAAAATCATATTAAATTTGGCCTGTGTCTGCCACTTTATACTCGCTATTTTGATTTAGAAAAACTTGCAAACATATTTAAAATAAAGAATATTATTTGTATCTATTATTATTGAAATTCTTAGATCTTTTTATATATTTTCTTTCCCATTTTAAAATTTTTTGAAGTGTAAAGGATATTCACTTATCTTTATATAAATATAATCGTTGGTGCGTCGGTAAGTGATCGTGTAACTTCTGAACGACTTGACTGATTGAGGTCATATTCCCAAAATATATTTGTTTTGTCGAGACGATGGTTCATGGTAGGATCCGACAGGTGGCGCTGTAGTCGAGTTATTTCATATTTACACAAATATGACACATGAACATCATGACAGATGGTCAACGAATAGGATTTCAGTGCCAATAAATCCAATCTAATAATAATAATAATAATAATAATAATAATAATAATAATATGAACATCATTTCTATATTATTGCGTTAATTCACTCAACCTTTTCATTATTTATTGTTAAAAAAAAGGAATTTAATATCAATTATTTGAAACAACCAAGTGAAGCCTTGTTTTGCTTATTTTTGATGACATGGGGGCCGGAGGGTCTGAATGGTGAATATATCAGCAATATTTCACTGCAAATCCAAGTGTTAAGAAATAAAACCACTTATTGTGTTTACGATGTTACACGCTATAAACAGACTATAGCAGTTTTTGCTGACGACTTTTAAATGTTTCTGATCGTTAATGCTATAGTTTGTTTATGTAAACACTTATGTGTTTTATTACTAAACAGTTGAATTTCCTTAGATTTTCAGTGTTATTTATTAATTATTATGTAATGTTAATTATTTGCTTGAATAAATATTAAATGTGCATTAAATTTCTTTATAGTTTATAAATTGCTTACTGCATTGTCATAGACTTAATAATTACACAAATTTTATATGTTTTCTGTTGCCAAATAAATCTAGATTAATTTCTATAGGATTTTTTTCCTGTAGACTACGAATTCGTAAACGAAAATGTTCAATAAGCTCCCGTTTTCGAGAAAAATAGAGTTAAAAAGTGCAAACGACCGTATTTCAGCCATGTTTGAATGATTATTAAAAAATAACAGATTTTCATAGAAGGTCATAGTATAACTTAAATGAAAGGGTAAATCCTAATCTTTATATATAAAAAAGCATGAATCCTTAGACTTTACTTAACATCTTGGGGAACACATTTTTCGTAACAATTCGCCAGGTGAAGCCTTCATTTATTACGTATAGATTTCTGTTAGGTAGAATCACAACAAATCTCTATGGTTCGATTTTGTAGTGCAACATAGTAAATATGTATTTTGTCTAATTTACAATGACTTTTCACTGAGTGTATTCACAGAATAATAATTAGTTTTCATGCGTACGCAATTAAGTTCAGGAGTTTATGGTTTTCATTACTAGTTTATAGTTTTCAAAATAGTTTATAGATGTAATAAATAATCTATAAAGGTTAAAAGCTCCGAGTTTATGATTTTTTGTAAGCTTCAAACTACCGCTATTTTAAAACTATAGGACGGTTTTCCAAATTTTCTACAAATTTCGTTATATATGTATTAGGGTGGACCTTATTCATAAGAAAAAAATTATTTTTCTTTAATTTCGCGGGGCACCACGTAATTTGATTATACAGGGTGATCCAAAAGTATGGAAACGGCTAAATAACTTTCGAGGAATGCATTTTAGAACAAAAAGTTGTAGACAAAGGTTTTAGGAATTTTCCCCAGCTATTCAATGGTGACCTTAGATTTGACCTTGACCATGCCATTGAAGGTCACTTCAAGGTCAAGTTGACTTTTTTAAATTGGAACCTTATTTTTGACCACGGAAATGGAAAGAGCGGAAAATTGTTCGTCCAACTATGACCTTTAGCATGACCTCGAAGGTCATATCAAGGTCAAGATGGCTCTTTAAGGAGGAACCTGCATTGTTACTGCGGATTTGCAAAGAGTGGAAGTTTTGCGTCACATTTGGACCTTGACCACAACCTTGACCTTGAACATGACCTTGGAAATAACCTTGAAGGTTATATCAAGGTCAAGGTGGTTTTTTGAAGGGGAAACCATGTTTTTGACCACGGAAATGGAACGAGCGGAAACGACAAAAATTCCATTCTAATGTTGGACAAAATAATAGGTATGAATTGTTTTTATCAAAAATAAACTCTTTTTTACAATAAATTAGAGTCTATTTGCATAAAAGTAACGAATTTTAAACAAAAATAAATATGCAATAGTCCGAACCAGCTCTATTATTTAACAAAACGGTTTGAATTCGCCTTGGCATGGAAATTATTAATTTACGGCACTTCTAAATTTGTATAGCTTTCCATTTCATCATACAGTGAGCAAAATGTAGCGAGATGTGAACAACGTAGTAAAATTGAGTTGCACTAGCTAAGAACAAAAAGCTGATAACAGTTTTCTAATTGCGCTCTCTTTTGATAAAAGAGAGAAAAATAGGTTACTGTCGCATATACAAAACGAAATTTCGATAGTTCCACACATTGTTCGGTATAGTCTGTACTGTTTTCATTTCTGATAAAAATAAAATTTGTAATAATTATATACATCTGTGAAAGGTAATTATACTTTTTTTATTTTAATTATAATATTGACTTTACAATTGGGATTTATAGAAAATTTTCGAACATGCCAAGGGGTACACTATTTACAAATGAAGAACAATTTAAAATTAAGACTTTCAAATGGTGAGATAGCACGGAGAATGAACAGGTCTCATCATCTCATCAATAATTTCATAAATTTAGATGAATCTTCTGGCAAAAATCATCTTAGCGGTGGAATTATTAACAAGGGGCGGGAAATAAGAAGCTCACTCAAAGGGAAAAATTACTTATTTTACGTGCTGCCTCATCAGGAAATTTAACAGTTAACAATTTGTTACAAGTGGACCAAAATGGCAAAAAAGCCTCCACTGACTAAAACACATGTTGAGTCCACATTCAAATTTGCGAAAACTCACATGACATGGGAAGAAGAATGAAAATACGTGATTTTTTCCAACAAAAAAAAAAAAAAAAATTAATTTGGATGGCCCAGATGACTTAAAGTGCTACTAGCATTGCGAGATGTACCTAAAAGTGAAAGTTTGCAATTTTGAGTTCATAAATGTTGCAAGAAATTTTATATTTGCTGCCGAGAAAATTAAATATTTATACTTTAAATCGGTGTCCCGGAAAGCCTCAAATTTTCATTGTAAATCCCTTCAGTTTAAAAATTCACAGTTTGCGTCTCCAAAAATCTTTAGTTTCAATATGCTTTTCTCAGTAGAGCTGAAAAGAGTTGTAGTTTACGCTTTGAATTTTGTAGACGCTACGTTAACATTGATCGTCGATGACTTAGCAGTAACTCTATTTACTAATAGTTTTTTGGCACGCTCAACATTTTTTGGAGCACTTTTTGGAGTTACATGACTTATTTTTGGGGTCTATGAATTTTACAAAGTAGCCTGATCCATTATGTACTTTATTACTTATTTTCAGTTAAAATCCCTTCAAATTACTATCACATACAGAATGACTGAATATGAAGTAATGATTTTTCAGTAAGCAAAGAAATGTGCCTGACATTTATAGTTCCGGAGAAAGAAAAAGGGGGCTGAAACAATTTCCCACACCTTTATCTGCAAACTTGTTGACCCGAAAAAACTCACACTGATAAAAAAATTAGAAAAGATTACATTCAAGTGTTAAAAGTTTGCTGCGAATTACAAAAACTATATTTATTTGGTAGGATTCATTCCAACGTAATCGAAGAGCATTTCGTACGTTATTTGTATCGTATCCTCTCAGTGTACTAGTTCCACATGCACTTGACCGGATTTTTAAGAAACAGATGTAAAGTGAAGATTTGGTCGCCAAAAGTTGATACAACAATATTTTTATTTCTGCTAGAACAGGCCTCTATAATTTGTACAAATCTTTCTCTAAACAGGCAAATCAGAATAAGTTAATTTTGTAATCATTGCTGTCAAAAAATGCATTTATATTTAAAATCTACGAGACACCGTAGTCAAAATTTCATGCTGACCGTAAAACCAAAACTTATTGGGACATACGCGACAGAGCGTAGCAACTAAAACAAAATAACCAAAATAAACCTCACAAAAAAACCTCGTTGATTTTGCTCCAACTACGAATATAATTAAACTCTAAATAGAATGTTTAATTTGATCATCGTAGCAGCACCAAAATGTGCTCTCGTAGAATCCATCCTCCCCAGAAGGGGTACAAGACGACTACTGTTGTAGCCCCCTTTAAATACTTTCCGACTCATTGAAAATTCCCAACTAAATTCAATTAAAACACAACTCAGGCTCACATGTGCACACAATTTGATTTTGATGAAGTATTTTGCGGGTGAATTGATTTTGTTTGCACATGTTTATCCTGCTGCCAGTTTTCCGCCCTACCATTCAATTTAGGTAGTGAGGAAGGAAAGGTATTGGATGGAAATGCGAAAAATACGAGAAAAACTTCATCTTCATCTTTGGGTTTAATAGATTATAAAATGTACGAGGGGTGGTTCAGATATAAGTGGTAGAGAAATCTTTTCAGAAATAGGGATATGCTGTGGAAAGTTTTCAAAGAAATGTTAGAAAAGTTCAGACAAATTTGAAATTCGCAAAATATCTTTAGTACTTTCTTTTAATTCCTAGGTATAAAGTAAGTGATGAAATAACGTTTATTTGCATCTAAGTAGGTAGTAGAAGGAATTCACAGTCTGAGCACGACGGTAAGTTAAGTACTTCAATTTAAAAATTCAATCGGAAGTGTCATGGCATTACCTTTACTGGGTGGAGGGAGCTAACTCAGCATGGCATAGTACGCAAATCCGTACTTCTTGCGCACCAAAAGCGAATTTAAGAATATATTTACCTTGTGTCAGAAATCAATTTGCAATTCGTTAAGCTGTCATAAACATCTGAAGCCCAATTTGCTAGAAACTTTCGAAGGGAGATGTTCGCAGTGAACTCATCTGAGGTTCCTTCCATACATAAACACCTAATCTCCCCCCCCCCCCCCCCCCCCCCTCCCCTTTTTTTGCGAATTATGTTTGCAAGCTATAAGTTTGGTTATAATTAAAAGATTTCAATACCCAACAAAGGAAGATTGAGAGGGTTGGCTTCATTGGATTCCAGACCCCCTGGTTCAAATCCAGACTCAGAAACAACAGAAAGTGGAAAATAAGATTAAGCGGAAAATTTAATTAGCCGATGCAAAAATTATTAAATAAATAATTAAAATTAAGCTTTTCAGTTTACCTCAAGAGGCAGCTGAAAGTTACACACGCAGGCAGGCAACGAGTGAAGCCTGAAAGAGTTTTAATAGCAAAATTAATTATACGTAATTTGTTGGATTAATTATGTGTAAATTTCATAAACAACGCTGGGCAAAGCAAAATGCTGACCTGGCATGAAGAAACTTTCTCCGACCTGATCATTCCAGCTCGAGACGTCCCTGAACTTCTTTGCTCTGAAAGAATTAAAGCTAATTAGCAGTAAATTCGTTTGCATATTTAAGTTTTCTAATTAGTCCCTCCCTGGTGCTTGGAAACCTTACACTCGGCAGGTGTCATGCCGTCGCAGAAACCTTCACTGTGTGAGTGCCTTCTCTCTCTTTACGCGTTGACAAGCGTTGAAATTCAATTGAAAAATTGGAAAGGAAACAATTTCCCAATGAAAATTTAATCTTCTCGTTAGAGGAGAAAGAAAATTTTAATTTTCCTCTTCAAACTTGTAACTTGGGGAGGCAAAACGGTTTGGAATGTAATTATTACTTTAGAGCTTTAATAAACTGCTGGCAATGTTTTAACTTTGATACAATGCCACAGTTTGGGGTTTGAATTTTAACAATGGAACTGGAAATGATATGTATATTAATCATATGAACATTAATATAAGAGTCCTTAAACTGATAAATATTGGTCACATAAGTACTTGAATGTTTCAGATATGCTACTTTGAAGACAATCAACTGTTATTTTTCATGAAATACAAATAAATAGTTTTATGATTTCATGAATTATGTAGCGCAGGTGGAATAACTTAAGTATCATTTCAGTTCCCAAGTATATTTCTTAAAGTTTAAAATTTTTCACTGTTCCATTTTCATTTCACAAACATAAATACCCCTCACTTCTACAAGGCCTAAGCCATTCATTTTCATACAAATTCCTCGACTCGCTCTCCCTACTGAACATGTTTACATTTTGCGTTTCATATCAATTTTTATACTACATATAATAAAACTAGATTGCACTACCGTCGCAAAAGATTCATTTAAAAAAATTAACACTTAATAAACTTGTCTTCATACTATATTTTGTCCATTCTTCTGGATCTTCTAAGAGTTTATAAACTATTGTACTATATATTATTACATAGGGTGTTTCCTTTGTACTAGTCCAAAATAAAGGGTGTGATAGAACTCATCTAGACAAACAATAAAATTAATGGCAGGGAGAGAGGAAAGGGCAATGTCAGCAGTTTCCAGGGTGAGTATTAAATTAAATTTTTCGATAGATGTCACTTTTATAATTTTTTTAATTTCTCTTTTTCTAATTATCACAGCGACATTAATGCGAAAAGATTATTAAAAAAATATTCTATCTAAAAAAAAGAGATAATTTTTCTACCTGCTATCACGGAAGACACCCCGTAACTCAGAAAGGCTTGACATTGCCCTCTCCCTCCTGTTATACAATTTTTTGTTGTCTAGATGAATTCTGTCATTCTCTTTCTTTTGGACCACGATATAGGAAACAGCCTGTGTGTGCCATGTATGGGTATTTCTCATCAAATTTCGAAATTAGATTCCCGAGTCATTAGTGCCGAGTCATATGCATTAATAACATAAGTCTTTTTTTTATTTCAATGCACGCTGTCTATACCACTATTGTTTAAAAGTAAAACTTATTAGCTCTAAAGAAAAAAAAAGATATGGCTACTTTTTTACCGTGAAAGTCATTCCCTCACCTTGTCCCTTAGTTCAAAAACATTACTAAAATGCCTATTCATCTCAAATATATCAATATTCTTAATAATAAAATTATGGTAATATATTAGAAAGATGTTTGTTATTGTCTATAAAAGCTTCCATCTTACAACAACGAATTTATAAAAACGATAATTCGATTTTAAATATGTCCCGCCAAATAAAATCATTCCCTCACCCTGTTACGAATATTCGATTTCTGAACGTATCGAACGATATTTAGGAACGCAACCTTAAGTTTTTAATACCTGGCAACACTCTCAAATGATTCAAGATAGCGATTTCTTCTCAACCGTAGGTAAGTTTGTGCAAAAACATATTATGTGAAAAATTGTTAAGAGTTACATTTATGGCGATCATTACCTCACGTTACATGAATGTATTAAGCATTTTAATATATATATATATATATAAAATTTATTGTTTTTATGCGTTTTTGGGAGTAAAATGCATATTCGAAATGTAACAAGCAAATTGAGGTTATGTGCCGGTGTTTTTGTAGCTTTAGTTAAAATTCGTCATTCCCTCATAGTCATTCCCTCACTGCATTTAGGAGTTTATGTATATACAATATACATACATATATATTATATACAAAAATATGGAAGACCAATACTCCTAAATAGATCCCTTAAAGGAACGTTTTTGATGTCTGCAAAAAAAAATAACCAAATTTAATAAAAAAAAAAAGAAATTTCAATAATATCTCAAATTTTGAAATTTTATAAGAAATACCCGTATATTAGTAATAAAAAGTATTTTAAACAAAAACTTAAAATTTTTTCCTTGAAAATAATGTTCGTGTATCAATAGCTTTCTGGAAGTTTTTAAATTTTAATAGGTCAAAATCATACGTAAATAAATAAATAAGAACGCTCAAATTTCCAGATTTCATTCGTAGTTTCCGATTATAAAAAACAATGTAAGATATTTTAAGGGTTTTCGTAGTATAATTTAATAGTTAAAAGCTGGAACATTTACCTATTAAAAGCATTTGATATAAAAAATGTAACCAAGTCTCGCGGCTCTATCACTCTTAAAAGTTATGAGATTGTATATATGTAGAACTAAGTCTATACCTTCTACAAATTCTAACACTTTCATTCTCAGATCGGTCAAAGAGTCTAGATGTTACAAGGAAACGTTCTCAGGTATGTCTAACTGATTTTGATGAAATTGAAATATGTTATAAAGTATCGAAAAATAAGAGACACGTATTTTTTTTTATCTGCGGACACGCACATTTAGGGGGTTTTTCCTAAAAATTTCAAATTCTAACGGATTTTTTCGAATGAAACAAAATGGAAATAATGTCTCATAAATATACTAACCTTTTATAAGTAAGTAAAATAGGTTTCCGGGGGTGGCAACTCTTATTTTTCACTGCAGAAAAAAAACATTTTTTTATATTTTTGCGTCACAAAAATAACAGCTTTAGTTAAAAATCATTGAAAAATATTTTTTTACATACAATTTTGAAAAATAAAGTAGAAGTGTTTTTGAATTTTCGTAAAAAAAGCTCATTAAGGGGGTAAACAATCCCTAGCACTAATATGTAAATGATATATATTCTTTCAGACATCAGTTTTTTCGTGAAAACCAGTATTAAGGGGTTTTTGGAGTCGCTGATTACGAATCTTATGTTAAATTTAAAAAAATCAAAATAGCGGATCCAACATGGTGGACAAACTTTTGAAAAATACACCAATTTTTATTAAAAAAAACAATAAATAAAAGTACCCACTAAATGTGCGTACCCGAAATTTAAAAAAAATACGTCTCTAATTTTTCTATACTCTATAACATGTTTCAATTTCATCAAAATCGGTGAGACACACCTGAGAACGTTTCCTTGTTAGTTTAAACAAATTTCGTAACTAGAAAATCATTCCACAGCAAACAGTTATTAAATCCAACGATCTTATGTAAACTCAAGTCCAGTATATTAATAGTAATTACCATGTTTCCATGCACAGGGTTGAGTTGGAGTTGAGTTTTCGTTGAGTTAAGAAAATGGCCACTAAATCTGAACTGTTTCCATGAGCAACTTTGGGGTTGAGTTGACAGTTGCAGTTCGTTTTGACATTTCAAGCTAATCCCAACTCAACCCGACTAGTTTCGTGGAGTTGACTTGGATTTAACGAAATTCAACTCAACCCTTGTTTCCATGAACACTAATTCGAGTTCAACTCAAGTTGAACCCTGCATGGAAACAGTAAATAATTCTATACATATATTCAGTTTTCATATAGATACCATATATATGTTGATCCTAAACTGTGAACATTGAAATTTAAACGACAGCGTTGTGCATTATCGTGGTGCGTTTAAATACGGGGAATTGCTTTGAAAAAAGGTACAGTAGTTTTTTGTTTTTGGAGCTCGACTTGAAGAAATTATTTTAGCTCCTATTATGTTTCGTTAGTTTTTTTTAAATAATTCCAGAAACTAATGAAATACAGCTACCCTGCATGATGAACAGTTTTTTAAAAAGAATTTAGTACCTAAAATGCCATCTAAAATATTTGTTCAAATTAAATTAGTTTTTAACTACCCAAACTTTGGCAGGCTTACGTAGTTTATTTGCATTATGAAATTATCTTTTTCTTAATTAGATTGCAATAAAACACACATAGCATGAAATGTAATTATGACTGTTTTTAGTTACTTACCTTTAACTTGTATAAGGTTTGTACTGTTATGCAGAAAATTAACCCAATTATGAAAGCCGGCTTAAAAAACAAAAAATAGTCATACGGCATTAATGTAACTAACGCGGCCTTACGATTTTGTTCACTACTGTATTTATGAAATCGCTTCAAAATTACTTTCAAAGTGTGTTGAGTAAGATAGAAAGCCAAGCGAAAAATGAGTGGTTCATTTATCATTTATGAAAACTGTTCACGCTGACGACTTCAATTACCAGCATGAATAATTGTCGCATACAGAGCTTGTGGAATCGGGGCATATGTTCTTGTTTGCAATTTACCTGAGCTACTTCCCTCGGTTGGGCTCCTTCAAACAAGGCATAGGATACCTGGGGCTAGGTTTGAACTGTCTATATCCTGTCTGTTACTATAGGTATACACGGGCAGAGAAAAAAAAATTCAAAAGCAACTTACATACATAATGGCTGGCAGTTATTGTTTAATCGATACTTAAGATACGATCTCTGTGCGCGCACATTAGTCCAAATAATTAAATTAATTAGTGTCGCCATATCGCGTGTACGCTTTCAAAGTAAATTTATACCATCGCCCCCACTCCTGGCGGCTTGCATGCACGCTTACCTGTGGCTTGTCGCAGTCTTGGGCCTTATGACATTAGAAAAAGGCTGAGGGATTTATCCTTGCAGGCGAGCCAGAACCAAGGGGATTTAAGTTGTGTTGTGTAATTTCGGACTAAGAGTGTAAAAAGCTTAATCTGATTGAGGCTAATTAACGTGTGAGCAATAAACGCAAAATGCTAATTTAATTGTTGCTTGGCTCGCCGGCAGGAAAACTTTCTCCGTAGAGAAAATAAGTTAAACCAGCCGCGCCAGGCAACCTTCTCTTCTATTTAGAGTCGACATATGTGCAACACGTCAGGCCTTCTCCAGCGCTGTAATCACCTTCAATATAAGGCAGTTTATACGATAATTGATACTTAAGACTTGCGACTTTGAGGCGGACGCATGCATGCGATTTTCATAATTAGCCCTAATTGACTGGGAGCTAGCAATAAATTGTCTTATAATTATTTAATGTCATTCTTGCACCTTGGTATGTATAGTGGGCGGATTCAACATAGAGTAACTCAAAATAGCTTTTATAGAATTTCAATTGATTTCAGAAATATATCGTTGCTTGTGTTCATATCAACCACTTACGACGAAATCGTAACCACAATATTCTCCTCCGATCTTTTTTTAATCAATCCATGCAAACGACGGTATTTTTCGTCGCAAAACTGATAATTTCGTGGTAAATCATAGCTTTAGCCGTTATCACGTTCAGACAATTTTAGACACAACCCAACTTCAATCGAAAATTGTCTATCTGTGAATTTCCGTTTTCATATTTAAAACAGTATTGAAAAGTGTGTTTTCCATCACTCTCATCAAAATTTTACTTTTGAAAGGGTTAATACTATATGTCATTTTTTACCAAAATCTTTAAAACTCCCCTTGAAAGATAGAATCCAAATAAAATATTTTTTAAGTTTCACACATTTGTGATTGAGATGTTTGCATAGAACTTGTTGGAAAATAATCATCGTGGCAAACAACCAAAACTGTATTTGACTTCACATATGGATAAAAAAAATATATATAGGAGTTTATTTTGTTAAGCGAATTTCGTAAATGCTTTCATAACTTTTGCTAATTGAAATGATTATTTTGCAGTTGGATTAATTCGTAGATCTTTCCCTCATTATATTATCTTATTTGTGTATGAATTTAGAGGAGTATGTAATTTCTCCCCTTAGAAACTTTTGCTGCCTTCTTTCCTGTCAACCTTTGCTGCCTTCTTTCGCTACATTTCATTTAAAAAAAAAAGGCAATAATCGCCATTGGTTCAGTGCAGCGCAAATAATGCAGAATGAGGATCTGATGAATAATTCTATTTTATATATTTTATATTTTAGATGTTTACATAAATAATACATGTTTATGGTCTTAAGTCTGCAGATTATGTAATAAATTAATAAGAGAAAATACGTTTCAAATATTGATGGTAAAGGAAGCTATTTCAATGCAACGAATTTTCGCTGTCATTGCGAATAACTCGGAGAAAGCTCTCATTTTATTATGAGAACTAGGAAAGATGCTTATTATTGCCGCAAATAGACGGTATACGTAATTCCCTTAATTTGCACAACATAAGTTGCAAATTAATACTATATTTGGTGTTCAATTATCTCGAAAAAGGTAATATTATAAAATACGGGAACTGAACGTTTTCCTGATAATGTTATCTTAATAGTGCTTCTTTTGGAAAAGACCCATCATTTAACAAGAAAAGCATCCGGTTTTTCAGATTTGAAAGTTTATAATTTTATCGTAAGTAAATGAACAGCATTGGATTGGTTGATTAACTTGAATCTTATTGATAGTTGGTATAAGATAATAAGCGATGATATTAAATTAACAAGGGTTTGGAAGAGTCTAACATATTTGAATGCCATTGATTATAATATTTTATAAATATAGTAAATATTTAATTTATAATCTGAGGTTTTACTGAGGATTCTAAGTGGAAATTACGAATATTCAAACATATTTCGTTGATGGATAATTTTCTGCGTATTTCCACAAGCCTGTATTTCTCGTCAAGTCAAGGAGATGAACAATTTTCTTCCAATCTGTTTAGAACTCTAGCAGAATTATTTTAAGAAAAGATCTTTAATTTAAATAATAACATCTTTAAATATATGTCACTATTAAAAACCCCAAAGGAATGTTTATAAAACATTTCATACAAATCCGTGAGAAGAGTTCAAATTTATTTTAACCCATTTTGAATATGCTTCCGCTTGTCTTTTCTGAATGCCCCTAATTTAAGTAATATTATATGTTTTCATGAAATAATATAAAAAAAAGGTCGCATAAATATGCGTAGACTAATTGTTGTCTGGTATTAGAAGTTTTATGTTTATTTTTGAAATTTTAAATATTGGCTCAAATAATCGGATGCCGCTTGGTTTCCTTTTTATTTAATTTGTAAAAGCAAAATCGCACCCTGCATTTAATTAGAAGTTGTTGCCCACAAAATATTTGTTATGTTCGCAAATTAAAAAAAAATAGAAATTTAAAATTCGAAGCGAGTGAACTTGTGTGTGTTTTCGCCATTTTTTCCGTCCCCTAAAATCTCCCGAGTTTCACACATTCATCCAGATTCCTCTTAAGGAAGGAGAACTCGTTGCGATGGAGCATGTGCTGAAAACAGATCTGCGTAATTTCAACTCCGATTCACATCCCAGCCCTTTTGGATGAAAAATCCAATCTCCAGCTCTGACGGACATTTTCTTCAGACAGCGCACGGCTTGGAAATTTTCACACGATCTCTAGCATTGGCAATAAAGTGACAAGCCCTGAGGGCAGACGTCGTCATATTACAGCCTGCAATGTGTTTATTTATTTTTAACAACTGATTTAACTAGTTATTAGGAGGTTAATTAAACACCGAGCACGTGCAAAACTTCGATGGCAAACATCTCACAAAGGGATCAATCGCCCAGCCTCTCCCACCGAAGTATCCAGAGTTGCTTAGAGCTACCAAGGGCTACCAAAGTTTGCAACTTTTATTGGGGAAGTGGCCTTTGATTGTTGCGCTATTAATTTTGGTTTACGGCTGACTTGCTGCTCTCGTTTCATTCGACAAGCAAGTGCTTCTCGTTCATCACCCGCCCCTTCCTAGTATATTTATGCGTATGTTGCCGTTTGCCGGTAATAATAGGGCTTTGACGCGAAACGAATCGGAAGGGTGCTCGACATGAGTTTCTGGATGATTAGGAATTAAGTTTTGAATGTCACAAAATTGACGGTAATTTTGGGACGTCAGCAACAGGAGTGATTTTAATCAAGTAAGTTTTTTTGAGGGTGGTAATATAACGGACAATTTTCTTAAAAATAATTAAATTTAAATTAATATTTTCAAATTAGACAAAAAGATTTAGAATGTTTACAAAATTGTTGGGTTTTACGAAAATTGATAACATCAGCTTCAAGATTTCGTGGCGAAATTTGCAGAAGTCGTATTTATCAATTTTTAGTGAAATATGTTTCATCTAATTGATGTAATAATACGACGATATGTTCTTGTGAATTCCATGCCTCTCAATCCGTTTATTTCGAACGGAAAAATATTCTAAACTTATTTTTTCGGAATCCCTACAAATCATACAATAAATGTCCGTAAAGCTAATGTTAAATGTGAATGATTCTAGGTACCTATTCTAAGTTTAGAAGATATTAGTGATATGTGAAACAGAGGCCAAAATTTTCGGCCGTTAATTTTCATTTCACAACATACAATTCAAAAATATCGTTATTAGTCTTTGTCTTAAAGCCTATATTTAATTGTTTGTTGTAAAAAGATAAGTTAGTTTGGTCACCCAATTTTTTACAATTTAAGTAACTAAACATTTTGTAAGCAATTTTCAGTGTTTTCTTTAAATCGGACCTTCAGCCATCATCTATTCGTCATTTTATTTTAGTTTCCGCAGAAAACTTCGTCTACTCGTTTCATCCGTTTTTGAGTTATGTCAGTCTAGCCTCTTTTTCTAGAACGGATAATGTTAATAACTTTGCAGTAGGTATAACCCTTTCAGCCCAAAACTTTTTCTAGTGAACAAGGATTACAATTTTGTTTTTGGGTAATTTATAAGCGAAGGTTCAAATTTCAAAGAAAAATTGTTTAAAATCTGTCTGCCTTTAAAAGTATACCAGGATTAGATTCTAGTAACATGTATTAAAAGCACTTTCTTGCTAAATTAAATAAAGAGCTAACATACTCTTATCTATCGTGTATCGCGTAAATTTACGTTTTTCTCTTTTCAGTATAAAACCAACATAGTTTTAACCGAAAATGTTTCCTTATAATTGAAACGTACAATATGAGAAAGATATTTTGTTTATAACTCCATATCACAGTCGTGATTCACTTTTTGTTTTTTAAATAAATACACCTAATTCTGTTTATACACGGTAGATACGTTCCAGAAAAAACCGTGCAAAAAAGACATAACTACTACAGCGCTCATGGGCATGATACCGAGCATTGTATTTAAAATTCAATCGTGCTAAATCGAATGAAATCGTGTAAAAAGGAAATCGAATGGTTTTTTTCTAGACCGTGTTATATCAAAACATTTTGCATAAATAGAATTGGGTGTAATTGGAAATGACTAATAAAACTTGTACGAATATATAATACTCCTTTTGGAAACTGTAAAATTTATTAAAATATTTTTGAATTTCATTCAATAATTTAGGAAAGCGAATGAGTATTAAATACAATTGAATTAGAATGAATAAAAACGATTAAGCAATTTTTGAAGAATTGAAAAAATGTTTTACGTATAAAATGTTATGGGCATACAGAAATACACTCCGAATCATAGAGAACTTTAGAAAGAAATTTGAGCACATATGATTATAAAAGAGAGATAAACACAATATTATATATTGAATGAGCGTACCGTAAGCCAGACTTAAAAATGATAAGAAGCCATTTGAAAATGTTATCAAATTTAACAATTTTCACATATAGTATGCATGTACGTTTTGGAACATACTCTCATTCACTTTTACAATTTAGGAAGAATGAAAGAACCCTTACCAATTGATCCATTTATACGTTGAGGGATTTAAAAAGGTCTTTGCAAAAACCTTCCTCATCGAAAATTTTAAACCCTTTACCATCTGCTTCTAGTACCCTCTCTTTTTGACTGTTTACATATCTTCACATTCGCGGCTAATTTTCAAATAAAAGAACCCTAATTAAGTCCAACCTTATTTATAACTGCCTTGCCACGAAACTGGGAGGGTTGCTTCAATTTTATATACACATTCAACATTTATTGGTTTCTTTATTACGTTCGTAATTAATCCATCAAAAATAATGATATATGAAAAAGGGGGTTCTGCATTGTTTTAAGACCTAATAATTTTTACACACTTGACTTTGAAATGTTTACTGAATGAAAAATTTATCGTCCATTAGCCCAATTGGCCTTAATTTCTGATATGCCTCATATTTTGTAACTGTTACTGTAACTTGAAGAATTTAAAAATGTACGTATATTAAACATATTTTGCCTACAGACCAGCCTCTTAGAGACGGAAAGTCAAACCGCAATTAAGAAGCGCTAAAAAAATGAATGAATGAATCTGATCTGGATCTGGAATGAGTTTTGATGTGCTCTCATTCCCTAAATTGGATAAAGGACTCCTTTTGATTCGGGATAACCATGTGCTTCCTTAATTCGCAAAGCTTGCCGCTCATTATGTTGGCGGTCGGCGGTATCGGGTTACAGAAGTGTTCGGTTTCACTAAAAACCGATTCCTGTAATTATAGAGCAGATTTTAGGCTCATTCATGCTCACGACGTTTGCAATTGCCTTCCTCAAGTTCAGGCGGTCTGAATAGCGCGAATCGTATAATTCAGCACTCCGTGGACCTTTGATCCTCCAGCAAACACCGATCGAAGGTCAAAATCGTGTTGAAATTAATTAGAACAGAGCTGGTCTGCTTGACAAAGATGTGATTCTCATAGGGCCCCCGCTCCTTGTTTCATCCCTCTGGAACTACTTTCAAGTTGTCTTTCAAAAAGGGTGCAGTGGAAGGGAGCATATGCGAAGATCTGGCGATGCTCTTTTTGAGGGTAAACTCGAGCGAAAGTAATCCTCGGCACATGTTTTGAGTTTGCGTTTGCTAAACTCCCAGGGGACTAATTTTGTGAGGATTAAATGGCAGCAAATTAGTCTGGGGAGATTCGAGATCAAAATGCGGAAGTTACACAAACTGTTTACACTTTCTGGTTGAAAAATATCGGTTTTAATTCCATTGTAAATAAATGCAACTTTCATCAAAAATGCAGCAATTGGGATATTTTTATTTTGTTTATTCATCAGGAATGAGTGTGAACTAGCGAGTCTCGGAATATGAGCGCACTAGGCTATGCTGTGATAATGCTCTGAAAAGTTGTAATTACGAATAAAATAAAAATCAAAGTCCCCGCTGAGATTTAATTTTCAACCCTTTCAAATGAATTAAACCAATTTTTGCTATAACTGAAGTTTTTCATGACATCGGTCTGCATGGCGCCTTTATATGGAACGAATTAAGCAAATAAACCATATTGATTTCATACCTTTAATGGCATTAAACATATCACGTAACTAGTTATTATGGAATAAAGGGCTGTCGAAACGACTCGTTCACAGAACAGAAAGACTTCCAGGAAAACTGATTATTGAATTAAATGGGGAATATGTTCCCAGGAAGGCTTTTACATATCCTTAAGTTTGCTCACGTGAGAAAAGTAGCTAAAAGGTGTTCAATTTATTTGGAAATGGATAGTGAACATTAAGTGGCAACATTAATTAATACATGTAAATCGATGAAAACCACTTTTGATTCTACATCGATATATGTATACATTTCAAAAGATGTTGTAGAATGTGAAAAGAGTCTTATAATAAGATCTATCCTTCCCTTCTTAGTTAAAAATGACGAAAGATTTGTTTACACGATTCCCAGAATCTGCATATAAGTTTTCGATAGTTTTAGTTTGCTTAAAATGTAGCGTTCCAGCGGTTCGGTTCGCGGGCAGGATGTGCGCGAATGGCAATCAGCAATTATCACTTTTAGCATTGGATAAAAAATATAAAATTACAACAAGGACTATACAGAGGTACATATATAAAACTATATGAAACGGTTCGACGAAGAGGTAAGCATATCAGAGATAGTAAGGTCAGGTCGACCAAGATGTCCTGCGAATCATGTGCTAGAAAGAAGTATCCTTTCCGCTTTGAAGAGAAATCCGTCGATATCTACGACAGATTTGGCTAAAATACACTTGGAACCAGTCATTAAATGGTGCAAAGAGCAAAGCAACGTAGTAATTTGAAGAATTTTAGGAAGCAAAAATAAAGGGAGTGTTGATCAAGAAAAGCGAGCAATCAGATGTTCAAGAAATCTTAACCGAAAAGTATTCTCAAAAAAATGTATGTCTTAATGGATGCTGAAACATATTGTTAAATCTACTTTTCTTTTCTACCCTACTCCAGTTTTTTACAGCAAAGAACAGAAAAAGTGTTAATGAATCGGTTGGAACAGCTGGTGTTGAAAAATTTGCAAAAAATATGGTTTGGTAGGCTATTTGCGAATGTGGGACGAAATCAACACCGTTTTTGACTGTTGGAACAATAAACGCTGAAATATATCGAAATGGATGTTCAAGTCGGCGATTATTGTCGATGATTAAAAGACTATTTTGTTTTGACCCGATTTAGCAACCAGCCATTATGCTTCAACAACAATAAACTGGTTGGAGTCCAAGCATACTGCTTATGTTAAAAAAGGAGACAATCTCCCTAATACGCCAAATCTTCGCCCGATCGAAAAATATTGGGAAATTATGAAGAGAAAGCTAAGAAAACAAGAAGAAAGTGTAAAAAACAGCCACCAGGAATTTTGTGCAGGGCTTAATGGAGAATAGGAGATCTAAAGCCAAACAATTCAGTAGAAAAAGCATCAAACAAATTCAAAATTAAGAATTACCAATTGCCAGTACATGAACTTGATAAAAATAAAATTTCATAAAAATATGTTAGATGCTTTTCAATTTATACCCATTTTGTACACGACAAAACTTTTCGTTACAAGCTTTAAATTCTTTCCCAGTGTTTTGATTATTTTTTCCTGCAAGATTATTTTATTTTTCTCAGGAGCAAAATAGAAATTACAGTAAAGTTTTGTAATAAAGCTAAAATATAAAATAAAATATTTTCAATTTATTCAACGCGTTTTAAATCATTTTGATAAAATGTATTCTTTTGCGAATTGCTTCATCAAATTTATTACAAGAAGTATAGAATTAATTTCAAATCTTTATTTAATTTAATAACCTCGTAGTACATTTAAACATTTCTTGTTTTAAATTATAAACCATAAAAATAGAAAGTCATTTTTTGTGGAACTGAAATCTAATAGACTAGTAATAAATCCTAATATTTTAAGTACTGCAGTATAGTCATATTTTCTGAACTGGCGACAGTATGATCTTGTTTTTAATATTTATGTATATATAATATATTTATGTATTCTAATTTAATATCTTGTAATTGCCGAAAGATGGCGGAAAATTGCTCAAGCTCTAGTATATATTTTACAAATACGTTAGGCCAAACAAAAGTGTGGTAATTTGGAACCCGCTGATAATTTGGAACCCCATAATATCTCAGAAACAGACAGCGACATCTGTCAAAAAACTACGTTACGTTGAACTGGATTCCAAATTACCCGAAATGCATTTAACATCACTTTTTTTCCTGGTTCCAGTCATGCAGAGAATAACAAACTCTTCTAGAACTCTTCCGAACAGCCAGGAATCTAACTCTTCGGATTCTGAATCATCTTTTTCTTGAAGTGTCAGAAAATTCTACCGCACAAGCCCAGTCCACAAACCAAGATGACGCTTGTTGCATTTTTTGCTCTGAAAATTACTCCAACGATCAACGGGGTGAAACTTGGATTCTGTGCCACCAATCATGTGGGTTGCACATATTGAATGCTCAGGATGCGAATCAGAATATCATAGTTGTCATTTTTGTAAGTAAATTTGTTTCATACTTGTAATTTGGAACCCGATTTCCATAATATCAGCACCAAAGCTCCAAACACATTTTTTTCATTTTATCAATAAAGCAAATTATTTCCTACAATGGATGGTTTTATTTTGTTAATTCGTTCCTAATATAAAAGTTAATAAGTTCCTAAGTATATAAAGCCACTTTTCGAGATGATTAGTCAAATAGTTTTGTTAAAATACTCAAAAAACAAAGTAGGATTCCAAATTACCACCCCTTCCTCTACATTGCATCTGCTATATTTTTTAAATACGTAATCTTAGCAAGGTGTTTGAAGTAAAAACCCACAAAACAGATCAGATTTTATCACACACCATAAATAAAACCAATTCAAAAATGCATCATTTCATCAAAAGAAAATTATTCCATGCAAATTCCATGCTTCTTTTTGAGAATACTTAAATAGGGCGCCGAGTTATGAAAAGAATTTCTTTCTATAATCAACAGACAGTTTTCTAAATATAATCTGTACTGTTTTCTTTTGTTTGTAAAGTATGTTTCTTTATGTTATCTTGACCACTTTTGAATGGTTAAAGGTAACTGATTAAACACATTTATGTTCCCTGGCCTATATTTTTTAAATTAAAGGCTTTTCAATAAATTTGAATGCCAGATAGAGATTATTTTTCTTTCTTTAACTGCACAGTAGAATGAAAGAGAAAACTAACAAACTTTTGTAAAATTCAAGAGAAAACTTCAGGGAAGATAAACTCAAAAGTTAAGGGCATTACTTTGCCAATTTACTCGTAAATCAAATACTCATGAATGCGAATACCTTTGAAGGATTGATATATTGCATTGCATATTCCCTCGAGGAAAGTTTGTTCTATACCCTTGCAGAAAAATAGGGAACTAACTCGCCTTCTATAAAAATAAAATCGGGTAAGGAAACCACCTCTATAGGATGACACCAACATAACTTAGCGTCCAACATCACCTTCAAATAAAATAAGAAAACAAAACCCCCGGCGCGGGAACAGAAGAGTGCTGGGGTTGAAAACAAGGAACGAGAAGAAGGCAAACTTTACCACCAGAAAATCCTCAAGAAATTCGTTTTTTGTGGCAGAAATTGCTTAACGTAGCGAGTAACAATATAACCAATTTGTAGCGAAATTGAAAATGGCAGCGCAAGGGGTGGTCTGCGGTTCGGTGGATGGCGGATGTTTTTATGTGAACAAACTGGGGAGATGACATGGTGGTTGTTGAGAGATATAAGATACATATGATACATCTAAGGGATGGCCTCTTTGCAGGAAGTAAATGCATATAAGGAGACGTGCGGTGCGTAGGTTGAGTTACTTGCTTCATCTTGATAATGAAAACTATTAAAGTTATTAAAAAGCTTAATTTCAAATATAAAAATGCCACTAATTTTCACGTTTGTTGCTAACAAATTAAACACTACAACAATAGCAAAAAAATTTGATATAGAAATAACAGTTACGTAAATATCCTATAATTCTTACTACACAAAACTGGACTTGTAGTTAAACGATTTTTTTTTTTTTTTTTTTTTTTAATAAAGACCAAAAAAATGTGTACAATAAGAACAAGTCAAATCCATTTTAGAAAAGTACTTTTATGACAATGGAAGATAAATGATAAATCGATCAACAAAATATAGAGAACTAACTTTCTAAGATTTAGAGACATAAGTTTATATTTTTTTACTATATTATAATTACAATACAAATATGGAGACAACACTATTGATAATATTTTATTTTTAATTCTGACAATATTATGACATAACTCATATCTTGGTTTCAATAAAAATCTTTTAAATGGAATATAGTTTACATTTGATGTTAATAAGTGTAATCACTTATACATCTGTCGACATCTCACACGAAAGAAATCGAAAACAACAATTTATATTTGGTTAAGGGAAAATGGAGAGAAATTACGAATTTGATCTTGGTATCAATATTGCTAACTTATTAACCCATTAATGCGCAAAACGAGGATTTTGTGCACACCAGTTCAATTGTACGATTCGAATAGCAAATTTGGGCGATTTTCTTCCAAATTCATATATAAGAGGTTTTTGGGATGCTCTTTCCGAATTCGGGATTTTTTTGCATAAAAGCTTTAAAAACCCTATTATTTTTTGGTTTTTTTTCAAAAACGTGCTGATTTTTGTTGGTCATTTTTCCTTTCAAAGTCGATTATCTTGTCGTTGCTGCTATTTAATGATCATATAACCACCAGAAATCGCAGTCCGAATGTCTAAACTTTCTCAAACCATGGTTTCGAAAGTTTTTTTCTTCTTTTGGTTTTTGCGAAATGGCCATTTTGTACAGCAACGTAATAAAAAATTCGCCATTTTTTTTACACGAAAAAGATCAACTTTACAAAAAAAAAAAATTATATAACAGAAAATGCTTCAAATTAGCCAAAGAATACTTGTAAATTTTTTCAGAATTTTTTGGACTATTTTTGGTTTCGAATCGTAAATTGAGATTGCGTGCACAAAATCCTCGTTTTGCGCATTAATGGGTTAAATTAAAAGAATCGAGTAGTTAAACTAAAATAAAAAATGCGCGTTAATGGTCCATTTTCGATTAAATTCTATTGATTGTTAATATAATTTGTTATCCAATTTACGACTTATGAGATTTTTAAAGAACAGTGAAGCGCGAGTAGCGAATCTTTTCAATGAATAGCGCTTTAATTGGGCTTAAATCAGTAAAATTTAATTGTATTGAGATTAAATTCACCCTTTGGACTCAAAGTAATTTGTCTATATGCAGGTAGTCAACTCCAACACCATTTTTCTTAGATTTCTGAGTTATGGGTAAGTACAAAAAAGCATAACCTGATGACATGGGTGAACGATCGCTCATTAAAACTTAATGATAAATTGAGGGCAGTGATACTGGCAGTAGGAATAGTACGCTTTCAAGTGCCTGGATAGTACAGATGGCCTTAGGAGTGTAAAGGGTTGAAAAACAAGAATAAAGCCCCAAAAATAGAAAAAATAAAAATAAACAAATATTTTCAATACAATCCACCGTTTTAACAAATACATATAAATTCACCATTTCAACCCCTACAAAGCTATCCTTGCATTCCTTGGTCGATTAAGATGCTTGATTTTTTTTAAAAGTATTATATATTACGTATAACAATGACCTGTGATGTGTGATATTTTTTGGATTATTTTATATTTTATGGGACATTTTTACTATTTAGTATTATTTTATATACTATAATATAAGAGTTAGTATCAGAAAGATCGAGCTAAGGTCGGACCAAGCTTCGGTTAGTTTTAAGAGAATGGATGAGGGAAATTGTGAAGTAATGGTTAAGTTTTTATCAATATAATTAAGTAATTAAACTATTTACCGAAGTATCTACGAAACGGTTATGGAATACACGGTTACGAAGTAGGTAGGTACAGATTACACTAAACAAGATTTTTCAAATACATTTTCTTTTTTAGAATTCGTAGGTTCCGTTAATATTTAGTGTAAATTATGTGAAAGTTTTGTCAAACTAAATATTTGATAATAGTGATTCGAATGTAATTGAAACCATGAAAAAACGTAATAATATAAATTAATAGAGAATGCAGTGCAGAAGTAATAAGCATTTGGCTGAAGTGGTGTAAGGGCAACTCGTGAGCTCGGCGGGAAATTACGCTAACTTGTATTCAATTTGTTGCAATTCACTTTGATTTTCCCTAGAGCGTAAAATCTGTCGAGCATTCATGAAACCCGCCCGCGCCGTATTGAGCAACAGATGCACAAGTCATTAGAGGGCATTTAAGGGTGGTTTCTCCTCTCCCGATGTTATTGTAATGTTGATGTCGTTATTGTCACCAAATAACTTTATAAAAAGTCAAAAGTCCTTAAAATAAGTTAGGAGGAGTGGATGTACGGCACTGGGCAGCCCTTTGAGTATTCAGCGACCACTTTCGCCCTTTTCTGGTCCCCTTCTCAAAAACATGTTATAATGTATTTCAGGAAAAGCGTGTGAAGGGTGGAACTCAGAAAATGCTCATAACTTAATTTCGGGAATTATATTTTGCATTATTTGTTTGCTTCGCTTGAAGGTTTTCAGACTGTTTTACAAAGTACCTAGTCCCCTTTTGTTTTTCACGAAAATGAAATTAGTTGCATCGACCTTTTCCGTGACATACTGTTGGCTCTTATGAAGCAGACTGTAAAAACGTACTATTTACTCTTCCGTAATTTGACACTGGACAAAATGGGATTACTACTTTTTTCGCAACAGTGTACTGTTCACAAGCTCGCAAGCACTTTGCAGGCAAAATACATTAAACAGAAATCATTACCAGAAAATGTCTTCGATAAAAAATATTACTTTTGCCTAATGCATTTGATGCACGTAGCATAACATGTTCCTTGCGGACACGAACTGTGTAAAAAGAGGTTCGTTCATTCTTGTGGGGCTTATAAAACCTCTTGACACCTCGTGTGTTTTGTGAGAACCGACCGAATGTGCTTGATCCTCTGCCAGAAAAAAATGGTCAAAGGGATTAGGCTTTGTGAAGGGGAAAATTCCTAGTGAGAAGAAATATCTATTAGTGACGGTGTTATTTTCTTCTTTTTGATAGGGCTATCAAGACGGGAAATTAATGTTGTTACGCTCACTTTAATGCCTCATTTTTCAACAGCATCTGCTTGTTGGTCCACAAGTATTTACGATTCTTATGACTCCATTAAGTACGGATTATGAGTGAATGTAATGATAATTGAAAATAAATACGATTTGTACTTTTACCGATATCGCAGTTAATTTAATATTACCTTAATTTTTATATGTACTTAAAAACTTTGTATCTATAAAAATTAGCACTTTATGGATAGGTACAGTCCTACAATATACTGCGTCTAGCCGTAAAGTGAGTAATTTTATAGAAATATAGAAGTTAAGATTTTGGCATGTTGAAATTAAGTATTTAGCATTTGGCGCCTATCTTACTTAATGAGATATCCAAAAGCTCCTAACAGCGAAAAGCGATTATCGTAATAACCTTAAGTAAATGGCGAAAGAGCCTTTTCAAAGATTCAACCTAAAATTGTGTATATCGAAACAAAATTCTGTTTATTTTTAATTTGTTACTTTACTCTCACAAAGTTCGCGAATCAAATATTTTATTTCAATGGCAGGTTAATATTGCTAATCTAAAGTTCACTCTAGCATTCTAAATTATTAGAATTGGAACAGATTGAGTTGGAGATCTCCTCACGGATTTTGCTGAAGTTTTGTAAAAAATTAAACCATTTGAGGTCACTTACAGAAATAACAATTGCGTAAGAATCCTTGAAATAAATGAATGTCTAAGAATTCCATCAACACTTTGAAGGAATAACGGTTTTCTTTAATCGGGCGATTTTTATTTTTCAAAAGGAGATTTTGATACGAGAATTTTGAATGCGAAATTTTGTTTTTCGAGATTTCTTTTAAATGTAAGATTTCGTTATTAAAAATTTTAACTTGTGATCAATCGTACCACTCTCCATATTTTCACCTTTGACAATCCAGATCAGATCCACTTAACAATAATGAACAATACCCAAAAGCGCAACTCAACTCGCTGATTAAGCTTTCAATAAATCTGTTAAGCTATTTGCCCCTTTTGGGATTTTCGTGGCAATAACAATTTATTAACTAATTTTTAAGTGTCTGGAGGAATTTCCACTATGGCCCTTGAGACAAAGCGCTCACATTGTGCTCCATTAGAATAATTTATCGCTGCCGCTATTGACTTAGTTAACATAACTCTAATTGTGCGTGCCGAAAATAAATGGGAAGGCCCAGGGCGCCTCATTGGACTATTATCAAAAATTTACTTATTGAAAAAATGAAAAAAAGAAATACCACTCCCCAGCCCACAGAATTCCACTCATGTTCGTCCGAATGTGGGCAAATGTGCGCACATTGGCGACCATGTTGGAGCCCTCCACCTCCATTATATTGCATGTTTTCGATAGGAATCTTAATTTATAAATTGCCATAAATTTCTGTTTTTTAATGCAAGACACGCACACAGCTTAATTCGCCAAGGCGAAGTGGTGATTTATCATTTTAATTATATGCGGCTTCATTTCAGTCGATGTATAGTATATCGTGATTCAGCTTGAAATTTTATTGCGGGAGGAGGTAGGGCGCTTTACTAGCATAGCAAATTAAAAATCCTGCCGTTCTCCTGGAATTATACTTTTCCAAGGATTTCTCAGTGGGATTAATTTGACCGTGCAGGACGGATTGTCGAGACAATCTTCGAATTTTGGTTCGAACTAGACGAACAACACGCTCTTGAAGCGCGTCTAGGAAATCCTTTAAACAGCGGAAATTCGATTTACTGGAAATTTGTTTTGATTTCGTTCTTCAGAAAAAATCGGATCATCCGGAAGTTTCATCTGTCGGATAAGCATTGACTATCTTGCCGCGGAAATGTTACCATTAGATTTTTTGCGATTGCACATCCGCCATCTTCTTGTGCTCTTTTATCCCGTAGACAAAGATGGAGCCGTGCACAATCAATTTAATTGAGCGAGTAATTAAAAAAAAGTTCCTTGCCATAATGGTAGGTAATTAAAAGCAATTTTCCGGGCGGCCAGCTTTACGCTCGTCGAGCGCTCGTAAAAGGCTCCCTAATTTGCGCACTTAATCAATCTTTAGCCCCTTCACCATCGTTGACATCATCTCAATTAACCCTTTTCGCTGCCACCAAGTAATAGGGTGCTTTAGGAGCCTGATTGTGGCGAATATCCTGGATGACTGCCTCTCATACACACCTATCACTGCCATGGGTCGACCTCTCGAGGCGAGTGATCTATGCTGTGCAGCTCGCATTTTCTGGACTTTTTGCGGAAAATTGACAAAATGAACAGGAGGTTGACAACTTATGAGCATTATTGTGTCCGTCATGTGGCCCGGTCGCACACTAAAATTGCCTAAGAATGGATATGAATAGAGGAGAGAGTATAGAATAAATAATATAAATATTTCTGCTTATTAGCGAATTGATTAATGGTATATATCTTCACATTTCCTATACGGACATGGATTTTTCAGACATTTCAAAAGTAAAAATCGCGGGGCATTCGTATAATATCGATTCAAGTTTGGGTCAAGTCTTACTCAAGATATTAATTAATAATAATTATTTACAAAAACAGACTCGAGTCGAGTTTGATCCAAACTAAGGCCAATTTTTAAACAAGTTTGAGCCAATATTGAACCAAACTTGAGTCAAGTACGGAACAAACGCAAGCAAGACTTGGTTTGACCAGGCTTTATGGGTCTTTGAAACATGAAATTAATAATAAATAATTTAGTATTACATTATGAATTTTCGCTAACCTTTTTTTCTATTAATTTCACACAATTTTTCTATTAATTTCAGTAAAATATTTAATTTTTATCTGACTGATAAACAAATATATAAGTATATTTAGGTGCTGTTACAGGTAAACTTGCCAAAAGTGCTCAGTTGCAATTTTTTTATATGGTTCTCTTGGATTTTTTTAAAATGAAATCTTAAATAATTTAACAATATTAAGTAATAATTTCAAGTTGATTTAATGTGAATAAAATAGTGACTTAATGACTACAAAGTAATAAAATTAAATTAATTCTAGTTTTTGTCTAGCACTAGTCTGTAAGGTAGCTAAAGATAGCGAAGGACTAAGACATCAAGCTGACTGCTTTCCATAGTATGTTGTGTTGAGTTTAAAAAAATATTAATATATTTATAATATTTCTTACATTATCTTCTTATTATTTATTATTTTTTTTATTCCCATTTCTTAATTACTTTTCAATTTATAAACCTTGAGCATATGTAACTTATTTATTGGTATATCTGCATATGTTTGGTTTACAAAATTTCCCGCCGTATGCATGAATCGACATAACTCGACGATTGGTTAAATGTTAATGTTATGAAAAAAAAGGAATTTCTCGTATTAAGGAAAGAGGCTTCCTTTAAGTTGTATGTAGGATAGTTTTCATGGGAGAATTCTAGTTCGGCAGTAGCCCAAACCGCACTCAATTAGCGATGTACACAACGATAAGGCAAAAGAGTTTAGTTCATCGGACTTTATTGTACTTAAAGACTTTACAACCATCTATTAGAAGTTGCTGAAAAAGTGTTGTAGGTATTTTGTAAATAAGTATATTCATAAATTCGTTATTAAAAAGAAAATTAAAAAAACTAAATTACGGCATTGACTCTTTCGGACGCGTACATTAATAAAGACCAATTTACATTGCAATCTGAACTTGTGTTGTAAACCAGATGAATGAATATCTTAATTGTTTATCATTCTAGCACGAAGTAAATAAAATTTTTATATTATATTGGCATATTCAGTTTTTAGCTTTTACTTATAGTATTTAATATAAAGATTCCTTTTTATAAATCACACATCATACAAAACTTCCTCCTTGCATCTTAAAAGCAAACATTCTTCTAATGTTATATCATCAAGGCAACGAAATTTTGGGTATGGGTTATACCCTCCAAATTAAAGATAACATTTTTTACGGCTCTTTCTCGTCCTGACTCGCTGCTGTTAGCTATTCCAATATTTACGAGCAGAATTGATTAGATGTAGATTACCCAATCGAATTATTTTGGAACGGAAGAACACAATAAACAGAAAATAGAGCGAAATTCGCTTGCATTGAATTATCATAAATTCGATATTTCGGCTATTTATGAAATGAATCACATACGGGAAAAAACATGTTACATGTTCATTATGGTTTTGTATAACCTGCCAATATATCAAAGTATGAAATATATCTCCCCCACGTAGTAAAATATCCTTCGGGTAACTGTGTGCATGCAAGGCTATGGATACCCCGGACGGGACTACTGAGACAGCTCCAATAATTTCATATTAAGTCACTTAACATTTTGGTGATATCTCTACATATCGATTTTTCCTTGTTACATTTTTAGAGTGATCACCAAATGTGCCACTTCCATCAGAGGAATGGTGTTGGCAGTATTAAAAATAAAAGAGTTTAAATTACTAGACGCCCGATCTTTATTACTCGAAAAAAAAAAAATAATTTGAAAAAATCAGAGTGAAAACTTTCCTAAGGGCTATTTTTAAATCACGCCCTCTTCGTTTCCATATTAGCACCGGGCAAAGGTAATACCATATTGCTTCTATGAATATCGCTTGATGCGAACCAATAAAAGTAATGACGAAAACGATCACTTCTCTAATTTGAATTCGGTATTTAGTCGCTCCGGTGGAGATATCCCCATAAGACACCTCCTTTGGCAATGAGAAAAGCAAATAATCGAATTACAGGACTGTGAGGAAGGAATATTCAAGAACGATTCCAAGCAATTGTCAGCCGCATAAATTACTGCCGCTACGTGTTAATGGTGACACGAAATATTAAAACCCAGCCATCCAAATTGTTCCAAAGTATCCATAAAATCATAGGAGCTTTCAATTCCTACGAAATTTACTACGGCAGCTGATTAACAATCACCGCCGTAATTTTGACTGTGTGAAATGTAATTCACAGCGCTCCTGGGACGCCTGGGACCGGGAGAAAATCCTTGGAGAAGCTCCCCTATTTTGCGCTTATTTCCCTTCTTCGACTTCGAGTTTGCTTACTGATGATTATCACGACAAAACGAAATAAATTACCGAGGCAAAAGGCTCCGAAGCGAGTGACTTTGTGTTGGCCCTTAACGATACCTTTCGCATACTTTTAATTCATTTTAGCAGCTAGATCAAGTCCTGACCGTACTTCGGCGAAGGAGAACGGTATTTCATTGGGTAATGTACTCTATATCCTAATGAACTTCCGGAATGAAGGTGGATATACTGTTTGAGGGGTTACCTCACTGTTTTGTCAATAACGCATAATTAAGATATTACTACGCGCGATTTATTAAGTACTAGATTGGCGCCCTTTATCAGCAATTATACTCAAGCCAATTAATTAATTAATTTAATTAAAAAAAAAGGTAAAAAGGTGAACACATACATTTTTATAAGATTAATTAATTATATACTTATATGAAAGGAATTTTTTTAGCTTAGATAGAAATTCGTATAGGGATACCTACCAATCCGAGCTGTCGTTCTGATAGCACCATGTGGTATTTACGTTAAGTACGGTCTGGCAAATAATCATGAATAAATTTACACTTGAGCAACGGTTAAGAATTATCGAAATTTACTTTGAAAATCGGTCGTCGGTTTGCCAAACTTTGCCAGAGTTCATGATTTTTATGGTGCACGTCCATTAGTCCTTTAATTATTTTATTAAAAAAATAAGCAGAGGTCCGCGTTACGGTCAATGGAGATCGCAATGCGACCATGATTAATAAATATTTCTTTGAAAATATGGGCGACGATCCTGACGAATGCGGTCTCAACAGAATTGCGCTACGTGCCATACAGCGACACAAACCATCGATTTATTGAAATCAAGATTTGGCGATAAAGTGATTTTGAAATGGCCTTGTAAATTGGCAATCTGAAACTTCTCGACTATTTCATATGGAGTTACGTCAAAATAAGGCTGATGACTCTGATGAACATTTCTGAAACCAATCCCCCTCTCAAATCAACTCTTCACCCTCAAAATCACGATAAAAAATTACATGGTTTTTGAATGGAGGTGCACTCACATAAATCGTTTCTACGATGCGTTTAAAAGTAAGGATTTTTCACTTTCCCGTAAAACCTTACGTATGATGATCCGCTGATAAATGACGGAGATAGTGGGGCTTACATTGAAAATTAATAAAAATTGTGGGTACGAATCTATATAACAATCTATTCAAATTGTGACAAATTCTACTACATTCACTTAATTTAATCAATAGTTAGATTTTTAGGTTCGTATATGTTTTTCCACACTTATGGTTGCGGCAGTGTAAAAGTCGCAACAAATTATTACATATGCCATTTTGTAATAAGTTACTTTCTGCCATATCCTCAATAGATTTAAAGGAAACGACATCACGTTGTGGCGCATCGTTTAAGTTTGCATACAAATTGATACCAATTTATTCCATTTTCCTAGCTGGGGCCCGTTCAAGCCACGCGATGGATTCCCGAACGACTATAGAAACAGCGCGTCATCGGAGGTGCTTTTGAGGCGCAAAGAATCTTATATTCTTATAAAAATAATAATAATAAATAAAGTTTTATTGACTAAACACTACAAACAGCCGGGAACAACAACGGGGCATGCCATCACCAGGGTCATTCTTAGGTCAGATTTGCTCAGTCTGAATTGGCTCCTAAAGCTGGCACTCAAATACACATTTTTAAAGTTTTTATTTTAATTTCGGTTGGGCAATATAATCATGCAGAATGCATTTGATTGCAATGTTTCATTCAGTTTCATTGAAACCCTGGTAATAGCGTATTTGCCCGAATTATAGGAACAAATACAGCCCTTACTCAAGTGTTAGTGTACAGGAGGGGACCGCCGATCGAAGGGATTGCTATTGAACTGCCATAACAAGGCTTTATTTCACATGTCGTTCTTACGTTCTGCTATGTGACGATTCGAGTTTGTTATTATTTTGGCAACAGTATTTGCTCAGTGTTCCTATTGCGAGGTCTAGCAAAAAACAAAAGGGCAAGAGGAAGAGATTCGTTGTCATATATCCCGCGCACAAGCCCCTCCGAAGGCTTGTTACTGATGGGCTACAATAGGGTCGCTCGTTGCATGCGACGTCGAGGTCTTGTGTACCGGGGGTATTTTAATAAACTTATTGATTTTCATCGAGTCATGTGTGTTTCTAAATCAGCTATTAATCCGAGTTTTGATTGTAATTTAATGCTAATCTGATAAGGCGAAGGGCCCGCTTACCTGTACTCTCACTTCGGGCAAATTCACTTTCATGGCTAACTCCTCCCGCGAGTACACGTCGGGATAGTGTGACTTTTCGAAAGCACGCTCCAACTCGTGCAACTGATATGTGGTGAAGGTTGTGCGATTCCGTCGGTGTTTCTTTTTCGAACAGTTGTCGTCTTGTGCTGAAAAATAGAAAATCGTTTTAATACATTATTAATTATATCTAACGATGAGGACAAATTAGCAATATTTCGATAAAATATTAACGAATAATAATTGAGCATAAACCTTAATACTTAAAGGTTTGTACCCTATATTAGCTGATATGTATCTACGACTCCAGATGATAAAATTTAATTTTAAATCTAATACTAAAATCCACTTCTTATTCGCATAGTTATTTACTTGATTTAATTTTTATATTTGAATAGTTTTTTCTGTGACAACTGAGTATATTACACTTTTTATAAATTTTACAATAGCAAATATGTACAACAAATCGTTAATACCTCGTCTGAAAAATACATATAAGCGACGAAAACAAACAAACAGAAATAGCACGCTTTTCCCTTTATGTTGATTTGTGTGTCAGTAAGTAAGCACCAGTTTTTTTTATGGTAGCTCATTTTATAACACTTGCCCATGTGGCATAAATATAAAAATTAAACCTTTTTAAAATAAGAACTTTCAGACATGATTTTGAGGTGATTTCTGAAGTATATTTGAGGTTGTTTTAAGAAAAAATTTAGTTAATATTTCATAAAAAACACGGACTCAGATGATTACTCACTAATTTTTATTAGGTTTAGTTAATTTTTCTATTAGTTGTGATTTGTGTTCTTAAGAGCTTTTCCATAAGGGCAACTTACATCTTCACCTATTGATAATTTTGAATGCCAATTTAATCTTAATCATTCTTAGAGGAGATTGGTTTTTTTAAAGGTATTTAATACCAAAACGCCGACCTATTAGATTTTTTATTATATGTACAACGGGTCTCGTTGACTGAACTAATTCCGTCATATCGTTTCAACCAGAAATGTAATTAAAATAACAAGACGGTTTTATAATATTCAAATAGATTTCGCTGGTCATGTTTACCAGCAATCTTGTTAACTGACAATTAAAAGCAAAAATAATTAAATGAACCACGAAATTAATTGTTTGAACAAGATATTTTTTGAGACTACATACAATGCGGCATTTCCAACGAACCGACTTATTGCGATGTATTTAATTTAGCTTAATATAGGCTATAAAAAAAACATCCTACTTATAGAGATTTGAGCATGTACCTACGACTTGGAATAAGAGCATCTTGTTAAGGAATTAATATTTTTTATGACTCTTTTTCAGTAAAAGTTGCAATGATTCTGAATTGTCCTGTATTGGAAAATAGAGGCAATCTCAAATACCTTCCGAGAAATTTCCGTTTGAAAGAAACTAAAATTTTCACGAAAAAGAAGCGCTTTTTTGTCTAATTGAGATTTTTGCAAAGCTTCATTCATCAAGCTTTTTGTTCTTTCATTAAATTGTTGAAATGACCAAACTTGTATTAAAAAAAATTTTTTTTTTAGGGCTCTTCCTTAATTCAAAGAAGGAATATTTATGGCAATTAATTAAAGGTGGTCCAATTAATTTTTTCGCAAAAATTAAGGAATCAAGGAATCAAGACTTGAATCTGTCAGACTTATTTTCAACTTTAAAGCCATACACTTCCGAAAATAATAGCCGAATCTTTTGCCCTGTATTTGAATAGAACCTATACGACTTTTTTTACAGCCGTACTACATGTCGCTGAGATCACTACAACCGATTCAACACATTCGTACCAGCAAAACCCCCGGGAACAATAAATACAAGCCGTGAAGTAGATCTGCTCACTACCACATGTATAGGGTCATGTAGTCCGATGATTGCACCGAAATAACAATGCTTCTTATGGCGGTAGAGCCCATTCATTCCGCTCCACAGGGTGAATCTGCTAAACTATCGCTTTTACGAAAAAGTGATGTTCTACTGACTGTAACTGGGGAGGAATACCATTCTTATGGTACCAAAATCATTATAGGAGCAAGAACAAAATATTAAAGATATTTGAGCTCAAAAGTTACTCTTACTGCCCATCGAACAAATTACCAGGGAAAGTCGTGCTGTCAAGTCGTCCTGCCGCTGCTGTTCTGTTCGGCGAAATGGTTAGAATTGTGTTTAAGTGCAAAAAACTCTAATATTTTGTTCTTGTCACTAGAAAGGTTTTCAGATCACTAGAAAGATATTCCTCTATAGTTATAGTTATTAGAATATCATTTTCGCGTAAAAGTTATTGTTTAGCAGTTCAGGCGAGTGGAGCGGCATACTTCGGATCTTCCGCCATAAGAAGCAATGTTATTTCGCGGCGATTCTCGGACTACATCACTACGTATGCATTTTCTACTTCACGGCTTGTGTTTATATGTATTCCCGGGGGTCTTGGCAAAGAATGTCGAATTCAACAAGAAAAGGGACACTCTCAATACGCTCTCAAAGTCCCAACTCATATGCAAGCTCTCGCAAATACACCCAGCAAAATTTCCCATTAGATAAAGCTGCTCAGGGCTACCACCTTTCTAAATACCTATAAGAAATGTAGAGAGACAAATAGTCACCAAAAAGTTCTCACAGATAGCTTTTACAGCGTAAGCTATAAACTGAAGCTTTTTTTATGAACGCTTTTTTAAAGGCGCTCCCGAGCCGGGCACCAGTACTAGGCCGCTCAAGTTTACCTCTCATCGCAAGGTTAAGTTATAGGGAAATGCCGAATCGGAGAAGGGAGAAGAGGCAGGCAGCACACACCGAGCATGAATACGGACGAGATTGTTTACATTTTTTCATTGTGCGTTTTTAAAGGCGCCCCCGAGCGGAATTTCTTTTGTGTGCTGCTCGCTTACGAAAAGTACCGGGTGGTCTTGATTTGTTTGGAAATGTGAAGAAGCTTAAAAGTTTTTGAGTAAAAAAGTGCTTTCTTGGAAGCAATTAATTAAATAAAATAAAATGTGCTTTAGATAAATGATGGGTAAGCATAATATAATGTGTTTGGTGTGTGGCTGTGGAAAAGGCAGCGTATAATGTGCTCATAGATAAGTTTTGTGATAAAAGGTTTTTGTGAGGTGCACCCTGCAGGAGTGTTCCACTTTTCGCCCCAAATTTTTGTCTTTCTCTCACTTATGCTTTCTTTATTACTAACTATTTCTAGCATAAATTCCCATTTCGTTCCTGTAACGGTACCAAGGTCGAAAAATTTTAAAAAATAACCGCTCGAGTATCTCCTCTTGTTATAGATACTCTTTGGTTTTGGTACCAGACCTTTGTTATTTTTGCATGTATTGTGAAACTTTACATGTGTAGTGAGACTGTCAAAATAATATGAGTCTGAGATGTCATTCCTGGCGTAGGTTATTTTTAATTGGTAAGGAAGTTATCACCTTGATTGCCTTCATCATCACTCCCTGAGGTGATCTTCTCTCCCTGCTCACTTGAATTGGTTTGGTTAAGGTCTTCACTGGACGTGCAGCTCCCATTCACCCCGCTGTCGTTGTCGTTGAGCCGATCTTGCTGGTCCATGACATTGACTCGATACTCCTCCACCGACCGCTGCTGCTGCAGGTGGTGGTGGAGGTGGTGCTTTTGGGATGGGTGCATGTCCACAGACCCCCCGCTCGTGCAGGGGCTGCTGTTGCTTGCGGAGACGCCTCCTTGGTGCTGCTGCTGGATCTCCTCAAAATTCCTTGCGCGGATCCCCTCGAAGGTTTTAATATATTCGAAGCCCTGCTTGAGGTGGACGTCCGGCGAGTCATTTCCCCCGTTTCGGATCTTGGCCGGATCGCTCTGCTCGTCGACGTCATCAAAGGGCTTTCGCTTGATGCCGGTGAGTAATTGCTGACCATGACCCACCGCCAGGCCGGAGGGAGTCGTCTGGCCCATTGACGTCAACTCCTTGCTATTGTCCCCGTTCGCCGACATCGAGTCCTCGAAGTCGTGCATATTGTCCTCGTAGAAGTGATTGTTATAGTTTTTTAGGGATTTTTCGGAGTCCGCCTCCGCACAGCGACTATTCAGCTCATGGCTGCTGCTGCCGAAGTTAGAGGAGTCCACAAAGTATTTGGAGTTCGGAGGTTCACGCTGGTAGGCCTCCTGCATGGCAACGTTTGTGGACTGGCACTCCAGGTCCGTGCAGGGAGGTTCAAGTGGCATCGAAGACTTCCCGGAATTGGTGGGAGCTGAAGCCACTAGCGAAGCAGAGCTCGACGAGGACGGAACGCTGTCCACGGAGCCCTTGTAATGTGCTGAGTAAGTGACGTGATTGTACTTCTCCGAGTGTACCTGGTTGAAGATGTTGTTTGGAAGGCTCTTGTTGCTGCTGAACAGCTGATTCTCAGCTCCTCTGAAGTGGTTTAATGAGGAACAACGGAGGTCAGCCGCATCATGCGATTCACCTGCAATACAATAAACAGTTTCTAATTATTTAAGGAGTCACACTTAGTTACAAGTCTACAAAAAGTGTCACTTTTTTAATAGTACCTATTTCTTACAAACTGTTATTTTTATATATTCAATACAATTCTTTTACTGAAAAATATTTATTATTATTACACTCAGAAAAATGAGCATATTATACAATTCGGAGAATTTGGTTACCCTCACTTTGAATTTTGGGCTTAGGATGGGAAGTACAGCAATTAAGGGGACATTTACTTTCTAAATTGGAAAAAAATCACATTCTTAAAACTTTTATAAAAAAACATGTATCGTATTTATTGACAAACTGTTTTTTGATTGTATAAATATACTTATATATTAAGTAAACTACATAAAAAATTTTTTTTAACATTTTTTACTCTTGGTAGTGAATTCCAAAAGGCTCGCTTTTGACGGTAGGACAATTTTTAAGCTTTCTAAAAAAAATTAAGACAAAATTCAAAATAGGTTATGTTCCTGAGACATTTTCCTAGGGGTCATACCAATAAAATTATGAAAAACATTTTTTTCCTTATTTTACAGATGATTTTCAAAAAGTGTTGAAAAATCGACGAATTTTTTTGATGAACTACCCTCGTAAAAGGGGTGGATTTATATAAATATAAGTTTAGAGGTACAACCCCTAGTATATTGTATAAAGAATCGAATACTTTTTGGTTTTTGTAAATCGGATGATTAGAAGCTGAAAAAATTGTCTTACGAGTTCGAACAATGTAGTTAGAAACACGCTTTTAAAGTTTTTTTCGATAATTTTAAGGTACGATAAGCGTAAGGCACCGCTACAAATGTATCTATAACCTTTTTATATATAGAATTTCTCAAAACGGTTTTTGGAGAACAATTCTGTGATATATTAGAACACATTTATGAAATTAAAAAAAGATCGGTTTTTTTCAAATTTAGAAAGTAAATGTCCCCTTAATTACTGCAATAAAATATATCAGGTCAGACTAGACATAATGCACAATTAATGGCGGCAAAAGGATTGTCACAAGAATTATTAGAATTTTTATTAATTGTTTTTGAGCTATTTAAACCAGAGCACTTGATTACCCCCATCAACAGAAAACGCGAAAAACGGTAATTTTTTTTTTTTTTTTTTATTTTTATTTTTAGTAACTTGTATATCCTCCTTATTTCTTTCAACCTCAAAAAACCTATTTTCAATTGTGTATTACCATACAGTGTATTAAATCTAATGAATTTTCTTTCCATACGGGCACTACTTTTCAGGTCGATTTTATAGTTGAATTGTCTTCATTGGGCGTAAATTTTACGTTAGAGCCATCCTCACACGTTTTCAATTACGGATGTCATTATTTCGAAACCACCTCTTTAAAGCAACCGCAGCGTGGATACAGGCATTATCTTGTTGGAAAGTCCATCGCTGTGAGACCTTATTAATTTAAATTCTTTGATTCTCCAGGAGATCGATGAACTTTTGTGACATTTGACGGCCTTCCAAAATCACCAAATCGATGGGGCCTCTGTATGAAATTGCACCCCATACCAAAATGGAACTCACAGTACTGTGGCATCGGGATAAAAACCTCTCTTCTTTTTTCAAATCGTGGAAGTAATACCGATAGCCATCTGATCCGTCAAAATTAATGCGCCATTTTTGGAATAGGTGCAGCCAAGGCCAGTTTATAAACCTACAGTAATTTAAGTTTATAAACTTGCCTTGGTTAGCACCGACTGCAATAATAACTGATCAGATATTGCAAATATTTACGTATCAATAATGTTATATATTGTCTTTCCATGCTCTTTTCTTTAAAGTAATAACAAATATTATTTTTAACTTTTTAGTTTTTAAGTTTGTATATACAGGTAAAGTTTTGAAGTCGGATTTTATGTTTCTGCACTTTTTTTTCAATTTTTAGTTAACGGAAGTGGCTGAAATTCCATAAACGGGATTCATCCCCTAAATTCCCACCTTTAGAGGTGGAAATCTTCAAATTTAAATGGGTCTACTCTCGAGATATAGGCTATTCAATAAAAAAAGAATAATTAAAATCGGTTCACAATCGGCGAAGATATCGCGTAACATACACCAAAAAATAAAAATAATAATAATATAAAATACAGCCGAATTGAGAACCTCCTCCTTTTTTTCAAGTCGGTTAACAATTTTGAACATTTTTAATTTATAGGTTTACTTCACGGTTTGTTTTGTGGGGGTTTTGGTTATTGCCATAAGAATATTTTTTCATTATCTTTAATAACATTGTTTCTTTTCGTTATTGTTGTAACGTTATCAGTTATAAAGAAATTTTAACACTACAAATAAAGTTATCTTATTGTTAGAGCAATGAAAGTTATAGCTAGACGTGATCGCATAACAAGTTAATGCTCTAATGCTAAAATCTCAAAAACTGGATAAGACCATTTAAATTATACATTTGTCGGCAAAAAACTTGTTGTTATTCAGTACTATAATGTATGAATATTTTGCGGCTTACTGGACAGTGGACAGACTGAATTTTTTATGAAAATTAAGAAGAATATTCGGTCAAAGAAGGATTTTGGATATTTTTAGAATATTTTCTATCTTCCAGAAAATAAATGAATAAACTATTGTGAAAACTTATAGTATATCTTAAACTTTACTTGCCTTGAAAGGGTTTCTAAGGAATTTTACAGTTTTTTGGATTTGGAAAAAAATTCGACCGAGGTCAACATAATAACATAATTAAAAATTACCTGAAATAGATCTCGTGTTAGAAGAATGATTGCAATTTATATCGTATATTAAACTTTTTTTTATACGAACTAAATAAAAACTGTTTATTAATTAAAGCAATCCAAACTTTTGTATTCGTATATCACTTATATAAAGGTACTCTAAGAATGGTTTCATTTTTTACGACTAAAAGACAGAACATATGGTCGATTTAAACTTTGATGGTCTCTCAAAAACATGGAGGCTGTTTGTCCAGTAGAGATGCGGCTGACAATTTAGGTCTCTTGCGTCTTTTCGTGCGCACAGTCAATAGACTCAGTGTGAAATTGTGACTGAGAACACAGCGACACAAGCTCGCATTAAATCATTTTCAATTAAGCCGAACGCAACTCGATGTCTTACTCATTAGAATTGTTGGCTGACATGCAAAGGAGTCATTACGTGACTGGGGTTGGGGTGGCGGGCTTCTTTTGAGCGGGCTTAAAGAAGAGGCGGCTTTTGCGCCTACTTAGCCCCCGGCTACCGCGGTGCAAAGCCTTCACTGGTGGCAGTGAAACAGGGAAAATGAACTTCTAAGTGGAAAGCAATTTCTTTTTATTGCTGTCCTTTGTGCTGGCAAGGCGATTTTCAGTCGGCCCAGAGGAAATTAGAGGAAGTTTCTACATCATCAAGTTAAGAGGCGAAATTCATTTCACCGTAATGTCGTAACTACCGAAGAATGCAAAGAAATTTAAAATGGCCTCGTTAGTGCACCCGCATGTGTGTTGATTTGCGGGCCCGATACCGTCCCCCGTAATGGGCCTCATGTTGCGTACTCCTTTATAATGATTGTTAACGTTTTGAAGGATGGCGTACAAATAAGTTTCTTTACGGCGAGGAATTGTGTTCTTGTAAGCCAAATTACATGTTTAGTAATTTGCTTGCGGAAAAGAATACGTTTAATTAATTATACGCCAATATTTGTTTTTCAGACATTATCAATTTCGTAATTTAAAGGAAAGACTGTATTTTGTACCGAAATAAATCAAGCTTTATATCAAAATAAGAACATATTATTTCAACATTAAACAAGATGTTTTCAAATATTTTCAATGTAAACATTTTTTTGCAAAAATACATTTGTACTCATATTGTACGATATTTTAAGTGTCTTAATTATGTTTAATTGTTCTGAGTGGTTTAATTTATTTTTGTGATTAGGTACAATTCAGCACAAATTAGAACCAACAGTAGAAGAATTGTACAATGAGTTCGAAGCGAATATTATAGCAATTGTAACCATGTATGTGTATATCTATTAACTGATGAAAATGACCCATAACAAAAGGACTATCTGTTTCCAAAATATAGAATAAAAATATCGTTTAGTAAAGATTGAAATAGAAAAATTCAAAACAATATACATATATTTCTACTTACTTTCTAAACTTACTAAATATTGACGGAGGCAACTTTATTTTTCTACGTAACAACGAAATCAATCAGAAAAAAATAATAAGCAGGTTTTATAATTTGAAAACATAATAACGAGAGTAATTTTAAACGTCAGAGAACTGCTCTGAATTATAAAACTAATAGTTTTTCCTATTTTTGTTAAATTGAAGAAAATGTTTAACATTATAGCCTATTTCTACCCAAATTAAATATGGTGATCGAGAAAATTAGATTGTAGGTACACTGAAAGAAAAGCATTGGTAAAAATAACCAAAATCAGAGGTTGAAAATGCGCCAAAATATAAAGTTGGTTTTTTTAAACAATGCAAAATAGTTACTCTGCTGATATGAGCCTTTGACAAGAAAATTGTTCACTAACCATTTTCTGATTAATATAGAATTTGAATGCTAACTTTTTTTTAGTTAACTTACGATGCGCAAGGAACAACCACATTTGTCATTGTAAGATGACTATTTAAATGTGGATTGATATTATCTTCAAATAAGGGGTTAGGAGTACCTACTCTAAAAAAAAAATAAAAATCACATCATAACTTGTTAACTGATCTAAAAATAAATAGACAAAATAAAAATCATCTGATAACTTTTATTCCTGACCTGCCGATTAAAAGTTATTCAATAACTGATTATTAAAAAAATTAAAAATAACGATTAACTTTTAATTTTGTATAATTAAAATTACAAATCTTAAAATATGTAATGGAAAGTACGTTTCCAACAGATCATATGTTTCTATTTATTTTAGAAATCTCACCACTCCTTCTAAATGATTTTTTAATATAAAATTGGAATAATAACTCCTTTAATCGGTCCCTGGCAGTGGCGTAGCGTGGGTGGGGCGGAGGGGGCGGCCCGCCCCGGGCGGCAGCCCGCGGGGGCGGCAAAATATCGCCGGTGAAGCGGGTTGAGATCTATGATTCATTCATTTCATGTGTCAGAACGTCTGACAAGTCAAAAAACAACAATGACGTAAATTTGAAAATAGATCCTGTTAACGGCTGTTATTTATCATTATCCAGTATCCTCCATCATACATTGTTGATACATATAATGAATTCGCTCAGCAACAGCGCGCACAATGCGACGTTGCCTTTATGCCATGCAGTCATTTAACTTCCTAACTTTTCTTGGCTTTTGGGCTGCAGTGCTACCTGAAGTAGATGACGCACAGATTTACCTGCAGCAACGAGGACTAAGTGTGGATAAGTGTGCTCAGAAACTCTGCGCTTTAAAAACCCTCCTAGTGGAAAGTAGAGACCGTTTCGTCCAAGACGCAATCGACTTTGCTAAGACTCTCTGCAAAAAACTCGGAATCGAACTCAAAACGAGAAGAATTCGCAGGAAAAAACGCATGCATGGCGATGAATCTTTTGAAGATGCAGCTTTGTCTCACGAGCAGGAACTCCGTCGAGAGGTGTTCGCATCATTCGACAAGATCATTCAAGAAATGACGACTCGATTCCAGCAAATTCAAGAAATATCGGACAAGTTCGGATTTTTGACGCCAGCGAAACTTTTGGACAGCAAGTACGAGTGTGATCTTTCCCATGTATTAGAATACATCGACAAGGACGAGTTACAGATGGAGCGGAACCGTCTCCAGCAGTTTGTTGCCAGTTCTGAATCAGAGGAAGATATAAGGCGTAAAGGACCACTGGAGCTCCTCCAGTTCATTCAAAAACTGAATCTCGGAATTTCGGTTCCAAATATAGTCATCTTGATTCGTATATTGTCGTACTTTGGCGATTAGTGTTGCAAGTTGTGAGAGAAGTTTTTCGAAGTTGAAGCTAATAAAAAATTATCTCAGATCTACTATGAGCTCCGCTAGACTATCAAACTTGGCTATATTGTCGATTGAACAAGAATTGGCTGCAAATATTGATTTTGACAAAGTAATTTCTGACTTCGCTGCTCATAAGGCCCGTAGAATCCGCTTGTAAAACCGCTCATCCTATTTTACCTTCAATAAAAGATACCTCATTGCCTGTGAAATTTAATTTTAATTAAGCACCTATAGAATGGGGGCGGCAAAATGGGTCTCCCGCCCCGGGCGCCGAGATGGCACGCTACGCCACTGGTCCCTGGTAAATACGTTTTCTTACGGTTTGGAAAAAAATATATATATATTCAAGGTGCAAACTGCCCTCCAATAAGAGTGTACCACTTCATGATATATATATATATATATATGCAGCCCCAAAAAATTCTTATCCGCAAAAAAAAAAAAAAAAAAGCACTCTGCTCTTAAAATTTGATGTAGAATAACATATTTCAGTCGTAACAAAATCAGTGGTGACACGTCGGGATACCTTCCTAAGAATTGAAAATTGACCTTACAATTGTTGATGAATTACGAAATTAGTTTTAACCGTATTTTACTAAATTCGAAAGCTGATTGGTTAGGAAACAATATCGCTTATAACTAATTAAACATCTATATTTAAGTGTTAGGTGTGGTTCAGTTTTTAAATTGAAATATCGAACGATTTCAAAATATTGATAGACCCATATTTTGTAAGTACAATTTTAAAAAGTAAATAATTAATTCTTTGAATTTTTTCGACCAGAATAGTAATGAAAAGGTACACCCATACATAGTGCTTTGTATATTTCATTTTTTAGTTTTGTTGGCACCTATTAAGGGGGTAGTACACTTCTTAAGGCCTTTTTTTAAAGATTTTTTTTTTTATAGTTAACTTTATTTTGATCTTGCAAACTTTTTATATATGATACAACTAATATTCAAGAATATTAAAAAAAATTTTTTTTTTTTTTTTTCTTCATAGAGCCCTAATATGGCTGCCTGAAGGTGACCCCTTTTTAATCTGGCCGGCATGATATTTCGACTCTGGGACGTCTTAAACAAACAATTCAAAGTGCATATTAAAATATAGATCAGTCGCTATCGTTCGAACTAGGATAAACAATTTTGGTAAAAAAACAAGAAAATGGCGGACTTTTTAATTTTTCGGTCAGTGTTTTTTGCAAAAAATTGTTTAAAAAAAGGGTTAAACATTAACCGATTTTCAAAATCCTAGTTCGGACGAGAACTACACATGTATAGGGTATCCCATAAAAATTTGAGCCCGATCAGACCAATAGTTTTTTCAAAATCATGTCGGCCAGGTCAAAAAACGTGGTTTTGAGAAAAACGCGTTTAAAGTTTTTATTCGATCATTTTAAGGTGCGATAAGCGTAAGGCACCGCTACAAATGTGTCTATAACTTTTTTTATATATCGAATTTCTCAAAACGGTTTTGGGAGAACATTTCTGTGATATATTAGAGCACATTTATGAAATAAAAAAAAATCGATTTTTTCAAAAAAGAGAAGTATACTACCCCCTTAACAAACTGTGGGAATTCTAGTTTGCCTTTTACCAGTTGCGAATTATACTAAAAATTATCAAATCCCGTGTAGTAAGGCAAAAGGTGACATCTGCATTTTTAGCTTTGTCGATCCAGGCGTACCACTTGAAAACAAACCGTTAATCAATTAGCGAATTGATTAACACGGAAAATTATCGAGTACTCAAATTAATGTAATTAAGTGTAGGCAGAAATCTGAGAATAATGTGTGGTTGTGGCGGATCAGATGTCCTCCTAGGCGATTGCTGGCAGCTCGGGCGGTGCGACTAATGTAAGCCGAGCAACTACAGCGCTTCTAATGCGGACGGATCAATTCGTTTCGAACAAAACAAGACATTCAACCTGTCAATCAGGTCAGGGATTTATCTCTGCTTAGATCTGGGGTCTCAAGCGCGCCTGGGGTCTTAAGAGCGGTCCGAGATGCTGGATCCGGCTGATTAGCTGACGTGTATTTATTCCCCATTTCGCTCTGTCTGAAAAAGTGTAAATTGAATTTCCCGCACTAATGGGTTTCGAACAGGCTTCCGTTTTAGTAGATGACCATCGGTGAAAGATAAACAATTTCACAATTATCATAATTGAGGTGGTTAAGACACTGGCTACAGTTTGCCCAATTTAATTCGCTCCTTTTAAACCGATTTAAAATTAAATCATACTTCGAACGCATTATTGAGTTATTACGGCCAATAAATCAATTATTGACCTCTTTGTCTCATGGACAATGGGGCTCGCTTTAGTGAGGTGCGTCGGTTCTAAGTTCCAAGACATACGATTATATTAAAGTGCATTCCTCTGCCTTGAGTAAGCAATACTCTATAAAATAAGACCGCTCAGAACGGCAGAGGGAGCAATTTATGTGCTTCCCTGCGAGCATTCGAGATTCAGGTGCTCCGATAAAGCGCACTAATTCCCCAAACCACATAAGAAATCGTAATTTCCTTGAATTCTCCTCGTGTAGGTACAATGCGTGACTTGATTAATTTTCATTTAATTATAATTAGGCCCTTAAGGAAATTTATCCGATGGAAATTGCCATTCAGCACATACAGTTGTTCCCGGCAATGACACGGCTTGTTCAAAACTTATATCGGCCGCACCCTCGTAAACTGTCTCATATAAATTTACTTCTATTAATTAGACTTGCGGTTTTGCCGCGATCCAAATGCAATTACCCCTGTTTGCAGTTTTTCATTTTGCAAACAGGGCCGCGGTGAGTATGTTAAAAGTCCATTTCGAACGCCTCGCACCATTCGCCGGCCTAGCCACTATGTGAGCATTTTTTTCCACCTTGCCAAGGTTTTATTAGCTGCCGTTTGTGGCCATAAATCGTCGGCTAAACGTGAAGAAAATAAAATAGCAACACGAGAGGACAAAGGGGTGTTCTACTTCTAGTAAAAGTTGATTTTCATTTCCTCCAGCAAGAATATATTCACCACCCACAAATTACTTGTGGTTTAAGGTCATTCCGCTGGAAATATCTTCATGACGACTTGGGAGTATAATTCCCCTTACTTCCCGAGTCGAACTTTACCTACGGTTTAGATACTGAACATACTACAATATTTAATATTCAAATTCATTTCATTTCGTAATTCAGTTTGGTTACTTTTTTAATCAGTGTCGCATTTAATTTAGACGTCTTCAACAATAAAATATAACTTAATGAAAAATTAATAACTTCAATTATCTACGAAAACAGATATTGTACCTACAATAATTCCAAGATGTTGCTTTTTGAAAGAAAAAGAGCGTAGGTGTAGCATTTTAACAAGCCGAAAAAGCATCCTATGGAAATGGATTTCGGGAAAAAAGAACAACAACAACAATCTCAAAACTAAGATCAGAAACGTACTCGAAACACTGAAAAATTTTTAACTGAAACTTGCGATTGGCTTCCATTGTATTAAAGCTAAAATTCTTGGTTTAAATTTTACGTCTCATCAAATTATTAAGTTTTTAAAAATTACAATGAAATACCTACTTTTTTTCATTACGTAAAGTAATAATTTTAAGTTTGTACCGATTAAAATCTAAAATAGTATCGGCACAAAAGAGCTTTCTTTCGCATTGCCCAAGAGTCACCCCTCACAATTAATAATAAGCGCAACTTTACCTCAAAAAGCTTTATAATTGTCTAGTTCCTTTTTTTAGAAAATTGCAATATTTAAAAGACGTATTTTGTAATCGATCATGGTAAAAAAAAATTTATGAGAGTAACCAGTAAATTGGAATTTGCACTTTAACAATACAACACTGCCGATAATTGCAACTTATTTGCTTTTACACTTTTACAAAAATACGCTTTTTACTAATATAAATCGCACATAGTTTGAGAGTGGATAGGTACTATGGTACTTATATGCATAAAACGAAATGGGTTTTAAAATCAAAGCTTTTGGAATAATGGAAATAACTATCACTTGAGACTGTAGTCACCAGGGGTGGAGGAATTATTGAGTTTAAGGAACTTAGACGGATTTAGCTAATTTTATTTATACCATAGATCAGTTGTAATTCTTAGTCATTTTGGTCTTTTTATCCATTAAAAAAAAAAAACGTTAGGGAGCAAAATTAGCAGTGTTTTTTGGGATTTTTGTTACAGGAATTTTACAAGAATTCAATTGAATGTTTTTAACTTCGAGAATGTATATACTTGTCATTAAATGTTTAAATAATTTCAGCTACAAATCGCCGATTTATTACCAACTCTCCACATCAGGCCTTCACCCAACTTTCTAGCTTGCTTGCATCCTCGGGGTCATAATTTTTATTTGAAATCAAAAACAAAACATCATTAACATGAAGAACAACAAGAATAAGAACTAATATTGGGTCAAAAAAATTGAAAATTGTATGTTTTGTGACTATTTAAAATAAATGGCAATTTTTATGCAAAAAACAAAAAGAAACTTTCAACTGTGATATCATCCCAATTGTTAGTTCACATTCTTCGCAATTCAATAACGTATAAAATATTTTAAAACAATCGATCAATTAGTTTTTGAGTAATCATGCATGCAAATTGGAATAATATCGTTTTGAGAAAAACGCATTTAAAGTTTCGAATACTGAGTAGCTTCGGAAAGAATACGAATTTCGTACTATAACTTTGAGAACATACATATTCTTCAAATGTTTTGCTGACGATTTATGAAATAAAATAAAAATTTTTTGAACTGTCTAATTTGGTTTCCTCCCAATTCATATGGTTTATGATAGATACTGTTTGAAACGGAGTACTTTCAGATTAAATTTTTACATTAGAGACACCCCATATTTCTTTCCAGTTAACATGTTTTGGTTATCTCCCTCTTATTGTCTTAATAACACAAATATTTTTTATTATTTTAATTATACAATGATTGTTACTACTTTTGTCCTCTCAAGTATGTATAGCTAATTGTAAAAAGATTGTCATCCAATTTGTGGTCAAATATTGCCCCAGTCTATAGATCTTTCTGAATCAATTTCCGGCGCACCAGAAAGATAATCAGCAAGCATTTTTGTACCGATCAATGTAAATTAGTTGGGACCAGAGCAGGAGATAAACACATCAGAGGACCTAATCCGCCTTATACCACTCAATTAACTGTCAATTAAAGATAATCCCGTCAGAATTAATAATTCGTTTAATACCTTTTTCAAAAATCAGCCTGGCGGAGCTAATGCCAGGCATTTTATTCTATCACAACCGTGGCCGTGTTGGACGAAATTAAAGGTGGCCACAACACGTCACTCAGCAGAGGGTTCACTTAGCGATCTGGAGCAGAAAGCGGGCCTCGGGTACCTTCGGCGCGGGCACAGAGACAAAAAGAATTCGGAAAGTACCTTGTCATTGAGATAGTATCACTCACCTACTTAATTCCTCCTTATCCCCAGGGATCTTTCGTCTGGCCGACGTAAATTAAGAGGATTACACGTTTGTTTTAGTGATGTTTTAAGTTATTTGGCTAATGGAATTCCTTGTGCCCGCACCGCCCACCTGATTGGCTTCATCTCAGAACCTAAATTCTTCAAATTTACTTTGGTCTGATGCAGACCACATGTTATCTTATCGATTCAAAGATCTCTCGAAATAGGTGAATTTCTGAATTTTCGCCCAGCCAAGAACTTACCGATTTTTAAGCTCACCGACACTTTGCTCAACTTTCTGTACGATCACAATCAGGCAGAAATTTAAATTTTTTTTGCGGATGTTTGTATACACTCGCAGCCACCGGGAGTTTGTTCAAGTTTTCTAAAATTAAATTAAATTTACATCCAGAAAGTTATAAAGATTCAGATTAATAAATTATTTGAACGGACTACAAGAATTATCAGCTCTCTAAAAAAATGAATTATATTTATAATGATATTTATAGTAGTATATAATAACAAAATATTCAGGAGTTTTAATATAAGTGGAAAAATACTTTTTTAAAAATAAATAGTCGTATTTGCAAGTTGAAAATTTTTTTTATAATTTTCTGAAATCATATATTTTTAGGATTGCCCCCTAAATATTTCATTACAAAGTTTGAATTATTTTAGATTCTACGGAGCCGAACAGTGGGCAACTATCATACTACATATCAATGGCTATAACTCGTAGTAAAATTATTATTTTTTATTAATAGTTCCATACTTTTTTAATAATAATGGGACAAAACAAGGATGACTTCTGTTTTTTTTTTTTAAGCCTAATAAAATATTATTAGTTTTCATTTTAAATACGGGCTATAGCGGCTACTGATTAATAATCTGTTAAATTTTTGTTTAAATTTGTCAATCTCGATTTATTATCAACACCCAACGAACATTTTAAAGGGATTTTATCCAGCGACATCTATCGGCATCTTAGAGATAAAGATATTATTATTTTAATACCTCATCATTTCTTAAGAACTACTTTTATAAACAAAAAAACAAATCAAACCAATAGGTATTGTCTTTACATGAAAAAAAAATTATCATACCCTCTTAAAAATGCGTTGTCGATCAAAGTTTTAGTATTAGTAAGTACTCTTTTATTTGTGTATATGCTTCAGAAGTGAGAAAAGTCCGGAGCTTTCTAAATATTTTTCTAAATTTCGTGAATATTTGCACCCACCTAAGAACGTTAGTTGTTTGTAAGATCTAAAATATATTCGTTTCTAATATGCTAATAATTATAATAATTAAACGGATCGGAAAATAACTATAACAATTTTTCTCTCAAAAAAATTCTGGAATTTCGAAACATTATTTTTTAAATGGTGAGGAATACCTAGCAAGATAAAAAAGTAAAATTTTTTAATTTTAATCAGTTTCAAGAATATCAATGAAAATACCTACCTGAAATTTCAAAAACGACCAGTTACATTGATATGATATAAAATATAACTTAACGGGGTACATGGGTCTTAAATGACTAAACTTTGGACACATTTTTTAATGGTGCAATAAATACAATTGTATTGAAACTATTGTTTATTGAAAAAAGCAACATTTGAACAATATTTTGTGAAATTTGTGTTTGAAAATTTTGAAAATTGGCTATTTTTCGAAAACTTGGTGAAAATGCGGTAGGCATGATATCTTGCTTTAGATTTATCTGAAACAAAAAAAAATTTTTTTTCTTGTAATATACGTGTATAGCTCGGGGGTGAACGAAGGATTTGTTAAAAAATCGAAATTTGAATTTTTGGCGGCGTTGCGCGCTAATAAATCATTTTTCGGTATAAAAAATCAATATATTTTGCCACATAAGTAAAGTTGTAATGCACCAAAAAGAAAATCCTTCGTTCACCCCCTAGAGAATACTGTGTAGAAGAAGTATGCAAAATATTAGGATGATCGGTGGAATAGTTTTTAAGTAATCGTGACTACCGACTTAAAAAATGTGTTTTCGTGAAAAACGCGTTTGAAGTTTAAATTTGAAATAAAAAAGGTTCGAGCAGGTGGTAGAGCTTAGTGGGGGAAATCGCTCGCTCTCTTAGAGTTTTGCTCCGATCGATTTGAAACTTTGAGAAAATACTCTTGTTATGATATAATTTAAAATGAAACAAAAAAAAATCGATTTTATCAAATTTTGAAACCCATGTACCCCCTTAAGAGAATATTTTTCAAACGTGTTAAGTACATCAAAATGTTTACTTTAATTCACGAAGGACCACAAAGTAATTATGATAATAAAGAAATTTATTTTGAAATTTATAATTTTTTTAAATATATTCGTAGTGTATGGAGATAAATTAATATTACTGTTTAATCCCTCTTTATCTTCCGGAATCTTTTGTCCAGCCGACGCAAATTAAAAATGAATTCATAATGATTAAAAAACGTTGTTTTCGTATCGTTGGTTCGAAACAGCCGAATTTTTCAATTTTCGTTTGGCCGAAATTTTGGAAATTTTTAAGCTTTTCGTTTCATGCCCACTGACACTTTGTCTAACTTTCTTCGCGATATTAATCAGGTAGAAACTGAATTTTTTTGCGGAAGTTTTTGAACCCTCGCGGCGGGTGCTCAGATCTGTAATCGATTCCAATTACAAAAGGCACGACCGGGGAAATAATTTCAAATTTGATGCATCACATTTTTAAGCGTCCTAGATGCACGCCATCCGATAACCCCGCGGGTAATCTTTTTAAAGTTCGCTAGCACTCAGTGCTAAAGAGGCGCAGGACAGGCACTGGAACGGTTCTGAGACGGGGTCTTTCCTTTTTTAAGGCAATTTTTGTGGTCTTTACGGTTACATTTTAATTTTTCTTTTTGTACCTTTTCCTAATCTAAACTTTATAGGGAAAATCTCTTGGTACTGCATGGTACCAATCTCTTATTATGGCTGTGCCGTTCTGCGAAATACTATCGTTCCGGTGAGTCCTTAATTTTGACACCAAGTTATATTAACACTTTACCGCGACCGCAAGCCTATTTATAGATTCAAAACATAATTTAAGACATACTTAGGGCAGAAAATGCATTTGGTGCGAGAGAATGTCTCTTACGCAAAATTGCGGTCGGTAATGTGTTAATTTTCGGTGTCAAGTCATACCACTTTTAAGGCTCTTTGGATTCCCAGCTGGTTGATTTTTTTGATTTACTGGGGAAGGAGGCAGAACACCTCGAGCGTTCAGACTTTCATTAATCCGTTGCACTTCCCAGGTGGCTGAGTTTCCGCTGTTATTTATTTCGATAAGGAATTGCTGCTGCTAATATTAAGATCTAGAATTACTTTTGCCGGTATATTTATTTTTAAACTATTTCAAGTTTCAGTGTCAGTATGTAAAACGCTTTGGTATTTTGCTCTTTACAGTAAGTATTAACCGATTCATTATACATATTAGTATACGTAGAAATATGTAAATTTAACAATTAAATTCGAAAGTCGAAAACTCATGAACTAAAGTTTGGGGTAATTACGGAGATTCAAGTTGGGAATTTTGTTAGGGAAAATAATACTGGTCAACACCAATGTAGGTGCCCAACAACTGACAAATCATTTCTGTAAGATTTTTTCCGTAGATTACGAATTTGCAAACGAAAATGTTTTTAATGCTCATTCAAAAATGGCTGAAATACGATCTTTTGGACTTTTTAACTATATTTTTCTCGAAAACGGCAGCTAATTAAACACTTTCGTTTGCAAATTCGTAATCTACGGAAAAAGTTCAGTAGTTGTTTAGGCGTTAAAAATGTATAATTAACGTCGTCTCTAAACCCAAATATATTACAAGAACTCATTAAGTCCTATTTATTCTGCCTATTATTCTAATATGTAGAATATGTAGAAGTTAATTAGTATATGTTAAATATTAAAAATATGAAGTTTTCACTTTTATAGAATCATTAGATGTTACCAAGTTTGTGAAGAATACAATAGTACTAAATTAGGAGTTTACAATTCTTTAAATTTGTAATATTTAGGTTTTATTTAGGTTTAATAGTAGAACTAGGTAGTTTCTGTAGATTTAAATAACATGTCAATTTTTTACTTTAATAGAATCGTTAGGAGTTCTCGTGTATAAAGAGTATTAAATTAAGCGTTAAGAATTCTTTACATTTTATTATTTAATTTTTTAGGTCTAATAATCTCATAATAGTATACATAATATTTCGAGGTTCAGAAGAAGAAGAGCTTATGGAGTGTAAAAAGTTCTTATTTAGGCGCTTTTAAGAACAAAAAAAAATTAATTTAGGTTTATTTGAGTATGTTCAGTATCTAAACCGTAGGTAAATTTCGACTCGGGTAGAGAATCGGGCAATAATCAAGTATAAAAAATAATATTCCAAGAAAAATGCAGTAAATTTGTGTGTTTTTTCCTTTATTTGAATTTTAAAATTAAACCGAAGCCACCTTGACTCATTGCTTCTTGATTGGAATTATAAACTAACCTTTTGTTTATATTTTCTCAAAAGTCTTTCTTTTACAATATAAAACTTATATTTTCAGTTTTGTAGAACTGAAATTATTTTGAACTTTTTTAAAAATGTGAAGGTAGATTTTTCAAATTATCTCATCGTTGGCCTTTTTTTAATTAGTTTTGGTCTGATTCGCATACCAAATTAGGCTCCTTTACTTAAACTTTACTTAAAACTTATTTTAAAGAAGTATCTCTCATCACAGTTAAGAATAAGGCTTTGAGTTAAAGAAAGAATAAAAAAATAAAAAGCTAAATGTACTGAAAAGAGTCCAAAAATAAAGTTGGGTGTTGTGAAGTCGTTTGCGATACTGAATTTATAACGGTGTCATATAGTCTATGTGGCATTCTCTCATTCGTTGCAAATTTACACATATGTAAAATTTTAAAGCTCTAGTTCACCAAGAAGTAGTCGAAATATTGATTACAACCGGAATCCCGGACAACAGAGAAAATCAGTTAATAAAGCGTTGTAACAAAAAAAAAAAAAAACTTCAAAGTTACGAAAACTAAAAAACCATTAAAGCCATTATTTATTTAACTTCATCACGATGCAACTCTGGATTACTTGAATTAAGGGCTTTCATGCTCAATTAAAAATACGGGGCTTCATGTTTCAAAGTTTTGAAGACATACGAATAGGGTGATGAGCTGAATGGTTGTATTCCTTCAATTACTCTGTGATACAATTATAAGAGCTACTTCTGGGAAAAAAATCTTTAGAAAGAAATCATCACCATATATTTTCTTTAACATTGAATATGAGGCCATATTATTCTAACCATTCAGAAAAAATTGGAAATTTCTTTGATTCTTGGTAAACCAACAAATGCTCCGTTTCTATCTAAATTGTTAAGGGGGTATTCTCATGTGACAACTTCGAAAAATCGATTTTTTTATATTTCGATAGTAAAACCTATCGAAAAAATGCTGTGAAAAATTCAGACCGAAATTCCTAGTATAACATAAGTTACAACTCATAGTCGCCGACGCACAGTGGGCCCAGCGGGACTTTTTCGTCTCATAAATCTGTAACTATTTTGTTTGTTGACATATCTGTATGAATTTTTTTACATATAATATTGAGAATATAGGCTTTCTAACTGTAGTGCTAAATATAAATAATTATTTTTTTTTAATTTAAAAATAAATATTTGAAAAAGCAGTTCCACTTTGTCCTACTAAAACCTAAGCTTATATTATGTGTATTTTTTAATTAACCATTACAACTTTAAGATTGCTATGTTTAACAATTATAAACTCAATATTACAGTTCTCGAGTAGACAGAACTCATAAAAATAAGTACGTGAAAACTTAACCTTATTTTAAACTTATCGGTGTATAACTCCCTTTTAACAACAAAAATCGTTAATAATAATATTGTAATAAAATTAACGGTTAAAAATAGAACCCTGACAAAAACTTTCAAATTTTTAAATAAAAAAATATAGGGTTTTATTCACTTTATAAAGTTTGTTAAAAATTTTAAATGTTACCGCTGTTTGCCGATGCCGAGATTTATATTGCATTTTATGGTTAATTTTATCTAGAATAAGGAGGAGTAAAAAAAACTTGCGGATTTTTTGCGCTTTTTTTTTTAGAATTAAAAATTGTAGAAATGACGATTTTCTTAGTATTTCCTTGACATTTTCTCGCTAATTTCATTGGATTTCATTCAAAATTAGCAATATATTATCAGTAAACATTCAACGAATTTATCCAATAAAAAGATAATTAAAATAAATAAGAAAAAAAATTAATTTATTAGTTAAAAAAAAAAAAATTACAAAAAAAATTATATTATTAATAAGAAATATTTTTTTTTATTTTGTTCTTTCTGCTAAATTACCTCCAATTATTATTTTAATCTTTTTTAAATTTTTTTAAATTTTTTTAAATTTTTTTTAAATTTTTTTTTAATTTTTATTTTTTTATTATTTATGATTATATTTTATTTTTTTTCAGGGAATCCGTTCGTTGAATGCTTACTGATAGTACATTGCTAATTTTGAATGAAATCCAATGAAATTAGCGAGAAAATGTCAAGGAAATACTAAGAAAATCGTCATTTCTACAATTTTTAATTCTAAAAAAAAAGCGCAAAAAATCCGCAAGTTTTTTTTACTCCTCCTTATTCTAGATAAAATTAACCATAAAATGCAATATAAATCTCGGCATCGGCAAACAGCGGTAACATTTAAAATTTTTAACAAACTTTATAAAGTGAATAAAACCCTATATTTTTTTATTTAAAAATTTGAAAGTTTTTGTCAGGGTTCTATTTTTAACCGTTAATTTTATTACAATATTATTATTAACGATTTTTGTTGTTAAAAGGGAGTTATACACCGATAAGTTTAAAATAAGGTTAAGTTTTCACGTACTTATTTTTATGAGTTCTGTCTACTCGAGAACTGTAATATTGAGTTTATAATTGTTAAACATAGCAATCTTAAAGTTGTAATGGTTAATTAAAAAATACACATAATATAAGCTTAGGTTTTAGTAGGACAAAGTGGAACTGCTTTTTCAAATATTTATTTTTAAATTAAAAAAAAATAATTATTTATATTTAGCACTACAGTTAGAAAGCCTATATTCTCAATATTATATGTAAAAAATTTCATACAGATATGTCAACAAACAAAATAGTTACAGATTTATGAGACGAAAAAGTCCCGCTGGGCCCACTGTGCGACGCGCCGTAAGCGACTTGTTCTGCTCTTGAAACTTTAAACGCATTTTTCTCGAAACATCATTTTTTAAAACGGTCAGTGTCCTAACAAAAAAACTATTCAACCGATTGCTTTGAAATTTATATATGTTCTTCTACACATTAATAGTTATCGTCCGTACCAGAATTGTTTATTTTCGAAAATATTTTCTTATTTTTTTTAAACTATTTTTAACAAAAAAAAACCAAAATTTTCGTAACTTTTTTTCTACAGTCCGCCATTTTTTTTTTTTTTTTTCAATGAAATTGATTAATTCTTGTAGGGACGATAGCGACACACCTACTGAACCATAATCCATTAGATTTTTTTTATTTCGGACAACATGAACAGCCGCTATCACACTGACCAGTGACGTGCTTTTTTTTTGGTTTCTAATTTAATGAAAAAAAAAATATATATATACATATAAAAAATTTAAAATAAGAAAAAAATAAAAACATGTTTTTATACAGTTTAAGACATAAATAAAAACATATAAAAAAATTAAATTGATTGAATTTTATTGTCTTATAAAAAAAAATTCCCTAAAAAGAGGTAAAATTTATGCGTTTACATTTGGAGTTTATAACGATGAGCATTGCAAGAATCGTAATCGGGTACGCATGGGACAAGTAATAACCGGCATCATAGATTCATATGTACATATTAATCGGAATCGTCGGAGACAATTTGCACTGCTTAAAGAGGTAATCTTGATTGAGAGTACAGCCGTGCTTTTGAACTACTTTAGCGTGTTTTCAGAGTAGAGTCAGTATAGGTAATGTGACTGATGTCAGATTGCAACGCAAATTTGACTGGGCTACATATTTACATAAACACAAGGAACTTGGTAGAACGATGTGAAACATTTGAGAGATTACTGAAGTAGCTATTTAAAATCTATTTAGCCAGCCACACTTACCTTAATACGACCTCTTATGGTTTTAGAGATAAACCAGATTGTTATACCGAGGAAAAACCACTTATTAAATATTAAATTGACGGTTGAATGAAATCTTTTCAGAAGGTTTATTAGGTGAGACTATTTAAAACATATTTAGCCACATTTACCTTAATCAAAATTCTTACTGTTTTCCAGGTATTCTGATATCTTACATTAGAAAAAATTTTTATTGGCAGTACGCAAATCGCGAATGTATTAAAACGTTTACTGAGTCAATTGATGTGTCAAAGTGCATACAATAGCAGGCAAACTTTAAAGCCACGAGAAAGCTCGTATTCAAGCTATGCAGTGTGTATTAACGTATTATCTAACGAGATTGAACGTACAGAAAACAAGGTTTAAAATAAACGATTCCTATCAAGTAGAATTGTTACGGTACCTACGATGCGATGATGCCCACGATGCTGTGCTTACGTTTACGTAGTCATATCGTAAGAAAAGTAGGTACTAGGCAATTATTACTCGACTACATTTTGACTTAATCGTTCAGGTTTCTAATTGCTTCCAAGGTGCTACTTTGCACTTGGTAACATATATATACAAGACAGCATCAAGTTTTGTGCCATTTTTCGCCTGCATTAACCCATTAATGCGCAATACGAGGTTTTTGTGCACGCAAGTTCAATTGTACAATTCGAATAGCAAATTGGGGCGAATTTCTTCCAAATTCGTATGTGAGAGGTTTTTAGGAGTGCTCTTTCAGAATCTGGCTTCTTTTTTGCATAAAAACTTCAAAAACACTATTATATTTTGGGTTTTTTCAAAAAAGCGCTGATTTATTTTTGGTAATTTGTCGTCTCAGAGTCGATTATCTTCTCGTTGCTGCTATTGAATGATCATATAACTACCAGAAATCGCAGTCAGAATGTCTACACTTTCTCACACCATAGTTTTGAATTTTTTTTTTTTTTTTTTTTGCTTTGGTTTTTGCAAAAAGGCCATTTTGTACAGCAATGTAATAAAAATTCGCAATTTTTTTACACGAAAAGAATTTTTTTATGATGAAATTTGGTGATATGTTTACTCAAAAAGCATCAATTATACGAATAAATTTTATATGACAAAAAGTGCTTATAATTAGCCAAAGAACACGTGTTTTCAGAAATTTTCGGGACATTTATGGATTTTTGAAAAATTTGCCAAATCCAAAAAATCACAAATAGTCCAACAAATTCTGAAAAAATTTACATGTTTTCCTTGGCTAATTATAAGTACTTTTTGTCATATAATTTTTTTTTGTACAGTTGATCCTTTTCGTGTAAAAAAATCCCGAAATTTTTTATTACATTGCTGTACAAAATGGCCTTTTTGCAAAAACCAAAGCAAAAAAAAAATTTTAAAATCATGGTTTGAGAAAGTTTAGACATTCGGACCGCGATTTCTGGTAGTTATATGATCATTCAATAGCAGTAACGACAAGATAATCGACTTTGAGACGAAAAATTACCAAAAAAAATCGGCACTTTTTTGAAAAAACCCACAAAATAATAGCGTTTTTGAAGTTCTTATGCAAAACAAATGCCAGATTCTGAAAGAGCACCCCCAAAAACCCCTTATATACGAATTTGGAGGAAATTCGCTCCAATTTTCTATTCGAATTGTACAATTCAACTTGCGTCCACAAAATTCTTGTTTTGCGCATTAATGGGTTAAGAATTAGAATTAGTTCGAATTTTTGTCTATTGGATTGAATTCGAGAGAGATTAATTGTTAATGACCTTTTCATATTTTATATTACTTTTATGAAATTTTCTGCAATGATGCCATTTTTTTCAGTTTTTCTTAGAATGGGTAAAAAAATGCCTTTGCTGTTTTGGCAATAAATAAAAACAGGCAATAACAAGATGTGAGAAATACGCAGGATACGAGGATTAGTCACTGCACCGTTGTTTCGTTGTCACGGAAATTAAAGGAAGGCTGCATCGATATCAGTTTTGGCGACAAAAATGAAAGGAATGACTGCGGAATCCACGCTTTCTCTTTTTTAGCTTTAGCTTTATATTTAGTTCTTTATTATCTATCATTTCATTACAAAATCAGTAAGTGCGCCCCTGCTGGGTGCGTGGATAAAACTTATATGTACCTTACGTATCTTAAGCTTAATTTTTTACATACTGTCGCGTATTAGTTTCAGTTCTCTGTTCTACTCACAACGTTTAGCGAGCTATTCGTCTGGTCCCGTGCTTATATACGGGCTGCACGCTTTCTCGATTGTAAGTAATCTTTAAGAGAAATAAAGCGGGTGTCACCACAGGAAAGTATTGAAACTTCAGTAAGAACTTTAAAGCGAAGATGTGTGATGTGCATTAAGATTAAGGACTTTAGGCTTATAAATTTGTTTTCATTCACGCATATATTAGCAAAACAGTAGATCTGAGATGTCTATCGCCCTCCCAACATGCATATACCAAGGGCAGATGTATTGAAAGAGAGAGATTGGGAGATCCATGTTCCATAAGGAATTTACGCTTGCAGCCTTCATCAAGGTTTAGGGTGCATTCTACAATATCAAGCCGGGAGCGACCACGGCATCTATGGAGAGTCTAGGTCTGGACGGATCGCCAATTGAGCCAATAAGTCTTATGCTACGCTATAGGACTGTCAGCTCTGAACTTGGGACTTCTTCCATCAGGAAGTATGTAGACGGGGGACTCCCTAAGGTGGAATTCTATCACCACTCCTGTGGAACCTGGCTCTGAACGGTCTACTCCGGGAACTCAACCGCTCAGGATGCAACGTGGTAGTCTATGCGGACATTGCTATCTTAATCTCAGGCACGCATCCGGATACGCTAGCTGAGATGCTACAACGTGCCTTGGCCGAACTCATTTCATGGAGCACCAAATGTGACCTAGGCGTCAACCCAAACAAAACGGAGCTGGTGTTATTCCAAGAAGTATAAAGTTCACTCCTTCGTAATCCCACTCCTCAACGGGGTGAGCTTGCGATTCTCTGGACAGGTAAAGTACTTAAACCTCATATTAGGCAGGAAGATAGACTAAAAAGCCATCATTCTAGAAAGGGTACGCTACAACGGCCATGTACAGCTGTAAGAATGCAATTGGCAAAAAATGGGGACTTGAACCACGCATTGTATACTGGCTCAGACCTATCCTGATCTACGGAGTGCTGGTTTGGTGGCCTGCTCTGCAAAAGGTTTGCCATCAAAATGATCTGGTGAAAGTCCAAAGAATGGCTTCTCTGTTGATCACAGGCGCCCTTTGGACAACTTCCACTAAGGCCCTAAACACTATCCTCCACCTTATACAATTGGAACTCTTTAGGAAGCAAGCAGCAGCCTCTGCAGTACCCAGGCTAAATTCGATACGCTCATGGACGCGCAGATACTACGGACACTCTAGAATCCTTAGCGAATGTCCACCGAAACTAGACTACGTCATTCCTAAGCCCTTCTTCTATGTCAAATTCTGACGAAAAGTGGATATAGGGAATACTCAGACAAACGAACTCGGTTCAGCTCTTTGCCGATGGGTCGAAGATGGAAGGCAGGACAGGGGCTGAGTATTTCCTAAACACCTGGGCCTAGAAATCTGATTTCGCTTACCAAACCACAGTAGTATTCTCCAAGCAGAGGTTATGGCCATTTCTGAGGTAATAACATGGCTGCAAAGGGACATGTCAGCCTCTGGCGGCATTTATATCCTGACTGACAGCCAAACCGCAATTTAAATCTCCGTTATGATATACATATTTACTCATAGATCTTGTTCACTGGCTAAAAAATGTCTTTGTAATATGTTTTCTTTCTTCAAGTTTGAAAAATAAAATATTTAATAGGCTTACAATTCAAGTCAATAAATAGTAGATGTATATCACTAGTAAAAATGAAGGTTTACTAGTTATACCTACGATTAATTATTGTTAAAGATATTTTAAGTAATTGGTAACTGCTTCTAATATTGATGCGTCAACAAAAACTCTTCTAAAACACATCGAATAGTACCTTAAACTTGTACATAAGCAAGTATAAAAAAGCACAAATAAGGAGGAACATTTATGGAAGATTTCCCGCCAAAAAGAGCCAACGATCATGGAGAGCATTAAAGTGAACAAAAACAAATCTTTAGGTGAAACGATTCTCAGAGGGAAAAGTCAATAAATCCAAATATAGCGAACTGTAAAGTCAAATACGATCTGATATGATTGGATTTTTTCTAATTTATGAATAACAATAGCCAGCGCAGCAGATGTTCATAAAACAAACAGTAAAAGAGATCCGCTGAAAGGTAACGCACACGCACCAGTGGTTCCCACACTCTCCGGCGGGCTACCAGTTTGCCAGTGTGCACGGTTTTGAAATTTTGCAATTTGCTTTCCTAACAAAGCAGAACCTAATTACACCAACAAAGTGCGGCACCACGTTCAATTTAATTGATCGAAATGAACCTCAAAGCGAAGAGCCAACAAATCTCACCCGCAGCTACCTTAATTGACTGGCCGCCAATTTGACGATATAATCAAGAAAAATAAATTCATTACATAAAGCGCGCCAAAGCCAACAGAATCAATAAGGCACAAAGCAGGCCGTCGATTGCGGCAATTATTCATCCTGATCCCCGATGGGCCACAAAAAGAACACTCCAAACCCCGTCCAACACCTGGGAACCGGGCGCGGCAGGCCGTGCCGGGCTCGCCGGGACTGGGAGTCTTGGGTGAGTGCGTGACACCGGCCAATCATTAATCAAAGCGAATAAAGTTGTGGCCGGCACAAAAGCCGTGAAATCCCAATTAATGACGGGCATAAAGAGATGATCATCACCCAGTTGCTAACTCTTTTGTGCCACTTGAAATTGGTTTGAAATTAATGGACTGGGGGCTAGCAGAGCAAAGCATTTTTCCGAGAATTGTTCGGCTAATGAAATTACTGTTTCTCCGCGATTAGTAATTATAGGAGCACAGATAAATTTAAATTACAATGGATGCCGGCCCGAGTGCCCGCTGGTGTGAACAGTACCAAGCATTGCGCTGTTTGCTACCGGTTGCAGCACATCCTGTAATATTGCGAAAGGCGCCCCTTTGGCCCCAAAAATCTTGTTTTACTTTCAAATTACCTAATCCATCCTCGGTGCGGTTTTTTAGTCCTAAAATTGCGTCTATTGTGTGCCTCGGCGTCACTGTTTGCCCGGCTGTCCCAAATTTTCTAGATGTATCCTTTAGGCAAATCTCGTTATCTGCAAATATAATTAAATCAATACTACATTCACAAAGGCATAACAAATCAAATTATTAGAAAAAATAAATAAATAAATATGAGTTTTTGACAGGTAAAGAAGAAAGGACTAATGTGTTTTGCTTTTTTGGAGGGTTTTTATGTTAGTTCTTTCTATCCGTATCACATAGCATAAGTACACATCCGAGGAATTCTGTGTGTACGTTACCGAGGAGGCAAGCCTCGGACGATTTTATGGCAGAAATAATGATGCAACAAATATAGGGAGAGAGCCATGACGCAATAATCCCTTTATGTATGTAAAAATGAAAGTTTGTTTGTTTGTTTGTTGCTCAATCATGCCTAAACACTTGCATCGATATTCTTCTTGTTTTTCCCAAAGGTAGTACATATTCCAACTTAACATATAGGCTAATTTTTTTTTCAGTTTCAAAGTGGCGGATACAAGATGGACGCTGAAAATTTTAAATTTGAAGCAATTTTCAGGAAAATCGGTACTTAGGGATTTTTGGGCAAATCCGCTATTCAAATTTAGAAATTCAAGACAGCGGATCCAATATGGCGACCAAAATTTATCGATTTCAACAGATTTTAATTAAAATTGGTACAATGATTTGATTATTCTGAAGCCACTAATTTCGAATATTATCAAAATTTTCAAATTCAAGATGGCGGATGCATGCCGATCAAAAGTTCTCGATTTCAAGGGATTTTAACGAAAATTAGTACAATGATTATTCTGAGGCCATTAATCTCGAATGTTAGCAAAAATTCCAAATCGGCATCCAATATGGTGACCAAAATTTCTCGATTTCAACGGATTTTAATAAAAATTAGTACGATTTTTTTTTGGACCACTAATTTTGAATATTATCAAAATTTGTAAATCCGAAATGGTGGATCCAAAGAAAACGGAAGTGTAACCGCCCCCAGAGCAGAAACGCGATCAGGAACATCGGCCGATTCAGCGGACACCGACCAACAAATCCTCAACATCGTCAGGAACAGCCCTGAAATAAGCATCAGGCAGCTCGCACGACGGTTAGAATTGTCTTCAGGGAGAGTTTGGACCGTTGTGAACCGAGAGGGACTACATCCATACCACCATATCCCGGTCCAAGCACTACAGGGAGGAGATTCCGAAAGACGATTGCGATTCTGCACTTGGCTGCTCGAGTCTGACATAGAAAACAGAAGGTTTCTAGACCGAATTCTGTGGACGGATGAGTCGCAATTCACCCGGGATGGCATCACAAACTTCCACAACCTCCACACCTGGTCAGATGTGATCCCACATAGGACATGGTGTCGGTCCTTCCAGCAAAGATCTAGTGTCAATGTCTGGGCTGGCATCATCGGCAACCAGTTGATAGGACCCTTCATCTTGCCCCAAGTGCTGAATAGTCAGCTATATTCGGACTTTTTGGAGAATACCCTTCCGAATCTGTTGGAGGACATCCCCCTCGCCACCAGAAGCGCAATGTAGGGGAGACCGGGGATAGTTGACCATAGGGGTAGGTTGACTAATTGTGAAAAACTCGACTAGTTCAAAAGTGTTGCATCATCCAACTAGGCGTGAGAAACCGTTACCTCCTCCCCCTCAGTCGTCCCGAATGCGGCATCGCGTCCGCACGTAGTTCGGGAGAAGGAGCATAATATTGAAAAAGAATACACTTAAGTAATTTTTTTCCTTGTTATATTATTTGTAATGACGCCTATGTACTTGTTATTGGTCATTTGCAAATAATTTAAAATAAAAGTTTGATTGTTAATCTTTATGTTACATATCATTCTTTTTAATTTCGCTGCAGTTTTGAGGTTATGATACGTGTGTAAAAATTGCAAATTGATCCGGGGCTGGTTGACTACCTAGTCCCATACAAAATGTGTAAATGGCAATCTATTGTTTGTTTAAGGTACTATTACCGTCTAGAATGCTAAAAAATGACATATATTCAACAATTTTTTTTTCACTTTCTATATTATATATTGTTATCAAACTTTTTTTACAGTATTAAACAGTTCTTGAAGATTACGAAAAAAATTTTTATTTTTATTTTCTATTAACTGTAAATTTAATACAGGGCGCTCAAATTTTCTTCTCAAAAAAACATTGCTGCATGGCGGACAGTTAATCTCTGGAACGGTAAGTCTGAAACATAAAATTCAAAAAGATTTACAAAAAGGAAGTGCTCTTACGTGATAGTTTACCAGAAAAATTGAAAAATCATTAAAAATAAAAAAATTACGGACATTTCAAATTTTTTTTCAAAAATCGCCCTTTTTTTCGACCTTTTTTCAGGCTCAAAAATTTTATATATTTTTTTTGTGGTCAAATTGTGGTAAACTATCACGCAGGATATAACAACGAACAGAATGCTTCAAAGTTTATTAAAATCGGCCCAGTAGATCCGGAGATTAACTGTCCGCCAGTTAAAAAAACCTAAACTCGAGAAAAACGAATTTAAAGTTTATTTAGAACATGGGAACAGCCGAGAGCGCGCTTCAATTGAGTCGTTATATCTCGGCACTGGCTTCGAATTTCGATTTAATATTTTAGACAGTTATTACTGAAGGTATAAAGAATCTAAAAATGTAAAAAAAAAAAAATTCATTTTTTGAAAATTCTAGACGGTAATAGTACCTTAATGTAAATATTGCACCTCTGATTTAGAAGACTGGTTTCATAATCTGATCTCATAAATGATGTATCTATTCCTTTAAATCATATAATTATAATAATTATATCAGTTAAGACTGTTACCAAATAATTAAAATTAACAAAATTGTCATAGAATTGATAATTATTTGTTTGAATGAAGAAAATGTTATTTCAATTACTTCTTGTTATTTTAATTTTATATATCCGTAGATCTTGCACTATTTAATTTGTAGGTCAACTTACTCCCAGTGACAAGTCAACCTACCCCATGTCTGGGGTAGGTTGACTCAAATTTCATATTCCACCAGATCATGCTTGTACTCTATATTATAACTGATTGCGAGACTTTTGTCATTTGTTTTTATAGCTTAATAGTGTACCTATCAAATTTATTGGTTTTTACAATAATATACACTAAAACAAAAAACATATAAGCATCTAAACTGAAATTTGGTCAACCATCCCCGGTCTCCCCTATTTACAGCACGACGGAGCACTTGCGCATACAGGGAACATTGTTAAGGCAAGGTTGAATGAACATTCCCAGAGCGCTGAATTGGACGAGGTGTACCGATTCCTTGGCCTGCTAGGTCACCGGACCTTACTCCACTGGACTTTGTCTTATGAGGAATGATGAAAGATGAAGTTTACTCAAGACCAATCAACACCAGAGAAGAATTAGTTACCAGGATTAGGACTGCAGCCACGAAAATACGGGAGAGACTGGCTACCATAGACCTCAAACGCGAAATAAGACGAAGGCTACTTGCATGCATCGAAACTGGCGGAGAATATTTTGAAGAGCTTTTGTAGGACATAAGTTTTAATTGTAATTAGTTTTTAAGCGAACAAAATGTATTTTTTAGTTAACTTAAGTATAATTTCTTAAAAATTCGAATTGTCATGATATTGTGTAAAAGGATTTTTGTAAATAAATTTTCGTATTCTTTTCCTACCTGGGCATGTTGCACCTTTTTGGAAAGGTAATTAGATAGGCAACTTAAAAAAAATAAAAAGTAGGTATGTTAATAGGATGGATTTCGGAGAAAAGTGGGGCAACTTCCAGGGGGGATTTAGGCCAAGGGGTTGGGGATAGGGGGCAGTGTTGACCGTTTTGGAAAGGGCTTCGAAATAGTAATTTTTTGAGGTCGGTTTGGGGTCGCTGCGATGCGTAGAAAAAAATATAAAAATACAAGGGCGGTTCCCATATAAGGAAAAATCCTGATTTACGAATCACCCTGTAACTGCCGAACGGTGCGCCCCCCCCCCCCCCCCCCCCCCCCCCCACCCATACGATTTTTAGCTTGTCGCGGTCTGACCCTTCACCCCCTACAATATTTCCCTCCCACCTCTGAACACCCTGTATATTACATAACACACTAATACATAGATTCTTATAAAAGTATACGTAAACAGCTCAAATCGTGAGAAAAATTTCGATTTACTTATGTCACCAAATTTCGTTAAAAAAACTTTAAATGCGTTTTTCTCAAAACGCTCTTTTTCGGTGCGCGTCGTAAAATTGGCCAGGATTTTACGAGGCGCAATTTGCATTTTTTTTTTGGTCTGCGTACGCGCTGCATCGTAACGGCCGCCATTTTGTTAAAAAAATTTTTTCATAATCAAAATGTAAACTTTAGTCGTCAGTAAAGAAGTATGGAAAAAATCGTAAAGATATCTCTGATAGTTTTTGTTAACGATTTTTTAAAAAAAGTTTCATTTTTTGAGCTTCAACAGTGTGTTACCTCCTTAACCCTTTATAGCCCCATGTGACATTTCTGTAACAAACCTCAAAAATCCCGCCAGAATACGCACTGCATGGATTTAGTTCATTCAAGTCGGCGCCACTTTGCTGTCACACATTATTGAACAACGTAGTATCCATTGAAATCATCATAGACAGCGTAAACTGTTAACAGTTAATCGATTAGAATTTCGCCCGTAATTGAAATTGAAATTCGTGCAAATTTTGAATTTTACAAAAAAAATACAAAAAGTGTGCAAAATTGTGTTATTTTCTTAGACACCTATTGGGGAAGTGAATGAATATGTTCCTTCCAACCAAATAAGGTTTTTTTGTTTACGTTTAACTCAATTTTACAGTAATGTTACACTCCCTTAAATGTGAAATAAATAATTAATAATTAATTTTTTTAATTTCTGAGAAATACGTGTTTCTTTATTTCCCTAAACCTGCCAATTTTTAACATAATTTTAATGTTTTATGATCTTGGGCAATAAAGGGTTAAAGCTCCGCATCTTCCTTCAAATGCACCAATGCGCTGGAATTTTCAATCGTGATTAGTAGATACTTTAGCATAAAATGTAGACATTTTTGAGGAAGTGTATGAGTTAATTATTAATGTTCAGACTTTTGATTCTGACTCTGTTAGTGAAGCCTCGGGTTTTGTTCGCATTTTTATGAATTTCGATTCTACTTCCCTGTTTTTTATTTATGAATCAATTTTCCGTCTTATTTCACATCTATGGGATATTCTGTAGTCAAAATTGGTTGGTATTCAGTTTAGTTTAGCTGAAATTAGAATTACGGAACAAAATTTAAAACAATTGAAAAGTCTGGAATCGTTTAAAATCATTTATAAAAAAAACTCCAGAAGAAGCAGATACTCCTTAAATACTCGTCGTAAGAGAAGGATTGATTGATTGATTTTGAAGTAATTGACAATATTACACTCAAATAAACATTCGTTTTACGGATTTTTCAAAATTGTCATTTTTGAACCTTGTCAATGTTAAACAAGATCCATCCTTTAAAGCTATGTTTCCTCAAAACATGTTGGAATCATTAAAAAATTTTACTTTAAATTTTTGGATACTTCCAAGCTGAAAAGTGAGTTGATTGAAAAAAAAGAATAAAAAATTATCGAAGAAATAAAATAGGCCAAAATCGTTGGCACTTTTGAATATAGAAAAAACGTTGGTTAAAAACCTCGACAATATTATAAATTACTTTGCAACTATGAAAAAACGTAGAGTAAATTTCATTTATAAATAAATATGTAGAAATGCATGAAAGAACCAATTTAAATATTGAAGAATTTTGTTTTTTATTTTGAAATATAGAGGAGACAACGGTAGTATAGGTTGCCACTGTTTCTGGTGAGCGTGGTGCCACCACGAGCCGCCACTGTTCAAGTGTATTAACTTGTTATTGAAGATATTGCTAAACGAACGTCAGCCTTTTCAAATTCACAATATACACAGATTTTACACAGTGCTAATATACATTTTACCTGGTTTAGCAATTTTTATAAAATTACTTATATATTTTGATAATTTCTCATTTATTTATCTTATGCAATAAGAAGAGCGGCGAAGATAAAAACTTTTGATATACGGGTTTTTTATAACAGTTTTTTAGCAATTAAATTGTGATAAGTATTATGTATATTTCAATATTCAGTTTTAATTTTCACAGTTTTTTACGTGAATAACATCTATATTTCACGCAAGTACTAGGAACGCTCCAGAATTATGTATGTAACGCTTTCACCAAAAGAGCCATTTTATCATCTGTTTGCATAAAAACACAACGCTGATGTATGTTTCCAATGCGTTTTAAATGAATAGTTTGATGTTCTAACAAACATTTATGTAAAAATGGTCGTAAATCAACTGTAAAGCGATATCCTGTCGCAAAAAGTACAAAATCTGTTTTAATTTTTTTTATAATTTCATAATGCACAGCTTATACATGAGCGCAAATTACGAGAACAATTACAATGTGTAATTTTTATAAAATATACTAATTTTCCAAATTGGAATTGATTATTGTCATCTACATATCAAAGAAGAAGGAAAGTAAAGATGAATAAAACCATATAAAAGTTAGTCTTTCTTTTTATTTAGAAATTGTATAACTTCAATATTATAATTACTTGTGTGATTTCTTTTTTCTACTTTTCGTTAGATTCGTCTCAATTGTGAGGGTGACATTAGGTATATCAAAATTATGAAAATTAGAACGGCTGATTTTTGGCAATTTTTACAACTTGTATGTTTACATGGAAATTGGAATGAGAAATGCTAAAATAAAAATATTATTGAAAAAAACAAAAAACCCGACTACGTGAAAATTTTCAAACTTACTTAATAAATGAAATGAAAAGATAGAAATAAAAATATTATTGAAAAAAAAAAAAAAAAAAAAAAAAAAAACCGACTGCGTGAAAAATTGTAAAATTAAAATTTTCAGACTTACCTACTTAATAAATAAACTGAAAAGATAGAAACAAGTTGGAAAATTAAACATTTTTTTTTTTTAATTTGAATGATCATGGTTTACAGTGTTCACAAACGCAACTGTACTAGAATTATTAAAAGTTGATTTACTTACTAAATAATCCTTAGTTTAGGATTAATAGTAGAAGTAGTTTATATATGTAGATTTGAATAATCAACTTAAATTTCTTACTTCGATAGAATCGTTAGAAGTTCTCCACTTTGTAGTGTATAAAAAATACTAATTTTTTTAGATTTAAACTAGAATTCTTAGGCCTAATAATCTCATAATAGTATAGAGAGTTTTGTGAGGTTCAAAAAAGATGTCAATTCTCACTTCTATAGAATTTTTAGTAGTTAATGAGCTTATGAAGCGTAAAAAGTTCTTATTTAGGCGCTTTTAAGAATAACAAGTATTAATATAGGTCTATTTAAGTATGTTCAGATTCTAAACCGTAGGTAAACTTTGACTCGGGAGTGTAGAATATGTGCTATATCAAAAAATGAATTTCCTGCACAAAAGGTCCGCACAGTATTCAAAATTGCTAAAAAACGATATTTTTAAATATATAGATTTTTAAGGACAGCCTGATGCTTCACATTTTAATAAATAGTTTTCACCAGTGGTTTTTTTACTGTTAAAGTTGGCATCGAGTAAATCAAATTTTATCTTACCTCTTCAAAGCTTTGACATTCACCTGAACGTGAGTAAAATACTTACATCTAGTATTTATTTGTTAGGGACAATGTTGCTCTTTTGACAGCACCTAAATAACGGTTTAGTTTTATAACGGTTTACGTGTGACGTCACTCTTAGCGTAGCGCTTGATGGAAAACACTTTTCTTAATATATTTAGACCTACGAACCGTCTGACACGTGTCGGCGCGGTGATTCCAATGGGAACATATTCTCTTAACGGTGATGAATATGGGGTATAAAATTCAGCTGCCGCAACCTGCCGCAGATGCACATTTAGGGCACGTTTGCTCTACTTTTGCTCTAGAAATACACACACACAGCCTGTTGATTGATCCTTAATATAGGGTGCTTTTAGTTCCGAGATTCAAAATGGCGGATCCAATATGGCGTACCAAAATTAAAAAAACTCGCAGGATTGTTATAAAAATTGGTACAACGGGGTTTTAGAATTTGCTGACTTCAAATATGTTATATACATTTTGAAATTAAGGATGCCGGATAAAATATGGCGGCACGAATATGCTGAAATTTGCTAAATTATTATATAATTATTATGAAACATATCATTTTTATCTATAAAATTTTGATATCAGAATTCAGTAAAGTGACTCCTACAACCACTAGAAACCAATTTTTGTGAATGAGCATCTGTCATATTGGTTTCAACATGTTTAACTTCTCCACTTTGAGATCATAATCGATATAAATAACCCCAAAACACCAATGTACAAACTTTTATTTAAATTCGTCGAGTTAAAAATTTCTAGTCCGCCGTTTTGATTTGGACATACTGAATTATTGAAATTGAAATAAGTGAAATCCCAATTTTTATTAAAATGTGATCAAAATTTATATTCCACCTTTGAATTCCTGAGTTTTGAGAACAGATTTGAAATCAGCAACACTCAATACCCCAGTATACTTAATTTCAAGCATATCCAACGGCATTCCGAATTTTGGCCAGTTTTTTGATGTTTTGGAACACTGTGTGCCGGTCTGCGGAAAAGGTAAAAGGAACTACCAAACTTTCCGCAGATAGTGTGTTAAGATAAGAACATACATATATATCAAAAGATTAAACAAATATTTCAGATAAAATCCGGTTCTTCTATTATTTAATTTTTATTGTCGAAAAACTCTTATTACAAATTATCAAACCCCAATTTCGTTTCACCTTCACCTTTTGAATTATTCTTCAAAAACCAAATAGTATTCAAAATTTTCTGCGCTTTCCCTGCTTGAAACAGTTTCTTTAAAAATATCTAAAATTCAAAAAACTAGTTTCGATCGTCCAGAGTACTGGCAAAAATATCAAAAAACAATATTTCGAAAACGGTAAGATTTTCACTAAGGTCATTTTTTTTTTTTTGTCTAGTAGGTCACCCGGAAGGAAGAAATGGAAGAAAATGATATACTGAGCCACCTTTGACGCAGCGATTTTCGCAGGCGGCTCCAAAACTGAGATGGGAGTTCGGGCCGGGATCTTCTCAACAGATCTAAATGTCGAAAGGTCTTTCCGCCTTCCTGAACATGCGAGCGTTTTCCAGGCGGAAGTGCTAGCGATCATGAAGGCATGCTTCATCTTAGGAAATTCCGCAAGCCAGAAACGGATTGTTATTCTAACTGACTCCCAGGCCGCTATCAGAGCTCTCGATTCGGCTATCGTGTCTTCAAAACTAGTAGAGAAGTGTCGTGAATGCCTGGCCAGCTTAGGTAACAGCCTTGATATCACGGTACTCTGGGTTCCAGGACATAGGAACATAGGAGAAAATGAAGGGGCTGATTGCCTGGCTAGGCAGGGCGCTACAAGGGAGGAAGCTCAGGTGGAGCGAGTTCATACTCCTCTGGGATCGATTAAAAAGGGAATTCAGGCCCATTTTCTTGCTATTGCCAACAAAAACTGGAAAAATCTTCGCACTTGCGCTATTTCTAGAATGACATGGCCCTCCTACAACATGAGGAAAACGCAAGAGTTTCTAAATCTGACCCGTGAGAACATGGCCAGAGTTGTGGCGATGTACACTGGTCTCTGGCCCATAGGTGTGCACGCAGCTAAGCTAGGGAACTCTTACTGCCGCAGTTGCGAAGACCCAAATGAGAAGGAGAGGCCTGTCCATTTTCTGTGCAAATGTCCGGCCCTCGCTATGGCTAGACATCGCGCAATGGGTGATTATTTTATTGATGATCTCAGGGAGATGTCCAAAAAGCGGGTTAGTGACATTATTCACTACCTCAATGCCACAGGCTTTAGCCCAAGGCGAAGTTTCCCTGTCCACTAAACTACCCCAAACACATTAATAAACAGATCATAGTTAATTTATTGTGATATCAAAATGGCGCCTTTGTAGAACTAATTGGGTTCCGACGAGACGTTAAAATCACCACCTAAACCAACCAACCAGGTCAACCAGTAATCTATATTCCCCTTAAGCTTGACGTGATATTTATGGGACACCCTATATAAATAACTAAAATAACATTATACTAGTCAGATTGCACATATTACCGCAATACGATAACAACTTTTGATTACCAAAAAGACCTATTTATTATTTTAATAGTATATTCCATTAAAAATATAAGCATTCATAGCAGATATTTCATCGTGTACCCCATATTTAAATAAGAGAGAGTCACTTTGAAAATTAAGAATTAAAACCTATTAAATTAACTTTAATTCCATATTAAATCCATAGGGAATCTAATTAACATAAATTGACTGCTACCAAAATAATGTGAAACCAAAGTAATTTGACAGGATTATTAAAAACAATTCAATGTTCCATAATGTCATATCACATAACTTTAATGTGACAGCATTTTAAACTGAAATGGAACAGTGAAACAAATTCGTGTTAGGAAGGAATTATTCAGTTTGTCTTGTGTCATATCGTAAAAGAATCAAAGTACGTTATTTGCTGTCAATGAAATACTTTTGAAAAGTGATTCTTCAAACAGATGCGATTTTGTGATTCAAATTAGTTTGTGATGTTTATATATAGTTTCAGTGTCACAATAACATATTATATTTAAATGTATATTTTATTTATTTTTCACTTTTTAGTCCATGTGTGAAAAACAAGTAGGAAAATAAAGGAATATTGTTAAAACACTAACTCTATTTAGGTCGTATAACACGTCAATAATATTTTTATAATCGGATATAATTTTGATTCAATATTCCAATCCGTCATTTCTAATATGGGGGTAATATTGGAGAACAATTTAAAAAATATTACATGAACCTATTGAAATTTAATAATCTATAATATTAAATTAATAACACTGTAATGTTTGCTTAATAGTGGACATAATTGAAATATTCTTTAACTCTTAATGTTATATTTTAACTTAAAATGGTTTATATTAAAACCTAATATGGTAAGATGACTTATTATGTTAACTTGGAGATTTCATAATTTCTGTATGATAACTAGACAAAAAGTTTTCTCTAGAACAACAGAAGTGCAACACATTTTTGAAAGCTCATTGAAAGCGATGCCTCCAAACTTAAAATGTTTTGAATTTGCATACAATAGGGAAGTTTAAGTTGAAGGAAAATGTTATAAAAGCGAAACATCTTTTTTAAAAAGAGCACAAAACAGTGGCAAAAGCCTGGGAACATTAATTAAATATAATCATTATTATTATGCACATGCCTTTGTCAGTTAAGCTATTACGTGATTTGCCCTAAATTGCCCTATGGTATGCAATTTCAAAATAAATTTAAGTTTACATGCATAGCATGGAAATGAACTTTGTTGTTCTAGATGAAACTTCATGTGTTTACTTTTATATGTTATTATTTATTAATAGGATATATGCTATTGACCAAAATTAATTGGAAAAACTATTATAATTTTTTTTTTAATTCTTTCTCTGACTATAGGAATTTTAGTATTTGGGGAAAATTATAAAATTATTATTTTTTTTTTTTTTTATAAAAATTGTATACATAAGAGTTTTCTCATGTTAAAACCGAGATAACTAACTATAGATGTCGAATAAAATGCTTTAAAAGAGCCAACGTTGTAATATTTCCATTGGCTTAAAAGTTAAATCATTTTGACAATTAAGTTCGGAACCAGATTCATAACCAAGTATATTGCTCAATAAACCTCAGTCAAGTAAGTGGCTAAATAATTAATCTGTGGTTAACATAGATTTTATTTGAAGAAAACAATTGGAGTTTTATATATTTTAAACTTCTTGTTCATACATTATCTGAATCCGTAGAAACTACTTTGAAATAGTCTTAAGTTGTTAGCTAGGTTAAAATACTCTATTTTGTTTGATTTTTTTTGTTGGTAATATTAAATAATAGAAATAAAATTGTGTTATATTTAGATATCATTATATCCTTAATGCTAGACAGGACCATATTCCTATATATTCCCTCCCTTTAGAAATACTTATTTCGAACGGAAATAGGTATACTTTATATGTACCTGTTTCTTCATAGGCGTGTCGAAATATATAGTTAGTGTCCGTAAATATGTAATATTAAAAAGAACTGAGCGGCTTCTTTTTGTTTTGTAGAAGTGTAGAGGACTTAAAAAGATATTTGGGTCCTAACTAACTCAGTGTAAAAACGTACCCATATATTGATTCCAAATTGCACTACAAGCAAATTAAAATGCTATGGTAAATGAAGTATAAATTCATTTTGGCTTTTGCCATTTATGTTAACTTGATTCGAGGTGATGAATTGAACTAAAATGTTTGATATACTAGTGCTTTATCTTTTTGTGAAGCTGCCGAACAGGTTCGATAATCATATTGAAGGAATTGGATAAGTACTTAATTAGCTTGAATGAGAACTTGACAGTTTCATCAATATATTGCTACCAGAAAAGCTATTAATTTCCCAGTAGTTGGTAAATTTGCTCTTAACAACTTATGGAATGTGACCTCCGGGACATTAGTTTAAAACCAGAAAAGCACTTAACTTCTAATTGTACAATTCAGGTAATTTAAGACGCATCGACTTATCATGCAAACAAAGCCGACGGGGATTGATGGCGCTACGTTCGACAGAGGAATTTGGCAGTTTTGTGTTATGCAAAGCGTGACAACCCCACGCGTGGGTTCGTTTTATTTCGAGTACCTTCACGTGTCGAATCGTTCGAAATGGTCTCCAGGTGCTCGATGGACTTAAATTTCTCCATTATACTCTGGAAGTTTTTGGTGTCTCGGACATTTTCCAACAGACCCCGCAGGTTTTCGATCTCCGTTGGTGGGAACTTATTGTTGCTGGCGACGATTTTTTCGATGAGATGCTGGAACGTTTGCTTCTGTACATCCGTCATTGGTGGCTTAATGTCCATCTTCGGGAAACTCTCGAATTACTAAAATCACTGCCCGCCACAATTATTGTACCACACATCAACACAGCGATTGATTACGCGCTAATCCGCACTAAACTAGCCGATAGTATACTCTGTCGCGGACTAAAAATATTCCATAAATCACAGGTTATGCACTATCCATCTCCACGAGAAGGACACCGCTCGAAAGGGCGGAAGTTGGCACCTTCGCAGACCAAGGGCATCCAAAACAATCACTTGAAATATCCTCGTGGTAAACTCCTTGCAATCTGATTACAGTCGAGTCAATTGCTTGCAACCAGCCCGAAAGACACTTTCATCAAGAACAAGATACGAAACATCTTCTCGCGCAAAAGGTAAGCCGACGTCTACAAGGTGAGTGGATTTGCTGGATAAACAAGGCCCCGATGGGGCGGTCGTTTGACCGGGTACACGCTCATTTAGCCCACCTTTACCACCGCAGGCGAGGCTCGGCACGCACACATCGGCGCATCGGTGGTAAATGCGCAGGGCGCGTGCTAAGGACTCCTTCATCCCTCCTGACAAAACCTTTTAAGGGGAACTGACTCTGGAGGGCCCTTCACCCTCCGCGCGGGGTCCTAATGCGTACTACTAGACGGAGTTATGTACTCAGGAAGTGACTGTTTTTCTGGAGTGTGTGACACGAGCGGAACGAGCATATCATCATTCAAAAATTCTTTGGTGGTGCTCGATGGCACCGCAGCTTATAGCATTTTGTAATTTGAATTTTAAACACTTCGGAGATGAAAATCTGCGCCGATTGTTTGTCGACACGGCGATCTGCGAATGAGTCCGAAATCCGGATCGATACCAATAAGAGACCTATTTGTAGATGCTGTGTTTCACGTAATTTGCGAGTGATGCTCTGCGAATTTTTCACGCAATCTGAATTTGTTCGCACAATGGACCAGCAGGTTACGAAATTTCCTACATCAATAATAGCCATTAGGAGACGCCCGACAGTTTAATTAATTACCGGGCTTTGTGCCCCATTCATTTTCTATTAATTAGCATTACTTAAGATAATTATTTTGTACTTACCCTACTAGTTTCTTTGAACTCCTAAATGACGGCATTTACACACCTTAGTCGCACAGGTAAAATCTAATTTTAATAGAACTTATTAGTGCAAAATAATGTCATACGAACATGTGAATTCTTTATATGCGTAAACATGAAAGTAATAATTTCATAAACACTGATTCTAATTTAAAACAGGGTATTTCAGTTTAGGTTTGAGAAATGAGACGATAGCAAGCGAATATTGAGACAAGCCAAATATTTTATTTATATTTTATCTATCTAACTGAAATATAATTATTATTCCACTAGTGTAGACTATAGATAATTTCAAATACATCTAAGTAAAATGAACATTTAAGTAGTTTTTAATTTGTATTGTTCTTTGGGTTATTAAACTTTTTTTTAAATTAACTCTGTGTCTTGTTGTCTAATTCCGCAAAAATATAGTATTCTAAGATAAAAAGCTTGCAATTATGGAATAATTACGTTAAGTTCAAATCTACCTCTTACATTTTTTTGACATAATCGGGCACATTCAAAGAAAAAGCTGGTTGAGTCAAATAGGAAAATTAATTAGCGATCTAGGTATGCCTGTATTGAATTTCACTTTGGAAAAGTTAGTTTTTTTCGAACTCTTTTCAACATATACGCAAGTTTCGATGAACGTCATTTTAAGGTGAAAAGACATTTTTATTGTTAGGTAATAGTTTCGGAAGAGTCTTCGATATCAACGAATTAAAGGAAAATGTCTATTCGAACTCTTATTTTCAGAATTATACCTAAATTATTTGCAGATATGGAAACGTTCATAATTGAAACCAAAACTTTGAGAGAACATACACAACAATAAAACGGAAAATGTTAATTTTGAAATTTTACAATTAAATATCTTTACCGACAAAAAGTTTTTGCACATTCGTCATTTTGACCTGAAATAAACGTTTCTTTAATGTTTCATCAAAATCCGGGCGAAAATCCCAAACTTAATTTATACTTAAATAAATAGTCCTAAACTGATATTCACTAGTCAGGTTATTGCTTAAAATGTTCTAGATATTCTAAACATTATTTAAAGGAATTGTTCTGATGTACGAGTTTTTAGTTTTTTACTACATCATCGCTGGATGCAACACTGAAAATAGTTTAATGCAAACAACATGAGCAAAACTTAAAGCAAAGGACTTGGGCAAAATTATGTATCTCCTAAAGCCAATGTGCTATAAAATTTTTTGACATAGTGCAGTAGCTGAGACTTAGATGGCTTAATACTACTGGTAAGTAAGCTAGAAAAAGTATTATATTTTCTCTCTCTGTAAGTCCCTAATCCCTATATCCCTATATATATATAAAAATGAAAGTTTGTTTGTTTGTTTGTTTGTTTGTTTGTTGCTCAATCACGCCTAAACGCTTTCATCGATATTTTTCATTTTTTGTCCGCAGGTAGCACATATCCCGACTTAACATATAGGCTAATTTTTTTTTGGATAATACATAGGGTTTCAAAATGGCGGATCCAAGATGGCGGCTGAAAATTTTAAATTTGAAGCGATTTTCATGAAAATTGGTATATAGAGGTTTTACGGGATGGGGATTTCAAATCCGCTGTCCAAATTTAGAAATTCAAGATGGCGGATCCAATATGGCGACCAAGATTTCCTGATTTCAACGGATTTTAATGAAAATTAGTACAATGAATGTTTTGAGGTCACTGATTTTGAATATTATCAAAATTTAGAAATCCAAGATGGCGGATCCAAAATGGCGACCATATTTCTCGATTTCAAGGGTTTTTAATGAAAATTAATACAATAATTGTTTTGAGGACACTGATTTTGAATATTATCAAAATTTACAAATCCAAGATGGCAGACCCAATATGGCGGCCAATATTTCTCGATTTCAAGGGATTTTAATGGAAATTAGTACAATGATTATCTTGAGGTCACTGATTTTGAATGTTATCAAAATTTACAATTCCAAGATGGCGGACCCAATATGGTGACCAAGATTTCTGGATTTCAACAGATTTTAATGAAAATTGGTACAATGATTATTCTGAGGCCACTAATTTTGAATATTAGCAAAATTTCCAAATCCAACATGGCGACCAGAATGTCTCGATTTCGACGGATTTTAATGAAAATTGGTACAATGATTATTCTGAAGCTACAAATTTCGAATATTATCAAAATTTGTAAATCCAAGATTTTTAGGGGTTCGCTCAATCAAGTCCTTATAGGTCCTTGTAAAGATATCGCAGCACATCAAGGAAGGATTCATTCAAAAGAGGAGAAGAGCACTTTTCCAACCACATTCCACTCGTTAGGATATGTCCAAACATGTAACAAACATGTAAAAAGCAAAAGGTCTTTAAAATAAAAAACGTTATCCTTTCTATAAAAAGTTTTGATGAGAACAGGATAAAACCGCAATTTGTATAAAATTTCGATAAAATTTGAGCTTGAGACACTCTGCCTTTTATATGTTTCGACTTTGGACATATCCTAACAAGTGAAGTAACGTTGGAAAATTGTTCTTCTCCTCTTTAGAATGAGTCCTTGCGTGTTCTGTAAATGTTTTGATATTATTTCAGTAGTAAAATCCTTTATTAATCTGTATGCACACGAAAAAGTTTAAAATGTTTACCAAATTTTCAAATGTGCATTGACTGATTCACTGATTGCATCAGTCCTACTATACTAATCAGTTAAAATCAAATAAAAAAACAATAGGTTCGGCAACATTAACTTACATGTGATATACGCGATCTCGGTATTGGTAGTAAAGTTAATTAGTTATCATTAAATTATAATTAATTGTAAATAGATCTTCTAGTAAATGGAATCCTGAGAATAGAGTTACTGGTAAACGGAAAATTGAAAAGATTTAATAAATAATGGATCTTATCTTCTTTATTGTATGATTTCAAACATTTACGTAAATTTTCTATCTTTTTATGAAATACTTATTCATATCTATACAAATTTTGATTTTGCATTTTTAAGGTTTTATATATAATTTCACTTTGCATTATCAATACCCGTTTCCTTTATTGTAATATTAAAAATTAACACTTTATTGTATGCTAGTAAAAAACAACATTTTTAATAAGCCACCGTCTTCCCGTTCAGCATGAACAAAATAGCAGTGTAGGTTTGTACCACGTTAGACTTACTAGATCAATTCGAAAAATAAAGCTGTAAGCATGAAATTAAAATGGTGTTTTAAAATTTAATTTTAAATTTAAATAATTTGCTGTGGTCAATTTTCCTATGTTTTTAGTAATACGACCAATAAAATATCTATCCATTCAAAATGGAAATAAGCGCAATTCAATTCCTTAGCTTTAAAAATGTCGTATTTGTAACAAAATTGTTTCGTTTTCCTTAAAAACAAACAAAATAGTACCAATTCATATACAGTTATAACGTAACTAAGCCAAATACATTTAATTAAATTTATATGTGAAAAGCATCTATTAAAAAGTAAAGGTCTGTTCACTGAGCTGTTTAGCTTAACTTAGAACAGAAAAGAACAAAAATCTTCATTCGGTAATTCTTTACTCCGCATTTGCTGAGGTTGGTTTTGTTTGAGAATTCTTTCTCTTTTCTACTCCACTTCGTTTAGACCAAGTTAGGGCTACATACCCTTATATATATTTTTCTCTGCAGTTTTGGGGAACCATTTTGGTATTATTTCAAAATGTCGTGCGGAAAAATTTAAATCTCTTACCACCGAAGTTTTATTAATTTCATTAAATTATGCAATTAATAATATATTGATGAAGAAAACTGAAAAAAGGAAAACGTACGTACAATTTTGCTTATGTATGGCATACGAGTATGTGTGTTTTTTTTTTTTTTTTTGTACTTTAGAAATTCTGATATGAGAAATTTTTCATTAGACGATAGCAAATTAATTAGCTACAACTATGTTTGGCCGCTTTAATGCTCTACACTATTATACATAAAATATTTTAATTAAATAAACAAGTCGTATTAGGGAGAATAACATAGAATGAAGTTACCGGGAAACGATAATTTTCTTTTATAAATGCCCGGTGAAAATGATGTGTAGATTTTTCACTTCTTTCTTTAACTTTTGTTTTAATAGTCAATATTTTATTGGACGCCTTTAGTTAAAATTATGGGGTAAAAGAATTTTTTATGAGTGGGACACAGTTATTACTAAAAATTATTAAAAAAATATGAAAGTTGACTCTAATTTACGTATTTTTTATAAATTCAAGTTGTCTAGTCGACAATAACTATTTTATAACTATTTTTATGGTTCATTTTGGGATAACTAGTAAAATAGTTACGTCTAGTTAATTTTAACTACAAAGTATACTTAGTTAATTCTGTTTACTGCAAATATACTCAATTTTGATAAGACTCGAGTTACACTCAACCACTATTATAGTTAATAAATAACTATTACATTACTCATTTTGAGTACATTCGTAGTTACTTTTAACTAGAAATAAATGACAATACAATATTGGTCAACAAATGCCAATTAAATCAATTAAAAATTAATAATCTAATAATCTAATATTTACTACGAATGCGGTGATTTTGTGCTTATATGTAGTAATGGCCAAAATATTGATTTTTTGTAATATCATATGTTTGTTGTTTCAAAAATAATTATTTGCAATGCAAGGTAATTTTTTTGTTCTCGAAAAATATTGGAAAATATGTGATTAAAACCTTTTCTCCCTAGAGCTATTTTTTTGACTGCGCAAGTAATAATAACGTATATTCATTATTAACTACTTTGAACTATTCAACTATTTCTATATATTTATTGGAATTTAACAAAGAAATTGTTAAAATTGAAACTAACTAATGATCTAACTGGAATTTTCTAGTTATTAAGGGGGGGGTATGGTATTTTTAGTGTTTTTTTAGCAACAATTTAAGAATTTTTTTCTGAAATATAGTAAAGAACAGTTTATTTTATAAATGGACATTTAAGATGTACAATATAAAAACAATATTTTCTGAAATTTTGAAGTAAAAATATTGAAAAACAAGCCATCGACAGTGATTTGAAAAAACCGCCGCTAAAAAACCGGTGTTCATCATATCTAATGACTGGATCATCTGTAACCAAAAAACCAAAAAGAATCTGTTAGTTAATTAGTTTCTTCAGGTACTGACGAAGAGCTTTTTTATTTAAGATTTTTTTTTTTTTTTTTATAAGAATTTTTTTAGTAAAAGATCGAATTTTGAAAGAAAAATTTTGTTTTTTTGACTTTAAACTTATGCCAAAAATTCAAAAATCAAAATAAACGAAAAAACTCAACGTCACTACCTGAAGAAACTAATTATCTAACAGATTCTTTTTGGTTTTTTGGTTACAGATGATCCAGTCATTAGATATGATGAACACCGGTTTTTTAGCGGCGGTTTTTTCAAATCACTGTCGATGGCTTGTTTTTCAATATTTTTACTTCAAAATTTCAGAAAATATTGTTTTTATATTGTACTTTAAGATGTCCATTTATAAAATAAACTGTTCTTTACTATATTTCAGAAAAAAATTCTTAAATTGTTGCTAAAAAAACACTAAAAATACCATACCCCCCCCTTAATAACTAGAAATACTAGATTTATGGTATTATTAAACATTTTGTAGTCATTTTTAATTATATGTACGAAAAATTTCTCTGGATGCTAGTGTTCAGATATTTTGACCTTAGAACACGAAATTTCCGCTTTCTGAAGAAAAATACTATAAAACTCAGCAATTTGATTTAAAGTTAAAAAAGAAAATGTTTATATCCTTGTAAAGATTACCTTTGTTCTCGGACGCGTGGCTACAAGAGATATAGAGGATTTCTAAATATTGCTTTTTATTAATGAAATTGTTGAGAAATTGCTCAAGAAATATTATTTCCCGCTTAAGCAACTGAGAAAGTCAGGAACAGTGCCGAAAGTACTGCGAAAGATCAGCTTACCTGTGACCGCAATATTAAAAATTGCGAGATATTTACATTGGCACAAAGCTCATAACGCACTTAATGAGATAATTTGTACTAATTTAGCGGCAGTAAGCATCGCAGAGGTTCCACTGGAAGTTTAATCACCTTCAACCGCACAACTCCCCCCGCCCAGCACGCCTACTGAGTGCGGCCGAAGCGGGGAGCAGGCGTCGTCTCACTCAGCCAGAAAAAAAAGTATCAAAGAGAAAGATCTAATGTCATTAATTACGAGCCCAATTTAACGCACACAAAGGTCCAGGGAGCCAAACATTTTTACAGTCTCATATGTGCACGGCACACACTAGCACGCCAAGGGGAGACACAGGGCGCTGTGTAGAACGTACATTAAATGCTCATTAACCGGACGAGTGGAGCCGTGTCCTTAAATGGTCCAAAACGAGTTGGGAATCAGTCAATGTGTGTACATTACCAAATCAAAGAGCCTGAGTGCGAGCGAGAGGTACCGGCCAAGACGATGACGCCCGTCCTCCGCTCGTGCACCTTAAGCACTTTCGGATAATGAAATTGAGAAAATTCAATGTAGCCGCACAATGGCAGATAACAAGCCAACAAGCGCGGCTGAAAAGGGAACACCCTTCATCAATCGAGCTGGGCGTGAGGGAAGGGAAATCAACCGTCTAGCAGGCGCTAGAGAGGATGCGGCCCGTAGGCAATCTGGCTCTACCACTGCAGTTCAGGGGAAGGGCGGAGCTAGACGACATGTTTTGCTTAGGTCAGCCAATGAGAACGCGAGCTGTTTCCCCGCGACTAGTGGGCGTCCCTTATATTGTTTACGCAAAGGTGCCATTGTATCGCAACAAAAAACGATAGCCTGGCATGGGGGTGCCAGCGTTACAGAAAAAACCCAGCCGGAGTAACAAGTTTGCCTCCGAAACGTTTCGCGCATTATCTCGGTCTGTACCCGGCTGAGGTCGGGTGTCCACCCTTCCTTTTGCAGGGTGCACAGTTTAATGAAACTTATTACGGGCCCAGGTCAGTGGTGTTAGTGAATGTCCCCGCTTCTTCAGGGCGTCAAGTTAGGACTGTCAGGATAAAGCCATTTTTGTTTACCTCCTGTCCGCCGTAATTCACGGCGTAATTGCTCAAATATTAAGTTTGCACTGTGAATTAGAGCAAATAGGAAGAAATGTGCCTTGCCAGGCAAGAAGTAGAATGCAATAAGAGAAGACGCCTGGGTGTGCGAACTGCTCTTTTCACACGAATTCGTGCGGGAAAAAAACAATTAAGAGCCGATCAGGGGCAGTAGTGGTTTATTTTAGTAATTGAGTGAATGGAACATGGACAGGATACGATTTTGTGGCCAATTAAATTTTCATTTCGGTGCACCTTGTCAGGAACTCGTTTCCTTTTATAAATGTAGCGTAAAATTAAATTACGTTAGCCGTTGTGACTTAAAGGAATAGAAACAAATAATAGACACTTATACATTTAATGAAAATACCCTACCCTTTATATGGAAAATTAAAACATTTTTCAGCGGTGTTGATTTCGATTTCTTCAAGATGAAATTAGATCAAAAAATTAGCTACGTAAGTACTCATATATATTTTGAAGAAAACATAATCCAATTAAAAATAAGTTTTTATTTAGGTATGGATTTGTTATATAATACCGTACAATTTGAGATATTTTGTGGGAAATTTTTTTTTCGTATACACTTTGTACCTACATACTAAAATCAATTTTTTGATAAGGTCTACATAGAACTTAGTATTCTGAATTTTATATAAAAATAATAAAGTAGAGATTTATCAAGAGAATTTATACGAGAAAATTTAGAATTTAGCTTAAAATCTTATAAAGTTCGGTTTTTATATGAAAACCAAAAATCTTACAAAACTTACCGAATACCAATAAAATCCATTCTTATGAAATGAGTTATTAATTTTATTCTAATTTAGTGTAAATTCGGCTAAATTTTTGTATAATTTTATTCTAGAGCTTTATAATTTGATTTCAAAGTAGTAGTAAACGGGGTAAAAGGGGTATGCTAAAATACTAAAGGCCCAATCTTGGTTGCAAATATATGATATAAATATATAGTTTTTTTGGTTTTTCTTAAAAAACTTTGGTATCGTTCTATTAAATTCGAAATATACAAAAGAACCATTAGTTTATTCTAAGCAACAAGGCTGCAAGTGTATGTGGCTACATAATCATCTGGTTTCATTAGTAATTACATACAGCAATTAAATTAAACCAGAAAGCTCTGCAAAGTGCAGTACTATTAAATAGATATCGAGCCAGTCGAAAATACATAGTCAGAAGAATCACTGACAGCAACAGTAAAAAGAATACATGACTAGTTAGTGTGGGCAAACATAGACTTTGTAACATCAAATTGATCACCATTATTCTTAATACATAAGCGGATACGATTAATAGGTTAAAACTTACGTATAGTTAGACCTACAAAAATTAATTTCTAGTAAAGACTATTTTCTTAGTTTGTAATCACTCACTTTGAACCGAAACTTATCAATTAGGTGTTAGAATCAATGATGCCAGCTAAAAGCTGGTGTAAAAAACTATATATATTGGGTTCTCCCAAGATAAATCAATCTAACGAACTTACGTTTAACAGATTGAATATTATGGATGTGCACTTGATAATGCGGAGACCAAACTTAACACCCAAAAGTCTAATAAAGGTATAGTAAGAGTAGAGAGCACCTTGAAAACGAAATGTAAGAAAATTCACGACTCTATCTCTTGATGGGTTCTAGCATATAATTGGATCGGGACACCATATGATTTATATGAGTCTGAAAGTCAAGTTTGATATCCATTGTCGCTTCACTCTTGCGTCTAACACTGCCATCGTGGGCAATCGGCTAGTTATCGCCCTTGTTGCTTAAGGGGGTATTCTAGTGTAGAAATTCGAAAAAATCGAAATTTTTTTTTTTCATATTTATAAAAGTTAAACATTCAAGAATATGCCTTGAAAGGGATTTTTTTCAATTATTTACCGAGTTATAGCGATTTTGGTGAAGCGACAACTAAACTGGTCCGACCGAAATGAATTGAACAATAGACGGTAGGCGTGGTCCGAGTACCTGCGGATAAATTCCCCCATGAAATTTTTTTTGTATTTTATACCTATATATTGTATATTTAATATATATCATGCTGAAAGTCGTAGTAACGTATTGTGTTGACATCGCCGATTAAAAATATGTCAGTATACCGTACGATTGTATGAGCGCAACTGCTTGAAACTTTACTCTAAACTTTAAACGCGTTTTTTTCGAAACTACTTTTTTCAAGTTGGGGGTCAAGAAATCTCGAGATCTACTAAACCGTTTTGCTTGAAATTTGGTGTGAACGTTCTTTATATATCCCTCTATCGTAACATCCTCAAAAAAGTTGAAAATTTTGATTTTTAATATTTTAAAAAAATTTAAAACTGTTGAAACCATCGCAAAAAAAAATTTTGCTTTTCAACCGGCCGCCATTTTGTGAAACAAATTTTTTTTTTTTACTTTTTTAAGGATGATTCCATAGCGACAACATTACTAATTAAGAATCCGTTGGATTTTTTTGTTTCATGTGACTAGAACGGTTGTAATTTTGACCGCCGTCACACCCCCTTTTTTTTGGATCCCCCACTCTGCCAGCCGATAATTTTTGGAATTTTTGGTTTTTGTCTTGTTTTTTTAATTTTAATGTATTCTTAAAATATCAATAAACAAATAAGAAAAAAATGGATACTAAAAATATTTTTTGTTCTTCGTGCCTCTACACTAGAATACCCCCTTAAGATACTCAAAAACACCACGACTGAAAATCTAGATCATTTTGAATTGATCGACTATTTGCAAATTTATTTTTTATGCTTACAACATGGAAAATGTTGGTGACCTCCAAAGTAATCTTTGGCTATAAAATTTACAGTGGAGAATCAATACAATAGTCCAAGATTTAATTTAATAAAACATTTAATCTATATGTGCCTTAATGTGGTCTAAGGTCCTATAATTTACTTCAAGTTCCTCAGCCGACTATTTTCTCTGCTCCAATTTCGTCCATTGATTAGTCAATAAACATTACGGCCTCATTCTTATTAATTTAATTTAATTTATAGGGTACCTCAATTGAGAAAACGTTATACGGATAATTCACTTCACAATAATTTAAGCAAATAAAAAAGGACAATTTAAATATGGCCGGATCTTGAAAAGTTTTTAAGGATAATTTTACATTTTAAAAATATTTCCTGAATTTTACATTTAAAAAAAATTTCCTTTGAGTCGGTAAGGTAGATTTCGCAATTTAAATATTCTTTTGGGAATTTTTATAACTTTCGAAATTTTAAAACCATCACCACCAATTTTAAATTGTTGCGAATGAATTTCGTTTGTATTGTATAAACGTAATTTGGACCGGATTACTGGGAATCGGAAAAATTAAAAAAAAAAAAAAAAAAAACATCTTTCCAAACCCCGCCAGCAGTCACTTTAACGTGATGTTAATTTATGTTTTGTTAGTAAAGATTTGGAATGGAATCAATAAGATTTAATATTATGCTAACGTTATTAATTTCATTTCAAATTTGTCCAACTAGATATTTAATTTAATAAAGAAAAAAAAATTATAGCAATTTTAAGGGAAGATTCATAATTTATTTACTATTCAGTAAGCATGAAAACCGACTTTGGGGGAAAAAAACAACAGAAAATTTGAGTTGTCGGATATTGCAGACACAACTATATATATATATGTTAACATACGAGTTATTAATTTCCGTATATATGTTAACATAAGAGTTATTAATTTCCATGTCTACCGTTCCAAGAAAACGCCTCGAGGATCAAAAATCACATCAACCGAAAATGAAATTAAAAGTAACAAAGTTAAAAATTTATGCATTATTTTTACGATATTCCCCGGGGTTCTGCAAATAGTTACACCCACCCAGTCTGTCACGGTTTTGTGATGTCACCTCCCCTAAAAATGTCGAGTGTTTTCTCCAACTTTGATGAGTGGGCGGTGTAACAAAATAATTGAAAACCTAAATTGCTACAATCCCCCGGCTGAGGCCTACTATTACATCACTGCGTTTGGCCAAAACCCTGCGGGCTAAGTTCACGCGCATCGAAGGCAATCAGCACTTTTATATCTTTTTAATCCTCTCAAAACCCTTAAGGGGGGGGTATAGTCAAACATGCATTTTTTGGACCCATTTTTAAGATTTTTTTTTATCGATCTGGTAAAAGTAAGGTAAATGGGCGAAGGCCTACACTAAAGAACAACTTTTTAAGAGTATTCAAAAAAAATTGTTATTAAAAAATATTGAAAATTGAGTTTTTGACATGAATTGTAAGTTGACGCTCCGAAAAAAAAATTGATTTGCGGTGAGACACATAACTAATAGCTGGATCATCTAAAACAAAAAAACCAAAAAGATTTTGTTAGTTAATAAGTTTCTTGAGGTAACGCTGTCGAGTTTTTTTATTTATTTCGATTATTGAATTTTTGGTGTGAATTTAAAGTCAAAAAAACGAAAAAAAAGGAAATTTTTTGTTTGGAATTTCTGTTTTTAATCGGGAAAAATTCTATTAAAAAAAAAAGAAAATAGAAAAAAAAAATATCTCGACAGGGTTACCTTGTAAATTGTCTACAGAAAAAGTGTGCACAATTTCAAAAGGATCGGTCAAGTAATTTTCGAGTTACGTGTCTCACCGCAAATCGACTTTTTTCTTTCGGAGCGTCAATTTAAAATTAATGTCAAAAACTCAATTTTCAATATTTTTTAATAAAATTTTTTTTGAATACTCTTAAAAAGGTGTTCTTTAGTGTAGGCCTTCGCCCATTTACCTTACTTTTACCAGATCGATAAAAAAAATAATCTTAAAAATGGGTCCAAAAAATGCATGTTTGACTATACCCCCCCCTTAAGTGGGCTTCATTAATGCTGCACGAGGCTGGCGGGCAAAACGCCCGTAAAACACGCTTAAACTGTTCGCAAAGAGAAGGATGAAGGCACTCCGGCTTCCAGGGCGACCAAATTGAAACGTAATTTGATGATGATTTGTTTTTATCAAAACAACTTTTCCAGTTGGGGACAAGCACGAGTTCCCGGCTCTCCTACAGTCGACCTCCCCGCCAGTCAGCGTGCTCCATGCACGACGACATCCTCGCAGCGAGAATTTGCTGAAAATTGTATCTTTGTGCGGAGCCTCTGCAGGTGTGGATGAAGGGTGTGGACCTGCTTGGAGTTTATTAAAGTCCCATTCAATCGCCGGTACAAACATTCAAATATTTAATAAAGGGGTAACTGGGTTTATTCGATCGTCGTATATTTATTAGTAGTCCTCGAGACACCATTGAGACTCCTTATGGACGAAGTTAAAGTGGGCCGCAAGGGGCTTAATTATTTTCTGTACGTTTCGGAACAAATTCGCCTAAAAGGTCATCCTCATCGTTGCCCCAGTCATCCGTTGTTGGGTATGACGAGAAATTACTATATTGGAATTAGAATCGTGTGCAAACGATGTTGATAGGACTTCTAATTATTTGACGACTGCTGCTTGATAAAGGAATGTCTAAAGTTCAGGGATTAAAAGGTGTTTATCCTAATAATGGGTCGTTAACGACGTGCCATCGTCATTCTGAGAAATAATAGAATTTGCCTATACCCCAAGCCTCCCATCTTAGCTGCACAAAGAACTCCCACTGCAAAATCTTCATTAACTCAGCGCCCATTTTGTAAGCTTTACTCGAGCTTTTACAAACACACACACGCCCTCAGCATGTGGTTTGATTTGCAAATTTAATTAAAATCTGCTTTCTAAACGAGATAATAGTTTGTAGGAAACTTAATTGATGAACTTCAATATAACAACACGAGTAAACCCCTTCAGCTGCAGAGGGCTCGTCTGGCGCCATCCCAGTTAATTACGAATTAATATGTGTTTATTGAGCTCCGTGGGTTTAAATTTTCGGTATTCAGGAATACTGTGGTTAGGGGGTCTTCACTGCTCCGCCATGGTGTCTCGGGAAATATGTGGCTTACGTTTCACGAGAAATTTCAGTTAATGACGCCCTATATACCATACATACGTGTGTTGATTTATATGTGCGGTTGTAACTCAATTACGACAAACTAATAAAATTTCAGACTCACAGAAATTCAACATTTATCATTGAGTTTACTCTGCAATCCCTCAAAGAAGCTTAAGTGCAATAATAATAATGGTTGATATACACTTTTAACACCTCAATCCTTATAAATCTTGCCTTTGAAATATGAAAGTGAATCATGAAAACCATTTTATTTATTTTTATAAAAGTGAATTACAATATTTGTTACTTATTGAATAAAATGTTTAATTAATTAAGTTCTGTATTTTGGTACCCTGCATCAACTGTTGTATTTTAGTATTGTTGCGCTACTTATTAAATCTGTCCCGACCAATGTTGAAAGTGCCCCACCAAAGGGTTCCATAATCCGGGTGGAGTAGAGTTACTCACATAAAAATGATATTTAACTTTCATATTAATTTTGCATAAAAATGAAGCCTAAGAAATATTTTTTTTTAATTAAACCAATTTTTGGATAATTTTAGTAATGTGAAACTTTAGAAGATTTCAAATAAGCTATACTTAAAATTTGAAGCAAATATAATACCTAGCAATTAAAACTTCTAAGAAAATATTAATTTTCATATCATACGTCGAAAATAAAGCCGTGGTTTCATCATGAGCAATGTGCTTATATCTAAAGCCAAGGTCTAAAGTAAGTTTTACACTCCTTGAATTTTAGACCGCTAAGGTTAAAAAAATGCCAGGAAATGTGTTTTTATCTTTTAATGGAAATATAACCCGATTAGAAATTTGGAGTGGTACAGCTAGGGTCCCGAAGAGGCTAGCCATACTGCCTCGTGTGGTTCCCATGAGGCTGCCGTATAAGGCGCACGAAGGGCAAATAACGCCTTGCCTCATTCGCCCTCGTGAGGCAAAATAATTGCTACCCGATTTATAAAAAAATACATAAAAATTGGTACATAGGGGTTTTGCGGAATGCTGATTTCAAATCCGCTGTCCAAATTTAGAAATTCAAGATGGCGGATTCAATATGGCGACCAAGATTTCTCGATTTCAACGGATTTTAATGAAAATTAGTACAATGATTATCTTGAGGTCACTGATTTTCAATGTTACCCAAATGTACAAATCCAAGATGGCGGATCCAATATGGTGACTAAGATTGTTCGATTTTAACGGATTTTAATGAAAATTAGTACAATGATTATCTTGAGGTCACTGACTTTGAATTAGTGATGGACACTGAAAAAAAATATCGATGTTTTTTTCGATGCAATACATCGGTTAATTGCATCGGTGTTATATCGATATATCAAAAACTACATCGATGTTTTCCATACATCAATTGTTTTTTCTGCAAGTTTGATATGAATGTGGTTGAGATAAAAAAAAAAAAAACAAGGACTTATTAGAAACAAAACCTTTATTACTAATTTTACATTACCAAGTTAGTTCAGTGCGTTCCAGCGATACGCAATTTACGTGTGGGCAATGTATAGCGATTTACGTCATCGATGGTTCATCGTGTAGAGGGGGCACAAGAGTAGCACTCACTGCGTTCCGAACACAGTCTTGCGTAGCCAACATGCAGCAAATAAAAAGTGCTTTCGTTTCACGTAAAAAATTAGGAATATTTTTTACGAATTACGAAAAATCGCCTAAAAGTAACCTTTTGAGTAGTGTAACCTAGAAATAACCTGACAGAGTTAAAAATCACCTATACGGTTACAAAATGACCTTCTCGCAACACTGATTTGTTTTAATGTTGGCTAGCTTGGGACTTGGGAGATGTAAGACAAAAAAATATTAACCATAGACCCAGTGGTGGATTTACCAGCAGGCTGAGTAGGCTGAAGCCTAGGGCGGCAGATTTTAGGGGCATCAAATTTGGGGCCAACATTTTTTTTATATCTTACTGAAATAAAAAAGATTCATATATATATACCGAAACTAGTAGTCCGTTGTTTCGCCGACTGTCACCGTCGGCGGGACTCTGGGGACCAAGCGACCTCATCCTACCAGTAGATATAAATATAAGAGCTAATAAATCGAAAGACTATTACGAATACACTGCACAATTTGTTTTAAATAACAACAAATTTGTACATTATTTTGTAAGTAGCACTAAGGCATATGTACCTTACCCGGTCTTATTAGTAGTACATGATTGAGCTTGTATTAGCTTAGAAATATGTCCAAAAACTATTTCTTGTGCAATATTATCTAAATCTTAGGGTTGTAAAAATAATCTAGGAACTGACGCATCGATCCCCTAGTACACAATAATACTATTGTCATTAGAGGAAAAAGGTGGTGTAATTAGAACGATAGTGCACAAATCATAAAGTTACAATTTCATTGACAAAAAACTTGTAATTAATATGATTGTGAACTAGGGTATCGAAATGTAGAGGTCGGAAGGGGCTGCAAAATTTGAATAGCCTACTGGCGGCAAATGTGTAAATCCGCCGCTGCATAGACCAAACCATAATCCATCAATTAAAAATGTTTTTAGTAGGTTTGCCTTTTCGAAGCATCGAATAAAAAACATCGATGTATACTCGATGTTTAAGAATTAAAAATACATCGGTTTGATTCGATGTATCGATACAATACATAATTCTCGATTTCAACGGATTCTAATTAAAATTGGTACAATGATTATTCTGAGGCCACTCATTTCGAATTATATTAAGATTTGGAAATTCAAGGTGGCGGATCCATAAAGGGATTTTCGGGTTGAAAAAAAATTCTATAATATAATATAACAAAATAGCACATTTGAGAAGTATGAGCCTAGGTGTATATTTGATGTTTGCCTAATCGAACCCCCGTAAGGCAAATGATGGAATTGCCTATTTCATTGTAAGGTTATAAATGCATTAGGTTTGCCTCATAAGACCCTTGTGAGAAACTCATAAGGTAAACCTCACTTCAGTATCGCTGATTTTATTTTGTGAGGTCCTCATGAGGAATCTACGAGGAAGTCCCTCTATCGGCATATCCCTCAGTTGCCACATGAGGAATCTACGGGGAAATCCCTCTATCGGCATACCCCTCACCTGCCACATGAGGCCCACATGCTTCATGAGGCATGCCTCTTATAAATTATAGTCGGGAAGTGCATGTTTCTTCCGAGTTATAAGGAGGTTATAAGTGGATTGAGAATGATAGAATGACATTTTCTAAGGTTTAAGGAGAGATTTAATTGAAAGGGTATAGCCGGATAAGCATACCGAATCTGCCCCCGAGGCGTTTTCTATGAAACTTTGGGGATCATTTTGATATTAAATAAAAATAATTCACCCCAAATTTTAGATTTTTTTTTTTTCAATAACTAAAGTAGAAATTAACAAATGGTGATTTTTTTTGAATACTTGGGAGTATATGACATTAAAAAACATTTTTTCTATTATTCCCAAATTTTAACCCTATTTAAAAAAAAAATAAATAAAATTAATATAATTTTTTTAACAGTGTTTTTGAAAACATGCAATCACCAAATTTTGACAGAAAATTGCTCTCATACTCCTTCATACTCAGCAGTTTTTTTCGATTTGGTGGAACACTGTGAAAAAAATTAAAAATCGATTTTTTTATAAATAATTTCCAATCTATGAAATTAATTTCTAGTTATACCGACAAAAACATAATTACTATCTAACGTAAAGTTTAAACTATCCGGTAGCGGCCGGCAACAACATTTAAACACAGTCGCAGACGACAAACGCCATCCATCAGGATTTTTTCGATTTGGTGGAACACTGTGAAAAAAACTAGAAATCGATTTTATTATAAATAATTTCCAATCTATGAAATTAATTTCTAGTTATACCGACAAAAACATAATTACTATCTAACGTAAAGTTTAAACTATCCGATAGCGGCCGGCAACAACATTTAAACACAGTCGCAGACGACAAACGCCATCCATCAGGAGTTGAAAGGAACATTTTTATCTAAAAAGTTGGTTTTCAATGTAACCTCAGCAAAAGAGAGAAAGCAAAATAAAATATCATTCTGCATATATCTGAATTATTGTTCATATTAAAAATTTACTAATTGAATAATATTATATAACTTATTATTTTTTCTTAATACTTTTTTTTTTGTAGATGAGGTATTGTCGGTTATGAATTTAAAAAAAAATCAGGTTAATACTTTATTATCTCTCTCATGCTAGATATTTATCAAAAATTGTTAAGCCAGCAGAAAATTTTGAATCCCATTTTTAATAACACAGGACAATGTACGGTTATTAATGAGGATAGTGGATAGTATAATATTCATTTTGTGTCATAATTTCCTACTGATAAAATTGTTTAAATAAGATGTTATAAGAAAATCAGCCTTTAATTTTTACACAATAATAAACATCATTAAACGCCATACTCCCAAGTATTCAAAAAAAAAAACAACATTTGTTAATTTCTATTTTTGTTATTGAATCCCATTTTTAATAATACAGGACAATGTATAGTTATTAATGAGGATAGTGGATAGTATAATATTCATTTTGTGTTGAAAAAAATATATTACTTAATATCAAAATGATGCCCAAAGTTTCATAGAAAACGCCGCGGGGGCAGATTCGGCATGCTTATCCGGCTATACCCTTTCCTTGATATGTTTCTAAAATTGGTTGCAGATCACTGTACATTCAATAACATTTTATTTGGAACAAGTATGGAACGCATTAAAGAAGACATTCAAAAAAGTTAAATTTTAATCCTAAAAAAACCATTCTTTTTACACAACTTTTTGAAACAATCTTTCAACAAGTTATTTTAAATATTTTCCTCCACGTAGTTGAGCTAATTTCAGCTTTATATGTAGGCAAACAAAAATTGTTTGTGGTATAGTTACAACGCACACTTTTAAAGAAAAGGGCAATGTTTTCAAATTATATACGTTTTCAACTGCTGCTTGGCTAAGGTATTCGAATCCCTTATCTGTGATACTCTAAGCTTCCACTGTAAACCTTTTCTACAGTCATTCCAGCATGGCTTCCTTAAAGGAAAGTCTACCAGCACTAATTTGCTTGAGTTCTCTCACTTTTGTCTGAATAATGTTGAAAACGGCAAACAGATTGACTGTGTCTTCACTGACTTCAGCAAAGCATTTGACAGGATCAACCACCGCATATTACTCCTCAAATTATCACTGCTGGGTTTCCCTTCTCTTTTTGTGAAATGGCTCCATTCCTACTTGTCTGGACGCTCCCAGCGTGTATCATTTCGCGGTGTCTTATCTAGGGAAATTTTCAATACTTCTGGCGTGCCTCAGGGCAGTCACTTGGGTCCTCTTCTTTTCGCCATTTTTATCAATGACGTGTCCTTGGTCCTGCCCAACTCAAGAATCCTTTGCTATGCCGATGACGCGAAGATCTTTCGAGCATGACTGTACACTTTTAAACTCTGACCTCACTTCCTTTTTTGAATGGTGTGTGCTGAACCAATTACCTCTAAATATTGACAAATGCACATATATGTGCTTCTCACGCTCCAAACACTTGACATCTTTTATCTATTCTATTGACGGATGCTCGTTACGGAGACTTGACATATCCAAGGATCTAGGTGTCTGGTTGAATAGCCGTTTCTCTTTTGATGACCACATTGACGCCACGATCCGTAAAGCCAACTCTACCCTCGGTTTTGTCAAGCGCTGGTCAAAGGAATTCAATGACCCTCACGTCACAAGGATTCTCTACTGCACTTTTGTTAGACCAATTCTTGAGTATGCCAGCTTGGTTTGGTCTCCGTCATGTAGGACTCAGGTGAACCGTATTGAGGCGGTCCAGAGAAGATTTCTTAGGTTCGCTCTTAGAGGTCTTCCTTGGACCAATCCCCTCACATTGCCTCCTTACGTTGATAGACTCAAACTGCTCCCGTTACAAACTCTAGAGCAACGCCGCACTGACGCTAGATTAATCTTCGCCCTAGACTGCATGATGGGTAATGTTAACTCGCCCGAGATTATCTCATTTTTTAGTATTTCAGTCCCCGCACGTTCATTAAGAGACCATTCTTTCTTCCATGTTCCGTTCCACCGCACGAATTATGGCAAATCTGAGCCTATTACGTCAATGTCGCGCGCTTTTAACTGTAGGTACGTCCATATTGACTTTAATTGTACGAGAGTTTGGATAAAAAATCAGCTTCGTTGCGGTTGATCTATCTATTCCTTATTTAATTAAAAATTGTAGTAATCAGATCATTGATGAATGTGCAATAAATAAATAAATAAAGTTTGTGTGTACGAAAATAACTAAAGTGTTTAAAGCAGTGTCGTTTACTTTAATTTTAGTATAGTGAAGAGTTTTTTTTGTGTGCAATTACATTTTGAAAATTGTCCTCCCAATTGTCCTTCGTACTTAAAAATTTATCGAAGTTTTTACTTTACTTTTGACATTTTTGACATTGAAATCTGGCAAGATTTTAGAGCTGTAGGCGGATTAAAGCATATGAGGCTCGCTCTAAAATTAATAAGAGTCTGTTTTCCAACGAGCCTTTTATCATTATCCTGCAATATCCATGACAGGACTTATGGTGCTTCTTCCTGTCAAAAACAAATAATTAAAGTAAAAGGTGAGAAAGTGATTTTCGGAAGAGGATCTTGGAACAAACATCAAGCAAATATATGTCGGACATAAGAGAAATTCTGGCAAAAAAATAAGTGAAAAAGTTTAATGAACTACCGAATTACCAAATGATTTAACACTTTTCCTACAGAAATTGTCAAGACACCTTTTGAAAAGTCGAGTATGGATAATACCTTTTTACCGCTCAAAAATAAGCAAAATTTATACTGTTAAATATAGATGTATGATGCCTGATAACAAAATAGCATTAAGAGAACAAAAAAGAACACAAGTTTTACAAATATTACATCGTGTTTCTTATAGAGCGCATGCAAGAAGAATTTTGTTTCCTTCTTTTTAATAAAGTTCTATTGTTTGACCTTTATATGAATTTCAGAGGTCAAAGGTTATATCTGGACGTACAAAATATATCGTCCCATTTAAGAAAATCAACTTCACCTCGAAATGACCTTGAATGTCATGGCCAAGGTCAAATTCAAGGTCCAGATAGCCAGAGAATAATTCTACAACTTTGTTTGAAACATTTTCTTCTGAAAATCCACTCCTGGCGAGTTATTCTGCTGTTCCCGTATTTTTATGTCACCCGGTATAGTGTAGTATATAAAGCGCAACGTCTCTCTGCCTTTCTGTTAGTGCGCTTATAACTCAAGAAATACTGATCCGATTTACATACTTTTTTCCAAGTTTTAGTATATATTTTGTTACGATAGATGACGTGGCATGACACGTTACATGATTTTTAGTTTATAAATATGTTCACTGGCCTGGTTTTAGTATATAAAATTACGCTCAATAACGTGACATGACAAATTATATGCAGGTTTTATGATATAATACGACATAATTCGCGGTATGTATTATTTGTTATGTAACGTGTCATGTGTTGTCACTTGTAATGTGTAGTCATTATATCAAAACACATGATACACGCCACATGCCATGTCATGCGTCATGTCATAACGCCTGTAATTTGCCTCGGCTACTGCCGTATAGGGGCACCGAATCCACCGGTGTAACTATGCAAACGGAATCCTCAACCGAACCTGGCAGAGAGGCGGCCATGTATCTTCCTGCATGGTCGATACAGTGACCCGGGGGGAGGTGGAGTACAGCTGGAGGATCTAACATGCCTCTTTGCTGCGCCCGCAACCTCGGGGAGCTGTGGCTCTAGGGAGTAGCACACCCAAGAGTTAGGGAAAACACCCGCGCTGATCCTTTGGTCAGCCGGGAGACTGTGTAGGGGAGCTACGGAACCCTCGGAGGCAGGTTACTTGGGATTCGGGGGCCAGCTCGAAGAGGGGAAAGGACGGTCGGATGGGAATGGTCCCCTATGTAGCACAGGGGAGCGGGAGGCGTTATGCTGGCGGTTGCCTCGGCTGTGGTCCGAGAACGCGAACCTGTGCCTGAATGTGGGGAAAATACCCATTAAAATGAAACAGATGGCAGAAATAATAAAACCAAATCGACAAGGAGAGACAGTGGTTCAACCGAGGCCAAGGAGTGCTCCTGCAGGGCCAGAGGAGGCGGGTAGAGTCGAGACTGACGGAGGTAGGGAGACACCCACCTTAACCCAAGGTCAAATGGCCCCAATGACAAAGGCGAAGATGTTGCGTCGGTGCAAAGCAATAGTCGGTACCATGAAGGCTGCTATTGCCAGGCAGCGCAACATCTCAATAGAGGTGAAGAACGGACTGGCCGAACTGGTGGTGCTTATCCGCTCGATGGCCCTCCAGAAGACCGAAGGGCCCAAACGGCCGGTCGTCGCAAAAGCGACCCAAACAGCGACGCTGGTGGTGGAGGCAGATGCCCCTCTCTTCGCTAAGAAGAGGGTAGTACTTGTCGAGCTGCGTGCCAAAGCCTGCAACAAGGCTGCGTTTGGCGACTCCCTCAGAAATATTCTGGGGGAAAAGACCACAGTGCGCAGCCTGGAGCCAAGGGAGACGCAAGGCGAAGAGACACAAGGCGAAGGGGTGCCCGAACACGCCCAAAAGTATGCTCTGCACGGAGCTCAAGCTGTGCCCTGAGGATGTGCAACACATCTCTGGGACGGGTAAGTGTAGGGTGTACCGCACCGCCTTGGAAAAGTTTAAATCGCTTGCAGGATGACCCGGATCCTGCAGGCAAACTTCACAGGAGTAGGACCGCAGACAACCTCGTGCGACAGTTAATATACGAGCACGAGGTTGATCTATTGCTCATCTCCGAGCAGTACCAGAACCGCCAAAGTGTGTCCTGGTACTGTGATGAGCTTGGGACCGCCGCCATATGTGTGTACCACAGCCAGCTGGCGGTGACGGCGCACGGACGCGGAAGGGGCTTCGTCTGGGTCCAATGTGAAGGAGTGGCTTACATTAGCTGCTACCTCACACCAAACGAGTCAATACAGCTCTTCAAGGACAAGGTGGACGCCATTGAGGATGTGGTCCTTCATGGGCGGAGTAAAGTCATCCTCGCGGGTGACTTTAACGCGAGGAGCGTGGAGTCGGGGATGCCTAATCCAGACTCCAGGGGCAACTACATAATGGAGATGGCCGCCAGAACGAACTTAATAGTTCTAAACACTGTCGGCACATCGACATTCCGTCGCCTCGGGTATGGAGATACCATTCCCGATGTTTCCTTCGCCTCGGAGGATCTCGCTTTTCTAGTGGAGGGCTGGAGTGTACTGGAGGATTACACGGGTAGTGATAACCAGTACATTAACTTTCGTGTCCCCGATCTCGGGAAAATCTCGTAGCGAACGCCACGGCCGCGAGGAGGTTGGAACGTCGGGAAATTAAGCGAGAATAAGCTATCCTAGTACCTTGTCGGTGTTCCGATCGGCGAGTCGACCGGCGGCGGTGGCCGAGATGGGGCCGAGGCTGTACTTGGCGAGACAATGGGTCTTCTTCGCAGAGCCTGTGATCTGTCCATGCCGCGATTAAAACCGAGGCAAACCAGACGCCCCGCGTATTTGTGGACAGAGGAGATAGCAGACCTGAGGAGGATCTGCCTCCGTCTCAGGCGGAAAGCTCAAAGAGCAAGGGGACGGGAGGAAGCTAATCGGCTTTCCGCCGAGCACAGAGCGGCGAAGAAGACACTCCGGTATACCATCAACCGGAGTAAGGTCACCCAATGGGGAGGAGGCTGAGGGAGGAGGTAAATGCCGACCCCTAGGGACTTGGTTACAGGATAGTGACCAAGAAACTTGGGCGGCAAAGGCCCCCTCTATAAAGGGCGCGGAAGAGATGTCTCGCATCGTTGACGCGCTCTTCCAGACCACCCCACCCGAGAGGACTCCCCGTTGATGGAGGCTGGGGACATACCTCTCTTCACCGAGGAGGAGTTAAAAGTAGCGGTGACCTCCTTTCGTAACAGGAAGGCCCCAGGAGCGGACGGAATTCCAGCGGAGGTCTTGAAGGTCGCCCAGCGCGTACTTCCTGAACTCTTGCTCAGGATGTACAACGCGTACCTTAGGGTGGGTGTCTTCTGTTCCCGCTGGAAAGTGGCCCGCCTGGTGCTGATAAGCAAAGGCAAGGGGGATTCGTCGGTTCCATCGAGTTACCGTCCACTTTGCATGCTGGACACGGCGAGTAAGGTCCTGGAGAAACTAATACAGCCTCGGTTGCTCTCGGCCATCCGAACAACCGGAGACTTGTCGGAGCGGCAATACGGCTTTCGGCGAGAACGCTCGACAATCGACGCTGTGAAGGAGGTGATTGCAGCTGTGGAGAAGGCTGAAGCTGGCAGCCACCACACTCGCCGGTTGGTCCTTCTCGTCACCCTTGACGTGTGGAACGCGTTCAACTCGGCGAGGTAGGGTGTCATGCTGGAGGCGCTCAAGACGTCGTTCAGGGTTCCCGAATATCTCTCGAGGATCATTCGGGATTACCTAAGCGGTCGATCGCTGACCTACGAGACAAAGGAGGGCCAGCGCAGGAAGGTCATTACGGCAGGCGCGGCACAGGGATCCATACTGGGCCCCGACCTGTCGAACGTCGCCTATTTATTTATTTATTTATTTATTTATTTATTTACAAAAAATGTTGCGGCGATAGCCTACAGAATAAATCCAATTAAAGACTACCGATACTTTAGAAATAAAAAATTAAATTGAAAGAAAATAAAGAAGAAAATAATTAATGTAAAAATGCGGAAAAATGAGACAAAAGAAAAAAAAAAAAAAAATAATAATAATAATTAAATATAGATAAATCCAAAACAAAATTTAAAACTGAAAAGGAAAAGAAAAGAAAAACTGAGCGAAGCAAATATTATTGTCGGGCGAAGCTTACGTGAGGGGGGTGAAAATCTCATCTCTTAAAGATATTTTAAAGGAGTAGAGACTAGGACTGAAGATATCAACGTTATTGAATAAGTCATTATGCTGTTTTTGTACTCTAAATGAAGGTGATTTTTGACGGATATTAGTTCTAGCAATGGGAAGTTTAAAAATTAAGAAAGAGCGTGAAATTCTTGGCGGAGTAAACAAGTTAACATTGTCCAGTAAAGCGGGCGTACTAAAATGGCTATGGACAACTTTGTAAATAAAAATTTCATCAAGATAATATCGGCGCTTCTCAAGGGAAGGCAAATTAAATCGATCAAGACGGGCAAAATAATCTAGGTAACGGCCGTCTATTTTCAGTAACAAAATTCTAGTAAAACGCCTTTGGACGGACTCTATCTGCTGCACATAGACATTATAGAAAGGGCTCCAAGTAATACACGCATATTCCAAATGACTCCTTATCAATGAGCAATAGAGCGAGATAAATGACGACGTTTGCTTAAAAGATTTGCATGTGCGAAATATGAAGCCCAACATTTTATAAGCTTTGGAGGTGATCCAATCGATGTGTGATTGAAATAGTAGCTTTTGGTCGCCTATGACGTAATAATATTAACCCTAATAATTAGTTTTATTACTTACTTAATTGCTTTATTGCTTTTTTACGGATTTTCCCAAGAATGCAGAAATTTGTTGCTCCGTAATATTTTATAACCCGTTTAATTATCCTAAGTTTAGGTAAGGAATTTTCAGCTATTTAAAGCAAGACGTGCTTGATTTAACATAAGAGTATACTAGCAAAATGCGTATTGTACGAATTTTTGGTAAAAACGTCACCAGTTTGCGAAGAAAAGAAGTTATCGTAGAAAAATTGGTAATTAATTTCCTCGGCTTTTTTTTTGTACATGCATGAATATTGCCGCAATAATAAGCCAACTGTTAATCTGGATAAAACTAAATTTATGTTATTTCAAAAGGGAGGTCATGCACATAAGTTTAAGGAGAGCCCCTTGTTGTATAGAAACGACGTAGTGGAGTATGTCAAAGATTACACATAGCTTGGAGTTATCTTTACACAGACAGGCATTTTTGATCCAGCAACGGAACATTTTACATCCAAAGCTAGAACTGTAATCGCTTCCGTTATCTCTCTGATTTACAAGTTACAGATAAACTCCTGTCATATTTATTCAAAATTATTCGATACTCTAGTTATTATAAATCCACATTGATTTACGCTTCGCCGATTTATGCAATATAATACTTAGATGAATTAGAAAAAGTGCACATACAATAATTGTAAAGAACTGTTCTTTAAAAAATACTTTAATTACCTCAGTCCACTCCAAGCTATGGTATACATCTTGAGACAGGGAGAACTTACATCGCTCTGACCATACTTAAAAATGTTGTTGATTGGATAATAAAGTTGCTTCGTAGCTCCGTATGGATGATACGAGATACGCAAAAATCAGTTTTGCAAAGCAAAGATCATTAGTAAAGTATGACACTAACAAGAAAAATAATTATAATTGGACGGTTCAAATTAAAAATACTTTTTTAAATCCTATCGGTAAAGCGGAAATGTCGGACAACCTATCTCTAAACGAAATACTAGAAAAAAACAAAAAAACAAATTTTTAATATAATACTGATGTACGTAAAAACTTCAAATTCAAATTCTTTATTAATACATATATAAAGATTATATGTAAGCGCTGATAAACAAATATATCTAAACTTAAATTTACCATTAAGGTTTTATCAAATCATCGCGCAAATAAGTTTGTTGAATTATTAGAACTGTAGACTGATTATTGATGGTGATATTTATAATGTGAAAGACACGTTGGTGAGTCATACGTACAGTATGAATAGTAGCCTCTTACATATGTTAATTGACTATGAAAAGAGAAGACAATTAAAGCTACCATTCATTATCTAATGATAAATTAGATTTATATAAAATTTTGGAGAGTCCTGTTTTAAAAGTTATAAGAAAGCTTATAGTATATACCAATATTGTACTACTTGTCTATAACTCATCACTGTTAAACAAAGCAATTAAACAATAATGAAATAATCAAAATGTATATGATAATAAGAATAAATGTTATAATAAAGTATTATATGAATTCACATAAAATATGAAAAGTGCTTAAATTGACATGAAGTACAACCTTAACATTCAACTGTAGCGTAATTATGATTTATATGTAATGAACGCAACTCACACATATATTGTAAATCTTTTTTAAGAGGAAACAATAAAGATTATTATTTTTAATATTATTACATATTACTAAATACAAATATCGCCTTTCACTATGAATTATTATAAATTACATTTATTACTAATTTTAACTGTTATATAAGTAATAAATAAAGCATATCAATACCAGCGATTCCACATCTACTCACGAAGATGTATGATTTACGGAAGAAGGAAATAATTTTTGTTTTAAAGGAATTTCGTACTAAGTTGATTACAGACCCTTTTGCGCCAACAGTCTGATGTGTACGCCTCGATACGATTTTTTTTTCATAATGAAATTATTAACAGAGTAGAGTATTCCCGATGAAGAAAAATTCAATTTAAAAGTCATTTAATGTTGCGAAAATTTAAAAGTATTACCCGACATTGTTTACCAATTTATTTTCCATAAAAATACAGTGCGAAGCTTCTAAAGGTCTTTGAGATGGCAAAGCGTCGCCGGCTCGCTCGTTCTGACGGCGCCTTCTCTGCATATAGCATATCTACTTGACTTGCTGGGAGTGCTCCTGCTTTGTTGTTGGCAGGAAAAACTTTTTATTGATCACTTCAGGTAAAATTCACTTAACAGAGTTTTTCAATAAGCTCGACCCAATTCAATTTTGCACTCGAGTGAATATAAATGGCCTCCTGAAAACAGCCGCTTTCGGCGTCATACTGAGAGGAGAATGCAACAGTCCTCATCTCGGACAATTGCGAGGACAGTCACTAAACTTGATCAAAAACAAAGATTTGGTGGGATAAGGGAAATTGCCCTTCATCCCTGGAGATTTTCAGTCGACCGATAATTATCTTTACAAACTTTCCATTAACCTTTGTAAAAATCTCGGGGACCACTCTCTGCGCTAGAAAATCAATTTAAAACTGGAATGCGCGAGGGACGAAAATTTGATTACTCACAACTCGTAATATAATAAATTCGCAATTTTTGTCCCTTAAACACCCTTGCCGGGTTTGAGCTAAATTTAGGGGCAGAGCATGACAAAGATTAATCAGAACAGAAAAACCGCCCCGGGCAGCGAGAATTTCGAATTCAGTTGAAGGCTTGCAGTGATGCCTTCCGAACAAAACGTTAAAAATCACAGAGAAGTGGGTGAAACATACACGGAATCTAATTAGGGCCAGCTAACGAGTGTTTCAACTCCAGTTACTGGATGATCGCGATAGAGGTAGTACGCATATATACACATAGGCCGTTGCTTTTTAACACCTCGATGGGTGGTTGATGTTTTGTATCAAATTATGCCATCAAACGACAACCCGTAAGTTTGTACGGAAAATTAGACAGATGCTGAAAAGCATGCTGATAGCAGCGGGAAGCCTCGTTTTTTTTGTTGTATAACTTGACAACTAAAAAGCATTGATGAGCATTGATCCTCTTCTCCGATTTTAGAAATGATCGCAGCATAGCACGTGTGATTCAAATCTGTTGGTTTGTTATATTTTATATATTTAAAAAAATTGATATAATCAGATTTCATTCTTCCTTCTGTCCAAGTCCAGTTCTATTACCTATTATAACCAAGAGTAGCAGTTTAAAATTGTATATACATACATATAGAATGATTCATCTTCAAACACTTCCAATAGCTACTATACATATTATCTAATGCCACAGAGTAGTGGATAAAATTATATATTGTTATAGCTTCGTTTTGTTTAAATTAATCTGATCTGGTTCAGATTTCACAGCAAATTTCTCATTGAATTGGAATTATTAAGTATTTAATCATAGCGAAATTTTTAATTTTAATTTCGCTGTAAAAATAGTATTAAATTAACCCTGAACGGCCACACTGGGTTACGGTAGCCCAGAGCCCGCATACAATTGTGTAGTACTCATAAATCATTGCAGTTCCGCATCTGAGGTAGAGATTTATAAATTATAGGGACCTTCTACTAAAAGTTCCCCTTAAAAACCGGATCGTTACGTTATCACAGAATGGAGCAGCAGTAGCTGAATTCAGAATCACAGAAATAAAAAAAACAAAATAAAAAATTAATATTTTCGATAGTTTTATGGCTTTGAATGCTCAAAAAAATATAGTTTTCACGAATAATCGCGACAAGACAAACAATTTAAAAAAACAAAGTTGATTTACCGATTTTTTACGGCAAAAATCCAGGTGAAGGTATAATTACCGAAATTTCAAAATTTCAACCCCAAAAAGAAGTATGAAGGAGGCCCCAATAGTATTAATAGCATTAATAGTATATATATTCTTGTTCGGAATGACTTCAAGAATAACACATTTCATGGTCAAGGTTAGAGGAGGTTTGACACCTATATTGAATAATTACAAAAATGTTTCAGCGTGAAAAAAAAACCTTTTTCCGATTTTTTTTTAGAAATATGGATTGAGAAAAGTTATCGAAACCTTTTGTACATTATTAAGCATGTTTTCAATAATACTCACTAATTTTTTTTATGTGAAAATAGCGACAAACAAACCAGTGACGGAGCTTTCCCAAGAACGTCTTGGGAAATAGATGATTTGCGGTGTACACTGTATCTCAGCTGGAAATTATCTGAAATTAAAAACCTTTAAGATTTAGTCGCAGTATCATTAAATCCCCCCCCCCCCCCCCCCCACGTTCTCTGATTATTATTTTTTCCATTTTTAAATTTTTGGTGGTCATTTAAAGTGAAAACTGCTATTTTTTACGAAAAATTTCACCATTTCTTAAGTGGAAAACCCCCTTACTGTTAAAAAAAATCGAAAACTTAACGTTGGGGGATGTATTTTATGTGTAGAAGGTGTGTACCAAGTTTGAAATGAATCGGTAATGTAGTTTTTAAATAGCAGTGTACACGGACTTTTAAAAAGTAGTTTTGAGAAAGCTCCGTCACCGGCTTGTTTGTTTGTCATACTTAATAATGTACAAAAGGTTTCAATAAATTTGCTAAAAAAAAATCGCAAAAAAAGTGTTTTTCTTTCAAGCTGAAACCCTAACCCCTCCTAAAGATCACTTTATGTAAACTAGCGACTCTGCTAAAAATAGGACAAATGTTCGGTCTTGTTCTTGGTGGTAAACATAGTCTTGGTGTTGCTACCACAGGTATAGTACCTACCTATTGGTTTTGGTCTCGTTTCTTTCTGCAAGACCGATGCTGTATTAATTCGAAGTTTAACATTACAAATACCTATTTCTATTTTATTTTTTAAATGGGTAAGTAATAAGTATTTTTCAGTAACTGGAGTAAATGAACCAATCCCAATTTCAGGGAGTATTTCCCCCTGCATTTCAATAACAAGATTTCCGAATCAATCTCTTGCTTGAACACACCCTTTTTACCGAGTTTCTATTCGGGGGAAAGAATGCTTCTCTCAATTCAATACTCCTTATTGACACATCTCGCACATGTCGCTAGGCCCATTACACATAATTTGGACTTTAAGTACTTAATCATGCTGTCCAAGGTGTGAACGGGCACACATATCCATTGTTCCTGGCATCGGTATCCCACGTATCCAGATCGTTTCGCTCTGTTTACGTGGATGTTGTTACTAAAGATGTTTTCATGCTTCCCTTTTGTCCTCGCAAACAATAACAAACCACTCAATACTTTAAGTCGGATTATGCGGTTGGTTGCATTTTTGAGTTCCATTGTAATTGTTACCGCCCTTTTTTCCATTTTCTGCTGCTGTGAACACATTTCAAGCGAGGATATCCTCCGATTCGTTTTGTTCGCCGTGTAGCACTTTTAACAAGCGTTCGTTATCTGATCATGTCCTGATGTCCTGCGCTGAGAGGATGCGCCTAAAATCAAACCACTGCAGGCAGCAGTAATAGGGTTTTTATGATTCTTGCATCGATGCAAAATTTATGTTTAATGACAAGTAAAAATCTATAAATGCGCCTTTTAAGAAAGTATGTGAGAAGCTCTCGAAAAAAAAGATTAATTTTTATTCGTCTTTAGTTATTGACTTATTTAAGAACTAGCTGAATTACCCAGCTTCACCCAGCGTAAGTACTTATTAATTAAATATTTCTCAAATGCTCTATTTTGGCGTATCCTTTGAATAATTGTAGCAATATTCTTCGTAATATTGTATCCATATTAATATGGAAATTCTGACAAAAGACTTGAAAGCAATGGCTCCGAAAACTCATCTGAACTGATTTTCGAGAGATTCGAAAAAATGGTGTTGGAAACTCTTTTGTATTAATAATCATTGAAATCTCTTAAAATTAGGAAATTTTGGAAGCAACATAGAGTGCGTTATAGCGTTTTTCGAAATACCAATAGCAGATCCGAAATAAGCGACCATAAATTCCATGAATATCGATTTTATGTCACCACATTGGATCAGTAATCTTTAATCCCATAATATTTATGGATATAAACATAAAATAGATCCGAAATCAGACGTTCCTTTTGTAGTATAAGTAACTCGCTTGAATCGAATTATATAAATTTTTTTTTGCCATCTTAAATTTCCAAATTTCTATAGCAGATTTAAATTAATTGCCTCGTTATCATTTTTTAACAAATTTTAACTAAAATCCTTCAAATTTCGAGAAATCGAGACACCATATTGGAACTTTTCAAATTTAGATATTTGATTCGAAATCAGTGGTCTAGATACAATATCTGTACTAATTTTAATTATGATACAATCCTTTAATTGTACGACATTTTATCCGCCATTTTGAATTTCCAAATTTTAATTGTAGAATCGAGATCAGTGATGTTTTGGAAACCCGTTGAATGTGAAAAATTATAGTAGCCATTTGGATTGGCCATTTCGAAATTCCGTGAGTATATTCGAAATCGAGATCCTGAAATCTCGTAGGCATCAATTTTACGGACAATTACCTGAAATTTAAAGTTTTCACCGCCATGTTGATACTCTATATTTTTTAATAATAAATAAAAGCAGCTTATATGTTACATTGATAAATATTGTCTTTACAGAGTAGGCTTTATTGAGCAACAAACAAACATAATTTAAGGATTCGAAATCAACGGTTGGTTCCTTTAATTTCTAAAGTTGGACAGCAGACTTGAAGGTAACATTCCCCAAAACCCTTAACTACCAATAATCATGGAAATGCCTCAAATTTAAAGTTTTCATTGTCCATCTTGGGTCTGCCATTTTCAAACCTTATATATATTGTAATATAGTATGTACTACCTTTGAACAAAAAATTAAAAAGGTCGAAGCAAAGGTTTATGCCCTTTCTTTTTATACACATGTATATATACTGATTGTTTTTGCAATAAAATTTGGAAGATGTTTCCAAAGAGTGTAGAACGTAATGAAATGTTGTGCACCGAATACAGAGCTTAATAAATGTGGTTTTTAAAAAACTAATCAAACAATACAACCATCGAGTATTTATAATTTCGTCTAGTAAATTTGAAATAAATAAAGTAATTAGTTTTTAAAAATACTATCTCTAACCTCAAAAAGCTCTTATGTTAAGAGTATCTCGCCAAAGTGTTGCCGATAACAAACACTTTCTAGAGTAAGTAAGACTTTTTAGAGTATAAGACAACTATCTGGATACATTATCATATCAGGAAGATTCAGAACATCTAGTAGTTGATATTATGATTTGTTTTGTTTATATCGTAGATCTCCTAATCAATACTATTTCATCAATTTACACCTTAAATCTACAGTGTGTCTAAATTTTCTTACAAAGAACGTTACATTACATCACAGTTTTTATACAAAGGCTTCTAAAAATCGGTTAGGCAGAATCGGATGTATGTTTATAATCTCGTATTTGGTGCAGCAATCCTGATTTCGAAATAAAGATGCAATTCACTCGTGCAAAAACCTACTGCAGCTAAAGCTGCTAGACAAGGAGTAAAAGAACTTTTTGATTGATAATCCTTACTGTATACAAAATTGATTTTCATATATTTATAGTACAATCGTTTGCAGCATCGTTTACATTTTGCATATATAACATTCACTGAACTGGTTAGTGGCAACTTCTGCATCGGTTCTCTTCGACCAGAATCATATGCATCTCCCATCAGGTGGGAGGTTCTGGTGATGACTCTATCGTCTAATAAGCAATTACAGGACCATTCTACTCACAATGGTCACTCGGTTTATCCTTAGCCACAGAGAAATTACGTTTCAGTTGAGCCCATTGATCGTCTGTAATTGGACCGATGCATGTTTTGCTCAATTCTATTAGGTCCCAAGATTGGGTCTGATTGCAGCAATCCCCAAATGGAAATTTGAGTTGAAACCGCCCATGGGTTTTTGTGGATAACGTTTTTGGTACTCGAGGAACGAGACGAGATTTGTAGTGCCATTTTAGTAGGAAAATTTGGAGGGGAATAAGAGGATATGGCCGGTCATCGGTATTTGAGAGTACAACTTGATTGGTTTGCAAATTGATTCGAGAGTTTCTAGTTATTGTAAAAAAAAAAAAAAAAAAATCATTTTTGTTACGGAAATAGATGGGCTTTGGAATTGTTATTGAATTGCTGAGTGGATACTAACCGTGTATAAACAGAATGTAACCATTTTGGGAAGCTATTTCATACGGACTTTATTTCTCTCACTTCCATCCACTATTCGTGATTTTAAAAAAGTGGACTGTTTAAAATAAAAATCAATATTCTACAGTGGTAGAAGAGATATATGTATATATATTATATATATAATAGCAGAGCATCTTTATTCCTTAAACCTATGTTTATTGTGGACTCAAGGACTCGTAAAACAAAAGTTTGAACTTCATATTAGACGCGGAACAAATTTTACGTGCCGGGGAGGTGGACAATTTTTATGAGAATTCCCTAGCATCCAGGATATCCATTCGAATTGCTTTTGAGACAGACGAACTATTTTGTTTTGTTTGTGTTTTTGGTTTATAACGAAGTTTGTTGCAATCATTTACTGTTTGTATTGTTGTTTTATAATCAACCATCGAAAAGTAAATATAATAAGCTTAAAACTGAGTATAACATTTTTTCCCTGATTGAGTTGCCCTTGAAATATGTTTTTAAGGGCATTTTTCTGAGACATTTCATATATATATATATTAGGGTGCTTTTTTTTTCGCGACTATTCTTTTTTTTTCAGTCCCACCTCGAATTTTTGTGGCTAATACCTAAACATACATTCCCTGAAAATTGGAGCCCAAAAAAATAATATTTAGTACTAGACCAAGACGCATAAAGATTTCCCATATAAAATACACGTGAGCTTTAATTATTTTTCTTCAAATCTCTACAACTCAGAGGCATTTTATGGCACAATCTTGGGCAATGGTAGGATTTCTTCAAAATTGAATGCTCTACAAAAGTGTCCATTGCGATGTAACCCTAACTCCCACCAGCGAGGTAGTACGGGTCATTGACCCCAATTTTTCCACGAAATTCTCGCTTTTTGCCCCTATCTCGTAAACAACAAGAGGTACAGAAAAAGTGAATATTACAAACTTGTAGCAAATTCAATTTCCTACAAAAAAGTTCTAAACACCAAATCGCTAACATTGATATTTCTTGAGATATTGGGCTTTGAAGTTGAGGTAGTGTTTCTACAATTTACCTCAATAATCCATGAAACTTCCACACTACCTCAACTTCAAAGCCCAATATCTCAAGAAATATCGATGTTAGGGATTTGGTGTTCAAAAACTTTTTGGAGTAAATTACATTTCCTACAAGTTTGTAATATTCACTTTTTCTGTACCTGTTGTTGTTTACGAGATAGGGGCAAAAAGCGAGAATTTCGTGGAAAAATTGGTGTCAATGACCCGTACTACCTCGCTGGTGGGAGTTAGGGTTACATCGCAATGGACACTTTTGTAGAGCATTCAATTCTGAAGAAACCCTACCATTGCCCAAGATTGTGCCATAAAATGCCTCTGAGTTGTAGAGATTTGAAGAAAAATAATCAAAGTTCACGTGTATTTTATATGGGAAATCTTTATGCGTCTTGGTCTAGTACTAAATATTATTTTTTTGGGCTCCAATTTTCAGGGAATGTATGTTTAGGTATTAGCCACAAAAATTCGAGGTGGGACTGAAAAAAAAAAAAATAGTCGCGAAAAAAAAAAGCACCCTAATATATATGTATGTGTAGGAAACTACCCCTTCCCTTATATGTATGTGAAAAATATCCATACATTTTTGCTATGAATAACACATATCCACCTGAACTAGGTTTTTATGGATATATTCTTTTGCATGAGTGCAAAAAATGCAATATATACATATGTGTATATAATACCCATAATATCTATATGCCCATGAATTGGGTTGCCATATATAAAGGGGGATGACCCTCTTTCATACTCATGTATTCGTGCTTATTTATACTCTAAAGACTGAATGTAAATTCGTACTGATCTTAAAAGCAATTTATATTTTTTTCTGCGTAAAAATTTATCACGATTGTAAAAGTACACATTTTTGGTGTAATTAAACAAAAATTTGTAAAATTACACAATTTTAAAACTTTGGGTGTGCTCTTCACTCAACTTTGTAAATGTTGTATGATTTCATACCAAATAGGTGTAAATGTGCACATGAATGCATAAAATTACGTCAAACTGACGTAAATCTACAATTTAAATTCTCTTATTCAAACAAAATTAATGCGCAATCACTTTGTGAAGGTATTTCTTAAAGATAAGACGTGTTGACGAAAATATTTAATTTGTAGGGTGTAATTTCCATTAAAGGTAAACTAACTAGATTGAAGAACTTTAAAAAATGAAATATGATATGTATTCATTTATACTAATCTTAATACTTTTATACAATAGCGAGAAAAACGTTTTTGTTATATTATAAATATTTAATTGCAAAAATATACATCTGCTGTGTGTAAATTTACCTACTTTAAAGATGTACACAATACACATTTATTGTGCAAACTTCACATATTTCATACATAATTTTTCGCATATCTGTGTATTAATTTTTTTTCAAGAAAGGTGTACTTTTACATATACATTTGACATTTCCGTAATTTTTTAAGTGTAATTTTACTTCTGTTGTGAAACGAATTCAATTTCCTTCCAAAAAGGGAGTTTTACACCAACATTTTTTATAGTGAATGACTTCTTTTATTCACATTTACTAAATTTTTATTTATTTATTCAATTCAAATATTCCTTCCTCAATAATAATATAACAGAAGTGCTTAAAAATTCAAGTGGCAATAATGTGTGCCACTTCCGATGGCAATTTCCCTTATACGTCGTGACTAGAAGCAGTTCGATCATAGGCTTGATTTTGAACAAATTTGTTGATATTAATAGTATTGCATTTAATATTTAATAAAACCACAGAATTAGATAAATTATATTTTTATTATTTGATACATGATTTAATGTTTTTGTTTCATATAACTATAATGTTTTTAATTCATCACGTGTATGGTAAGTGATTTCCGTTACAGCCACAGAAAGTTATTACATCTTAATATTAAGTACTAGACCAAGTCGTATAAAAATTTTCCATATAAAATACACGTAAACTTTGATTATTTTACTTTAAAACTCTACAGCTCAGAGGCATTTTATGGTATAATCTTGGTCAATGGTCGGGTTTCTTCAGAATTCAATGCTCTACAAAAGTGTCCATTGCGGTGTAACCCTAACTCCCACCAGCAAGGTAGTACGGGTCACTAACCCCAATTTTTCCATGAAATTCTCGCTTTTTACCCCTATCTCGTAAACAACAAGAGCTACAGAAAAAGTGAATATGAATAACTTGTATGAAATTCAATTTCCTACAAAAAAGTTGCGAACACCAAATCGCTAACAACGATATTTCTTGAGATATTGGGCTTTGAAGTTGAGGTAGTGTTTCTACAATTTATCTCAATAATCCATGAAAATTCCACTCTACTGATTGAATTTCCTACAATTTTGTCATATTCACTTTTTCTGTACCTCTTATGGTTTACGAGATAGGGGTAAAAAGCGAGAATTTCATGGAAAAATTGAGGTTAGTGACCCGTACTACCTCGCTGGTGGGAGTTAGGGTTACACTGCAATGGACACTTTTGTAGAGCATTCAATTCTGAAGAAACCCGACCATTGACCAAGATTATACCATAAAATGCCTCTGAGCTGTAGAGTTTTAAAGAAAAATAATCAAAGTTTACGTGTATTTTATATGGGAAATTTTTATACGCCTTGGTCTAGTATTTAATATTAATATTAAGGGCTCTAATTTTCAGGGAATTTTTGTTTAAGTATTTGCCACAAAATTTCCAGGTGGGAATGAAAAAAAAAATAGTCGCGAAAAAAAACACCTTAATATATACTAAACAATACAATAAACTGTTATTAATTCATTAATAATAACACAGGCACACAAAACCAAAAAAAATTTGTGGTTTCCACCGACCAGACCACCAACATTTTATGTTTTTAAGGTCGCTAGTCCCGAATCCGAGATCTTTTTGTATTCTTGTTCTTGGTTCTTGGTGTCGCTGATTACGAATCCGAGGTCTATTTTTCTATATGAGACCGCGTTCAAGGTCAAATTGAGAAAGATCAGTGCAAATACTTCCAATACATAAAAAAAATTATTTTGGATTTTTCTCATTTTGACATTGAAATGACTTTAAACGCGATCTCATATGGACAAACAGACCTCGGATTCGGTGACCCCAAAAGTTATATGCACTGTGATTGAGACTATTTGGAATGATTTTATCAATTTGACCCTGAAATGTCCTTGAACGGGATCTAATACCGACAAACAGACCTTGGATTTGGAATCAGCCACCCTAAGAACATAAAATGTTAGTGGTCTGGTTGGTGGAAATGAAAAGTTTTTTTTTTTGTGCCTGTGTAATTGAAAGGGTGGTTTCCGTCACATATATACATATATGAAATATCTTAGAACATATTAAGCAATAACATATTTCAAGGGCGGCTAAATCGGGGATGAGACCTCTAAAGCGAAATTGTCCACACTTTGTTCTTAATTATCGCAGAAAAGACAATATTTATTTGTCTCCTTAAAAGTACTTATTCAAAAAGCGGATAGGCCAACTATTTTGAGCCAGGCTAAAGAATATTCGGCTATTAATTAATATCGTATTCTGTTCTAAAAATAATCCCAATCAATTATATGATATAATATTTAATGTTAAAATATGTTTAAGTTCAATTATTGATCTACTAATTCCGTTCTAATTATAATTCGGTTCTGCTTGCACCCCAGGACTGTCATCAGCTCTCCCATCGATGGCAGTCCTTTTACATGGAACTTTTCTGGGTTCGGATAACTCGAAAATGTCGAACACACTCATAGTTGAATAACGCTGCTGGGCCTTAGATATTATGACAAACTAAACATAAAGTTCGCCCCGAAGGAAAAGCGAAAACATCCTAGCCGTAATGATTTTGAATGCGAGCAAAACGACCCTTGATAATTTTCACAGCGGGCCTCCTCTATTAAATCGGCTGCAGGAAAGGAAATACCAAATTACAGGTTTAATGCCTCAAATTGGTTACATTTGCAAAGAACTGTCCCGCGCAGCATGCGGAGGGTTGGACTGTGTCTGCTTCCATTGGGGGCCAAGAGGAGTTTCTTATCAAAACGAATATTACCCGAGGGGTAGTCGTCGAAAGTGACTGTGACAAAAAGTCTAAAGAACTTTCGTCAATTTCACTCAATCTAATAATGCTCAAGAGAAATTCCTTTTTTCCAATCATCCATTTAAGTGTGGTATCGAGTCTCAGGCGAAATCTTTGAAAAACTTTATTGGTCAGTTAAGTGTCAAAAATTATGCTTTGGATTATAAAATATTATGATCAGTTGTCTTTCTTCAATTATCTAAAATTAATAATATCAGTATTTCTTTTCGACGGAAATAATAGATTTCTTTTTCTCTTATTTTTAATTTTCAATCCTAGTTAGAAAAATGTCGCTTGCAGAGAATTACATCTGCATCTTCAGTAATCTGAAAAGATTATAACTTCTTGACGATATATTAATGGTACTCTTCCTTCAAAATGCTTAAATAAAATGGTATTTGTTTGAATTTTTTTATAAAAACTTTACGACATAAGAGTGTTGTACAATTCCAGAACTATTATTATTAAGCGGATTAATGCAGCAATCTTCATGAGTTTAAAAATGTTGGTAGACGGACACCGTTAGAACTCGTGAAAGGATTATATAAATGAAAAAATCAAATAAATGTTTATAATATATGAATGAATCTCTCGCCTTATCCACTATGGAAGGAAAGAAGTTTTTTCAAAATGTTTACACGAATTTAAAGTTAAAATTTAAAAATTGTATTGTTTAGTTTGGTACTCATGAGAAAAAAACTCGTTTCGAGAAAAACGTGTTTAAATTTGTATGTAATGAATAATTCATTTTTTCAACCTACTTGAAACCTGTAATATCTAAACTGTTGGTAATTTCGATTTTAAATTTTTACACATTCTTGAAATGCAATAAAAATATGAAATTGTTCAGGAATTTTACAGTGAGAATACACACAAATTTAATCTGATTTTATATTGTTTGAAAGAAACATTTATAAACGGGTACATTTTCATTGGTGTTAAATTACTGGCTATTACTCTAATATTTGTCAGTGGTCTCAGAACAAACGTTGATCATGGAACTCCAATTGGCATATTTTGGAGCTCATCTTTATGAAACACCCTGTATATTTCAAAGAAAAATTTGAAGCTGTGAATTGATGTGAAACTAATGAAATACTGATAATCCGTCCTCTTAAAACGGTGTACCTTCTTCTTATATGTTTCTTCTCCATATATTGTATAAAATTTTATAGAGAGCTATCCGAAATGTTTCCGTACGTCGTTTCCTTTAAAGTAATAGTGTTTATTTCATGATTACACCCGTTTATCGTTTAATATTAACTTTTATACCATAGCAAGGGTCCGTGAAAGAGTAACATTTATCGTGAAAAGCAAAAATACTTTTAATCTAGATTTTTTTCAAATTTAATTAGTTTATCTGCTATTATTAAGATAACGATTAGTTTTATTACAGTAATCAACACAATACAACACAATAGGCAGTAGAATTCCTTTAATCCCTTACAACAATTATGCCGGGTAGATAGATCGTCTAAATATTTTTCAGATAGTTTTTATGAAGTGAAAGATCTACGAGCATTCTGGTGCACTTTGACGCACAGTATGTACATATTATATGAAAACAACTTCTTTTATAATTGAAGTATAGTGACCACGCCATGACAATAACTATTCAGATTTTTCACCCATCGAGAGGCTCGTCTGAAAATAAAAAAAAAAAAGATTTAGAGGATTAACTAACATTGGTAGCGGCTCCTGAATGTCTTTCATGTTCTTCTGTCCTTTCAGAAGAAATCCTTTCTATGAAAAGGACTGTAGTGTTGCAAAGACGAACAATGATAAGCAGAGGATTTTTGCGACTTTAAAAGAGCAGTTCGTGTGGCTTATGGTTCTAAATAATGGAAAATCTGTGAAATTAGATCGACTGAACAGAAGGACGCCATCCAAACAAAAGCACGAAACACAGTAACACGATTTTTATAATAAAATATTCGAAAATCCTACATTTTCTATTGTAACGTATTGTAAATTAGGTTTAGCTATGTCTTCAATTATGTTCTGAAAAACTTATCATACATTAATTTATGAAGTTTCTTGATTAAAGAAAATTGAAACACGAAAAATCATGGAAATTATGAAACGGTATAAATTTCCAGCAAATTTTCCACATCGGAAGTTAATTTCCTCATTTTGTTACGAATAAAATTGTCTTCGCGATTGCGACTGTTCCTAATTAAGATAATGAGCTTGCCCGATATTCTTCTGGACACTGCATCTCCTTCTGTCTACCCAATGTCTTTCTAACTTTGCCAATATTGAGCTTTATAGAAAATAATTTGTGTTGTTATTATGTGAGGAAATTAAACTCACAGAAAATTGTTTTGTTGACGGATTATGGGTCATTCATTAGCGACATCTCCATCCTTATCCTCGAGTCGGAAATACGCTGTCCTGTTAGAGGAAATAATTAGCGAAATTGCTTAAGAGTAGGAGTTTTCTTTACGGACATTGTGATTGTTACAATTCTTGGAAGGATACAATGAGTTAACAAATATGAATTGTATAATAGGAACCATTTTGTTAAAATAAAAAGTAATTTAGTTTTTCACTTAAAAAGTGTTCAGTTAAATTGATTAATAATAACAATCAAGGCAAAAATTAGATTTCTTACACCAAAAAATATACCTGGTTCTAAAAACTAATTTCGTATTTCATTTAACTAATTTTGGTTCGATTTTCACATAAAACGATTCAGTCGCTTCAAAACGAAAGGCATTACCATTTTATTATATTAAGGTAAGGAAGACGATAAAACCGTGCTTCACCCGACTTATGTTAACTATACTGCTCTCTGTGCTTGTCGTATTCTCAGGCCGATTTAATTTGTATTTTGGGAGGAAAAAATATTGAATAATTTTTAATATGGGAAAACTGACCAATATATTTTTTTAGATGTATAAACATAGTATAATTGTTCGGTGTGTTAACCCTTTCGCTACCAGCGTCACATATATATGTGACGATCCGATTTTCTGTGACCAGAGTTACGTGCAAATATGTGACGGGTATTCATTATCAATTTATAAAATTGTTGTACTATTTTTATACGCATATGAGTTGTGTTATTTATCTGCAGTCACGGTGAATTTGTTTGTAAAACTGATAATTTTACTGATTTAGAACGTTATAAATAGCTCCCACAAAAATTAATGACAATTGTTATCATATTCAAATAATAAGATGTCTGGGCTGTGGTGGCGGTTTTCCTCCTGAGGCTGTAGTAGCTAAAGGGTTAATATAAATCGAAATATATCCCTTTAAATATTCTGTCCCGAATCAAGATTTTAAGAAATATGGAAATATATATTAGAATTTCGTGACCATTTTTAACCCTAATTCATTAAATCGGGGCGTTTGTGATCACCTTTACTTCTAACAGGCGTTAGTTAAAGTAACTGATGGTTGTGGAATAACAATATAATTTTAGACATTTCATTGCATCGACTTTTAGTCGACTATATAGTTACATATAAGCTGCGTTCTTTTGTGCACTTGTTCCAGAACAGCCCATACATTTGTTGTTCTGCTCGTGTTCTGCAAGCTGAGCGGAACAAAGGTCATGGCTAAAAATTCATAGAGAAAATAGCCAGAATTGCCAGCAACGAAATGTATACCAATGTATTCAGTAAGTTTAACATATCACGTCACCAAAAAATCAGCCTTCTAAACCATGTAGTATAGGAGTTATGAGCATAAATAAGATAATTAGAATCAAAATTTTTTCATTTTTTGGACATATTTTTTGTTTGGTAATTTTTTTATGGTGTGGAATTAAAAAATACATTTAGTCCTAAATTTTTACCCTTCTACCACCAACCCCTACTTTTTAATAGAATTTTTTATTTTTTAACCCCGATCGATAGCAATAACGAGAACGACTGTACCGATTTCATTCATTTTTTTTTTAAAGTTTTCTAATACTTTTTAGAAGGTTCTTACGGAAAGATGAGTTAATAAAATTGCGCAGAAAATTGGATAATTTCAGAAAACTTAACGATTATTTTAACTTCGCGAGTTTGACCGTTCGCGCGTTCTCGATTTCAACGGATTTTAATGAAAATTACTAAAATTATACTTTTGAGGTCACTGATTTTGAATATTATCAAAATTTACCAATCTCTAATATATAAAATTCTTCTGTCACAGTTTTAGTGGTCATACTCCTCCGAAACGGCTTGACCGATTGTGATGAAATTTAATATGTATATTCAGTAGGTATGAGAATAGGTTTATAACTAATTTTTATACCCCTAAGTGTTAAGGGTGGGTCACCCTAAAAAAATTTTTTCATTTTTTGGACATATTTTTTGTTTGGTAATTTTTTTATGGTGTGGAATTAAAAGATACATTTAGTCCTAAATTTTTACCCTTCTACCACCAACCCCTACTTTTTAATAGAATTTTTTATTTTGTAACCCCGATCGATAGCAATAACGAGAACGACTGTACCGATTTCATTAATTTTTTTTTTTAAGTTTTCTAATACTTTTTAGAAGGTTCTTACGGAAAAAAAAGTTAATAAAATTGCGCAGAAAATTGGATAATTTCAGAAAACTTAACGATTATTTTAACTTCGCGAGTTTGACCGTTCGCGCGTTCTCGATTTCAACGGATTTTAATGAAAATTACTAAAATTATTCTTTTGAGGTCACTGATTTTGAATATTATCAAAATTTACCAACCCAAGATGGCGAACCCAATACGGCGACCAAGATTTCTAGATTTCAATGGATTTTAATGAAAATAAGTAAGTACAGTGATAATTTTGAGGGCACCAATTCTGAATATTATCAAAATTTACAAATCCAAGACGGCGGACCAAATATGGCGACCAAGATTTCTCGATTTAAATGGATTTAAATGAAAATTAGTACAAGCATTGCTTTGAGGTCACTGATTTTGAATATTACCAAAATTTCCAAATCCAAGATGGCGGATCCAACATGGCGATTAAAATGTCTCAATTACAATGGATTTTAATGAAAATTAGTACAATAGTTATTCTGAGGCAACTAATTTAGAATATCGAGATTTCCAAATCCAAGATTGTGACCAACAATTTCTCGATTTTAACGGATTTTAATGGAAATTAGTACTACAATTATTCTGGGGCCACTAATTTGAATGTTATCAAAATTTCCAAATTCAAGATGGTGGATCCAACACGGCGACCAAAATGTCTCGATTTGGACGGATTTTAATGAAAATTGGTATAATGATTATTCTGAGGCCACTAATTTCGAATACTATTAAAATTTGTAAGCCCAAGGTGGCAGGTCCAATAGCGAGACCATAATGTCTCGATTTCAACAGATATTATTGAAAATTAATATAATACATTGATTATTCTGATACCAATAATTTGAAATACATATTATCAAAATTTCCAAATCCAAGATGGCGGATCCAATATGGTGATGCAAATTTCTCGATTTCATGAAAATTAGTACGATTTTTTTGGTGCGATTAATTTTGATCATTATCGAATTATCAAAGTTTGTAGGTCCAAAATGGCGGACCCAATATATGTATATAAAAAAAATTTCTCGATTTCAACGGGTTTTAATGAAATTTGGTACAATAATTGTGGTAATGCCACTAATTTTAAATATTATCAAGATTTGGATATTCAAGATGGCGGATTCATGAAGGGGTTTTCGGGTTGAATCAATTTCTAGGATATAACAAACTAGAACATTTGAGAAGTCTTTAATTAGTAAGTATTTACCCGACATCGGATGAAACCGGGTAATTTTCCAATATTTGTGAAGTATAAAACTGTTTACTTAATATTAAACAACGTGTAAGTTTGTTCAATAAATTAATTAGAGATATGAAACGGAAACACTGTTTTCTTATATTAATGGTATTATTTGTAGAAACATGCGAAAAGAAAGAACACGATCAAATATTGGACGACGCACAGGGCATAATGAAAATGTACTGGAAAGGGCAGTACAACGTCTGCCGGGCCAGCTATAATATATAAAATTCATCTGTCACAGTTTTAGTGTTTATACTCCTCCGAAACGGCTTGACCGATTTTGATGAAATTTAATATGTATATTCAGTAGGTATGAGAATAGGTTCATAACTAATTTTTATACCCCTAAGTATTAAGGGTGGCTCACCCTAAAAAAATTTTTTTCATTTTTTAGACAAATTTTTTTTTGGTAATTTTTTTATGATGTGGCATTAAAAAATACATTTAGTCCTAAATTTTTACCCTTCTACCACCAACCTCTACATTTTAATAGCATTTTTTATTTTTTAACCCCGATCGATGGTTAATCAATGGGGTTCCGTTTTGCCGAACTCCTCCGCTTGGAATCAGCATAATAGCAACTTTCGTCGAGCGCAATTTTTCAAATACATTTTAAAAGTAAAGATTAGAAAGATATAATAAATTGGCTTAGAAGTTATTTAGGAAAAAAAGCAAAATCTTTTAAATATATAAGTACTTAATTTTTCATAAATATTATAAATGTTAAATCATAACAAAGGTACAGTATTACTGTATTATAAATGTAAGTATTTTAAATATTACTAGCTGACCCGGCAAACGTTGTTTTGCCATATGAATATAATTTATTCTGAAGAAGAAAAGAAAATTTCTCAGTTCATATATTATCGATCATCTACAGGATATCAATTTTGCGTAGTGTGCTTAATTTTCATTTGCCCTGCGAGAGCTCCTTACATAATTGGATATCTCTTAAAAATCTTTCTACTGTCATAAGAAAAAACGACAAAAGTATTTCCATATTTAACTTTTGCACACATAAATCCTACCGATTTTCAGCAAATGAGCGTTAAATTGGTTGTTCAAGTAATAAGCCACAGAATGTCAGCTGATATTCCCAGCCTTTTAGCTTAAAAAAAAATTTCCTCTTGAGCTACAAGAAAAACCTGAGTCATTACCGTTTGCTTCAATAAAATGAATAAACTGTTTGATATTTTAAATGGAAATTCACCTCTTAATAGGAATTTAGATGACTGAATTTTTAAATGAAATGAAACACTACGTTTTACAAATGAAATCTCAAAAAGGAAATCCACTTTGTTTTACTGGACTAGCGATGTCTATTGAATCTGTAAAAAATATATCATTATCTCTTTTTGAAAGTCATTGTGATATATACTATATTTGCGTTCAAAAATTTAATCAAGATTGCTTAGAAAATCTGTTTTCAAAAATAAGGGAAATGTTAATAAAAACAATCCAAGCCTTTTCGAGTTCAATCAATTGTTAGCAAAAGTTATTCCTATAAAATTGCTTTATAATTCGAAATTCTCAAATTGCGAGGACCATAATGATAAATTTTTGAACGTTGACTGGAAAGCAGTACTAAATACACCAACATCTTCCGTAACTGAACAAGTTCTTAATGACGAAAGTGTTGATGCTATTTCTTTAAACGAACGTGAGGCAGATAGAGAGTTTGTAGGTGCTCCAGACATAGATATTGTAGCAGAAAATTCGAAAGAGTCTCAAAGAATTATTAACTTAGATGAAAACGAAATATCAGTACGGTATTTTGCCGAGTAGTGCTGCTATAAAATGATGAGAAAAATGAAAGTAGTATGCGAAAAATGCAAGCAAGGTATGACGCAAACAAACTCTAATGATAATTTATGAAATATTTTAATAGCAACGAAAGGATATTAAGCATCCGAAAGTAAATGACTTGTGACACAGATCAGATCATTTTTTTTAAATATGCAAACTCAAGATATCTGTATTCCGAAGAGATTTCAAACAACATTCCCTCGACATTTTAATAAAAAAAATTAATTATTCAAAACTGTATCGAAGCTTTTAACATTTATTTTGCAAATTGGTTTGAAAAAGCGGATGATTGCTATATGCATAAACTAAGTATATTAGATTTTATGGTCACAGTTTTAATAAGATGTTTTCTTCTTTGTTCCTGGATAAAAGACAATTATCGTTCAAACAAACAGAATAAAGTAACAAGTAGAAATAAAAAAAAACGTGGCAGTCACGGGACTGGCCGACAGAAGCTACGCTTCAACTTTTTCCGTAACCTACTCGCAACTCTCGCTATACGTATAAAGTGTGAAAATACTCTATACGCACAGGCAAAACCCCCGGGAATACATGTACAAATGTATATGGTTCCCGGGGGTTTTGGCACAGGGAATCCCACACGCATGCAGCAGTCGACCGATTCTCTCTCTCTCTCTCTCTCTCTTTCTCTCTTTCTTATACTGACGCGGCCTACTCGCCACTCTCATCAGTCGTGTGCCGCAAGGAGAGGGAATTTAACGGTTATGTCTTCGCTTTTTTACAGCGAGTCCAGCCCGCCCAACCTCCGATAAGAAGCGTAGCTTCAAAAATAAAGTATTGTACATAATATTAACTTCGGTTTATAGGATACTAGGTGAGTTACCCGGTTTCACCCTACGTTGCATAAATACTTATTAATTCAACACGTGAAGTTTAAAAACAAGATATTTGAATCGAAATTAATATAGTATACATACTTCCTACTAATTTGAATTATGATACAAACTCTTAAATGTAAGAAATTTTGGTCGCCATATTGGATCCGCCATTTTGAGTTTCCAAATTTAGTTAATAGAATCGAAACCAGTGACTCGATATTTTTTTAGTATTAAAACCCGCCGAATGTGAAGTTTTATTCGAATAAAAACTAGCCTATGTCTTAAGTTGCAATATACACTATCTTCAGACAAAACATGAAAAATATCTATGTAAGCATTTAGACGTAATTGTGCAACAAACAAAGAGATGTCTTTCAATTTTATTTATACTGAAATCAGCGAGCAAGAAATAATTTTTGTACTCATTTCCATTAAAATCCGTTGAAATCAAGAAATTTTGGTCGCTATATTGGATCCGCCATCTTGTATTTACGAATTGTGAAAATAGGTTCGAAATTAGTGACCTAAAAATAACCTTTATTCTAATTTTCATAAGAATATATTGAATTTTGAAAACTTTAGCAGTCATATTGCGTCCGCCATATTGGATTTACAAATTTTGATAATATGTACTCAAAATAAATGCTCTCAAAACAATCATTGTACCAATTTTCATTAACATCTGATGAAATCAGAAATTTTTGGCCGCCATTTTGGATCCGCCATCTTTGATTTGCAAATTTTGATATTATCATAGAATAACAAAGCTACGCATAAAGAAGTTTCAAGTCATATAAGCAACCATCAACCAAATTCGCTTTGCCTCGCGCTGAGTTTACCTCGACCTGAAGCTTTAAATCACGAAATAATCCACATGGTTGTGATATTGGGCGTAAACTTTGTGGGAGTGGGATGCATCAGCTTGAGTTAAACTTGCTTGTGTGAATAAATGCATTTGAATGTAGTCTGTTCTAGGCTTGTTCGGCAGTGAGCGGGGTGTGGGATGGACAAGCCAGCGTTGTATTGTGCTTGGAAGATGGAAAAGATGTGGCTTTTTTGTGTGATGTACAGTTGCTCCATCGGAATTTTTCATTCGAATTTTGAATTTCTGACTGAGTAGTTCTTTTGCGATCCCGAATATTTTGTAATAACTGGAATTTTTGTTTTGACCTTGGCTATTTGTTTATTGGATTTGGATTATTTGGAATTTTTGGAATTGTTGAATTTTATAATTGATCTCTGGCTTTCGATTAGGACTTTCGCTTGACATCCGTATTTGGAATTTTGCTTTGATTTATTATTATTGACAAGTCTTACTTGCATTTTGCTTTGAGTTCTGTAGAAATATGGAAATTTCTAAAAATCGAAAAGTATGGGGAGTTCGCTGTGAAGTTCCTTCTTGTCGCACGACAAAAAAGAACTCTCCCTATATACGATTTTTTAATTTTCCTACTAAAGGAAGTGATTTGTATGGGAAATGGGTACAAGCCATTGGTTTAACTTGTGTTCCAAAGCCCAAAAAACCTTACATTTGCTCGAAGCATTTTCCACAAATTTGTATTGGAAAAAAGAAGCTTCAGAAAAATGCAATACCCTCTTTACACCTTGGGGAGGATTCTGATAACTCTTTTTCTTTGCCGCAAGTTCCGTGCACTTCTAATTGCAATACTATGTATGATTCCGATCCAGATCATATTCCTGTTTTGTTTTTCGGCAAATCTTACAAACGACCAATATGCGCTGAATTGAAATTAGAAGATTTACCAAAATATGAACCAGAACCTACCCAGAATACGGAGGAGATTGATGATATTACAAGTTGTGCTAATTGTTTGAAAGCAGAAAAAAATTTGAAATATTATATGAATAAAAATAATATTTTAAAAAAACAAAATAAAATATTGCAGGCTAAGTTGAGACAAAAATCGAAATTGTGCAAATCTAGACTTTTTGTTCAAAAAATAAAAAACTTAAAGCTGAAAAAATTAAAATCTTTGGAAAATGTCAACAAATCTCTGCCAATTTTAATTGATTCGGTTAAAGATATTGATTCGCCATCAAAGACTTTTGCAAATATGTTACTGTGCAAAAAATCAAAAAATAAGGCATGGTCGGATGATGCAAAAGTATTAGCACAAAATTTGCATTATAAATCTCCCAGTGCATACCAATTTATGAGAAAAACTCTTAATTTCAACTTGCCTTCAGTATCGTCAATATATCGATGGTTACCAATTAAAAATTGTTCTCCTGGATTTAATTCCGATATAAAAGAATACTTAAGGAAAATAATTTCAAAGTTGTCTGACGAAGAGAAATTAGTAGTTTTGATATTCGATGAAATGGCCATTAGAAAAGAACTAATCTATGATTCTTCAAAAGACGAAATCATTGGTTACGTTGATTTAGGAGATGTGAAAAATAAAAATATTGCGAAACATGTTTGTCTTTTTATGGTAAGAGGCATTTTTACAAATTCAAAGATTATTATAAGTTATTATTCAATAGATACGATTAAAGCAGAAGCTCTAGAAGCGAAAATTAAGGAAAATATTAACTATTGCTTAGATATTGGCCTTAATGTAAAAGTAATTATATGTGACCAGGCTTCTAATAACCGCAGTGTATTTAACCGTTTGGGTGTTTCCTATGACAAGCCATATTTTGAATATAATTCGCAACGAATTTTTGCCATGCATGATGTACCACATTTATTCAAATCTATTCGCAACACAATCATGAAATATAATATTGATTGTGAAGATGGTGAAGTTAGTTGGAATGTTCTTAAAGAATTATATAATTTGGAACAAAAAAAGACTACAAAAATGTGCACCAAAATCACAGCAAAACATGTTTATCCCGATACTTGGCAAAAAATGAAGGTGAGCTACGCTATACAAGTACTTAGTCATACTTGTAGCTCTGCCATTAAAACAACACATGCTTTGAAGCAATTTAGTGATGAAGCTATGCCAAATGCACTTCCTACAGCTGGGTTTTTCGAAAAAATGAATAATTTATTTGATATGCTGAACAGTAAGCAGCCATTTAATAAGAATATTTATAAATCGGCTGTACGAAAAGGAGGATTTATAAAATTAAATTTAGAAAATATGAAAAGATATCTTCAAACTGTGGTGGTAAAAACTTCAAAAAAAATATACTGTTTCGATGGCTTATTACAAGCAATCAATTGCATTTTATATTTATCAGATGATATATTGCAATCTTATCCGGATAAAGAATTTTTACTGACTTATAAATTTAATAGTGACACAGTTGAAAATATTTTTTCCTTAATTAGATTTAAAGGCGGAAATAACAAAAACCCTTCACTACATGACTTTAACCATATTATTGGAAGAATTTTATCCAACAAAATAATAATGAAGTCGGAATTCAGTAATTGTGAGGATGATGATGAAGATTTCATAATTATTGAAAAAAATGAATCAAATGAAGAAGCTGAAATTATAAAATCTGAAATTGTTGAGCCTAATAGAAGTGAAGTTATTTCCTCAAACGATTTGGAAGAGCCCGTGCTAATTCAAGAAGACATTATACTGGATTGCATCGATAACAGAAATTCTAATGATAACTCTTTGGTAGAAAATGCTTCATTAAGATATTTTGTAGGATTTTTAATAAAGAAATTTTTCGTATCAAATAATTGCAGCCTATGTCTTAATGAAATGAAGCGATCAGATGAAATAATTAATCTTGAAAGCGAGTCGGAAAGATTTATATTCTTTAAGAATTATTCGAAATCATCGGATTTTGGGAGTTTAAATGCTCCTATTGAATACTTTTTTGAGTTGTGTATAATACACGTAAAAATGTTTGATCAAATTTCAACTACTTCTTGTGAAATAAAGGGTATTAAGAAGCTCATGATCACTGAGTGTTTAGAAGCAACAAGAAGGATTCAAAAATTTTCTTCCTGGTTTTCCAATGATAATCCTTGTTACGAACACCACTATAAAGTATTAGATTCTATGTTAACGGTATTATTACGCAAAAATTGCCAATGGTGGACTGAAAAAATGAACGCAGCTAAAGAATATAAAGCTAAAAGAAAGTTAGCGATATTACAAAATAAATAATTTGTTTCGATCATACTACAAGTGCAAGAGCAAACCTAGAACAGACTACATTCAAATGCTTTTATTCACACAATCAAGTTTAACTCAAGCTGATACATCCCACTCCCACAAAGTTTATGCCCAATATCACAACCATGTGGATTATTTCGTGATTTAAAGCTTTAGGTCGAGGTAAACTCAGCGCGAGGCAAAGCGAATTTGGTTGATGGTTGCTTATATGACTTGAAACTTCTTTATGCGTAGCTTTGTTATTCTATGATATTATTCGGATTAGTGGCCTCAAAATAATCATTGTACTAATTTTCATTGAAGTCCGTTTAAAATCGAGAAACTTTGGTAGCCATTTTGAATGCGCCATCTTGAATTTGTAAATTTAGACAGCGGATTTGAAGTCAGCATTCTCCAAAACCTCTAAGTACCAATTTTAACGAAAATTGCCCCAAAGTAGGCCCGTTCCAAATGGCAGCGCAGAGTATGTTCGAAATATTCAGAGCTTTCGAAATCATGTTATTGCCTGTAATTTTCTTGTCAAATGTCATGTGAAGAGTGAAGACTGTATTCTTGTAAATTAATTCAAATTATGGAAAATAAAGTTGCAGTTACCCTTGCAATAGCTCATTACATAAATATATTGTCGATTGTAAACGTAGTTCGAAAATATACGAGCCATCTGTTGATGACTTAGTGCAACTCATCCGAAAAAAACAAATTTGAATAACTAATTTTTGCCAAAATAACGAGCAATTCTACAGAGTATTATATTCTGTAAACAAATTAGTCAAGTAATAAATTTATTTCGTATATAAGTAGCAATAATTTTGCCAATTTTGCATTCCAAGAAATAAAATTTGCAGTAGCGTTCAAGTTCGAAAGCTTTCGACATCTGCAGCGCGGAAGTAGAACTAGGTCTCACTTTCACGCCTACTCTCGGCTTCAGAATGAGATTTTTAAAGAGACAAAAGATATAACTCTATCGTGTGAAGTGTAGAGATAGCAAATACTCTGAATCTCCACGCTGTATTGGAAACGCGCCTTTGAAGGCAATCTTCACTCTTCAAGGCGCGTTTCCAATACAGCGTGGATCTACAGATGGCTCGTATATTTTCGAACTACTTTAATAATCGACAATTCTGAAATATATTTATGTAATGAGCTACTGCAAGGGTAGCTGCAACTTTATTTCCCATAATTTTAATTAATTTACAAGAATACAATCTTCACTCTTCACACGACATTTGACAAAAAAATTACAGGCAATAACATGATTTCGAAAGCTTTGAATATTTCGAACATACTCTGCGCTGCCATTTGGAACGGGCCTACTTTGGCGCTGAACTCCACGTTGTATTGGAAACGCGCCTTAATTCTTCACATGACATTTGACAAGAAAATTACAGGCAATAACATGATTTCGAAAGCTCTGAATATTTCGAACATACTCTGCGCTGCCATTTGGAACGGGCCTACTTTGGCGCTGAACTCTACACTGTATTTGAAACGCGCCTTAAGGCCTGCGCCCATAGAGTCCGGAATTTGTGCGAAATTTGCTTTTGACGTCCGGAAAACAGAAGTATCGCCCATGGAATCCGGAATTTCAGCGGCAAGCTTTCAACATTTTTGTCATCTTGACTTAAAAGCGCCCAAAGTGGTTCTCATCTTGGCTTAGACAGTTTGTTCAAACAAAGCCCGGGAGTTTTATTGAAAAAAGCAAAGTGAAATTGAAAAGACAACGATAGATATTAATAGAGTAATTAAATTTCTATTAATGGGACGAATTTTAACAGAAGCCGATAAATGTTTGAGGTTACTGGAGGCACGGCGCCGCTTTTGGGTGCGACCAATGTACCAGGTATTAACATATTTTCATTGCTTCTATAAACTGCTAATAATTTTACCACAGGACCGTGACAAACATGGCTTTTTCAAAGTGAATTTCGAGCAGATGTACGAGGACGATTCGGAGCAGTTCCAAATAGCTACCAGAATGAGCAAAGTAGTTTTCGATTTGCTTTTTACTTTGCTCGAAGAGAGGTTGACTAAGTGCTCCAACAGGCCATCTATATCGGCGAAATGCAGGCTGTTTTTGACTCTTGTGTAAGAATATTTTATTTTATTTAATATTATATAGTAATTTTTATCTTTAAAGATACTTGGCCCACGGAGGTAGCCAACGAATATTTTCGATGGCATTTAAAATGGGCTTAACAAGTGTGCGCCGAATCGTTCATCAAACTTGCGAGTTAATTTGGGAGATCCTCGGCCCAATTTATATGTCTGCTCCAAATACTGCCGAGTGGAAAAGGATCGCGGACGATTTCCACACAATTTGGAATTTGCCGAATTGTGTAGGTACCGTTGATGGCAAGCACATCAACATCACTTGCCCTTCAAACTCTTGATCCCTCTTTTATAATTATTAAGGTTTGTTTTGTTCTTGTTTTATACGAATAATGAATTATATTAATATTATCTCTCTTCTAAAAAGGCACGTATTCCTTAATTTTATTGGGGGTGTGTGACGCGAACTACACCTTCACTGGGGTCGACATTGGGGCATTTGGGTCCCAAAGTGACGGTGGTGTGCTGTGGCACTCGGACCTTGGGCAGAAAATGTTTGATGACAAATTGGGAATTCCGAGGGATGACGTCCTGCCGGAATCCCAAATACCGTTTCCGCACTACTTTGTCGGGGATGCCGCATTCCCTCTGAAGCCGTTCTTGATGCGACCATTTCCAGGTAAATTCTTAAAGGACGTATTCCTAAATCAAGTCTGAAAATATCTGAGATTTTTGGACTTAAATAACTCATTGCAGTAATTAAGTGCAATATTCAATTTATTTTTGAAATATTGGCTAGGTCATGCATTTTTAAATGCGGTTTATACTTCGTTATCTAAAATTTATTATAGGACAGCACCTTCCGCCTGATCGAGAGAACTTCAATAAGAGGCTGCCTCGAGCTAGACGGACGAATGAAAACGCGTTTGGAATTTTGACGTCCCGTTGGAGAATATTACTTGCTCCATTGAACATGAACCCTACGTCAGCGGAAAAAATAGTTAAAGGTTGTGTTGTATTGCACAATTTTGTGAAAATGCATGACGGCAGCTATATTCCGCCTAACTATGTGGATCGGTTCAATGGAGAAGAAATAATCCATGGCCTGTGGAGGAAGGAAACGCCAACTCCCCTGAGAAGATCTGGGTGGATTTGGAACAACAACACCTCAAGGAATGCATTCAAGTTGCGGGATCAGCTAAAAGAGTACTTGATGGCTCATCCAGTGTATCCACCGAGGACACCAGGTAAGGCATCAACATTTTAAGGAAGGTATTTTTTGTTAGTTTTAAGAAAATATTTGTTTTCAATTTTGAAATTATGTTTTATTTTTTGTAAAGAGAAGCTGGCCACTTCTTGGTTTTAATGAAATATTTTTGTTGAATTTGTATTGGTCACTTCTTAGTTTTAAGGACTTTTTGACTTTTGTTACATTTATGTGAAATTATTATTTTTTCAATAAATCAGGAGGTTTTTTATGCCAAGTGCTTTTTCCTCCTTGGAAAAAAGAACAGTTTTTTATTTAGAAATTTACTCGGGACTTATACAGTACTTGTATGTTGGGACTCTATGCTGGCACTTTATTTGAAATATTTCAATAGTTTTAGTAGTATGCCATGAATAGAGTAGACACCTATATAAATAAAATTAAGAAGGTATCTTTTCATCTACGCAGACAGAAAAAGAGTAACACTCTAACACCATTCTTAGTAATTAATATTATGCATTTCTACCCTGCGCCTTGTGGAAAGTGCACAGTTTGCACAAAAGTAGAAGTAAATTAAAAATTGTCGAAATAAAACACTTATTTTCAAAACTAAACAAAAGTACTTTCTTAAAACTAAATAATAAAATTGTTTTTCCGCGCATAAACCATATTCAGTATGTCCATTTGCAGAGAGTTCTCTGGACTTCTTTCGGTAATCTCTGCATTAAGTTGTCCAGCATCTTGAGAAAGTCCGCATTTCTGCTTCTTCTCTCAAGTTCCGTAGTCATCAATGTCGTGAAAGACTCCATTATGTTGTTTAGTCTATAAAAATTTATTTTTATTTTTTCTGATATACAATTTAATTTTGTTATATGTATACCTTTCTTTCATTTCTTTTGTTTCGTCCGATTTCCGCTTCCCTGCTGAAGGTGTATTCGCGGGGAGAGGTGGCGCTGAGGACGAGTCGGTCGAGCTAGTTTGCCTTGCAAACATATCAAGGTAGCTGCTCGACGCAGCTACTTCGGGCTCCGGTGTACTTACTACTCGCATATCAGGGGCGACTCTGGAGAAGATGTGCCGGCCTCTTCCAAATTCCAAAATGTGTTTGAAATGGTTCTGAAAATAAATTGTGTTTATTATGAAATATGAACAAATTGAAATTACCTACTCGGCATTACGTTGCTTTTTAAAAAACAAAATGGTTCGAAGAAACACCTTTTTTCTTTTACAACCGTGCTTCCAGATTTCGGTTTCTTGGCATTCTCTTTCACAAAGCGATCGTGCAGGCACCTCCATCTATCCTGACACAGTTTTGCTGCAGTTTAAAAATCATTTTGATTAATATAATATAAATAAAAAGATACTTTCGATTCATACTTTCGGCGCCGACAACTTTGGCAACTTCCTGCCAAGCCTTCTCTTTCAACAGTTTGTTTCTGTACGACTTCAACGATTTGTCGTACAGGCAATTGTGGCTCTGGACAGCCTCAATCAGGCGGAGGGTTTTTTGTGCTAAAATTATGAAATTGGCTGCATAAATATTATTTGCAAATATTATTATTTTAGCTTCCATTTCCACGTTGAACTCGACCATTCATCACAATATAACAAAACGAACTGTAACAGCGGCAGTTTTAAAGGGTACGTTTAAAATGCTAGCGTAGCGCAGCGTGGATTTGTGTTCTCTTTCCTACTCGTGCATTTTTACGTATTCATCTCTCCTTCTTCTAATCCACGCTGGCGCTGCAATCTGAAGTTGATTTATTTCTACTCCAGATTGAAGCTCTTCGAAATATGTTCGAATTGTGTGTTAAAATAGTTTTCAATAGATGGGGTTTTTAAAGCTCTTGTGATTCCCTTTAAATAAAACATTTATTTTTGGCCAAAATGAAGATATTCTAAAACTAAAGTATATTCTTATAATTAATATATCCCTTTTGCATAAGATAGCGTGCAATAATTTATTAAAAATGCCTTTTAAATATTGAGAAAAACAGGTGGAGTTCGTGCATTTGAAATTCTGATTCGAATATGCTGAGACGTCGTAGGCAATGCACAGCTGATTGCAGTTTGTTTATGAAATTAATGAAGGGGATACATTTAAGTTTATTGAAAATGTTGCTTGTGAGATTTGGAAATAATAACACAATATTATTCGTCTGCGGTTATCCATTTTGCATACAAACTTTGCTGTCACAAATCGGCTGTTTACTCCCTTCCATAACGAAGTTCGAAATTCGAAACTCACGCTACGCTCGTATTGGAAACAGGGCCAATCTGCGCTGAGCCTCAGCGAAAGCACACTCCAGCATTGGAAACGTACCCTAAAACTTGAAGTTTGACTTCTAGCTAAGGCTCAAACCTTTTAAGCAAAGCTTTGATGCTTTCCTTGCCGCATGTAGTACGGATTAAAAATTAAGAAATGTTCAACTGTTCAATTCGGCCGCGACTGCGGCAACGCGTTTCTATGGGTGCACTTCCATAAGAAAGCATGTAGTTCAACTTACGTTTTCCGGAGTCGGACGAATTCCGGATTCTATGGGCGCGGGCCTTTATTTTGTGTTATTCTTGTTCTACTCCGGATAGCGAGCACATAGTAGTGAGTACAACAAATCACAAACATGAACCTTGAAATACCATATTTCGTTTAGTAGTAAGGACTCAATCCGCATTTTAATACATCTAGCTTCGGATAATAACAAGCTTTATTTAGCAGGGACTCGAATGTTATTCCTAAGTTTCGTCATTGATTATATTCAATGGTTTCATGAAGAACGGGAACAACTTAAAACTTTCAAAGTTAGTTTAGGTATTATTATCATAGGCAAATAAATACATATAACTCCATAGAGATGCCTCCAGATGTGCAACGGTATCCGGCGAGCTCTACTTAGGGCAAGTCCAGAGAACAGAGGAATACACAGAGGTACAACCCTCGAAGAAAATTCGTGCCGAAGTTCATGGCTGTGGTCGAGCAAAGGGGGCACCGAAAGACAAAAACGTCACACTGTGCAGAAAATCTTCTGGCTCTCACGAAATTGCTCTTTGCTATGCAGCCGTAATACGGTTGCCAAACGACGCGTATGCGCTGCTGGTTTAATTCCTTTGCCCCAGTTGCAAATATGCGATTGTGTGCATTATAAAATCGATATTCTGCTTCTATGGAATAATACAACACATGGATATGCTGGGCCGATTTAATTTGTATTTTGGGAAGGAAAAAATACTGAATAATTTTAAATATGGGTAAATTGACTAATATATTTTTTTTAGATGAAAATTTAAATTATTTGTTGCGGTTTGTTAACACTTTACCGGCCGAAAGTCTATTTGTAGATTCGAAATATAATATATAATATATATATCTAATATATAAAATTCTTCTGTCACAGTTTTAGTGGTTATACTCCTCCGAAACGGCTTGACCGATTGTGATGAAATTTAATATGTATATTCAGTAGGTATGAGAATAGGTTTATAACTAATTTTTATACCCCTTAAGTGTTAAGGGTGGGTCACCCTAAAAAATTTTTTTCATTTTTTGGACATATTTTTGAAGCTTTGCTTCCTTTGGGACGTTGTGCCGGAGATTCGTTCATAATTTTCGACGGTAACGAAAAAAAAAGTAACGAAAATGGGTAACGAAAAACGTCAAATTTTCAAAAAATTTTAAATTTTAAAAATTTTTTAAATTTCCAAAATTTTTTAAATTTTCAAATTTTCAAAATTTTTTAAATTTTCAAAATTTTTTAAATTTTCAAAATTTTTTAAATTTTCAAAATTTTTTAAATTTCCACAATGTTCAAATTTTCAAAATTTTTTAAATTTTCAAAATTTTTTAAATTTTCAAAATTTTTTAAATTTCCAAAATTTTTAAATTTTCAAAATTTTTTAAATTTTCAAAATTTTTTAAATTTTCAAAATTTTTTAAATTTTCAAAATTTTTTAAATTTTCAAAATTTTTTAAATTTTCAAAATTTTTTAAATTTTCAAAATTTTTTAAATTTCCAAAATTTTTAAATTTTCAAAATTTTTTAAATTTTCAAAATTTTTTAAATTTTCAAAATTTTTTAAATTTCCAAAATTTTTAAATTTTCAAAATTTTTTAAATTTTCAAAATTTTTTAAATTTTCAAAATTTTTTAAATTTTCAAAATTTTTTAAATTTTCAAAATTTTTTAAATTTTCAAAATTTTTTAAATTTTCAAAATTTTTTAAATTTTCAAAATTTTTTAAATTTTCAAAATTTTTTAAATTTTCAAAATTTTTTAAATTTTCAAATTTTTTTTAATTTTCAAAATTTTTTAAATTTTCAAAATTTTTTAAATTTTCAAAATTTTTTAAATTTTCAAAATTTTTTAAATTTTCAAAATTTTTTAAATTTTGAAAATTTTTTAAATTTTCACAATTTAAAAAATTTTGAAAATTTTTTAAGCAAAGCTTCCATCGGCCAGTCCCCGCGACTGCCATGTTTTTTTGTTTGGTAATTTTTTTATGGTGTGGAATTAAAAAATACATTTAGTCCTAAATGTTTACCCTTCTACCACCAACCCCTACTTGTTAATAGCATTTTTTATTTTTTAACCCCGATCGATAGCAATAACGAGAACGACTGTACCGATTTCATTCATTTTTTTTTTAAGTTTTCTAATACTTTTTAGAAGGTTTTTACGGAAAGAAAAGTTAATAAAATTGCGCAGAAAATTGGATAATTTCAGAAAACTTAACGATTATTTTAACTTCGCGAGTTTGACCGTTCGCGCGTTCTCGATTTCAACGGATTTTAATGAAAATTACTAAAATTATTCTTTTGAGGTCACTGATTTTGAATATTATCAAAATTTACCAATCCAAGATGGCGATCCCAATATGGCGACCAAGATTTCTAGATTTCAATGGATTTTAATGAAAATAAGTAAGTACAGTGATAATTTTGAGGGCACCAATTCTGAATATTATCAAAATTTACAAATCCAAGACGGCGGACCAAATATGGCGACAAAGATTTCTCGATTTCAATGGATTTAAATGAAAATTAGTACAAGCATTGCTTTGAGGTCACTGATTTTGAATATTACCAAAATTTCCAAATCCAAGATGGCGGATCCAACATGGCGATTAAAATGCCTCAATTACAATGGATTTTAATGAAAATTAGTACAATGGTTATTCTGAGGCAACTAATTTAGAATATCGAGATTTCCAAATCCAAGATTGTGACCAACAATTTCTCGATTTTAACGGATTTTAATGGAAATTAGTACTACAATTATTCTGGGCCACTAATTTGAATGTTATCAAAATTTCCAAATTCAAGATGGTGGATCCAACACGGCGACCAAAATGTCTCGATTTGGACGGATTTTAATGAAAATCGGTATAATGATTATTCTGAGGCCACTAATTTCGAATATTATTAAAATTTGTGAGCCCAAGGTGGCAGGTCCAATAGCGAGACCATAATGTCTCGATTTCAACAGATTTTATTGAAAATTAATACAATGATTATTCTGATACCAATAATTTGAAATACATATTATCAAAATTTCCAAATCCAAGATGGCTGATCCAATATGGTGATGCAGATTTCTCTACTTCATGAAAATTAGTACGATTTTTTTGGTGCGACTAATTTTGATCATTATCGAATTATCAAAGTTTCTAGGTCCAAAATGGCGGACCCAATATATATTATATAAAAAAAATTTCTCGATTTCAACGGGTTTTAATGAAATTTGGTACAATAATTGTGTTAATGCCACTAATTTTAAATATTATCAAGATTTGGATATTCAAGATGGCGGATCCATGAAGGGGTTTTCGGGTTGAATCAATTTCTAGGATATAACAAACTAGAACATTTGAGAAGTTTTTAATTAGTAAGTATTTACCCAACGTCGGATGAAACCGGGTAATTTTCCAATATTTGTGAAGTGTAAAACGGTTTACTTAATATTAAACAACGTGTAAGTTTGTTCAATAAATTAATTAAAGATATGAAACGGAAACACTGTTTTCTTATATTAATGGTGTTATTTGTAGAAACATGCGAAAAGAAAGAACTCGATCAAATATTGGTCGACGCACAGGGCATAATGAAAATGTACTGGAAAGGGCAGTACAACGTCTGCCGGGCCAGCTAGTAAATATATATAAATAAACTACATCTTGTAAGTTATTATGCTTATTAATGTATGTAATGTCTTCCTTAATAGTATATTGTACATGTTAGAGGTTTGGTATACTTACAGTTACATATACAGTAGTTTATCTCCGGCATTTCGATCTTTTCAGTTTTGCTTATGCTAAATAAATAATTAAGCCTTATTTGCATTATTATTCTTTTTGCTATATAGGAATCATCATTAGTTCCAATTTAGTTACCAGTTTCAATTTGTCTTTTTTTAGTAGCGCAAAGTCCAGGATGTCCTTTTCTTCTGAATCTCCAATCACTTCGAAAAACTACTCTCGCACTTATATTTTTCATAACAGGTTTTTTCCTTGTCTAATGCTTTAAGTCTAATGTAGCTAATTTGTACATACCGATCATCGGGCGTCTGTAAACAATTTTCTATATAATACAGAATAAGTTCAAATACCTTAAATTTTAGACCAGGCGCGCGCGACTCTTGTCTCACAGCGTAATAAGGGATATTCTTCGGCAAATACTGTAAATTTTTGTAGCAGGCATTTTGTACAGAGTCCAACTCTGCCAAGTATCTAAGGCTCCAGATTTGAGCAGCATATAACGAAATAGATGATACTAATGACTGCTGTAGCTGTGTACATAGTTCCGATTTTACAATACTTATTCTGTTTACTATATCTATCGTGGGTAAAATTGTTATTTTTTATTTAGAGATAAATTCGTCTGCAGCTTTTTTAAAAACTGCAAATTGTGAGAACTTGACTAATAAATATGTGTAGCTATCTACTATTTTTATTTGTTCTTTTCCGAAAAAATTTAGTATTTTAACTTCCACATTTCTAGGCTCGATTTTGGAGCTTCCATTTGACTTTGTGAAATTGACCACCGTAATTGAAATTGGCAAACTCAACAACCCCAAAAACAAAAACTTATTTTTTTTAAATCAATCAATTTTGTTTTTCATTCGTTAATGTGTTGAAATACCGAAATTTAAGTGTTTGCATGTTTTTTTTTTTTTTAATTTTCAAAATTTGGCTTTTTAGCATAGTCACGTATTTATAGTCCAGTCAAATTAGGGGTTTCACCTCGGAATGATAGATAATAAGCTGAAAACTTGTGTACACCTTGATTTTGGCATTCTAAATGTTGTGTCAAAAGTCTCATCAAATCTCGTGTCTGCGTCGTAAGTTATTGAAGGTCAAAGGTCATAAAAATCGGTTTTCTGGGATTATATCTGTTTCTACAGCTCCAATGATGTTAACACCTATTATAAAAATTGTAGAGCGTAAAATTTCCAACAATTTTTGTTCCAATCATTTTTTGATGCGCTTAACCCTTTTTGAGATAGAGGGCGGAGAGCGCGCAGTGTTCAGCCATACACACTATAATACAAGGTCAATAGTGAATCTCGGTGAGTAATACCTTGTATAAAGTTAATAAATCATTAAAATATTATTAACAATGAATAATATATATTATTTATTAATTAATACATTGTATTTAATTATATTTCACATATATATACAGTAGAATCCGGATATAACGACCCTCAAGGGACCGGCGACACTTAGTCGTATTAACCGGATGACGCACTAAACGAACGAACACCGATGAATGATTTTAAGCTTGTTTTTATGTATTAATATTACTGTAATTATGAAATAATAATATACATAGTTAGATTAATTTCTATAAATAAATAAAACAAATTCATATTAAAATAAACAAAAAATAACCTTAAGGGGGGAGGAGGTAAGGTGTATTTAATTGTAAATTGTACACATAATAAAGTATCATTTCAAGAATATTCAATTAAATTTTTGCCTAAATTATTAAGAAATAAGCCATTGAGAGCAAATCTTTGGATCCTCTAAAAAAAAAAAGTGGTGGACATCAGAACTCATTACTGGATTATCTCAAATCAAAAAATCAAATATATTTGGTTAGTTTATGAGCTTCTTGAGGTAATGACTTTGAGATTTTTTTTTTGACGATTTTTCAAGTTTTGTCTTAATTTTAAATTAAAAAAAACGAATATTAAAAGAAAAAAGCGGTAAAAATCAGCCTCTTTGTTATAGTAAAACTAATTATAATGCAAAAAAAAAACATTATCTCGACTTCACTACCTCATATTTTATGTACTTAAAGAGTGTGTCCAATTTGAAGAAGATCGGTCAAGTAGATTTTGAGTTACAGTGTCCAGCGGCTTTGACCATTCTAAGTGGGAGAAAAAAGCGTTTTAAAGTTTTAATAGAGCATTGAGTTGTTCGCTACCACTATAAGTCGAGGCACTGAATCTCCGGTAGTTTTGCTCCAATCGACCTACAATTTTTACTGGATATTCTTGAAGAGTTGTACTTTCAAATACGAAAATAAAAAATAAATGCAAAAAAACAGGCGGTTAGGTATTGTTTGTGCGTAGGTATTGTAAACAACACTGCGCGTCGTTCTAAGCGGACGATTTCTTGTCAAAATAGGTCGCTATAAGCGGTTGGTCGCTTAAACCGGAGTCGTACTAAACGGACATGTTTTCATAGTAAGTCTATACGAAACCTAACTTGAGTTTGCATTTTCGTCACTATAACCGGTTGGTCGTTATAAACGAAGTCGTTATATCCGGACTCTACTGTACTACATTTATTTAATAATATTTACCAACTTTTTGTAATTAAAAACTCATTAAATTAAAATTTCTTGTATATCTTAATTTCATATCAATTTTAGTATTTTGTCTTTAAAACGTGTAAACTCTTAAATTCTTATTTTTCTATTAAGATTATAACTGGATTATGACCTCCCTACATTGAGAAAAAAACACTGGTAAATAGTACTAAAAACCAAGTTTATGCTGACCAATTATACAAAAATGGAGTACGAAACTTAATATACAATGCTCCAAATGAGGACAATATCGATCATCTCCGATGTACTCAGTTCGTTAAATATAAAAAGCTTCATAAACCTGTCCAGTTGTCTAATCTTCCGCCGACAAGTGCAGCAGCCCATCAGCATATAAACCGTGTCTATTACCAAGTTCAAAAATGGTTAGGATATGATTTAGAACCCCAGGAATCGGGTTGGGTGCTGTAAAACGAATTCCTGGAGCCAATGGCAACAATATTACCACCAGCTCCAGATGAATTACTTAATACTATGTAATTGTAAGAATGGATGAGGAACACGCTGCGGGTGCAGCAAATCGGGGTTGCAATGCACTTTAGCTTGTGGCCACTGTAATGGGCAAGCTTGGCTCAATGCTATTTCATTACAAAGCAACGCCGAGGAAGAGAGTGCATTCGACCCAAAAATGTTAGAAGGCCTAGAAGCAATGATTCAGGACGACGAAAATGATGATAATGAAACAGAAATTTCCGAACGCCCGGAAGATGAGGATGAAGAAGAAGCAACTTAATATTGTTGATCTTTGAATTACTTAAGATTTGTAAATTTACATAATACAAATTATTCATTGTTAATATTATTTTAATGATTTATTAACTTTATACAAAGTATTACTCACCGAGATTCACTATTGACCTTGTATTATAGTGTGTATGGCTGAGCGCTGCGCGCTCTCCGCCCTCTATCTCAAAAAGGGTTGAGCGCATGAAAAAATGATTGGAACAAAAATTGTTGCAAATTTTACGCTCTACAATTTTTATAATAAGTATTAACATCATTGGAGCTGTAGAAACAGAGATAATCGCGAAAAACCGATTTATGTGACCTTTGACCTTCAATAACTTACGACGCAGACACGAGATTTTATGAGACTTTTGACACAATTTAAGTTCGATCTGAATTATGATATTTTGGCCTTAGAAATAACATTTAAATTCAATTACTCTAATAAGGTTGCGATTCTGGAGATCAATCTTTGCGGAAATAATAAAATAAAAAGTAACACTTTATTAAAATTAGTGGAGTTGAACAGTGCCAGTTTAAAGGAACAACTAAATTAAAACCACAAGAAAATTACTTTATATATTTCTCAATTTATACAATACATACAGTATTATGGCTTTATGGATATACAAACTAAATAATATTGGTCTTAAGGAGATGTCAAATCTATTTTTATTGCTTCTAAAGGTGTTTGTCATAATCCCCAGGCCAACTTTTACTGAATCGCGATTTTGTACAATTGTGATTAGTTCAAAGTATGTTAAACAGTCGGTTCACACTGTACTTTGTTATAATGTCACAGTTTTTGCTAGTGTTTTGGAAACCATGCCCTCAGCCATATTTTCCACGACCTATCCTGACATATGTACAACATTCATGTATTCAAAGAGCTGGGAGTTGTACGAAAATGCATAGCTAACAATATACCTTTCCAGTAGATAAACTTTTATAAATATCACGTCCTAAAAGCAAGCGGGTGACAATGCCCTCAGGATAAACCTTGAGTTTCTGGGATGTTTCGATTTTTCAAAATGTACCTTGGTTCGACGGTGTCAAACTTTTAATGGTGACATGATCCAAGGAAACGTAAACGTGAACAGTCGCAGTCGGCTCTGTTGACTATTGTAACCACCACCCTCGACAGGATAGCCCGGAATCCAGAATCGCAAATCCGGGACAGATGTTCCGCTAACCAAGACTAATGTGTACACGAAAGTGCACTAAAAGTAGGAGAAAAGCGAAAAGACAAATTACCTCAGGTTTTCCACATCGGAACATTGTTAGGAAGGATAGCTAAACCGGTCGGTGAGGTTATCATGGGAAAAGTGCTTCGGAAAAGTTTCTCTCGATTTCGCAGTCTCCAAATCGTCACGGAGCGAAATCAAGCGTATCGCGAAATGAACTCTCTACGCCCATCCGTAGGATTTTTGAATTTTATTTCGCGGCGAGAAGATATCCTCTAATTATCCTTTCAATTAGGAATAAGTCAACTCTCTGGTAGATGTCAAAATTTTTGACTGATTGCACTCCCAAGCAATCTATCATTCAGCACGATGACGTAAACTCCTAGTAACTTTGAAAGCATCGCTCATAGATTGATTATTTCCATACGCCTATGGTTCGCCCAACCGTGCTGTATTGTTTCGAAGGCTAATTAATCCGCTGGCTCCCCTGCCTCCGTGAAGATATTTTTACATAACTTTAGCAATTAGCGTCCAATATTGCAAAATATTTTTGTGAGGAAGGCCATTTTCTTAAAAACAGATGCAATGTAAAATTTTGTGAAAAAATACAGAATCCAAATTCGATAATTTCTTGTATAAAAACTCACGGATGTTATATTTGTATTAGCATCACAAAGGTATAGGGATGTCTGAAATTAACAAAGTACAAATTTCATGTAGTTTATTATTTTTATTCTTCTTATACACTTACACTACTTAATTTAGTTTATCTTTTTGGCTGTTTTAATTTTTAAATCAAAACAGGTAGGTACTGTATACACATTAGGGTGCTTTTTTTTTCGCGACTATTTTTTTTTTCAGTCCCACCTCGAAATTTTGTATCAAATACCTAAACAAAAATTCCCTGAATATTGGAGCCCTCAATATTAATATTAAGTACTAGACAAAGGCTTATAAAAATTTCCCATATAAAATACACGTAAACTTTGATTATTTTTCTTCAAAACTCTACAGCCCATAGGCATTTTATGGTATAATCTTGGGCAATGGTCAGGTTTCTTCACAATTGAATGCTCTACAAAAGTGTCCATTGCGGTGTAACCCTAACTCCCACCAGCGAGGTAGTACGGTTCACTAACCCCAATTTTTCCATGAAATTCTCGTTTTTTACCCCTATCTCGTAAATAACAAGAGGTAAAGAAAAAGTGAATATGACAAACTTGTAGGAAATTCAATTTCCTACAAAAAAGTTCTAAACGCCAAATCGCTAACATCGATATTTCTTGAGATATTGGGCATTGAAGTTGAGGTAGTGTTTCTACAATTTAGCTCAATAATCCTTCATGGATTTCCTACAAGTTTGTCATATTCACTTTTTATGTACCTCTTGTTGTTTAGAGAGGGGTAAAAAGCGAGAATTTCATGGAAAAATTGGTGTTAGTAACCCGTACTACCTCGCTGGTGGGAGTTAGGGTTACACTGCAATGGACACTTTTGTAGAGCATTCAGTTCTAAAGAAACCCTACCATTGACCAAGGTTATACCATAAAATGCCTCTGAGCTGTAGAGTTTTGAAGAAAAATAATCAAAGTTTACGTGTATTTTATATGGGAAATCTTTATATGCCTTGGTCTAGTACTTAATATTAATATTAAGGGCTCCAATTTTCAGGGAATTTTTGTTTAGGTATTTGCCACAAAATTTCGAGGTGAGACTGGAAAAAAATGAAATAGTCGCGAAAAAAAAGCACCCTAATACATATATTTCTGAGAAACAAAATAAATGATATAAAAATAAGACTTTTAATTGATATCAATCAAAGGAAAACCGGCACTTAATAGAGCATTTGTATTAAATTTGTAGTTTTGCCGCGGACAAAAATAAAAAACTGCTCTTATACCAGCGTCAAGCTAATTGAGCGGCTCCGAAGAAATTTGTAATTGTTATATTCTTTTTAAGAGATTTAGGTTCAACAGGATCCACAGAGCCCAAACTCTTGTACCGTAACGGTGAAGAGTTGGGTGAATGTTTCCAGCAATACGCTGTGAAGTGCGACAAGGAAAAAATCTATTATTATATATACATATATCATCACAAACCATAATGTATACTCTAACTCTGAGAGACAAATAGATGTAGACAAAGCCAATAGAAGTATAATATTAGAGTCAAAAATCGTGTCCGAAAGGCAGGTTCTGACAGTACTACCTATAAAATATGAAGAAAAATAATGCGTCTATCCATCTATGCACAAACTCATAATACGCAAACTTTTGAAAAATGCGTAGTTTTTATTTGCTTTTCTTCTAAATGAGAAGGTAGTCCTAGTAGGTAAAAATAAGCGCATAGGGGTTTTTGAAGTCACTGATTTCAAATGTGCTGTCATATTTTATGAATTCAAAATGGAGTTACATGAGGATTTTAATTCTGAATGTTCGCTGATTTCAAATCGGCTGTCATAATTTAAAAATTCAAGACAACAGAGAATGCTAAACTTTATTTCATTTTTGAATACCGATTTTTACTGAATAATAACTGGATCCTTTTAAAAATTATATTTTTAGCACTAGGTTATTTAATTTACTATAAGGCTAAAATATTTATAATTTAAACATTAGTAATATCATAATTCGTATTTTTGATTTAATTGGTTAGAATAGTTCCGACGCTAGCTGCTAGTGCTTTCTTGTACATATTTCAGTTATGTAATACTATATATAAATACATTTCTAACAACGCGACGATTAATTATTTGAAAGTTTTTCGAGAATATCTATTAATGAATCATGCTCAAAATCGACCGAAAACCACTAGTAAATTAAATCCTCGATAAATATCTTAAGCTCGTTTAACATTGCAACAGAATTAGAGTTATTTTTTAAATTTATGTTATGACTGGTGGGAAAAATGACCTTGTCAGATTTCGGGAATTTCTTATTTGCTTTTTGATTTTTTCTTAACAATGGATTTAAACATTAATCGCAACTGATCCCTTTGCACATGACGCAATTCGAGAAGGTATATGTCTCTTCTAATAAGCTCATTCTAATAATCTTTCCAAATAAAGCAAAGTGCAAAAGTAAATACCCAAAAAATTTGAACATCTCACTTTCACGGTTCACGTTCAAAACTTCGGTCCCGGGTGGAATGTTTGTGTTAATCATTGGTCACTCCTGGGTTTAATGTCACGATTTTTGTCAAAATATAATGCCTGTTGCGTATGGGAACGCTTATCTACGGAAAAACACTTTGTGTATTATAAGAAGTTCTCAGTGGAAAATTACCAGTTTAAGCATCGCTTAATAACAACCAAAAAAGGAATATTACGAGCGGAAAGATACAAAAGATACTTCTGTTGCGACAAATAGCAATAAATCACGTTGAGATATTACAGTCTTTGTCCCCTAACCGCTGCGGCTATGTTTTGATTTTGCAATCTCCCCCTCATTTGGTTCTTTATCCTGGGACAGTTAGGGAACAAAAATTATGTCTATCCCATTAACGTTATGATTATTGTCGGCTGTCAGGTTGATACCATCAAAACCAGCAGCTTCCAGCCCAGACACCGAACCCCAAAAATAGCTATACGTAATTGGCGACTTTCAAAAATGCACACATTTACCGTTTAAGGGACAATCGTTTCCATGCAGTAAAAATTACGTAGGCAATAGACCTGGACCAGAACAAACCGCACGAACTTGTCCTGCAAAGGACCCTGCTCCATGTGGTCGAAGGGCAGCTGCGGGACAGGACCGAAAGTAAGTGAGTTCCATTCCAGTTCGATTGCACATCGAACGCTGTTCACCTGAACTTATTGCAGGTTTATTAAAATCCTGTGGCAATCTTTGCAGCAATATTGGCCTGTAACTATGCAACGGGAACAAATCAAACGGGCGCTTAAGAGCTCGATGTGAATTTGCTCAAAATTACTTCCCTCTGCACGTGCTCTCTCTGTATCATCTCAGCCCCATGACGAGGAGGGTTGTTTGTGTGCCGGGCGAAAGAACGTAACCCATCTGTGAAGGACCCTAAAGGCTCTGCCCTGGGAATTTCATCCTGCCACGCGTTGTCAATTTTCAAGTTATTAAATTGTTTGATGTTACCTTTTATAGCGTTTTGTATTTATATTACATTAAATTGGTTCGTTTCAGGTATGGAATGGCTTTGTCAGTTAAAACCCTCGCTGCCTTAGACTATAGCTACGGGTTTTCAAAAAATTTTTGTCATAACCTTTAATAAACAAGAGTTGAGAAAAGGTATGAGTATACATACATACTACATTTGCAGGTTGGATACTTTATTTAATGAAAATTGATATATTGGGTGTTTAAAAAAGCCAACAAAATAAGTAATGCAATACATTGGAAAGTTCCGCTACTAGTTAGAAACGATACTTCTGTAAAATAGATTAAAAAATAAAGATGAGAAAAAACCACTAGATAATATTTTTCATCGTAAAAAAACCGTATTAAAAAAATTAACATACTTACATTAGGTGTGTTCCCTTACCTGTCCTTAACTTGATTAGAGACAAAATTGTTTCTGTTGTCACAGTTTCCCTCCCAACAAATAATTTCACATTTTTTCTATAGCACTCAGCAGCCTGCACTTTCTTGATTAATGTCAAACAACAAAAGGGAATATAAGAAATGTCGATCTTGTTATTTGTCAGTAAATTGCAGCAACTCATCTCCGATCTCCGGCAATTTAATCCCCCACCATCAAAATAAAGCAAAATCAGCTGCAGAAATAAAGGAAGTCTTGCGAAAAGTCATTTCGATAGGATTTTTTACCGGAATCGAAAGTTTTAATTTAGTTTTGGATTTCGAGACAAAAAGTTAAATAAAAAAGTATTTCGAGCATTTTTAAGACTGTGAGGAGCTCATATATTTAGTATAAGATCTCAAATGAGTCGAATTAAGTACACTCAGAAAGCTAGGAAAAACTGCTAGAAAATTAAGGAAAATTAACATTGAATACGAGAACATGACGCCAATTATTAAAGCAAAGACATATATTCCTTTAAATTAAGTATCTCTTAGTCATTCTAATTGAAACTATTTTTTTTACTTTTAAGAAGCATCCTCTTTAAAATAAATGCTCATTTCTTTACTTTAATAAATGTATACCTTTATTGTATTTACGAAGTTCTTAGATAATAGAAAGTGTTACATACGAATAAGACATTAAATGCATTGATTTAAAGCAATTCATTCTCGAATTGTAGTATGCACTTCATTAGAAAAGTGATATGATTTTCTTTAATATTGATCTATTATTGATTAGATTCGAAGAAAGCGTTATGTTCAATTTAGAACATTTTCCTTTAATATTAAGACGATTTCTTTTCTTATAAATGATGTAGCTCTTAGATTTTTAAAAGTGCCTTCTTACGAATAAAGAAGTAAATGCATTGATTTAAAACAATGCGTCCCTATTTTGTAAATATGCACTTCATTAAAGCTATGACAATATTTTCTTGAAAGTCAAGTTCATTAATTTAAAAAAATTTTATGTTCAATTAAACAAATGTTCCTTCGATACTAAGGCGCTTTCCTTTCTTAATGCCCAATTTTGTCCATTTACAACATTTGGTATGATATCAATAGGGATTGAGAAATAAATAAAACATTTATTATCTTCTTTAATTTAATTTTATTGTTTGTAATTTTTATCTTCTGAACAATACTTCATTTCATCTGTAAGATTTTTCTTAATGATTCGATTATACATTTTTTTTATCAGATCTATTACAGTATTTGATGGAAAGCTAACAATCTAAACAACGCAATTAAGGAGCTTTGAAAATGTATCTTAGCTTTTGATCGAATACGAAAATACGCCTGATGTTTCATAAGATTTTGCACACCAAATGGTTTGAGGTCATCTGAGTTCAATAGTAAATACATATGAATCTATTAATAATAAGATTTTATTCTTCCCTTCCTTCTTTTCTACCCTTTCACCAGAAGTGTGAATCACAAACAAAACATTTTAAAATCATTCTTAAGTTTTTAGACCGTCATATACTGAAGACTTGAAAGTGAATTACTTTTTACATTCGTAACAAGAGAGATGTCGTACAAATAGTTTTGGATAAAAGTCCAAACAACCTCAACTGGTCTTGGATATTGTAAATCAAAAACTAGAAATAGAGAATGTTTTCACCTAAAAATAAGTCCTAGAGTGTGTGTGTGGTCATATGGGTGAGCTTTGCGCTCTTTAATTTCAAGGTTATATATCAAGTAAATGTTAAAATACCGAAAATAGTTTTTTCGATTTTTAAAACATAAAAGGCCATATTATTAGCTTTCATTCAAGTTCATATTTTTTAAGCATTAAGGAACCAAATAATTTTTGCTGCATTGAGCCATATATCCCCATTAAAATAACTGGTTTTTATGAAACCCTCAATGGAAGAAGCTTTGTTGTGGGAAAACAGATGTGCAACTTAAACAATTTTTTTAATGAGCCTTTGGAATCAATGCCTGCTTTAGGTATATGCACTGCTGAATTAAGCTTAAATGCGAAAGAGGAAAGCTTTAATGTAAGCGACATTTCTTGCAAATTTTTAGGCTTACCGTACGAAGGGAAATATTTACTTATACCTATTTTACACAGTTGTATTTAAGGTTTTTCTAAGCCGTAATAACCAGTACCTTAAAAACAAGCAAACGATTTCTGAGAAGAAACATTAAACCGACTTCAAAACCAACTTACTTATCAGTCCATATCTATAAACTATGTAATTTTCCTAATAGACTAACATATATGAATATTTCGAACTGATTTTTTCGAAGTCGGTTAATAAATTTCATTATTTGCATTATTGATTAGAAAAATGGCATTAAATCAAAAAGAATTATCAAACATTGAAAACATAACACCAGGTATAATCCGAAGATGTGATGCAACTTTAGGTACAAAACTTCATACTCCTTGTAAGTCTCCTTGCATTTTATAAACATGAATCTTAATCAAAATTATTACATGTTTTTAGATAATAGTGATCAGTCGGATGTAAAAGATATTAAAATTTATATAAAAGAACTTCTAGATAAGAAATTCGAAGAAATGAAAGGTAAATTATCACTCTTATTGATATTTGAAAAATTAAATATATTATTCACTACTATATACTTCAGGTTTTATAGAAAACCAAAATAAAAAAATCGTCGAAATTTTGGGCGAACATAGTGTTCATCTAAATCGCTTGATACGTGAAGAGCGAAACGCCAAGGAGGCTCTGTCTACTTTCCCAATCGTAGATTTGGATGAGGTGGAGGAACAAATAAATGAGGAAAACATTCCAATATATGTAAGAATTTTCAGAACTGTCTTCATATTATTAGATGTAATTTTGTTGTATTTTTAGGTACGGGCCGTAAAAAAAATTATTGAAAGTAAAGGGTTCGCAAAAAGTTTTGGTAGCCTTCTGGACGAGAAAATAATAACAGAATTTAATTACTCGGGAATACACGGGAAAACACCTTTTAGAGATTTTCAAAACATAAATAGAGTTTTCAAGGGTAAAATATTTTGGATTGAACATATACTTAAACGGCAATACTTAAGAATGAACTATTTACAGAAGCATCTGGTGCGGTAAACAACGCCGAATACGAAAAAGAAGTACGAAAAGGATTTAAAATTAGCAAAGTGAAGCACTTTAAAAAGATATGCATCGAAAAAAAGAAAAAGTCGGAATTAAAATTGCAATGAATTAACATTTTGTCTTATTTCTTTTATTTTAATGAATATAAAATATATACACATCGTCGTTGCGCGTGCAATACCGCGAAAGAGCAGTTTGTAAATACCGCATAACAGCAAAAGGCGCAAAATTGAAATATTGCGCCTACGCATTCTTAACATAGTTTCGCTCCTTATAGATCTCACAGAATTTAAATTAGCCTATAAAAAACCTCATTTTTGACACAAAAAAATTCAATTCTATATTAAAATTCATTTCAAACCCGCGTATCTGCTAATTCTAAACTACTTTTTCTGTAATTTGTTGTAACAAAACCGCGTAAGTGACTTTAAACAGAATCTAAGCAAGTTATTAAAGTGATTTTATATGGAATCTAAGCAAGTTATTAGTAAGCTAACGTTATTTTCCTATAAAATAGGTCGCAAAGAAGTAGCTTTAGAGTTCAGTCCATAAAATATAGTTAAATGGCTAAGATATTAAGTTTTTTCTTCCTCCTGTAAAATCGTGAAAACGCAGATACGCGGTATTTACAAACTGCTCTTTCGCGGTATTGCACGCGCAACGACGATATATATATTGAAATACAAGAGAAAAAAAAATGATGTGTGGAACTCTTAAATTTGAAAAAGTATTAATATATATAAAATATAAAAATATTCCTTCACCCAAATTGCAAAATGAATTAATTTTATAATTTAATGCATTTATGAATTAATTTTTCAAAATTTCTTTTAATTTAGCGAACAAAAAATGTAGACACATTGGAATACAAGAGAAAAAAAATTATGTGTGAAATTCCTAAATTTGAAAAAGTATTAATGTATGTAAAATATAAAAATATTCCATCGTACAATTAATTTTATAATTTAATACATTAATGAATTAATTAATTTTGACCCATTTCTTTTAATTTAGCGAACAAAAAATTTAGACAGATGGAAATACAAGAGGAAAAAAAATTATGTACGAAATTTTTAAATTTCCATATTTCCATTTCTTAAATGTCCAAACTTCTAACTACACCTCTCATTGCATCGTACTGAATGTCTTAAGATTTCCTCCCTTTATTAAAGCAATTCCTTTTAACACGAAAACAAAATTTCAGAATCTAACATCAAATAAATTTTTTCCCATTAGTAAATGGTTTTGGGTATGATTTTTTTGTTTACTTGTTACTTTTTATCAGTACAAAATGGAATTACACCTAAAAATACTTTTAAAAAATACTTCTAGGACTACTGTAGAACGCGAATTGTAGTTCTTAAAATTGACTTCCTACACTAGTTCTAGAAGTACTTTTTAAATACTTTTAGCAGTAATTCCATTTCGTACTAAAAAAAAAGTCATTGCCAAACTCACTACCCAACAGTACTTCTTAAATCTATAAGTTCTCAAGTAGTTTTTGAAGTATATTTAGGTAATGCTAAATGGAATCAATTGATTGCCTCCAATGACATCGCCGTGCTAAAGTAATGAGTTTTTTTACACACGTCGGTATCTGAAGCGGAATTAGTTACCCATTCTATAGAATGACTTCTAAAATTACTTTTAGAAGTAATTCCATTTCCTACTGGGATACTTTAAATTGAGTATAATTTGCATTGGTTTGAGAAAAATTTCATATGCTTAATGAAAAATATTATTAAAAATAGAAAAACCCTATCAATGATACATTTTCTTTATTTTAATGATGCTTATTTTTCTGAGTGTAACAGATATAATATTCTGAGTTAAATGAGATCTTATTTGATCTCTATTTCTACCTCGTTTCACATCATTTTACGGAAGTTAAGAACATTCCGTAGACGCAATTACCAGTTCTTAACACTAACCGTATTAGGCCTGATCAAATGGCTGATATCAAATTGAATTTAAAATTATACACTCACTGTTGTTACTTTTCTTCCTCTAACTCTTATAGAGTACAGGATAGGACACGCTGTGTAAATTCCGTGTACAGGACTGAAGCATTTCCCCTTGGAGAGAGAGATTACACATAAAATAGCAACTTTCTTGTCATTCGTCTTATTGAAGTGAGGCGAGGTGAATTTGCGAAAAGTTCGATTTTCAAGAAATTTTACAGCAAATTAATTATTTATTAATTTATTGTGTGCTCAGATAATATTTGTGCTTTTAGTTGAGTATTCGTGCCATGAAGTAAATAATTTTTAGTAATAAAGTGGTCGGTGAAGGATTGCCACGACAATTCTTCATAACCGCGAGGGATACAATTTTCCACGTAAGCACATTATTCAATTATTCGATATATTAAAAACAGTGTTAACCACATACAAATTCTAACAATTAAAGTGCAAAACAAGTAAAAATGAATGTTTCGGCAAATAGCTTCCGTGCTCTAAAATTGTTCAGAGAACTGTAAAAACTCGCTGAGGCTATTGTAATGTGCGTTTTCAAACTTAATATCCCTTTTTCATTCTCCGAACGTTTACAATGGATACACAACCACAAAAGCGAAGGTTATTACCATATCACGAAATTGCTTCAGCTAAATCGCCTGTTCCATCCTTTACTCTATGATTTAAGAAGTAACTTTATGTAAATTCTATATTATCTGATTAATCAATTTCACAATTTTTGTTTTTTTTTCTTTTTGCTTATTTTTTTACTAAGAAAAATTCATTGCCTGGCTTGTTTACCGCGACCGGAAAGAATAAGTAGGGAAGTTGTGGTAAGGGAGAGTGGGGCAGTGTGTAACAGATTTTGGAATTTCGGCCTAAGACCCAAAATATGCATGAATTAATGCTGGAATGAAGTTATATATCTAGTTTAGAACCTTACGAAGGTAATTTCTGACTACCATGCACACCTAAGACCGTTAAGTACCTCCTGGAGCTCGATATTCGCAGGCCTGCATTTGTTACACACTGCCCCGCTATGGGGCAGTGTGTAACAATATAAGGGGCAGTGTGTAACAAGGGGAGACTTAGGTTCAGGAAACAGCTGGTAAGGATGGCAGTGGTTCCCTCTTCCCTTCTGTGAGTGCGGCTACCGTATTATGACAATTATCAGCTCTTTTTACTATAAAAAGTTAGGACTGAAACTTAAGATTTCAGGATTAGATTTAAAATTTAAAACATCAAATGTAACTTGCAAAATTAAATTTTAATTGCAAAAGTCAGTTATATAATATAAACATTTTCAAAAACAAATATTCTCAGTCACAAAAAATAAAACAGGGATTTACTTACATGAACAAATATTCTTAAATTCACAGATCATAAAACAAAGATCGGGAAAAATTAACAATCTCCCGCAAAAAAACTTAAACAAATATCGTGACTTTTAATGTTTGGCTTTGGTAGAATAATCTTAATATCACTTATAGGAACTGAGCACAAATCAGGTACATTAGGGAGTACGAACCTATGGTTGGCCTTGGAGGAAAGCCGATAAAATGACACCTCACAATCTCCGTCTTCATCAGCCTCCTTTATTATCTTACCAACATAATATTTCATACCTTTACAAGGAAACATAACTAGGATATAGTCGCCTTCACTAGGAGAAATTCCCTTATTAAGGGAGAATGGGGCAGTGTGTAACAGATTTTGGAATTTCAGCCTAAGACCCAAAATATGCATGAATTAATGCTGGAATGAAGTTATATATCTAGTTTAGAACCTTACGAAGGTAATTTCTAACTACCATGCACACCTAAGACCGTTAAGTACCTCCTGGAGCTCGATATTCGCAGGCCTGCATTTGTTACACACTGCCCCGTTTGTTTTTGTTACACACTGCCCCGAGGTACAGAGCTTTGGTCTAGGCTCCGTGAGACAAAGGACCCTCAGGTTATGTTATCGACAACGGTCATTTTGCATGACCAAAGTGTTAAACTTCGATAGAAAATCATTACTTGGGAAGTAATCGAGCCCCGATTGACTCCAACCCGAAAAAATTAGGGGGTGAAATGTTGAGAATTACCTGTTTGCCAGGCCAGCCTGATTTCGTAGCCTCCTCTTCGCCATGACACGTTTCCGAACACCGCTTTCTTGATTGCAAACAAAAGAGGTCGTCCAATAGGAAGAAAATACACATTCACATTTGGTTTTAGACGCACCATATTCGAAATGGAGCCATCTGTTACACACTGCCCCTGTTACACACTGCCCCATTCTCCCTTACGGTTAAAACGTGTTAATTCTTTAAAATACGAAAAATCAAGGTTCATATGCCATACGATTTGTTCCAGTTTTATCGATATCGATTTCTTTTTTAGTTAAAGCCAACAGTGCAGCGCAAAAATTACCATACACTGTAAAACGTGTGTGAATGTTTTATTAGACTTATTTCTTTTGAGGATTATTTTGAATTCATGCGTTTATTTCAAAAGAAAATCTAAAAGGTGAAATTGGATGAAATTGAAATGACTTCACAGTCAAATAGTTTTGGGCGAAATTTCAATATTTTTAGGGTTCCATATATTCCAGTAAAAAAAAAACAAAAATAAGGCCTTATGCGAAATTGAAATAAGACCTCCTCTTTTAAACCAAATAGAGGTCAAAATAAATTATTATGCTATTTATTTTGTTTTAACTTTTAAAATTTACATTTATAACGTACAAAGTTTAGCTCCGTTTAGCCATATTGGATTCAAATCAAAGAAACTAGGAAAGATAGGTTATTTTGTTCTAAAATTATAAGATATAATTTCAATCATATTTAAAGTTCATTATATAGGGGATTTTAAGCCAAACAAAAGCTTTCTCTACAAATGGGCTATCAAATGAATCGTTCGGATAAGAGAAATAACATGTAAATGGCTACTGGTAGTTATCGCTACATATGGACAGAGCTATACATATAGCAAATTCAGTCGGTTAAATTTCATCATAAAAAAACTTGGTGATATTTTTACTCAAAAAGGATGAATTATACGAATAAATTTTATATTACAAAAAGTGCTTATAATTAGCCAAGGAAAACATGTAAATTTTTTCAGAATTTTTCGGGACATTTTTGGATTTTTCAAAAATTGGCCAAATCCAAAAAACCAAAAATAGTCCAAAAAATTCTAAAAAAATTTACATGTTTTCCTTGGCTAATTATAAGCACTTTTTGTCATATAAATTTTTTTGGTAAAGTTGATGCTTTTCGTGAAAAAAAATCGTAATTAATTACTAATAAAGCTTTCATTATCATTACCCATTGCAATGGAAATTGTAATGAAGTAATTGTCATTGCAACGGTATTAAAAGCTCCCACTCCCACATTTGGATTGCGGCTTTAATACATTAATGTGTGCTTCCAGATTGCGTACTGGCACTAAATTATATATGTATTATGTATATTCAAAATAATCCTTAGCACTTAGCAGAGATAATCTTTAGATTTTTAATAAAAACACCAAAAATTCAGAAACCACAGCAATAAGTGCCTTTGAAATAATCTAGTGTACGTAAGAAAATGTTACTTGGTTACTTTTGAAAATTTGTTCAAAATAATGGAGTGTCGAAAGAACTCAAAATAAAATTCAAATAAAAGTTTGTACCTTAAGCTAGAAGCTATAAAATAAGATTTTTCCCACAACCCCTACTAAGGTCTGTGGGTGCAAGTTTTTCATATGCGTTCAAGTGTGTATTTTTCATGGAAATTAAAAAAAATAATCTACATAGTTTATAGAAAATAATGGGAAGTAATTTTTTTTGATTTTGGAAGAAAATACCTTTATAAAAGTTAAAACGGTTACTTTGGAGCTTGTAATAGATAATTTTTGTCAACTCCGAAGATTCACAAGATATCATATCTGTACTTGTGTTCTGCGTATATGTATAAATAGGTCGGCCGAGAGTACAATCTACGGGGTTAATACAACATTAATGTATACCAAAGCGATTATTTAATGAAGGGGCTCATTCTGGCGTAATATTGAAGCATTCCATTCCGACCGGAAGACATTGGAAAAATAACAAGCACCGCGTTATACATATCTTACAAATGGCAGATGACGAAATCTGGGAAAACCAGAATACTTTCCTATTTCATTTAAAATTAAAAAAATAATGGAAAAAAAATGTAATTCTTCTAAATACTTTGTTACAGAGATATAAACAATCAAAATTTAACCTAAAAGATTTGAAAATCAATGCCGTCTCTTTTTATTTCGTGTTGTAATTACACAGTAGAAGTGAAAAACTTACAGCTCTTTATTTATTAAACTATTTACCTCTCATGAAAATTGTCTGACCACAAATGTTATTTAATACAATTTGCATAAGTTATTTATTAATATTTTTACATTAATATTACCAATTATATTTAAATTGTTGAAAAATAAGTAGGGGATGAGGATTAGAGTTTTCTGAAGAGGAAATTTAAGGGCGAGCAGGGTAAAGTATCTTAATGATTCACTTAAGCTCGCAATAAGGTAATGGCACCTATAGCAGACACCATAAGCGTCATGCCATGCCCCATGTTTTTTCTTTGTAGAATCTAAGTATTTGATCCCAGAACTAAAGTAGACAAATTTTTAGGATGCCTGTACATCTCTTTTGTAGTCTGTAAGGGCACTTTAACAAGTCCGATTGCTTCTGAGAAAATTTATACAATTTCTTAAAAATCGACCTTGGCACCCAAAACAGACACCGAAAATGATAGTGGAACCTAAGGGTTCTATTATTATTATTTGGGGTGGGCATTGCGACCGAAAGGTGTGCAATGAAAAAATCGCATCAAAATCAATCATGTATTTCTAGAGAAATAGCATAGCAAATTACAATTTCGATACCATTGAATGTGCATACATATAGATGCAACGTGCCTTAAATATGCATCTGCGGCAGGTTGCGGCAACTGAATTCTATACCCCATATACATCACCTTCAAGACAATGAGTTCTCATTGGAATCACCGCGCCGGCCCATGCCTGACGGTTTTTAGGGCTAAATATATTAAAAAACCTGTTTTCCATCAAGGGTTACGCTAAGAGTGACGTCACACGTAAACCGTTATAAAATAAAACCGTTATTTGGGTGCTATCAAACCGCAACATATTGCCCAACAAAAAAATACTACAGGGTGGGCCATTTAAGATTTTGGAATTTGAATCGGCTATAAAAAAAAAAAAAACAAATGAATATTTTTTCAAAGTTATGAGTTTATTAGGAAGATTGAACCTTTCCATTTAGGAATAGAAGACAACATCATTCAAATGACTGCCACGGCTAGCCTTCCAATACCCCATTCGATCAGTCCAATTTTTCAGTACATTTTCGATTGTTGGAGCCTCTATTTCGTCAATGGCAACTTCGATTTCACGTTTCAAGTCGTCAATCGTCTCTGGATGGTTAGCATAATACTTGTCCTTAAGGGCTCCCCACAAAAAAAAGTCTAACGGAGTCAAATCGCAGCTTCGAGGTGGCCAATTGACATCAGCATTTCGGCTGATTATGCGATTTCCGAAAACAGTGCGCAAAAGATCGATTGTTACTTTGGCTGTGTGGCACGTTGCGCCGTCCTGTTGAAACCAAATGTCATACTCTTATATTTTGGGAAACAAAAAATCGCTTAGCATGGCGCGGTAGCGATCGCCATTCACTGTAACGGCATTTCCTTGCTCATTTTCGAAGAAAAATGGCCCAATAATGCCGCCAGACCAAAATCCGCACCAGACAGTCACTCGTTGTGGATGCATTGGTTTCTCCACGATGACGTGTGGGTTTTCTGAGCCCCAGATACAACCATTTTGTTTATTGATGTGGTGGAAATGAGCTTCATCTGAAAAGATGATTTTTCGGTAAAAATGCCCATCTTCGATCAAGCGGTCTTCGGCCCATTGAGCAAACCGAAAACGCATGGGATGGTCATGCGGCTTCAGCTCTTGCACTAATTGACTTATTTCGGAATGTGTGTCTTTGAACTTTGACAATTGTTAACAAAAAAAAAAAAAAAAAAAAAAATTATCGTAATTCGTTGTTTTCATTGTTTTGTTATGTGACAACACACACAATGATGTGATTCAATTCGCGAGTGACAAGTTCTTCAATTGCTCATCTGTCTAAACTAAAATTAATTAATTATCTAAGATTGACTATGTATGTCTACGTTGGGACTATCAAATATAGCTATATTGGCAAGCCACTATGACATATGTACATATTAACATCGAAAATTGTATAAAAGATTTTGCTTAAAAAAAAAAAAACATGAAGAGTGCATTTTTAATTAATTAAAGAATTTAAAGGTGCTTTATTGGACTTTTTACTAATTTTCTTGACTAATGAAGCCTGCCCCGAGCGGCGAAAACCCACGCTACGCCACTTGATGATGTACTAGGTATTTCGTATTCTGATATTGAGGAAGTTGATGGTGAACCATGTGTAATTTCTCAAAGTAGCACACGGATTTCAGCAGAAATGTGGAACCTTTTAATCCTGGTATTTTATTTCATCATTAAAGTAATAATAATAGGTTTTTTTTGTAGACGATATCGAACACTTTTGTTTACTAAATATCGCCTCACCACAAATGTAAAAAAAAATGTCGGGATTATTCACACATTTTCAAGACACTTCGCTATAAAATATAATTGAATGTTTACTTTTAACACTTTTATTACTTAGTAATAAAGAACAGAGCACTAAAACACAATATTTTCAACATTAGATGCTAACAACCTAAGTAAACATCAACATTAGCCAGCTGAATGAGGGTAGAATCGTTAAATTCTGAATAATTAAATTGAGATTGAGAATTATCAGTAGGTGAAGTTTTAAATTGCCTTTATGGACAAACAATCATGAACACGAATCACAACTAATGAAAAATAGCAAAAACACAAAAACTTAATGAGGTTTTTCTTGAGTTAATTCCTACTTTTCATAAACGTTTAACTTAATTTGATCTTAAAACAATTTCGAACATTCAGAGATCATCTTAAAATCATAAAATTTAAAGTTCTTATTACAAGAAGGATTAATATTACGTAGGCGGTTCAAATATAAACAGGAATTCGTATTTATTTCTTTAATGATTGACGATTACAAAATAAAAAATACACTATTTTTCAATATAGTCTCCTGCTAATTCAATACACTTATTCCATCGTTCCGGAAGCAAGAAATTCTTTAGGTTGAATGTTAATCCACTCTTGCACAGCCTCAATGACGGCATCATTCGGGCGTGAGGTTCATTTTCAACGTTTTCCCGGCCCTCTCTAAACAACTTGCACCATACGTACACGGTACACCCTGGACTGAGAAAGGCACTCATCTCCGAACTGTATTTTAAGTCTTACAAAAATTGCAGACGGAATAACTCCTTTTTTTAATAGAAATTTTATGATTATTCGTGGTGCAACGTTACTATGTAACGTTTGTTCAGACATGATGATTTCGAATTACGCAGATAAGGTAAAAACAAACAACACCGCCGATGACAAGTTCAGACATGCAACTGTCCTTCCCAATAATGCATGCGTAGTTCCTGCCTATAGGAAACGCAGAACATGAAAATTCCTGTTTATATTTGAACCGCCTACTTATATGGTGGTTGACATTGATAAGGTAAATTTATGAAGCATACCTGGTCAATTTAATGTGAATTTAAACTTAAATTGATATGCCCGCTGATTGTGGATAAAAGTTAAGAGCTTTTAGTCTCTTAACTGCTGTCAAAAATCGTTAAAGAGGTGTTAATTTTGTCTGTCTCAATTTTTAAAAAGTTCAGAGATTAGTCGATTTCCTCCTCGATTCTATGGTATAACCGTATAACTGACATTAAAATAATTAGATACACTCGATATTAAGTTTTTGAAAGTTTCCTCTAAAATTTTCATTATGCCGCATATGTATTTTATAGCAACTGTAGCGCAAGATCAAAGTGTTAAAATTTTTTATCATATTTCGTTTTCAATTGAAACAGAAAATGCGTACCAGATAAATTAACAAGTTGCCATTGTTGATTCAACTGTTAATATTTTTTATAGTGCATTGAATCTAAATAAAACTTAGAAGTAGCCATATCTAGCACCTGACGGTTGGTGTAATTTGGAGCTGTAGAAATTAAAAAGTAAATATCTATTATTTGATTTCAAGAATTCCAATTCGAAAAAAAAAACCTAGTATATAGTTTAATTTATTCAAGTCGTTAATGGCTCCCTAATTCTTATTCAATTAGAAAGCATGTATATATTTTGTTACGAAGTGATTGCGCATTTTGTTTATTTTGAGAACTTAGGTTGTAGGTTTACGTCAGTTTGATATAATTTTACATATTAATGTGCACGTTTACACCAATGTGGTGTAAAATCTCACAATATTTACAAAGTTGAGTGAATATCAGACCCAAAGCTTTAAAATTGTGTAATTTCATTCTTTTTTGCTTAACTACACCAAAAATGTGCACTTTTACAATTGTGATAAAATTTTACACAGAAAAAAAATGTAAAATTGCTCTTAGTTTTTAGTGTATATTTACTCCACCTAGACAACAAGTTTGTTTGCTTCTACAAAATATTTTTCTAGTTGGACAAATCCAGATGGCTTTATAATGTTCACTTCGTAAATCTGGGCCCAATGTAAGTTTTCGCCCATAAAAAAGAGAGCGTCTCAATTGGTTGGGACAAAGCCAGCCAAATCCCGCGAAGACGTGCACTTAAAGGTCCATGTCTAATGGCGCTGAATCGTGGGTATCCTTCTGAGTCCAGAACATCCGAGAAATCTTGCACAGTTGATTTATGGAGAGATTACGCGCAGTTTATTTTCCATAAAGGATTTGTGATATTGAGTCAATCGTCCTGACGACAAAAGCCCGTGGCGGGGGCAGCTGGTGAGATTGGTGCTCATGTGTTGGAGCAGACTCAATGGAGAATGCTGCGACGGCAAGAACGCCATCATCGCTAGATCTAAGGACTTTCATGTGACGTGTTAAGGCTTTAACTTTTTCGCTGTCTTACGCCCGTTCCGCTGTCGAATTTAAGAAAGTGATTTATGGCAGCCTCATGGGATATATGTGAATGAGTTTTCACTTACTGAGCTTTTAATCTCGTTCAACTTCGATGAGAGCTGCTTTGGTATTCAGACACGCGCTGATTTCGTTGCTGCTTAGCCGCTAGCTAAAACTCTAATTCGGCCCTCGTCAGATAAACTGAGATCCTCCTCTAGTCGGAGGATGCATGCGATCCGCCTCATAAATGGATATTTAGGGTGTTTTTAGGGTGCTTACTTTATTTTTATGTTGGAACTTAGATATGGGACTCCCAAGCAAGACATTGAATTTATATTGGTGCATTAAAATCGATTCCTTCGTTGGACTCGAAAATGGCGCGCAGACACTTCGGCTTGAACAAAGGATTTTGCCAGCAGGAGGACACGAAGGAGAAGCAAACGGGATGGCAGAATTATAAAATCACGTCGACGAAACGCTTTTGGGATAATGGTCTTTGGAATAAATGACTTTGGAGCGATAACGATAAAATTCTTTTTCGATTTATTGCTTTTACTATCGATACGTGTTTTACCTTTTTGAAAACCTTTTCGATATCGCGTATTTCATGTTTAATATCTTTTCCAAGTAGTTGTTCTTGGCCTTAAAAGCTTTGCTTGGCAGCTGATGATTTTGCCTTAATTCCATTAGTGTTTTATGATTTCATTAACAATAAGTTCACTTCTGATTCCGCCATGAGCAAATTTATTACTAAATACGCATATATTACTTCAGAATAGGTCAACATTAATAATTGAAAATCATAACTTTGTCAGTAAGCCGAGGAGTTTTTAGGCACTACATTTCAATAGTTATAATTAAACCACAGAGACCAAAAAACAGTTAAAGTCCTTCAGAGAATTAGATTTGGTTGGTAAGAAAGTCTTGCGACACTATTTTTGGATCAAAATATATTTTCTAATAACGAAGTTCGAGAAAATTCGAGAGTAGTAAAGGCAAGACTGGTCTAGAACCTTTCATGCCGCAGGGTATATAAGCGAGTCAATTGTTCCGCGCAGACAGTATGAGCAAAAATGGATAAAAGTAAAATTAGAGCGATCGCATATTACGAGTTCTTGCAAGGGCATTCTGCTAGTGCCGCAACCGCTAATATGTGCAGTGTGGTCAAGGCTAACGTAGTTCATCATTCAACGGTATCCCGTTGGTATCAGCATTTCCGTTCTGGCGATACATCTTTTGAAGACGAACCTAGGTTCGGCAGAAAATCAACTGTCGACGATGAAGAACTGCGAGCACTTATAAAGGCAACGCTTAACAAGTCGTCACGAGAATTAGCCAACAAACTCGGATGTAGGCATCCCACGATTTTTCAACATTTACAAGAGTTGGGATATAGGAAAATTGTTTCGTCTTGGATTATTATTATTTATTTATTTAGTTATTGCTAGTGGGCACTGCGACCAGACGGTCTTTTGTGCCGAAGCCCCTTTAATGTAAAAGACGATCTGCTACCCTAAGGACCGTCAGAAGGTCTTTGACAGAAGATTGCCGAACGTCAGCCGAGTCCAAGAACTCTTGGCTGAAGATCTTCCTTCTTAGCCGCGCCAAAGCTGGACAAGCACATAAGGTATGTGATGCAGTTTCATCGTCCTCAAGACACAGACAACTTTCTGCCTCAATTGACAGACCTATTTTATGTAGGTGGTATCTTATCCCATGATGGCCGGATAGATAGCCTACGAGCAACCTGAGATCTACTTTACTCTCTTTACGCTCTTTAGCTTGTCGGATTCCAGGGAAATTTTCCCAATATATGTCGGTTGAGGACCAGCCAATGCTGCAAAAGGGCTCAGGACCTTTAAGTCGGGATGATGGACCCTCCCTAGCTAGTTCATCAGCAACCTCGTTTCCCTCAACATCGGAGCAAAGAATATCGATATCAACAAGAAGGGACACTTTAATGCCCTCTCAAAATTCCAACCCATGCGCAAGCTCTCGAAAATACATCCAGGAAAATTTCCCATTAGATAAAGTTAAGCTACTACCTCTGTAAATACCTATAAGAAATATGGAGAGAGAAATAATCACCAAAAAATTCTCACAGACAGCTTTTACAGCGTAAGCTATAATCTGAAGCTTTTTTTTTTTGAACGCTTTTTAAAGGCGCCCTGATTTGATGCATTGGTATCGGTCTCTCAATTTTACCTTCCCTCGCAATGTTAAGTCATATGGAAATGCCGAATCGAAGAAGGGAGAAGTGGCAGGTAGCACACATCCAGCATGAAAACTGACAAGGTTGTTTACATTTTTTCATTGTGCATGTTTAAAGGTTTTAAATTATTGTGTGCTCCGCTCGCTTTGTGAAAAGTACCGGGTGGTATTGATTTGTTTGGAAATGTGAAGAAACTTATAAGCTTTTGAGTAAAAAAGTGCTTTTTTAGAAGCAATTAACAGTGGCTACCCAAAGGGGAAAAACCAGAACTGACCCCTAAGCTGCCCCGTGAAATAAAGAAAATTTTACTCTGTTATTGGTTGGACTCTGAGGGCATGCTCTATTACGAACTTCTGCAATCCAACACCACAATAAAGGTTGAAACTTATTCTGCACAACTCCAAGACCTGGCTCAAATTATTAAACAGAAAAGGCGTAAACATCTCCAAGTTCGTCTTCTCCACGACAATGCTCGACTCCACGTAGCTAAGATGACACAATAATCTATTTCGAAGCTAGGATGGGAAGTTCTACCACACCCACTGTATTCACCACCGTATAATACACTGGAGGACTTTTTTAATTCACGAGTAAAAGAATTCTGGACTGCGGTCATGCAAAGTCTAACAGAGCGTTGGGCACGAGTCTTAGATGCAGAGGGAACCTACATTACTGTATAATCTTTTATTTTTCAAATAAAATGATTTTCCTTTTTACTTGTGTTGTGTGTCGCAAGACTTTCTTACCACCCTCATATTTAAAAGTAAGATAAACACCTAACCCAAAATGCTGAATAAATTCTGAATAAAATAAAATTATTCAATATATTTGATATATATTAAAGGCTTTCTTTTTTTAAAGTTTTCTACAAGAATTTAACATTTGTGTTAACTAATGCGATCTTAATAATATTCCTAATGTAGTTTATACCGAGAACAATAGAGAATAATTTCAGTGTAGCTGAGCGTCCAAGTTTTAAAATTAAAAATTTAACGCTAGTACTAAGGGGACCTCGGAATTCTTGATGTAATTCGACAAGAGAAGGAGTCGGAGCAAAACAAGAATTTCGAAGCCTGTAAGTTTCAAATCGGTGAAGATGAAGACTCCACGTAGCTGGTTTTATTTGCAAATGATAGATTTTGAGCACAACAATGCAATACAATGGCAATCTACGAGTAAAACATTTAGCTGATTAAAATAGGAAAGGATTTTCAAAAGTCAAAAAAGAATTTTGTTTAAGCCGACCATATACGCTCAGTTATATTGCACAATAAAACTGTGTGACGTCAGAACTGATGGAAAAACTGAAGAAAGCGCAGGTCACATGCACAATTTACTCAGTTTACACAGTTTTTGACCTGCGCAAAGTCGTCGTGATTACGCAATTAAATGCGCATGTTGCATGAATTGCTTTCAATATAACTGTGCAATTCTATGTGACAGCAGCCATGGATTCAAGTGAGAAGAAAACGAAACTTCTTGATTTTATAGAAACGTAACGTTTCCTTCTATTTCTTTTCGTTTTTAAAATTGCAGCAGCTAATAGTACTTTTCTTTGCCACATTATAGCTTACTATTATTTATTTATTATTTCCTTCAAAATTAATGGGTAGGGGGGGGGGGGGGGGGGGGGGGGGGTTTAGAACCCCGAAATTTTAAAACTTAACTAAAAATTTGCATTATTTTTTTTAGAACAGAACAAGGGTTGAACAGTCAGATGAATAAAATATGTGCTACTGTTCGATTGTTGCATTCAGTTGAGTTGAGTTTTATTTACATTTTTATTTTGTAATATTTAATTCTATAAGAGTATATTCTTATATATATATACAAAATGTAATAATTGTAAATTTCTTCTCTTTTACATACAATATAAAAATTAGTATAAGTAATTTCTATATTGATGTAACTTTTTAAAAATAATCAGCGATGTTTTTCTCATACCACAAAGGTAGGTAGCATTTACCTTTTCAAGGGTCTTTTAAAAAAAAACGCTATGTCCATGAAAAAAATTGATGTATGAAAAAAATGCTCTCGGAATGAAAACATAGAATACTTCAGATACGTCATCGCAAAATTCATTAACAAAGGTAACAAAATAATGGGTCCTCTCCACTAGGCAATAAATATTGGCGCTTTTACTCAATTTGAAAGAAGTGGAATATTATAAGTAGTACATTTTAGATGCGATCAACAAACATCTTTAGCACTTATTGATTACTCAGGTTGTAACTGATAACTGAAGAAGTTCAAACATATTTTTTAAAATATTTCTTGCTCTTTCTTTCGCTGCGAAAAGTCGAAAACTAGATTTTCTTTTGTAAAATCCTTTTTTTTTCCGTTTGTAAGATATCTTTTTCGAAAAATTAACTGTTTTAAAAAATTAGAGGTTTTATTTTCTATTTTTTGAGGGGTTGCACCACCATGAAATTTTCAAAAAATTTTTTTTTACTAAATAAATTGTTTATACTTTTAACAACATTTTAAGCGTTGAAACATTCCAAAATTCAAATTATTACCGAAGTTATAGAAACTAAAAGTGAACGCGTCAGGGAGCCGACCCACAACTCAGTGTGGAGTTCGGACCGTTACGTATTTTTCTATCTTTAACAATAATATAATTCCTTTGAAAAGATTAAACTAACAGTAACTCAAGTAACGGAGGACATCGCAAAAGCAGCAGAAAACCTTATTTATGGTCCAGGAGTCGCAGATTGAAAGTAATTTTAAAAAAATTACTTTTAAGGCGTTAACGTCGACCTTTTTTTCACGTTTTTCTCGAAATTATTTTTTCCAACCGTTGTACACGATATCTCTAAATCTACTGAACCGATTTGACTGAAATTTGCACCACTTATTTTTTTATAATATTACCTAAAGCGTGACGATTTTCTCGATTGGGTTCCGTATTAAAAAGTTATATATTTTTTAAACTCATATCTCCGCCATTTTTAATATTTTTTTTTCAGTATTGGAAATTTGGAAATTGTTTATAAATCTATTACATGTATGCGTAAAATAAAGAATAATTCATATTTTTAATGGCCCAGCCAAAAAAGATTTATTTTTATGCCTATTTTTTCGAGTGTCAGGAAGGTGTAACACCTTAATAAGAATAACATAGTAGTATAGATTTTTTTTAAAATATTTAATTAAATATATTTGAAGATGTAAAAATTAAACTTTATTTTAAATTAATATTTTAATACTACATATTTAAAAATATTTCAATTTAGTTCAAAAATGTAAATTACCACCCCCCCCCCCCCCCCTCTTCCACTTTTTATTTTGAACCCCCCCCCCCCCCCCCCCCCCCGCCCTCCCAAAAAAATCCTGGCTACGGCCCTGCCTCGACGGTCATATCAAGTTCAAGATGACTATAGATGAAACTGCACTGTTACTGCGGATTTGGAAAGAGTGGAAGTTTTGCGTCCAAATGTGACCTTGACCTTGACTATGACCTCAAAGGTCATATCAAGGTCAAGGTGGCTTTTTAAAGGGGAAACCATTTTTTGGCCACGGAAATGGAAAGAGCGGGACATTTTACGTTCCCCTTTAAAGAACCATCTTGACCTTCCAGGTCATGGTCAATCTCAAGGTTGTGGTCAAGGTCATATTCGGACGTAAGACTTCCGGTTTTTCCAAATCCGCAGCAACAATGCAGGTTCCTCTTTAAAGAACCATATTCAGTTGATATGACCTTCGAGGTCATGGTGAAGGTCATAGTCGGACGTAAAATTTTCCGCTTTTCCATTTTCGTGGTCAAGAACATGGGTTCCCATTTAAAAAAATCAACTTGACCTTGAAATGGCCCCCAAGGACATGGTCAAGGTCACCATTGAATAGCCAGGGAAAATTCCTAAAACTTTTGTTCAAAACTTTTTTCTCCAAAATGCATTTCTCGAAAGTTATTGTGCCGTTTCCATCACTCTGTATAATTAGTACCTTAATCAGGAGGCACAAATTATACTCGACATGTGAACTGTCAATAAAACGCAGCAGCAGATAGGCTCACACCCACTTATTTTGTCACATTTTATTGTATTGATTTAAAAGAAAAAGTTTAAGATTTATGTATTAGATCAGAGGGCAAAGTTTCCCTCCAAGGCTGAAAGCTCGCTGAGAAAGCTCTAGATGTGTTTCGCCCCTTACGCTTATTCAGAAGTATGCTAGCAGTAGACCCGAAGCTCCAAACTCCTGAACTGCTAAACTATAACTTCTACGCAGGGGGAGAGGCTACCTAAAAACGGGCTGCGTACTGCGTGTAATTATCGGAAAACATCACCCTACAAAAATATTTTTTTTTTTTAGCTTTTTTCATTACGGAGTTTTCTAATGCATCCCAGCTCTGCATAGCCAGCATATGTAACTGTGTGATGTAGCGTGCTGCGATCAGTTTCAATTCCAGTTTTTTTAGAATGCATGCTCATCCACACTTCTACACTTTCTGTCGCTCTTCTTCCACATACAACTTCTAGCAAAATTTTGAATTTGGGAGGAATAACGGTACCAAGGTCAAAAAAAGATAAGAAATTAATTGCCGAAGTGGACAGTCTTTGTACCGTAGGTAGAATAGTCTTTTATTAGAAGCGCCGCCCAGTGTACCAAATCATTAAAAAGCTGGCCAAAACTGAAAAACGGACGTGACAGGACAGGACTTATATAAGTTAAACTCTTTCTTTATTTTGTTCTAAAAAAAAACAACGTGTTCTTACAAAAATTAGTTTTACTTAGTTTACCTTAAATCTACACACGCCTGAGAACCGTCGCAGACGTTGTGTCAGCAGAAATGCGACGACACGTTTCCCGGTGGCGTTGGGTTCATTCGTGGCTACGTCGACCTCTGGTGGAAGCTTTTTGCAACGCGTGTAGTTAACTTATATATATATATCACTTACTTTTTTTCTGTAGCTCGTGCTATTTACGAGATAGGGGCAAAAAAATGAGAATTTCATGAAACAATTGGGTTTAGTGACCCATACTACCTTGCTGGTGGGAGTTAGGGTTACGCCGAAATGGACAATTTTGTAGAGTATTCAATTCTGAAGAAACCCTATCATTGACCAAGTTTATATCATAAAATGCCTCTGAGCTGTAGAATTTTAAAGAAAAAAATCTAAATTTACGTGTATTTTTAAACGAAAAATCTTTGTCGAGCACTTAGGCCGTTTTCGAATTTACATGCACTTGCACTTAAATCTATTTTTCTCACTAAAAGTTCTCCTAAAAACTCTGAATAGTGCGTAGGGCGATCGAAAATACACCCCGCCCTCACCGACCTCTATAATTGGATACCCTAGTCCCTAGTTCATAACCATATTAATTACAATTGCTTTGTCAATGAAATTGTAACTTTCCTAGATTATTTTTCCAACCCAACGATTTAGTTAAGATTGCACAAGAAATAGTTTTTGGGTATATAATATTTCTGAACTAATAAAAGTTTAATCAGTTTAAAAACAATATATTCAATTATCTGGTAACAATCTGGCTACCGGTGACGATGAAATTCAATTAATTATATATTCATATCGTCGTATGGAATATTGCTCATTAGTTCTGACTAAGGCATTTAGCTTTTCTTGGCTTAAGGTAGATGTTAAATAACACCGCTTTACCAGACCATTTCATTTTTATGTAAATCGACGCCGTGAAGCCGAATCCGAGGTCCGTTAACCTCCATCACGTCAGGTTCAAGGTCATTTCAAGGTCAAATTGAGAAAAACCCACTAAATAAGTCTGAAAAAGAGGACTTATACGTTTTTGGGGTCGCTGGATCTGAATTCGTGATTTGTTTAAGTCCCCAAGGTCAGCCAGAGGTTGTTTCAAGGGCATTTCACGGTGAAATCGGGAAAAATCCACTAAATAAGTCTGAAAAAGAAGATGTATAGGTTTTTGGAGTCACTGAATCCGAATTCGTGATTTGCTTAACCCCCAAGGTCACCCAAAGGTCGTTTTAAGGGCATTTCAAGGTGAAATTCGGAAAAATCCACTAAATAGGTCTGAAACAGAAAATGTATAGGTTTTTGGGGTCACTGAATCCGAATTCGTGATTTGCTTAAGCCCCCAAGGTTAGCCTGAGGTCGTTTCAAGGACATTTCAATGTGAAATTGCGAAGAAATCCACTAGTTAAGTCTGAGGAAGAAAATGTGTAGGTTTTTGGGGTCGCTAAATCCGAATTCGTGGTTTGCTTAATCCCCCATCGAAGTCATTCCAAGGCCAAATATAGAAAAGGCGTATATTGAATCCCAACCACTGAATACATGGGTTTTTGGGTCGCTGATTGCAAATCATGGGCTAGTTTAACCTCACAAGGACAACTAAATATTATGTAAAGGTCAGTTATAGATTATCTTAAGTTGAGAAATGGCCGCGAAACATATACCAGCCACTGTGTATATAGTTTTTTTACGGTTGCGAAATTCCAATAAAGTCCGCTTAACCTTTTAATATTATATAGAGGTAATTTTAAGCTCTGTGAACTGGAAATGAAGGTTTTAGAATCGTTAAATCAGAATTCATGGTACTCCAGATCATAGGCGAAGAAAAACTCATTCTTCGTCCCCCACTTTTCCAAAGCCTTAAACGCGTGTTATAATTGTTCACCCGTTTTAAGCAAGAAAAGCCTCTCTCGCCCGAGCAATTCGTAGCTGGTGAACATAGAGCCATGTGAACTCCTATATCTAAGTTTGGATAAACGTTTATAAAATTCTGTTTTCGCGGGATCCAGAATCTGATTTGACCAAATTTCTTTCAGAAGGAACATGGAATTGAATGTGTATGCTTTCTTGAAATAAGTCAGTCTCTAGATCATTAGGATACATTTTTTCCCAAGAAAAGGGCAATTTTCCGTGTGTTACAATTTATTTCTTCTGGTTTCCATTTTTTGTTGTTATAAATATAAAAATTTGCATTATTTTTGTTGTTCTTACCTATAGTCCTGATGACATCTTCGTGTCAATTGTTATCTTTGTGGAGCATCATCACATCTCGTTTCCCCTTTAATATTTCCAGGTGTTTTTGTGCATGTAATGAAGGATTACCAGGACGAAAGTGTTGTGTAGTGCAGTGCAGTGTAGTGCGGTCACTGCTCGTGATTTTAATGAAATTCGGACGAATTACGAGAGAAGTTTTATTCGTGAAAGCTACTTTTTTAGAAATTCGAAATTGAATTTCTCGGAAAGTAAAGCTTCCCGACAAAAAATGTTGCATATTCGTTCGTTCTGCACCTAGGCGAACGTTCCTACTGAGTGTCATTAAAATCCGAGAGGTGACCGTATTCTTAACTTGTTCCCGTAGTTGTGCGCTGCAATATGCGACAAGTTGATGCGTGTTTGCTTACTTTGTTTTTGCCTCGAACTCATGTCTAAACAAGTAAATCGAATGAGAGAATTTCCAATAAATAAGCATTTTTTCTTGAAAGGCCCACTTTTGCTTCTGTCCCCTTCCTTCCCACCCCCTGCCCTATATGGATAGCAATAATATTTTTTTTAACACTGTTCTACCCTAGCGAAAATTTTGAAAAAAATATATGTTATAGAGCATAATAAGGGTCATTTATAAAAAAAAAATCGTGAGTGTGTCTCTTAAAATACGTGACATTTTTATTTTTGAAAATTTTTAATTTGTGATATTTCGGTATATAAATCTCTGCGAAGACTTAAAAGTGTCTTGTTTAATACTTCTTTAGTGTATCTAGTGTTTGCAAAAAAGATCACAAAAAAATTTTGTGTTATAAGAAAAAAAAAATGTTTTTTTCAAAATTCGATTAATTGTTTTAAAACTAGCGCGTGCAGAGGTGTGATAACTTAGGAAAATGTTTCTCTTAAGAAGGTGATTTCATGGTAAAAATATCAACCTAACTTTCCCGAGGGGCATCTGACCCATGCTTATCCTGCTATACTCTTTGCTTCCATAATGAGACGCATTATTGCTTAATCTAATGAACCTGTACTATGGCTGTGAGCTGTTCAGCAACTTAAGATAAAACACATGGCAGCGCTATTCGGCAACTCTCAGCGAAAACGTACCTTTACACAATCACTTATGCGTGCGTCTCTCCACCGTTCCTCATAGACCGTTTGGCGTAAAAACTTTCGGCATAGCAATAAAGATCACTGATGCATATTTCACAATAGTTAAAACTTAAAAATGTTTTTTTTTTTAAATTTTTTTCATTTTATAATAAGTGACCAACATTTTTATCTCTTAAAAGTGGTCTCATACGACTACACAGTAAAAAATATTTCTCTAAAATTTGTGGCAACAACTTGTGCGTTGTCAATGTACACAAAAATGATATAGTACACAGATTGCGTAAAGGATTGTTTGACTTATGTATAGTATATAAAAACCGTGCGTTTTTCATAAATCAAATCCCACCTAAGATAGTTCTATATATGTTGTTGAGAAATGAAAAACTCCTGAAAATTGTCACTGCAAATTCCGCTAAAGTTGAAACTGAAATTTTACTATTTTTATTTTAAATGTAATGACGAAACATTTTCGTTGTCGGATTTGCAATACACAGAAACAATCCTATCAAAGTTGGCTATGACCCTTTCTTTCAGGGTAAGGAAAAAACTGAAAATGCTGATTAATGATGTAGTAACATCTCTTAAAAATCTGGGTAGTAAAGAGCAAAATGGGACTTAGCCTTAACACTCTCGCAAGAACATTTTTGATTGGTAAGCAATTGAAGCAATTGATAAGCGATTGAATTTGCCCGGCTGCGGACCAACTCCCAGAAAACTGAGTTAAAGTTCCCTGTCCTCGTCAGTCCAATTAAAAACACATTAACAAACGGGTAAGCCGCCCAGGGTGTTCCCGTCCAAAAGCTCCTGGACATTCCGTAGTCCGTAACATCCTTTAAGTGGTGCTGGTGAAATAAGGGACTAAACCGCAACCACTCGGGAAGGAAGCCGCGGAATTTCTGGATACGAAATCCTGAAGAGGGCTCAAGTAGATTTTTGTAATAACAATTCCTTTAAAAAGAATTCGTATTACTCCAAAGGGATAAAACGGGCGTCGAAACAACTAGAGGAGGGGCGCATTATTAAAACTGGAAAAGTGGTGCGTCGGGAGGCGCGTCAGGCGCATCCAAAAAGTCGGCGGAAAAGTTACAAATAAGTGACGTGTGGAATGAACCGACTTCTTCCAGGAGAAAATGGATAATTTAATCAACTCTTTATTCGGTGCTTCATTCGTGGCGAAATTCAATATGCCCCCGCATTCCAGATTCCAGCCCGACTTCAGTTCGGGAGGTTAATAACTGTGGCGGGACCCCCAAAGTCTCAGGTAGGCTCAGGCTTGCAGCAATTCCTCCGGCGACGGTGCACCTGTCCGAAGACGAAACCACTAAAGCTCTTCCAACGGCGCGGAGCGCATGCCGGACCACCAATGGAAGTGAGAGTGCCTGCCGCACACCAACTAGGAGGCCACAGTGCGCAGTCGCTGACAAGCCCCGTGGAGGCACCGCCCAGGCTGTTGCCATATTTGCAGCTCAGTGGGAGGGACCCAGCGCTTGTTTACATGCGAGCACTGCGGAGTGGCTCAGAACGATTTCTTTGCCGGCCAGGAATTTTTAATCTGCGATTCTGCGAAGGCCTGAATCCTTAAGATTAATTGAAAAATTTCGAGCTTCCCCGACTTGTTGCCCTGCATCGGGCTCGTAGCGGGCACTCCCCACGGGCGAATCGGAGCCCTTCCCCTGCAAGGTTGAGCTGCAGCCATGACGGCGCTCGGCTCGACGCTGCAAATCACGCCGCCAGCCAATCCGATACAGCTCCTTATCTCTGTCTTTATCACCGGTGGGAGCGCTCCGAGCGGCAAATGTGACTCGTCGTGTCATCTTCTGGCGAGTTGATCGTGGCGTGGAACTCGCGGAGCCGCTTCCGTCGTTTTAGTGCGTCTACAGGTTTCGGCGGAATCGTGAGCGTCGTACGAGGCAGAACCAGACGCCGTGACTGTTGCTTCCGGTGGCCTTAAGTGCAAATTACTCGTTGTATTGCAATAAAAGATGAAAACGCTTATTAAATCAAATTAATTACGCCAATTGTGCACTAAGCCCGGCAGGATCTCTAGTGGCCGAAGTGCTCGCAACGCAACACCTGTCGAACAGGAAAACAGGCCAAGGAGGCGTGCGTGTGTGTGTTCTATGTGTACGGCGGCGGGGGCATTTAGACCTTCTGTGAGCTACTTAACTGATCACCAATACTGTGACAGGGCCAGCGAGGGCACGTATGTGTGGACTTTTTTCGTACCCCTTAATAAATTAAATTTGTTAGTTACTTATTAAATTAATAAACTTAACAAGTGTCGAGGACCCGGCCCGGCGCAAGTTAAAGGTTAATCCGGTGACGTCTCTGGAGCTATTTAATTAGGCGGTCCTGTCACGACGGTTTCACTTTTCTTCGCGGCCGCCGCTGGAGGTGTGAACTGGGGCCTTGTGTGTGTTTATGAAAAATCGATTTCAATTGATCGGACTCCAGTAATTATGTGGCTTTAATGTTTATTACACTTATTAATGACTTATAACGGTTTTTAGAAGACCCATAAATGGGATTTTAAAGGTGGATTCCCCAGATTTTATGTAAAGTTTCGTTCAGGTTTTCTTTCATTAATTTAGATTTCCATTTTCTAGTTATAACTGATACAATCTACGGATCAATTAGCATATATATTATATTAATTTCGGAAGTACCTAAATATAATATTGTATTTGAAATGTAGCTTTTTTCGGTTACTTATGTTTTTTTTTTTTCATTTATTAACACTAGGTTTACGGACGCGTCAATTTGACGCATTTCTGATTTCGTGGCGAAAATTACAGAAGTCGTATTTATCAATTTTTAGTGAAAATGTTTTATTTAATTGATGTAATAATACAACGATATGTTTTTGTAAATTCCTTACCTCTCGAGTGTTTATTCCGAACGGGAATATATTTTAAACCTATTTTTTCGGAATCTTTACAAATCATATATTACTATAAATGTCCCTAAACCTAGTGTTAAGTAGGAAATTTGAGTAGTTTTCAGTAAGAAACACCAAAAGAGTAAGGAAACAAAATCCGATAGTTGCCTAATTTCAAAGCCCTTCATCTCAATTCCTAAATATTCTCTATAAAGTTTTTGTTTTGAACACTCTCTAAGATAACAACTACATGCATTATAGGTACAACGGATGCATCCATAAATTTACAAAATGTAGAGAGGTTTTAATTTTAATGTAGAGAGATTTTAATCTTAATTACATAATTCAAATACAATATGATAACTATTTTAAATACAATATGATACTATATTTTAAATAAGTACATGAAAAAATGGGAAAAATTAGCAAAATAAAATTAGGTACATATTATATATGTACAAGAGTGCTTTTTTTTCGCGACTATTTTTTTTTCTGTCCCACCTCGAAATTTTGTGGGAAATACCTAAGCAAAAATTCCCTGAAAATTGGAGCCCTTAATATTAATATTAAGTGCTCGACCAAGAAGTATAAAGATTTCCTGTATAAAATACACGTAAACTTTGATTTTTTTTTTCTGCACAAGTCTACAGTTCAGAGGTATTTTATGCTATAATCTTGGTCCTTCAGGTTGGTCCTTGGTTTCTTCAGGATTGAATGTTCTACAAAAGTGTCCATTGCGGCGTAACCCTAACTCCCACCAGCGAGGTAGTACGGGGCGCAGAGAATATTTTTCAGACTCAACTCGTCGTTTTGCAATCTGCAATGTTTGAAATGTTCTAAGTTCAGCCGTGATACTGCCAAGATTTAGCCTTCAGTGTCTTGCCATAAAGCCGTTGCATGGCTGTCATGTAGCCCTATGGAAAATTTGTAAAGCCGTATTTGTCCGACCAACCGACATCATTCAACCTCTGTTTGTCCGTAAAATTGGTTGAATCACGATTCTCGTTTTGCTGTTGTATACCCGTATAAATAAGAATAAAATATTTTTACTCGGGAATGTGTAACAGATTTTAAATTAAATTTGGGTTACTTTATTCCACCAGTTTAAAAAATTGTCAAAAAATGCAGCCTTATTCATTCTACAATTAAATTTATCGTCCAAATAGTACTCCAACATCTACTGAATTTTTAATGAAATATTCTCTTGACAATTCTACTGGTGTTTAGAGTTGTTCCCTTGCTTGTATATAAAATTATCACAGAAGCTCAATTTTTGAGGTGTAATGTAGATACACAAAATTTGGCATCCTTATTTTTTAATTTTTATAATTTTTATATTGTGATGTTATCACGTGAGTGTTTTTAAGCCACTAGTATAGCCATTGACAAAATAAGTTTGGTTAAAACCTTGAAATGTACCTAAACTCAGGAATTTGTTATTGTGACCGGCCCGCTATGCAGTTTAAAATTTCAAATTTAATTTCAATTAGTTTAACATTTTTGAATTAATGAATTTTTGTTAATCCATTCAATCTCTTCTGTCCCCCGCCGTGATATGAAAATTGAAATTGGCTTGTTGATGAAAGAAGTTCCCACCCCTGCTTTAAACCGTAGCTTCGTTGTTTTAAACAAAAACCATTTGATATTCTCTTCTGTTTATGGTGTTAATTTTTACTTTTAATGTAATACCTTTTGGGAACACTGGAGTAACCTCTTTTCAACAGTAAGTTGTGAATAAGACGGCAAGTCAGTTTCATGTTGAATATAAATATTAATACAATTTATATATAAATACATATAATGATACCATGAACTGAACAACCGCTCATCAGATAAAACTTATCTATGTATAAAACTCACCACATATTGTATAAGGCAAAATCGTTATAATGTTAGAATAAATACATCTAGAGAAAAATAGAAACTTAGCGATATTTAGGCTGACTTTCAATATGCAGTCATACCGTAGTACCGCAGTTCGTTGAATTCCTTAACGGTAAACATCAAACTGGCAACAAAGATTCAATTCCAAAATGGAATGCGATGGGTTCTATTGTGTTTTAGGTATTTTCAAACATCAAACTAAACTCAATTGGTTTACAGCCACAATTCATTTGTATTGCCACAGAAATCTACATTATACCACATGTATAAGGTACAGTAGAATCTGGACATAACGGCTAACCGTTTTTAGCGACGAAAATGCAAACTCAAGTTAGGTTTCATATAGACGTACTATGAAAACATATCCGTTTAGTACGACTCCGGTTTAAGCGACCAACTGCTTATAGCGACGTATTTTGACAAGAAATCGTCCGCTTAAAACGACGCACAGTGTTGTTTGAAATACGCACAAACTATACCTAACCGCCCCGTGTCCCGGCTTTCTCCCCTCTCTTAGGTACGTATGCTGATTAGTGCGCTTAAATCAAAGACAGTGTTTTTCATCTGATGTGCCGAACCGGGGCGACTAATTCGACACCCAGTGCGTCTGAGGCTCTGAAACGCTCAGTGTGTATGCTCAAACTAACTTTGGTGATGATGTAATAAATGTGATGTCTTTTATTCGCAATGCTGTACGTAATTCTTACTATCAAACAAAAATCAGTCAAAAATAAACAAAAATTACAGACATTCTACGTCAGTAAATCATATGAATTTACATGCATAGAATGTAGTGTGCAATGTTTATCTTCCATCAAAGTTATTTTTTGTTTATTTTAATATGGATTTTTTATATATTTATGGAAATTAATCTAACTATGTATATTATTATTTCACAGTTACAATAATATTAACACTAGAACTACCGGCGCTCAAGCTTGTAATTTTGATAATTTTTGACACCTTTAAAGTAATATGCTTTCACATTTAAATTAATAATTATAAATGGAAATAGGTTCGCGATATGTCGTAATTTTGAACCTTAAGGGGTTAGATGGGTTTTGAATTCCAAAAAAATCACAATTTTTCTACTGTGTAGAAGAAGTGTGGAAAATTTCAGTAAGATTGGATTATTAGTTTTTGAGAAATCATGTCCACGGTAAAAAATCATCGAATTTCGTAAACTAGCTGTCAATGGGTCAATTTTAATTTTTTTTTCACAAAATTTTTTTTACAACTTGTTAAAGCGATGTACTTTTATATCCTAAAATTTGAAATAAATCGCTTTTATAAATTTCGTAAAAAAAATCCGAAAAGTTGTGATTTTTTTTGGAATTCAAAACTCACCTAACCCCATAATAAGATTTGGTATAACTCTGAAGAGATATTTTCAAAAAATATGATTAATTCAAGCAAGAAATTTAGTATCGGTCAATTTGACTGGGCTTGGTAGTTCTAGTGTAAATACATAAAAACAAGCTTAAATTCATTCGTCGGTGTGCGTTCGTTTTGTGCGTCGTCCGGTAAAGTACGACTAAGTGCCGGCGGTCCCTTGAGGGTCGTTATATCCGGATTCTACTGTACTCGCTTCGGAGAATTTGTTTGGGAAAACAGCCATATTTGCTTGCTTCTTTTATAGTTGCGTAAGGTTTTTCATCACATAAAGATAGTATGTAGTTAAAAATCGTTTTCCGATCTGGCAACAAATTAATAAAATAAAACAGAATTCTTAACTGCAAAAATTACTTTTTGTCTTGGAAAGCTGAGTGGTTGCATTTGGTTCTCTCACAAATTTCGAGTTTTCTTCTTCAAAGTTTAGCGTTTAGATGTAAATGAACAAATTTATTGAAATGAATTCAGAAAAGTTTCACGTAGACAAGATTTATGTTATTCCAAATCTCACCCGCTTTACTTTATCAGATGATTCGCCATTTGGGAGCCCCCACCCTGTAATAGTAATATTTCAATTGTCCGATTCCCCGTCGTCCTCGAGAGATTTACTTCAAAGTGGAAAATAAATTATTTTATAGAAATAGAGAAATAAAATTTTCTCGATTTCGTGTAGAAGAACATTTAGAGGCGAGTATCTCCAAAATTCAAAATGATATACAGCTGAAAAAAATTTTTATAAATGCTTCTTCTATCATCAAGTCAAATTAATTGGGTGCTTATTTAATCACACTCCTATGTTTTCTGTACAGCTTTTCAGAGAGATTAAAATCGGGTGAGAATATTTGCAGAGGATCTAGAAGAGCTTTGTTATTACAAATAGGCATGTATCTTTAAGCGCACTTATAATAAAGTAGTTCTCACTTTAGAAATTAGAACTTTGAAAAGAATAGTTTACACTTTGCCTGTAACACTAATAGTTTTTAAAGTGTTAGCTATAAAAATTGTTATTAAGATAAATACATTATAATATTAGAATATATTTACTCGAAATTGCGTTAAGGTAAAAATTTATTATTTTCAAAAACAAACTATCCTTTTTAAATTGTAAAGTATACATACTTTGTTGAAGCTATCCTATTTGTAGTCTACGCTCTGGGCTAAGATTTAAGATATTATTTAATTGGATAAAATGCAGCGTTTCGAAAGAGTGGTCAACATTTTTAGAATCGAACGGATTTTAAAGAAAATTAATACTATAGGTGTTGTGAGGCTATTGAGTTTGAACCTATTATAAAAATGCATTTTGGGGCCACCCATTTGAAATCTACTATCAACGTTTGTTTGCCAGGTATATAAACAAAAACAAGGAACTACTGGAAGGATTTTTGAAAAACTTGGCATAGTTTTACCTTATGCCCTGGGTGCCTTAGGATACGACAAAATTCCCCTACAATTGAAAGTTTGATTTTGGTATGCGATGTGATAGGAATTTGAAATATTTTTTAAATATATTTTAAGCTATTTTATTAATCTATTCAACAAACTCTTGAGGACCATGTGAACAAGGTTGCTGGTAGAGTTAGTTGAAACTAAATTGTTCCTCTGACTCTTAATTTTAATTATTGCTGTGCTTTAGAATTTCCAGTTCACATGTTGCAGTTACAAATAAATCTACTATAAAAATACGGTTATTTATAATTATTTAATTATTGAATTCTCATCTAGAAGCTAAAAAGCTAAATTAATTAGAGATAGGAATTAGAAAATTATTTTTACAGTCATTTTAAAAGATACGTTGGATGTTTTCTATTTTTAAGTTGAATAACAAGCAGCAAATCGTAACTATTAGTAAATTGATTTCGAAATTAGTTAATAGGGGTACCGGTTAATTCGTGCGTTTTTTTTCGAAAATTGAAGCTTTATTGTGAAAAAATGGTTACAAATTTAATATTCAAAGTATTGTCCATCGCTAGCTATAACCTTTTCCCATTTTTCTGGCAATTCACGAATACCCTTTCTGAAAAATTCGGCCGGCTTCTCCGCTATCCACGAATCGATCCAATTTTTGACTTCTTCATAATTGGAGAAGTGCTGGTCAGCCAGGCCATGTTGCATTGATCGGAAGAGATAGTAATCGGATAGCGCAAGGTCTGGACTATACGGCGGGTGGGGTAGGACATCCCATTTGAGCGTTTTAAGGTAGGTTTTGACGACCTGTGCAACATTTGGCCGAGCATTGTCCTGTTGCAAAATTACCTTGCTGTGCCTTTGTTCATATTCCGGCCGTTTTTCGCGCAGTGCTCGGCTTGTTGAGCGACGCCAAGTGATTTTGCAAGTTCTTCTTGCGTTTGGGATGGATCTTGGTCGAGCAGTGTCTCCAATTCGTGGTCTTCAAACTTTTTTGGCTGTCCGGGCCGTTCATCGTCCTCCAAGTCAAAATTGCCACTTTTAAACCGTGCAAACCACTTCTGGCACGTACGCTCAGCTAGAGCATGCACACCATACACTTCCACCAAAATACGATGACTTTCGGCAGCCTTTTTCTTCATATTGAAGTAATGAAGAAGTACTCCCCGCAAAAACACTTTATTCGGCACAAAATTCGACATTTTCAGAGTAAAAAAAAGTATTGTTGTTTACGCTTCAGCTAAATGACACATACTGATTCTGAAACTATATGACAGTAGCTTTCCAACACATATTTGGAAAGGCGAATCACTGGAATATAAAACAATTTACGCCATCTGTTAGAAAACCGCACGAATTAACCGGTACCCCTATTAATTATCTTTAAAAAAAACGTAGGTATTTCAATTCTTTATGGATATTAAATTTTTAACAATTGTGTTTCATATTATAGTAATTTAAGTTTTTATCATTTATCATTTTCAGCCTGTCGTCGTTTTAATCGATAGTTATACATGCAATATTTCAAAAATATAATACATCAGTATTTCAAAAATATAATATGTAAATAGCAATTGTAAATTGGAATTCTTCGTCCTAAAATAATTAATTTTTGAAATGTTTAACATATTTTTTTTTAATGAATTAAAGGGAATCTGTACGTATTCGTTTCAAAGTGTGGCCAAAAATTTTTAGCAGCTTTAACTTGAATCAAATGTACTTCCAATTACCAGATATCTATGTTCTTTAAAAGTCAACTACAATATTTAAACTACTAAGAGTTGAATCTTATCCAGTGAATTGATGCTAAAAAGTATAAAATTAATAACACACGATGTCAAGTTATTAAAAATATACGTTTTTTGGATGGTTTTATGTAATTTTTTCCCACTGCTAAAAGCCGTAATTAGTCAGAAAAATATTAATATAAGTAATTCACATAAATGATTTGAAATTTTGCAGTGTACTTCCTCTAAAAGTTTACAGAAATATTTGATAGTGTTACTTTAAAAAAAATTACATTACATTACCATCAGTGCAAATTGTTCCGAGTAAGATCGTAGAAACATTTGAGTTCAACGTGCGAAGCAAAATTAGGTTTATAAATGGCAAAAGCGGAAGATATTCTTGCTGTGCTGAAGACTTCATGTTGAAGAAAGAAGAAGAAATAAATAAATACTATATTTGCAAAAAAGTAGACCAACTAGAGATCAACTTTTATAATTGGCAGGATGAATATGTTGTCCCACTTCAGTTAATGTCTCCAGTATGCAGATATCAATAATTGAAATTGTAGGTTTAGTTTTAAAGTTTGCTTTAGTAAATTATCAGCGCCCATATAAATACATGTTTAAGCACTTGCTGCAGAGTAATAAGCCCCCAAATCTGGAAAAACATCTTTTTGACAGAGTTTATTTTGTAGAAACCTTGAAGAATAGCGTGAATTCTAAGCCTAAGTTATTTTTTCTTATATTTTATTGTTTTCGGTATATAAATGACTATGAATTATGTAGTAAAGGTGCACTTTATTTTGTTGAATTTGAGGAAATTTTTTCGGATTTTCGGCATTGCATTTTAAAATCTAGAAAGTTATAATATCTGGTTAGTTGCAGGGCTATAAATAACTTCCTTTAACCCTTTGCGCCAGGGGCGGCGGTTGGAGTTTTGACCGAGTGGGTAGTTTTTTTGAATATATATATTGAATATTGAATATATATATATATTAGGGTGCTTTTTTTTCGCGACTATTTTTTTTTTCAGTCCCACCTCGAAATTTTGTGGCTAATACCTAAACAATCATTCCCTGAAAATTGGAGCCCTTAAAAATAATATTTAGTACTAGACCAAGACGCATAAAGATTTCCCATATAAAATACACGTGAATTTTGATTATTTTTTTTCAAATCTCTACAACTCAGAGGCATTTTATGGCACAATCTTGGGCAATAGTAGGGTTTCTTCAGAAGTGAATGCTCTACAAAAGTGTCCATTGCAGCGTAACCCTAACTCCCATCAGCGAGGTTGTACGGGTCAAGAACCCAATTTTTTCATGAAATTCTCGCTTTTTGCCCCTATCTCGTAAACAACAAGATGTACAGAAAAAGTGAATATTACAAACTTGTAGCAAATTCAATTTCCTCCAAAAAGTTCTTGAACACCAAATCGCTAACATCAATATTTCTTGAGATATTGGGCTTTGAAGTTGAGGTAGTGTGGAATTGTCATGGATTATTGAGCTAAATTGTAGAAACACTACCTCAACTTCAAAGCCCAATATCTCAAGAAATATTAATGTTAGCGATTTGGTGTAGAGAAATTTTTTGTTGGAAATTGAATTTGCAACAAGTTTGTCATATACACTTTTTCTGTACCTCTTGTTGTTTACAAGATAGGGGCAAAAAGCGAGAATTTCATGGAAAAATTAGGGTTGTTGACCTGTGCTACCTCGCTGGTGGGAGTTAGGGTTACCCCGCAATGGAGACTTTTGTAGAGCATTCACTTCTGAAGAAACCCTACTATTGCCCAAGATTGTGCCATAAAATGCCTCTGAGTTGTAGAGATTTGAAAAAAAATAATCAAAGTTCACGTGTATTTTATATGGGAAATCTTTATGCGTCTTGGTCTAGTACTAAATATTATTTTTAAGGGTTCCAATTTTCAGGGAATGATTGTTTAGGTATTAGCCACAAAATTTCGAGGTGGGACTGAAAAAAAAAAATAGTCGCGAAAAAAAAGCACCCTAATATATATATATATATTAGGGTGGGTCGAAAAAAAGTTACCCCCCTGGAAAGTTTCGTCATGTGACGTAGATCAACAGAAAAATACGTAAAAAATTCATACTCGAAGTTTAGCGATCGCAATCTTAACATTTGTGCTGGTCGATATAGGGAAAACGGGTTGGGGTCATTTTCGTGTGGCATGGTTGGTGTGAAAATAAATGTCAATATTGCGATCGCTAAACTTCGAGTATGAATTTTTTACGTATTTTTCTGTTGATCTACGTCACATGACGAAACTTTCCAGGGGGGTAACTTTTTTTCGACCCACCCTAATATATATATATATATATATATATGCGTGTGTGTGTATATAGGTATACTTATAACGTTTATCGCCCGTCGCGCGATATCTTTTCTTTTGAAACGTTCCAAATAAATTATTTAGAATAAATGACTCATTTTGAATACGTCCAAAGTTCGAGTGGGTATTTTACCCACTCGGAATTTTCCGAGTGGGTAGAAGTACCCACTCAACCCACTGCAACCGCCGGCCCTGCTTTGCGCTCCAACTAACAGCCTAGCTGGAATAACAAGTTAAGACGATGCACTCCAACTACCAGCTCTACTGTCAACACTCTCTACTTTAATTATTCCACTAAAAATGAATGTTTAGCTGATACCCTTACTTTGATAAGAGTCGTACATTTCTTCTCTTCTTGCTATTTGCTGTTTTGTATACATTTGCGATTTTAACTGTTGCTATACATGTGCAAAAAAACCCAATCTACATTTAGTCGACTGTTTCTTGGATTATCATTCAAAAGAAGTTTACATTGCTAAATTAATTTACCCTAATATATGGTATGAATAAAATTTATATTATTAATCTTTATTTAAGTAATATAATTAACTGAATTTTAATACATTTCTGCAAAACTAGCACCAAGATTTTTTTGTCGTTTCTGTTATTAAACAAAATTTCAACCATATTGTAGATTTTGAATTTTTATTTTGTTTATATACTTTGAAGTTAGCAAAGTTTTTTTTTCTAGAAACTTCAGCATTTTTTTCAAAGTATTATGATTACAAAATATTACCTAAAACTCCTTGAAGTAGACTACCTATAGGCATAAAAAATGCACAGAATGCAAAGGGTTAAGATTCGCTATATAACACACAGATTAGCCATTATAGCATAAAATGTTGCCGTTATGGAGTCTTTTCTTATGACGTACTATTAAAACCGCTTATTCTCCTTTAGATCTATTTTCTGAAAGCTGAAATACTTATATAGTATGTGAAATAAAGGTGAATAAACTGGCAGATTCGATTGTTTGTTTGTTTAAAGTAGCCGTTAATAAAGTGCTAAGTATAGTAAATCGTGCTGTTAATTAATTAATTAACCTTCAGAAAGAATTCGATACAGTGCGTGTGGAAGGCGCTTCCAGGCCCCAATTTACATCTTCCACAATCATTTACTACGATAGCGTTAAAAAATGTCATCAAAATTTAATTAAACCATTGAAATCTTATAAATAGCGAAATTAAGTGAAGTAAGAGGCATTAACTATGTAGTGATGGTGAAATTAACAGACAAATATCATTTTGTAAAACTTTAAAAGGTGATGTATTACAAGTGCAATAAAATGGATTAAAAGTTCCCCAAAATCTTTGGAAGTGCTCCAGTTTTCGCCAGCGCAAGGAGTCAAAACAAGCAAACTGTCGACTTTATCGATCCGAAATTTTTCAGCTAATATGCTGAATAATCTCAATTCATCCACTTTAGGAGGTAAGTACAGAGCACGTGAACAGACTATTTATAACCGATGAAATTTCGTTTTATCTGCTATCAGTAGAGCAGGACATTCATTCCCCTAAGTCCTGTAATGAAAAGTAACTGTTCGTTCGATATCTCTGCCGGGTAGCAGGAGTACTCTGTGCCGCTTTTAATGAAATTATTTCGGCTACTACGAGGCGTTACTATATCTGAATAAATTTCCATATTTAAAGAATCCGCTGGTTGCGGATTGCTTGCAGTCCGATTGTTAAGCCCCGGTTTTGCACTGTCGCGGCCCGGGCGCTAATTTGGCCGAGTCCTGTCGGGCTGCAAAAACTAAAACTAAAGCTTCCATGAACAGAAATTGTGGGATTCCGCGAAACGTAAAGCGGACTATACACGAAAAGGCGCAATAATCACGTTATGATGGTAAAAGTACAAACGCAATCCCCGGCAGTTAATTCATTCAATTTGAATCCGCATCGACTTAATTGTTGGCATTTAATTACGCGCCATTAATTCATACTTTAATTAATTAATTGCTGCTAGTCGATTTATTAAATAAGTTTGCACTCGTTTAATTGTTATGAATGGGACAAAATCTGAGAGTGCAACAACTTGCTATAATTGAATGGGACTCTTCGCCACTCATAATTTATAAGAGCGCGACACTTTTGTGGCCCTGCTCCAACTATTGGCGAACACCAGTTATTCGATAGGTGTAAAAGGCCTGCAATTGCATAGTTGTAGGTGGCACTAAAAAAACAATTTATGTTAGTTTCACATTTAAATAAAGCGAACCGTCTGAGAAAAGTTTTTAGTTTTATATAACAGATAAAAGGCTATAGGTATGTCAATTGATATAGGTACATGGTCAAACTAAGAAATTTTTTTAAGAAAACTTTAAATTTAATGAAATTTCCTCGGAAAAAAAACTTCAGTCTTATGAAAATAATAATAATTATCTTTTTCTGTCCATAGGGACTGAAAACGTATGTCAAAAATGTATGATAACCGAATTTGAGATTTAAACATAAATATTTGAATTTCAGATTTTAACATTAAGGCAGGTTCTAAATTAAAAGTACCTTATGTATGCAATTAAAAATTTGGTTGCCATAGAAACTACTATGAAAATATATTACAAAATTCTATTCTCGTCACCTTGAGTACCTACACAGTATAAATGTGTGTTTGTGATTTTGTTTATTTTGCATTTTTATATATTGTGAAGTGAAAAAACGTCATTAATAATAATTAATAAATGCCTATTAATCTTTGTTTATTAATTAACTAAGCATACTTACTGATTTTATTAAAATGTGTAATGTTGAGTGAGAGTCGAATGTTATCAAATTTTTTCCATTTATCAAGATATGTAGCAATTATTCGGCAACAAACTTTTTTTTTTTTAAAATACTAAATTTAATGGTATAGATGTAAAAATAACAGAATTACAGTTAATTATATTGAAGTATCATATTAGTCTAAGAGCTCGCAACGTCAGAAAACATCTGATTTTAGCAAGGCTCAGGGCAAGTAGCGGCAATACAAGTAAAAAACTGCAAAATTATATAACAATAACATAACTTTTATTTTATCATTGTTTTTCGTGAACTATTAGTGACCTTAATCCATTCATTCCAGGCTGTTTTACCATTGTTAACATCCTGCCAGGCTTTGATTAATAAAAAAATTAAGAAAAATCATTTTTAAAAATTTTTAGCAAAGCTGAAATTTTAATAATGTTATTTTTTGGTTATCAGATAAATTATAATTCATTTACCAGGCAATTGATAATTTGAGCTGTTTCCCCTAGAGATTTCATCATCTTTTATATGCTGCACGAATAAAGTTCGCAGTTCTACCGGAAGATCCTTTCCCCTTGCCATTATTACGTTTTAAATGTGCGCAAAATATAAAACATGTGCTGCAAATTGCACAAATGACCACGCACTGACTATAGCCTTTAAAAATTGTTTGAGCCAAAATTGAAACTAACGGTACTAATCGGAGTATTTTTAAATGTAGTGCGTTGTATATTAAGGTTTAAGCGCATTTTTCTGCTCATTAAAAGATCGAAAGCCCTGTCAAAAATAAAAAGTTCTGTTGGCCTCCCTAATTAACGGGTTGCCCAAAATAGCAAAGGCGAACTTCTACCACTCATATTATTGAATTTTCTAAAATTTCTATATTTTTTCGTACTCCATTACAACATATGTGCTTTATTTGTTCAATAGCTAATTTTTCTCCATGGTGAATAGTTTACAGCGAACTGAAAAGTAACAGAACTTTGTTTAAAGCAGTCCCTATTTTGAAAATTTAAAGACTCTTGAGGTGCCCAAACAAATTTTCTCATATACGATTAACCGTATTCTGAGTTTTTTGGACTATTCTGGGAGCCAGCATTGTCAGAAAAGTTTAGACTTGCTAAAGGCAACTCTTTGTAGAACATACGATAAAATTATATTGCACTTGTTCCGTACCATGGCGACCAATTTTTTAAAGAAACTAGAGCTGTGCATTAATCCAAAGGTAGGTATTTCGAGAATTAGAAATTTTTAGTACAATCCTTTATACAAATGATATGCTTGTATTTTATAGTGTTATATATTCCTCAAAAATGTGAAATATCGATTCATATACGCTATGAATTTCAGTCTATGTTACTTTTGCAGACGTACCTAAGGCAAGGTTGTCGGGACAATATTTGAAATGCCCATTTCAAATATGTTATCAAATTCTTATAATTCAAAATTCTGGATCCAATAAATCAGAGCCGGGCAAAGTTCTCCTCAAAGGTAGCCGTATACCTTTTTAAATTTTGGGGCGCTCCATAAGCCCCATGAGTGCAAATGAAAAAAATATCTACCCATATTCTTCTCTATGGAATGGAGGGGATTTTGGATTGAAAAGGAAAAGAAAAGTATAGATAGATGAGTTTCTCATTCGCATCTGCAGGAGCAACAGCTGAGGGGAATCGACCTTGCGAGCTCTCGGGAGCCGAAAGAGCCGACTTTGCAACAAAAACTTTTTCACAAAAAAGTCAAATGCTACAAAGGTTCCAACGTTAAACTGAAAGCCAAAGTAACCCCGTTTTACAGTAGGGGTTATCAGATTCGTCGAATTTTCTATTGAAACTTGTAATTACATGAAATTTAGAATTTGTTCTTTAATTGTAGATACAGAAAATATGTCATTGTGTACATTTATGTAAGAATCTCTATGAATCAAGGAAGGTTTTAGATCAGAGCCGGGCAAACTCGGCTCTTTTGACTCCCGAGATCACCCAAAGTCGATTCCCTTCAGCTCTATTGTTCCTGCAGGTGCTAATGAGAAACTCATCTTTCTATCCTTTTCTTCTCCTTTTCAATCCAAAGTCCCCTTCATTCCATAGAGAATAATATGGGTAGATATTTCTTTCATTTGCACTCATGGGGCTTATGGAGCGACACGAAATTTAAGTAGGTATACGGCTCCCTTGGCGGGGAACTTTGCCCGGCTCTGTTTTCGACCCAATAAAGTCAGAGGCTTTCAACATTTAAAATACTGGAACTTTGGGTTACTTTGGCCCAAATCTAAATTGACTTCATTCCTGCTTTTTCATATTTTTTAAGGCGCAAGAGTATAGACAAGAAAAGTGTTTGAAGAATATAGAAAAGAGTAACCCGCAGTTGCGAAGGTTAACAATTGATTACGCGATTTTCTTGGGAAGCACCAAATCTATTTCAATGAAACATTTTGCGAAGGAATTTGAATGAACTGCAGAAGTTTTTATTGCTACTTATAACACAGATTCTCACCATTTGAGTACGGAAGTTTTTAAGTAATTCCAAAAAAAGACTTATGATCTCTTAATTCGTAATCTAGGGACATTTTTTTTTATACAGAATTAAAGCAATACTTATTCCGAACCAACAAAACATATAAAATTTGTTGCAGAGCGTTATTATACATAAAATGGAGTATCTAAAACAATAATGCTAATACAAATCTGAATGTTCTGCGTTTTAAAAAAGTGGGAAATACTGAATTCAAGTTGTAGCCGCTTTTCTGGCAAATAGAGAAATGTTACACCATCATGAAACACACGGTAGATTCCGAAGTAATGTGTGAATCACGACCCTCAAGATCAAAACCTTGCGGTTAGTTAATGCTGAACATCGATTAAGACTTGAGCAGCTCCTTTTCCATAAATAACGTGTGTTTTTTAATCGAGAATCCTTCAGCATCGCATACAGTAGCTCGGTCCAGATAACGTGTCAAAATTAGCACTTCGAAAAACGTGGAAATCTTTTCATGTGAGAGGTGTACCGGTCAGTGCTGTATGAAGTAAAGTGATATTTGTGTTATAAATATGATATTTATCGACACCGGAGGTAAGAGCTAAAAGAAAAGTTTTATTCTGATCAGTGTTAATTCGTATCTGCCGCAATAAAGTTTTTACTTTTGTGAACTGAACTACATGTTTAAAGTGATTTTGTATTGCGTGTTAAACATTTCAATTTAGAATTGATTATATAGTAAACCACAAAAATGTTCCCTTAACCGAAAAATAAATATAAAAAACACTCACAGAATGTGCACTATAAAAGTGTTGAATAATAAATTTGACTAAAATAAAGATAATTTTTTAAAATCTTTAATCGGTCTATTGTACCGGATGTGAAACATTTATTTAGTTTGTAGTACTTAGTGCTAAGGGTATACGTCGCAGCAAAACGTTTATTTCTTTATTTAATAATATTATATTAATATCCAATATTCACGATTGTTGTAAAAAATAAAAAAATATCAAAAAATTGTAGCCAATTACTTTTTTATATGTGGTGCTTTTTAGAACTCCAACTAATTTTAACTACGGTAATTATCTCGGAAATTGTTATTATTTCGAAAAACCCAAAAACCCTTTTTCGAGCTAAAAGTTTACTGTAAATAGGCGAGTTTATTATAATCACCTAGCATCAAATAATTTTGGTATATTATAAATATATGCTTTACATGGAATCATAAAATAAAACTACTAAACTTTATTTTTGAGGAAAGGCAACTATCTGTGGATTTCTCGCCTTCACAAAAGTATTTCGGTTTGTACCAAAACTTATTTGGTAGTAGAAAAAAAAACGGAATTACCCAAATATCATTAGTTTATATTCTAAATATTTGTTAATTTTGACAACAATTTCGAACTCAATAACTTCGAAAACCATCACAGACCCTATTTCACCCTATACTGCGTTTAAAATTGTTATAAGAACTCGGATAATTTTTAAGAGCACACTTTAATACACTCAAAAAGCTCGATTTAATTGCCAATCGATCATGCTTTTCCCATTACTCTTTAAGGGTATCATATCCCTGCGCGTTGCGAAAAGTATGTACCACCTTGATCAGTTCTAAGAAAGACCACCGTGTGGTTCTGTCAGTCACCTGATTTGAGTTCATATTTTTTGTAAGGTTGCCACATCTATCGTTGACATTTCCGCCAAATTGCAGCATTATAGTTTCTTATTTGTAAAAGCGACGTCGCGTCGGCTTGAATATATCTGCTTTTGCGCGTCTTTTCGATTTTTACGAGTTTAAAAAAGGAATCGACTTTGCATCAATGAGTTTGCTGGTGCCTAAAGAACTGAATTTCATGCAAAAAAGGGACCACGTCGTTGACGTCGCGAAAGACATGATTTCGATGGCTGAATCCGACCCAACATTCATCCAACGCATAATTACTGGAGACGAAACGTGGATTTATGAGTATGACTAAAAAAAACCGCTACGGGGAACGCGTTTTAGCAGCTAAAAGGAGAAAATGCAGAAATCGAAAACGGTTCCGATGGCCATACTGAAAAAGAGCATCAAAAATATTTCGAGGTTTGGATCAAACGCTGGCGCATAAGTGCGTTGCAGTTGATGGAGAGTACTTTGAAGGGGACAATGTCTATTTCGATGATTAAACTTGTATTTTTAATTTTCTGAATAAATTCCTGAAACTTGTTGGTCAAGGTGGTATATTTAAAAATCATTTGAAAGGTTATTAAGTTGAAAATATAATTCAATGTTGATTATATGTACATTTTTATTGAGCTTTACATTATAAGGAAAAGAATATAAAAAAAATTTGTTATTAGTGTTACCATCATTTTTTATGGGGTCAAGTGGGCTCCTGATGAAAACCTTGTCGGCATGATAATTTCACAAAAATGCTTCTCTCTGCAAAAATAAAACAAAAAAATCCTGAAAAATAATGTAGTTGTCTGTGAGTTTTTTTTTCAAAAATAAAAAAAATTACTGTGTTTCAAATTGTAGTGTGCGATTTGTGAATATAAAATTTAGGTTTAATTATATATTATATAAAAAATTGTCCAACCAAACAAATTAAAAAAAAATTTTTTCCGTTATCTATTTTGAAACCTATTTATCGAAAATTTCTTTCATCCTATACTGCAGTGTTAGAGTCAAAAACTGGAAGAAAGAAATGATCTGTTAATATTTTATGAAGTTTAATGGCTTCTATGTACTCGGACAGATATTTGCGAGTAAATCCAAGTGGGGTATTTTAAAGGAGGTACTTTCTCCTTTAAAACGGTTTTTAGAAAATTTGCCTGTAATTTTGTTCAACAGACATTTTTGACATTTTTTAGTTTATCAAGTTATGAAGGTTTCCAGGTTTGTTTTGTCTAAGGATATCAACTAAAGCAATGCAAAAGAGCTAGTTGCTGCAATTTTTTTTTCTCAGTGTATTCAACTGCCAAAAGTTCGAAAGAATTAATAACACTCTTTTTCATTTTAAACCGCTGTACCTTCATGAAATATGAACGGATTTGTATGAATAAGAGCTTATTTTGATAGTATAGGCTGTTTTGAAACTTATGTATCATACGTTTTTTTCATTCCCAATGGTTCCATATAAAAATCCAAAAAGGAAAAAACACGATCCTTTTATTTTCAGTTGAAGACTGCGGTTTCTATAGTCTTCAAAAATAATTTGCGAGTAAATCCAAGGGAAGGATTTTGAAGCAGGTATTTTTCCACATAAAACGGTTGTGATGTTGTTCAACAGAGCTATGAGCTGTCAAACAAAACCCGTCGTTATCAACTTTGATCTCCCAAAATAATTACCTTGCAGAATTGTTTTCAATGCAATGAGAAAGCTGAAAGTATTCCTTTGAAAATGCTCCCACGCGATATTTTTAAAAAAAAATTTGACATTTTTTTTTTTTTTTTTAAATTAAGATAAATCACCTTAAGGGGGGAAATAGGTGTAGAGGCTTCAACAAATTAATTTTTTCTTCCATAAATCGATTTTAGAACTATTCAAAAATATATTCTGAAAATTTCAAAACAAAATTCCACGCCATTTAAAAGTTATAAGCGTTTCAGTGAGTGTCCCTCAGTCGAACCTTTACTGCCACTCTTATTTTTAAACGCGTTTTTCTCGTAACTACTTTTTTCGAATTTGTGTACACTCTAGCTCCTACAGTTTTCGATCAATCGTTATCAAACTCAGCACATAGTTTCTCTATATAAATACGCTCTATTTGATCAATCCTAAACAATATCTTTATTTTAACTATTTTTTTTATTGCAAAAAAAGTACGACAAAATGGTAAAAGATAATAACAAATTTTCACATTCCTTAAAAAAATATTTATTTTCGATTTATTTGTGAGGAGTGATGTTCAAATAGAAGAGACACTTATAAAAAAAGTAAATTTTTTTGAAAAATTGATTTCAGGTGAAAATTGTGACCTCCAGGATGGATCTCCGTTATTTTTCGAGGAAAATGTTTGAAAATTTCAGAATATACTCTTGAATTATATGTATAAAATGATCCCAAAGTATAAATATATATATTCCTTATCTGTTAAAAAAATTCATGAAAATCACTAAAAATACACCGTCCTACACCTATTATCCCCCTTAAATAATCATTTTTCATCGCCTGCATTAGCATTACCCGAAGCGCACCACGAGGAGCTTGCACGGTCGGATTTCCACTTCATCGTCTGCATGTAGAGATGAGGTCCAACCAAAACCCCCGGTAATAATAAATACAAGCCGTGAAGTAGACTTGCTGACTACCACATCTATAGGGTCATGTAGTCCGATGATTGCCTCGAAATAAGATTGCTTCTTATAGCGGTATAGCCCATTCATTCCGCTCCACAGGACGAATCTATCGTTCTTACGAAAAAGTGATGTTTTACTAATTGTAACATGGGAGGAATACCGTTCTCATGGTACCAAAATCATTATAGGGGCAAAGAACAAAATATTAAAGATATTGAAAAGTTACCCTTACAGACAATTGAACAAATTACCACGGAAAATCGTGCTGCCCTCGACCTGCCGCAGCTGTTTTGTTGGAGGAAATGGTTAGAGTTGTTCTCCAGTGCACAAAACTCTGATATTTTTTACTTGTCACTATAACGTTTTTCAGATCATAAGAAAGGTGTTCCTCCATAGTTATAATTACTAGAACATCATTTTCGCGTAAAAGTTATAGTTCAGCAGTTCAGGCGAGTGGAGTGATATACTCGGATATTCCGCCATAAGAAGCAATATTATTCCGTGGCGATTTCCGGACTACATCACTACATGTGCATTTTCTACTTTACGGCTTGTGTTTATATGTATTCCCGGGGGTTTTGGGTCCAACGATTCCTCACTACCCCAGTATTTAACGACTCAAAACTCATCCTCCCAAAACGCATGTGTGTACGTGTGCGTGGGTGTACGGCAATGTATTTTATGAATTTTATCACTTGGATTTAATCGCAAAGAACTCTATCCCAAACTGGGCTATATGCTGTATATGACTTTTGTATATACTAATGTGCAGCGTTTTTCGAGTGTAATAAGTTCCGACTTTGCATGCGTTAGAAGATATAAGACCCCAAAGGAGGATCCTTAATCAGACATGCCTTTTACAGGTTTGGTATTGGTATAGGGGGGTCTCAGAACAAATGTTGATAAAGAATAGATTGGTATACGTTGAATCAGGACACTGTATAGATCTATAGCTCAATACGTAGAATACCATATATGTACAACATTCGATTTCATGTATTTACCTGATGCATGCATCATAGACAGAAGCGACCTTGATATTGTGACTGATACACGTAGTGACTTAAACATTGGTACACATTTCAAAAGTAAACACGCATGGCCCAGATTTCACAGAAATTGGGTCATAGTTCTTGTTCTTCAAGCCCATACAAGCGGCTAAAGTTCATAAACATCAAGGGATCATTTCTTTCTTCTATTTTTTTACTCTAACTGCGCAGCAGAAGATAAAAGAAAATCGATACATACAAGAAGACAATTCAAGCTTTCATTCCTTCAAATCCGTTCATTTTCCGCGAAGATATAGCAAAATTTGCCGATGTTTTGGGTGATCCCTTAATTTTGAACGCTAGTGTACTTTTAGAATGCGCAGGGCTATGTAATCCTTTAATTATTTCGTTTTTTAACTTGTTAAAACTGAAAAAAAATTTGAAATACGAATTTTTTCTAAAAACAAAAAATTAAAAAAACATACACAATCAAGATTTGGAAATGTAATTTGCATATATATTCGACAAAGTTCGTTCAGTGAAAACCTAACTACCCGCATCTCAGTAGAATCATACCGTGAAAAAAAGGAAACAATCTTCCGCGTAGTGTCTCTTAAATAATTTATACCAGTTTCCTCTCTATACCATTTTCCAAATGAAATAAGTAATAAGAAATTAATTAACATATTTTTAAAGTGAGGAAGCAAGTACCCATATGGCGTATACATTTATTTTTTATTTTCAGTTTCTTTTGGATTTCATTCAAAAGTTACAACTTTGTGTTGAAATTAACATTATGTCCTTCCTTTTGATTTCAAGCATCGCATCAGATCCCTTCGTCCTCCTTCAAGTAACTTCAAATGAGTAGCGCAGCGTTAAGTGTTTTAAAGGAATTATTAACTCTCAATCTTTGAGTCATCTTAAATGAACAAAACAATACTTTATGTCTTGTTTATCTACTTCCGACAGAATGAGAGTTGTATTCATCTTAAAGATGACCAAAGATTTTTATGGCCATCCATATATACGCACCTGTAATAAATTTCTGACCTCCCATACCTTAAATTTTTATTTACTTGCCGCTGGTAACAGTTCAAGATTTTCTTGTTGTGTATACTTCGTTTACTTACGAGTTCCTGGATAAAATTGTATTGTAGGATTGTAGCTACCACAGCACACTCCGAAGTTTGCACTTACCAATGTTGTTTCTTACCTCTCCGGTGAGCAAATGTTTGACTAGCCGTCGTCGCTACAAAAAAATAAAGTTAAAAAGAAGAAAAAAAGAATTAAAACGCGTCTATCGCACGTATGTGTTAAAATATTTTTAAAAGTCGCGTTCGCATCATGTTTCGACAGTATCATGCAAGAAAAAAATTGGAAAAAAGCAATGTTCGTTCGGTTTCACTACAGCAAGGCAAATGATATTTTATTTGTATGTCGTGCTATTTGGAATCGTGTACCAGATGAAATTTTTGTTTGAAAGAGTTGAGAAGTCTTCGTAGTCAATATGAAAAGAAATGTTACCTGTTAATAAAGTAACATCGCATTCAGTTCGAACAATAAAATATATGTACATTATAATAATAATAAGAGAAATGGTATAACAATATTCGAATTTTTTAGAATTACTTATACATTACCGTAGTATAGTAAATAGTATAAAATGATTTTTTAAAAGATCATTATATTTTTTAGTAATGTATCAGAACTTACTAAAATAATAAACTAAAAAGTGAGACTTTAAATCTTTTCTTTTTCAGGTCCAAAAGAATGCGATTTGCCGAAGTCAGCATTAACATCGCTTCATAGTGGAAACAATTTCGGACAAGTTCCAACTACCCTAAACTCGGATTCAAATGGTGGTACTGGGAGATTACACGTGTCCGGTGGCTTGTGTGAGCCTCCCAATATGCAACAGGATCAAGTAATTACAATTTCTATAATATTCTTTATAGTATGGTTAAAACATTAAAAAAGTGCTTTAAAAAAGGAAAAGTAAACTGGAAGGTCAATGAGAACTTGAGGAAATAAAAATGATAAGATTTGTTTTACGAGTTTATCTGAAATAATGGAAGTAATTAATTTATTCTATTCCAAATTTCAAATATATATGCTCTTACCAAGAATCCTTTTTAAAAATTCGTATTTTAATTGAGCAAATTACCTTTTACTTTGGACTGACCTGCTGCACATCTTTAGAGGGGCTATTGGACTAATTGTGAGATACAGATTTTTCACAGTGGGGCATTTTCTCTCCAACTCAATTCAAAGACCATTCACTCGAAACTTCTTCCCTTTAAAAATTATACTTTTGTATTTATAGAAAAACGATTTTTCACAGTATTCATCCTAACTTAGGTTTAAAAACAATTATTAAAACTCAAACTGACTGAAGGATGAACAAAATAATAAACATTTTAGACACTATCTATTCCTATAAATACAAATTCGCTTCTTTGATTCCAACTACAACGCGAAAGAACCGATACTTTATATAATAAATAATTATAAAAAATAGGATAATAACAGCCAAGTTATTAATAATAATTAAAAAACTCTACAAATACTTGCAAAAAATCATTTTTTACTCTTCACTTCACTATTTATCTTGAATCCAATATCGTCCGTAGTTCAAATAATAAAAAATAAGAAATTAAAAATTAAAATACTGATTTTCCCGGATTTCAGCACACATGAATGAGCCATGCAAGATTCAGAAAGACTCGGCCCGAGTGCTCTTTCGATAAACTTTCCAAACTGAAATTTTTCCGCTTTGATTTGCTGACGGATTTGCTCAATATTTATTAATAGTTGCTCAAGATCGCAACCCGAAAATGGCTAAAACCACAGATTATCGTTGACCTTCTAACTTTTTCTTTATTAAAATCTTATTATATATTTAAATTATATCTGTAACATCATAACTTTTACCAAAACAGTAGAGAGAACGAATAAATAATTTAAATAATTCTCTAATGGGAGCAATTAATTAGAGATCTAGTTAAAATAGAAAGTGGTAAAATTCTACTTCTAATAATTTTTTTTTATTTCATCTTCATTAACTAAAAAGAGATCTTAAATGTATCTCAAAAGGTGACAATGCAAAATGAGTAATTATTTTAACTGAAATATGTTGCAGAATTCCGAAAAGTCTGGGAAGCAAAAACGACACAGGACGAGATTTACACCGGCGCAGCTAAACGAGCTTGAAAGGTGCTTCTCCAAGACTCACTACCCAGATATTTTTATGCGAGAGGAGATTGCAATGCGGATTGGTCTTACAGAATCGCGAGTGCAAGTAAGTCACTTATAATTGCTTTGCGTCATTAAAACAAGCTATAAACTCTTTCATTTCAATGGACAACACCCACAATCTTGTAAACGCACGGTGAACTTTCATCCACAAAAGATATGTTCACACAATTCTCTAACTTAGGCATAATCGATAATTCGTGCAGACCATGCAACATAGTTCAGCCGATACCTCTGAATATTTAAGGCATTAAGGTTTGAAAGGTGTGACCCGGACATTTGTCTAATTTGGTTTAGGGGTTGAAGTAAATATTGATGATTTTCTCTGACACGCCAAGCTAGTCTGAATGTCAGAGAGAAATCAAACCAAATCATTTCCCTTCAGGGATTTGGAGGAATAATAAAAAGGGCTTACTTTTTTTTTTTTTTTATAAAGTCAATTTTTGAGTTGCTCACTAGATCGTCAGTCTGTCCGCATTTTAAATCTCCACGTATGTGCGTGAGAATTGCCTCATTTTTTATGCATCATACATCTTTCGCGTTGAGCTGAGCACATGAAAAGAGGATTTAGGTTGTGAACCTTTAAGGGATTTTCCTCAAAGTGTTCAAATCGATATAAGTGATTTTTTCCATTAAATCTAAAATGCTTCGCCATTTGATACATTCCCGGTTGTTTAATATTTTGTAGCTTTTCGGTGGCTTATAAAGATAGTCAATGATCTTAATGGTAGGTAGAATTTAATGACAATACTTTTATTAATTTTTTAATGATGATGATGTATTGTATAAGCTATAAATACATAGAAATCGTAACAAACAGGATTCTATGTATCTGAAATACGTTAAATTTAGCTAAAAATGCCATTCACAGCTACGTTCAATATAATTTATCTTTTAGTTATTTCTTTTTCTCATAATGATATTTAAAATTGAAAACATATAGGGGAGAGGGTGGCAAGATGGGGTACTTAAGCTTTGAAGATCAATAAAAGAAAACTTTACGTAGTGAGACATTCATATTTATGTTTTAATTAATAACTATTTATTACTCTTCTAATATTTGGTGAAATTAGGAACTTTTAATTATACATTTTAGAAAAAAAAATCAAAATAAAAATAAAGGTGTTTTGCCCCGTCTTGCCCCATGGTGCTGGTAAGATGGGGTAATGAGAATTATCAGACAGAATGATGATTATTTCGACTGGCACAACTCGCAGACGTGGAAGGCTTCGTCACCATCATCGTCGATTCCTGCACAGCTATTATGTGCCCATTTTCCACAATTTAAGCAAGATATCCACCCTTCGATGGAAGCAGAATATACTTCTATACAGTACCTACATGGCGTGTAGTCATTACCCCATCTTGCCTACCGTGCCATTTTCTAATAATAATTAACACAAAAAAGAAACAGTCGGCAATCTCAAGGAAACAAAATGTTTACCTTATTGTAGGTTAGTTTAAGCGTCAATAGCAGTCACTCCTCACCAGCTAGTATTATTTAACAAACCACAGTCACGGGTCAAATTGGAAGGAAATGTGATAAGCACTTTGCAGTAAAACAGTTTTTTTAGATTATTTCGCCACGCGTACACTTCCGAACAAATAATGGCTGGACAACTGACAGGTGTCATGGCGGCGCATCGAACGATGCACCAACGAGCGTGATTGGTCAGTTTAAACTGTGAATTTCGCTGAGTACCCCGTCTTACCCGCTACCTCGTCTTACTCCCATCTCCCCTACTTTCGATCTAAAGTTTTGTTACCTGTAACTCCCAAATGCTCTATAGAATTTAAAACTTTTTCTATTTTGAGAACCCTAAAAAAAATCCTAATATTAATATATACAAATAAAATAACCATGCGAATAAAAGAGTATACATATGTACCGAGGAAAATTGTTTTCGCGTTTTGTTTCGTTTTTTCATAGTAGCTATTCGTATATCCATAATATTTGTTCATACTACTCAAAAGACCTGTCGAATGTACATATACGTAAAAAGACCAATAGCCAAACAAATATAAACATTTTAATATTAGAAAGAATGAGTACAATTATATTAAATGTCTGCAATTGTATTAAATGTCTACAATTGTATTAAATTTCCAGAATTTCAGTTGAGAAAAAAATATAAGCTTACATAGTTTTGCAAAATAAATACCCTACCAATTTGGTAGTTATCTATTACCTATTTTTTAACGATTATTTTGTAAAGTTATTAAATCACATTTTTTAATAGTGAAAAAAGAGACGTATTTAAATCGATTTCGATTCATAATCATTCATCATCAATCCCACTCAGTCGAAGATTTCCTTATACTAATGCTCGGTTACTGTAAGTAGCCCATCTGTTCTTTACCATTATTATCCTTGCTGCTATTGGATGTTCATACAACCACCAGAAATCGCGATCCGACTGTCTAAACTTTCTCAAACCATGGTCTTGAAAGAGTTTTTTTTTATTATGAACATTCTGCCTTTTACATATTTGGATATATCCTAACAAGTGGGCTATCATTGGAGGTCGCTCTCCTCCACTTTTGAATGAATCCTTGTATGTTCTGCGATATCGTTACAAGGACCTATAAGGATTTAAGTGGGCGAGCCTCTAAAAAACCCTCAACGACGATTTTGAGGGGGAAGCAGACATTTTAAGGGAAAAAAACGTTGATAATGACCCTCTAAGAAATTGATTTTTATAGCCATTAAAGTTCCCAGGTAATTGACATTTCAATGACCTACCGAAATAAGAAGATTGGAAATGCTAGGAGAAATATATAACTTTATTTCATTTATTTAAAACAAAGCTTGTACGTTCATAGCGCTCTTCAACTTGCTATACGTAAATGATGCAAGCAAATAAAAGAGGTGAGCACTACTAACGCTTCAGCACTTTTAAATTGCTCGTATTTACATTTGATTATTTTCCCTCTTATTTTTAAATTTCATATATATTACTAGCTCAAACCTAACTTGTTTACATCGTTTAAAATGACATACATATATTTTGTTCGAAAAGGAAAAATAAAAATAAATCTATAATTAATCTTCTGCTTTTTTAACTCTAACTTTATATAAACTTTGTAATATAGGAGAAGATCTTATTAAAGATAATATAAAAGGCACTGTACGCAAATTCTAGATTTTATTAAGCAAAGAATGCAGCAATTGAGATGTATTCTTACAGATCTGTTGTCGAAATCTGCATTCATCCTCAACAGTCGGCTGACACGTGGCGAGAAAATCTATTAGCGTCGGACGCGTGCACAAATTTGTAATCAACGTCAGAATAATTTGTCGTGGGAGGCTTTGCACTCGTGAAAATGAAAAGCGTTTTATTTTCCCAGCAGGTGTAAATTGAAAAAGAGATACAGTTGTGCTTTTGTAGCATTTTTACATTGGCTTGAGATTCAGCCTGGTGGCGCAGGCAGCAGCAGCGTCGCCGTCATCCCCCAGAGCCGTTCCACAAACACATAAATCAGTTGAACACAATAAAATTCCGATTGAAGCTCCCAAAATAAATTCTTTTGCTATTCGACGGTGTTATCCCTGGCAAACAGGGGTAACTACCGGATTCGATTGCTGTTTGTTATTTCCCGCAACCGTCTTCCACCCGCCTTGGGTCTTCGCTAGTCGTCCTCGGGCCTGGCAAGGGTATAAATCTTCCCTTGAATATATTGGAGGATTAGCAGGACATTACTGGCAAAACTATTTATCAAGTTCGAAATCCAACCACGCAATAAGTTCTCCACGAGGTGAAGATTAAAAGTTGTTAAGCTGAGAAAAGACAGACGTCTTTTCTAATGAACTTTTGCTCATCGTCGGACGGGTAAATAATTGATTTTGATGCCTTCTATCTCGTCTGAGAAGTGCATTAAAAGCCATGGCTGTCGGCCCTACATTCGGAGTATGCCTAAGCATTCAAACATTGGATTGATATAAACAATTCAAGGCAATTTGCTTTGCAGCATGGGCGAGTTTGAAAACTTGTTTAAAATTTGAATTCTATTGCCTCCATGGAAAGCTTCCCTTCTATTATGCCCCATGCCCCCAGACTCCGTCCATTTTTAGAAGCTCCGACTGTCGTCTAAGGGCTTATGGCATTATCTTTTATGTCTCATTTTGTGGCTTTTCATTTAAAATTAAATTAAAATACGATCCTTTATTACTTCTTTGTTCTCCGGATTAGTAATGTCTGCTCTCGGGACTCTTCAGGGGGCGACACACTGGTTCTGCGTTGTTGTGCATTTTTTACATTTATTTGATTAAATTTTACTTTTTTGTTGAACAAGCCTAAAATGACAGCTTTGGGTAATGTTTAAGTCGTTAAGATATATTGTTGTGTAAATTGTACTTATTACTTTTAAATTAAAAATTAAAAAATGTATATGTACAGGGTGTCCAAAAGGAATGTGTGAAAACTAATGAGTCACTATTTTTTAACAAATAAAGAGATCGGTAAAATGTAAATACTTTTTAATAAAGGAAAGTATTCATTTACATTTCATGTCCATTTTATTATTAGAAAAATTAAATCTATTTAATACCATTATAACCATTAATTCCAAAATATAGTGAAAAAAGACAAGTAAAGATTTTACAACTACATAGTGCCTTAGTGCCTTAGTGCCTTATGAAAACAAAAAGTACTCTGTCCAACTTCTGTCCACGGTTTAATCAAAAACCTTTGCTTTGTGCAAACAAAAAAATGGTAATCCTTTAATGTCGCGAAAATTGACCAGCCATCCAAAAGGCTCAGGTATCGCTACAGATTCCCAAGCGACATCTTAAAGGAAATCTTAGAGGAAGAAGTGCAGCAGACGTTTATCAACAAAGTAGCAAACATTACCTTCCCTCTAATGTTGGAAGTTGACTCGCTGCAGTACAGGGTGTCCAATAAGAATGTGTGAAAACAAATGAGTCATATTTTTTTAACAAATGGAGATATCGGTAAAGTGTAAATACTGTTTAATAAAGGAAAGTCGTCTTTTTCATTTCATGTCAATTTTATTATAAAAACAATTAAATCTATTTAATAGAAATCATTAAGTTAAAATTATAGTGAAGAACGTTAGTTACTAATGATATATATTTTCGATATTTTAACATCTAAATTGGAAAACCGACGAAAACATTGATAAAATCAAAGAAATAATTGTCGAAAACTAAAAATTGACTATTAGAGAGCTGGCAGAGGACTTGAACATAGTTTATGGATCCGTTCAAAGCATTTTGGTTAATAATTTGGACTTCAGACGTGTCGCTGCAAAGCTGGTGCCGAAAGAAATGAATTTCATGCAAAAAAGGAACCACGTTGACTTCGCGAAAGACATGATTTCGATAGCTGAATCCGACCAAATATTCATCCAACGCATAATTACTGGAGACGAGACGTGGGTTTATGATTATGACGCAATCCAGGCATCAAGCTAGTGAATAGCGTTCACCGAATGAGTCAAGACCGAAAAAACCACGTCGTTTTCAGTCGAAAAAGAAGGCGATGCTCACGATTTTCATGGATTACAACGTTGTTGTGCATCATGAATACTTGCGCAAGGTAAAACAATTGGCCAGGAGTATTATTTGAGAGTTATGAGACGTTTGCGAGAAGCAGTTCACCAAAAAAGACCAGAACAAACACCATCCAGCAGCCACCAAATTCGCCTGATTTGGCTCCCTGCAACTTCTTCCTGTTCAGTCGACAAGAAAAAAACCGCTCTGGGGAACGCGTTTTAGCAGCCAAAAGGAGATAATACCGAAAGAGGAGTATTAAAAATGTTTCTAGGATTGGATCAAGCGCGAGCATAAGTGCGTTGCACTTGATGGAGAGTACTTTGAAGTGGACAATTTTCTATTTTGATGAATAACCTTTTATTTTTTAATTTCCTAAATAAATTCCTGAAACTTTTTGATCAAGGTGATATGTGCAAAAATTGGAATATAGCTTTAGCAGTTCATTTGTTGCATCCTTTGATTATTTTCCTGATTCTTTTGTGTCTTATAAATTGAAACTAAAATTAAAAAAAAGGTACGTAAAAACAAAAAAAAAGCTATGGTAAAATCAATTGTTTAAAAACACCTTGTTCACGAAGAAGATAGGATAGACTCATATACAAATATATTCTTGGTTTTTAATTTTGATGAACCACCTATAATATATAGTGGAAATCGTTTTTTTTTTTTTTTTTTTTGCACATCTATATTACAGTACCTTTCGAATATAGTTTCAATCCTCTCCCGTTATAATAAATACAAAGGTACGACACTTTCCATGTTACCGTATTAATATATAGATAAATTACTGAATATTATTTAAAAAAAATTTCATTTAAATGAGATTTTGTTGTTATTATCAACTAGATAAATAATTTAATTGAAGTATGAAGTAGCTATATGACTACCTGACGAGGGTTGTTTGATAAGTCAGTGACTTAATAATGAAACATTTTTGTATTAAAACTCTTCTTTTAGATCGATACTCAATTTCTTGAACCAGTAAAATATGTGTTGGCTTGGGATGAACTTCTCGTTCTATAGCTAAATATAGAGAATAGGGTAGAAGACACAAGCATAGTTCGATTATTTTGAGGCATAGCAATTGCAGACATTTTTTTCGTCACTTTTTCGATTGTAGCCAAGAAACACAAACTTATCCACTTTAGAATGCTGTTAATGCCAAGTTTTTATTGGACAGATCTTCATTATATTTCAAGCAAAAGGGGACTTACTCTTTCAATTTAAAATCAGTAATTTATCAAAAAGCGCTCGGATGAACTTGCATTAATTTTATATCGCTAATCGAATGTTGATAAAAAGTAAAATGTTTCATCTGAACAAGCAATGTTTTTCTATAATGTTTCAACTTATTGTGCCTACCTGACGTTTATTGCACCTCTAATTGCTTCCTGACGCATGTTACAAGTAAATATGAAAGGATATTGCGGTATTGCTTTACGACAAGTTCCAGACCCTAGTTCCCGGTCGTCCTCCTACCCTCATGCTTTCAATATGTTTTGAAGCAAAAATCTAGGCATTACCTTACAAAATCTGGGGTGAGCTTCCTCCACACAAAAATATGTATTCACGTATATCTCGGGATTAAGGGATTACATTCACGAGTCAATTCTTGGCAGACGGCGAGCCTCCCCCAGCGCAGTCCCGGCTCCCTGGTGTTTATTTGCTTTCCGACTTAGCCGAACAAATGTTCCTTCATGTCGTACCCACCCAGAATTTAATTCGATTGTTTATCTCTGGTTGATCAAATTTACTGCTTCATTAACGGCTGACACCCTGCGTCGTCGACTCGGACACTATGCTACGAACCCTGGAAAGTTTTCTAAAACAGTTGAGGCCAACGAGGCAGCTACTTAAAGGACCACTAACAAACAATTACCTGCTGTTAAGGTAAATTTTATAACGTCATCACAACTTCGAGGAAACTTCGATTCATTTAAGTAGGAGATATCTAGTTTTTGGGGCAATTTAGAGATACCTCCATCCTCGAAATGTATCCGAAAGAGTGGTAGTGCACACTTTAAAAAATGTATTCTTTTTTACTCAGTTTTTCTACTGCTCCATCGGCTTTGTAATCCTACATTCTGTGCCGTATAAATATGTCACATAAACAGCAGGGTGATGAATTTTTAATCCGCTATAAGGTCCTCACAGTGTTGGAGTTAGCTCCCCTCCGCACTTCTCTAATATATGGCCCTGCTGGAAAATCGTTCGTCTATGTTGGGATTTGCACATCAAATTACCCTTAGGGTAATTTTCATATAAATTAGAGGTTTATGTCGTGCGGTGTGATTGAGAAGATTGGAAAAAAGGAAGATTCGCGCGCTAAATTGTTCGGATGCAATTTGATCTAATGCAGCTAGGGTAGCATCCATAATACCTACAAATTTGGATTTATGTTGTTGTAAAACAAATTTTTGAATTCGTCCGTGATCAAATACATCATAACTACATTGAAATATTTGCAATGAAGTTTGTGGTAATTGTAAGATAAGTAGTAATTGTAATTGCAAATTCATAAAATGCCACGATTGCGTAAAATAAAATAATAATTTATTATTAGTAATATTCGTTATTAGGGGTGGCTCTTATGGTAGGCAGTGCAACCGAAAGTCCTTTTGTGCCGAAACTCCTTTAAGGTGTTTTTAACTTTTTTTTTTGAATTTGTTGTTTTCATAGAAAGAAAATAGATATTGTTTTGAAAATTTTCAGGTATGTATTTTGTTAGCGAAAGGAAACACTTTCTTTGCACCCTTGATCATCATCACCCTCCTCGTTTTCTTAATTTATTTTATGATTCTTTTCGCACTAACACCTTCTCCGAACGCTGTTTCCACTTTAGCTTTTATAAAATCGACTTTGCAAAGTTAAATTCCCTCCTGTGCAATTCAAACCTATTCTCATCTCTAAACAATCCCCAATTATCCATCAACAACTGTGTTGGCATCTTCTACACCGCCTTATTTAACTGCCTGGCCCGATGTGTCCCCTTTGAATCTGTGAAAACTCTATCTTTTTCAAAACGTTGGTACGATAAAGAACTTCGATATCTCCAGTATAAAAGAAACAAATTATAGCAATTCTACAATTTTATCAACTTAAAAAAGAAATCCAATTGAATGGTCAAACCCTTAAATTTGGTAACTCCTCATCATCTGACCCCACTACCAATCTTTTCGCTGATTTCTTCAGTCAATTCTTCAGCGATCAAGTTCGAAACCTGCCTCGCTTCCATTGACATCGATCCTTATCTTTTTGTCGCTAAAATCAGCGCACTTACCGACGATTGCAATCTAGGCCACGATGGGATTTCCGCCATTGTCTTCAAAAAATGCTCTGTTTACTTGATCCAACCCCTTACTACTCCCTTGTCACTTTCTCTTTCTAAAGGTGTATTTCCCTGCTTTCGAAAAGTTTCATATATTGGTCCAATCAACAACAAAAGTTGTAAAAGCGGTGTGTCAAATTACCGTCCCATAGCCAAACTACCAAACTTGCCTGCACTCTCAAACTTTTTGAAAGCCTTATGTACGACACCATGTCCTTCCATTGTAAGTCCCTTTTTTCCCTGTACAACACTTAAAGGGAGATCCGCAACTACCAACCGAACAGTTTTCGTGTCACAAACGTTGCAAGGTATGGAACGTGGTGAAGAAGCCACCGACCTCAGTAAAGCCTTCAACAAAATCTCTTATCAAACCATTGTTCTCAAGCTCAGTATCCTTGGTTTTTATCCTCCTGGATCATGTCCTATCTTGAAAATCGGTAATACATGGTTCGATTTGACGGAGCGGTTTCCATCCCCTTTTTATACCTCTCTGGCGTCCTCAAGGTAGTAATCTGGGTCAATTAATTTTCATATTATCCATAAATGATGTTAAGATGGTAATCAAACATTCTGAAATATTAATTTATGCTGATGATATGAAGAATATCGAACGCATCTGACTCTATATCCCTTCAAGACGATTTAAACAGCTTTTCTACGTGGTTCCTGAAAAACTCTCTTGAACTGAACATCTCCAAATGCCACCTCGCTACTCCTCTAACCTATTTGCTCTCTCTAGAACCCATTTCTTCAGTCAGTTCCTCCGAGATCTGAGCATCATCTGTGATAATGAACTCAATTTCCGTCCTCACATCGATCATATCATAAGCAAAGCCACTTCTACTTTAGGCTTTACCATATTAAACGCTAGTCCAAGGAATTTTCTAACCCCTCTGTCACTAAAGCTCTTTACATCTGTTTTGTCAGGCCCCTACTTACGCCTGTCACGTTTGGTCACCCTGCCAGCCAACAGTTATCAACAGGATTGAATTAGTGCAACGTAGTTTCCTCCGCTTCGCATGACGTGATCTTCCCTGAGTTGGTAAACTTAATTTGCCTCCTTTTGAGAACCGTTTGAAACTAATTAACCTCCAATCTCTAGCAATTCGCCTTGGCGTTGCTGATACAATCTTCTTCCATCAGGCCCTTACAGGTTCCATCGATTGTCCACAGTTTACGTAAGATCATTTCTGCTCTTTCGCCTGAAGAGTCTCCGCACTAGCTATGGACACTTCGAACCTATCACTCGAATTTTCCGCAAAGTTAATAATTAATGAAATTGTTTATGTTTACCTGCGATCTAATGAAGATTTGGCAAAGGGAAAACTCTTGAGTCATCAAACTAAATGTCCGAATTATTTTGTAATTTTTAGTGCGTGCTAAAAGCGTGTTTTTTAGTTTTTTAAACTATTATTTTTTTCGTATCCCATTCAGCAAACCCTTTCATTCAATACCCATATCATGGGGGTGCATTTCAAATAGCCAATCTGCCATCTTGGATGTCCGCCATGTTGGATTTAAGTCACGTGACTATTTTTTTCGTATTCCTGACAGCAAACCCTTTCATTTGATACCCATATCATGGGGGTGGATTTCAAACAGCCAGTCCGCCATCTTGGGGAGGCCGCCATATTGGATTTGTAATGACGTTTCTTAGCTAGTCATGTATTGTCATCAGAACTCAGAGCGTGTGCAAAATTTCATCCTAATCGAAGACCGGGAAGTGGGTCAAATTAAGATTCCAAGATTTTCTTACATACATAGTTAGTTACAAGTGAAGTTAATAAAAGCGTGTTAAAAACTTGCCAAGTCTCGATGGAGCTGCTTGTTTATCTCTAAAAAGTAATGAAATCTAGACAAAGTCGTGCCAAGTCTAAGGTTCCTTACTGCGATTTCTTTATTATTATAGTTAATGTTGTGTGACTTGGCCGTTGAAGGGTACACAAGGGTACAAAACCGGCCAAGTCACACAACATTAAATATAATAATAAAGAAATCGCAGTAAGGAACCTTAGACTTGGCATGACTTTGTCTAGATTTCATTACTTTTTAGAGATAAACAAGCAGCTCCATCGAGACTTGGCTAGTTTTTTACAGAATGTTTTTGGTGGGATTTCATTTCTTTTTGTAGAAACGTGGGCATATTGATTTATTTTATTAGATTTTCTTATTTGACACAGTTTTTTTCTTTTTAGGAGTAGTTTTTTTATTATTACAAATCTTTCTTTTCTTTTTCTCCGGTTCTGATTCTTGTACAGTAGCAACAGTTTTTCGTATTGCCCATTCGCGTTCATTATTTATTCTTTTAGAAGGTTTAATTTCTGAAAGATCGGCGCGGTATTTACGCCTAAGCCGGTTGTATTCGGTGATGTCACCAGGTACTCCAGATCTTCGATTATCCTAGTTTTTATAGTTTTCCCTTTATGTGGCCATTAAACCCTAACTCTGTACCAAATTTCAGCTCTCTGAGTTTATGGGAAGTACTACTTAGTTCTATTCTGATGATCATGAGTGAGTGAGTGAGTGTCATAAATGCGAAACTTTGCTTTCGCTTAACTTCGGAACTAAATGACCTACAGGCTTGAAATTTGGGATTTTAAGTATGTGATTATAGCTTACTGGATGACGAAAATTTCTGCGTTCTGGTCTTATCCAGAGGTTCTCAAATAGGGGTCTGAAAATGCGGCGAAATGGTTCCAGTAAAGGATGGTACGGCAGTGTTTGCTTCGCGCTCGACTTGGCGGGGGCACGGCAATATGGAAAATATAATATACAGGGTGTTTCACATAGCGTATGCCAGAATAAGTCGGGTGAAAGATCTCATCTAGATTCTAGATCTAGTCATTCTCAACCGGTTGGGAGTTACATGGTGATCCATAAATTAGGACTTTTCAAGGTATGCACATCATTAGTTCATTTTTATCTTTTGATCTACTCAACGCAGCGAAATCAAATTCCCGGCAAAAAACTACTACTCCAATGTCCTTTACAAAAATGACAACAATGTTGCTCTACCTCCTACCACTGAGTAGGTACAGTCTCTTGCGAAACTGAACAAAATGTTTAGTAATTCCCTCAAATTCAGGATTTCCCTAAATTTTGCCCGAAATTTATGTAACTAACCTCATTACCTTTCCAAAAAGGTTCCAGGCAGAGACAGAATATACAAGTTCCTTTGGAATATTATAAAAATCTGCATTTTTAAAAAATTAACTCAAATTAACCCCAAAATGCTTTTTATTAAATTATAAACCTATTATAGTTAATGTTAAGTTAAACCTGATGCTGCTCCACCCATCGACAGGCATTCTCATTTTTTATACTCGACGATATTCTTGTATGTGACGGAGTATGCAGAAACTCATGTTATGCAGCCTGCCTGGAGCGTGCTTCCCATTCCACTCCTAAGGCCAAAACTTGTCAAGAGTGTTTGGAAATTAGGCCGTGTCTGGTCCTACGGCTGATGTTTATGCTTTCCACCGATCAGGTTCTTATCGCTGATTAGAGGTCTAAGATATGATCATATAGCCGAATATACGATGATATACAATGATTTTAATGTGTTAAATAACAAAATCGACACACTTTTAAGCATATCTGAGACTCTTAATTCGAACTCGGATCGTCTTATGGACAAGTCTCACGAGCTTTGTATGAAGATCTTACGAATCTCAGATTCTATCGCTGATATGCGTTTATCGTTTTTGTCTACTGGTCCCCCATTCATGGAGGACATTAGAAGGAATGTTAAGCTCGTAAGTCTCCTAGTCTTCTACAGCATATTAAGCTCGTAAGTCTCATAGTAGTCGACATAGTGCGACCTGCGCAATGTCCTCGTTCAATATTCGTATCGAGGTTTCACCCCGAGATTGCTGAGTCCAAATTATCGAGTTTATTTTATCGCGATTGCCGAATGCACGCGTCTGCAGGAAGCTTAACGCCTCACATGGACGTAACGGCTGGTCCTCACCGGATCGTTTCAAGTTTCTGCCCTCGACCATCTGTTTGATGAAATTATTTCCTGTGACTTTTGGTTCCATCGTTAGTGGGTTCACACCTAAGGTTCCACCTCATTTGGAGTTTCAAAAAAAATATTAAAGACATATCTATCTACTATGCCTATCTAAGTGGATTACGGTCAAAGACCAACCGCCTTTTCGTCGGTACCACAATTTCCTGCTTTGACGTTGTCTGCTTTACCGAGACTTGGTTGTGCGGTGGAATTTCGAACGAAATTGCGTTGACATTTTGAAAATAGGAAATGGGTTTATTAAGTACACGAATTTCGGAGAAAATTTGGAGGAAATCCTGCTAAACATTTTTATCAGTTCCGTAAGTGATTGTACCTACAGTTGTAGGATGTTTTTTTTTGGAAATTACATTGGAATAGTAGTTTTCTTTTCGCGCGAGTTTGATGTGGCTGCGTTGATAAGATAAAATATACTAATGATGTATATACCATGAAAATTCCGAATTTATGAATCACCTTGTAACTCCCAAACGGTTGAGATAGATTTTTTGTTTGTCTGGGTAAGATCTTTCACCCACTTATTTTGGCATACACTATTTGAAACACCCGGAATTAAAAAAATTAAATTAACTACGGGGCCGTTCAAATATTACGTAAGCAGATTTATTACAATTATTAACCTCCCCATCCCCCTTGTCCGCAAAAGTAAGCAAAGCTCTTACCCCCTCCCCCCATGCTTACGTAAACATTTTTCAATTATAAATGTATTTTTTTTTTTTATATTATAATTATAATTTTAAAAATAAGAAAATAGATTTAGGATAGAGATTAGATTTTACTGATACAGTATTCAACATAGAGTAAGGGAATCCCCGAAAATGCGTTTCGTTTTCAAGCATAGACAATGTGAGGGTTGCCATTCGTGTAAAAAAGTAAATAACTACCGATGACGTAATCATCATCTAAACTCCCCTACCCCCAATGTCATCCAAAATAAGCAAAACAAAGACCCCCACCCCCCATAGTGCTTACGTAATACTTGAACGGCCCCTACAGTGAAAATCGGTTATAACGATTTCGCTTGTAACGACATAACGGTTATAACGACCAAATCTTCACTTTTTGGTTGGCCCACGTACATTTTTTTACTTATTTCTACCTGTTATAATGGCATTGGTTACAAAAACCAATCGGATATAACGACGAATTTTCTGGAAACTTTAAGTCACATTTATCGGTTATAACGAAAAAAAAAATTACCAGTACAAGCTCCTGACAAATCTCAAGCAATCGCAGCAATTAAAACAGTAAAGAGTTATTATTTCTTCAATGAGTGTAATAAGGAAACATCGTATTCTATTAACAAAAGTAAAATAAAACTAGAAAAGGATCTCTGACAGTCATCAAATATCAATTACGAAATATTAGGTTGTAACATAATAATCTGATATTTTTTTAAGAAAGTTTATTTTGATATTTTTGTACAATTTAGCTTAGCATTTTATTGAACATATAGTCCATTATTATCAATGATCTCCTGCCAATGTTGGGGAAGCGACATTATTCCATTCTCGTAAAACTTGGGCTCACGAGAGTTACAAAATTCCGACAACCACTGCTCCAATGCATCTCGGTCATCAAAAGATTTTCCGCTAATGTGAGCCTGCAACGATCGGAACAAGTGGTAGTTAGAAGGAGACATATACGGCGAGTATGCAGGATGGCCTAAGGAAATCCAGCATAGCTCCATAAGTGTTTTACCTGTCATCGAAGCGCTGTGAGGGCGGGCATTGTCGTGGAGGAGGTATACATTGCCTTGTTCTCCTTTAAGATTCTCGGCTACCTTATCCAGCACATCACAGTAGCGTTCACTATTTATAGTCGTTCCTTGTGGTAATAGTTCCCAGTAGATAATGCCTTGCACATTCCACCAAACACTCAACATAACCTTGTGTATAGTAATTTTACATTTAACTGTCGGTACTCCTCTTTGACCCGCGCTAAGCCATTGTCGCTTATTGTTATGGTTAACATAAAGCATCCACTTCTCATCCCCGGTAACCAAATTACGAAGCCAAGCAAAAGTACGATGTGAAGTGAGTAATTGCGTACAAACCGCCACTCGCATCATCCGTTGACCATCCGTCAATTCGTGGGGTACCCATTGACTGTGCCTGTACACTTTACCCATCCATTTCAAATGTCGAGCGATGGTAGTATGGGAGCATCCGAGTTCTTCTTCAAGTTGACGAGTAGTCCTCCTTGGATCTTCCTCGATGAGCTGCGCTAGTCGGTCGACATCAACCTCAACCGGCCGCCCTTCGTGAGGTTTATCTTCAAGGTTGTAGTCGCCATTCGAGAAACGTCGAAACCAATCTACTGCGGTATGATAAGAGACCGCATTTTCTCCCATACATTGACATATATTTTGTACCGCCTGCTTAGCTGTGTGCTTCCAACGGAACTCATAAAGTAAAAGGACGCGGATGTCTCGTCTTTTCAAATCGAATTTTTCCATAATGCTACTCGCTGCGCTGTCGATTATTGCACTGATGAACTGAGCGCGCTCACGGGTATTTATACTCATAGTCAGAGAACTTTCTCGAAGTTGTAAAAAATTTCCAGAACGTTTCCGAAAAAATTATTAGATTATTATGTTACAACCCAATACTTTATAAAACAATAATTTGATACAACAGTCATAATTTTTCTGAAAAAGGTTTCAAAATATGTATTGCATATGTCTATGGGATCGGTCGCACTCACATCATCTGAACGTCACAATTACTCGAAGGCATAGGCGACCGGCGACCGGCTACCTAGCTCAGTTGGTGATAGCATCGAAGCGCAAATCCGAAGGTGGCAGGTTCGAGCCCTGTCCATATCTGTCCTGATCTTTTCAAGTAATTCCCAAATGTATTTAAATAAAAAGTATGTACATATCAATTCCCAGTTCTACCGAATATAACGACTTTCGGATATAACGGCAACATTTTTCGGTCCCTTCAATGTCGTTATAACCGATGTTCACTGTATATTCGGCGACGCTAACTATATTCCGGATTTGTAATATGCAGAGAAAGCCCGGAAAGATAGTAATGCACGTTTCAACAATAATAGGGTTGATCTGATCTAGTTTTCATTAAAAAACGGTACCTAGATGTGAAAATTATTCTACAAAACCGACTAGTCGAAGTTTAATTCCACTCCCAGTCCATCTCTAGTCGCTATTGTGGAGTATTTGTAGTACATATTGGGAATTCATAACTGAATTGTTTTTTATTTGTCAATAGTGACTCTTGTCAAAACCCATCAAATACCCACAATACTTCTTTCCGTCATGCTCTTAAAATCAAACGGTAGAAAAGTCTATGACGAGTTATGAAAATCCACTTTTGAGATATATGCGGATCAAAAAGAGCTTATAACAAACTCAGTTCGGACGGGGAAGTTCAATTCTATCTCTGTCTGCAAAGTAAAAGGGTTTTCCAATCCAAAATTCCAATAATCGCTCGACGATCCCGCTCTCGTTGTAGACCGAAATTTTTTTTTATAGTCTGTGATGCGAGAAAAGTCATTTCTACTTGCTATTAAAGCAATAAAGAAAATCTTTCACGCTCTCACTTTATTACGTAGAGGGCAATTTAGAGCGCAATTTCCTTGATACCCAACGCTGGCTTTATACGACGCTATTTCCTCGAATGTCCCTGAAATGGAATCGTGAAGCTTTCATGCGGGAAATATAGCTGAAATATTTTAAATTACAGCACATTTTAGGAGAAATTAAATTCGTACATGGTTTTTGGGCCGTGGGGTGGCGGACAGTGAGGCCAATTAAAGCCCGTGGCTGTTTTACCCCCAGCTTGAAGTGGCTGGGAGCGTAAAAATCAATAGATGCTTAAAGTTAAATCCCCAGCTCGACTTGTGTCGTGATTCCAATTTATTAATTGGGAGGATATTTTGCTTGTGGCTAAGCATCCGGGATATTTCTGCAGCTCCTGCAGGCTGAGATTGGAGCACGCCTGGAAAGCTATGTAAGCCATAACTAAGAATTAACTGGAAGCTTATATTGTTGCATCAATCACAACAAGAAAGACCGGTGCAGAACCGAAACGGGAGGGCAGATGGAGCAGGCCCAAATCGAGAAAGCCAATCCAGAACACAATCGCTCCGTGGGATGTACTCCCGGATTTTCCAAGTGGGTGGTGATTTGAAGGCGCATGCCCAGGAATCGAAAGTATTCCAAGAATTTTACTTCCTAATGCAATGGGGGAGCACCGGGGCTATTGTCAGAGGAGTTTCCATAGCTACAGCATCGTATACCCTGGATACTAATTTTCCGGGCAGAATCACAGCGCAATGCCAAAGCCACGTACATGCGAACGGTGCGGTGCACACATACATACTTTCTGGATACGGGAATCTTCTGGTGTATCCCCATAAATTCCTCCCTTAAGGTAAAAACATTTTTGAGTTATTTTCTTTGGAACCCCGACTCCCTTGTGGAGTTTTTCAATAAAATAAATTTTCTGAATTTTGACTAACTCCACCTTCGCCGAGTGCAAATTCAAAGGAAAATAATTGAATTTTCAGAATTTTCATGATGCTCGTGGAAATTGCCTTAATTACATCAGAGATGGCTTTTCTGAAGAAGAATGTTTGTAGACGTATAAAGTTTTAGGAGTTGACATTTGAACTGGCGCCAAAGCATGGCAACTGGCAAGATTAAAATTTCAGAAACTCTATGATACTTTCTTGGTTTTAGATATGAAATTTTCGGTTGTTACTATACCATATTAAAGTAATACCTTAAAAAGAAAACAAATCTGATATGAATGCTTCAACATTTATAAACTATACTCGCAACCTTTTTATAGAAGTTCTTACCATTCTTATTATTATGTTTGAAGGTCCCCGAATGTCTGTGACTGCAAAATCAAACATCACAGTGATCAAGATGATTACATCACAAAAAAAAAAATCCACGACGAAAACCTTTTCGAGCTATAAAACGACAGAGATTTCTTTAAACCAGGTTATATATTGTTCTTTTGATAATCGATATTTTTTAGCAACTCCTCCGATCGGAGCAATATGTAGACACTAAGAAAAAATCCAATAAGTTATTATTATTAGTATCTAAAAAACAATATTAAATTTCCACTTTTAATTCCAATTGTATGTATTATCAAAAAAGACAATAAATAACTACAAAAACTAACCATCCTACAAAAACTAAGGACAATTTTGGCGTAATAAGTAGAATGCAACTGTAATTAGGTTTTACAAACGGACAAACAATTACCAACACAGTTGCTGTCTGACCAAAGCACTACAAATTGTTTAAAGTTTATTTTTTTCAATGATTTTTGTGACTGAAAATTTGCTTATTTACTAACAATAAGTATAATTGCTATTCAGGGTGAAGTTATTCATTAAATGCAAAAACTTCTTGTTGCTGAAGTCTGTCTATTCCGAAATATGATAAAATCTTAAAAATGAACTGCAAAATAACCTTGATTATTTACTTGATCGTGATTGTGATCTTGATCCCGCATTGTACATATTCACAATTTTGATCCGTAACAAGTTAACATTTTCATTTCAATAAAAATTCATATTTTTTTTTATTTTGTTTATTTTTATTTTTTTGTATGGGTGTTCCAGCATTGTAAAAAATCTATTAAATTGATTTTAATGTAGATTACGACTTTTCTGACTTAAAAGTTTACTATACAAAATAAAGGGTCCAATAATGATAACTTTAATTGGAGAATATAAACCCATGTACAGCGCCGCCTAGTGATCAAAATTTTAAATAGGAAGGAATAGGTAGTTACATTTGTTTTTTAATCCGTTCTAATCCAATATGTAAATATTTGTAAAAACGTACAGTAAGAAGTACACAATTGTGTCTTTTTACACACACAACAATAATAATTGACAAATCTGAATATTTGCTTTTTTGCACTCATTTTGCAATTTCATCGATTTATGATGTTGTTGAAAAAAAATATTAAAACTAAATATATTTTGTCCCTCTCACAGTGTACAACAGTTATGCCTGGTTTCGATCGTTTGTTATTCGTGGTAGAAATATTCAGATAATCTGTTTTTAAAAAATAAATATAATTTTCCATTTAAAATATCTATTGTATGGGTTAATATTTTCCAATTCGCTTTCAAATTTGGCAATTAATTTTTTTTACTTACTTTAGGTTTTGTTTAAGAAATATTCATGAGATTCATTAAAGTATTACAGGGACGGATATTTCAGAAACCTTTACGTATTTCTTTAATTGTTAATTCAAATTGTAATTACAGTATATCTATCTATTTGCATTATGGTTTTTAGGAAGAAATATACTTTTTTAAAAAAACATTTGGACAAAGTTAAAAGTTTCAGGTGGCCGGCGAAATCCAAATGTAATGCATCAAACGTACTCAAAATTTCGCGAGTCCTGTTGTAAAAATAACGAGTTCATTTTAAATAGTGTGATTATGAATATGATTATTTTTCTTAAAAGAATAAAAATCGGGAAAAACTGTTGGTTTTTTTTATTGAAGTAAATACGATATATTCCTTTTTTTAAATTGTTTCAATTTCGATTATCAACAAATTATTTGATATAATATATTATTTGCGAATCATTTCAATATGTAGATTATTTTCGGAAATAAAAAGAATGGGCAAAGAAGAATTCAAAAAATATCTTATTGGAGAATTAATGGGTTTGGCAGATTTTTCGCATTCTCTACCTGATGATTTCTAATAATCTAAAAGCAACATGTCAACCTTGAGAAATATTGCCCCATTAGACCAGATGTGTCGATAGGTGTGAGGTAGTCCACAGAATTTATGCACCTGCCCTCATGAATATTTAAAGGGCGGGCATTTGCAGACGATGCAGCATTTCACTATAGTAATCACAAGAACGTGTTCCAGAGATACTCGCCCTAATTGCTTAACAAGGCTGCAGATATTATCTCAAGATGTTTACAGAGCCGATGTGTGTCGTACACAAATCTCTCCCCACACTCATTCGCAGATTATTAATGGACACTTCTAGACAACTGAGAAGTTATATCTGATGAATTTTGATTAATTGGTTATCAATACACAGTTAATGCATAAATGCGACCATAACTTACTACACGTAGAAACAAGCAAAGTCTGTTTGTGCCCTTTCCTACGTTTATCTCATAAACTTTCGATCTCAATATGTGTTGAGCTCTATTGACTATTTTCCCCCATTCGGCCAAGAATATCTGCTAAACTCCCATAGGATTCAATAAAATAAATGGGCGGCCTTATTTCCAAGACGTTTCAGCAAATGGATTTTGTATTTTAGCATTTTGTGTTTCATGGGGCCACCCTTGTGAGCTTACCTACTGGGATGAATCTTTAATGGAAGTGTCCAGTAGAAAATAGTGAAAACTTCTGTCAGTGATTAATGCCACTACACTACTGTATATCTGTTTTGCCCCTTTTTCTAAGATTTAGGAGCTATAACAGCGTTAGCAGCTTAAATAATTCATAATTTTCTGGCACAACTGATTGCACATATTACCAAAAAATTTAGGCTTTAACCTATATTCAAAAAATAATAGCGAAATTCATCTTTTGCATTTCTTAATGTATCAATGTACAGAGCATAAATTTGTATACTTTCATCTTGACTTGTCAACCTATTTTTTTTACAAAGATACTATATCAAACACAATAAAAACAAATACTCGGACCTTTCTCTGCTTCCTGTTTTGCATTTTAATTTGTGAAAAAGTCATTTTTCAATACTGATTGAGCGCTAAGGATTATAAAACTATTTTTAACAAAAATAGCAAAAACAGCACATGAGGCAGCGACGATATGTAGATAATATTTGTGAGTGATAATTTTAGATAGAATGATAGTTTGTAATTTTTCGGGTATATATTCATATCTTCATATTGCATATATGTATGTGCAATGTGCATAACTATATTCATTAGTGCCACAATACAACACAAATGGCTAAACCGCCTTTGACAATAGAAGTGTTAGTTGGTTCATCTTAATTCTCTGGACAACAAAACAACTAGTAGTTAATAGATTTTCGAACAAAAATTCATAACGGCGGATTAGAATTTTTTAATTTGTCATATAGGTGGATATAAAATGAAGGAGCCTTTTGAGAGGATTTCAATAAAAGCAATTTTAAACATTTAAAATGGGGCAGTGTAAAGTGCAAGCGGAAGCACACTATGGTTTTCATTAGGACGAGTAGGGTAACGAATAAACGGAAATAAATTCAAAAAGTCAAAACAGCAGTCTCCTCAACATCTAAAACAACTTTCACTTTGAACTTCTTCGTTACAATGTTTGAAGTTGGCACGAAAGCGAAACTGGTTATCGATGATTTTTTAGCACGGATTTTACATATATATGAGGCATTCTTTCTGAACGAATGACACCCTACTGGCCAAAATTGGTTCAGTCCAATTGAGACCTACAAGCGCTCAAATGAAAGGGCTTGAACTCTACTTTCAAAATTTATGTGGCAAAACTATTTTAGTAACATGGAAGATCCAAAACCACGCGATGTTCTTTTTGATTTCAAGTCACTTGAAATTTCTAGAAATGATTATTTAAACAATATCTTAAATGAAAATTTACTCAGCTCTTGACATAAAGGGGAAAAGATCGTCAGTTAGATCATACATTGGATTGCATATTCAGATTTGCAGTACTTATAGTTTCTCAGCTGACGGTCTTACCCCAATTGAAAGAATAGCTGACGATTTTTTTTTATCATTTTAATGATGTAAAGAGTTAGCTGTATAAATTTCATTGAACCTGAAATGACTTTACATCAATACTTTTTTATACAGGTTTATATAAGCGGCTGACGTATAATCCTCCATTGCCTACGCGGCTGACTTTTTTTTATAATTATTATTATCATTTGTTGTACAAATTTTTAAGCGACCTGAAATCACTTTTGAATTTTTTTTTTTTTCGACATAATTGACATTTTCTCACAACCAGGTCCACCACGATTCTGGCAGCTGACGCTTGTTTCGATTGCTAGCCATATCTAAACTATCGACCGCACACAAAATCAAGCGACCTGAAATCACTATGAAAAATGCAACACTACCTCGAAACTTGAATGACGAAACTTGAAAATTAATCAAAGCCACATATTCTCCCTTGTATGTACAAAAAAATTTGTAAAGTAAAAATTCAATAATATGAGTATTTTTTAATGGTAGAGTTTTTGTCTTCTATGGAACAGCCATACGATATGATTTTGACTCCTGGGTATATTTAACCAATATATGTATATTTTTTTTACTTTTTTTCTTACAGTTGCAATAGGGATGAAATCGAAGAACTACGGTTTAATAAATTTATAAAAATTCAATACGACTAATTATGTGCAAGCCCATGGGATAAATATATTTATATTGATATGGCTAAAGTAAAAAATCAGAGTTTATGTAATCTAAAATACTCAATGAAAATACTTTATTTAATAATGTTTAAAAAACGGCTTTCATAGCTAAACAAAGTTTACCAACTTTTACAAGCTTAACGCCTGAAGTTTATAACATTGCGACAGCTTCTTTGTATTACTTTACGTACAATCTCAGGAGAAAATGTTTTAAAATGTCTAATCGATAAAGGTAACTAAGAAAAAAGTACAAACATTTATTAGCTCCTACCCACGTTCCTTACTACGCAGATGTACTCCCGCTCGAGTGAAGGCTGACAAAGTTTGCTTTGGGGGAGTGTACCGGAGGGGATGGTTTTTGTTTTAAGGCTGTAGCAAACTTTCATCTTCCCGTATCTAGATATGCCATATTGTGTCTGTGTAGTGTACTTATCCTTTGCCATGTGGCATGACGCGGGAGCACGAGACGGGGTTGGGAATGTCTACAGCGACTCTCCCGGGAGGCTCGTGGTACAAGCAAAATTACTTTAGTTGCATCGTATTTTATTTGAATGACAGTTGGACCAAAGACATTTTTTTTCTGTCGGCGAAAATTGTGGGTCGTCAGTATGTATGGGAGGAATGTCTATGCCACGAGTAATACTTCTATTCCAACACAACTTCAGCGGATTGCTAAAATTCTCAACAGAAATCGATCAAGCCAGATACTGCTGCTATGGCTGAAGTAGATGTCACACAGAAAATAAACTGATTCAAAATTTTTCGCGAAAAGCCACATAATAGGGAAATTCAATCCCTATATGCGATTGAAAATGGTTTTATGTGTATTTTCATTTATGGATTAATAATAAAAAGTGACGAATCGATTGCAAATTTGCCATGGCTAGGTTGTAGGCAGTTTTTAACATTTTAGAAATTTGCTAAATACCCGTCTAGTATTCCTGGAGGGAAACCAAAATGCAACGAAAAATGTGTAATATATTGCTACTGAAGATGAATGTGTGCTATAGGCTTAAAAAATGTGCAAATAATAATAGTTAGATTACTACAAAACATTTCTGAATACTATTTTAATTAATATTTGTTATATTATATCTTACAAAATGAAGAGACTCTAAATAGAGGTTATCTTTTTAGCGCACGGTATCCTACAACACAGTTTGCTCTAGTGCGTTTAGAGATTTTCGGAAAACCTCGTATAAAACGACCAACTACAACTTTGTTTCGCTCTATAAGAAATTTGGGGAAACCTTGTGTTATACCATATGTTGATATTTTTAATAAAAATTAAATTGCGTGTGCAGATACCTATATATACATATGTCATGAACTAGTACACTCTTAAATAAACCTTAAATATATTTTTTTTCAAAACGCAAAATACGTATTTCTTATTTGTTTCTGCTCTTTAAATTGCAATTGGTGTCATTGAATTTTTATTATTTTCAAGCATTGTAAAAATTAAACAATTATAACACTTGTGTGCTCTTTTCATAATTGTTCATGTAGAACAACCAGGGCTGCAAAATTAAATTAAACGTGCAATAGTTTCAGTGCACATAAACTAAACAAGTATCAAACGGAGGGTTTCTGTGCACATAAACTTATCAAACGTAAACCAGTGTATGTTTCAGTGCACATAAACTAAACAAAAATGTACCTACGTTTCTGTGCACATAAACTAAACAAAAATGTACCTACGTTTCTGTGCACATAAACTAAACAAAAATGTACCTACGTTTATGTGCACATAAACTAAACAAAAATGTACCTACGTTTATTTGCACATAAACTAAACAAAAATGTACCTACGTTTCTGTGCACATAAACTAAACAAGTATCAAACGGAGGGTTTCTGTGCACATAAACTTATCAATTTCGTTTATTTGCTTTTTCGGTTTGTGTGCACACGCCAAGGAATAGTTTCGTTTCGTTTCGAATTTCTTTGCAGGGAGTTTATTAAACGAAACAAAGCGAATTTCCTAATAACGAGGTTTATGTGCACAGAAACCAGGGCTGGAAAATTAAATTAAACGTGCGGTTTCGTTGCGGTTTTTACTCAATTTTGCAGTTCTACAAACTTATTCTTCTGAGAAATTTTAATATGTTCCTAATTAATTTGGCGCCCTAAATCGACCGGCGCCCTCGGGCGCCGCTCGAGCTTGCCCCCTTCCCCCTTCCCACCCCCTTCCCACCCCCTTCCCGCTTCCCACCCCTTCCCACCCCTTCCCCCTCCCCCCTAACCACTCCCCTTCCCCTTCCCCCCTAACCCTTCCCCTTCCCCTACCGCTTCCCCCTCCCCCCCCCTTCCCACTCCCCCTCCCCTCCCCCCCCCCTCCCCTCCACCAAAGGCCGGTACTATATACAGCTCAGAGCTGGCCTCATTCTTCGTCCCGGCTCTACTCCCTGTCTTTGATTTTGGGGCGTAGGAAATTCGCTTTGTTTCGTTTAATAAACTCCCTGCAAAGAAATTCGAAACGAAACGAAACTATTCCTTGGCGTGTGCACACAAACCGAAAAAGCAAATAAACGAAATTGATAAGTTTATGTGCACAGAAACCCTCCGTTTGATACTTGTTTAGTTTATGTGCACAGAAACGTAGGTACATTTTTGTTTAGTTTATGTGCACAGAAACGTAGGTACATTTTTGTTTAGTTTATGTGCACATAAACGTAGGTACATTTTTGTTTAGTTTATGTGCACTGAAACATACACTGGTTTACGTTTGATAAGTTTATGTGCACAGAAACCCTCCGTTTGATACTTGTTTAGTTTATGTGCACAGAAACGTAGGTACATTTTTGTTCTTTCAGTTTCGTTTATTTACTTTTTGCAGCCCTGAGAACAACACCCATTTGGTCGTTTGAGAAAATATTGACTATAAGTATTAAAAACCTTCAAACGGTCTCTTAAGGTGGTTATCTTTATAGGCCCATTTTACCCCCACAATATGCCTATCAAAAAAAAAAAAACAAAAAAAATTACGTATCTCTTAAAATTTTATGTAGTATAACATATTTCAGAATATGTCGCTAAGTTAATTTAATAATTTGTTTGGATCTTCCCATTCCTCCCTTTTCGGGAGAACGATTTGGAATCTTCTTCCGAAAATTAATATTGGGGTCATATTATCCGTCGGCATATAGAACAGAGCACATTGCTCTTCGAGCCTTTGTGATATGACACCATGTTCGATAGCATGTTTGTCGTGCCAGAGTCTGCACCTCATTAGGCGGCATACGGACTTCATTATTTCTTCTTGGATTGTGATGTCCAAGGGAATATGTAATAGCAAGAAGGCCGTTAGTCCTTATCTTTTTTCGATCTTGCCGTTAGAAAATCGAAGTGGAAAATGTTGCTAGAAATAAGTAGTAATAAACAAGACATAAGTGAGACAAAGACAAAAATTTGCGGGAAAAATTGGAATATTCCTCCAAGGTGCATCTCACAAAATTGTTTTATTGCAAAACCTTTCTATTAACGTATTTCCATACCCACACACAGTGCCGGCCTTAGGCTTTTGCATTTAGTAGGGTAAACTTTTCCTCGGCGCTGCTTTAAAAGACAAAGTATCCAAAGAAGTTTAACATTATAATAATTTAAAAATTATGGCTTAAAAAACTAAAAAACACGCTTTTATAAGTAGGGCAATAAAAAGTTAAACAATTACCGCAGATTCAAAATTTCTTTTAACTTGTAGTGTCATCAAAAATTTAGCAGTGTGAAAAATTTCAAGGTTTTGGCTTTATCCGAACATAGTTAAACTTCGATTTCTAATTTTGAATTACACAAAAAATGCACAGGCGGACGGACAACACGGTCAAGTTAAATAAAAGCTTTAAAAATACCCCCAAGTGGACGATGAACTGGCCATAAAGAACAATCCGAAAAATTTTTAGATAATTCCTCTGTATTTTCATAAGTTCCGTCATCTACCGCATCTTGATTGTTGGGCTCGTCTTCATTATTTCCATCCGAAATTGGTTTAAGCGATTCTAACTTCATTTTGAATAGTTGGTTCTGATGCTTTTTTTTTTCTGTATTTCTGTATTCCATTGTTAAAATAAAATATAATCAGCCAGCATAGAAGAAAAGATAACAAATGTTTCTGCAGTCCCTACCGCAAAGTGTCAACTTTGTAACCACCACTCAAAACAAATTTCCACTTTGCGTAGGCTTCGAACGGAAAAATCGTAAATGTTACTCGGGTGTTAAAAAAGAAGGCCTTAGATCAAATAGTTGGACATTCTTTATTTTTAACCGACTGCAAAAAAAGGGTGAGGTTCTCAACTCGACTTTATTTTTTTCTTCTTTTTCTTTTGTGTATGTTACGCGATATCTTCGCCGATTGTGAACCGATTCTAATAATTCTTTTTTTATTAAATAGAATATTTCTCGAGGGTGGTCCCATTTAAATTTGAAGAAAATATCCCTCTTCTAAAAGTGGAAACTTAGGGGATGAATCCCTGTTATTGAATTTCAACCACTTTCAGTCAGCTAAAAATTGAAAAATAAAACAAAATTTACAAAAACAATAAAAAACGACTTCAGAACTTTGCCTGTTTAAACTAAAAAGTTAAAAATATTTTTTATTACTTTAAAGAAAAGAGCATTCAAGGAAAATATACAAAACTTTTGATACTCGTACTTAAATATTTACAATATCTAATCAGTTACTTATAAACCCAAATTACTGTAGGTTTAAAACTTGCCTTGCCTGCACCAATTAAAAATATGACTGATTAGTTATTGTAAATATTTAAATATCAATAATTTTGTATATTATCCTTGAATGCTCTTTTGTTTAAAATAATAAAAAATATTATGTTTAACTTTTTAGTTTAAATTTGCACATACAGGCAAAGTTTTGAAGTTGCTTTTTATTTTTTTTTGTAAATTTTTTTTTATACTTCCCACGTTGTGTAATCTACTATTGAATTTCATATATAAACTGAAAACTACATTTAATACTGGATGTGACACTGAACAGAACAGGATAAAGAAAACTAAATTTGATGGGTGAATATACCTTCCTTCAAATTTTCTTTGAAATATTTGTTAAATGTGCAATAATAAAAGCAAAAACCCAAAAATTAGGAAGAATAAAGAGTGCAAGAAGAAAATGTTGATTTATGTATTATAGAATCTTCAATGTTTCATCCGGGAATAAAATTTATTATATCCGAGTTTTATATCTTGCTTTTCTCTCAGAAACTGAATGCATAAAAGGTACAACGTCCAAAAATGAAATCGTTCATTTTATGTAAAATATTTGAAGATCAAATGAGTTTTTAAAAATAATGATTTGCAAATATTATTTAAAAATTTTATGGAACTCTTAGGAAAGCCCAGAACACTCGCAACGTCCTTACGAGTGATAGCTTCAGTCTGCAAATATATACAAAAAATATGTCTAAAGCGCCCATCGCGAATTTCTAAGAAAAAATTTATTCGAAAATACACAAAAAATGGCATACGGCTCTTACCAAAACCCACTGGAATACATATAAACACAAGCCGCGAAGTAGAAAATGTGCATGTAGTGATGTAGTCCGTGAATCGGCGCAAAATTCAATGCTTCTTATGGCGGAAATTTTAACGCAAATATCTTTAACATTTTGTTCTCGCCCCTATAATGATTTTGATACCATAAGAACGGTATTCTTCCCCAGTTACAATTAGTAGAATATCACTTTTTCGTAAAAACGATAGTTTAGCAGATTCGCCCTGTGGAGCAGAATAAATGTACTATACCGCCGTAAGAAGCAATCATCGGACCTAGACGGCTTGTATTTATAATATTATTCGTGGGGGTTTTGCTTTTACTATAGTTATACATAAAATTGCCACTTTCCTTGGGGGGAACACAACAACACCTCGGGAAGTAAAAAAAAAAAATACTTCAAAACGCATGTTTGTCTCCCTTGCCTTCGTCTTACATATATTTTTACTCAATTTTGCAGTTCTACAAACTTATTCTTCTGAGAAATTTTAATATGTTTCTGATTCATTTGGCGCCGTAAATCGACCGGCGCCCTCGGGCTCCGCTCCGCCCGAGGCTGGTACTGCTCACACACATATAGATGTTCACCCATGATTTATCTAAAATAAATTTAATATTATTTAATTAATTGTGTCTAAAATAACACCTTTTTATTCGAAAGCTTTTACGATAGTTCACATTTACAAACCAATCAGAACCGGCCTATACTTTTCGTAAGTCACCTGCACAAACGATAATGTTTAACCCAGGGCGCCTTTAAAAATGCGCAGTAAAAAATGATGTGTGCTAGTTGTCTATTTCCCATTCTTCGTTTCGACATTTCCTTATAACTTAATATTACAAGGGGAGGTAGAATTGAGAGACCGATACCAATGCAACCAGCCCAGATCGCCTTTAAAAATGCATTATAAAAAAAATGCGTTACTTTATTGATTACGCTGTGTATGCTGCTCTCTCTACATTTTTTCTAAGAATTTAGAGAGGTAGTAAGCCTGACCTGCTTTATCTAATGGAAAGTTTTGCCGGGTATATTATCGAAAATTTCATATCGGTTGGAACTTTGAGAGCGTGTTAAGAGTGTTCCTGCTTGTTATTATCGATATTCTTTGCCAAAGGTTGCAGATTAAGCATTGCTTGAGGGCTGCACCAGGTGTCGAGCTAAAAACTTCTGTTATTCCGATGCAGATCTCTCTCTGTACTCTGTTAAGAACAGAACAGGTCGATTTTATCTCTGTTCTGTTCCACCAGAACACTGATGCATATGTAATGATGAATCCAATGAAGAGCTTTTGGGAAGACGTAGCGTCCTGACCTGCTGTGATATATTGTATGTATACAGCTATCACAGCAGGTCAGGACGCTACGTCTTCCCAAAAGCTCTTCTGCATTGCCAAAATACATTTAAGGGGGTAGTCCAGTGAAAAAAATTTCTTTTTTCGATTTTTTTTTTTTTTTTTTGCTTAAATCTACTCTACTACACCTCGAAAATACTCCCTTAAAATATCTAAGCAAAATATGGAATAGTTTTAAAGATACAGAGAGTTTTCGAGAGACGTGTAACCCGAGCGCTCGAAGGTCCCCTGGCGTGTTTCGGAGCTGTTTGCTCCGCCCATTTTTTTTCGGTTTATAACGGTCTAGGTCATTCTGCTTTGTATTTAAGGTTAGTTATGTTTGGAGCAGGCATCGCGTTATGTATGGAGCAGGCATCGCTGCCTAAGGTAAAATTAATTTGTTTAGCTTTTTTCCGCAAAAAAAACTTTAAACGCGTTTTTCTCAAAACAGCATGTTTTGACACGGCGGACGTCAGATCTCAGATTCTTTTGCTCCGATTGATCTAAAAATTTAGCTGTATATTTCTTGATTGTGTATCTATCGTCGGAACTAGAATTATTAAAATCCATTGTGTATTTACAAAGTTATAAACAAATTAAGCACCCGAAAAACACCCGAAAAATTCGAAATGCCGCCATTTTGTTATTTTTTATTGAAAATTAATAATTCTAGTTCCGACGATAGCCAATGTTCTACAGATTAAAACCTCGTTTGAACTTTTTGTTTCAAATGAACCGTTGTAGAGATTCGACGTCCGCCAACCAAAAAAAATTTTTTTTGGAGCGGCCATTTTGACGGGATAACTCATCGAAAAAAAAAAAAAATTTTTTTTGTGTAGTTTAATAGTTGTACTATCATATGTCAAAAAGTTTTTTAATAAAAATTAATTTCTAATTTTCACTGGACTACCCCCTTAATGCACGAGATGCTTTGTTTTCGACATGAGCTTTCCAGGTCAGTTTGTTGTATAGAGTCATCCCTAGATATTTAATCTCGTTGGAGATTTGAATGGTTTCGTCCTTCAGAGTTGGAAGCTTAAGGCGTTTTCTCTTGCTACTGAACAGCAGAAGTGTTGTTTTTCTACGATTTGCTGATAAGCCATGCCTCTCACACAAGTTCTGGATCTTATCCAAGGCCTTCTGGATTTTAATGCAGAAAACTATGAATCCCCGCACACAAGTGCACACATATCATCAGCATAGGCCTGTATATGTATATTCAGACTTTGCAATTCGTTTACTAAAAAGCACCACAGTAGAGGTGAGAGTACTTCCTCTTGAGGGCAACCCTTCCGAACTTTCATGACAGTGTCACTTCCGCTTTCTGTTAAGAGTAGCCTCTGCGGCAATGTAGAATGGATCTACCATACAAGCACAGGGTCTACTCCATACGCTTAGACAGCACGATAAACTTAGTCATTAGTCCCATTTTTTGGATCTCTTCTCAATAATACAATTTCTCCATTCTTTCAAAGCAGGAGCTAGTTTCGGAGCCAAATCCTCTCCAAGCTATTTCTTTGTTTGGAAACAGAAAATAGTCGCAGGACTAAATCTGAGGAATATGGTAGATGTAGAGGCAATTCGTATCCCAATTCATGAAATTTTGTTAGGGGGATAACACACTTGTGCGAAAAATTTTCAAAACGTAGCTGAAACGGTTCGATAAGTTGGAATAATATTCACTGGTAATCGTTTGTCGATTATGCATCTAAAGACCTATGGCCATGGCCTTGTTGGCAGATAAGTTCGCCATGCCCTTCTTCGAAATCGATTCACTACGCGAAGCCCACTGTGATGGATCCATATTCCGTTCACATTTATGAATTGATTCCAAAAATTCTTGGGATTCTGCTTTAATATCGCCAAACATTCCTTTGAAGTTGTCACGCGTGTGCGTTTATGGTAAATTGTTAACAATTACGGAAGCTATCTTTCAGAAAGCTTTCTCATATCCAAATGATCATTCAACATTTTCTGCATCCGTTCTATCTCACCAGTCTTACTTTCATTTGATCATTCATTACTACACCGTGAATTTTTTCAATAATTTCTTGATGACCACACGTTCTTCATCACAAATGCTTGTAGGACCTCGTTCCACCTGCTTCATTGCCAGAAACGAAGATGCAAATTTCACTTAATTCCGCTTTTATTTCATCATTTCTTTTTCAAAAACAAAAATTTTATCACTCCTTGATACTCTATTTTTTCCAATTTTGAAAAAATAACAATTTTTGTTCGTTTTCAATGGCTGACAACGCAAACTGATTGATCCAGCTTGTAAATATACTACTACTCAAGCAAGTAAATATACTACTACTCAATATTTATAATACAATAAACAACAATTTAAATTTTTAGCTTTGCCGCAAAATTTCTGTATTAAATGTTTAATTCGAAGATTATAAATGGTCTGCTACAGTCTTGCATGAAAGTTTAAAACCACTCTGCAATTTACCTCATCCACAAGGTTCGAGTGCATGCAGCTCTTTAATGTCTTGTAATATAATTGGAAGAAACTAAATTAGGAAAACAAAATTCTTAAAATGTTTGTAACGAAATGCTATATTTGTTTTTTCATTATACTAGTAAAATAAAATATTATAAACTCAAATATACTTCAGGTACTGCATGAAAGTTTTAGGCCGGTGATATTCCACTTATAAGAGCATTTATCAAAAATATCTTAAACCTTAAAATAATATCCTTTGGCCTTTTATTCTTTTCGGTAGCGAGTTCACCAAGTTCTCCGCCATAAGTTTCGTCATATTTCCCCACTTTTCGAGCAAGAAAGCCTTCAACCGTGTTAAATTGCTGGGTTTCCGTTTTGAAACAGAATCACCAAGTGTTTTCCAGCAATTCTCTATTAAATTGAGGTCAGGACTGGTTGGAGGTCAAGGTAGAAATATAATACAATTTTCTTCAATCCATCGCCGGGTGTAGTAGGCAGTATATGGCTTCGCGATGTCTTGTTGAAAAGAGTTCCTCGGAGAGGCATCTCTTCTTCCATAAATGGTAAGAAATATTTATTAAGAATTCTTTATTTATTGTGCCTTCGACGATATAAATTTTCGAATAGCCGTATCAAGACATAGCTCCCCATACCATGACCTCGCTCCTGCCTATTTGCACCTGTTCCTGAACACAATCTTGTCTGTACTTTTCGTTTGGTAGTCGACGAACACATTTTTTTGAGTTTGAAAATTACTTTCGTCAGACCAAACTACACCCTTCCATCGATCAACTGTCCAATGACGTCGTACTTGACACCATTGCCTTCTCATGGAATCATTTCGCCAGCTTAGCTTAGGGTTCCGTAGCCAAATGGCAAAAAACGGAACCCTTATGGATTCGTCATGTCTGTCTGTCTGTCCGTCCGTATGTCACAGCCACTTTTTTCCGAAACTATAAGAACTATACTGTTGAAACTTGGTAAGTAGATGTATTCTGTGAACCGCATTAAGATTTTCACAGAAAAATAGAAAAAAACAATAAATTTTGGGGGTTCCCCATACTTAGAACTGAAACTCAAAAATTGTTTTTCATCAAACCCATACGTGTTGGGTATCTTTGGATAGGTCTTAAAAATGATATTGAGGTTTCTAATATCATTTTTTTCTAAACTGAGTAGTTTGCGCGAGAGACACTTCCAAAGTGGTAAAATGTGTGTGTATCTGTGACTTCTAAAATAAGAGAATGATAAAACTAAAAAAATATATGACGTACATTACCATGCAAACTTCCACCGAAAATTGGTTTGAACGAGATCTAGTGCGTAGTTTTTTCTAATACGTCATAAATCGTAAACCGCAATTTACCTTTCATTCAATCAACTCAAATATAAAAATAAAAATAAAACATTTAATTTCATAAACATAACCGTGAACCATTATTTTCTAATAACAACAGGAACTTTTATATTATGTTACTTGCTGCTACGGAACCCTTCATGGGCGAGTCCGACTCGCACTTGGCCGTTTTTTTCTTCTGCTGGATGGCTTCTACAATTTAAATCACGCTGCCAGCTGTTATGGTTTGGTTTGTTATGCTCAGTAAGTTCTCTTTGATATTGTTTTTGATTTCCCGACTTGATGCTAATCTGTTAGCTCTTACAATTTTTACAAACTCTCTTTTAGCCCTTTTATCTAAAGTTGGGGGGACGTCCTGTCCTTGATGGATGCGCCACGGATCCAGTATCTTCGTACCTTTGAATGATGTATTGGACACAAGTTTTGCTGATTTTCAAAGATTTTGCAGTTTCTCTTTTACATCAACCATCACGATTCAAAGCTTGAATTTTTTCAACCAGTCCTGTATTATTTTGAAAACAATTTTAGAAAGAAATAACATTTAGCTGCCAGAGGGCACTAATATCTACTGAGTTCTTGTCCATTGTATGACATTTTTATAACAAATGTTAAAACTGCCGTAAAAAATACCTTTTGTCAAGCTGATTGCACGGACAAATAATCTAACATTAGCTTAGAAATATGAGTCACATGTAGAATGAGTAACCGAACATTTATTTGGAAAAATGTAACGAAGGAAACACATGGTGTTTTTAGAAATTCCAACAGTCTTAAACTTTCACGCAGGTATATTTGAGTTTATAGGTTTTGATTTTGCTGGTATAATGAACAATCAAATATAGCATTTCGTTACAAACATCTGAAGGATTTTGTTTACCTTATTTAGTCTCTTTCAATTACAGGAATTGAAGAGCTGCAGGTGGAGTTTTTAAAGCGAAAAATTTTCATCATTCATGTCATATGTCATGTCATATGTCATGTCATATTTCATGTCATATGTCATGTCATATGTCATGTCATATGTCATGTCATATGTCTTGTCATATGTCATGTCATTTGAAGAAAAGTCTGCTTGATGGTTGTGGTCGCATGTCTACTAACATCGGACCAAATGATGAATAATGTCATGTCACATACAGTGTCACGTCATCTGTTGTGCAAGAGTTGTCATGTGCCGTTGTCACATGTGATATTTGATGTGTACGTGTATGTTGCATAATATACATATATATTGTATACAACATACAGCTTACACTCTTCGTCATATGTCAAAGCCATAGAGAACATGTGGTATTTGCTTCAACGTAATATGTGATTTGTCACAAAACATATGTGACATATAAATATGTGCTTCGTTTAGTTACAAATCTCATATTCATTGTATGTGACATGACATGTCATATGGGAAATGTTAAGTGCGTTGCCCGCATATTCATTATATGTAACATATGTTATGCGTCTCATCACATATTACAAATAACATAACTGTATGTGCAAACATGTTATATGTGATTTGTTATATGTGCTTTGTCAAACATAACATACAGTTATGTCACATATCACATGACTAATGCGATACGGGATTCCTAACATATCATACATCACACGAAAATGGGTATTTTCAAATTTCTAGTCAACAAATTACCGAAAACTAGAGTAATCAAAAATGTGGTTCAGAAAATTACCGACTAATTGAGTATTCTTCAATTTCTGGCCAATGGATTCCCGATTGCTACAGTAATCAGAAATTTCTTACAGAAAATTGCTGACTAGTTGAGTATTCTAAAATTTCTGGCCCATGAATACCGATTGCTAGAGTAATCAGAAATTTCTTACGATAAATTGCTGACTAGTTGAGTATTCTAAAATTTCTGGCCCATGAATACCGATTGCTAGAGTAATCAGAAATTTCTTACGATAAATTGCTGACTAGTTGAGTATTCTAAAATTTCTGGCTCATGAATTACCGATTGCTAGAGTACTCAGAAATTTCTCACAATTTCTCTCGAGTATTCTCGACTTTCTGAGCCATGGATTACCGACTGCTGGAGTAATCAGAAATTTCTCACAGAACATTGCTGAGTAGTTGAGTATTCTCGAATTTCTGGCCCATGGATTACCGATTGCTTGAATAATCACACTGTTTGGAGGGCAAATTATCGGTATTTGGGTATTCATAAATGTTTGCCTAAGCAATTACTGATTATTTGTGCAATGGAAAATTCTAGAACGATGATTATTAATTTTTGAATAATTGACAATTTCAATGTTGCAATTAGAAATTGTTTACAAATTGAAAAATCGAAAGAGAAATATTAATTTTTTGCCGATCTCTGGTACTACCAACATTCATTGTAATGCATTCCATGACTTGATCGTTGGTAAGTTTTAAACAAAAGATAAACTTCTTTCCACATATTTCTTCTATAAAGGCATTAAAGATTATAACGCAAGATCAGTCACATACTTCAACATATAATGCATATATATATGTAGCTTGCCATCCTAAAACTTTAGACTATGTAGTTTTATTTTATTAAATTTGTATTGGCTTGGTTACAAAATATTCTTCTATAACTCTCGTAAAAATAAGTTTCGTTCTGGTCCCGAATATTTCAAGCAGACATATCATCGTGTACTCCATTAAAAAGTCTCAAAAGTTTACATTAAGCCCCTCACACTTCGGAAAAACAAAAACAAATTATTGCATAACAACAGTCTTCCCACCATAAAGTTGATAGCGAAAATTGCCCTCTAGAAAGATTTGTGGTGTCATCATAAATAATTGATTAACTGGGATATGACTTTTTAATGTAGTCTGCTTTATGCAGAAGACAGGGGGAGAAAATGGAACAGGTCTGGCGGAGCACAGAGTGTTAAAACTCGGTTCGACTACCCCTGGCTCTTCAGCCCTTAGCCGAAACGAACCGATGCAATTCTCCACGAAGCAATGCTCGCCCTAGTTTATGTGATAACGACATGTGAATTCATTACCACCCCCGGCGCATCAATCCTCCGGTAATGTCTGTTCTGTGTTCAGAATAAGAAAATCACGTCCCTCTGAGCCGCGCATTATGGCTTGGATCAGGTCCCCGCCACAGTAAAATAGGCGTTAAAAAGTCGGTTAGGAAAATATTTGGGTGTTGAGGGTGCGCCCGATTCGCCCCATGAATAAATTATTATCACTCGATTAATGCCCGTCTCGTGCCGGCTAACTTTCCCTTAGGTTCGGGTAGGTGGTGGAAGAAGCGCTAAAAAGGCCTACCTTTGTTACCCACTTTCGGTCTGATTTGACAGTTTGATTGAATGTTTTTGGCACAGTAATTTTCGGCCTTAAGACACCACCTGGATGCAAAGATGTGCTGACTGAGCTGGGGGTCAATTACGACAAGGGTTAATTTAAGCAAATTCATCATTATGCGGACTCGCCTTTAGTAGATATCTTAAAAAAAGGTAGTGGTCAAAGCTAAAAGTCACCCTCTTTTGCAAACACTACCCCTTACTGCACTATAACTCGGTTGCAGCGCATTATTGCCCCCATGAGATATCTTCTGGGTGTTCATTGCACATCGAGATGAACTAGCAAAACACATGTTGTCTCAGCTCTTTTCACCCCTATTTTTCTGACTTTTGTTGTTGAACCATAAAATTGAATTTACTGTATATAAAGCCTAGTTTAGGTATCCGGTTTCACCCGGTTTATAAAACGTTCTTATAAAATAAGAACTTTTAGATTATGTATGTATTTGGTTCAATTCGATTTCTCATATTCCAAAAAGTGCTCCGTTGATTACTGAGTTGGAAATTTAGGTGAATTTGAAACTTGGAGCTCGAGGAAGAGATTGTGTTTGTTTGCTTGAAGCTAATACTATATATAACTGATAAATTAGAACTGCAATGAATTTGTTTTTTTTTTCAATGATATATGAATTTATGCTTTTATTGGGTGTGTGAATATGACTCCGCGCTTTCTTGTTAAAATAAAACGTATTTGCGTTTTTAGAAAATTGAAGAAAAATTTATTAAAGGTATGCTCCATCGGCAGCATAGGCGCCAATCTTTCAGGTAATTTACGTACTCCTTGCATGAAGAATTCCTGGCCTTTTGAGCTGACCCAATTATCAATCCAAATTTTTATACTTTCGTATGAAGTGAACCGTTCTCCCGTAAGATCTTACTGCATTGTTCGGTATGAGTAATAATAATATGGCGGGTGAAGTAGCACTTCCCAGTTCTGTCCATCTAAATATATTTTCACGACTTGTGCAGTATGCGGTTTGGTATTATCCTGTTGAAGAATTAATTTGCTGTGCCTATTCACCCATTCTGGTCGTTTTTCTTCTATGGCTTCCTTCAAACGCATTAGTTGTCGTCGGTAAACTTCTCCATTAATAGTTTGAGAGGGTTCGAGCAACTCATAATAAACAACACCTCTCTGATCCCACCAAATGCAGAGCATAACTTTATCACAGTGAATATTTCTCTTTGGCTGTGATGGGACGGGTTTACCTGGCTTCACCCAAGCTTTTTTACGTTTAGGATTCTCATAATATATCCATTTTTCATCTCCTGTGATTATTCGATGCAAAAATCCTTTTCTTTGCTGCCTTTGAATTAGCAGTTCACAAATTGTTTTTCGACGTTCGATGTCTCTTTCTTTCAATTCATATGGAACCCAGTTACCAACTTTTTGATACATTCCCATTGCTTTCAAACGCTTTGCAACAGTTGATCGTTCAACATTTAATGCTGCAGCCAATTCTGATTGAGTTTGGCAAGAATCCTCTGCCAATAATGCTTCCAATTCAGCATCTTCACATTTTTGTGGTAGTTTTCCATGTTCTTTGTCCTCAAACCATTCCTTCCAAAGTGTATTAGATGGAGCATGCTCACCATAAATCTCCACAAGCAAACGATGAGTTTCCGCTGCACTTCTCTTTGCAATAAAATAGTGTAATAGCAATGATGTTATACTTGAAACGAAAACCTACATTTTCAAGGAGCTAAAAACACTTGTTGCTAATATTTCAACCAAATGGCACGTAGTGATTTTGATAGCTGACATAAAGTACTATCGAACACAAGTGTTGCCATTTATTTAAATTGTGAAAGCAGATTTGAAATCAGCAATTCCAAAACCCCACTATAGCCTATATTTGTTTGAATGAACAACTATTAATTTCAGAATATATTTGAACTGGTATTTGATTTTCTAAATTTTGCAAGCGAATTCGAAATTTTTAAATTAATTGATTTGTATTAAATAGATTTAATTTTTTTATAATAAAATGGACATGAAATAAAAATGACGACTTTCCTTTATTAAAAAGTATTTACATTTTACCGATCTCTCCATTTGTTAAAAAATTGTGACCCATTAGTTTTCGCAATTTCCTATTGGACACCCTGTATTCATTTATAGCATTAAAAATTTAAAATTGAAATAAAAAGCAGAGTAAAATGTTTAGTCTATATACTAGGTTGGAATGTAAATCACTTCGGAACAGAAAATCAAATATGCAGAAAACGCTTACTCTGTGAAAACATATATTGTATACATGGAATCCCACCTCAGTAGAAAGTTTTGAAGTTCATCATAAACGAAATTGAGAAATGTTGTGTATTTTGCGTGGCTGTGTTCGACTTATTATTTTGAGTTACCAGATTTGGATAGGAGATCCAAAATAAATGAACTTTCAAATTTTAGACTTGTAGTTTTCGGTGACCACATTCCCAGATAAATGAAAAACTGTCATACGTTCATTTGAGAAGGAATTCTCTAGGTATAAAACCATAATTTGGAGTTGGTAGTATATCTCCACTTTAAATTGAGCCGTTTATCTTGGAAACTAATTTAGGTTTTATGAGTTATGAGCTAGATAAATATATATATTTAGATAACATCTAAAGCGACCAATTTCATTTATTAGGTATGGTTTCAAAACCGCCGAGCCAAGTGGAAGAAGCGAAAGAAGACGACGAATGTGTTTCGGACCCCAGGTGCTCTATTGCCCTCGCACGGATTACCGCCGTTCGGGACAAATATTACGAACATTGCGATGGGCGAAAGTTTATGCGGCACGTCAATGTTCAGCAGTGATCGATGGAGTGTTGGAGTCAATCCAATGACGGCAGGTGGGCCTCAATTTTTATCTAACGTCTTCGCATGACTGACAACTAATTACTACTTAAAGGTTTTGGCCAACTTAATCAATCGTCTACACTTTCGTCTACGTTAAATAGTGGTCTTAATTCAAGTATTAATATTAGTTCGGCTATGGGTGCTAGTGGCTACCAGCATTATGGACTTAACGCTTTAGGTGAGACTTTTATCTATATTTCTTCAACTAATTACATATATTATCTATTACTTTACTTAAAAATTATTATCTGCTATCTAATACTTTACTTAAAAACAAAATAGAATAAAAAATGTGCACGTTCTTAAGGTTATTAAGAGGAAATAATAGAATAAAGTCACTGGTAAAGCAGAGATTTAAAAATCTTTTTAATACAAAACTTGAAATCAATTTTTTATTTAAACCTAAAATCGGAGTATTCCAAAAGTGGCTTTAAACAGTTTTCACGCTTACTCCAGAAAAGGTATGTTATCTTTTTTTATAAACAGATTAGGAAATTTTCTACAAAAAATTTATATGCAATCTTCACGTAGAAGCCATCTTTTCTGTGGATTGCATGTTGAGTTTACAATTTCTTAAGTAGCAGATATAATAATACTTCTTTGCACAAACTTTTTTTAAAATCTGTATTGCAGATATTGGCACCAAATAACCAGTATATGTACCTTGACTCGCGCGTCAACGGTGCCGTCCATATTTTGAAACTTTTCAAAAACTATGATAGTTACAGACATAAATTATTTCTCCTATAATCTTTACTCACAGTTCGATTTTCACGCCGACTGGGCATTGGTGAAATCTGAGCATTCTTAGCACTGGTAAGGACGTTTAAGACATTATTTCTAATGCCAAGAAGAATTCTTATAGAAAGATCCAGTATATTCGAATTTTTGCAATGGTATGTCCACTTTCAATCTAATACTACTGATTTGCTTTCAAAATTTCAAATTTATTTCAGTCAAGTAGAAAGCAAATAGATATAAAATAAAAAAAACTGTTTTTGAATGTACTTTTCCATTTGACCTTTTATTACACTTATTTCAATATCCATTGTATTTTCCTTTAGTACAAAATATTTAGAAACTGTTATCCATCTTAGATTTAAATATTTCAAAGTCACTAGTTTATATTTATTTATTTTTGTATCTAAGTATACCAAAATCAATTTTCTCTCCGGTCGTTTTCAAATTTATATCCTACGTGCCTTTATAAATTACTATTCTATTGTGCAAGCATACAGTACAAACGGCATTATTTATTTTTGCTGAATTTCTAAAATTCCTCCGAAGTTTGCGGATGTATGTTGTTATTTTACTTCTTAATCTTTCAAGGACAAGCATAAATAACGGACTATTCGCATAAAAATATAATTTCGAAGTATGCATATAATTTTCATTTAATTTAAAAAAATTCGCATCCGCTAGAAAAAAAAAAATTAAACAACATGTAATGTTGCAACTGCCTGAAGAAATAGCACTAATTTCCTTCAAACAGGTTACACATATTAAATAAATGATAAATACCGAGAATCGAGAATTACCGAGTTGAAACCCATGTAGAAACTCGTAGTTTTTAGAACTAAATGCGCATAGTTAAAATTTCCAAGACAATCCCCAAAATTTCGCAGGTATTAAGAATTTTTCTTATCGGAAGATCTGTAAATTTGAGTAAACATACTATATGTAAATATTTCGTGACTGACCAATTTTTGTGTTATGAAAAGCGAAACAAATACCAATCTTTTATTTACTTAAGATGCTTTTCGTCCAAACTAGCAATATCAAAGTATTTCTTGAAATTAGCAAAGTGGGCATTTCTAAAATTCTTTTCAAATAGAGCAGTCGACTTTTTTAAAACATATAGTACTTTTCCCATTTGCTGTTTGCGAACGAATTGAAAGTTGTGTTTTTTTAAATTAAGAAAAAAATTCAACTGATCGAGAAACAGTATTAGAAATCTGTAACACATAATTGTAAACATTCACTGCAAAAGCAATAATATTTTTCGTATGTAATAAGTATTGACAAATTTATTTAGCAGTACCATCACGTGTATCATTTGAATTTTTTGCCTTTTTACCTATAAAGAACTAGCTGAGTTACCTACCTAGTTTCACCCCACGTAGCTTAAATAATAACACTTCTCAAATGCTCAATTGTTTCAACTAATTCCAAGTTAAGGCATGGATTAGGATGTTACTAAAATATATGTGTGCGGTAGAAGACCACAAAATGAGGACAACACAAATCTCAGTAAAAATATGTGAATCAAAACTTTATTCTTTTTGTTCTAGGTGCCTTCTTATTTACAGTTATTAATAGAAGAGCGTGGCGCTTGTAACTGCGACTATTGATAATAATGCATAGTTTGGATATCACTATGGGTGTGAGTGTGTTCTTGAATGCAATACACTTAGTATGCCAGTATTCCATGAGCTGTTGTATTATTACAGGAAGATAATGATCCCAAGCACTGTACTCGCTTCTGTAAAGTTTGGAAAACCGAAAATGTATACGGTGCGGTGTTTACTATGTATGGCCGTCTCAATCTCCCGATGTTAGTCTAATCGAACATATGTGGGCGTATATAAAGCACAGGCTTCAGGGAAAGCGTGTCTTTACAATGAAGCGACTGTCTAGGCAGATAAGAGCAATCCCTTCCTAAATCATTCGCCGAAAATCGTATAGCAAGCATGCCTCATCGGTATAAGGCCATACTTGACAACGATGGCGACTGGATTGTGTATTAAATAAAATGTATCCTTGTTCACTTAAATTAGTTTTATTTTACATTTTTATTTTATTTCTTTGAAATATTCACGCCACGCTCTTGTGATAATACCTTTAAGTTTAAATATGTTTTTTTAATTAATTTATTTATATTTAATGGAATTCCGCAAAAAGTACAATTAAATTTAAAACCATGGTATCCATTAACATACCTTGTTTTGGTCTAACTCCTACTTATGCGTTATTAATGTTAAATGTTAATAATTATAATATTTATTTTTATTATAATAATTATTATAATTCAGCTTTTAACCTTTAAGTTTTGGAGTGAAAATAAAAATATTTATTTGCCTCCTCGTGGTAGGAATTGTAGTCTACCTAAAGACTTCACCATATTTCTAAATATTTATTAAATCGGCAACCTGAAAAGTCAGAATAACTTTTCTAATGATATTTTTGTTAGCGATATCGTCTATTTCATCTTAAATTTTCAAATTTAATATTAAATTGGAATTTAGCGACTTTGAAAACCTCTGTGTTTAATTTCATTTCAATTCAAATATGTACTACCTTCGGACTGGGGGCCTCAATAGCCCGGTTGGTAACGCGACGTGTTTACTGCGAGCCCGCAGGACGCTAGAGGTTGTGGGTTCGATTCCCACGAGAAACCCTGGTCACAAAAAAGTGGTATCACAATGGGCATGTAATGGCCTAAGTGTGTCTTCGGACAGCCACAACAATCTACATCTACATCTACAACCTTCGGACAAAAAATGAACCAATGAATTAACCAATAGTTTAGGTGTGAATGAACAATGAACGAAGAAACAAACGAACTTTCGTTTATAATATACATCCCTATATATACCGGGTGAGTCATTTAACTTGAGACAACCTAATAACTTTTTAGGATCACATAATATTGAAAAAAGTTTAATATGAAAGTTGTAGGGTATCAAAAATGGCGTTTGGTGATGATCTTAAAAATGACCTTGACCTTGACATTCAAGGTCATATGAAGGTCAACTTTAAAATTTCAAATGGGAGGACCCCCTATTGACCCCGGAATTGAAAAGAGCGGCAATTTTTACGTTCACATATGACCTTGACCCAACGGTCAAGGTCAAATTTCAAGGTCATTTCACGGTAATTTATCTTCATATACAATAGCGAGAGGCGATGACGTTTTTTGAAATACATTTTAAACTAAAGTTATTGATGTGAAGAGAAATATCTGACCACGACCTTGAAAATTACCTTGACCCTGACCTTCAAAGTTATTTGAAGGTTAAACTCAAAAATTCTATTGGTAACCCCTATTTTTGACACCAGAACGAAAAAAGCTTTCGACCGAACATGCGATAAAGTATTTAACTACATTTTGCATTACCCAGGAACAACGACGTGGACGTAGTAGTTTTCTGTTCCCTTTGGGGTGCTTGATTTAGTTGAGTCCCCTCGCCTCCCACCGTCGGGATGCTTGATAAGGTGAAGTTTACAACGAAGTACCAACTACTCATGAAAATATGATTTAAAGAATTATTGATGCTTGCAACAAAATAAGTCCTGATATGCTTCAAAGTTGTGTAAGATCGTTTGAGGTGCGCATTAATAAGTGTATTGAAGTTGATGGACATCACTTCGAGCATTTATTAAACTAAATTGGTGAGAATTGCGAGTACTCACATAAATCGATCACCCCGACGCGACAGTGAGAGGCGAGGGGACTCACCTATATCAAGCACCCCGACGCACAGTGGGCCCAGTGGGTTCAAAACCACCCACAAGTCGTAATTTTTAACAAAATTTGAAAATTCTTAGTTTGAGAATACTCGTGATGAGGGAACAAAGACACTCACGAAGCCCTTTTTCCCAAAAATTGCTTCGGTGATTTTAAAAATTCTCACTTGACCTTCAAATGACCTTTAGGACACCTTGTATGATCAAGTAAATGACTAATTTAGATTCAGCAACCTCGAAATCCTACTTGTAGTTTTTTTCCAGATTTTCATTTTTGCTTTAAGTTCTTGGATCATAAGATTGTAATTTCAATATGCTGAATTTTCGAGATCGAAGTGAAGTTTTTTGAATTTTTAAAATCACCGAAGCAATTTTTGGCAAAAAGGGCTTCGTGAGTCTCTTTGTTTCCTCATCACGAGTATCCTTAAACAAGAATTTTCAAATTCCGTTAAAAATTACGACTTGTGGGTGGTTTTGAACCAATTTAGCAATATGGCCCCACTGTGCGATGGTGAGAGGCGAAGGGACTCGACTCACCTGAATCAAGCATCCCAAAGGGAACAGAAAACTACTACGTCCACGTCGTTGTTCCTGGGTAATGCAAAATGTAGTTAAATACTTTATCGCATGTTCGGTCGAAAGCTTTTTTCGTTCTGGTGTCAAAAATAGGGGTTACCAATAGAATTTTTGAGTTTAACCTTCAAATAACTTTGAAGGTCAGGGTTAAGGTAATTTTCAAGGTCGTGGTCAGATATTTCTCTTCACATCAAAAACTTTAGTTTAAAATGTATTTCAAAAAACGTCATCGCCCCTCGCTATTGTACATGAAGATAAATTACCGTGAAATGACCTTGAAATTTGACCTTGACCGTTGGGTCAAGGTCATATGTGAACGTAAAAATTGCCGCTCTTTTCAATTCCGGGGTCAATAGGGGGTCATCCCATTTGAAATTTTAAAGTTCACCTTCATATGTCCTTGAATGTCAAGGTCAAGGTCATTTTTAAGATCATCACCAAACGCCATTTTTGATACCCTACAACTTTCATATTAAACTTTTTTCAATATTATGTGATCCTAAAAAGTTATTAGGTTGTCTCAAGTTAAATGACTCACCCGGTATGTATATAAAAATGAAAGTTCGTTTGTTTGTTTGTTTGTTGCTCAATCAAACCTAAACGCTTGCATCGATATTTTTCATTTTTTGTCCTAAGGTAATACATATTCCAACTTAACATATAGGCCAATTTTTTTTTTAATAATATGTAGGGTTTCAAAATGGCGGATCCAAAATGGCGGTTCCAAATTTTAAATGTGAAGCGATTTTCATGAAAATTGGTACTTAGGGGTTTTGTGGAACGCTGATTTCAAATCAATTTAGAAATTCAAGATGGCGGATCCAATATTGTGACCAATATTTTTCGAGTTCAACGGATTTTAATAAAAATTAATGCAATGATTGTTTTGGGTTCACTGATTTTGAATATTATCAAAATTTACAAAACCAATATGGCTGATCCAATATGGCGATCAAGATTTCTCGATTTCAACGGATTTTAATGAAAATTAGTACAATGATTGTTGTGAGGTCACTGATTTTGAATATTATCAACATTTAGAAATCCAAGATGGCGGATCCAATATGGCGACCAATATTTCTCGATTTCAACGGATTTTAATGAAAATGAGTACAGTGATTATCGTGAGGTCACTGACTTTGAATGTAATCAAAATTTAAAAATCCAAGATGGCGGATCCAATATGGCGACCAATGCAATATTTCTTGATTTCAACGGATTTTAAAGAAAATTAGTATAATGATTATCTTGAGGTTACTGATTTTGAATGTTATCAAAATTGACAATCCAAGATGACGCACTCAACATGGCGACCAATATTTCTTGATTTCAACGGATTTTAACGAAAATTAGTACAATGATTGTTTTGAGGTAACTGATTTTGAATATTATCAAAATTTACAAATCCAAGATGGATCCAGTATCGCGACCAAGATTTCTCGATTTCAACGGATTTTAATGAAAATTAGTACAATGTTTATTTGGAGGTCACTGAATTTGAATGTTATGAAAATTTAAAAATCCAAGCTGGCGGACCCGATATGGCAACCAAGATTTCTTGATTTCAACGGATTTTAGTGAAAATTGGTAAAATGATTATTCTGAGGCCACTAATTTTGAATATTATCAAAATGTCCAAATCCAAGATGACCGATCCAACATTACAACCAGAATGTCTCGATTTCGACGGATTTTAATGAAAATTGGTACAATGATTATTCTGAGGCTACAAGTTTCGAATATTATCAAAATTTTTAAACCAAGATGGCTGATCCAATATGGAGACCAAATATCTCGATTTCAACGGATTTTGTTTAAAATTAGTACAATGATTATTCTGAGGCTACTAATTTCGAATATTGGCAAAATTTGTAAATCCAAGATGGCGGATCCAAAGACCAAATGTCTTGATTTCAACGGATTTTAATGAAAATTGGTAAAATGATTATTCCAGGGCCACAAATTTCGAATATTATAAAAAATTTCCAAATCCAAGATAGCGGACCCAACATGGGGTCCAGAATGCCTCGATTTCAACGGATGTTAATGAAAGTATGTACAATGATTATTCTGAGGGTACAAATTTCGAATATTATCAAAATTTGTAAATCCAAGATGACGGATCCAATATGAAACCAAATGTCTCGATTTCAACGGATTTTAATGAAAATTAGTACAATGATTATTCCGGAGCCACTAATTTCGATCCAATATTGCGAAAAAAATTTCTTGATTTCAACGGATTTTAATTAAAACTACAATGATTATTTGAAAGCTACTAATTTCGAATATTATTAAAGTTTGGAAATTCAAAATGGCGGATCCATAAAGGCGTTTTCGGGTTGAAACAATTTCTAGGATATAACAAACTAGAACATTTGAGAAGTGTTTAATTAGTAAGTATTTATCCAACACCGGGTGAGACCGGGTAACCCAGCTAGTTTATATATAAATAGGGATTGATTATATTGTTGCAAATTAAATCTAAAGTATTGAAATTTTCCTTTTTAATTTTAGGCGATTCCATGATGTACCAACATTCCGTTGGAGTAGGAGGCTCACCAACGACAGCCACACCGCCCAATATAAATTCGTGCTCGTCCGCTACACCACCTCTGTCAAATAACCAACAAAACACTAGTCAAAGTGAGGTTAACGGAGACCAAATGGTAGGTTCTCTCAACAATAATTCAGTTGTTATTTTGGTTAAACAAAAATGGCATGAAATTTGCTATACTGGTTATGTTATTGCATTATTTGTTAACCATTGTCGAAATATTTATTGAATACACATATAAAACATCTACCTAGTCTTCCTAATTAGGTAAACCTGATTAGAGCAGTTGAAATTTGTTAAATGTATTTCTTGAAATATTTTTATAGTAAATTATATTTTTAAGAAAAGGCAGACTGACGCAAATCTTCTTAAATTTTGCGAAGTTACTGCATTTCGAAAAGAATAATTTGTATAGATTGATCTCGCGAAAAATTTACTACAACCTTGTAAAGAATCCAACATATTTTTTAAACACATTTCTTTAAATAGATACTTTGTACAATATTTATGTATATAAACTTAGGTTAAAACATAAAATAATTTCATCGAATTATTAAATTTAAAATAATTGAGAAAATATATCGAATTTTTTAACATGAGTTGAAATGTTGTACCGCCAGTCATTGTAGCCGAAATATTTGAGCAGAGAATCAAAAGAGAGGACATGTTAGGCAAAAAGCCTGGCCACTTTTGTCCTGCTTCTTATTTTTTCTAGGTGCCAAGGACGGCGTTAAAAATGGTTGTCGTCTTACATTTTACTGGCGGGAAATCTTTCCCTTTTCAATTACACTCTGCGCCAAACACCCCCTGCATGTGACAGTTATAAACAAATATTGGGACAACTTGCCAATTGTAGGTAGAACTTTTGCACACACCCCATATATTGAGTAGAATTTCTCGCAATAACTTTACGCATGCTTATACAACATTTTCTTGCGAAAAATTAATAAAATTCCCTGCTCTTTGTTTACAAAAATATGACAACCTCTGCCTAAATTATATATTCACAAAAGGTATTCAAATTCAGTCTAATATAATAAAGCAAATAAGGGGCACTATACGATTATTAAACCTTAGGTTTGTTCATGACAATTTTGGACTATTCGAATAATATATTTGGCAAATTTAATTTAATCATTCTATATATTAGCGCATCATGCCATAGGCAGTCAAAAGCTTTTTCGATATCAAAATAATACTCTACTTGTGGACTCTGTGCTGAAAACTTTTATTTAACATAATTGGTTAAGCGCACTGGTGGATCGTACAGTGACCTTCACGAAAACCAAATTGCTCTCCGGGGATTATATTAAATTCTACGTGGTTCAAGGTTAGTATTTTTATAGTTTTTTCCAATATTTTGCTAAGAGTGTAAAGCAAACTAATTGGACGATAGCTACTACGGTCGTTGGATGATTTATGAGGTTTTGGTATCACGTTAACCTTGGCCAGTTAACCTTCCAGATTTCTGGAAAGTAACTTACAAGGAAGGTACCCGAGGTGTACCTCGCCGACTTTCGTGATTTTATGATATGTTGTAGAACATCGAAAAATATTGGACACGTATTTTTTTTACGTGCTAACTCCTCCATTGAAGGGGTGAAAACCACCCTTAAAATTAACCCCCAAAAACCATTTTTTTTAAATATCTTGAAATTTAATTAAAATTTTGCAAAAATACCAACTGTGCTTTTTAGGATGTATTATAACAATATTGTGAATACTACTTTGAACCCAAAGGGTTGCAACCCCTAAGTAATTTTGAGGGTAAATAATATACTATTTTTCAGAGTATTTTTTATCTGTAAAAATTCCTAAATTATTAGAATTTGAGCCAAAATAATTGGATAAATTAGATAATTGAAAAATATAGTTGACGTGTTTTAGGAGATGTGAAAATAATCAATCTTAAGTGGGTGAGCGGGGGTAAGCCACCCCCGACTTGCACCAGAGCTAGATTTTATCAATTTTCCTGATTTCGTGGTATCGTGTAGAGCATCAAAAAATATTAGACATGTATTTTTTTTTAAATACCATCTTCCCCTTTTAAGGGATGAAAATTACCCTTAAAGTTTACCCCGAAACAACATTTTTTTTTTTAATATTTTGAAAACTAATTAATATTTTGCAAAAATATCACTTGCACTTATTATGTTATATTAAAACAATATTGTGAGCTGTACTTTGGAGCCAAATGGCTGCAACCCTTAAGTAATTTTGTGGGTAAATGCATCTTTCAACGTATTTTTATTTTTAAAAATTCTTTAATTATAAGAATTTATTGAAAGGTTGATTTCTACATAGTCCACTTGCAATAAATATATTTTTACTTTTTTGGTATTTAATAAATTATTGAATTTCGCGACAAAACCAACTGCATCTATTTTATTATGTTTAGGAGGTTAATTCAACTCCACTTTCTAGTGGATTCTATAAAAGTGAAGATTAAAGTAGTTGAATCAAATATCTTTTTTTATTTGGATTTAGACTACACACAAAAAAATTCTAATCCTGGTTATACGATTTTATTTCATACAAATATTGCTCGATATAATAAATGCCACGAATACGATTTTTGTATACAAAGTATGCAACGAGATTCGTATAAATTTTATCCGACCACCTTGAGAAGTTTTTTTAGTATATACGCGACGCGTATAAGTTTCTATACTATACATTTCAATAACTAAATTAATCTATCGGCAAAATTTTTAATTATCTTTAACAATTAGCAATTAACAATTTTAATAAAAAATAAACAATAACAATTTATAATTTTACATTGTAATAATATAAAATACAATAACAATTTATAATTTTACATTGTAATAATATACATTAGTTTAAATTATACGTATATGTATATCGGATGAGTAACAATTAGATGTTTTCGGTTTTCGGATTTGGAAATATTACGTAAGACATTTTTCGGATAGCGTAATACTAATGGATGAAGATTTAAATCTACATTTGCGGAATAATATAATAAAAATACAATAGTCCATAATCAACTTTCTTCCACAAGATACATGAATTTATTCAAATATTCATGGTACAAGAGTGGCTATACAAATGCAAAACCTGCAAAGTTCGAAAATCAAGTTGAATTCGCCTTTAGATCACAATCTAGTATTCGCTGCGAAATACCAGGGTGTAAAAATGTAGCAATTTTAAGATGTGCATGGTGTAAAAAGTCACTGTGTCTTAAACATTTTTTTGAAGATTACCACTTTTGCTCCAATTATATGGCGTAATCTGATAATTTGTAAAAATTAATCACATAAATGTAATTATACATAAGTTTAATAATGACAAATAATAATTATGACAATAATAAAAATATAATAATTTAACTAAATTTAATATCTTTACAAATCCAACTTAAAGAATGTATATAAATACTATAGATACAAAAATATATAATTTAATAAAATAAGTGCATTTACTTTTATAGCAAAAAATTAGTTTTCAAAATATTAAAAAAAAATGTTGTTTCGGGGTAAACTTTAAGGGTAGTTTTCACCCCTTGAATGGAGGAGATGGTGTATACAAAAAATGTCTAATACTTTTTAATACTCTACAACATACCGCGGACCAGGAAAATTGACAAAATCTAGCTCTGGTGCAAATCGGGGGTGACGTACCCCCGCTCACCCTCTTAAGATTTTATTATTTTCAAATCTCCTAAAACACGTCAACTATATTTTTCAATTATCTACTTTATCCAATTATTTTGGCTCAAATTCTAATAATTTAGGAATTTTTATAGATAAAAAATACGCTGAAAAATAGTATTTACCCTCAAAATTACTTAGGGGTTGCGGCCATTTTGGGTCCAAAGTAGTATTCACAATATTGTTATAATACATCCTAAAAAGCACACTTGGTATTGTTGCAAAATTTTAATTAATTTTCAACATATTTGAAAAAAATGGTTTTTGGGGGTTAACTTTAAGGGTGGTTTTTACCCCTTCAATGGAGGAGTTAGCACGTAAAAAAAATACGTGTTCAATATTTTTTGATGCTCTACATGATACCACGAAATCAGGAAAATTGACAAAATCTAGCTCTGGTGCAAGTCGGGGGTGACTTACCCCCGCTCACCCTCTTAAGATTGATTATTTTCAAATCTCCTAAAACACGTCAACTATATTTTTCAATTCTCTACTTTATCCAAATATTTTGGCTCAAATTCTAATAATTTAGGAATTTTTACAGATAAAAAAATAGTATTTACCCTCAAAATTACTTAGGGGTTGTAACCCTTTGGGTCCAAAGTACTATTGACAATATTGTTATAATACAACCTAAAAAGCACACTTGGTATTTTTGCAAAATTTTAATTAGTTTTCAAGATATTTAAAAAAAATGGTTTTTGGGGGTTAACTTTAAGGGTGGTTTTCACCCCTTCAGTGGAGGAGTTCGCACGTAAAAAAAAATACGTGTCCAATATTTATCGATGCTCTACCACATATCACAAAATCAAGAAAATCGGTGAGGTACACCTCGGGTACCTTCCTTGTTAGTTTAAGGCAAGCGTTAATGATATGTCCAATGAGAATTAATACTTTATTAGGTAGGTGTTTGATACAAGTGTTATTAATTTGATCAGTACTAGGGGCCTTATTTGTTTTAGTTATTTAATAACCTTTCTAATGATGTCAGTCCTCTAATATATATTTAGTTATGCACGGGTGTACTTCGTCTATATTCTATATACTTTTATGTATATTTAAATATTGTTATCTTTTTAGAATAATCAGCAGCAGCAGCAGCAGCAACCTCAACAGCAGCAGCAGCATCAGGAGTCAGCCAACCACCACGTTTCAAATTGTCAAGCTCTTCAGTCGAATCCCGACGGCGACGAGGAAGTATGGAGAGGACACAGTATAGCGGCCCTGCGACGCCGAGCTTCCGAACTGAATGCAACATCGATCCCTTCATACTTGCATGCACACAGCTACGAGCACCACAACTCGGTCTACTGAAACTTAATGAAAAGCTTCGAAAGCTTCCCAGGATATTGAGTCCTTGCTAATGTTTATAGGAATGTTTCGTTGAGAGTTATTTTCTTTGCTCTGTAGGGAAGAGTTTTTACTTCTGGAATAAAGTGTTCGTCCACTTCCTAATAGGTTCGAAAAATTGGTAGTTCGAGTGGAACAAAGGTTTAGAATGTAGATAAATTCCGTATAATAAGGTATTTATACACAGGGCGTGCCATTGATTGCAGTATAACACTAACAGAACGTAGATGCACAGATAAACTAACTAACAGATGATCTATCCCGTACATAAAACTTGAGCCAAGAATTGAGAATTACAGCAAAAAATACCGTAAAATGTACTTTAAAATGTAAAATAAGTACACCTTAGCTAAAAACATGGAAAGCTCGTAACTTTTGATTTAATCATGAACAAATAATTATACACAAAAAAGAAAAGAAAAAAGGAATACCTTCTTGTGACGTACATTCTAAATCTGGAAGTTGAGTTTAAGATCTTTGGAAAACAAAGGAACAGTCCGGAGACAGGTACCCGAATTACAAGGAAATGCAAATAAGATGCCCTTGTTAAGGGCTTGGCGCTTTTCACAATTTTTACAGATTGGGATAATTTTTATTGCAGAACGATTGCGATTATTAATCTAATTAAAATAACTCAAAAATTCCAATTCAAAATGTGAAATAAATTGTATTGTATTTGGTGCAAAAATTCAAGTCTAACCCAAAACACTTTTAACTCTACAATAAAGTATAACCTGAAAAATATAAATATATCCATGCTTTTAGGTAAGGTGTAAACGTTTGAAACATTTTACGACAATATTTGCGGTAATCTTATACATTTTATCGTAGTTGTCCATATGTGTTGTCAATAAGTACCACTTGAGGCTCATTATTTGGTTCAAGTTATACAGGGTGATCCAAAAATATGGAAACGGCAAAATAACTTTCGAGACATGCATTTTGGGGAAAAAGGGTTTGGACAAAAGTTCTAGGGTTTTTCCCTGGCTATTCAGTGGCGGCCTTATATTTGACCTTGACCATGATCTTCAAGATCATTTCAAGGTCAAGTTTACTTTTTTAAGTGAGGACCCATATTTTTAACCACGGAAATAAAAAGAGTGGAAAATTCTACGTTCAGATATGACCTTAAGCAACTTGAACCTTCGACCTCTGAAGGTTATATCAAGGGAAGTACTTGAACAGCAGAATAACTCGCCACGGACGTATTTTCCGAAAATATGTTTCAAACAAAAGTTGCAGGATTGTTGCCTTGCTACCCGGTGGTGACCTTGTATTTGACCTTTACCGTGACCCTCAAGGTCCATTTCTGGAGCCAAAGCAATGTCTCCCCATTTCAAAAAATCAACTTGACCTCGAAATGAACCTAAATGGTCTAGGCCAAATACAAGGTACTTTGGCCTTCCCTTGATATGACCCTAAAAAGTCAACGGTTCAAGCTGCTCAATGTGATAGCTGAACGTAGAATTTTCCGCTCTTTTTGTTTCCGTGGTAAAAAATATGGGTTCCCATTTGAGAAAGACAACTTGACCTCAAAAATTATCTTTAAGATCATTAACAAGGTCACCGTTGAGCCAGGGAAAAATCCTAAAACTTTTGTCTAAAACCTTTTTTCCCACAATGCATGCCTCCAAAGTTATTTTGCCATTTCCACATTTTTGGATCACTTTGATTTTACGGGATGGGTAATCTGTTAGTTAATTTATCTGTGGTTTTCGTTATGCTAAACCTCTTAATTGAAACTATGGTATATTATATTTGTACCATATTTGCTAAGTGAATTGGTTAGTTCATTGAGCGCATGTTATTTATTAATTTCATTTGATATAAATTTTGTTTTTTCCTCTTTTTTTTCTTAATTTTAAAGTGCATAATGCAACCGTAAACTTAAATCCAATGGCCGCTCCAGTATTTAGCATTCATAATTTTTTAATCTTAAGGAGTAACACCACAAATCAATCATTTTTTAAAGAATTACATGGACGAACATGGAAAAAATCTAGAATCCGTTTTAAAAGTTTTATCGTATTTATTTTTAAAGTGTATATGTACGTATAACATTTTCTTTTATTAACACATGTTAAAACATAATGGCATTATACTCATAACGGCATCTATTTTTTCGGAAATAGCACCATAAGTGTAGCTAAATTTATCTAGCACAAAAAATGAATTTTTCCGTGATCTAAGTTCTAATTGGTAGGGAGCTCCCCAATATGCCACACATATAAAAAAAATATTTTTGTCTTCCATCGAAATTTCTATAAAATAAGTCATTTCCTCGCAATATTGTCGATATTTCTTAAGATACCAGAAATATTTAAACAATAGTATCGATTTTTTTTGTCTCAGAGCAGTGTGGCCCTTTAATTTCCCTGTCAATGAGAAACAGGCAAAATGAAGAATTAATTACAACATTTTTTATTACTTTTATCGGAAATATTTATCAAAACCAAACAAATTAATTTCAATTATTCAATTACTGAACATCGCTTAGTAGCCTACATACATTGAGGAGCAAAAATGTAACAGAATGTGGTATTGTTGAATAAAATGCTTATACAGAATGTTCCGATTCAACGTAGGAAACGTTATACAAAAGATAATATAAACTACAGTAGTTTATATGATCTTTGGTTATACCAATCGATTCCTTGTAGTGTCCTGATCAACGTTTGTTCTGAGATTCCCCTCAAAACGCCTCCTTCTCCCTCATAATCGGTGTTGAAGGTTTTAAGAGGTTCGCTCACTCAAATCCTTATAGGTCCTTGTAGGGACATCGCAGGACATCGAATAAGGACTCATGCCAAAGAGGAGACGAGAGAGCACCTTTGCATTGATATTCTACTTGTTAGGATAGATCCAAACATGTACAAGGGTTGCTACTTAAGTTTTCAAATAGACAAGTACAAACAAATATTTATCATCAAAAATTTCTTTATATATATATATATTTTTTTTTTAAGATCAATACACTTTTGCATGCGTTTGAACCAATTTTCGAAGCACTTTTTCCATTCTGATTGAGGTACCTCCAAAACATGTGATTTGAATGTATCAACCGCTTCTTCAGGCGTCGAAAAACGTTGACCTCGCAATTTATTTTTGATATGCGGGAATAAGACGAAATCATTGGGTGCCAAATCGGGACTGTACGATGCATGACCCATCAATTCGATGTTTTGAATGCTCAAAAATTCCCTTGTTTGAGCTGATGTGTGACAGCTTCCATTGTCGTGGTGGAGAATTATTCGTCTTCTGTAATTGGTTTCCCTTATTTTTCCGAACACTTCTGGCGAACAAATGATGGTGTACCATTCAGAATTGACCGTTCTACGTAGCTCTAATGGAACGGTGGCGCCATGTCGAAGTGCTTCGTGCGCGAACAAATTTTGTTGGATTTGGCTCGTCTTGAAAGACGCATACAGTCGATTGTTGTTTAGTTTCGGGTTCACATGCATAGATCCATGATTCATCGCCTGTCACGATCTTATAGACGTCTTTTGAGGCACCGCAATTAAATTTTTTTAACATTTGTTTGCACCAATCGATACGAGCCTTTTTTTGAGCAATTGTCAAATTATGCGGTATCCAGTGCGAACAAATCTTTTTGGCGACCAAATATTCACGGAATATTGAATGTATGCGAGTGGAGCTAATGCCCAAGCATGCCTCAAACGATCTTGCAATATCAGTTCCCGCAAAGCATCGATTTTTTCTGGTACAACAGCCGATTTTGGACGACCTTTATGAAATTCGTCCTGTAACGAAGTGCGACCACGATTGAATCAGAAAACCAGCGAGACACGGTGGCTCGAGATGGTGCTTCATTGCCAAAAGTCGCAGCAAGTTGATCGGCACACTGTTGTTGGTTTAATCCACGTCGAAAGTCATAGAAAATCATCGCACGAAATCGTTCACGATTTAGTTCCATTTTTTAACAAAATTAATTTTTCAAGTATCTGTAAACAACACAAATATCACTCGTATGACAAAACGTTCTGATTAAAAATGGCAAATTTTATGATGACAATGTCAGATTTGAAATATTTACACTAGTGTTGCCATATCTCAAGACTTAAGTAGCAACCTACGTAAACAACAGCGGGCTTTATTGCACTTCAAGAATTTTATATCCGGTTTGGATATTTTTTGAATTTTGAGCCAGTTTTTTACTACAATTGCGGTGTCGTCCGGATATCCGTCTTGTTGAAAAATTACATTTTTTTCTTAATTTTTGCTTGATGAATAACAACCAGAGGTTCTTTTTGAGAATATCTAAATATTGTCCCTTTTACATTATTCCCTGAATTTTGACAAACGATCTGGTCGGATTTCACTACTTGTTACACACCCATTTTTCAGTATTTCTATTCCAATACTAGATCTTTTCATCGGACTCAAATGGTTAATTTGCCTCGGTATACCAGATAACCTAGAAACGCCGGTAAACATAGAAGTAACTGAAAATCTTACCGCATTAAGTAATTTTACTTGCTTCCAATCTTCACAAGTTCAGTGCTTACATTTTCAAGCAAATTCTTTACAAGCTGCTCGGTTTTTTAACAAAATAGCTTGCTTCTTCTTCTCCACTGGAAACATCCCAATTCTTTTTAAGACTCACTGTAGGGTCCATGGCCAATCCAATGTTTTGGGACATTTTTGGATCCCAAAGCTAGAAGTCAAACAATTGAACGATTTTCTCCTTCTGAGAGTATGCGCGGTCTTACTCCATATGTATTGCTGGATAAAATCCCATTAGTCCAGGCTACCAAGGTAAAAAAGAGGTATTACCTCCGAATTTTTTGAGCATGCATCGATTTTAATGAAATTTTGACAGCATGTAGGGAATACCTCAAAAAGCAAAATCTACCCTATCCCGATGTGTGCTTTTTCCCTGGGGGTGAGTTCCACCCCAACTAGGGGGTGAAAATTTTTTTGTGGAAAATAACCACGGAAATCGATAGAGGAACAAATTTTAAGCAAAAATTATTCTTAGCATTTTTTTCGAAAACTCAATAGTTTTCGAGTTATACGCGATTGAAAATTGGCATTTTTCGTGAAAAAAACCACGTTTTTAATCGATTTTTTATGAATAACTCAAAAACTATTCATTTTATCAACAAAAGTGTAAGAACCAAAAATGAAGCTTATAAAAAAACAAAGAGATTGGTGCCTTTTAATTGATTGTAGGCCTAATACAAACCGAGTAATGAATTATTGAAGGTTGAATACATTATTGGAACGAAAATTTTTTAAAATTCAACGTCAAATAACGGAAAAATGGTCAATTCGAGAAAATTGCATAGAACCTTTTTCAAAGTATTTTTAAAAAGCTTTAAACTGAGGGTTACTAGAAATCTCTAGCATGAAAACTAAGAGAGTTATGGCCGAAATAAAATTGATTTATATTTTTTTTGTAGAAAAAAAACTCAATTTCACCCTTGGCAATAGTACCAAAATTGCAATAAAAAGATAATTCATGGTCAATTTACTTTATTTATGTACTCACAATGATTTGTGAGAGTTTGAACGATTTAGAATGCATAATTTCGAAAAAAATTATGATTAAAGTCGAAAAATTATTTTCGAAATTCTCAAAATTTTTTCTTTTTTTCAAAATTTCGGAAAAACTATAGGATATGCGTAAAAATTAGTAAGGAACAAAAGTTAGCTTTTTTTTTTAACAAACATTTTGCTTTTTTTAAATTTTTTTTAGCTTGTAAAATAACTGAGATATGACCTTCCAAAACTTGCCCTAACGTATGACTGGTGCCATTTTAGAACCCTTTAAACGTTGCCCTTTTAAAAATAAAGGGCTCAAAAAATGTAAAACTTTTATATGCTTATAGCTTATGAAATTCCCTTTAAAACTACGTTTTGAGCGACTAAATAGCTTGAAAATTAACCGAGATATGGCCAAAAAACAAAAAACAAATTTCTACAAAAAAAATATAAATCAATTTTATTTCGGTCATAACTCTCTTAGTTTTCATGCTAGAGAGTTCTAGTAACCCTCAGTTTAAAGCTTTTTAAAAATACTTTGAAAAAGGTTCTATGCAATTTTCTCGAAAAATTGACCATTTTTCCGTTATTTGACGTTGAATTTTAAAAAATTTTCGTTCAAATAATGTATTCAACCTTCAATAAATCATTACTCGGTTTGTATTAGGCCTACAATCAATTAAAAGGCGCCAATCTCTTTGTTTTTTTATAAGCTTCATTTTTGGTTCTTACACTTTTGTTGATAAAATGAATAGTTTTTGAGTTATTCATAAAAAATCGATTAAAAACATGGTTTTTTTCACGAAAAATGCCAATTTTCAATCGCGTTTAACTCGAAAACTATTGAGTTTTCGAAAAAAATGCTAAGAACAATTTTTGCTTAAAATTTGTTCCTCTATTGATTTCCGTGGTTATTTTCCACAAAAAAAATTTTCACACCCTAGTTGGGGTGGAACTCACCCCCAGGGAAAAAGCACACATCGGGATAGGGTAGATTTTGCTTTTTGAGGTATTCCCTACATGCTGTCAAAATTTCATTAAAATCGATGCATGCTCAAAAAATTCGGAGGTGAAAACCTTGGTAGCCTGGACTACATGAGAATCTTTCAATTTCTTGAAAGTTTTGTGGGTAATTTCAAGCTTATCTGCGATTTTTTAAACAGCCTATCACCAAGCATTTGTTACTACACTGGAAAGTATTCAATGAGTGATTACGAACTGGAAATAGTTGTTCACATGTGTTACCACGCTTTTTTTTCTAAAAATAACGGTCTCCTCTTTAGAGAGCAAAGGTGTAACAATGGACTTAATAAAACACATTATTTTAAATTCAAATATCACACATTCAATGTTAATTTAGTTTCTTAAAGTATAATAAAGTGAATAAGTGAAGAAATTCGAAAGAAGTTTATTTATTTTTAAAATATGTATGAACATTTATTTCATCTAGCCATACCACATCTTGTTACTCATTGTATTTGCACACATTTGTATATGAATTTTGATTTGAACATTTAAGTAAGGACATAAAGAATTGCCATTTGCATTAAATTCCAACATGACAGTAGACAGAAGTAAAAGATTTTTCCTTCCTAGTCTGAATGTTTTCAACTTCTTGTACAAAAAGAAAAAAAAAAACAAAAAAAAAATTTTCCAACTTCACTTAATGTAATTGCTAAAAATCTAACTGTTAGAAATTTCATCTTAACTTTAAATCATGTCAAGAGGTGGAGGTGTATGCTCGTAAATGTAGTGGAAACTTCTTGATCCCACAAAAAAGAATAACGCAATGTATTTTAAATCAAGTTGCAAAAGTAACTGATGAAACGAGACAAGACTAATTAATGTATACGAAGTTTTCAAAAACAATATTCAGTAAGCTCTTCAATAGTTTTAAATAACCATGCTAATTCCATAACTAATGGAAGTTAAACTTTATTGGCTACTCGATATAAGTATCCTAGGGATGTATACAATTGTATTTAGCGTAATCCTAAGCCTAGCGAATATTGAACTAGTTAGTTTTTACTCTAAGAAACCTTAGAACTGTACAGACATCTGATGAAAATTCATTCCGTATACGATAAAAAAGCAGTGGAATAAAACAATTATAAATTATGGAGATATATATATATATTAAATGTAGAATATGATACCGAATTTCGTTAGAGTTTTATTCGCACGCTCATAAACGTTTCCACAACAGAACAATGATCAAAATAATTATAAACTGTTCCACTAGCAATATCAACCCGCATTTTCTGATAAATGGTATTTAAAGGAAAAGGGTAGATAAACTATACATTTTCGCCCACTAATTTCATAAAAAAAAAAAAAAAAAACAATAATAAATATTAATTTCACAATTATTAAACATTATTTATTTATAGTTTAATATATTCAGTCCTATTATCGTCACTTCAGGAAAGAGATGGCGTTACGCCAGAAAGATGCTATTATGGTTGTCGACGGAGGTGACATTTCTCGAAAATACCGACTTTAGGCGTATTATCGTTGTCGATTTAAGTGACGTATGTCGTAGTAAGTGACAATTCAGTGACCGTTTTATTCACCTACCATTTGTGAGTGAGAGTTGTCGTTCACGAGAAAATGGAAGCGGGGAAAAGGTAAAATAGATGCAGTTTCTTAATTTTCCTAATTTAAAATCAAAATTTGATAACTTCTCGGACAAGTAAGCTTAATTTTTGTATTTTTAGTGTAAAAATCACAACCAGAAAACAATTTGAAGTTATGGTGGATTTCATGGTAAAGCATCCTTGTATAGCTAAAGGGATGAAATATGGGGAATTCATATGAAAAGAACAATATGGAGATTACTGGGAAGATTTAAATAAACAATTGAATAGCTTAGGCCCCCGAAATTCAAGTCATTTTACTTGACAATCGTGATCCCAGGTAGCACAACAACATCTCTCACTTCGAGTGAGAACGATAATACGGCTGTAAAGAAAAATTTCACGTCACACCGTTCGACAATAGTAATGCGAAAAGTGAGGTGAAGTGACGGTAACATTAAGGCTTGTCACTTTGGTGAGTCGACAACGATAATAAGGCTAATTATCTTTATGTTTCTATACGTTTTAGATTTGAAAAATAACAGTAAGAAGTAATAATATCATTTCAAAGTAAGCTTGTTTGAATTTTTTTTTTTTTTTTACGTTTTTTCGAAACATTCATGTATATTTTACTAAGGTACGCTCTATGAATCCAAAATATGTATACCTCATCTCATAGTTGAGTACTATTAAATAATATTATCAATTTATATATATTCAAGCGCTTCAGTCTAGAAACAAACAAAATCGTTTCCGTCGGAGTGGTGTCGACGTTGCTTGCGAGTTTAAACATGTCAGCACTCAAAACCACATGTTGTCGTGTGTATTGTTGTGCAAAGAAGTATTTTTCATCGCTGTGAATCAGTTTTTAATTTGTTCACGGAATATTTTTAAAAATAATGCCTGTAAGTCAGTGTTATTGTTGTCACTGCGTATGCACAAATTAAAGTTACTTTCGTGTTTGTGATAATAAAGACATATACACAAATCTGAGAATTGCGACTTGCAAACGGGTGCTAAAGTGAGTTCTGCCTGCAGATCTTATACCTGTCGTGTGTTACGGGCTAAGAATCCTTCTATCGGAATTAATCTTCGGAAGTCATTGCCGTGAATTGCAACAGAAGCCGGATGCAAGCACTCGTGAATTAGCGACAAAACTCCACTGCAGCCATCACGCTATAGAACATCACCTGCACGAGCTCGGATATAGGAGAGTTTTATCCTGATGGACACCTCATGCCCTCACAGACGCCATTCGTGCTGATCGGGTCGCCGTCTGCCAATCGCTACTACTTCGACCGCGCCGAAAGGAGTTTTTGGAGGATTTGGTCACAGGGGACGAGTCGTGGGTTCTCTACGAAAACAATACGCGCCGTGCCTTTTGGCTGCCACGAAAGGAAGACCCACCAACTCAACCAAATCAATATCAAAACCGCGGCGAAAAAGTTCTATTGTGCTGTTTTTGGGATTCTCAGGGCATGCTGTTTTATGAATTATTACATAATGAAACAGTTAATGCTAACATATATGCGGCGCAGCTCGATAAACTAGCCACAGCTATCGAAGAAAAAAGACGAAGAAGAGCCAATGTCATTTTACTTCATGACAACGCTCGCCCGCACACTGCATCCACCACCCGCCAATAACTGCGGGGCTTAAGCTGGGAGACGGTACCTCATCCACCATATTCCCCAGACATTGCCCCTTCAGACTATCATTTATTCAGAGCCATGAAAAATGATTTGCGTCATAAACGCTTTAGCACTTCTAATGAAGTTGAAACCTACGTAGCCTCCTTCTTCAACTCACAGCCCGCTGAGTTCTGGGCAACAGGCATCCAGTTCTTGCCTATACGTTGGCAAGAAGTCATAGATGCTCACGGCGAGTATTTGATTGACTAAATGTATAGTAAAATAAAAATTTTAGAATTTAAAATGTAAAAACAAACTGTCTCATTTCCTTCGTGCCAACCCGATACATCGCTCGCACCATACCGTGGAGTGGTTTAAAAGTCGGAACATTGAAATACTTGAATAGCCAGCGTGTAGTCCCGACTTAAACCCCATTGAAAACCTGTGGGGGAACCTAACCCGTCGAGTCTACGAGCAAGGACGTCAATTCAACAATGTTTTTGAGCTTAAAGCAGCCGTTCGAGATGTTTGGAACAACATTCCTGTAGAAACCCTTCAAGTCCTCGTAAATTCAATTCCAGACCACATTTCTGAAGTAATCTATATATACAGCGTGATCCAAAAGTATGGAAACGGCTAAATTACTTTCGAGGAATGCATTTTGGAGAAAAAAGTTTTAGACAAAAGTTTTAGGAATTTTCCCCAGCTATTCAATGGTGACCTTGGATTTGACCTTGACCATGGCCTTGAAGGTCATTTCAAGGTCAAGTTGACTTTCTTAAATTGGAACCCTTATTTTTGACCACGGAAATGGAAAGAGCGGACAATTTTACGTCCAACTATGACCTATACCATGACCTTGAAGGTCATATCAAGGTCAAAATGGCTCTTTAAAGAGGAACCTGCATTGTTACTGCGGATTTGCAAAGAGTGGAAGTTTTGCGTCCAAATATGACCTTGACCACAACCTTGACCTTGAACATGACCTTGACAATGACCTTGAAGGTTATATCAAGGTCAAGGTGGTTCTTTGAAAGGGAAAGGGTTCTTTGACCACCTTGACCTTGATATAACCTTCAACGTCATTGCCAAGGTCATGTTCAAGGTCAAAGTTGTGGTCAAGGTCACATTTGGACGCAAAACTTTCACTCTTTGCAAATCCGCAGTAACAATGCAGGTTCCTCTTTAAAGAGCCATTTTGACCTCGATGTGACCTTCGAAGTCATGGTAAAGGTCATAGTTGGACGTAAAATTGTCCGCTCTTTCCATTTCCGTGGTCAAAAATAAGGGTTCCAATTTAAAAAAGTCAACTTGACCTTGAAATGACCTTCAAGGCCATGGTCAAGGTCAAATCTAAGGTTACCATTGAATAGCTGGGGAAAAATCCCAAAACTTTTGTCTACAACTTTTTGCTCCAAAATGCATTCCTCGAAAGTAATTTAGCCGTTTCCATACTTTTGGATAACCCTGTATAAAAGAAAGTCGTGTTAGTTACACTATTTATAACTCAAGAACGGCAGAACCGATTTGGCTGAAAATTGGTGGGGAGGTAGCTTAGAACCAGGAAACGGGTATAGGATACTTTGTACGGTTTCAAAGTGGCGGATCCAAGATGGCGGCTGAAAATTTTAAATTCGAAGCGATTTTCATGAAATTGGTATATAGGGGTTTTGCGGGATGGGGATTTCAAATCCGCTGTCCAGATTTAGAAATCTAAGATGGCGCATCCAATATGGCGAACAAGATTTCCTGATTTCAACGGATTTTAATGAAAATGAGTACAATGAATGTTTTGAGGTTACTGATTTTGAATATTATCAAAATTTAGAAATCCAAGATGGCGGACCCAATATGGTGACCAAGATTTCTCGATTTCAACGAATTTTAACAAATATTGGTACAATGATTATTCTGAGGCCACTAATTTTGAATATTAGCAAAATTTACAAATCCAAGATCCAACATGGCAACCAGAATGTCTCGATTTCAACGGATTTTAATGAAAATTGGTACAATGATTATTCTGAAGTTACAAATTTCTAATATTATCAAAATTTGTAAATCCAAGATGGCGGATCCAATATGAGACCAAATTTCTTGATTTCAACGGATTTTACTGAAAATTAGTACAATGATTATTCTGAGGCCACTAATTTCGAATATTAGCCAAATTTCCAAACTCAAGATAGCGGATCCAATATGGCGACCAACATTTCTCGACTTCAACGGATATGAATGAAAATTGGTACAATGATTATTTTAAGGCCACTAATTTTGAATATTATTAAGATTTGGAATTTGAAGATAGCGGATCCATAAAGGGGTTTTCGGGTTGAAACAATTTCTAGGATATAACAAACTAGAACATTTGAGAAGTGTTTAATTAGTAAGTATTTACCCAACGCCGGGTGAAACCGGGTAACCCAGCTAGTTTAAAATAAAGGTGGGTCCACAAAATATAAAAAATATATATGTATATATAATATATATATATATTTACCGTATTATTGTTGAAGAAAAACAAAGTGGCTCTATAGCTATTTCTTCTTAAATATGAGTTCATTAATATTTTTTTTCAATAACTGTAAATTGTTTGAATTATTTTTAATTTTTTATGTGTAATTACATGTTTCATAAGAATATATATCCAACACACTATACTTTATGTGTTTGTTTGCTTTTAGTTAAAAAAAATGTCTATTTAAGTGAGCTATTTCCTCCGCTGTATATAGCATTTACATATTAGTGCTAGTGGTTTACCCCCTTGAGGATCTTTTTTACGAAAACGCAATAACAGGTAAACTTTATTTTTCAAAATCGTATGTAAAAAAATATTTTTCAATGATTTTTAACTAAAACCGTTATTTTTGTGACGAAAAAATATAAAAAAAAAATTGTTTTTCTGCAATAAAAAATAAGGGTTGCCACCCCCGGGAATCGGATTACTTATAAAAGGTTAGTATATTTATGAGACATCATTTCCATTTTGTTCATTCGAAAAAATTCATTAGAACCTGAAATATTTAGGAAAAACTGTTTTCGGGGGTGAACTTTAAGGGTGGTTTTGACCCCCTAAATGTGCGTGTACATGTCTCTTATTTTTCGATACTCTATAACATATTTCAATTTCATCAAAATCGGTGAGACACACCTGAGAACGTTTCCTTGTGAGTCCGACAGCCGCTTATAGTCGGCATTTACAGAAAGCTCTGTGGGTACGACCTTTGGCTCTAATCGTCATTGAAGGCGGTATGGAAAGTAGCTTTCCATGGATGCCTCCGACCAGCAGTTTCTATGAATGTCCCTTATAAGTGCTGGAACTTGGAATGATGTGTTTGCAGTAAGGTCAGAAACATATTTAGCGCTTTCTCAGCGACCTTTTTTAAAAAATTACCCAATAATGAAAACAAATACTCAGCTGTTTATATGATCATTCAATAGCAGCAACGACAAGTTAATCGATTTTGAAAAGAAAAAGACCGAAAAAGATTAGCATTTTTTTTTTTTAACCCAAAAACGAATAGGGTTTTTGAAGCTTTTATGCAAAACAAATGCCAGATTCTGAAAGAGCATCCCCAAAAACCCCCTATATGGGTATTTTGGAAGAAACTCGCTCCAATTCTATTTGAATCGTACAATTGAACTCGCAAAATTCACGTTTTGAGCATTAATGGGGTAATACTGCTTTTCGTACTTTTTATCCCGATGCTTTTTAAAAACGGTAACTAACTAAAAACATTGTATTTGCTGATTCATAGTCTATGCAAAACCGCCTTTAACCTATGATTTCGGACAGAAAATTGCTTTTGACCAGTATACATTTTTTATACTACTATAGGCCAGCTTCTCGAGGAATAGATAAATCAATTGGTAACTATTTTAAAGACAAATTTGTTTGGGTCAAATAAAACTAACCTGGCATTTCATAGGCAAATTAACTATTAACCCTTAGCGCTCCGATGTCTCCTCTGGGGCACCATTCAGCTATTGCTTATTCAAGGTCGCAGAGTGCAAAGGGTTAAAATATTTACTGGATAACTATTTAAAGCTTCAAGCTTAGACAAATTTGAGGTAGATGGATTTCAGGTGGCTGAGGTTATGTTTCAAATATTTTTAGTCGTTATTGCCTTCCGAGCCCTGGATATTATATTTTTATGTGGGTGCAATATATTATTCCAATTATATTTGGAAATTATGAAATTCGGTAAAAGGAATTACAAATTTGGTCTCTTTTTTTTAGCACTGGAAGGCATTTAAATTAAATTATCTTTTAACAACCCAACTTGTTATAATATTTTAAAATTTCGATTCTGAATGACATCTAAGTAAAAACTTTTATTTTATTCTAAATAAAATAATCCCAAAATGTATCTCTACATAAATTTGTCTAACATTTGCGATGACGTTAAACAACTTTTTATTCTCTAGATAGCAAAAACTGTAAAATAAATGAGTCAGAGATCGGCAAAAATATTTTTTTCGTCAATATTTTCGATGATAAATTTCCAATTGTTAATTAATTTGGTAATAAGTCAAAACATATTTTCCATTATCTAAGCAATCGCTAATTCATCGGTAAGAAATTAGAGATACTTAACTAGTCGGTAATTTTCTGTGTGAAATTTCTGATTACTCCAGCAATCGGTAATCCATGGGCCAGAAATTCGAGAATACTCAACTAGTCAGCAATTTGCTGTAAGAAATTTCTGAGTACTCTAGCAATCGGGAATCTATTGGTCAGAAATTCGAGAATACTCAATTAGTCGGTAATTTTCTGAACCACATTTTTGATGACTCTAGTTTTTGGTAATTTATTGACTAGAAATTTGAAAATACCCATTTTCGTGTGATGTATGATATGTTAGGAATCCCGTATCGCATTAGTCATGTGATATGTGACATAACTGTATGTTATGTTTGACAAAGCACATATAACAAATCACATATAACATGTTTGCACATACAGTTATATTATTTGTAATATGTGATGAGACGCATAACATATGTTACATATACTGAATATGCGGGGAACGCACATAACATTTCCCATATGACATGTCATGTCACATACAATGAATATGAGATTTGTAACTAAACGAAGCACATATTTATATGTGACATATGTTTTGTTACAAATCACATATTACGTTGAAGCACATACCACATGTTCCTTATGGCTATGACATATGACGAAGAGTGTAAGTTGTATGTTGTATACAATATATATATTATACAACGTACACGTACGCATCAAATATCACATGGGTATTTTCAAATTTCTAGTCAATAAATTACCGAAAACTAGAGTAATCAAAAATGCGGTTCAGCAAATTACCCACTAATTGAGTATTCTCGAATTTCTGGCCAATGGATTCCTGATTGCTAGTGTAATCAGAAATTTCTTACAGAAAATTGCTGACTAATTGAGTATTCTAAAATTTCTGGCCTATGAATTACCGATTGTTAGACTAATCAAAAAATTTCTCACAGCAAATTACCGACTAGTTGAGTATTCTCGACTTTCTGGGCGATGGATTACCGATTGCTTGAATAATCACAATGTTTGGAGGGCAAATTATCGGTATTTGGGTATTCATAAATGTTTGCCTGACCAATTACTGATTATTTGTGCAATGGAAAATTCTAGAAAGATGATTATTAATTTTTGAATAATTGATAATTTCAATGTTGCAATCAGAAATTGTTTACAAATTGAAACATGGAAAGAGAAATATTATTTTTTTGTCGATCTCTGAAATGAGTAAATCTATTCTTCGAGCAACTGGGTTTATAATATTTATTTAAGTTACTATCTGCGTTTTTTCTATTTTAAAAATGAACAAATTTAGCTGATAACTTGATCTGATGAATTTTTATAATTGCTTCGAAATATATTGAACGAACCCAACACCTCATACTTCATTAGTTAAGGATTTAAATTTGATTATTTATATAATACTTCAGAAGCTAATATAATGTCCTGGTTTGGTTTAATGAGACCCAATTGACCCTAATAAACAAAACAGCGATTCTATGTACAAAACTTAGGAATTCATAGCGGCGCAGTGCAAATATCGTTTTAAAGTGTAATTTAATCCAACGAAACTCAATCGTGAACAGCCACAGTGGTTGATGGTGCAGCGGAGCCCCCAAATTGGAGTCAATCAATTTTCATTTGCAATTTGTCCCCGGCGAAATGATATTGTCTTGCATCGGGGAAGCATCTCAGAAGTCACATTGGAGGAATCACACACACGATTGAGCACATTCGTTTAGATTCGAATATGGAATGTCGACAAGAAGTCGGGAGCACGGAGTATTACGTGCTCGAATTCAATAAAGGACAGCTGTCCGTCTCCATCAATGTCGGCTTCCTCGATGACCTTATCAGCAATCTGTTGCTGCTCCTCAGGAGTGAGTTCGTTTTTGGTCATAGTCGTTAGGACCGCCCTGAGATCTGCTTGACCGATGAAGCCGTCCTGATCGAAATCTGCTTTTAAAAAGGGGTGGATGATCGGGGTTCAGTTCATTTGCCAGAAAACAAGTAGGACGCACTTACCGTAAATTTTGAAGGCATAGTAGACTTTGATGTCTCTGGGAGCTTGCTCGCTGAACACGGAGAGGAGGTCAAGGAAATCCTCAAAGGATAAGTTTCCTTGGCCATCTCGGGAAAATGCCTGGCAGATCCTCGAGCGAAATGGATTTTCACGTAATTCTGGCAATTTCTCGATGCACTCACGTGGAACTTTAACACTTGATGCTTGTCCCTCGGTCATTTGGCGCGGCACCAAATCCGGCCGTACCTCTCGGAAGCGCTTGTGCACCCTGCCGGATGTCCAGGACAGCCCAGTTCAAAATAATAGGTAAATTTCGCATATACAGTAGTATAAGACGTTGGGCCGAGGTGAAAATGTCCCAAAGGACACTTACCGCAAAATCTCCTTCCTGGTGAAAAAGGTGCAGTCCTGACGGATTGGGGTTTTGCGTTCAGCGGCAGAATGAAAAGCAATTAAATCGCTTCAACGGAGTATCTGGGAATTAGTTGAAATTAGTAGTTACCTGATAGTCGTCCAGCTGCTGCTCTGTGAACGTAACTACTTTGTTCCCCATCTCTCGGAAGATTCTCCACTGATGGTGCTAAATGCTCAAACACAGTCTGCAAACTGCTGACCGGACCTTTTCTACGAAAGAAATCGCTCGGAAGAGGGTGGAAAATCCCTTGGTATGTTTGCGGTCTAAGGAGTGTCCGCCAAAGCAGCGCGCTGACGTGCACCATTAGAGGAGATAGAGACGAAGGGTAATAATAGCCGCACGAGCCCAATGGGTGTGTTCCTGAATTATTTTGATATCCTGGTGATTTTATGGAATTCTTAATTCCGGCGGATAGAAACGAAAATATAATCAATAAATAAAATATACGCGCTCAGAAGAGCGTCCCATATTTGGTTATGCAAGTTGTTTTAATAATCGGATCGATTATTTTCATATTGACAGCCGATTTGTGACCTTTGCAAATGTTGAATAGGCCTGTTACTACTCGAGTACTTCTAAACACTATCACTCGAGTAAAAGAGTACTTGGGTTCAAAGATCTGAGTTTGAGCAAAGCAATTTAGAGTACCTGAGTATTCGTGTACTTGAGAGAAAAACTATCCGTGAACTCAGATAAGGTAATACTTGAGTACTCAATTAAGGAGTATTCGAGTTTGGGAGTATGAATTTGAGTATTTCAGTCCTGTATAATTAATGCTTTAAGAAGTAAGAATGCAAGTTAATTAATTGTAGGTTTCAATAAGCATAAAAGACGTTCCGGCATAACCCACATTGTGAATCAAAACAAAAATTACTTGCACTCGTGAATTGTCGCGTTATAGTGCATGAACTGATTTTAGTAGATTTATACTCGTACTGAAAGGCAGGTCAAGAAAAAGAAAGAAATAATGTAAACGCAGTTTTACTAAGCACTACTGTGAGTGTGCACTGAATACTTATTAAATAAAACAGAGTGCGCCGAGTGATTAATTTTACCAGGACCATTTTTCATACATTTAGTGCGACACGACCACATCGGTGCACTTTTTAGAAAGCCCTTTAGGTTTACAAATCTTCCAAAAGTCGCAAAAAGTAGGAATAAACAATTCATGTCATGCGACTCAAATACTCAAGTACTTGAATACTCACAAACTTCAATGCTCTCACAAACTCCAAGCCACTTCCTCCAACTTGAAGTACTACTCAAATACTCAATTACCCGAGTCATTCTTAGAGTCCTAGTGTGGATCAATCATGGATTGCTTTCTAATCCTAATGCAGTAACATTAATAGTTATTAACCCCCAAAACAAGCTGTACTTTTTTAAATCCCACTATTACTTTTCGGGGTGATTTTCCTAAGTAAACAAAAAATTTTTTTTTTGGTTTCATGTAAACTAGGGTTCTGAGATAACGTATACAAATAACATTTACTCAAAGCAAAATATTTTTGTTTACTAACTTTATTATTAGAAAGTTATGGTATATATCTTTGTAGCAATAGTAGTAAACTGATGCAACAGGTATGATATAAAATACTTTTATTATTATTCAAAACGGAAAAAAGAAAAAAAATTCATATAAGCTCTGATGTTAACACAGCACACTTTCCTGTTTATAGTTTCTACCCTCAAAATTATGATTGTTCGTTACCGAATGATGTGAAAATGCTTTGAGACAAAGCCTTAAATGGAAATCATGGCAGTGAACTGCGATTGTTTTAGGTAACAGCCTCTAAAACGATTTCTCCGATCCTTTTCTGCCTGAAAATATTACTTTGTAGCAGTATCTGATTGAGGCCGTATAAACAACGATTTAAGATATATTTTAATAAAACTGTGTAATTTAATATCTGTGATCAAAATCCAAAACATCTTAAGTCAATTTATATGAAGAAAATATTACGCAACAAAGAATTGAAATTTATAACTTTTATCTGTCCTACCCTTAAATTTTCGTTACGATTTAAAATTTATTCAAAATAGGTAACGTATCTTAAGTGTCTGGGCATTTAGTTAAATCATTGCAAATTTATTTGCCAACAAGAAAAAATAGACAACCATGTTATTAATGTTCACCGAATTAAAAATATTTACAAATACCAAAATAAGTCGAGTAACCGTGTTTTTATAATTCTGACCTCAATTCCGTAAAATATACCTGTCTTATTAAAATATTCCAAAATTCAAAGCCGACAATAAATGAAAAGTACTCGTTAGCTTATAAAAAATTAATTAAATAATTAATAATTTTTTAGTATAATTTATTCAAAAATTTCAGTATAAAAAGGTCTCTTATCAGTTTTAAAAATCTATAGTGCTATTCTATAGGCATGTTATAATTATAATACGATATAACATTTCATCACTTCCCCAAAAATTCTTCAGCAGCAGCATAAGCTTCATTAGTTTGCTTTACATATTTTGCAAAATGATTGTCGGATTTAGGATCCAAGTCAACAGCAGTTACTTTAGTTGCAAAAATCTTTCCATCTAATTTTACCAAAAACTGTTCGCATGAATTTCTACAATGTGATAAGGATTACAAAATATCCGAAAAATATAGTAAACATGAATTTACCTTGATTTGTATCTGTTATCTGCTTCCTGAAAGGTAACCATTATTGAGCAGTCCATCACAGTTGCCCCAATCATATACTGTTCCTTCGGTGACAAATCACTAATAGAGGTTACTTTTTTTAAGAGCAATTCCTTGAGGTAGAAATACGATTTTTCTGTTTTGTATGTCCCAGTGGCCATAAATGGAATATTTTTCTGAAATCAGTTTCTATAAAAATTTATTTTTACAATAAGAACAAGTGTAGCACACTTTGGCCAATAGTTGAAGGTTAAGAAGTTTACGAAGAATGCAGCCTGCAGGTAGTCTGGCACTCAAGTTTGGTTCATCTTGCAGAGTTGGATGTATATGCGATGGATCACAGTAGTTTTTCAGAAGGCATTTAACGACCAAATCGTGCAAAAAGGAAATGTTCCTAAAATTCAATCTATAAAATCTTCTTACAGTGCAGAAAATGCATCCAACCCGTCTGGGGAAATAGTTGCCAACTCATCTGTGAAGAGGCCATTCTCGCGGTCCTTACTGTGCACCAATGCTCCATTTTTAAAAACCCTTAAGTTATTCTGTGGAGTTTTGAAGAGCGCCTGCAGGGCTCGCTTCATCCGAGCAGTTTGCCTGAAAAAGGCGTGATTTTTACGAGCTGGAAAAGGCCATTAGGTACTTTACCCCGAAAATAAATCCAGAGGACAGAAGGAGCTCAATTTCGACACTTTATGGTCCTTCAGCTGGAAAAGTTCGGCTCAATTAGCTAATTGATCGCGATTTAGACCGTCACACCGCTCACCTTTAGGTACTGCATGCAACAGAATCGACACTTTTCCAGGCCGCGCAACTGGAACAAATCCAAAAACGAAGTGTCCTGCAAGTCCCAGCTCTGTTTTGGTTTTATCTCAATCGAATATGTGTCTCTTGACGATCCCTAAATGTGCGAAAGTGAATGTGAAGACCCAATTTGAAGCTTTGCATGCATAATACATGGCTCGAACTGTACCTCCGGCCATAGCCCTATATCGTCCGGCAGCAGGGTAGCATCTGGAAGCAGGAGCCCAAATTGCCCACAAAATTCTTTGTCCAGTCTCTCGGCTATAAATTTTGCGAAATGGACGACAGTAAGTTTGAAAGGATTGGCAATCAATTTATTTGAGGATTACCTGGGCGATAGGACATGGAAAATCTATTGAGTCTATCCCGCTCCGTGGATGATATACCGACTATTTCTGGGCGGTAGGCGTACTCCTCACCCAGTAGATGTGTCATGAGCCCCATGTAAGCCACATGGTCCTTCGCATCCACGATCTGTTCATCTGCGAGACACAAAACCAATAAATCTAAAAAATCCCTTCTGGAAACACTCGTATTAATGTCCATTAAAGCTACCGTACTTTTCAGACCGTCTAGGGTGGTTTTTGGGAGTCGTAGGACTTTTTTGTGTTGCGGCAGGGCCAGCACTAAATTTGCATTGCCCTCGGCTCTATACATCAACTGAATTTGGCTAAAATCCATTTTCCCGTGTTCAGATATTCTGCTGGCACATAATTCCTGAAAATAACCAAAATGTTCCAACTTGTAGTACTCTGCTTATCCGATGAGGATTAAATTTTTAAAGGGGTTGGCCCGCATTTTGTAAGGCATATGCACGGCTCTGAATTTGTAAAATAAAGCTGATAAGTGCTAGACTAATTTTGGTATTCTCTCGTGACATCAGCAAAGTTATGGCACTTTTTGCCTCCATCATCATATTGTTAATTGTGCGGGATGTGCCCGGTAATTGAGTTGCAACGACAACTTTTATTTAACACTTTTTTGCTTCCTAGCAACTCTGTGGTTCCGTTGAATCCTTATAATTGTATCAAAGGAGGGGGAGAGTAGTCAACAGAACCATCAACTTGGAGCTAAATACGAAAATTAAAAAGTGACCAATTTTAGTTAAATATCTGTGGTGCAGCGCCGATGGATTTTTAAAATCTGCAAATATAAATGTAAAAGTTTACCCCACGTCTAAAAGCTTTGCTGTGAAATTTGCAAATGAGATTTTGAATTAACAGATCATTTTTCGAAAGAGACACAAAATAGCTAACTTTCCCTAAAAGTTTTAACAAATCAATCGAACTAATTAATTCTACGAGTTTAAATACCTTGCGAAAGGGTAAAAGTAAAGTACATACTGTTGTTCAAGCTCGTACTGTTGGTCTACAAGACCAATTTAAAAAAAGGCTTTTTGAACAGGAAACAATATTATATGGCTCCGGGATAGCAAACAAATTTCGTGTTATCCGATTTGCACTGTATATTATAATAATAGTATTTTTAACAATATCATTGAATTATTATAAATTCTTTTAGTTATGTAGTTATTATTTAATTTATTAATGAAAAATATATATATATATGGGGCATTCTTTGTGAACGGAGCACCCCCTGCTGTCCAAAAATGGTGAGCTCCATTTAAGGTCTACCAAGGCTCAAAAGAAAGGTTTTGGTTTCTACTTTCGAATGCACACTGGCTTTTGAGGTCTACAAGGGCTCAAATGAAAGCTTTTGACTTCTGCTTTCAGAAGCTTTATAGCAAAAAATTTTTGGATTGCGCAAAATCCAATATGGCCGCTAAAGCCACGTGACCTTTGCAATTTTACCACTTAAAAGAGTACAAAATGGCTCGCGGCATTCCGATTGAAGTCTACAAAGGCCCAAATGAAAGCTTTTGACTTCGGCTTTCAGAAGCTGTATCGCAAAAATTGTTCGAATCGCGCAAAAGACTCTCATTAAGACTAAGAGGATGATGTAGAACACTAATTACTGAAATTATCTGGCAGAATTAAAAGAAAATCAAAATGGCCTTTAATACCACGTGTAGAGAAACAACTTTTATATAGTATACATTATCTAAAATAGATAATAATGAAATGTGCTTAATAAATAATAAGTAATATTACTGTTTTGATAGTAATGAAGATTCAAGATAGCCACTACAATCACGATACATAGCCGTTTTTTACAATTTATTCAATTTTGATTCAAATGAATAGACTATGCGTTAACAAAGAATAAATGCCGTTAATTCTACTGCTCACAACAAAATAACTTAATTATTTCAGTTGAACTGAGGTAAATTCAAAACAATTTAAATAATTCACAACTTAGAATTAAATTTTAAAAAGGAATATATTATATGTCACAGTATATTATTTATATAGTAAGTAGTTATAAAGCCAAACAGGCTCAATGAATCGCAATATATAACATAACATATTATCTACACAGTATTTTTTTTCGTGTTTCAAAATATTTTGTTTGTTTTTTTGCTATAAACGAATGGGGTTTTAAAATCAATAATCGTTCACAAAGTTCTTGAACGAACTCATGTGAAGGAAGAACTTGAGTTACCAATGTGGACCTATCAGTACCCGCCCAGCCCGAATATTGCACCTCGAGAATATTATTTCCATCCAGCAAGTCTTGCAAATACTTCTGAAAATCATCTGCATTAGAGCATTTAACACAGTCTCCAAGATGATGTTAAAAATGAGGAAGATCGAAGCCTGCTTCAAAAACGCCTTTTTCTGTTAGAGGCTCTATGAGATTTATATAGAAAATTATAAAGATTCAGCAGTTAGTTTCAGTAAGTTTGCTCAATTGCGTCCCAAAAATTGTATACTTGCCGGAGCCAGTGGGACCCATTCTGTATGTGTATGTACGATTCATGAGAATTGTAAGCTTATGTTTGATGCCATTGATTTGCAGAAATTGACTGCTGATTCAGAATGTTTATTAACAAATTACAAAGACTGTTTGGCGCAAATTACATGTCGTAAACCCACGGACAAGTGGAATGCCGCGAGCCATTTTGTACTCTTTTAAGTGGTAAAATTACAAAGGTCACGTGGTTTTAGCGGCCATATTGGATTTTGCGCAATCCAAAAATTGTTTGCTATAAAGCTTCTGAAAGCAGAAGTCAAAAGCTTTCATTTGTGCCCTTGTAGACCTCAATCGGAATGATGCGACCCATTTTATAGCCTCATAAGTAGTAAAAATAATGGAGGTCTCGTGGTTTTAGCCGCCATATTGGGCTCTGTGTAGGCGGAATCTTCGAAAGCCAGTGTGCATTCGAAAGTAGAAACCAAAACCTTTCTTTTGAGCCTTGGTAGACCTTAAATGAAGCTCACAATTTTTGGACAGCAGGGGGTGGTCCGTTCATAAAGAATGCCCCATATATACAGTACCTGGCCAAAAGATTAGAACCACCATTCAAATTTTCGAAGAATTTCTTTTTTTCAATTTTAACTCTTTCTTAAAAAGTTTTCTACCTACTTGAAGGTAATAAAAAATGTACTGATACCTGGGTAATTATGTGGCGAAATTATATTTTGGGGAAACCCCAGTTTTAAGTAAAATCGGCAATTTTGCGTCAACGGTGTCATTTGCGATAGTGATTTCTTTGAGTGAACTACAACCGCGCTTCACGTTATTAAAGAGAAAATTAAATAAGGACGTTGTATTTTGAGTGTTGTGAGATTGTAAGTGAATTTGGGAACGTAAGTAACATAATAACTAACCATTTAATAACTTCATATTTGAATTATGAAGATTACGGTTAAAATATTAATATTTTTATCAGAAATCATTATGGGAAGAAAAGGAGACATTTCAGCCGATAAAAAAAGTGCGATATCTGCTCTTCTAAAGACTGGCAATCATTCCATACGGGAAATTGGACGACTTCAGCAGGTTTCCCATTGTGTGGTGTCCAGAATTTCTAGGCAGTTGAGTGAAAATTCTGCAATTACCCCTTCAAAGAGACAAAACTGTGGGCGAAAAAGGAAAACCACGCCTAGAGACGAGCGGAAAATTGTTGCTACAGTTAGTGCACATCGTAATTTACCATTACGAGAACTAACAAGAGTTGTAGCTGAAGCAGGAGTGGATGTATCCCAACGAACATTAAGAAGACGATTGAAGGAATCTGACTTTCACTGCAGACGACCGGCAAAGCGACCTCGGCTTACGGAAAGGATGAAGAAAATGAGATTGAACTTCGCTAAGGAACATTCCAAATATACCGTTGATGACTGGAAAAAGGTAATTAGTAATATCGTTTTAAGATTTCATAAGTAAGGATTTCTTTGAATGAAAATTCGTCAATTTATAATTTTTTTTAGGTCATATTTTCGGATGAGTCAACGTTACAAGCGATGACGGAAGCTAACACCTTTGTTCGAAGACGTCCAAATGAAAGGTTTCACCAATCCTGCGTACAACAGACAGTAAAGCATCCCCCTTCGGTTATGGTTTGGAGTGCAATTACAGCAGAAGGATCTGGACCCCTTTATTTAGTAGAAGGTACTATGAGAAAAGATCAGTACATTTGAGTTTTGGAAGCAGTTTTATTGCCATATTTGGACGAAATAGGATTCCGCAATTCATCTTATAAGTTTATGCAAGATGGAGCTCCATGCCATACTGCAAAAGCAGTAAAAGATTTTCTTTGAGGCTAAAATCTTCCTCTTTTGCCTTGGCCAGGTAATTCACCTGACTTAAACCCGATTGAAAATGTATGGAATGTTTTAAAAAATTAGTTTACAAATACGAAACCCCACTCGTGATGTATTAATTAGAAATATTAAGGAAGTATGGCAGGATGCTCCTGGAATTAAAGATTGTATTAGAGCTTGCATAGAGAGTATGCCCAGACGAATTCAGACAGTTTTGAAAGTGAAAGGTGGTAATACTAAGTATTAGCAAATAAATATTCATTTTGTAAAGTATGCTTTGCACAATAAAGATATCTTCCAAATAACAACTATGTTTCTAATATCTTTCCATTTCCTATGACTTAGCCCATATCGGAACTAAGAATTTATGAAATTTCTACAGTGGTTCTAATTTTTTGGCCAGGTACTGTAAATACTAACTGACCCGGCAAACGTTGTACTGCCCTTTCCGGTACATTTTCATTATGCCATGTGAGTCGCATGTTTTTACAAATAATACCATTAATATAAGAAAACAGTGTTTCCGTTTCATATCCCTAATTAATTTATTGAACAAACTTACACGTTGTTTAATATTAAGTAAACCGTTTTACACTTCATAAATATTGGAAAATTATGCGGTTTCATCCGACGTTGGGTAAATACTTACTAATTAAAGACTTCTCAAATGTTCTAGTTTGTTATATCCTAGAAATTGATTCAACCCGAAAACCCCTTTATGGATCCGCCATCTTGAATGTCCAAATTTTGATAATATTTTAAATTAGTGGCATTAACACAATTATTGTACCAAATTTCATTAAAACCCGTTGAAATCGAAAATTTTATTTATATATATTGGGTCCGCCATCTTGGATGTAGAAACTTTGATAATTCGATAATGGTCAAAATTAGGGGCACCAAAAAAATCGTACTAATTTTCATGAAAATCCGTTGAAGTCGAGAAATTTGCATCACCATATTGGAACCGCCATCTTGGATTTGGAAAGTTTGATCATATTTAAAATTAGTAGTATCAGAATAATAATCATATTAATTTTCATTAAAATCTGTGAGAAGTGACACCGGTAGACCCCTGGCTGGGATTTGCATACTCTAAAAATAATTCATATGGCAAAACAACATTTGCCGGGTCAGCTAGTAGTATTTAAAATACTTACATTTATAATACAGTAATACAGTACCTTTGTTATGATTTAACATTTATAATATTTATTAAAAATTAATTATATATTTAAAAAAATTTGTTTTTTTTTTTCCTAAATAACTTCTAAGCCAATTTATTATATCTTTTTAATCTTTACTTTTAAAATGTATTTGAAAAATTGAACTCGACGAAAGTTGCTATTGGAAAAAAAATTTTTTAGGGTGAGCCACCCTTAATACTTAGGGGTATAAAAATTAGTTATAAACCTATTCTCATACCTGCTGAATATACATATTAAATTTCATCAAAATCGGTCAAGCCGTTTCGGAGGAGTATAACTGTGACAGAAGAATTTTATATATTAGATATATACAGTGCTGCGTAAAAGTTTAGGACCACCGAAGAATTTGTAGTAAACTCATATTTCCAAAACCTTTTATTCACATGTTCCTTAACATGGATCGAAAATTCATCATTATAATAAAATTAGGTACTCTTTAATTTATAAAAAACAACTTCATTTGGTTCTCAGTTGTAAACAATACCAGAAATAGACAATTTCTCAATTTAATACCTGCGTAAAAACATAGGACCAACAATTTTTTTCTTGAAATTTACAAAATTCTGCTATGGCAACACAGTTTCCAAGTCCGTTATGTTAATTAATTTTTTGAGAAACATTGTAAATATGTTTATTACAAGTAGTGCATTGTCATAGAAGAAGCAGTTGCAAAGTTTTCTGTATATTATTGAAACTTCCTATATCTATGCTAAAATGGTAAAAAAAATCGTTTGATTTCAGAAAATTATGTGAGGTAAGTTAGACAAATTACGTTAAAAATGAAAATTATAGTGATCCCGATTAAAATTAGGTAATTGGGCTATACAAATCCGGCAAATCCGAAAGGATAATATGCGACCTGATTGGGTTAAGTAAGAGCTGTGTTCGTCATGCTATACAAACATATACGGAAACTGGGTCCGTTGCGCACAAAAAACCGTAGGGGCGAAGCAAAAAAGCAACTCCGAGGATTAGAAGAAGTCTTCTTAAGATAAAAAAAAAAATCAGGCCGCGAGTAGTGCTGAAATTTCTCATCAGCTGATGTAAACTAGTGGTATTGAAATTTAGCCAGGACATTTTCAAAGAATATTGTGCGAGAAAAATATGAGGAAAAGATCTACGACAAAAAAACAACCACTCCTTACGAAGAGTCATGCAAAAGCAAGACTGGAATGGTGTATGGCTCGACGATATTGGACCGTTGATAATTCGAAGAAGATCCTTTTTTGAGACGAAAGGTTTTTCCAACTTATGCCAAACAAAAGGCTAACAGTTCGCCGCTACCAAATAAGCAGTTCCTTCCTTCCTGTATCAATTCTCAGAAACAATATGGGGGTGGAAAGGTCACAGTGTGGGCGGAATATCATGGAATGGGTATACTGATTTGGAATTGGTCACAGGATCTATAAATCAATACACATATGTGAGCATCTCGAGAAATAAACTTATTCCATTTATTGAATGGCATATGCCCTTAAGGGGAACTATATTCCAACAGGAAAATGCCCGTCCTCATGTCGCTGCGATCACTTTAAATTGGTTTAATGATCACAACATAACCATATTACCATGGCCAGCTTGCAGTCCAGATCTGAATATAATCGAAAATGTCTGGAAAGTCCTAGGCAAAAAAGTTTCAAAGAGAAGATCAAAGACAGTAGAAGAATTGAAGAGTCTACTACTTGAAGAATGGGGAAATTTATCAAACATATTATTAATTTATTTGAATCTTTGCCTCGCAGAATTGCTGCTTGTATGCGACCTAAAGGATATTATTTTAAAGTTTAAATTAATATCTTGAAGAAAAATCTTTTTGTGGTCCTATGTTTTTACGCAGGTATTAAATTGAGAAATTGTCCATTTCTGGTCATGTTTACAACTGAGAACCAAATAAAGTTGTTTTTTATAAATTAAAGAGTACCTAATTTTATTATAATGATGAATTTTAGATCCATATTAAGGAACATTTGAATAAAAGGTTTTGGAAATATGAGTTTACTACAAATTCTTCGGTGGTCCTAAACTTTTACGCAGCACTGTATATAAACTATAGTGATTAATTAAAATATACTATCTAATATTCTTTTTCATTCACTTTTAAATATGGGTAATGCTCTCCCAGTGCATTTGACTGTATACCGGTGATTAGTACTGAAAAGATACTTACTTATTTTATAAACATAATTTATTTATGAATATTATTGAGTCATTATTAATTATTAAATGATTATTATTATATAAAAAAACTGAACGTAATATGCATATATATTTAACGTGTAATTCTTCTCTTATATTCATACATATACCTGGGTAATGCTCTCTCGGCGCATTTGACCTTTTACCGCGTCTGGGGGGTGTTAGACCCTTCGGATGGGTCTGGCTTTTTGACAATTGACTTAAAATGGTTATTTGAAGAGTCTGAATAAATTTCAGCTTTTATACTTAAACTTGAGAGAGCTCATTAACTAAGCCCCTATTTACCTGATACCTGCCGAACGCACCATTATTGGAGGTTTGTACCCCCCAAACATTGTTCTCTACACTAATGAGAACACACTAAAAAAATTCCAACTTTTATACTTTAACGTGTCTGGTAGGCCCTGGCTCTCACTCTATAAGTAAGTATCTTTTCAGTACTAATCACCTGTATACAGTCAAATGCACTGGGAAAGCATTACCCATATATAAAAGTGAATGCAAAAGAATATTAGATAGTATATTTTAATTAATCACTATAGTTTTGTAGCGTATCGCCCTGTACCATATGTTAATTAATAATAAAAAAAGGATCATAAATACTCGGACAGGACGAAGCCTTAAATTCACTGTGAAATATAAGAGTCTAGTAGCTTTTTGATTTAGCTGAGTAAAAACTGAAATCTAGTGCCCGCGAATTTTGATTGTTTTTTAAGGAAGGTTAAAAAATAATAAAAAAAGGTATCTCATTCTCATGGTTGTCATTGAAAGGTTAACACGTATCAAAAGTGTAAAATAAAAAATAAAACTACAATTCATGTTTATATATATAAAATAAATAAACAGTTTTTTTTTTAAAAAGAAGAATCTAGTCTGTCTATGAAGAATTTTCATTTGGGCAAGAAACAGCAGCACTAATAAAGGTTTAGGTTGCCGCTAGGCTCCTTCCTTTTCCGTGGACCGGAAGCTGATGGAATTTAGAAGAGGTGGCATGAGACATGGTTGTTGGTAATATATATCGTTACCAACAGTTTATATACAGGGTGTTCAGAGGTGGGAGGGAAATATTGCAGGAGGTGAAAGGTCAGACCAAGACAAGCAAAAAATCGTATGGGGGGGGGGGGGGGGGGGGCATCTCGCACCGTTTGGCAGTTACAGGGTGATTCGTAAATCAGGATTTTGCCTTAGATGGGAACCGCTCTTGTATTTTTATCTTTTTTTCTCATCGCATCGCAGCGGCCCCAAACCGATCTCAAAAAATTACTATTTCGAAGCACTTTCCAAAATGGTCAAGACCACCCCCCTATCCCCAACCCCTTGGCTACAATCCCCCCTGGAAGTTGAAAAAAATAACTTTTATTTCACGATTTTTCACCTCTCGCCCCACTTTTCTCCGAAATTCATGTCATTAACATACCTACTTTTTATTTTTTTTAAGTTGCCTATCTAATTACCTTTCCAAAAAGGTGCAACATGCCCAGGTAGAAGAGGGTTGCAAAAGTCCTGAAATTAAAACATCCTCACAGGTACCTAATTACTTTATTGCACCATAATGGAAAAAGTCGTTAAGTAAACAATTTTTATTACAGCAAGTTCGGAAATGTTTGTTTAGGAAACACAGGTAATACATTTTATTATTTCAACAAAACAGTAATAAAATAATAAATGTAATATCGTTAAATAGCGTTATTAGTTTATTATATCCAGTATTGACTTCTAAGTATCCTGACGCTCCGTTTCTAATACCTCCTATGAATTATGGTATAAAAATAGGTAAGTTTGAAAGGATATTGACCACAGTTGAAGAAGCAAGCGAAAAGAACGGTTGTTTAATAGAAAAAATTCATGATAAAATGGCAGAATTCAGTGTTGAAGAGTATGCCGATATAATTTACGTGTACGGTTTAGTAGATGGAAATGATAGTGAGGCCGTACGAGAATACCAAAGGAGATTCCCGAATCGACATGTACCCGACAGAAGGGTATTTTCAAGGACTTTCAGAAGGTTAATAGAAACCGGAAGTGTAACCGCCCCCAGGTCAGAAAAGCGATCAGGAACATCGGCCGATTCAGCGGACACCGACCAACAAATCCTCAACATCGTCAGGAACAGCCTTGAAATAAGCATCAGGCAGGTCGCACGACGGTTAGGATTGTCTTCAGGGAGAGCTTGGACCGTTGTGAACCGAGAGGGACTACATCCATACCACCATATGCCGATCCAAGCACTACAGGAAGGAGATTCCGAAAGACGATTGCAATTTGCACTTGGCTGTTCGAGTCTGACATTGAAAACAGAAGGTTTCTAGACCGAATTCTGTGGACGGATGAATCGCAATTCACCCGGGATGGCATCACAAACTTCCACAACCTCCACACCTGGTCAGATGTGAACCCACATAGGACAAGGTGTCGGTCCTTCTAGCAAAGATTTAGTGTCAATGTCTGGGCTGGCATCATCGGCAACCAGTTGGGGGGATTGTGGCCATGTGTTGACCATTTTGGAAAGGGCTTCGAAATAGTAATTTTTGAGATCGGTTTGGGGCCGCTGCGATGCTTATAAAAAAAGATAAAAATACAAGAGCGGTTATATAAGGCAAAATCCTGATTTACGAATCACCCCGTAACTGCTGAACGGTGCGAGATGCCCCCCCCCCCCCCCCCCCCCCCCCTCACCCACCCTCACCCATGCGATTTTTGCTTTGCAATTAAGTAAATTGTCAAAAAGCCAGATCCATCCGAAGGGTCTAACACCCCCCAGACGCGGTAAAAGGTCAAATGCGCCGAGAGAGCTTTACCCAGGTATATGTATGAATATAAGAGAAGAATTACACGTTAAATATATATGCATATTACGTTCAGGTTTTTTATATAATAATAATCATTTAATAATTAATAATGACTCAATAATATTCATAAATAAATTATGTTTATAAAATAAGTAAGTATCTTTTCAGTAATAATCACCGGTATACAGTCAAATGCACTGGGAGAGCATTACCCATATATAAAAGTGAATGAAAAAGAATATTAGACAGTATATTTTAATTAATCACTATAGTTTATATATTTTTGGTGGGCATGCTCTAGCTTTTCGTTCGTATTGGGTAAACCATTTCAATTACCACATGAAATTCAGCCGATTTCTAGTAGTGGTTCTGAACCTATAGCTACATATTCAGTACTGGCAAAATGTCAAATCTTAAGACAAAATTGAGGTTAAGTGTTAGAAAAACATTGCCGCCAAAAGTGAAGAAGCATTTTTAAGTGGAAATGGTATTTATTTGGAGTGTTAAGTAAAAAAGGATGAAATTTATAAACATCCTTGTACATAAATTACGAAATATAAATTTCTTCGTGTTCCATTTCACTCCCGATTAAAACAAGAAGAACGTTTTACATCTCACATCTACATTGATAAAGATGTGTACGAACGAACTTTGTCAGCCTGATCAGTGGTTGGTTTGTGGTTGGCTTGCTCTTTGGAGAGTAGGCATTAGTCACAAGGAGCAGAGTTGTAAAAGAATTCATTCTTTTAGGAATGCATTCCTTGAAGTCACTGGAAATTACTGCTTTTTTATGTTTGAAATCATTAACTTCACCTCGATACTGGACTTACAGAAACCAAATCATCATTCATTTTGAAGTCATGAATGGTGCAATCATTTCAACAAATGAAAAGCTTGAAGTCATGAGAATGCAAAATCTTGTGATTTACTCACATTCTTTAAAGTACCATGTAAGTCATTTTCAGTCAATTGAATTCATTAAGAGTTTTGCGTCGGGGGTTAAATAAGGCCTATATATTACTAAATAAAAAAGGTATGATTCAAATATTCATATATTTATAACATATTTATGTTATTATTAATTTTTAAAAGTAAAAGTATCTCAAAATTGGAGTCTGAAAATGCTCTATGTCGAGGAGTATCAATCATTCCAACAAACGAAAATATCGCTCGACTGCTGCTGAGAAAGGTAAGGGAGTAATACTCCTCGACGTAGAGATGTCATCAGGAGTAATAACGCAAATTTTTATATTTTCAGGGGTTTTTATGCTTGCAACGGTGGACTAGGAGGATATAAATAATGTTTAGTGTAGTGTAGTGCGGTTTCTGTTCGCGAAATTAATGAAACTCGGCAGTAATAACGTGGACATTTTCAGTCGTGAAAGCGACTTTTTAGAAATTCAAAGTTGAATTTTTCAGAAAGTTGAGCTTTCCGACTAACATTTTTTGCATATTCGTTCGTTCTAAGCCTAGACGAATGTTCCTACCGAGTTTCATTAAAATCCGAGAGGTTACCCTAATCTAGACTTAAGCCAATTTCAATTTCAAGAATTTAATATATAGAAACAGTAATGCCATAAATAAATTTGCTAAGCAATTAAATTATTTGAATGTTGTTCCACGAAAAACGCGTTATATGAATACCGCGATATAGAAGGGCTGTCGCAATTTTCGGTCCGCGTTATATGGAAATCGCGTTATAAGGATACCACATTATAGAAGGTTTGAATGAAGTTTTAAAAAAATATATACTCTACTTGATAAACTGGATTTTAACTGACTTGGAACTGCTCAGTGTTCGGCTTTTTTTTCTCTGTTAGGTAGCTATATATTTATCTTTGTTCCCCAGAGAATTCGTTTTGTGATTGATCATGTAACAAGAGCATTACCGAATATTACAAGAGCATACTGAAATATTTTTAACATTATTCTTCCATAATTAGAAAACACATTTCTGTGAATTACTGCTTTTAGTAAATTCGGGTCGTTTTCACATCCAAGTAAATGAATATTTCTAGGTAACTATTTGTTTATTTCATGCCCATTCATAATTCGCCTCAAAGGTGTAAAAAAGGAAAAATCTCACTGCGCTCAAATTTGCGACCTCACAGGATAAAAAAAAAAACCAAGTTGGGCGGAATTACTTTCAGGCAACTTGCAAGCGATAAAATCACCTTGTTTCTCTCAACTTTTAAATAAAACAGGAACAATACTACACGTTAACGCAAACACAATAACTTGTCATAACTCCGACTTGACATTGTAAGAACTTGGAGCAGCTGTTTGCATAAATAGGATTGAAGTTTGGAGCGATGCGCAGCTTTTACACTGTTAAATTGTGTAGCCACATTCAAAAATTTGATTTTAGCTGTTGCAAATGTTTCCAAATGTTTTTCTGTTACCGAGCTACATATGACTAGCTGAAGTTTTGAGTAAATGTTGTTCTTGGAGTATTTTAGATATTCCAATTAAAAAGTGATAACTAAAACAAAAATACCAGCATGATATTTATGGTAAATTGTGTGCTCTTTCACGTAATTTACAAAATTTTCAATTGATTTTCGTTTGTTTCCAAAAAATAAGTGATAGCAGGATAGAAATGCAACCTCGGGAAATTCAAATTATCATTTTAAATTAAATATCAAAAGTCTCTATTGATCCGGTCTATGCTAAAAATTTTATTCATGGTAAAAGTAGTTGATATAATATGTGTAGAGCATTCGAATCTCTACAAAAAAGATTTCTACACCTTTCTTCGTATAAATGCAAAATGCATTTTTGCACGGCCGCATTAATATATGTATATAGCTAGACGTCCTGTATGGCGAGTAAAATTTCATCGGATTTTAATGAATATTTTAGGCCACTAATTTTAAATACTATTGAAATTTGCAATTCCAAAATGGCGAATCCAATAGTGCGAATCCAATATGGCGACCGAAATTTTTCGATTTCAACCGATTTTAGTGAAAATTAGTACAATGATTGTTTTGAGGCCACTAATTTTGAATATGGCAGCCAATATTTCTCGATTTCAACCGATTTTATTGAAAATTGGTACAATGATTATCTTGAGGTCCTGAATTTGATATTATCAAATCATAAATTATATAAATTGTTATATTTTTCATTATATATCGACTGACATTAAGACATTACTTTTATTATACAACATTATATGTAATATTATCAATTATGATTACTTATATTCAACAATTTGCATAAAATATATGTATTAAAATTCAATCAATCAATCAAATCATTTTCCAAATACAAATATTGTTTATATTTACAGAAGAACAATATAATATGAATGAAAAAAATAGCACTGTCGAATGTTATAATTTTTAATGGTATATTAATTAAACTATGTTATTTTCAAATTTTATTAGTTCAAATTTTCACTTCTATCTACCGTCCACCAACAGTTATTAAAATGTTTTTATTAGCTCGCCTGCTTGTCTGTTTGTTCGATACAAATTTTGCAATCGATTGGAAGCTAACTTCACAATGAGCTAGAGGCTTGAAACTTTAAACATAGCTGGAACTGGATGATAATGCAATAATAAGCAATAATATATATTGGATATATGTAATATGTATATACTAGCTGGGTTACCCGGTTTCACCCGGCGTTGGGTAAATACTTAATTATACACTTCTCAAATGAATTTGTTATATCCTAGACATTGTTTCAACTCTTTTATGGATCCGCCATCTTAAATATCCAAATCTTAATAATATTCAAAATTAAAATAATTATTGTACTAATTTTCATTAAAACCCGTTGAAACCGAGAAATTTCGTCGCCATATTGGGTTCGCCGTCTTGGATCTAGAAACGTTGGTAATATTCAAAATTAGTGCCACAAAACAATCTAACTAATCTTCATTAAAATGGGTTGAAATCGAGACATTTTGGTCTCCATATTGGATCCACCATCTTGGCTTTACAAATTCTGATAATATTCGAAATTAGTGGTCTCAGAATAATCATTCTACTAATTTTCATTAAAATCCGTTCAACAAGGAACATTTTGGTCTCCATATTGCACCCACCATCTTGGATTTCCAAATTTTGATAATATTCGAAATTAGTAGCCTCAGAATAATCATTGTACCGATTTTCATTAAAATCCGTTGAAATCGAGTCATTTTTTCAAATCCGCCATCTGATTCATCCTGATTTGGAAATGTTGACAATATTCAAAATTAGTGGCCTTAGAATAATTATAGTACTAATTCTTATTAAAATCCGTTGAAATCAAGAAGTTTTGGTCGCCATTTTGGATTTGGAAATATTGATAATATTCAAAATGAGTAACCTCAAAATAATCATTGTACTAATTAATGTTCATTAAAATGTTGGAATTGAGAAAACTTGGTCACCATATTGGGTCCGCTATCTTGGATTTGAAAATTTTGATAATATTCAAAATCTCTCACCTCAAACAATCATTGTACTAATTTTCATTAAAATTCGTTGAAATCGAGAAATATTGGTCGCCATATTGGACCAGCCATCTTGAATTTCTAAATTTGTACAGCGGATTTGAAATCAGCATTTCGTAAAATCCCTAAGTATCAATTTTCATGAAAATCGCTTCAAATTTAAAATGTTCAACCGCCATCTTGGGTCCGCCATTTGAAACCCTATACATTATCCGAAAAAAAATCAGCTTAAAGTTATCAGCAGCTACAGGGTGATTCGTAAATCAGGATTTTTCCTTATGTGGGAACCGCTCTTGTATTTTTATCTTTTTTTCTACGCGTCGCAGCGGCCCCAAACCGATCTCAAAAAATTACTATTTCGAAGCACTTTCCAAAACGGTCAACACCCCTATCCCCAACCCCTTGGCCTCAAACACCCTTCGAAATTGAAAAAATTAACTTTTATTTCACGATTTTTCACCTTTCGCCTCACTTTTCTCCGAAATTCATGTTATTAACATACCTACTTTTTATTTTTTTTAAGTTGCCTATCTAATTACCTTTCCAAAAAGGTGCAACATGCCCAGGTAGGAAAAGGATACGAAAATTTATTTACGAAAATCCTTTTACAGAATATCATGACAATTCGAATTTTTAAGAAATTATACTTAAGTTAACTAAAAAATACATTTTGTTCGCTTAAAACCTAATTACAATTAAAACTTATGTCCTACAAAAGCTGTTCAAAATGTTCTCCACCAGTTTCGGTGCATGCAAGTAGCCTTCGTTTTATTTCACGTTTGAGGTCTATGGTAGCCAGTCTCTCCCGTATTTTCGTGGCTGCAGTTCCAATCCTGGTAACTAATTCTTCTCTGGTGTTGATTGGTCTTGAGTAAACTTCATCTTTCATCATTCCCTATAAGAAAAAGTCCAGTGGAGTAAGGTCCGGTGACCTAGCAGGCCAAGGAATCGGTCCACCTCGTCCAATCCAGCGCTCTGGGTAATATTCATTCAACCTTGCCCTAACAATGTTCCCAGTATGCGCAGGTGCTCCATCGTGCTGTAAATACATTGCGCTTCTAGTGGCCAGGGGGATGTCCTCCAACAGATCCGGAAGGGTATTCTCCAAAAAGTCCGAGTATAGCTGACTATTCAGCACTTGGGGCAAGATGAAGGGTCCTATCAACTGGTTGCCGATGATGCCAGCCCAGACATTGACACTAAATCTTTGTTGGAAGGACCGACACCTTGTCCTATGTAGGTTCACATCTGATCAGGTGTGGAGGTTGTGGAAGTTTGTGATGCCATCCCGGGTGAATTGCGATTCATCCGTCCACAGAATTCGGTCTAGAAACCTTCTGTTTTAAATGTCAGACTCGAACAGCCAAGTGCAGAATTGCAATCGTCCTTCGGAATCTCCTTCCCTAGTGCTTGGACCGGGATATGGTGGTATGGATGTAGTCCCTCTCGGTTCACAACGGTCCAAACTCTCCCTGAAGACAATCCTAACCGTCGTGCGACCTGCCTGATGCTTATTTCAGGGCTGTTCCTGATGATGTTGAGGATTTGTTGATCGGTGTCCGCTGAATCGGCCGATGTTCCTGACCGCGTTTCTGCTCTGGGGGCGGTTACACTTCCGATTTCTTTTAACCTTCTGAAAGTCCTTGGAAATACCCTTCTGTCGGGTACACGCCGACTCGGGAATCTCCTTTGGTATTCTCGTACGGCCTCACTATCATTTCCGTCTACTAAACCGAACACGTAAATTATATCGGCATACTTTTCAACACTGAATTCTGCCATTTTATCTTAACTTTTTCTATTAAATACCCGGTTTTATCGCTTGCTTCTTCAACTGTGGTCAATGTCCTTTCAAACTTACCCATTTTTATACCATAATTCATAGGAGGTATTAGAAACGGAGCGTCAGGATACTTAGGAGTCAATACTGGATATAATAAACTAATAACGCTATTTAACGATATTACATTTATTATTTTATTACTGTTTTGCTGAAAAAATAAAAATGTATTACTTGTGTTTCCTAAACAAACATTTCCGAACTTGCTGTCATAAAAATTGTTTACTTAACGATTTTTTTCATTATGGTGCAATAAAGTAATTAGGTACCTGTGAGTAAAGTTTTAATTTCAGGACTTTTGCAACCCCTTTCTACCTGGGCATGTTGCACCTTTTTGGAAAGGTAATTAGATAGGCAACTTAAAAAAAATAAAAAGTAGGTATGTTAATAACATGAATTTCGGAGAAAAGTGGGGCGAAAGGTGAAAAATCGTGAAATAAAAGTTAATTTTTTCAACTTCGAGGGGCGTTTGTAGCCAAGGGGTTAGGGATAGGGAGGTGGTGTTGACCATTTTGGAAAGTGCTTCGAAATAGTAATTTTTTGAGATCGGTTTTCGGCCGCTGCGACGCGTAGAAAAAAAGATAAAAATACAAGAGCGGTGCGAGATTTTTAGAGAGTTTTTACCAAACAACAACCGCTAAGGATGGAAACGCTGTAGTTTCCGAAACAGCGATACGGTGAAAAAATAAAATTTTGGTAAAACGTTAAAGGTGGTTTTATTTCCAAACCAACAACGACATAAATTAGTTTTACCGTGCTCAAAATAAATAAATATATCTTAGATAATGTGAAGTTGATAATTTTTATTCAAGGTAGGCTTCATCGCAGACACCGATTCTATTTGTTCCGTATTCTTGACCTTGACAATGACCTCGAAGGCCACATCAAGGTCAAGATGGTTTTTTGGAGAGGAAACCATATTTTTGGCCACGGAAATGGAAAGACTATGACCTTGGCCATGACCTCGAAGCTCATATCAGGGTCAAGATGGTTCTTTAGAGGAAAACGTAAAATTTTCCGCTCTTTCCATTTCCGTGAGTAAGGCATTTTTGAGTCTGCCACCCACTCTTAATATACCATTATGGTCGAAAATCGGAGTTAGACTGAGCAGCTTAGTTTTGGGGGGTAACTCTTTACCTTTGGTAAGACAATCTAATTCTGAGCGGAAAAATTGGTTTTGAACTAGCTTAATCCAGATATTAAGTGCTAGATTCAATTCGATAAGTTTCAGGCTGCCAGTGTATTTTGTTGAAGATTTAGTATTATGGTATAATCGATAGCAAAAGGCAGTAATACGTAGTAACTTCTGTAGATTCGAGTATTTTTGTAATAAATAGTTGTTAACATCTCCTAGCTTCCTAGTCACATGCACAGTGCGAAACTCCTCGTTTAGGAGTTCATTCGAAGGATGTGGCTTTGCTTGTGGCGAATGTCCAGAAATCCATTTTAGCCATGGAGGACCTGACCACCAATAAGTAAAGTTGACAAGGTCCACCGCCCGAATACCCCTAGTTGCACAGTCTGCTGGATTATCGGCAGAAGGGATGTGACGCCAGTAACCATCATAAGCATAAGCATGGAGTGAGGCATCACAAAACCCGTGAACTTCAAGGCCTAGTTCAGTATTACTGGTTCCAATCCAACGACTGATCTCTATGTTGCTTAGATGCTGGGGGTCATGTTTGTAGTTCAGCCATTGCTCTCTTAGAGCGTCAGATAGTTCGTCATCCCAGCCTACCTTATCTATCCACAATCATTGTAGTTATATTTTCGCTTTGATTGTGACTGGTGACAGCCACCCGAGATATTAATGATCGCTTGGAGAGAGCCTTTGTTGCAGGAATGTCAATATTTATGCGGAGAGTATTCTTCATCGGAAACCAACAAATGCCCAGTGCTTTGACTACTGTGTCACTAACAATTTTGGGTGTATCAAATCAAGTGACTCACGATCTTCGTCAGGGATACCGTCTAGTAATTCAGAGCAATTACTTAACCACTTCCTCAATCTAAAACCACTTTTTTTCAATAGAGCACACAGCTCATCGCGTAGTGAACATGCCGTTTTTATATCAAAAGCTCCGAAGAGTGCGTCATCCACATAAAGCTGTTCTTTCAGTATTCTTGATGCGCCAGGATGTATTGATTGATAATCCTCAGCAATTTAGTCAAATCAGTTTAGTGCAGGATATAATTTTTGATTTTGCGAAAACAGGCTTTGAGAGGCTTAAGGTTTAGCTTAATACTATTGACTGGTCTATTCTTGGTAATTATTCGGATGAAGGCAGTGAGCGCCGCTAGTACAATGAGTACCACACAGTGTATTTGTGTAGTAAAAGACCAAAAATTACAGTTCAATGCTTTTTAAACAATTTAGACAAATAATTGATGTATCTAGTTAGAAGGCATGTCAATTAATAAAACTGATTAACAAAAACTGAACCTACTACTAACAGCTTAAAAAGACTGCTCGACAACGGTTAGAATTAAAGAATTTTCATTAAGTGTTTTTAACTTTGAAGCGCTTTTTTTTAAACCAAATTTATGAAACTTATTCTGCAAATAATTTTAAAATCTCCTACGTGTCTTTAGCTATTCAAAAAGGTTTAACATCTACTAGGTATGCTTATAAAATCTTAAAATAATGTTATTTGAATAGGCCTAAGTGGTAGTACAACATAACGGAACTTCGATACAAAAGAATCCGGTTTACTACCTGGCACTTTTAAACAATGAAAAAAGGATCGGGTAGCCATTTTTTGTGCTCGGGAGATGTGCGGTCTTTAGGTATGTCATTTTGAATCTTAGCGTTTAGTCTGCTCATGCGATTCTTCCGTGATAGATGTGTTATCCGTGCTCTTTGATAATTTTCTGTAAAAACGCGACTTGGCTTGGATTTTTGGACTGTTTCATCTTCTAACTGTCTGACATCCTAATGTGTTATGGATTTTGCGAAGGAGTGTCGTTGCGTGCACGCAATGAATACATGCTACAGTATCCTACTCGTCGAGTACCTGATATTGGCGTTTTTGACAGAGTTTATCGAAGACTACGAGAAACTGGTTCTGTTATATTACGACGGACTGACATGGGACGACCTCGTATTCTTGATGAACGTCTCTTTGAAGCCGACCCAACCACGTCAACAAATGTTATCGCTCGACGGCTTGGTATTTCCCAGTGGAAAGTCTGGTTCGTAATGCACACTTCTGGGCAATACCCTTACCATTACACGGCAGTGCAAGAAATTGAAGAAGGGGATCCATTGAGGCGACTAGACTTCTGCAGATTTATGCTCAATGCCGATCAAGATTTCAAGAAAATCATGTGGACAGATGAGTCGAAATTTGATAAAGACGGCATCACAAATTATCATAACGCCCATTATTGGGCTCCCAAAGCTCAAGGTAATCAAAAAAAAAAAAAAAGAACAAAAGGGTCACAAAGGCGATTCAGTCTTTTGTGGATGGGCATAAAACTTGATAGGGCTATACTTCCTGCCCAATAATTTGTATGGCGAGACATATGAAAACTTTTTGAAGGAGGAGTTACCCTCTTTGCATTGAGACGAGACATGTTCTTTCAACATGATGGCTCAGCACAGCGCACTACACAAGAAGTGTTCGGGCATGGTTGGAGAATTACCCAAATCAATGCATTGGAAAAGGCGGACCCATAGCATGGTCGGCGAGGAGCCCCAATTTAAAGCCGATGGATTTTTATGTGTGGGGTCATATGAATTTAATCGTAATTTAAGAAAAAGAATGAAAATTTGTGTAAGAACACGAATTATAAAAATATTACTCTATTTTTTTGTTAACTGTTATTTGGTCAATGTTTTGCCTATTTAATAGCAAGTCTTATACCTTTTTGAATAGCTAAAGAGACGTAGAAGTTTTTAAAATTATTTGCAAAATAATTTTCATAATTTTATTTAAAAAAAGCACTTCAAAGTTAAAAACACGTGGTGAAAATTCTTTAATTCTAACCGTTGTCGAGCAGTCTTTTTAAGCTGTTAGTAGTAGGTTCAGTTTTTGTTAATCATTTTTATTAATTGACATGCCTTCTAACTAGATACATAAAAAAGCTCTAATCCGAAAAAAAATCGATAAAAGTGCCAAAAAATTAAGGATTTTTTAAAAAATCTTTAAAATTCAATATATCCATAACGGTTAAGTTTCGAAAACCATATTACAGAATCAAATCCATCAGAAATGACCTCAATAATAACGTCCTTTAATATTCAGTACGACTTTCCCTGTAACCCTGTATAATATACCATCTTGGATTTGTAAGCTTTGATAATATTCAAAGTCAGGGACCTCAAAATAATCATTGTACTAATTTTCATTAAAATTCGTTGAAACCGAGAAATCTCGGTTGCCATATTGGATCCGCCATCTTGAATTTCTAAATTTGTACAGCGGATTTGAAATCAGCATTCCGCAAAACCCTTAAGTATTTTCATGAAAATCGCTTATAATTTTGAAACCCTATATGTTATCCAAAAAAAAATTAGCCTATTTGTTAAGTTGGAATATGTACTACCTTGAGACAAAAAATGAAAAATATCGATGCAAGCTTTTAGGCGTGATTAAGCAACAAACAAACAAACTTTCATTTTTATGTATACAGGGTGTCCCAGAACTCAACGTCAAGCCGAAATCGAGCATTAGGCCAAGTCGTAACAGTTATCAGAAAAATATGAAAAAAAATCTTGGTCATGTACTTTTCAAATTATAAGGATTCAAAAATAAACTGACACCCTGTGATGATCTTTCAAGTCCTGTGACTGCAAATATTAACTTTTCGTCATTTTTTTTTCTACCGTATAACTATGAATAACCCTTCTGTCAAACACAGTTAAAAGTTAGAATATAACTGCCTCAGTTTCAAATAAAAAGTTAGATTTTTGCCCAACATTGAATGCAAAATAATTACAGTCGGTTAAAGTTAAAGTTGGGTGATGTAATTATTTTGAATTCAATGTTGGGTAAAAATCTAACTTTTTATTTGAAACTGAGGCAGTTATATTCTAACTTTTAACTGTGTTTGACAGAAGGGTTATTCATAGTTATACGGTAGAAAAAAAAATGACGAAAAGTTAATATTTGCAGTCACAGGACTTGAAAGATCATCACAGGGTGTCAGTTTATTTTTGAATCCTTATAATTTGAAAAGTACATGACCAAGATTTTTTTTCATATTTTTCTGATAACTGTTACGACTTGGCCTAATGCTCGATTTCGGCTTGACGTTGAGTTCTGGGACACCCTGTATATAGGGATGTGTGGTTAAATTTAAATTTGGTATGTCCAAGCTAAGTGAGTAAGTAAGTAGTAGGAAAACCAAGTAAGTACAGAAAACCCAAGAAATTTATATTACGAACTAACAAGCTAAGACTAAATTTATTTTAAAATATTTTTCTTATTGGTTTTTTTCTTAACGATGCGTTTAAATATATTATACATTATTTGAGGTGATAGATTCATTGAATCCAGTCAAAGGAGTCAACTTCCGGTACAAGACAGAAGTCACAAAATACTACACCGAACTTATTTTTTGGTCCGCAACAATAAGTCGGAATAAAAAATAGGGGTTTCTATTTAAAAAAAATCGATTTCCGGTCAAAAAACCCACTTCCGGTCTAAACCCAAATTTACAAATTGCACCATCGGGTGGCAACCTCGAAACCCTGAAAATTTTGAGGTTGTTGGGTTGTCGGGTTATTGGGTTATGAGTTATTTGAGATGATAGATTCAAACGACTCACCGTGTATAAAAAGTATAAAAAGCATATATGCGGAGTGAAATTTTCTGTTAGGACATTCTCATTAAATTCTATTAAGACAGCTAAATAAAACGAGTTTATTTCCTTCCGTATTCAAAGCTCATAATAGTGCAAATAACTGCCTGCTTAGAAAAGCAGCCATCCAGTAAATCACAAGACTGATTCGTAAGTATTTGAGAGTTTCATGAAGATTTCGAATGACACGTTATCACTGAAGCTGTTCATAAAGTGGACGTCTAATATCCGTGCGGAATAGTTTTTTCCTGTCTTGTCGCGTCCCGTCGTAAAAAGTCGATTACATATCGACCATCTTCTGCAGGAACGTCGTTCGGATTTTGATTCCTTCTCTCATTTAGTGGGCAAGAGCCGGGCTAATATGAAATTAAATGAACCCGCAGTGGCTTCCACTATAATTTTCATTATCTGGGATTCCTGTATAGAACCGCTAGGCGAAAAACGTGACCAGACTGAGATTTCCTTACTCTGACTCTGATCAAATCCTGGAGTCCAGCGGAGAAAAATGCGCCGTTCGAAGCGTTTAAACAATTAAATTTGTTTACTCCCATCGACTCTCCTTCAGTAGGACGCTATCTGGGTCCGGTACAGCTTTGTAAAAATCCCCTCCATCCACAGAGTGCATCGGTGGAGAGTGCTCGTTAGGTGTATGCAGTGATTTAGGGACAATCCACCAGCCAGTGTCGATTGCAAATTTTATGAGGGGATAAAGTGCAGAATTGATCAAATTTGTTTTTATTGCTTTTAAATTTATGTTTAATTCAATCTCTTCTATGGATGTTGAGAAGAAACTTGAGTTACAAGAATTTGCTACTTAAGGTTTACCTTTTACTTATTGTAACTAGGTGAATGGGGTTACAATTTCTTACATTTTTTTTTTCATCTGATTAAAATGTATCAAAAGTAGTTATGTTTAACAGCGATTCCTATCTTGGTAATTATTAACACTTAGCCGACCGATCGGGGAGATCTCCCCATTTTAAAATAAGTCGGTGCACGGCTTTAATGTTTTTTATAAACAATATGTGAAATCGTTAAACGAAATTGTTACCGCAAATATATTATATATGTATATACCACTTAAATAGTTTTCAGACTCCTTTTATTTCAAATAGTAAGTATCATTCGCGTTATGCAATAAGTGCGGTGGAAATCGAACAGTTCACCGTAATGCGCGCGGTCGGCTAAGTGTTAAGAAAACAATATCACCTTCGAAAATAGTGCTTGGTAGAGGGAAGTGATGGGGAGTGGTGTTCTTGACTTGAATCTTCCATAGAAAAGATACACCTCCACAAAAGTGGTGAATTTTTTATAATTAATATGATGGAATGTGTGACAAAAATAAAAACACACGTGCCACCCTGTGTTTATATTTCGTATTAGTTTTTATTATCAGCGATTTTATTCTCGGAAAGTTAATTTATCCAAATTCGTACATATAGATAATTACCACTGCATCTAATCGAATAGTAATGATGAACGACGATGACGAGGAATTCTATTCACTTATTGACTTTGCCACAGCATCTTCGTCATCTTGATCTCACACCACCAGGCACCTTGTAAGCAGAGGTAGAAATCAGCGGAATCATTGGTAAGTGGGTTATTTTCTTCTTGTCATAATTTTTCCGCTGTTTCTTAATAATTCAGTAATTGTTTGTATTGGGAGCTTCGTTTTTCTAGCCCTACAAAAGAAAACTACATATGCTGAGAAGAATGAACCAACATGCATAAAGAGAACAATACAAACTAGGACTTCATCTCCTCCCCACCAAAGCTTACGCTATCCAATTTTACAGTTTTCTAAGCGAAACTGTTATTGATCTTTGACCTTGAATAACTTTTTAACGGGAAGAAACCGCAACCTAATTCCAACGGGATTATGTTTCGAAGAGCTTAACTCACCACCTCCCCCACCACTAAAGCCTAACAGTGAAATCGATTTATAGAATCGTTTGCATTCTACGAATTTATTTATGCATCTGTATAATGTTATCTGACAAATTACGATAATTCGCATTGATAGTTATAGTCTTATTTGGAAATGTATGATAATTCTCACTTAAAAAAAAAACTGTGTGGTGACTTTCTTCGTTTTATTATTGTAAAGTATATGCTTTTTAATCTCTCTGCTTTGCAAACGGAGTTCTCGACCGAACCTGGCCGGGAGATGGGCGTGTACCCTCCTGCGCGGACGATGCAGTGATCCGAGGGGGGAGCTGTGCAGTTGGAGGTTGAGGTGAACGGACCCCTGCGGGGTTCGGGTTCTTTGCTTTGCATTCGTAAACTCGGGGAACTGTGGCTCTAGGAGAACACCCGCGCTGATCCTTAGGTCAGACGGGAGATGTGTAGGGGAGCGTTACTCTGAAAGTCTACGGAACCTTCGGAGACAGATCACTTGTGATTCATACATACAAACCTAAGTGCATACACACATATTAATAAATACTTACTTATTAATCTTAGGCTAACAAAGCTAAACCTATATAGGTGTGCAGTTGGAGGTTGAGGTGAACGGACGCCTGCGGGGTTCGGGTTCTTTGCTTTGCATTCGTAAACTCGGGGAACTGTGGCTCTAGGAGAACACCCGCGCTGATCCTTAGGTCAGACGGGAGATGTGTAGGGGAGCGTTACTCTGAAAGTCTACGGAACCTTCGGAGACAGATCACTTGTGATTCATACATACAAACCTAAGTGCATACACACATATTAATAAATACTTACTTATTAATCTTAGGCTAACAAAGCTAAACCTATATAGGTACCATGTGTCGTGTCGTTATTTCACAGCTGTTTCGGGCACAAGTTCTTGCCAGTACTATATTACTGGATACTGGATATTATATTACTTTTTTTTTTTTAGACTTATCTGAGCTAAAGCCAAATTAAAGCCAACAATACAAATTACAAATTACAAATTTACAAATCTCATTGGAGGGAACATTATACATACTCAGTACAGGCGCGTCCGTGCAGGATCATATTGAACCTCGTGCACAGCCGCAAAGCGCACGCGTCAATCCAGTAGTCCCGGGGGCCAGAAAAGATGGACAAAGTCTAATATAAGTGTATCAATAGCTCTTCTCTTATTTTGTGAATTAGGCTATTGATATCAACTGTCATGACGTTGAACTGAGCGTCATTATACTGCGATACTGATTAATATCAGCTCTTTCAGTGTTAGCCGCTCTGAATCTTGGGAGGAACGCTTTTACTCGAGAATACAGCGAATCCAGAGACATCCCGAATCTATTGCAACAAAACTCCTTCACATCCCCGGCTGCCCCGAAGACCTCTCCCACAGAGTCATCACCTGCGACCGTGCCCAGCATTTTTTGGCATTGCAACCGAATTCGTCTCCCTAACAACCTCCGAAAAGGACCTACCGACCCCAGGGACCCATACGTTTCCCAGTGAAGCCGCAGCGTGAGCCACATCCCGCAGCGCTCCAGACTCCCTTTTGGTCCTACCCTCGATCTCCCTTCTGGCTAGTTTTATCTTCTTGGTTAGTACAGCTCTGCTAGGACAACCCCCAAAGCCGGCCGGATGTCCATGAGTTGCAATTTTTGCAAAAAAGAACTTCCTTGCCCTCCTCTTTTTTTATCAAGCACTCCCCCGGTCCGTGTCCGCCGCCGCACTTAACACAGGTGCGCTTGTAAGCGCAATTGCCAGCAGAATGGCCAAATCTTTGGCAATTGAAACATTGCAAAGGGCCTCTCCTTCGAAGGCCATCCCACCTAACCCTATGGTGTAGGACCTGCGGTATCCTGGAAGCCCGAGTTCTGTCTTCCTCACGCCCAAATGATACCAAGAGCCACCCCGTGTCAGCAAGCTCTCCGCCACCGAACCTGACAACTTTGTGAATCGTCAATTCAGGGAACCTACTTTCGATATCGGCCCGAGCCTCGTCCGGAGAGTACCCCGGGTGAATTCCCTTCAGGACGACCGAAAAGGCTCTCCCGTCGCTGGGGGTGAAGGTGAAGCTCCCACATCCCTCTTCCCTCAACCACAACAATAGGCGCCCATGCACCGGCAGTGAGTCTATCAATATTTTGCTTGTTCTTGGCCTATAAATTATTTTTAAATTAATTTTGGTGCCCAATTCAGCAGCGAGTTTGTGTTAGCAAAATCAATCAGCCCCTTAACAGCTCCCGACGGAGCGAAAATTGGAGGGCAAAATTTCCCAAAAGCGTCTGAATTCGTCTTGTCTGTATTGTTTTTGGCTTTATTAGGCAAGTTATTACTTTTTATTTTATTTGGAACTTTATTATTAATTTTATCAGTAGCTCCCCCAGTACGATCCGGCCCCGCGGTCTGGCTAGGATTATTATTACTTATTTTTTTAATGCCTTTGTCACTCTCAAAATCGGAAGGGGTTACATAGTCAATCGTAATATCGTTCAAAATGCTAATCTTTTGCCTGTTCGTGTATCCCTTAGTTATGCCCGCTACGTTAACTACCGGTTCCTTATTTATATTTTTATTATTTGGCCTTAACTTCCCATTGACTATTGCCGCTTTAGACTTATTCTCAATATTCTTAATATTATTATTATTGTTATTAAGTTTTAAGGACTTAACTGCAGTCCCAGGTGTGCCCAACAGTACCTTGGGGCTTCCAGAGTAGTTGTTCCCGCAGTTGTTGCTGTTAAAGTTGCTGAGTGCCGATGATGATGACCCAGAGGGCCCGCCCCCTCATCGACTACCCTATAGTTGTTCAATTATCTTCTCATTTTCCATGAAGAATTGCCTCCATCGTGCCCATTAGCCTCTTCAATCGTCCTCATGTTTTCCGCCGAAAGCCGTCCGCCCAGTCCGTCTGTCGATTCCCGGTCACAAAATCTGGCAGCCCTAATCAGGTTGCTAATTCCAGCCCCGCCAGTGCACTGGCGCCGGAATATTTTGTCACTCCTGGTGCCGCTGGAGCTAGAAAATAAAGAGGAATAAGAATGGGCCCGTGAGCGACCACCGTTGCAACCGCCTCTGCTGCCACCGTTTGATTCTTGACTTCTCCCAGCACCGATAATCGAGCCAAGACTCCGGCTCAAACTATAGTTGTGCTCTCTGCAGACATCATCTGAATGTGGCGATCTGCCGGCCGAGTCAGTCCGGGACCAGCTACTCCTACTACCATTTTCCAGTGTTGCTTCTCCACCTCTCATCATCAATTTGAGGAATCTGTCCTCAAACAATGCAGTATAGCCAAAAGAAGCTATATAACCAACCAATTTATATTGTAAATTAACTATATATTATTCTACTGAATTTATTTAATTTTTTATTTTTATGATTTCAAATTTACTTTTTCTCTTTTTAAATAATTTTATCTGACTGACTTTTTATTTAAAACAAAACAAAACAGTCTACTTTTCTTAAAATTAAAATTCAACTTTTGCTTTGATGAGACAGCTCCTACATTACCCTCCTCCCAGTGTAACGAAAAAATAAAAAAAAAATTATTTTTGAAGCGGGCTCGATGGGCCTTGAGGTGGCACGATGGGCCACATAGATGGTGTTGGTGCAGTAGATAATGATGTTGGAGTATTGATTAGCTCGATGGGCCATCTCGGAGGTGAAGGTGGCACGATGGGCCATTTTGGAGGTAGAGGTGGCACGATGGGCCATTTTGGAGGTAGAGGTGGCACGATGGGCCATTTTGGAGGTAGAGGTGGCACGATGGGCCATGCTCCTTCGGTGTAAACATAATCCCTGTCGGCAGCTTGCGCTTTTAACCAAGACCCAAGGGATGTCGACCGGGAAGACTTGCTGGAATACGACGTAATTTCAACGTCGTTGGGAGGAATGTGGAGAGATGTTTTCTTGTTGTAAAGGTGATTCCTTGTGTCTCAATAATTGTTCGTTAGAAAGTTGTGTTTCAGAGTCGGGGTCACCAATATATAGCCAAAAGAAGCTATATAACCAACCAATTTATATTGTAAATTAACTATACAGCGTGATCCAAAAGTATGGAAACGGCTAAATAACTTTCGAGGAATGCATTTTGGGGAAAAAAGTTGTAGACAAAAGTTTTAGGAATTTTCCCCAGCTATTCAATGGTGACCTTAGATTTGACCTTGACCATGGCCTTGAAGGTCATTTCAAGGTCAAGTTGACTTTTTTAAATTGGAACCCTTATTTTTGACCACGGAAATGGAAAGAGCGGACAATTTTACGTCCAACTATGACCTTTATCAAGGTCAAAATGGCTCTTTAAAGAGGAACCTGCATTGTTACTGCGGATTTGCAAAGAGTGGAAGTTTTGCGTCCAAATGTGTCCTTGACCACAACCTTGACCTTAAACATGACTTTGGCAATGACCTTGAGTGTTATATTAAGGTCAATGTGGTTTTTTGAAGGGGAAACCATGTTTTTGACTACGGAAATGGAAAGAGCGGAAAAGTTAACGACCACGGAAATGAAAAGAGCGGAAAAGTTAACGACCGACCATGGTGAAGTCGATTAAGACAAGGTCAAGTGTGTCATGGTCAAGGTCACATCCGGGCGCAAAACTTCTGCTCTTTCCAAATCCGCAGTAACAATGCAGGTTCCCTTTTAAAGAACCACCTTGACCTTGATATGACCTTCAAGGTCATGGTCAAGGTCATAGTCGGACGTTAACTTTTCCGCTCTTTCCATTTCCGTGGTCAAAAACATGGTTTCCCCTTCAAAAAACCACCTTGACCTTGATATAACCTTCAAGGTCATTGCCAAGGTCGTGTTCAAGTTCAAGGTCACATTTGGACGCAAAACTTCCACTCTTTGCAAATCCGCAGTAACAATGCAGGTTCCTCTTTAAAGAGCCATTTTGACCTTGATATGACCTTCGAGGTCATGGTCAAGGTCATAGTTGGACGTAAAATTGTCCGCTCTTTCCATTTCCGTGGTCAAAAATAAGGGTTCCAATTTAAAAAAGTCAACTTGGCCTTGAAATGACCTTCAAGGCCATGGTCAAGGTCAAATCTAAGGTCACCATTGAATAGCTGGGGAAAATTCCTAAAACTTTTGTCTACAACTTTTTGCTCCAAAATGCATTCCTCGAAAGTTATTTAGCCGTTTCCATACTTTTGGATCACCCTGTATATTATTCTACTGAATTTATTTAATTTTTTATTTTTATGATTTCAAATTTACTTTTTCTCTTTTTAAATAATTTTATCTGACTGACTTTTTATTTAAAACAAAACAAAACAGTCTACTTTTCTTAAAATTAAAATTCAACTTTTGCTTTGATGAGACAGCTCCTACAGCAGCATCGTTTGCAAGGGCCCCGCCGCCGCTATCTCCAGTCGAGTCGTCATCTCCGCATGTCGAAACATGTTTCAGCCTGTCTTGTGATGAGGGCACGGTTACCGTTACCCGACCTGACGCCGTGGTTATGGCACCGTTATCGGTGTTAACGCCGTTTCTGGAGTCATCCCGACCCGGGGAAAAACTCTCACTCAGTGAAACAGGCGAAATTCCAGCCCCCGAAGCACTGTTCAAGTCCTTTTTCAGTTTAGACTGTCTGCCAGAGTACCCCCTGGCAGAGTCTTAACACCCGCACTCGCCAATCTGGCCGATTTACACGGAGCCATCGCCTGGTCTTCACTAGCAACGCCCATGGGGGTCTTACAATCAGTCCCGGTATCCACATCCTGGACGCCGGTTACCAAACTTTTGTCTTTTTTGCGCTCCATGGGAGCGCCACCCCGATCTACGCCGCAGGAATCAGCCAGGGATGCAGGCCCACCAATCAGTTCCAACTGCGCAGAAGTAGTATACCCCTTATATGCGCAACTCCTTTCAGTACAGCAGACCGCTTCTAACGGCACCGATCATTAATGTTCAATTTATTCAAATCAAAAATACCTGGATTATGAATCAAATCCACCAAAAATAAAAAGCAAACCACCGAGTAGCAGCACCTGTGAAGCGATATTATGTAAAACCTGAGGTAGTGCCCACCTTATTTAAAGAATTTGTGTACTCCATGTTTTGATCCCACGAGTACGGGAGTGATGTAGGTCACTCGAGGGCAGAGATCCCGTTATGCCCCCGAGAAGGCTATGTTGAAACCAGAGGGCGCCAGGTATCTGGAGTCCGCATACTATCGACTAAGCACCCCCTTAGCCACGCAGCCCTCGGCGTATGCTGTTTCACCTTGGCTTGGGGTATTTTATTTAAGAGAGTATCCTTCTCTCCGCCCGACTATAATTAGCCAGAACTTCCGGCAGAGACTTGACCGTGTCGGAAGTCTGTTACCAGCCGCCCCCACGGGGAGGGTATAGTCGCACTACCGTCAGTGCACACAGTTGCGGCACATGCACACAGATACGGCACGCACACTACCTCAGAAATGCCAGCACAGGTGGCTTCGAAGCCCCAAGAAGAGGAAGACTTGGATTCCTCAAATCAGACAGGACTGCATTTGGACGCCCTATTCAGCCCTGAGGAAATGGAGGTTGATGCTTCAGGGAGCGAAGCGGACGTCACCCTCGTACCAGGAGAGTTGGCTGACTCGTCAGACACAGAGGCGCGAGACGCCCTAGCCAAACTCAGAAGCGTTTCTCCCCTATCAGACGAGCTTCGGATGGAGGAAACTAAATCTGAACTCAATCTCGACAAGGGCCCTAGAGGCACTAACGGAGGGAGAGCGAAGTTTAGTGGAGCGGCCAAGAAGAGATTCAGATGGCTTCTGAATCATGGACATAGCCGCGAGGAAGCTAAAAGCCTAGCTGAAAAACCCCTAAAGGAGCTGATGGACAGCGCTAAACGCTCCAGATCGGAAGGGACTCCCCCAGAGCCCGAAAATACGAAGAAGAGGAGAGTTGGGGTGGCCAGCAAGCCTGAGAGTAGAAAGGAAGTTATAGTTGGGAAGGTGCAGGAGCCCACAGCTCCTATGGCACCTCCATCCTATAAAAACGTCCTGACAGGGACGAGGATGGGCATTCTCCCAACAAACTTCCCAGAGGAAACTCTCAGCGTCAGCCAACTGAATGCTCTACAGGAGGCGATTTTGGAAAATATCCTGCTTAACGAGGATGGAGATTTAAAGCCCACCTTTAACGGGATTTCTCATAAGACAGGATGGTTGATGGTCCACTGTGCCAACGAAGAGACCGTTAAATGGCTCAGGTTGACCATTGGGGACATCAAACCCTGGGACGGCGCTAAGCTGCGGGTGGTGGACGAGGAACATATTCCTCGATCCAAAATCCTTGTTGGATACTTTCCAGACAGCAAGGAATACCCGACCGAGAAGATTCTGCGGTTTATTAAAGCCCAGAACCACGATCTGAAGGTGGCTGACTGGAGGGTCCTCAGAAGAGTGTCAGAGAAGACGGCGGAGCAGCTCACACTCTCGGTGGACTGCAGTTCAGCCGAAATACTGAAAAAGGTCTCCTTCAGGATCGGCTATAAATATGGGCATATTTACCTAAAGCCCAAAGGTAGCCTCCTGAAGGAGACAGGAAGATTGGAAGGCGCAAAAGCTAGGCCTGGAGGCAGGAAAACTTCAGGATCTAGGAAGGAGACTGCGTCGAAACCTGCCGTAGCTGGACCATCTGCTACTACTACCTCAAATGCACCCGCGGAGGGGGCAGTTGTGGCGAGGGGTTTGGAGGCTCAGCCGGGCGAGGGGACGAAAGTCCCTAGTCCGGGGGGGCTCCCAGCCCTGAAAGCTGTAGAGGTCCCTTTGGCGGGATGCATTGCTGGGAAGGTGTCCTCAACCCCTTCACCAAGCCAGGCGAAGACTGGCTTAACCAAGGGGAAGAACATCGACATTGACCCAAAACCCCTGGCCCCTAAGGCTAAGCTGCTGCCACGACCTGGGAAGGGCGGCAGCACAAAAAAAGCGGGGAAAGGAGCGGGGAAACCGGAAGGCCCAAAGACAAGAAAAAAGCATCAGGACAGGCTGCTCAAAAACCAAAGGATCCGAGTAAGGTATCCGGTCTAGACAGCCTGTCCATAGATGCCTAGGTGCCGCAAAACCGCTCTAAAATTTTTACAGGTGAATCTCCACGCTAAAGCAGCCTCGGACGTGCTTAGTCGGAGATTCACCAAAGAAAAGATTGATGTAGGGCTAATTCAAGAGCCCTGGTCCTGCAGAGGTGTTATCAAAGGACTACCATCAATTAACCAAAGTAAGTTAATCTACAGCAAGGAGCACCCGGCTCCAAGAGCTGCCATGCTGGTCAGCTCTAAGATTGACTTTATTCCCGTTACAGAGCTTATCTCTCGTGACCTGGTTGCTGTGACCATAAACGTCCCTACTAACGCGGGAAAAAGGGAGGTAATTATCGCCTCTGCCTACTTCCCAGGCGACACGGAGACGACTCCACCACCGGAGATCCAGCAACTGATGGAGTTTTGCAGACGAAGAGGTAAGCTTGTCATCATAGGCTGCGATGCGAACGCACACCATACAATCTGGGGCAGCAGCAACATTAATCGAAGGGGTGAGTACCTACTGGAATTCCTAATGGTAAATAACTTAGAAATAGCCAACACGGGTACGGAACCTACCTTTTCTAACGCAATACGCAGTGAAGTACTGGACCTAACTTTAGCCACCCCTTCTCTGCTTAATTGCATAATCAAATGGCATGTATCTGAAGAAGCCTCTCTCTCCGACCATCGTCACATTAGATTTGACGTGGAGGCTGAAATTACATGCCAGGAAAAGAGAAGAATTTCCCGACAAACAGACTGGATCTGTTATCAGGAGCAGGTTAGGCAAGATCTAAAAGAGCTCCCGTGCTCACCGATCACGTGCCGAGAAAACCTCAATCTCTCTCTTCCAAACTTACAAGCGTAATCCTCTCTTCGTATGAGGATAATTGTGCGCTAAAGACAAGAAAACAAACCAGGGATGTTCCCTGGTGGAATAGGGAACTGGACAGCTTGAGAGCTAAAACTCGAAAGCTTTACAATAGAGCCAAAAAAGGTGGCTCAATAGAAGCCTACAAAGAGGCCTTAACCCTATATAACAAAGAAATACGCAAATCCAAGAGGAAAACATGGAGAAGTTTCTGTGAAGGCGTAGAAGACCTACCAACCACAGCCAGGCTCCAAAAGGTCCTCTCTAAAGATCATACAAACGGAATCGGACTACTAAAAAAGTCGGACGGTACTTACACGGAGAACGGGGAGGAAACCTTGAAGCTTCTCATTCAAACACACTTCCCAGACTCGATAACAGAAGATGATGGACCCTCTAGGGGATCACTGGAACTTGGTCCTGAGATCCCCTTACGGGCCAGTAGCCTCTCTGGTCGCATCTTTACCCCAAGAAGGATTGAGTGGACAATTGACTCATTCAAGGCTTTCAAATCTCCTGGAGGAGATGGCATCTTCCCAGCTCTACTGCAAAAGGGCCCGAGAGAAGAACTAAAGGCGGCTACACACGTTCAGGTATACCTGTCAGGTATGCCTGGCAGGCACGCCTATTCAGGTCTACCGGATGCCCATAGAGCACACACACGTTTCGATAAAATTTTCAGTTTTCACAGTCGCATTGATATCATGGCATCGACAGACGACGTTTTAGCGGTGGTTGGCTTATTATTATATTAGCTAAAAAAAAGTGTGTTAAAAAGAAAATAAAAAGTGATACGTGGTGTACAGAATGACTAAAGTAAAGAAACATTTATTCACATGTAAACTTGTTAACACTATATTGCTTCTTTCTTACCACGATCGTGATATTCCTTGCACTTTATTTGCCATATTCAAGGCTCGCTCTTGTAGATTTCAATAAAATCTACTACGCATTCTTGATGGCTGCGGGACATAATTTTTTTGCAATCCTTTAATATTTTCAGCGGCGATATAGTGATTAAACTGAGCCCGGAGCCTGCCAGGACATACACACGTTCCGGTTTGCCTGCACAGGTTATTCGCTTCAGGCATATCGAATGATTATTCATATTTGTTCCGGCCGCCTGAACAGGTAAAAATAACTGAACAGTTTTATCATCTACACGCTCCGGTTGACCTGAACAGGCGTGCCTGCCAGGCATACCTGACAGGTATACCGGAACGTGTGTAGCCGCCTTAATACGAGCCATTATCAAAGTGACAAGAGCCAGTTTTACACTAGGAATAATCCCTGATGGGTGGAGGGATGCAAGGATTGCTTTTATACCGAAGGGCGGAGGGAGAAATCCCTCCGAGCCCAAGGCCTATCGACCCATTAGTCTAACCTCCTTCCTCCTTAAAACCATGGAGAAGGTGTTAGACAACCATATACGTAATACTGCATTACGTGAGGCTCCACTACACCCAAACCAGCACGCGTATCAGGGGGGCAAATCAACCATCACCGCCCTCCATAGCCTGGTTACAAAAATAGAAAAGTCACTTAAAGGGAAAGAAACAGCCCTATGTATTTTTCTAGACACAGAAGGAGCCTTCGACAATACCTCCTTCGAATCCATGGAAAAAGCAGCCGTCGGAAAGGGCATCGATACCCAGACGGTGAACTGGATTAAAGCCATGTTAGGCTGTCGCAAGATCACGGCAAGCTTGTGCGGGAGTTCCGTGACGGCATGGGCCACAAGGGGCTGCCCCCAAGGAGGGGTCCTGTCTCCGCTCCTGTGGTCAATCGTCGTTGACGGACTCCTAGAGAAGTTGACAAATGCCGGGATAGAATGCCAAGGTTATGCGGATGACATTGTCATTATCATTCAGAGCAAAGAGGACCGCGTGCTATCACGCAAAGCCCAAATGGCTCTAAACCTTGTGTCAGACTGGTGCCAGGAGGTTGACCTTAAAGTCAATCCCAATAAAACAGTTATAGTACCCTTTACCAGAAGGAGGAAGCTGAATGTCACGACCCCCTTGCTGAACGGAACCACGATTGGGTTAACCACAGAGACGAAATATCTAGGAGTTACGCTAGATCAACGCCTCACTTGGAACACCCACCTGAATAAAACAGTAGAAAAGGCTACACGAGCCATATGGACATGTCGTCGACTGTTTGGAAAAAATTGGGGGCTAAAGCCTAAAATGATATTATGGTCATACGAGGCGATAATAAGACCCATTGTCACCTATGCAGCAGCCATATGGTGGAACAAAACGGAGCAGTCTACGGCAGTTGCCACACTTAACAGAGTGCAAAGACTTGCCTGTATTGGAATCACAGGGGCCATGAAAACTTGCCCAACTGCGGCTTTAGAAGTGCTGCTGGACCTTTTACCGCTCCACCTATACATACAAAAGGAAGCGGCCAGCAACATACTAAAACTTCAAATAACAGGTCACATTAATGCCCAAGGAAACGAAGAGCACTCACAGATAATGAGGGTGTTCTCACGTGACCCGCTGATTCAGGGCCCGTCAGACCTGATATTAAAAAGACCGAACTTGGACGTACCATTCGAGATCTTAATAAATGACCGACAGTGGTGGAGAGAAAATAAAAACCCCGCCCGACTGGGTGTCTCTGCGTGGTACACTGACGGCTCAAGATGCGACGGATTCTCCGGAGCGGGTGTCTACGGACCCAACTGTCAGATCTCTTTGGCCTTAGGGAGAACTCCCACAATTTTTCAGGCTGAGATAATTGCTATAGATACCTGCCCCCGAACCATCATAGGAAAGGGAATGAAAGGTACTAAAATATGGATTTTGACAGACAGCCAAGCAGCGATTAGAGCGCTCTCTAGTTACACCATAGAGTCGGATCTGGTTTGGTGTTGCCTGTCAACATTAAAAATACTTGCAAAGTCCAATAGGCTTACCATAGCCTGGGTACCGGGCCATGAAGGAATAATTGGTAACGAGAAGGCGGATGAACTTGCCAGAAATGGAACTAAATCCGGTTTCATCGGACCAGAGCCTTACTGTGGCCTTGCCAGGAGCTATTACAGATCCTACCTCAGGCTATGGGAAAAAGACAGTAAAGCCATACATTGGAGTAATCAAAGCGGATTAAGACAAGCAAAAAGATTCATCGGCCCTTCAGAACAGAGGACGAGGAAAATCTTACTGCTCAATAAGCCGGATCTAAAAATCATCACCGACCTACTAACGGGACACTGTGCCCTAAAATACCATCTTAAGAAGATAGGCGTAGAAGATGATGACACTTGCCGATTCTGTTTGGAAGAGGAGGAAACAGCAGAGCATGTACTCTGCCACTGTCCGGCCTTATGTCGACAAAGGCTGACACACTTCGGAGCGTCTATCATCGCTCCGGCAGATGTGTCGAATGCGACGCCCCAGAGTACCATAGCCTACTTTAAGGACCTTGAATTGGATGGGGTTTAATCGAGAGGGGTTTAGCACAATAGATCTTTCAGGTCGCGTTTGCTATTGAGAGGTACCTAGAGTAACTTAACGACCCGCTACAAATAATAATAATAATAATAAAATATGTAAAACCTGTGATATATTTTCAAACATTTCAGATATTTCTAGTACCCTTGATGAATTATACCCGATAACTCCTTATTTAGTATCAGCCTCTTGTGAGCCCTCGTCCCTGTAATTGAAGACATTAAATATCACGTACGGAAAGTTTATAGTAATGTTAATTCTTGGTCTTCTGAGTTTTCAAAGCAGTGCTCAATTTGTTCCGTTCTATTACACGTGAGATCAAAACTGTCAAAAGTCCTGAAAATCGGAGCTCCAGTATCTCGGTTCTTTCCGACTTGTTGAATACCTCTTTGTGGCCCTCGGGTGCTTTAGTAAAAATTGTCGTCCTTCGAAGACTTATCTCCAAGCATCAAGGAATTTGAGTGTCAATCCATCTAATCCGATTGTCTCAAAAAACTAAATCCCCATACGATCTCCTTATATTATCAGAATGTAAGGGGTACCAGGACCAAGCCTAGGACTCTTTATCAGTCGTCCACCACTACCAATTTTGATATTATCGCGTTAACCGAAACGTGGTTCCACCATGGTTTTCATGATGCAGAGATTTTTGATATATCCTACCAAGTGTTTCGTAGAGTTAAGTTTGCTGATTCAGAGGCACGGGGAGGATGAGTTCTCATAGCCTGCAAAGCTCACCTCAATTGCAGCTTGATTTCATCATTGACCTATCTGCTTCTTCTGGCATTGAGCTAATTAATCTTAAAATAACATTAGCCAACAATTCTTTATATATAATATTAGGTATTGTTATATTCCTCCAGATCTAATCAACATCCTTGACAGGAATGGACATTGTATCTATGATATACTAATCTCGAAATTAGAAATCATTATTGATTTATGAACCCAGTTGACGATCTCCTTTTACTGGGAAGATTTTAATTTACCCAACGTTCAATGGATAGCGAATTCTGATGACGATGGCTGCCATCCCTCTAATAAACTAAATTTTAAAGAATCTGTTTTCTCTTCCGGTTTCATTCAGATAAGTTCCATAAAGAATGATATGGGAAGCTTAATCTTACTATATATTTTCCTCTGACTGCAAAAATACAATTCTTGATCGCAGTCCAAGTTTTTCTCAAAACATCATTTTGATGAATGGTGTGCAAGCATTCTGAGAAAACCATTCATCCGAAAAATTTCAGATTTTGGTACAAGCTGTGTTAGCTTTGCCTCTATAACCTAAGTGGAGCAAATCAGGCATTTTTACATTTACATAGCTTGTATCCCATGTTTTAACAGTAAAAAATCAACTAAAAAATATAACGAATAGTAGAAAAAATTAAAGAAATGAATAAAAATGTTTTTTTCAAAATGTGACACACTTATGCCATAGCCACATATATAAAGATTACTAATGTGCAATCTCATAATTTTCAGATTATTTGTTTGGCTGTTATGCTGCACACCATGAGCTGCCGTTCCTAAGTTATGAGTCCCCGTAGCAGGCCTGCCCTGACCCAACCACTCAATAAAAAAAATTTCTTTTTTCTCAAAATATTCATTAAAGATCATATAATAAAATGATTATTATGTTTAACTCTAAATGTTTTGTATTTTCTTGTTCAACTCCCTGAAAAGAACATCCAATTCAAGGGCCTCTAGAGTGGGATACCACCTTAATTAACTAAAGAAATGAAGGTTATCTTCATTTTGACACGTATGTCACTTGGATCATTTGTGATATTAGAATTTATCACTAAACTTAAAGGGTTAATATCAATTTGTATTTTACAAATATTACCATATCTATCATAAGATTACTTAGATCTACCTTTGTTTATGCATTTCTTTTTGTTATTTTATTGCGGACAGTCGCAATATGGAAGGCGATATGTCCACAGGCCAAGTCGATTAATTCTACTTTTTGAATTTTTCTAAATTTTAATATTTTAAGTATAAATATTATTAACCCTTTCCTTACCACAGTCCAATCCGCCGAACGGTGCAGCTCGCCGCGGATCGTGCACATTGCATGCTAGTAAGCTGCTGTTTGGAGTTTATTTTCTAAGTTATGTATATTTAAAGATTTTGCAAGCATTATAAATAAAAATGAATGTTCGGATAATTTAAAAATTGCTGGCTAAATACGGCGCTGGTACGCACGGGGCGTTCAGCGAATGCCGGCTAAATACGGCGCTGGTAATGAAAGGGTTAAATGATGAAATGTTTTTCGCCACTGAACAATTCCTAATTTATTTCAGAAACCTCCGTACTTTAATGTAAACCCCAACAATGATGCAATTCAAACGCAGCTGCGCAGAAACTCAGTTCCACATATTTGTTTGGCCAGAAATTGAAGGATCTCGTGGGTCTCAAGAAATTTGGTTATGCCGAATAAAGTATATAAAAACTTATGTTAAAAATTTAAAAAACATATTAAGGGGTTACATGGGTCTTAAAGGTATAAAAAAAACGACTTCTTTAAAAAATTTTATTTCAAAAACGAAAAATCTTTTTTATTTAAAATTTAAACATATGAAAGTAAAGTACTTAAAGTACTTGTAAAAAAATTGTCAGCCAAAAATATTGAAAATTTTCCATTTCCCAGCCGTTTTTCGCCGTCAACCTTTTTTTTTGCGGTAGACACGATTTCTCGAAAATAAATTGACCGATTTCGTTGAAACTTTGCACAGTTATTCTTTATAGTATTGTTTTGTGATTGAATGAAGGAATTTTCATTCGGTCAAGTCGTTCTTATTTTATACGAAAAAGACCTTTTAAAAATGATGAGAATCGGAAAAACGCATAAAAATTTGAGACGAAAATTGATTCAAACTCATGTCAAAATGTCAAATTTCATTTTTTTTTCAATTCCTTCGTTCAATCACGAGCCAAGGGCATAAACTACAAGAAAATGTTTGAATTTTTCATTTCAGATGAATCCACACCGAAATATCATGTCCACCGCAAAAAAAAAGTTTGACGGCGAAAAACGGCTGGAAAATGGAAAATTTTTAATATTTTTGGCTGAAGATTTTTTTACAAGTACTTTAAATACTTTACTTTCATATGTTTAAATTTTAAATAAAAAAGATTTTTCGTTTTTGAAATAAAATTTTTAAAAAAGTCGTTTTTTTAATACCTTTAAGACCCATGTAACCCCTTAAGATTCGTGTACTGCACAAATTAGAATAATTTTGTTTTAACCCTTACGACAAAATAGTTATGGAGATAAGGATTTTGCGAATGAAGGCATTTCGAGTAGCTTAACGGGGGGTATATTTATTATCTCAAAATGGTTGGTATTTTTGAAAGTTCTTACCTAAGAAGAGTTACAATATATGTAAATGGCTCTTTTATGTATAGCTCTGTCTATTTTTTTAACATTAGCCGAGATATGTAGGTGCTTTTTTTGATTGGAAATTCAAACATACTATATATTCGTAATGTGAGATACTAAGAAATCGCTTCCCACCATTGAATAATAATATCTCTATTAAAAACATAAGAATTGTGAGAAATTAAAATTTATGTATCTCAAAGTGGACTAAATAAATGTTTGCATTATTTTTGGGGAGCTTAGATGCATAATGCATTTATTACGAATTTTCGATGCATTTATTTGATGGGTTTGTATCATTGAGAAATGCTTCAATAATGTAAATAATAATTACTCAAACCCACAGTTGATTGCCTAAAATCCGTTAAAAGTATGAGTAAGAGTAAATAAAAAGTGCACAATTTTCTGCTAGGAATTTTTTGTGGGACGAGTAGTATATATACATTAATATAAATGTCACTGCTCAATACTGTTTAATACTTAACACCAGCCGGGGTATATACCACCCCAGGCAATGTTCGGGCTTAGATGTCTGTACCTGATCCATCAAAAAAACTCTTCCACTGCTTATTTCGTATTAGTCTGTATTGCCCTCTGAAAGATATACTAGGCGATGTTAATGAAAACTCACAGTCTGTATGTAAGTAAAGTTTGTCTAAAATTCTGAGGTTTTTTGTGTAAAAAGTTCTACTTTGTTCCATTTTTTCTGGCTTATTTAAGCTAAAATTAAGTAGGTAAAAATCTTCATAGGGGAAAAAAATGCCATTTCTCCAAGTCTTATATCACTTTATTATATCATTGCAATATTATCAGTAATTTATTAATTCACTAGATATTTAGGTAGTTCCACATGGTGAGTACCACTCTAAACTTCCTGACTTCTAGAGCTACACTAACTCTGTAATTCTTCTGCTATTCTAACTGGGCTGTGATATTCGTCTGTGATACTAATTGTATTTGTAATTAATGTCAGTGTATCTATATTTTATACTACTATCATACTGAAAAAAAATTAGTAAGTTGGTGCTTTTAGCTTCAAATTAAACCAGAAATAATAGTACATTATAATAAATAAAACTAAAGTAGGACTGGTACTGATTGTTTTGACCAGCTGTGCCATAAACTGTCAGCAGAAGAGCTTATGCCAATGCGAATATTTTTCGGGATGCTGGACAAAACTGCTGCAAAAGCTCATGCTCTCGAAAGTAAGAATATATTTGCCAAAGGTTCCAACCTTGTTTAGAAAAATTACCAATGTATTTGATAAAATATAGTTATAGTATATCAAGGAAACGCTTAGAACAAGAATCGAAACATCAATTGGAAATATTCTCAAAGTTAAGATATCTTTTATTTACTTTATCCGTTTTACGACGTACGACAGTACCCTATTAAAAACTACCTCATCGTGAAAGAGCCATTATCCACTATTAATGTCTATGTTTGTATTCTTTCTTTTTAAATTTATATTAAAGATAGAAATCTGCATGAACTCTTAAAATATCTGTAATAAATGAATTCAAAAGAATATAGATGAAAGCCAGTAGAGAAGCAAATGATTGAAGCAAATCATGTAGTTCGTCAACTCGAGTCTTAAGAAAAGTTCGACCAAATGCCCTGCTCATTAATTACAATCAATTTGTTAATTTACTCATTAGAAGCGAATAACGAGATTTATAGTCCTTTTTGAGATTCAGTGGCAATGGCAAAGGAAAGTCGATTGTAATTTTCTTATATGATTACGATGGTTGGGCAAGCTCGAGCCAGCGATGTAAGGGAAGCTTAACCCGGATTGAGATAATTTTTGGGACAAACTTTTCCGGACCCTTGAAGAACGCTAAATGATTTATCTTATTTTAGCAAAGTCGCGGAACCAGCTGTCATTTAATCACTTTAGTGATGAAGAAGTTTCGTTAACTCGATTTCAGCCTGACTGATTTTCTTTTCAAGTAAAATTGACCTATTTTTAGGCTGCTTTAGCGTAAATTTACGCTGAGTTTGACAGGATGATTCAAATTGCTGGATTAGATCATTTTTGATATTGGAAACAGCTTTCGTAAAAGATAACGAAATTTTAAAAATATAGGTAAATTAGAATTTTCAAAATCTCCTTTACAACAATTTGTCCTGTAAGTAGTTTACCGCTAACTGAAATCATTTGAAAGCCAATAAGACATTTAATTTATACAATGAGCTGGCTGAGATAATTCAGAGCAGAGGCGATCAAAGGCCTGCTTCATTAGCAATGATTGCCATTGTTATGAACGGGTTAAAGACTCTATTGATGTGCAACAGGCGTGCGACCGTTCTTAGCAGATACTCGCTGATGCTTATCATAAAATATTTATTTTAATTTAAATTTTCCACGACATTTACATGTAACCTGGACTCAGCTTTCAGGAAAAGCTTTTATGTGGAAATTTTAAACATTCTAGTGAATGAGTGACGCTTTTGTTCCAAGTATTATGCACTACTAAAAGTTTTAAATCTATCCATTAACACTAGAACATACCGACACCCCTAGAAGTGCGGATGGGTCAATTTTGGCCATTTTATTTTTGCTACAGTAATGTGAAGTGTATACAAATAAAAAACTTGTAATTACGATAGAATGTTCTATTACATATATAAAAATGACAGTGAAATTATTACTCTTCGGAATCGCATAATGAGCTAATGGAAAACTCTTTCGATGTGCACTTCTTGCAAACATTGCAGGAAGAACATCGAAATGGGTCAAATTTGGGACGCCCGCACTTCTAGTGTTAAAATAATTTATAACTTAAGTTAACTATGGTTTTGGACGAAGACCATCCTTAATAGACTTTTGCTTGGTGGTGGTGGAAAACCACAAAATGTTGTACACATTTTTAATATTGATGTAAGCTATATAGTATATGCCTGATAAAATAATATCTAAAACGTTGGATAACATTTATATTTTAACTCATATAATATTGTTAATATAAATAATTTTGATTCGTACAAATAATTTTGTTCAAACTGGTGAGTATCTGTACTTTGTATTTTTGCTTTTTTCTTTCTGTGTGCCTAATATGATATTTAATAAAATTTAAATGTTCTTTATTGTTTTTTAAATATCATGTACTATGTAACATTGTGGTCTTAAGTGTTAAGTAAGTGTTCAGGGGCCTATAACACAATGCTTACAATTGTAACAAGTCTACAAGTTATTAGTAATTCGCTTGTACCTACAAGTATCCCGATTTCCTGTAACACAATATTATTTCATACACTTGTAGTTATCAGTGAAATATTCTACACTTGTACATGTCGTTATTACGCTACGGGATAATTTAGAGATTAACTTGTTTTTGTTTACATCGGGCGTGTAAGCAAAGCAAAATAATATTGGTAGCTATGGCTGGCAAACAAATAATATTTGAGAGGAAGATGCATTTTTTAGAAAAAGTTAAAGAAAATAGAGAAATTCTGTTCGGTACCTTTTCCGATAGATTGAAGAAAACGGGCAATTTTGAGAAATGGAAGGAATTGGCAAATTTAGCAAAGAGCGTTTGTTTAAGTGGAGGGTAGGGTATTATTTTGCGTTTTTTTCTTAATTTTCTCATATAAATGTACAACATCTTAAGATTATTGTGTTAAAATTTGAAGTTAATTGGAGTAAAACTAACGGAGATATGGAGTTATAAGTCTCCGCCGCTCCGATCCGGCTTCGAGCTATTCCTGTGCCTTATAAATTCAGTGTTTAGACTTTAAACGCGCTAGCATGTTCAAAGTCGGTGTACACTGTAACTCAAAATGTACAATTTCACATACTCTTTAAGTACATAAAATATGAGGTAGTGATATCGAGATAATTTTTTGTTGTGCATTATAATTAGTTTTACTATGAAAAATATACTGTTTTATCGGTTTTTTCTTTTTAAATTCGCTTTTTTTACTTTAAAATTATGCCAAAAAAAAAGAAAGACAAAGACTGGACATATACCAAAGATACATTGTAGCATTTTCGTTGTAACTTTCAGAATCACTTGACCACATATTGATAGTAATATGATTCGTTCTCGGTGAAAGACCTCACTACACTGAATCTACTCAGCGTTCAAGTTAGGTAGAAAATTGCTTATAATTGTTGTAAATTTCGTAACCCAGTTGTATTTACAAGTGTGGTCGTTGTGTTATGGAAAGAAGCTACAACTGTAGAAAAATTTCAATAATTAAAAGTGCCCCGCTAGTAACTACAAATTACTTTGTGTTACAGAATATCTACAATAGTATAATTTATTTGTACACTTGTTGGACTTGTAGAGGTTGTGTTATAGGCCCCTGGGTGTAGTACAAATACTTTAGTTACAGTTAGCGTTGTCCCCACTAGTCTTTATTGTCTCAAGGTGTAAAGTCATAAATTAATCTTGTAAAAGTTCTTTCAAAATGCCTCGTACGAAGAAATTGTCGGTTCAAGAAAAAGTGAAAATACTTACTCTAAATGAACAAAAACTTAATAATTGTGATATAGCCAGACAGGTAGGATGTTCTGAGACTACAGTGCGAAACATTATAAAAAAATTTAGTGGAAGTGAGAATTTAGAGAGGAAAAAGGGGAGCGGAAAAGTTAAAAAAACGAAACCAGCAGATGAACGGTTTTTAAAGTTTGCAAAACCGATTCGCATCAGCATCACAGCTTAGAGAGCAACTTCAGCAATCAACAGGAGTACAAATTTCGACCAGGACAACACAGAGAAGGCTAAACGACTTGGGACTTCAAGCTCGGAAACCAGCCAAAAAACCTCTTTTGACGAAACGCATGAGGGAAAAAGGCTACAGTGGGCCAAAAAATATCGAAACTGGACTTCAAATGACTGGGAGAGGGTCATATTTTCTGACGAATCGAAGTTCAACCTTAAAGGACCTGATAGGCGGCAGACAATAAGGCGAAGAAAAGGAGAACGATATAGCGACGAACGCATTGCGTCAACAGTGAAACATTCTCCTTATGTGATGTTATGGAGGACTATTACGTCGAGGGGTGTTGGACGACTAATTATTGTCGAAGGGATGGTTAATGCTGTGGCATACAAAAAAATACTTGATAACGGCGTAATACCCACATTTGAAGAATTGTCTGTAGAAATCCCAAATCCTGTGTTTCAAGACGATTCCGCCCCATGTCACAGAACCCATTCTGTAAGTACTGGAGCTTTCAATAGCCGTGTGAGTCATATTTTTAGTTAATACAATTATTCTTTTATTTTAGATCACAGCTTACAAGGAACAACTTAGACTGGTTTCGCTGGAATGGCCCGGAAACAGTCCAGACCTGAACCCCATAGAAAATCTATGGTCGTTTATGGGGAAAAAAATACAAGAGTCCAGGCCTTCTACACTACAGCAGCTAAAGGCAGCAGTAGAGGACATCTGTTATAACAATATTGACGCTGACTACATTAAAAAAATTGTACGAGTCCATGCCTCGGCGAGTTCAAAACGTCATTAGGGCCAAAGGAGGCAGCACAAGTTATTAAGTTAATATTTTTAAGAAACGTCATATCAAATGACAATAAAAACTATATGATAAATAAGAAAACATGTCCTCTTACTTAAATTAAGAAGAATTTTTTTCAAAAGATTCATAAAAAAATAAAAAATAAATAAATAAGATTGACGGCACTTTATAAGTGAACATTACGTTTTTTGTACTTTTCCTTTAGGTCGAATTACAACACTTTTATTTTGGAATGGAGAAAGTTGAAATGTATAAATAATTATATAATTAACAATAAACCTTTAGAGAACAGATACTTTCTACTTCCAAAAAATTCAGTTCGAATTTGAGGAAGAACAACTCATCAAACTTAAAAAAATAATTTTTTTCGCAACTCGAACATTTCATTGTCGCTGGGTGTATGTTTAATTTAAGGAAAACAGAAACATGTAAGAAACCTTATGTGAAATAAGATATTATTGTGCATATATTCATATATAGTATGCCTATTATGTTACGAAAATTGATTTTGTGGTAGATTGCTACCAGAAATGCTCCGAAAACCACGTAATCAATTTCTTTGAAATGTTACGATGAATAAAACGATTATTGTGTAGTAGGATATGGTGGGGTACTTTTAACAATGGGGCACATAATTCTTAAAAAAAACTTCATTAACGTTAAAGAAATTTCCTTTAAATTATGAAATATATCATATTCGCCTGAATTAATATAGATGTTAAGAGCTGTGCCTTCATGTTTCTTATAAGAAATGTCGTAAAGTACATTAATTGTTCGATTATACAGTCGAAAAACTATCCCGAGTAGCAATAAGTAGGGATAGCCATATTATTGATACGGGCCGGATAAGGTATTATTACGGCAGACCGTTTTACGGTACTTTTCATTGGGCCTTATCCGGTGCATATACAAATCTCCGTATTTCGTCTTCCTATTTCAGGTACGGATGTGCATTGCCTGCATACAGCCTTATTATGATATCCTTCTTTTCTCAAATGTGGGGACTGATTATATTAGCCGGATCTATTCGTATTACGTACAGCCATTTTTTTTTTTTAAATCTGGGCCTAATGTTATTATTTTTATTTTAACCATATATGGTGTACCATGTTTATTTATTATTATCAACAGGTATAACACCATGTTGACAGTTAAATAATATATCTAATAACTAATAGTTAAGACAAAATATGTACATATTTAGTATAATAAAAGCCCTAAAGATAGACTCTGAGTCAGGTAACAAGTAAACGCTTTTTCAATTCAACCCTTTTACAATTAAAATCTATTGAGGGAAAGTAAGTATTATAATTTTTGGACATGGCTGACACTGGTTCAAAAGAGCAATAATTTATTTGAACTGTGAACTGTTGAATAAAGAAAGTTTTGTCCTCTGGTTACTCGCGGGCGTGAATTAAAATTAATAAGGCTAAGAAGATTGGGTGAATTTATAGCGGCAGTAACGACATCGTGCATGAAAATAACCCCTGCAATTTCTCTTTGCTTTGAAAGAGTCGTCAATCCCAAAAGTTTTAACCTATTTTCGTATGGGGGAAGGTTATATGGATCACTTCAAGGTAAACGAAGAAGGGTAAAGCAGAGTAATCGTCTTTGAACCGCTTCAATTCGTTCAATATGCGCAATGTAGTGAGGATTCCATATATAAGAAACGCATATTCCAAGATAGGACGGACAAAAGCACAAAATAGGCCCTTAAGGAGATAGGGATCATCAAAATCCTTAGACCAACGCTTGATGAATCCAAGTTCGATTTATTATGTTGTCAATGTGTTTTCCCAAGGTCAAATTTAGAATCAACAGTTAAGCCTAAGTCAAGAGCACTATCCGGTCTGGATAGTGATGTGTCATGGATTTTATAAAAGTACTCTAAGATGGAGCTCCTCCTACTAAAATTTTTTAAATCGTCGGCATAAACTAAAACAAGTAAATCTTGAATTAAGAGAAACAAGTCGTTTATAAAAAAAAAAGAGAATAATAAAGGTCCGAAATGGCTGCCGTGAGGCACGCCTGAGAGAACTGAGACAGCAAAAGCAGAAGAAAACTTAGCCTTAAAGACTTAATCTACTTAACAAAATCATTGGGAAAACCAATTCGTAACAATTTAAAAGTGAGCACTTTGTGATAAGGGTTGTCAAACGCTTTACTGAAATCAGTATATATGCAATCGACCTGTTTTAGTCTCTCTAAATTCGTTAAACAAAAATTAGAAAACTCAACAAGATTAGTGACCGTGGATTTGCCATAAAACCATACTGATTATCCGATATAATAGAACTGCAATAAAAAGGCAGATGATCCATTAAAATTTACTTAAATAGTTTGGGGATAGGTGACAGTTTTGCGATAATAAAATTCATTTATTGGCCACCCCTGGAAATGGCAACTTAAAAAAATAAAAAGCAGGTATGTTAATAATATGAATTTCGGAGAAAAGTGGGGCGAAAGGTGAAAAATCGTGAAATAAAAGTTAATTTTTTCAACTTCCAGGGGGGATGGCCAAGGGCTTGAGGATAGGGGGGTGGTGTTGACCGTTTTGGAAAGGGCTTCGAAATAGTAATATTTTGAGATAGATGTGGTGCCGCTGCGATGCGTAAAAAAAAGATAAAAATACAAGAGCGGTTCCCATATAAGGCAAAATCCTGATTTACGAATCACCCTGTAACTACCGAACGGTGCGAAATACCCCCCCCCCCATACGATTTTTTGCTTGTCTCGGTCTGACCTTTCACCTCCTGCAATATTTCCTACCCACCTCTGAACACCCTGTATATAATAATAATAATAATAATTTAAATAATTCAAACAATATTAACAGATCTAACTCAAATCCTTATAGACCAAATCAAACTTATAACAACCGATATAACTAAAATTCTAACAATTATAACAATAACTATAGATGATATCATGGTTTGATTGGTAATGGCATCCTTCAAGATTTAGGGGTAGTAATTTTAGTTCTGGTAAAACTAAAGTAAAGCTACCTTTCGGGTTGGAAAAAGAAACCAAAGCCGAAAATACCGTAAAAGTGAATCTTCCCGTAAAGCAAAAAGAAGGGCTTGGATTCCTTAGTGAAATGCTGGCCAAAGAGGATTCGTACATCATTAAAGAAGGTATCTACAATGTCGAAAATTTTGGGATAGAAGCCGAAGTCTATTTAGCAAATAAAAAGATATGAATAAATTCTTCTCAACCACTCGACGTAGGAGTAGTCGACGAAAACAATTTTAGCGTTTTGGGAAGTAAAGAAGCAAATCCACTCGTTGATCAGTTAAATTAAAATTCAGAAGAAAGGAGCGCCCTAATTTCGCTGGTGAAGAAGTATTCGGAAATAATTTATCAGGAAAATTCGTATCTCACATTTACAAACGCAATAAAACATGAAATAAGAACAGTTAATGACATTCTGATACAGTGTAAAAGCTATCGTTACCCGTTTATACATAAAGAGGAAGTACATAAACAAATAAAAGAAATATTAGAAAATGGCATTATCCGGCCAAGTAATTCACCTTATTCAACCCCTATATGGATCGTGCCTAAGAAGGCCCATGCCAGTGGGAAAGTAAAATGGAGATTGGTTATAGATTACTTGAAACTTAACGAAGTTACGGTTGATGACAAATAACCCATACCAAATATCGATGAAATACTCGATAAGCTAGGCAAATGCCAATACTTTACAAAAGGATTTCACCAAATCGAAATTCAAGAAAGGGACATACGTAAAAGCAAGTTCAGTGTCGACAATGGCTATTATGAATTCCTTCGTATGCTATTTGGGCTGAAGACAGCGTATAATAAATAACGTTTTGGAAGACTAAATAAACAAGATATGCCTTGTTAACTTAGACGATATAATAAATTTTTTTACGTCCTTACAAGAACATATGGTTTCACTGAATAAAATTTTTAAAAGATTACGGGATGTCAATCTCAAGGTCCAATTAGATAAATTCATAAAAAAAAAACCGAGTTTTTAGGCCACATCAGATGGAATAAAACTCATCATTCAAGATGGAATAAAACTAAATCCAAAAAAATTCAATGTGTAACAAATTTTCCAATCCCCAAGTCATGTAAAGAGATAAAACAGTTTTAGGCCTCACCGGTAACTATCGAAAGTTTGTAAGAGATTATTCGCGTATAGCCAAACCTATGACAAAATTTTTAGAGGAAGATGCGAAAAGTAATCTACAAGACCCAGAATATCAGCAAAGTTGTGAGACATTTAAAAGACTTTTTATAAATGATCCCATACTCCGCTACCCTGATCTCAGTAAAACTTTTCACTCCCCACTGATGCCAGCCAATATGCCTTCGGTGCGGTTCTTTCACAAGAAGACCACCCAGTGTGCTATGCTAGTCGTTCTCTCAATGAGCACGAAATCAATTATAGTACGATAGAAAAAGAACATCTGGCAATAGTTTGGGTTACTAAATACTTCCGCCCCTACTTATTTGGGAGAAAGTTCATAATCGAAACTGATCACAAACCGTTAACTTGGCTATTTTCAATAAAAGAAAAAAATTCGAAATTAATACGATGGCGACTAAAGTTATCTGAATTTGATTACCAAATTAAATTTGAAAAAGGGACTAAAAACAGTAATGCCGACATACTTTCTAGAATACCAAACCCAGAATTAAACCCAGAACTAAATGTCTTAATAGAATCTAGAGACTCTAGCATACCTCTAGCACCACTTCACCCATAAATGTATTTAAAACCCAAATTTTAATCCATGAATCACAAACGGGATCAATGAGAATGAAAAAACAAACAGTCTTTGACAAAAATCGAACCATTGAAAACACTAAATCACTCGATGAAACTACAGCAATAACTTTATTAAAGAACCGCTTTAACCCAAAAAATTTAAACGCCATCCTCCTCGAAAACGAAGGTGTCTTTAGAAAACTTTAGAAAAAGCAAATATTAATAACTTTTCCAACAATAAGGGCTTTAGGATAATCCGCTGCAAAATTTGTTTAGAAGACGTAGTAGACGAAACAAAATTATTCGAGTTCATAAAGAAAAAATATTTACGCAATAATCACAGGGGCGTCGAAGAGGTATTTAAAGAACTTAAACTAATTATTTACAACCCCAATTTAAAACTTAGGGTTACACAATTTATAAATAACTGTGATGTGCGCTCGCTAGAAAAATACGAAAGAAATTTATAGTTATAAAAATCAATTTGGATGTTTTAAAATTGTGTTGATATTTAACCATTGGTATGCAATAAAAAACATTAAGTACATTTAATCAGCTTTTATTATCAAATATTTAAAAAAAATAGTATAACAGTAAGTGGTACTTTACAGAAAGTCTCAATTTGCCAAGAATTTGCAGAACGCGCGACGCCTGTGAGAATCCATGTCACCAGTTAAAGGTTAACAGTCGTAGTTGGACAGTATTTGTATTTGTATTGCTCTTCTGCAATATTTTAGTATTCACGGGAATGTTAGTAAAATAATCGTAGACAATGAATTATCCATGAATTTCTAAGCGAACGAAATATCGAAATACATTATACATCCAATAGAAGCCACACATCAAACTCTGACGTCGAACGTTTACACAATACCATAAACGAACTTACTATATGCACTTCTGAATCTCTTAATAGTTTGATTTGTCTAGTTCAGGGCTGCAAAAAGTAAATAAACGAAACTGAAAGAACAAAAATGTACCTACGTTTCTGTGCACATAAACTAAACAAGTATCAAACGGAAGGTTTATGTGCACATAAACTTATCAAACGTAAACCAGTCTATGTTTCAGTGCACATAAACTAAACAAAAATGTACCTACGTTTCTGTGCACATAAACTAAACAAAAATGTACCTACGTTTCTGTGCACATAAACTAAACAAGTATCAAACGGAGGGTTTCTGTGCACATAAACTAAACAAAAATGTACCTACGTTTATGTGCACATACACTAAACAAAAATGTACCTACGTTTCTGTGCACATAAACTAAACAAGTATCAAACGGAGGGTTTCTGTGCACATAAACTAAACAAAAATGTACCTACGTTTATGTGCACATAAACTAAACAAAAATGTACCTACGTTTCTGTGCACATAAACTAAACAAGTATCAAACGGAGGGTTTCTGTGCACATAAACTTATCAATTTCGTTTATTTGCTTTTTCGGTTTGTGTGCACACGCCAAGGAATAGTTTCGTTTCGTTTCGAATTTCTTTGCAGGGAGTTTATTAAACGAAACAAAGCGCCCTAAATCGACCGGCGTCCTCGGGCGCCGCACGAGCTTGCCCCTTCCTCCCCCCCTCTTCCCCTGCACCCCTCCCCTTCCCCCTCACCCCTTCCCCCTCACCCCTTCCCCCCTCACCCCTTCCCCCTCACCCCTTCCCCCCTCACCCCTTCCCCCTCACCCCTTCCCCCTCCCCTCGCCCCAACCCCCCCCCCCTCCCCCCTCCCCCGCCCTTCTCCCCACCACTTCCCCCCCCCCCCCCCCCCCGCGACCGCCCGGCCTTTCCCCTCCCCTTCCCCTCCCCCACCATTCCCCTCCCCTGCCCCTTCCCCCTCCCCCTCCCCTGCCCCTTCCCCCCCTCCCCCAAAGGCTGGTACTATATACAGCTCAGAGCTGGCCTCATTCTTCGTCCCGGCTCTACTCCCTGTCTTTGATTTTGGGACGTGTGCTGATCGAGGCGCGGTTGCTTTTGCGGTCACATTTGCAATCACGCATGCCACCCTCGTTATTACGAAATTCGCTTTGTTTCGTTTAATAAACTCCTTGCAAAGAAATTCGAAACGAAACTATTCAGTTTCTGTACATAAACCTCGTTATTAGGAAATTCGCTTTGTTTCGTTTAATAAACTCCCTGCAAAGAAATTCGAAACGAAACGAAACTATTCCTTGGCGTGTGCACACAAACCGAAAAAGCAAATAAACGAAATTGATAAGTTTATGTGCACAGAAACCCTCCGTTTGATACTTGTTTAGTTTATGTGCACAGAAACGTAGGTACATTTTTGTTTAGTTTATGTGCACATAAACGTAGGTACATTTTTGTTTAGTTTATGTGCACAGAAACCCTCCGTTTGATACTTGTTTAGTTTATGTGCACAGAAACGTAGGTACATTTTTGTTTAGTTTATGTGCACATAAACGTAGGTACATTTTTGTTTAGTTTATGTGCACAGAAACCCTCCGTTTGATACTTGTTTAGTTTATGTGCACAGAAACGTAGGTACATTTTTGTTTAGTTTATGTGCACTGAAACATACTCTGGTTTACGTTTGATAAGTTTATGTGCACAGAAACACTCCGTTTGATACTTGTTTAGTTTATGTGCACAGAAACTATTGCACGTTTAATTTAATTTTGCAGCCCTGGTCTAGTTGAATGAAATATCAATAGGAAAATAAGTTATTTTTGCGATATCAATGTTCTTCGGATATTTCTAGTTTAAGCTTTGAGATTTTTCAGAGAGAGTCAGTCTAAAAAAGCAGAGCCTTACAACAGCACGAGTCCACTGGAAATTCGGGCAAGAAGGAGTTGCTTTTTCAGAGGCGAACTTTAAAATTGATTCAGATCGTTATACGGAGTGCTAAGAAATCTTTCTTCTCCACGACTTCCATTTATATGGAAATTTTGAATACCCACTTAACCAGGTTGCGTCAAGTATTGGAATCGGTTACTAAAGCAATTCGCAGCATTTTCAAGGGAGGTCCCTGCGGATGACAAGAACGTGCGCGGAATCAGAAATGGCTCGAATACCAATTGGGTAACTTGTTGAATTTTTCAACGAATTCCTCTTGAAGCCTCGCTCTGCCTCGGACCGATTGTGCTTCCTGTGTGAGAGTCTTACTATTTTTCGCTGGTGCATCTTTTAACAGGATTTTGCCAGCCAAGAGATAAACTAAACTGACGGCACCTGCACCGCGCAACGTTTTACTACTCTCGTCAGTCTACCTACCGTAGAGGAATTTCATCCTAGAAAATTGAAATTCCTGGAATGTTGCGCCAATTATTGAAGTTCGGCTTACAAAGGTTATAACGAGTGACTTATGCTCCGAATTCGGAAATATTGAAAATATCGAAGGAATATCGTTTTGGATAAAGTCAGGGCTGTAGCACCACAAAAACTTTAATATGACCCAGAAAGCTAAGACTGGATTCAAACTCATAAATCGAAAGTTGAATGTACGTAAAGAAAGCGGCTCATGTTATATGAGGATTCCTAAAGAGCAACTTTAGTCGGGAGATTGTACAATTCCATATGTTGCACACATCCGGCCCTCGAGCAACGAACGGAATTAATTAGAATTATGAATAAATTAAATTCAGTTTAAACTCTTTTTAATTGAGTTCTCGAAAATAACTCGAATTCGCCGCGCCCCTTTCGCTGGCACTCCAATTCCCTTCTGCAAATAAGAAAAGTTTTCTTTTCCACAATCCATCACTCATTACAAGGCAAATTCAGAATATATACAAATGGAGTTCATTGGGAAAAACAAGTCTAATTGTTAGCCTTCTACGGCTCGGCGTAGCGAGTTTCATTACTCAGTTAAAATTCCATTAGATTACTCTGTACTTAGAACTAGGCAGAGAGACAAGGGCGAAAAACCCCGCAATATCATTAGAATGATTAAACATTTTTCGTGGGCCTGGATAGGATCAGCCTAAATCTCGGTCCGGAAGCCGAACGCAGATTCATCAGTGCTCGGATGGAATTAATAACATGAATACTACCATAGATACTTAATTACTTCCGAAGATAAGTAGTCAAAATTTTAAGGGATAAGGCTTTTCAGCTGATAGTAGCTTCCTTTTTCTCTTTTTGGATTTTAAGGACATGAACTCAGACTTGTCTTTTACCGGCAAATTTTCGAAAGCTCAATAGAGCCTTAAATTGCGTTATCTTTCACAATCTTTGAGCGGGCAATCTTAGACAATCCACGCCATATATAGTATATGCCTCTAATGTGTGCTCATTCGATTCAGACCGGGCTTAAGACAGGAAGTTGCGAGGGATAAACCGTATTATCTTTTTGGGTCTCGTGAAATATCGTGGCTAACGGCGGTTCCGCTCTCAAAGTTACACAAAACGAGGACAAAAGTAAGTATAAAGTTGTCTGTCGAAATGAATTGAATTATGAGGACCACTGCTAACTGCAGCACAATTGAGATAAAATACAAACATGAACATCTACAAAAGCGGCGAGTGTAATTTGTAATTCTGTTTAGTGTTCGACTTACAAATTTGTGGAACTGCCCTAAATAAGGATCTCACGGGGTCGACATCCTGAGTGCTCTAATTAAAGTTTCTACCGGAATTATATCTGAACATTTCAGTAAAGGTTTAAATCCTCATGTTTTAAAGGTTGTATACTTAGAATTTAAAGTAATTAAGAATTGTTTTGTTTCCAAAATCTCCAAAAAAATTTACTCTTAGGTATTCTTTGAAAATAAAATGAAAGTAGTGAACAAGGCAAAATTTTCAATTCGTACTGTATAATAAAAGTTTGCATTATGCATGCAAATGCTATTTGTAGAGTCGTAACGTATTCATTAAATCAAATCAGAAGAAATTACAAAAATTTTCCAAATTGCATATCTGAATGGCATATCTGAATGCAAAAAATGTTTTGAATCTTTGATCCTTTTAAGCCATCATTTTTGTATTACTTACTAACTGTTGATTTCCTCTTGTTGAACAGCATATCAATTCTTCAAAATCCAACCAAACAGTCAAGCAAAGTTAATTCGTATGACTAGGAGCAGATTGATTGATTTGAAATCATGAGGTTCCGAAAATCCCCTTATAATTATTTTAGGAATCGTTAACCTAGAGAATTTTCGTCCATTATATTGAATTCACCATCTAGAGTTTTGACAAATATATGACCAGTTGTTTGAGTTATGTAAATTGAGTAATTAGGAGTTAGTTATTGCTATACAATGTGATATATTGGGTCGAATTCATAAAACTGAGATCGATCTCAGAGCCTTATAAGACTACTTCTCTTAGGCCGTCCAGTTTCGACAATTTTAAAAATCAAACTCAGTTAACTGAGATTAAATAATATGATATGAACACATTGAATAAAATTGAATTGCTTCTGATGCGAATGTTTTGATTGAGATCAATGTTATGTCCATGATTTCTGATTAATTGTTTGCGATATTGTTTTTAACTTTAATTTTTTTAAATTTTAAATAGTCACCCTACAAACATGGCTGAGAATTTGTTCAATGGTAAACTGTATAAAATGAATTATTCAGACAGTCCCCTCTTGTTGTAAAATATTAAAAAAACCAAAAAAATTATGTAAAAACAGGTTATGTTTGAGAAAATACCCTCTTTAGGTACCAGTACGACGAAAAATTTGACCATGCTTTATGATGACTTTCTGATAAGAAATACTTCCGATAGGTACTCTTTTTAGTTAAAAGTTGTGTGAACTAAAATATGTCGAGATATATCCCAGCAATCTTAGATTCTATAACCTCTTAGTAATTCACAGCTATGTTCCAATCCTTACTTACAATCATTTCTTGAGTTGAATTTCCCTGCGTTCAGTTTTATAGGAACATAAAATGTGACATGAAACACTCAAAGAAAAATACTGAAATCGTTGTGTTAAATAAAAATTTCTTTAGCAATAAAACCAACCTCAGAATAAATTCTTTGGAATGAAATATTGTATTATCTCCCTTACTGTTAACTTTATGTACCGCTTGCATGTGGGGGAAAACACTCAATATAACATATAAAAGGAAGTGTCAACTGATTCCCCATAAAGCATGATTCTTTGAACACACTGGTGAAAAACGAAAGAAAATGCTGTCGTACACACATTTTACCATTTTTGAGGTTTACAAAAAAGCAGTAAAAAGCATTTGAAACCAAATTTTAATGGGGCAGAAATCCTATCTCAGAAAAGGAGGTGCAAAATCACTGAAAATACATATTAAAATGAAATGGGCCATCTCCCCAGTAATAAATCATTCTGAAATTTAGGGACCAATATTCCGTAAATGGTTTACTGAGGACATTACAGATTTTTTAGACATTCTTCGAATAAGAATGTACATTTATTTATTTGTTAAATAATGAAGAGTAATTAACAAATGTTAACAGCGTTTAAAATTTAAAAAATTAGGTCATCGTGCAATAAATAATACATATTCAGCGACTAAGATTTGAAAAATTAATGCTACTTTTGAAGACAGCTAAAGACTAAAGAATATGAACAATTTTTAATTACAAATTGCATGTGTATATAGTTATTTGCGGGTCAGAACGCGCTTAACAAAAAAAAAAAAAAAAAAAAAAAAAGACAAAAACGAATGTTTTGCGTAGAGAGTTTTATTTCAAAAGGTAAATCGGCTTCTTGCTATGGAACTTAAAATTACAATTTAGATTAAGGGTAGTCTAGAAATCTCAATTTTTCTGTATTTCGAATGTATAGTCTTTCAAGAATATACTGTCAAATTATTGTAAGGATACTGACAGTATTTCAGGTTGTCTAGCCTCATTAGCAGGTAGCGAACAGTCGGCCCGCTCCCTTAATTAAAACTTTAAACTCATCTCGAAACTACTTTTTTTTGCATGGTGTTGTGAAAAAAACAAAAATTGAAATCAAAAACCGAATCATCTGAAATTTTGGTATGTTATTGAAAACACCAGTGGCTATGGCCGGAACTAGAATCAAAATGTTATTCCAAAAACTTGTTTTTTTTTTACATTTAAAAATTGGTAAGAAAAACTCTTCAGAGTTTCAATTTAAAAAACGCGTCATTCTCATACTGATTAATAATTGTCTTAGTTTTTAGTTTTCAGATAAATAGAAGAGTCAAGATCTACCACACCACCCAGGAACGTTTTTTTGAGACGGCTCTATTTAGCGCCATTTTTAACATAACTAAAATATTTTTTTAATTTCTATTATTGATTTGGCCAGAGTACAAGTTTTCGATATGAAATTACTTTAAGTTATTTTCTATCGTAATATTACGATTTACAATTGGAACAATTTGTTTTTATAGTATTCTATTTTCAATTTTTCTATCGAAATAGTACAACTTTCGAATCGAATTACGTTATTTCCTTTTATTTGTGTGTTAATTAAACTTTGTTTAACCCATTAATGCGCAAAACTAGGATTTTGTGCACGCAAGTTCAATTGTACGATTCGAATAGTAAATTGGGGCGAATTTCCTCCAAATTCGTATATAAGGGGTTTTTGGGGGTTTCCTTTCAGAATCTGGCATTTATTTTGCATAGAAACTTCAAAAATCCTATTATTTTTTGGGTCTTGTCAAAACAGTGCCGATTTTTTTTTGGTCATTTTTCGTCTCAAATTTGATTATCTTGTCGTTGCTGCTATTGTATGATAATATAACTACCAGAAATCGCGGTCCGAATGTCTACACTTTCTCAAACCATGGTTTTGAATTTTTTTTTTCACTTTGGTTTTTGCAAAATGGCTATTTTGTACAGCAATGTAATAAAAAACGTCGCGATTTTTTTACACGAAAAGCATCAACTTTACAAAAAAAAATGTATATGACAAAAAGTGCTTATAATTAACCAAGGAAAACATGTAAATTTTTTCAGAATTTTTTGGACTATTTTTGGTTTTTTGGATTTGGCCAATTTTTGAAAAATCCAAAAATGTTCTGAAAAAATTTACACGTGTTCTTTGGCTAATTATAAGCACTTTTAGTCATATAAAATTTATTCGTATAAATCGTAAATCGTAAAAATATAACAAAATTTCATCATAAAAAAACTTGGTGATATTTTTACTCAAAAAGGATCAATTATACGAATAAATTTTATATGTATGACAAAAAGTGCTTATAATTAGCCAAGGAAAACATGTAAATTTTTCCAGAATTTGTCAGAATTCATAAGATTTGAAGTATGTACATTTATTTTCAAATTAAATTAATTCTTTCTTCAAGATGTTTTTCTTTTCGATATTTTCAAAAACATTTTTGTTAGAAGCAATACCTTTATCTACGTCAGTGGTTATTTAAAATGTTTTAATTTCATTCGGGACTTTTTATATTAAAACTCTAAATAACTTCGCATCAAAAAATTTTGGTATTGATAGTACAAATACAATTAAATAATGTTTAAAAAGTACGCGAAATTTTATATAAGGAAATTGCTCAATTGTAATGTTTATTTTACAATTTCTACTTGTTTTAACAAATTTCCCACACTGGGCCTGAAGAAGCAACAGGTATGAAGAAAATGTCAAAGAAAAATGAATACGTACCTCGATTTGTCATTGATTTCTGATAAAAAATTCGTTGGATTCAAAATCATATCCGTTCCTATGCCAAAGTTATGCCTATTTTTCACTTTTTACACACCTATTTTGCAGTTTAGCAAAAAAAATATATTATGCGTATGTATATATATGTATATATATACATATCTGTACTTATATGCATATGTATAATGTATATATATACATATTATATGAACACACACACACACACACACACACACACACATATAATAAGTAGGTACATTGTATTTTTCTTGGACGAAAATTGATATATATTGTATGTTTCTTGGACTTTTCGCGGTTTCTTGGACATCGAAGAAAAATATTAGCATCGTTTGTATGTTTCTTGGATCCTTAATGTCAATACACAAGTAGTGATTATTATTTTAGTAGTCCAGTGAGGTTATATATTACCCCACCGCATTTCTTTAACAAAGGGGAAAACGTCACAAAAAAAGTTTATTTGAATGTTCTGATAAATGTGGTGAAGCTGTGGATGGAAACTGTATCGTCTGAAAGGCTGTATGTTTTCCAGCAGGACGGGGCGCCCGTGCACATAAGTCATTTGGTGCAAAATTGGTTGTCGGACAACGTCGACATGTTTTGGTCCAAAGAATTTTGGCCTCCCAACAGTCCTGATTTAAATCCTTTGGACTACTACGTATGGAGCGTGATTGAAAGGGTCACTAACAAGTTTAGATATCGAAACGTCGCATCATTGAAAACCTCTATTGAAGCAGCATTTGCCGATATGGACCGTGGCTCATTAAAACGGGCCTGCGATCGCTTCAGACCGAGAATGGAGGCGGTCGTTCAAACAGAAGGAGGTTGCATTGAGTAAACGTGTTCTCTATGACCTAACAAAGAATTTAGTAAGAAACAAGTAATTATAAACTTTTTCATTTTTTCAATAAAAATTATGTTTCAAAAAAATGTTTAATTTGTCCGGATTTTGGCGCCGCACCCTGTATATCTTACAATCACCTTTAGCATATACAAAAATGCACTATATGTAGATATATTGCCAGTTTCTTGGATAATCTTAAGGGTTTGACACAAAAAAACACTAAAGTAATAATACTCATTCTCAAAGTAGATACAATAAAGTCTCAATGCATATATATATATAGATCGCATATGAGTTCAACCAATACCCAACTAGCCCAATAGCCGCTTCATCCCCCGTATAGGGGTGAGTAGATATATTAAAGTCTGAATACATATATATATAGATCGCATATGAGTTCAACCAATAGCCCAATAGATCAATAGCCACACAATCCCCCGTATAGGAGTGTAACGGTCTACTAAAATAATAATCACTACTCGTGTATTGACCTTATTATTATTATTTGGTTAGCGGGTCGTCTAAGGCACTCCCAGTGCCCACCGAATAGCAGCGCGACCTATGAGATCTATTGTGCTAGTCCCTCTTGTTTAAACCCCTTCCATATCAAGCTCCTTAAAATAGGCTATAGTATGCTGGGGGGTCGCATTCGACACATCTTCGGGCGGGTGTATTGACCTTAAGGATCCAAGAAACATACAAACGATGCTAATATTTTTCTTCGATGTCCAAGAAACCGCGAAAAGCCCAAGAAACATACAATATATATCAATTTTCGTCCAAGAAAAATACAATGTACCTACTTATTATGTGTGTGTGTGTGTGTGTGTTCATATAATATATATATACATTATACATATGCATATAAGTACAGATATGTATATATATACATATATATACATACGCATAATATTTTTTTTTTGCTAAACTGCAAAATAGGTGTGTAAAAAGTGAAAAATAGGCATAACTTTGGCATAGGAACGGATATGATTTTGAATCGAACGAATTTTTTATCAGAAATCAATGACAAATCGAGGTACGTATTCATTTTTCTTTGACATTTTCTTCATACCTGTTGCTTCTTCAGGCCCAGTGTGTTCCAGGCAGAATTTCTAATTGCTAAAATTACTTCCTTAACACTGGCGATATGTTTAGAGAGCATATTGATATTTGCGCTTATTTCAGACGTAATGCTAAACATTTGTAATTCTTGATGAAATAGATTAATAATCGTTTATTTTTGTAGTTATTCTGTGTTGTGACATTTATATGATTCGTAATATTTTTTATGTGTGTATCATTCATTACCCAATTAATCCATTTTTACTAACATGTTGTGGTATTAGGCTGTTAAAGTCTTCTTTCAAATGTTTGATTTTATACAAACGAATTTCATAAATTTGAGCTTTATTATGAAAATATATTATGTTTTTTTCGATTATATAATGCATTATCTTGTTAAATGAATGTATTATTTTTTTCCAGATCCTTGAATTAGGACACATCTGTTCCCTGATTAAATTTCATCTATACTTATAGACGATGTTGATTTCGCCACACGGTTAAAAATTTTGGAGTAAAATTTAATCTTTTGCTTGTATTAAAGCCATTTTTCAATCCACTTCGAAATAAAAGTAAATATTCATCGAATATTTTTCAAAAATGCAATAATTTTTGTATTGAAAAGTAATCCAAAATATATGTTAAAATGCTCTGTAATCTTTTTGGACTAATTTTCAATATTAATTGAGTTAAAATTAGATCAAAAGTTATTATTTTAATCCAAGTAAAAAAAAAAAACTTCAAACTCATTCCTTGTCAAATACAACACCTTGACAAACAAACAGAACTATGAGCTTTATTTTATGAAAGAAAAGTATTATATTCATGTTACTATTATTATATATTGAAAGACTGAATACATGCTTTAGTTTATTTTTTTATATATAAGACATTTTATATTGCGATTATTTTGTGTACTATATATATAATTTAAACAAAGTGAATTAAATTAGTTCAAATGTTTGAATATTTCCTTATTTTTTTATTGAAAAAAAAAAAATTAATAAATTTTGTTTGGAAAAATAATGAACATCATAAAACCTAAATATTCCTTGAAAACCAAAAAAAAAAAAAAAAACAACCCTGTCACTGTATCAATGGATTAATGCATTATAAAGTAATACAATTAGTATTAACTTATTAAAACCATGGTAGGTTCGAGATAAAGTATAGTTAATATTAATTTCTAACCTCAATAAAAGTATACAATTCAATATTTTCGTATTAAAACAATACATTAGTATTAACTTCTTAAAACCATAGTGGATTAGAAGTAAAGTATAGGTAATATTATCTTTTAATACAACAAGTATTGATTTTTAATGTTCTAGTATTAAAAGTCATTTAATACTGAAGAGATTTTATTTTAATACCTGCCAATATTAAAGTTTCATTTTAATGCTTTCAAAATATTAAAATCTAATACTTTTTTGGTGTGGACTTATATGCAATCCAGGAAATATTGGTTTTTAATCCAAAATTTTTTACCCTGCAGAGTTATGCCGAATATTACCAAAAGAGTTAACCAAATTAATCCTGAAACAAATAAATTTAAATTATTTTTTATTAAGTTTGGTATTTCAATTTCTTTTTGAATGGGCTGTTACATCTAAAGAAGTGTTCGTTATTAATTTTTTGGTGATCTTCATTGGATTCCCTAACATTTTTTATGGTATGTGTGTTTAGTAAATTTATCTATGATCGTCGGTCATGGCACTCCTTTACTTTTAAACCAGATGTCCATGTGGACAATTTCTAGAGATTTGTTTGTTGTTTCTGTAGTTTTCAATGCAAGTTTTAATGGGTTCCTCCCATATTTGGCAGAATTGAAATTATGACAGTTATTAATTGTCTGTTGAATTTCTTACTTTAATTTAAAGGACTAGATATGTGTTTTCAATTCAGAATAAACATAATTAATATCTCGAAGGTTTGTGTTATGATATTGTTCTAATATTTATTTTTTTTTTAAGTTTATGGCGTTCCTCTAGCACAAAGTGGCATTTATTAATTTTGAGGAGCTTATTTTTTGAGAAGTAAGTATTTAAGATAAACAAAAACATTGTAAATGCTAATCTCATTTATCATCACGCCAATTATTCCTTTTGACGGAGAATGCGTTTTTAGCAGGTTTAAGAAAAAGTCTTCATCAGGATCGGGATTTATAAACGTTTTTCTAATTCTTCCGAAAGCTTTCTGAAAATTGTCTTTTGCCGACAAACTCCTTTCTGCAATAATTTGTGTCCTTATAGATATTTAGTGGTGACTCAGATATTGTATATGTGTTACGTTTCTTTAGCAGAATGTATCGTTGTATCATCAACGGGTGATATTTTGTCCGCTTCCAGATCATTTGTGTCGATTTCCACCCTTGACAGAGCATCCGCGACCCTGTAATCTTTGCCACTTAGACATTCAATGTCAAAATTAAACTCTTCTAATTTAATTTTCCATCTTTGTAGCTTGGCATTGGGTTCCTCCAGGTTATGGAGCCATTGTAGAGGTTTATGGTCTGTTCTTACTACAAACATCCGACCGAAAATGTACGAGCGAAAATATTTCGTTGCCCAGACTATCGCCAGAAGCTCCTTCTCGATAGTTGAATACCTACTCGTTTAATGTTCTTGAAGCACTGTTTAATGTAAGCACGAATATACTGCATGATTATCTTGCGATAATACAGTAAAGCCCCGATTTCAAAGTTGCTGGCATTTGTAGTCAGTGTACATTTTTTTTTTTTGAAATCCATGTAAACAAGAATTGGGGCGATAGTTATCAACAGTCTCAATTTATTAAACGCTGCTCTATATTCAGGATTGTTTATTTCTATATGTCTATCCTTTTTCAAGCAAATAGTAATAGGTTTTACTATATTTGCAAAAGGCTTGATACAATTTCTTTAAAATGCAACCATGCCTAAAAATGATTTAATTAAGGTATAGGGAATTTGTTAATTCCTTCAATTTTTATTGGGTTAAACTTTATTCCATTGGTTGTCACGACGTGGCCCAAGAACTTACCTATTTAAAAATGCATTTTTGTCTAATTGGATTTTTAAGTTTGTTTCTCGTAACCTTTTCAAAATTTCTTGCAAAGAGTCTCAATGATTTTCTTTGCTAGGGCTGAATATTATTATGTCATCCAAATAAACATAACAAATTTTGTAAATAAAGTCTTTTAAAATGACCTTCATTAGCCTTTGGAACGTTGCAGGTGCATTCTTGAGACCGAATGGCATCCTAACAAATTCGTAATGGCCGCTATATGTGCTGTCTTTTTGACATCCTCTTCGGCTACCTTTATTTGGTAGAAGCCTTTTGCCACATCCAATGTGGTGAAATGTATAGCCCGGCCAAATTTATCAAGTATGTCCTAGAAATTTGGAACTGGGAATTTACTGTTTAATTTCCTATTGTTATGTTCGGGATATGAAATGTCACTAACAAACGTTTAGCCAATAACTATTTCTTTACTAGCTGACCCAGCAGACGTTGTACTGCTCTTTCCGGTACATTTTCATTATGCCCTGTGCGTCGACCAATATTTGATCGTTTTCTTTCTTTTCGCATGTTTCTACAAATAATACCATTAATATAAGAAAACAGTGTTTTCGTTTCATATCCCTAATTAATTTATTGAACGAACTTACACGTTGTTAATATTAGTAAACCGTTTTACACTTCACAAATTTTGGAAAATTGGTTTCATCCGACGTTGGGTAAATACTTACTAATTAAAGACTTCTCAAATGTTCTAGTTTGTTATATCCTAGAAATTGATTCAACCCGAAAACCCCTTTATGGATCCGCCATCTTGAATATCCAAATCTTGATAATATTTAAAATTAGTGGCATTAAATAAATCGAGACATTTTGGTCGCCGTGTTGGATCCGCCATCTTGAATTTGGAAATTTTGATAACATTCAAATTAGTGGCCTCAGAATAATTATAGTACTAATTTCCATTAAAATCGAAAAATTGTTGGTCACAATCTTGGATTTGGAAATCTCGATAATATTCTAAATTAGTTGCCTCAGAATAACCATTGTACTAATTTTCATTAAAATCCGTTGTAATTGAGACATTTTAATCGCCATGTTGGATCCGCCATCTTGAATTTGGAAGTTTTGGTAAAGTTCTAAATTAATTCAATAAGAATAATCATTGTTATAATTTTCATTAAAATTCGTTGTAATCAAGACATTTTAGTCACCATGTTGAATCCGCCATCTTGGATTTGGAAATTTTGATAATATTCAAAATCAGTGTCCCAAAAAAAATCATTGTACTAATTTTCATTAAAACCCATTAGAATTGAGAAATCTTGGTCGCCATATTGGGTCCGCCATCTTGGATTTGTAAATTGTGATAATATTCAAAATCAGTGACCTCAATACAATAATTGTACTAATTTTCATTAAAATCCGTTGAAATCGAGAACGCGCGAACGGTCAAACTCGCGAAGTTAAAATAATCGTTAAGTTTTCTGAAATTATCCAATTTTCTGCGCAATTTTCTTAACTTTTCTTTCCGTAAGAACCATCCACAAGGTATTAGAAAACTTTTAAAAAAAAAATGAATGAAATCGGTAAAGTCGTTCTCAAGTTATTGCGTGACCAACAGAATTAGGGGTTCATTTATATATATATATATAGATATAGATATACATATAGATTTTCCAATTACTTCTTATTACAATGTGGGATTGGTTAAAAAATTGTACACCGCCAGAACTCGCACGTGTTGACTCGTTCGCTGCCGGAGACCCGAGTACTTCGTCTGAAGATGGTCGCGAGTGACGAGCAAGAAGCGTGGAGAGTTAGGGCGTGTTCGGACATTACACTCCTTTCCTCCCCGTTTGGAAATACAGGGGTCGCGGACGTGCCTTGATCCTTTCTGATCTTCTTTGGGGCTCTCCCTGTGGCGTTGTATCTTCATTCTGCCTCTCTTGTGGTTCGCCCGAAACTGTCGCTCCGTGTACTGCCGGGCGTTCGTCAGGGGGCGAGTCTTCGCGGGGCTGTTGGTCCGTTTGATTTCCAATTGCTGGAGAAGTCCTACGATTTTCCGGAGAAGGGGCAGACTGCGTCTGATGTTTTTCTTGAAGGTCCTCAATCCTATGGCGGATTTGGTCTGAATGTCTGCGGACGGTAACTCCGTTCTTGGTATAAATGGTATACGATGAGGGGCCTGCGCCCTTAAGGATATTTCCCTCTATCCACGGTGCACCTGAGCTGTAGTTCCTCAGCCAGATAGGATCCTTTTCCTGATACATTGCGGGTTGCCTGCTCGTTGCTTCCTTACCCTGCCTTTTCGCCAGAGGGATGTTTTCGGGATGTAGCTTGTCGAAATAGGTCTGTATTCGTCGGTTAAACAACAGCTCAGCTGGTGTCTTCTGCGTAACGGAGTGCGGTGAAGAATGTTGGTCAAGAAGGAAACGAGCCAAGCGCAGCTGTATCTCTCCCTTCGGTAATCGTTTCAAGTATTCCTTCGTAGTCCTTACCATTCTTTCAACTTGACCATTTGTAGAAGGGTGAAATGGCGCTGAAAGTATGTGTTTGATTAGATTATTTTTACAGAATCCTGCAAACTCCTGAGATGTAAAAGCAGTTCCATTATCGGATACAAGGAGTATCAAACAGTTTGCGTAAGACGGTGATAGCTGCACTAGCGGATGTTGATGGAACTGGATGCACCTCGAGCCATTTGGAGTAGGCATCTACGGCTAAGAAGAATATTTTATCTTGGAATGGTCCCGCGAAGTCTATGTATATACGTGTCCATGGTTGCTTGGGTTCATTCCAGTAATTTATGTGGGTAGCTGGGTTTTCAGGTCGGGATTCTTGAAATGTAGTACATCGCTTAACTATTTGTTGAATATCCTCATCAATTTTGGGCCACCAGAAGTAACTACGAACTATGGCCTTCATCTGGACAATTCCTGGATGGTTTGCATGTAAGGCCTTAAGCAATTTATTTCGGAGTACTGACGGCTTGATTTTGTATCCCAGGAATGGAATCCACTCCGAAGATGCATTTTTCCCGCTTCAATGTTAGTCCAGCGTCCTGGATTCGTGTGAAAGTATCTTATAGTTTCGTAGCCAAGTCGTCTGCTGATTCTCCAATGAGGGTTACATCATCCAAGTAGCAGAAGGTTCCGGGTAAACCTAGTAGCAGCTGCTCCATGAATTTTTGGAATTCTTCTGGTGCCGATGAAATTCCGTATTGTAGCCTCTTCACGCGATAAGCACCCTTATGCGTGATGATAGTTTGAACGACAGAAGAAGCGTCATTAACTGTTAATTGCTGGTAAGCCTGAGCCAGATCAATCTTTGCGAAACAGCTGCCACGAGGGAGCGAGAACAAAAGATCTTGAATCGGAGGTATGGGATAATTATAAGGTCGTAGTGCTCTATTTACTGTAGACTTGTAGTCGCCACAGATTCGGATACTACCGTTCGGCTTAAGCACGGGAACAATGGGTGTGGCCCACTCGCTATAATCGATAGGTTCCAAGATGCCTTGATTGACTAATTTTTGAAGTTCCTCTTCAACACTAGGTCGGAGGGCAAAAGGTAACCGACGCGCAGACAGGCGAACGGGCGTTACGTTAGGATCCGGCTTAAGGTGTACCGGCGGCCCGTTATAGCATCCCAACGCCGTAGTAAAACGTTTCTCGAACTTATGGAGCACCATTGCTATCGCCGACGGGAACTGAGGAGCAGTGGAAACCGAATGTACTCCTTGAAGGGATATTCCCAAGGGCGCGAACCAATTGCAGCCAAGAATATTCGTACTAACGCCCTTAGCGATTAGCAAAGGCAGTCCCTGAACCGATTTTTGTCCGTACTTGATATCCACAAAAATGTTACCTTCAATTTGTATGTTGTTCCCTTGGAAATCTCGGAGTAACACATCGACTGCCTCTCTTGCAGGACTCTTCTTCGGCCACAATCGTCGGAAACAAGTGGAAGATATTATGGAGTGGTTTGATCCCGAATCCACCTCGAACACGAATAACCTTCCCGAGATGTAGACTTTAGTAGTTTTTTTTCATATTTGAATAGTTCGTAGCCAATGTCACGGAGTTAATGACGTTAGTATTCTTGACCGCAGATTTCCTACAGACAGCCTTAATTTGTCCCGAACGTCCACAGTTCCTACACACTGCATCCCGGAAACGGCATGAAGAACGAAGATGCCGGCCACCGCAGCTGAAACACGGATTAATAGTTGAAGTAGTAGGAGTGGTCTTCTTCCCATTTTTGCGATGTGTGCTCTTATGTACTTTTCTGGATTGTGTGTTTTCTGGCCTTGGGCTTAAGGGTTTATCTGCCAATTACCGGCGGTTTCCCTTAATGGCATGGACCTCCTCCGCCACAGCCGAAGCAGAGGACCCTGTGGAGGTCCAGGTATTAGAAAAACTGCCCTCGCACATTTATATAAAACACTTTATTTCAATTATCTATTTCAATAAACACCGTCCGCCTGCCTCGACGTACCAGCGAGAAGAGAGAGAAAAATCACGACGATTCTGGCTTTCTTGATTGTCAAATTTCACATCTTGGCGGCGCGAGTGTTGCATTGCAGGAGGTTAAGGGTGAGGTGATACTGTGCCAACTCAGGCTGTCAGCTGAGGTGGCAAAGAGTCAGCTCAATACCCCCCTTCCAAAATAACAGTTATTTTGATTAAATATTATAAATTTTATTTCTTCGCATGTCAAAACGAACGTTCCGGAGTTTTGGTTTCACATTATCATTTTTTAGCATGTGGGCAGGTTTCAAGCGGTCAACTGAAATTGTAGATTGTTTTCCATTTATTTCGACTACGAAGTTTTTTCGTAACCGTTTAATTACTTTAAATGGTCCGTCATACGGGTTTGAAAGTCCAAGTTTCAGTCTGTCGATTCTCACAAATACGTGTGTATATTTGTCTAAGTCTTTCGGGATGAAAATATCGTTATCAATTTTTTGTCTAGGCGGAGTGGGAATTAGGTTCTGCATCGTTTCTCTAAGCTTTGATATGAAGTTATCGGATGGAGTTGTGTCTACTGATGTACTTGTAAATATGTCTGCCGGTAACTTGAGATTTTGTCCGTAGGTACGCTCTGCCAGGGATGCTGCTAGGTCTTCTCGGACAGCTGTGCGAATTCCTAATAGGACCAAAGGAAGTTCGTCACTCCAATGCTTCGTATTTGCGCGTGCTTTAAGAGCTGTTTTAAGGTGTCTGTGAAATCGCTCGACGAGACCATTGCTCGAGGGATGGTAAGGGGAAGTGTGGATTCGATGTGTTCCAAGCAGTCTAGAAACGACTAACGAACTCGCTAACGAAGGTCTTCGCTATTGTTTGCGCTGTCATGTCCGGTATGGCATATGCTTCTGGCCACCGTGTGAATCTATCGACAATAGTTAGCATGTATTTGTTTTCGTTTGACGGAGGTAGGGGTCCCGTGAGGTCCATGTGGACGTGTTCGAACCGACCGGCTGGTATCTCGAATTGGCCTAGAGGTGATTTAGTATGTTTTTGAATTTTTGCCTTCTGGCAGTTGATGCAGGTTCTGGCCCATTGGCCTGTAAGAGAGTTCATTCTTGGCCAGAAGAATTTTTGGGCTATCATTTTTCTAGTTGTCCTAATGCCTGGGTGACATATGCCGTGTTGAGAATCGAATATTTTCCTTCTCATAGGTTCAGGTATGTAAGGTCGTATCTGATTCTTGGATACTTCGCAATAGATTGGTTTATTGAAGTTGGGGAATTCGACTAGCTTGAGTCGGAACTTTGACTGTCCATTTCGTTTTAGTAGCGTTTTTAGTTCTTCATCCGATTCCTGCAGTTGTGCCAATAAAGTCAAGTCTTGACCAGTAAGTGTGATACTGTTGATTTCATTTGAACGTTATAATGAATCCGCGACCACGTTTTCTCGACCCTTAACATAGCTAATGTCTGATGTGAATTGTGATATATAGTCTAACTGATTTGCCTGCCGTGGGCTTCGATCTGTTTTCGTTGTCAATGCGGTTGTCAACGGTTTGTGGTCTGTGTAAATCACGAAGTCTCGTCCTTCTAGGAGATACCGGAAATGCTTTATAGAAGCATAAATTGCTAATAGTTCTTTGTCAAATGCAGAGTATTTCATTTCTGCTGGTTGCAGTTTTTTGGAAAAGAATGAAAGAGGTTCCCAAACACCATTGTTTAACTGCTGAAGCACGGCTCCAATAGCTGTGTTGGAAGCATCGGTAGAAAGTGCGTACTTGGTGTTGTTCATTGGGAATGAAAGAAGTGTTGCCTCAGACAGTGCATGCTTTGTTTGTTCGAAAGCTTTTTTACATGTGTCAGGCCAAGAGAAATATTGTTTGCCTTTGCGTTGCTTGCTCATCGTAGCAAGGTGTGTATAAATTGGGGCAATCAATTCGGCCAAGCGAGGAACGAAACGGTGGTAGTAATTCACCATGCCCAAGAAACGTTGGGCTGCCCGTATGTTCGTGGGTTGTGGGAAATTGTCGATCGCGCGTACTTTTTCTTTAACCCATTAAGTCCGGGAAGAGCACAATTTTCATACGATGTATGAGACTTATTTTCTGCCATAAAAAATTGAAATAAAAAATTCCAATCATAGCTATTCTACTATTTTTGAGGTCGCTCTTTCGATTGGTGCAGTCAGATTTGCATAATAATGACTTTAAAAACCAATATGGCGCATTTTAAATAAAAAAGAACAAAATTTTTTGCGTTTTTTTTTTTTTGTGAATTTTTTTCGCATCAATAAAGTTACTGAATCGATTCCAAACCACAACCAAAAGTGCACAAAATATCTAAACTTTAACTAGGAATATTTTTTTTTTGCGTCGAATCAACCTAACCTCTTCAAGATATCAATATGTAAAAAAAATGAACGTTATTTGATAAATTATGAATATTATCAATAAAATTCACATTTCTAATGGAATAATTGTCCCAAAAATATATATACAAGGTGTTTTTGAGGTCACTGATCACGAATTTGAGGTTAGATTTTCAAAATTCAAGATGGCGGATCCAATATGGCCGACTAAATTTCATAAAATGCTTAAAGATTACAACAATATGTATATAAGGGGGTTTCTGAGGTCGCTGATCACGAATTTCAGGTTAGATTTTCAAAATTCAAGATGGCGGATCCAATATGGCCGACCAAATTTCATAAAATGCTTAAAGATTACAACAATATGTGTATAGGGGGGTTTCTGAGGTCGCTGATCACGAATTCGGAGTTAGATTTTCAAAATTCAAGATGGAGGATTTATAACCGACCAAATTTCATGAAATAACTAAAACTCATGCGATAATGTTTATTATACGGGGAGTTTACGCTCGAAAATTGGTTGTTTCCGTCCGTTAGCCGTTTCATAAACGTTTCCCAACTCAAACCACGTGGAGGTGGACGGCAAGAGTCTTTTTTTTTTATTTTTTTTTCTATTTTTTTTATTTTATTTTTTTTTATTTTTTTTAATTTTTTTATTTTTTTTTTCTGTTTTTCATTTTTTATTCATAAATATATACATTACTAGAAGCTCAAACCACGTGGAGGTGGACGGCAAGAGTCTTTTTTTTTATTTTTTTTTCTATTTTATTTTAATTTTTTTTTTTTTATTTTTTTTATTTTTTTTTCTGTTTTTCATTTTTTATTCATAAATATATACATTACTAGAAGCTTCTTTTTTTATCTATGAATATAAATTATCGATAGAAAGCTTTTATGTTTTCATTTTATAAAAAAAAAACATGAGCTTTGTCGCAAAACCAGTCAAAAAAAATGTTCGACAAAGGAATGTGTTGTTCGCACATACATATACTGCTGCACTTGTGATTTGTATTTTTGTAAAAAATGTAGAGACACATTTCATGCAAATCTTGAACAAAAAATGAAAAAATAAAAGCTTTCTATCGATAATTTATATTCATAGCTAAAAAAAGAAGCTTCTAGTAATGTATATATTTATGAATTAAAAATTAAAAAATAGAAAAAAAAAATAAAAAAATTAAAAAAAATAAAAAAAAAAATAAAAAAAATAGAAAAAAAAAATTAAAAAAAAAGACTCTTGCCGTCCACCTCCACGTGGTTTGAGTTGGGAAACGTTTATGAAACGGCTAACGGACGGAAACAACCAATTTTCGAGCGTAAACTCCCCGATAATAAACATTATCGCATGAGTTTTAGTTATTTCATGAAATTTGGTCGGTTATAAATCCTCCATCTTGAATTTTGAAAATCTAACTCCGAATTCGTGATCAGCGACCTCAGAAACCCCCCTATACACATATTGTTGTAATCTTTAAGCATTTTATGAAATTTGGTCGGCCATATTGGATCCGCCATCTTGAATTTTGAAAATCTAACCTGAAATTCGTGATCAGCGACCTCAGAAACCCCCCTATATACATATTGTTGTAATCTTTAAGCATTTTATGAAATTTGGTCGGCCATATTGGATCCGCCATCTTGAATTTTGAAAATCTAACCTCAAATTCGTGATCAGCGACCTCAAAAACACCTTGTATATATATTTTTGGGACAATTATTCCATTAGAAATGTGAATTTTATTGATAATATTCATAATTTATCAAATAACGTTCATTTTTTTTACATATTGATATCTTGAAGAGGTTAGGTTGATTCGACGCAAAAAAAAAATATTCCTAGTTAAAGTTTAGATATTTTGTGCACTTTTGGTTGTGGTTTGGAATCGATTCAGTAACTTTATTGATGCGAAAAAAATTCACAAAAAAAAAAAACCCAAAAAATTTTGTTCTTTTTTATTTAAAATGCGCCATATTGGTTTTTAAAGTCATTATTATGCAAATCTGACTGCACCAATCGAAAGAGCGACCTCAAAAATAGTAGAATAGCTATGATTGGAATTTTTTATTTCAATTTTTTATGGCAGAAAATAAGTCTCATACATCGTATGAAAATTGTGCTCTTCCCGGACTTAATGGGTTAAGAGGTTTAACACCGTTTGCATTTATTTGGTGGCCTAAGAATTCTATTTCAGGGACTCCGAAAAGGCATTTTGACAATTTTATACTAAGTCCGTTTTCATCAAGACGTTCGAATAGTAATCTCAAATGTTTCTTGTGTTCCTGTTCATTCCGGCTCGCCACCAAAATGTCGTCGATATACACGAATATAAAATCGAGCCCAGATGTGACACCGTTCATGAAACGCTGAAACGTTTGAGTTGCGTTTCTAAGGCCGTATGGCATTCTTAAGAACTCATAAAGCCCAAAAGGCGTTGTTAGTGCTGTTTTAAAAACATCCGCAGGGGCAACAGGTATCTGATGGTACGCGCGTACTAAATCAACTTTCGAAAATATATTACATCCTCGTAAATTCATGGAGAAATTGTGGATGTGCGGGATCGGGTATCGGTCAGGAATTGTGACCGCGTTTAGTAACCTGTAGTCGCCACAAGGGTGCCACTCGTTGGCATCTTTTTTAGGTACCATATGCAATGGTGATGCAACTCGGGAGTTGGAAGGTCGACATATGCCAAGTTCTACCATGTGGTCAAACTCTTTTTTTGCTATTTTGTGCTTCATCGGTTCTAATCTGCGTGGACGGACTAACGGAAGTGGGCCTGAATTTCGGATGTAATGTAGAACATTGTGTTTCACAGCACTATTAAATTTAAACTCTTGAGTAAGATTTGGAAAATTATTTAAGATTTTACTATACTCGCTATTTAAACTAAGCTTGTGAGGGGTTGGCGTCTTGGATTGTAACAATAAGGCGTCCACTTTAAGAGATGTTTTTGGATCGATGAGCCGTCGTTTTTTTAAGTCGATTAGTAACCCGAACTTCGATAAAAAATCGGCTCCAATTATGGGCTTTTGAACGGAGGCAATTACAAAAGTATGTACAAAGTCGCGCCTAAGTCCTAAACTAAGTGTGAGTGTTTTTGAGCCGAAGGTATTAATTGTCGAGCCATTTGCGATCAAAAGAATATAATCTGAATTTTCTTCTTTTTGTTTAAATATAGTATAGTACTGAAGCAGGTGTTATAGATATCTCTGCGCCTGAATCTATTAAAAAAGTTAATTCTGTTAAGGGATCTGTAATTAAAAGTCTTCGTTTAGTACAGTAATTGTTGACTGTTGACACAACTGCAGGAATGTTTAGTTTTTTGAATTAGCGGAAGTGGTACTTTTATGTGAATGAAAGTTACAAGGTGAGCGGCAATTTCGTGCTCTTTCCCCAAACTTATTATGATAATAACAACGATCAGCATTTCGCCTGCGATTTTCACTTCTATCTCGTTGGTTTTCTTGTAAATTTCGATCGCGTGAGTTGGCACGTTTTTGAGGGTATCGGTGTCTATATGTTTGGGAGTGACGCGAGGATTTGTCAATTACCGTTTTCGCTATGCTTTCAATTAAGGATTCTAAATTGCTGGGATGAAGCGATGCTTGCGAAATCTGCTCAACGCTGCTCGTGGAGCTTCTTAACTTTTCGTAGGCCTTATCGGCGGCAAGAAGAAGCTTACCGATGTCGTGGTCGTCAACTATAGAAATAATAGCACTGACATCACTTGACAATGAGCGTAACCAAAAGCTTTTGATTAGGTTTTTGTCCTTGACGGAGCACTGCACTGCCAATTCTTCGATAACTCTGAAATGCGCGGAGGGTGTTCGATCACCCATAGTATTAATTCGCAATAATTGCTCAAGCTTCGCACGGTCGCTAGATTTATTTCGTAATATGACTGCCTCTTTAATGGCCGTATAGGGGTTGTCAGGTCTAGTTCTTATAATGTCAGCTACCAATTCGATCTGTTTAGTCGGTAATTTTGAAACTACATAGTCGAAACGTCTGGTCTCCGATATGATTTTGGCTGTTTAAAATGTCGCTTCGACTTGTGTGAACCACAACTCCGGATTGTTGGCCCAAAAATCGGGTAAAACTAGATTTGTCGCGCTGATCCCGATTGTTTGTAAATTCTGTACTACATTTTGGTCAGTTTTTACAGTCGATGGGCCTTCATCGTCGGACATGATAATATGGTTTTATTAATAAAGAATATAGGTTAAAAATATAAAGCAATGCAGGCGATACGGCCTAACAATAATTAATAATTTCTGAATTCAGTTTTACTACTACTTACTAACTACGTACTACTATTTGGATGGCGTCTGGTAACGGTTCTTCGTCTTCAGCTACTGGGCTTCTTATCGATTGCTGGCACGATGCTGCGTGTGCTAACTGTAGTTGAGTCGATGATTGGCGATGGCTAAAGATGCTGGGTCGGTTGATTTTAGCTCATTTAGCTGACTCGCTGGTTGAAAATTGTTGTTATGCTACGGGTAACAGCTACTTCAATGTTGTTTTGCCACTTTGATTTTATGTGGTGGTCCGTGAGGATTATGCTCCTTTGATAAATAATTCCAAAATGGCGGCATTTTTTCAAAAATTCACTTTTTTTTTGTCCCGGAAAAATGGCAAAAATCTTAGGCAAATCATTTTTTATTCCAATTTTTTAATTTCATAAAATGAATTAATTTTATTTTATTGAAAATATGTGTTCGACATATTGCATTCAGTTGAGTTGAGTTTTATTTACATTTTTAATTTTATAAAAGTATATTCTTATATAAACAAAAGGTAATAATTGTATGTCTATATGTCTATAAAAGTATATTCTTATATAAACAAAAGGTAATAATTGTAAATATTGTTACATACAATATAAAAATTAGTATAATTTCTATATCGATGTAACTTTTAAAAAATAATCAGTGATGTTTTTCTCATACCACAAAGGTAGGTAGCATTTACCTTTTTAAGGGTCTTTTAAAAAAGCGCTCTATCCATAAAAAAAATTGATGTATGAAAAAACAGCCCTCGAAATGAAAAAATAGAATACTTCAGATACCTCATCGCAAAATTCATTAACAAAGGCTAGGCAATAAATATTGGCGCCTTTAGTCAATTTGAAAGTAGTGGAATATTATAAGTAGTACATTTTAGATGCGATCAACAAACATCTTTAGCACTTACTGATTACTCAGGTTGTAACTGATCACTGAAGAAGTTCAAACATATTTTTTTAAATATTTCTTACTCTTTCTTTCGCTGCGAAAAGTCGCAGACTAGATTTACTTTTGTGAAATCCTTTTTTTTACGTTTGTAAGATGTCTTTTTCGAAAAATTAGGGGTTTCATTTTGTATCTTTTAAGGGGTTACATCACCATGAAATTTTCAAAAATAGTTTTTTTTTTGCTAAATAAATTGTTTATACTTTTAACAATATTTTAAGCGTTGAAACATTCCAAAATTCAAATTATTACCGAAGTTACAGCAATTAGAAATGAGCGCTTCAGGAAGCCTACCCAAAACTCAGGTAGAGCTCGGGCCGTTACGTATCTATCTATCTTTAACAGTAATATAATTCCTTTGGAAAGATTAAACTAACAGTAACTCAAGTAACGGAGGACATCGCAAAAGCAGCAGAAATCCTTATGTATGGTCCAGGAATTGCAGATTAAAAGTAATTTAAAAAAAATTTACTTTTAAGGCTTAACTTCGATCTTATTTTCTTTCACTTTTTTCTCGAAATTACTTTTTTAAAACTGGTGTACACGATATCTCAAAATCCACTGGACAGATTTGACTGAAATGTGCACCACTTATTTTGTATAATATTACCTAAAGCGTGACGTGGATTTTTTCGATTGGGTTTAATATTTAATTTTTTTATAATAAAATGGACATGAAATAAAAATGACGACTGTCCTTTATTAAAAAGTATTTACATTTAACCGATCTCTCCATTTGTTAAAAAATAGTGGCTCATAAGTTTTCACACATTCCTAAGGGACACCCTGTATATACCTTAATGATTTCTCCGATTTTACTAACATTATTTGTATTATTCGGTTGAGTGTGACATATTTCCAGCTCACGAACTACTGTTTTTAATTTTTGGCCGTCTTTTATAACAGCTTCAGCAGCTTTTTGAAGTAATTCCTGGGAAGTAGTACCCCTTTTCGTTTTCCTTTGGTAGACTCTCATCCTAGAAACAATATAAATAGTATTAGAATTATATGGGTTTAGTTGTGCCCTAAACGCCGCGGCATAATGAACCCCCGGCCATCGGCACTTTTGAGCCCGTTAGTAACATGATAACATATCGATTTTTAAAAACATCTTGAACGCTGCGTTATTTTATACTGTCCTTATGATTCACTAATAAATTGTCAACATTTTAATATCGGGTTGGCTAATAAGTAATGAGCGTTTCAGTTTTTATTTTCTGGAAATTTCGGGTAAGGTCGAGAACGTTCTGTTGCAGGGGGTCTATAAAGAGCGAGTCGTGAGCATGCCGTCAGCAATGTTTCCGTTTTCATTGCGTAAAGAACCACGAAAAAAATGAGTGATATTAAAACGCATATTCGGCACTGTTTATTATACGAGTACCAATCTGGGCATTCGGCTGCAGAAGCTGCACGTAATATATGCCAGAGGATAGCTGATGATGCAGTCTCCGAGGCTACAGCAAAGCGGTGGTTCCAAAAATTCCGCAAGGGTAACTATTCCTTGATCGATCAACCAAGGTCTGGGCGTCCGGTAGAAATAGATATAAATAAACTGAAGGCATTAATTGAAGAAGATCCTCGAAGCACTACGCGCAATTTGGCTCTTAAGCTCGGATGCTCTCATGGCACGGTGGAAAAGTATCTGCACGGTTTGGGGAAGACGTACAAATATGGTGTTTGGGTACCCCACCAGTTGAACAAAGATCAACTGACTTACCGTGCAGATATCTGTGCATACCTTTTATCGTTCCGTCGCATATTCAGCTGGCTAGACCATCTCGTTACTGGAGACGAAAAGTGGGTTATCTATATCAACCACACACGCAATCGCCAGTGGCTGGGCCGCAACGAACCAGATAAACCTACGCCAAAAAAAGATCCTCATACTCGGAAAGTGATGCTCTCGGTCTGGTGGGACATACATGGAGTAATATATTGGGAAATTCTTCCTACTAATACCACGATGACGGCAATAGTATACTGTAATCAACTTGAAAATCTAAAGCTTGAACTCCGTCGTAAACGTCCACAACATGACAAAATATTTTTCCTTCACGACAATGCCCGGCCGCACATCGCTAAGAGTACCCGACTAAAGCTACTGGAGCTCAACTGGGAAATAGTGCAACACCCTCCATATTCGCCGGACTCAGCCCCAACGGATTTTAGTTTATTCCGGTCTCTCAGTAATCATTTACAAGGAAAAAGCTTCGATGATGAACATCAGTTGCAACAATACATAGATGAAATCTTCAAAGCAAAACCGGCGAAGTTTTACAGGGATGCCATCCACTCTTTGCCGAATCGTTGGCGGATGGTAGTAGATAACGACGGTGATTATATTGTTAACGATTAATAGTAAATTATTAAATAAATAAATACAAACATAAAGTCATGTATGTCGCTCATTATTTATTAGCCAACCTGATAAAACACTCAAAACAGTAGCTTACAAAATGTAAGAAATATACAAAAAAATATTAACACCAAAATATTAACTTACTAGCTGGGTTACCCGGTTTCACCCGGCGTTGGGTAAATACTTACTAATTAAACACTTCTTAAATGTTCTAGTTTGTTATATCCTAGAAATTTTTTCAACCCGAAAACCCCTTTATGGATCCGCTATCTTGAATTTCCAAATCTTAATAATATTAAAAATTAGTGGCCTTAAAATAATTATTGTACCAATTTTCATTCAAATCCGTTGAAATCGAGAAATTTTGGTCGCCATATTGGATTCGCCATATTGAGTTTGGAAATTTTTCTAATATTCGAAATTAGTGGCTCCGGAATAATCATTGTACTAATTTTAATTAAAATCCGTTGAAATCGAGACATTCGGTTGCCATATTGGATCCGCCATCTTGGATTTACAACTTTTGATAATATTCGGAACCTGTATCCTCAGAATAATCATTGTACTAATTTTCAGTAAAAACCGTTAAATCAAGAAAATTGGTCTCATATTGGACCCGCCGCCATCTTGGATTTACAAATTTTGTTAATATTCGAAATTCGTAGCTTCAGAATAATCATTGTACCAATTTTCATTAAAATCCGTCGAAATCGAGACATTTTGGTCGCCATGTTGGATATGGAGATTTTGATAATATTCGAAATTAGTGGCTCCGGAATAATCATTGTACTAATTTTAATTAAAATCCGTTGAAATCGAGACACTCGGTTGCCATATTGGATCCGCCATCTTGGATTTACAACTTTTGATAATATTCGGAACTTGTATCCTCAGAATAATCATTCTACCAATTTTCATTAATATCCGTTGAAATCGAGACATTCTGGTCGCCATGTTGGATCCGCCATGTTGGATTTGGAAATTTTGCTAATATTCAAAATTAGTGGTCTCAGAATAATCATTGTACCAATTTTCATTAAAATCCGTTGAAATCGAGAAATCTTGGTCTCCATATTGGGTCCGCCATCTTGGATTTGTAAATTTTGATAACATTAAAAATCAGTGTCCTCAATATAATCATTGTACTAATTTTCATGAAAATCCCTTGAAATCGAGAAATATTGGTCGCCATATTGGGTCCGCCATCTTTGATTTGCAAATTTTGATAACATTCAAAATCAGTGACCTCAAGATAATCATTGTACTAATTTTCATCAAAATCCGTTGAAATCGAGAAATATGGTCGCCATTTTGGATCCGCCATCTTGGATTTCTAAATTTTGATAATATTCAAATTCAGTGACCTCAAAACATTCATTGTACTAATGTTCATTAAAATCCGTTGAAATCAGGAAATCTTGGTCGCCATATTGGATCCGCCATCTTGAATTTCTAAATTTGGACAGCGGATTTGAAATCCCCATCCCGCAAAACCCCTATGTACCAATTTTCATGAAAATCGCTTCAAATTTAAAATTTTCGGCCGCCATCTTGGATCCGCCATTTTGAAACCCTACGTATTATCCGAAAAAAAATTAGCCTATATGTTAAGTCGGAATATGTACTACCTTCGGACAAAAAATGAAAAATATCGATGCAAGCGTTTAGGCGTGATTGAGCAACAAACAAACAAACAAACAAACAAACAAACAAACAAACAAACAAACAAACAAACAAACAAACGAACTTTCATTTTTATATATATATAGGGATGTGGCACCGGCACAGCACGTGGCTACGATCTACTCAGACCGCAGCGCTGACGCAACTACATAAAGTGGCCGCCGACTGTGCGCGTGGGTAAAGGATTTCTCGACGCAGCAACACAATGTATCTATCTCTTTTCCTCATTGAGATATTCTGATCAGCACAACCTACCTCCGGCACTTTGAACGCCTCTCTTCCATATTTACATTTTACCGATCTCTCCATTTGTTCAAAAATATTGACTCATTAGTTTTTATACATTCCTATTCAACGAGTCAATTTCCAACACTAGAGGAAAGGTAATTTTTGCTACTTTGTTGATAAACGTCTGCTGCAGTTCTTCCTCTGAGATTTCCTTTAAGATATCGGCTAGGAGTTTGTAGCGGTCCTTGACCCTCTTAGATGTCTGGTCTATTTATCGACTTTAAGGGATTACAACGATTTTTTTGTTTACACAAGGCACTATTTTCTTTGACTACAAAGGTTTTTGATTAAACCGTGGACAGACGTTGGACAGAGCACTTTTTGTTTTCATAAGGTACTAAGGCACTATGTAGTTGTAAAATCTTTTTTTGTATCTTTGCCAGTTCAGTTCGCGAGGTTCTGGATTGTTATTTGCCCGTGTTCCTTTTATTTTTTTAAAGGATCTCTTCTACTGAGATCCAACTGAATGTAGCAGTTATTTGTGGAAACGCGCTTAACACAAAAAAAGAGAGACACAAACGAATGTTTTGCGGAAGAGAATTTTATTTCAAAAGGTCTTTACAATTCGGCTTCTTGCTATGGACTAACTTAAAATTTAAATTTAAATTAAAGTATTTTTACGCTACACGATTCTAGGAAGATGAAGAGGTGCTGTCTCCATGAAATGTTACGATATAGTATTCTATGACATGTGGAAATATATGAATGAAAGATTTCACTTCAAGAAATGCAACAAATTAAAAAAGTGTAAATTCGCCATGAAAACAGTTTATTCAGAAAACCTGAATTTATTAATTTAGTCTGTTAATTTTACAGACGAAAATTAACTCTAAATAATCTTGAAATTTACCTTTAAAAGTACATTTCATCGTTTTAAACATTTCAAATTCCATTATTTAACTTTTGATACAGCTGAGACGAAGAAGATAGGTGGAAAATAGGCACGTGTACTAATTAAACATTTCATTAAATAAACTTCTAAGGTGCCAATCCAAAGTATAAAGGGTTTTCTTAGAATTTGCAGATTAATTCAGGTCTGAAATAAAATTATAATTTGTTAAATGCGAAAACATACATTACTGCGATGATACGTACTATCTTGAGCAGAATCTATGAAGCTTATGAAGCTGTGTCATTCGATGAAGGAAAATGATTTATGCTCAGAGATGTTGCTTTAGCTAAACAAGACATGCGGCATGATGGATGCTACACAGAGAAGTGAAGAAATGAAAAATTATTAATATAGATCCAGTGAGCTAATAAGAAGAATTTGAACTTAGCGAAAATAACTTTAAGGTGGATATACTTTACTTATGTAAATAATTTATTGGGTACTTCTGATAAACAGGTATTGTGCAAAACTAGAAATGCATTATATTAAAATTCAAAACAGAAAAAAGTCAGTAAAATATTCAATTTCAATAGCTCCGTTTCGAACTTTAAATCGTATACTACTTTTAACTTATAAAAAATTATTTCAGACAAATTTCAACTTTAAATTCACACTTTAGCTCTAATAAATAATTCACTCAGCTGGAGGAAATTTGTCGAAAAATCATTTGCATCTCTAGAACTAGTGTCACAAAACTCCCGTATTCCCGAAATGCATAAAATAAACTATTTACATTTTATGGTACTATGTGTCTTCGGAATGGCACGTTCGAGTATTGCAAACTTCAGAAAATTAAAGTGGCCTGCGAAGCACAGATATCTCTTCATTGCATAACATTCTTGATACCTTTTTTAAGTCCTATAAAGTTTTCGTCGGACGATGTAACAATTTACATTCTCGAAGTTCCATTTATTAATATGATTCACGTATTTAAGTTAGGAAAATTTACTGAAAGTGCTCCTCATTCGAATTAATTAGAGGATGATAGAAATGCTGTAAATACCGATACCTTACGCGTAACTCATTAAAAACTTTACGGAGAGACACCATTCTTAAATGAAATCGTATTTAAGGATTCAAATATGTTGGTAATTAAATACTTTTCTAGATACTAATACCAGCTTTTTCTGACCTCATACGCTACTGTGTGTTTTTGACTCCTCAAATTTTCTGCTTTGTTTCATGGTTTATAATTAACAATAAATTGATAAATCATACATCATAATACACCAATTTGTTTTTACATGAGGGAAAAAATGGTATACCTACGTTATTTTTACATTTTCGATTGGGAAAATATTGACTTTATATATTCTATATATATATTATAAACACTCTATATATATTAATAAAAAAATAAAGAGTAGCGCTCAGTATCCAACCAGTTCCGAGAGAAAACGTTTCAAACTTTCTGTTCCAGATTTTTATATTATATATGTATTAGGGTGTCCCTTAATTTTCAACTTGATTATTTTTCGACGCATAGGGCCTACTTTTTTTCATATTGGTGTAAAACACTCGCACAGCAAATTTCGTTTCATTTGGTACACTACAACCCGTGCCGACTTGCATCCGAACATCTTCGTACAGGTTTCTGTAGAGTACTAAGCGCGCGAGCGGCATGCCTTCCCTTTGTCGTCATTCAAATGCAATTAGTCGCTATAACAATACGGTTTTATTAATTTTAATAAAATTACCATTCAATTACGAAGTGCTAGAAAAAGTATATACTTAGTCGGGGAGGCAAACCACCAAATAACAGGCTCAAAACTACCCCCTCAAATCGACAAGTTTTTGCGGTGTTGTTTTTTATCATTCGTGATGTAAAATTGAATTTTAGGGAAAATGCCAATTTAGTAATTCGCAAAACGAAATTGGAAGTACAGGTAACCCCCGTATAACACGGCACTTCTATAGCACGGATTCACTCTAATACGGTTCGAAAATTGGGACCATCCCCGTATAACACGGAGGGGAAGGTTTTGACGATATGACTGCACACGATATCCAAGAATTACTGGTGGAAGAAGAAATTAATGAAGCAGGTTTGGTAGAAATGATATCAGGAATCCATGATAACTCAGAGGATGATAACATATGTAGGTGAAGACGAAGAAGTTAAAAAGTTTACTCTACAAAGCATAAAAAAAGGCCTAGGCTTAGCCGAACAGTTAGAGTCATATTTCTTAAATGAAGATCCTTCAAATGAAAGGAGCACAAAGTTTAAAAGAGAACTTCATAAGTGCTTAGCACCATATAAGGAAATTTATAAAGATCTTTTAACTAAAAGCAAGCAACCTAAAATAACAGATTTTTTGCAAAAGGTAGAGCATGGATCTGAAGATAATACAGAAAAATGCTCAGAGGATGAGGATATCTTGCCAAAAAGAAAACGCCCGCGGTTAATAGTGCTTAGTGATGACCAAGAAAACATTGTTTAACTCATATTAATATGTATTACTTCTTAAGAAAATTTTAATAAAGATATTTATCTTTATTATGAAAATATAATAGTATGTTTTTTTAATTTTTGGAACCTAACCCCTCTTTTCGTATCAGTCCTTTGTTTCGTATAACACGGATTCGCATAACACGGCAATTTTTTGGAACGTAACTACCGTGTTATACGGGGGTTACCTGTACTCCTTTCAGTTCAGACGAGGAACCTTTGCTAGAGACACCAACCACTGCTCTACCGCGTGAATCGTCAGGGGAAAGAGGGAAAAAGGTTTTTATTTCAGCGAAACTAGTAGCGGTTATAGACAGATGCCAGCTGAGTATTAGGGACTCCGTCCTTATTCCTCAGGGAACCGTGGAAGCGCTAGGTCTCAGCATAGACGAATATCCCATTAATAAGTCGTCCATTCAAAGAGTTCGATCACAAATGCGAAAACAAAGGGCAGAGTCGATAAAAACGGATTTTCAAGATCATGTACCTGATGTAGTAGTCACTGTCCATTGGGATGGGAAACTGCTTCCTGGGTTAGACGTCAGGAGTTCTAAAGAAGAGCGGTTACCTGTGTTGATTTCATTCGATTATAAAGAACAACTTCTGTCCCTGTCCCAAAACTAGAGAGTTCTTCCAGTAAAGATCAAGCAGAGGCAGTTTTTAATGTGTTTCATGATTGGAACCTCGATGATCAGCTGCAAATAATGTACTGTGACACTACAGCCTCTAATACTGGTAGTTTTAGTGAAGCTTGCGTATTGATAGAATCAAACCTTGTTTTAAAAAATGTGTTTGAAGCAAAATAAACCCCAAGTTACTAAAAGCCCTGATGGTCCACTTTTCAAACAATTCAGAGAGTTTCATTGATTCTACAAACATTCAAACTTGCCCCGAATTTGTGAAGCAACATATCAGTGACGGAGAAATCGATCAAGCATTTTTTAAACATTAATTACAAAATTCTGTTGTGAGAAATGATTATCGTGTGCTGATCGAATTAAGGTACGGACACACCAAAAGCGAAGCGAGCGAAGCGGCGCGAACAATTTAAAATTTGGGAACATTCTGTCGCAGTAGACGCTTCGCTCATGTCGCATTCTATTCGGACACTTCAATTGATTTGTACGGCACCCAAATTTTTTAAATTGTTCGCTTCGCTCGCTTCGCTTTTGGTGTGTCCGTACCTTTATCCATCATATTTTTAGGTGGCGATGAGTATAAAATTCTTAAAATAAGGCCTTCTAGTGCCATGCATCATGCACGGTGGATGGCAGGAGCAATTTATTCCATAAAAATATGTTTGTTGCAGTCTGCATTTAAAATGACCAAAAAGGAAATACACGCACTGAGGGATGTTTGCTTGTTTATTGTAACAGTTTATCTTAGATCCTGGCTTGAATGTAGTCTGGCTGCTAAAGCACCTTATCAAGATTTGTGCTTTTTGAAAACATTGAAGAGTTACGAGAAAATTGATACAGTTATTTTCCAAGCAGTTTTAAAGAATTTTTGCTAGCACTTGTGGTATTTGTCAGAGAAAATCGTAATATGATCGATTTTTGATAATTCGGTCGATGACGAACCTAAAAAGCGAATGGTGGTTAATTTAGAAAGGGAAACTTCTTGCCATTTACAGAAGAGATATATGCCATCTAAAGAACAAATATCGAGAACTTTATATGATATGCTTTTATATACCTCGCAACTATCATGATAAATACAAATATAAATTCGTTTATATGAAATTATTTTTTATCATTTCTAATATAAAACATTTATTGTTTCAGAAAATAACTTAGATCAGTTTGTATCTTCTTCAAGCAAGAATATGTTTTCAGGATTAAAGATTAAAAGCACTTAGAATAATAAAGTATTTTGAATTAGCAACATATCTACAAGAAGTAAATTTCGCTTATTTTGAAAAACTTTAGAGGCTCGTCGGCACGGGTTGTAATCATCGCAGACGAATGTTATTTCGCATGTGACTAGACCATGGTAGTTGTAAAAAAGTTGGGTAAAAGGGGGTATGCGTTAGCAAATTCGAAAAAAAATTTTTTTTTGTGATATAAGGGACACCCTAATATGTATACTTTAGCTTAACTTTAACTTGCTATACATTGTCGGTGTGTCCAGTGGCTATGGTAGTAACGCGCTGGCTTCTATTAAATGCGATGGAAAAAGTGCGATTTCGGGTAAATTCAACTTCTTTTTCTTCCCTTTTCCTATTATTTTTAGTTATTTTTATTTGTAAGAAGTACATTTAAATTTTAGAATAATTATCACAATTCACAATATTGTTAAGAATCGAGGCTTTTTAAGAATAAAGTAATCATTGAGTGAACGTTGAATTTATTTCTTGTGCCAGTTCTCTTGAACAGAGTGTCTTGAGAACTTCCTACCTGCTATCGTTGATTGATTCTCTACTAGAAGAAGTGTCTTGAGAAAATTTCAATCATGAACATTATTATTTTGTGAATTTAGTTTTTTTTTTAAATGAATTATATTTATTATTAATTAAATTAATGAAATATAGAGTTCAATTATTATTTGGAAATGTATTTAGTGTTTACGAGGTCTAGTCCATCTAGAGCAATGACTTGACTGCGACGTGGTAACTATGGCAAATAATGCATTCAGGCCATTCGGAGCGAATTTAGGTTATCCACTTCGTCCAGAGGAAATTATACCGCTTCCTCTAAGCTGACGCCACAGCTCATTTGAACTCTCGTTATTCATCAGAGAGTAGTAGTAATTCCTCTGTGCAGCCGAAACTAGTCGACTGTCTAAATTATGCTGCTCAACGAAAATTGTGCGGTTCTCCATGTCCATAATTAAGATCGCGTCCAGAATATCAAGATTCAACCATTTTCGTCTAGAGTATATGACCCACAGAATCCGCGAAGCAAAAAAATATATAAATTAGACAAATATATTTAGTTTATTTATAAGTTTATTCATATGTATTATATTTTTGTGGAATCTACACGCTAAACCCTTTCATTTGATATCATATATACATATACTATATACAGGGTGTTCAGAGGTAAGAGGTCAATACTGCAGGGGGTGAAAGGTCAGACCGAGACAAGCAAAAAATCGTATGGGTGGGGGGGGGGGGGGGGCATCTCGCACCGTTTGGCAGTTACAGGGTGATTCGTAAATCAGGATTTTTCCTTATATGGGAACCGCTCTTGTATTTTTATCTTTTTTTCTACGCATCGCAGTGGCCCCAAACTGATTTCAAAAAATCACTATGTGGAAGCCCTTTCCAAAAAAGTTTACACCACCCCCTATCCCCAACCCCTTGGCTACAATTCCCCCTGGAAGTTGAAAAAATTAACTTTTATTTCACGATTTTTCACCTATCGCCCCACTTTTCTCCGAAATTCATGTTATTAACATACCTACTTTTTATTTTTTTTAAGTTGCCCATCTAATTACCCTTCCAAAAAGGTGCAACATGCCCAGGTAGAAAAGGGTTGCAAAAGTCCTGAAATTAAAACATCCTCACAGGTACCTAATTACTTTATTGCACCATAATGAAAAAAATCGTTAAGTAAACAATTTTTATGACAGCAAGTTCGGAAATGTTTGTTTAGGAAACAGAGGTAGTACATTTTTATTATTTCAGCAAAACAGTAATAAAATAATAAATGTAATCTCGTTAAATAGCGTTATTAGTTTATTATATCCAGTATTGACTCCTAAGTATCCTGACGCTCCGTTTCTAATACCTCCTATGAATTATGGTATAAAAATGGGTAAGTTTGAAAGGATATTGACCACAGTTGAAGAAGCAAGCGAAAAGGATGGGTGTTTAATAGAAAAAATTAAGATAAAATGGCAGAATTCAGTGTTGACGAGTATGCCGATATAATTTACGTGTACGGTTTAGTAGAAGGAAATGATAGTGAGGCTTTACGAGAATACCAAAGGAGATTCCCGAATCGGCAGGTACCCAACAGAAGGGTATTTTCAAGGACTTTCAGAAGAAACCGGAAGTGTAACCGCCCCCAGAGCAGAAATGCGAGCAGGAAAATCGGCCGATTCAGCGGAGCCCGACCAACAAATCCTCAACATCGTCAGGAACAGCCGTGTAATAAGCATCAGACAGGTCGCACGAAGGTCAGGATTGTCTTCAGGGAGAGTTTGGACCGTTGTGAACCGAGGGGATATACATCCATACCTTCTTCTTCTACTTTCTACTTCATCTTGCCCCAAGTGCTGAATAGTCAGCTATACTCGGACTTTTTGGAGAATACCCTTCCGGATCTGTTGGAGGACATCCCCCTGGTCACCAGAAGCGCAATTTATTTACAGCTCGACGGAGCACCTGCGCATACTGGGAACATTGTTAGGGCAAGGTTGAATGAACATTACCCAGAGCGCTGGATTGGACGAGGTGGACCGATTCCTTGGCCTGCTAGGTCACCGGACCTTACTCCACTGGCCTTTTTCTTATAGGGAATGATGAAAGATGAAGTTTACTCAAGACCAATCAACACCAGAGAAGAATTAGTTACCAGGATTGTGACTGCGGCCACGAAAATACGGGAGAGACTGGCTACCATAGACCTCAAACGTGAAATAAAACGAAGGCTACTTGCATGCATCGAAATTGGCGCAGAACATTTTGAACAGCTTTTAAAGGACAAACGTTTTAATTGTAATTAGTTTTTAAGCGAACAAAATGTGTTTTTTAGTAAACTTAAGTATAATTTCCTAAAACTTCGAATTATCATGATATTCTGTAAAAGGATTTTTGTAAATAAATTTTCGTATCCTTTTCCTACCTGGGCATGTTGCACCTTTTTGGAAAGGTAATTAGATAGGCAACTGAAAAAAAATAAAAAGTAGGTATGTTAATAACATGAATTTCGGAGAAAAGTGGGGCGAAAAGTGAAAAATCGTGAAATAAAAGTTAATTTTTTCAACTTCCAGGGGGGATTTTGGCCAAGGGGTTGGGGATAGGGGGGTGGTGTAAACTTCTTTGGAAAGGGCTTCCAAATAGTGATTTTTTGAAATCAGTTTGGGGCCCCTGCGATGCGTAGAAAAAAAAGATAAAAATACAAGAGCGGTTCCCATATAAGGCAAAATCCTGATTTACGAATCACCCTGTAACTGCCAAACGGTGCGAGATGCCCCCCCCCCACCCATACGATTTTTTGCTTGTCTCGGTCTGACCTTTCACCCCCTGCAGTATTGACCTCTTACCTCTGAACACCCTGTATACTAGGGTGCTTTTTTTTCTCGACTATTTTTTTTTTCAGTCCCACATCGAAATTTTGTGGTCAATACCTAAACAAAACTTCCCTGAAAATTGGAGCCCTTAATATTAATATTAAGTACTCGACCAAGGCGTATAAAGATTTCCCTTATAAAATACACGTAAACGTTGATTTTTTTTTTCTTCAAAACTCTACAGCTCAGTGGCATTTTATGGTATAATCTTGGTCAATGATAGGGTTTCTTCAGAATGCTCTACAAAAGTGTCCATTGCGGCGTAACCCTAACTTCCACCAGCGAAATAGTACGGGCCACTATGTAAGCCCAATTTTTCCATGAAATTCTCGTTTTGTTGCCCTTATCTTGTAAATAACAAGAGCTACAGAAAAAGTGAATATAACAAACTTGTAGGAAATTCAATTTCCCATAAAAAAGTTCTGAACACCAAATCTCTAACATCGATATTTCTTGAGATATTGGGCTTTGAAGTTGAGATAGTGTTTCTAGAATTCAGCTCAGTAATCCATGAAAATTCCACACTACCTCAACTTCAAGGCCCAATATCTCAAGAAATATCGATGTTAGCGCTTTGGTGTTCAGAACTTTTTTATAGGAAACTGAATTTCCTACAAGTTTGTCATATTCATTTTTTCTGTAGCTCTTGTTATTTAGGAGATAGGGGCAAAAAGCGAGAATTTCATGGAAAAATTGGGTTTAGTGACACGTACTACCTCGCTGGTGGGAGTTAGTGCAACACCGCAATGGACACTTTTGTAGAGTATTCATTTCTGAAGAAATCCTACCATTGACCAAGATTATACCATAAAATGCCTCTGAGCTGTAGAGTTTTGAAAAAAAATAATCAAAGTTTACGTGTATTTTATATGGGAAATCTTTATACGCCTTGGTCTAGTACTTAATATTAATATTAAGGGCTCCAATTTTCAGGGAATTTTTGTTTAGGTATTGCCCACAAAATTTCGAGGTGGGAATAAAAAAAAAAAAAAAATTGTCGCGAAAAAAAAGCACCCGAATATGTATATACAGTGTGTCAGACTACCAGTCCATCCTTTCTGAATCGTTAAAAAATGTATTTTTCCAAAAAGTAAACCTTTCTTTATAGGTAAATGTCATATGCTCTATCGATTGGCTCTATTATCAACTTTCGGTTTTCTCCGGAAGTAGGTCAGTCTGACCGGAAGTTGAGTTTTTCAAATGGAACATGCTTATTTTTATAGCGTTACAGCGTTACAGTGGAATGTATTTTTAGTCCTCTAAATGACCTTGGAAACCTACCACGTGAACACCTTCGAAAAATTACCAGTTCACCATGTCATTCAGTAAAAAGGTTTTTTTTTCGGAACACTTATACTGCTTTTCTAGGAAAATGTCGTATAGTCTATCGATTGGCGCTATTGCGAACTTCCGATTACGACCGGAAGAAGTTTATTTTGATCGGAAGTTAGTTTTCATAAACGGAAAACGCTTATATTAACTACAGACATAGATTCTAAATAATGTAATACGTTTGCTGGAAAAACTTCCACTTCCATTTTCGACCTGATATTCGGTTTTTCAAACGGAAAACGCTGCCTGCACATATCGCAATTTTGCGTCAATATAATAAAAATCTTCTGTTAATTCAGTCGTCAGTTGTAAGTTGACTTGTGAAGACGAGTTTCGCAATGGTAACACTTAGCCAACCGAGCGCGCTACAGTGAACTGTTCGAGTTCCACATGAGAAAACTCAAAGCGAATGATACTCACTATTTGAAATAAAAGGAGTCTGAAAACTATTTAAGTAGTCAATTTTATTTACGGTAACAATTTCGTTAGAAGCATTATTTGAAATATAAAACTAACATTATGAATTTCAATATTTCGGTGTTTCACACAACACAAGTACATTAGTTAATTAATAGTGTAGTATGGTAGTCAATAAATTGCATGTAAGTTGCATGTAAATTGCATGCGGTACTGCGAATTCTTTAGCGCATTAGAACCTAAAAATAGAAGACAGGATGAAATCCCTATCCCCTACGCATGAAACAACAAAATCCTCAAGAGAACCTAAGATAGTCCTGTTCAAGTGCTGTGGGTGGATTTTAACTTACAATAGTTTATTATATTAGTCTCCAAAATTGTATAATATATATATTAGGGTGATTCAAATTTTTTTTCCTTTTCTTCAAACAGGTTCTATCGTTGCTAGGACAGGAAAGAAAATCCCTAGTCCAACCCCAGCTCATAATATCAATATTTACTGGTGGTTCATCGAACTGTTTTGTTTTCCATAAGAATAACATAGGAAAGAATGCATCACCAGAAGGTTTTGTCTGTATCTCGTGAAAAAATGATCATCATTAGAAAGAGCATAAAATGTTCTACAAAAAAGTATTCATGCATTTTTCCCTTTATTGTTCACAACAAGTGGATTCATTATAAACGATTCAACATAAGTCTTAGTTAAGATGTCCGCGTATTTAAAACGAAAGATCATTAATATAAATTGCGACAAGTCTTAAATGATCACAGATAAAAAACGATATTGTTCCAGAATATCCAATTCATGCTTATATATAAGCAGTGCTTCAAACGTTTTTTTTTCAACCGGTTTTTGCAGGTTCACATTTCAAGAGCCATCTTGAACTTGATATGACCTTCGAGGTCACGGTTAAGATCACAGTCGGACGTAACATTTTTCGCTCTTTCCATTTCCGTGGTCAAAAATATGCGAACCCATTTAAAAAAGTCAACTTCACCTTGAAATGACCTTCAAGGCCATGGTCAAGGTCAAATCTACGGCCACCATTGAACAGCCAGGGAAAATTCCTAAAACTCTTTTCTCCAAAATGCATTCCTCGAAAGTTGTTTAGCCATTTCCATACTTTTGGATCACCATGTATATACAGGGTGTTCAGAGGTGCGAAGGAAATATTGCAGGAGGTGAAAGGTCAGACCGAGACAAGCAAAAAATCGTATGGGTTGGGGGGGGGGGCATCTCACACCGTTTGGCAGTTACAGGGTGATTCGTAAATCAGGATTTTGCCTTATGTGGGAATCGTTCTTGTATTTTTATCTTTTTTTCTACGCATCGCAGCGGCCCCAAACCAATCTCAAAAATCACTATTTGGAAGCTCGTTCCAAAAAGGTTAACACCACCCCCCTATCCCCAACCCCTTGGCCAAAATCCCCCCTGGAAGTTGAAAAAATTAACTTTTATTTCACGATTTTTCACCTTTCACCCCATTTTTCTCCGAATTTCATGTTATTAACATACCTAATTTTTATTTTTTTTAAGTTGCCTATCTAATTAGCTTTCCAAAAAGGTGCAACATGCCCAGATAGGAAAAGGATACGAAAATTTATTTACAAAAATCCTTTTACAGAATATCATGACAATTCGAATTTTTAAGAAATTATACTTAAGTTAACTAAAAAATACATTTTGTTCGCTTAAAAACTATTTACAATTAAAACTTATGTCCTGCAAAAGCTGTTCAGAATGTTCTCCGCCAGTTTCGATGCATGCAAGTAGCCTTCGTCTTATTTCACGTTTGAGGTCTATGGTAGCCAGTCTTTCCCGTATTTTCGTGGCTGCAGTCCCAATCCTGGTAACTAATTCTTCTCTGGTGTTGATTGGTCTTGAGTAAACTTCATCTTTCATCATTCCCCATAAGAAAAAGTCCAGTGGAGTAAGGTCGGGTGACCTAGCAGGCCAAGGAATCGGTCCACCTCGTCCAATCCAGCGCTCTGAGTAATGTTCATTCAACCTTGCCCTAACAATGTTCCCAGTATGCGCAGGTGCTTCGTCGTGTTGTACATAATTTGCGCTTCTGGTGGCCATGGGGATGTCCTCCAACAGATCCGGAAGGGTATTCTCCAAAAAGTCCGAATATACCTGACTATTCAGCACTTGGGGCAAGATGAAGGGTCCTATCAACTGGTTGCCGATGATGCCAGCCCAGACACTGACACTAAATCTTTGCTGGAAGGACCGACACCTTGTCCTATGTGGGTTCACATCTGACCAGGTGTGAAGGTTGTGGAAGTTTGTGATACCATCCCGGGTGAATTGCGATTCATCCGTCCACAGAATTCGGATTAGAAACCTTGTAGTCCCTCTCAGTTCACAACGGTCCAAACTCTCCCTGAAGACAATCCTAACCATCGTGCGACCTGCCTGATGCTTATTTCAGGGCTGTTCCTGACGATGTTGAGGATTTGTTGGTCGGTGTCCGCTGAATCGGCCGATGTTCCTGATCGCGTTTCTGCTCTGGGGGCGGTTACACTTCCGGTTTCTTTTAACCGTCTGAAAGACCTTGAAAATACCATTCTGTTGGGTACACGCCGATTCGGGAATCTCCTTTGGTATTCTCGTACGGCCTCACTATCATTTCCGTCTACTAAACCGTACACGTAAATTATATCGGCATACTCTTCAACACTGAATTCCGTGAAAGGTGAAAAATCGTGAAATAAAAGTTAATTTTTTCAACTTCCAGGGGGGATTGTGGCCAAGGGGTTGGGGATAGGGGGATGGTGTTAACCTTTTTTCCAAATAGTGATTTTTTTAGATCGGTTTGGGGCCGCTGCGATGCATACAAAAAAAGATAAAAATACAAGAGCGATTCCCATATAAGGCAAAATTCTGATTTACGAATCACCCTGTAACTGCCAAACGGTGCGAGATGCCCCCCCCCCCCTACCCATATAATATTTTGGTTGTCTCGGTCTGACCTTTCACCTCCTGCAATATTTCCGTCCCACCTCTGAACACCCTGTATATATATACAGTTTAATTTCCCGCTTCTACTGCTACTATATAAAACGTATTTCTTATAGTGTAAAAATACAAATATTTACAACAATCCAATTGTAATCTATAAAACCTTTTATAGTTTCTAGTTTAAAAAATACCCCATTATGTAATTTTACCCTTTTAAATGGGGTACTCAAGCGCCTAATATAATGAAAGTAAAAATATAGTAATATTTTTTAGAGTGTATCCTTGGCATCAATCATTAAATTCCTAAGTCGGAAGAATTAATTATTAAAATCAATTTTGAAACTTTGAAGCGATCTATAGCTTAACTTTTCGTTGTACAAAAAATCGTATAGTATGTAAAAATTGTAGCGGATTTTATGCTCTGCAAAATTTGACACCGAGAATGAAATTAATGAAAAAAATATTTATCCCTTTTTACGCTCTATAAAAGGTGTTAATTTTATGAAAATATTAATCTGACTAAATTTTTTAAGAATGGCTGGTTTTTATTGTATGTACTTTAAAATATAATAAACTTTATTATAAGATTTTTACTTAATTTTATGATTTTTCTTCTCCACGACTTTTGATATCTAGTTCAATTACATTTAGGCCGATATTTTCATATTTTTTATTTTGTTATTTGAATTATCGGTTGCTATCAACATTAAAAAATATAGCATCTACTGTGATGCCAGAGTTGTATCTAATGTGATGCCATGGTTGTTATAACTATTTTTAAATTTTTGATTTAGAATTAATAAAAAGTGAGATATTTACGAAAAATACTTATTAAAGTTTTTTCAAGATGATGGCGAAATCTGTACTTCTATGACTGCAAAAACCTCAAAATAAAGCTTTGCTAATCTAAATTTCTAAATACATTTTGACTCGACCGTTAGAATATTTTACCGGTTAGATATGATAATTTTTAAAAACTCGGGTGTAGTAGTCGTATTTATAGGTGTGTACTTTTCCCCGGTTTAATGGGGTCTGCTGAAATTAACTTTAATGACAACTTAATTGTAGTGTAATGTATTACAAAGGAATATCATTTCTTTCTTTTTCCGAAGATTTAATACAAACAAAATATTAATATTTACGCCCTAAATTGTTAATCTCAATCAATAACACAGACCACATGAAATCCAATTAAAACTAGGTAGCCAACTGTTGTTGTAAATAATTTATAGCAAAGTAACTTTTAATTGCATTGCGTATAAGAAAATCAGATCCATTTATAAAATACTCTTAAAATGAATCCGAAGGCTCAATTTTAAATTTTCAGTGTGTTTGAGACTAATTGCTGTCGAATTTCGATAAATCCGCGAACTTTTTAATTATTCTCCACTCGTGAGAATACTTCGGTTTTCAGCAACGAAATTGAAAAGAAATTTTTATGGAGGCGCAACCTTAAGCACAACTCAATGCGGAAAAGCTTGCTTTGCGCTAATTAAAAATTAATTGATTTTCTAATTCAATTTAACTTTTTACTTACTGACCGCTCACTGCTGGACCGCGGATCACGTCGCTCGTACCAAATGCGGGTAACCATACCCGAACTCAAGGATGGCTCCATTTCGGGGAAATCGCACAAATGAAATATAATATTTGGGGTGCTCAGCAGAGCTAACACGCACCAGTTCCCGCAGATCCAGACCCGTGCCAAGGTGTCCCCGAAAAACATCTGCTCGCACCTCGCACCCTCGCAGGACTATCGGTCGAACGAGAACGACGACGTCGCGTGCCACACTCATCCTGTTCGAGACTATTTCGACAAGGCTCAGTTGCTGTGTTGTGCGTGCCTGCGTTTTTGTATGAAAATCGAATTAGAATTGGACTTCGCCTGCTTTCCCGAGCGGCACCGGAAAAAATCTATCTGGGCGGAACATGTTTTAAGATGTGAAATATGCCAAGTGCTCTCCCCAGCCCCTTCGACTCATCGAAATAAGTCCGGAGTTCTGGAGACGAGCTTAACTAATTTTTTTAACAGGCGACGAATTGTAACGGTTTTCACATATGCGACTCTTAAATTTTATTTTTTACCCTAAAGGTGAGTACCCTCGAAAGGGCCTATACCAATACCGATCCGTGGCAGCAGATGTGTCGAGAAATCCTGGCCACCCCTGAGTTTTTGATGCCAGTTTTTCCTCACAATAACGAAGGGAGCGAATTTTGATGCAGTCACCTATTGAATGTGCCCGCGACGTTTTGATTTTTGGGGTGATGGAAAACGGCGGCAAACGAATGGCTCTGTAGCTGCCGAAAGCGCCTCATGTGCGCCTCCTGGGAAAAAAGTTAAAGTAAATAAGTGGTAAAGGCTACATCTCATCGGAGGCCGCGTAACTCCCAAAAGAAGTGTAAATTATTCAGTTGATAAATTTAGCAAGTAAAATGTGGACTGGAAACCTGTTCGAAAGGAGGAATCAGAGCCCGCCCTCAAGAGCGCTCAGCCTTCCGTATGCAAATCTGCTTCGAAATTGATTTGTTCGGATCAGGATTTGGAAAAGGTTTTCAATTCTGAATCGAAGCCATTCTCTGACGCACGCATTTTCCGCCCGAACAATCCCGGTCTCAAAAGGACTTCACACTATCGAGGATACGCACTCATTTCGGCGTGTATAAACAAAGAAGCAATATCACAGCGTAGTCTCTTGGCACTGACACAACAGCACCATCGTGTCCTTTTCCCCGGACCGTAATGAAGTCCAGAAATTGGGCCCGGATAATCCCAAAACGAGATGTTTTTATTTCGCAACCGAGAGGCATAAGCGCTTTAGTTTGTTTTCTCTGGGCCGGATTCCTTTAGTACCGTTCAATAACAGATATGGAACGCATGATTAGGCAACTTCATTGTCGCTCACCATTGCAAGTTTCAACTTATTTGCATGCCGACAGCAGCCGCATTGGGCTCTGCTACCATTCATTTATGCCGGTTCTATCTACTGCAGGTGTGACTGTTAGTTCGCCTTAAAGGATTTTTTAATCGCTTCCGAAAAAGATTCGTTCCAAAGCCTAATCAGAGAGAGGTAAGATGAGATTAAGGAGTTTAAATAAAGATTTTTAGATTAAACAAATCTCAATAATGCGATTAGGATTAGGTTTTTTCAGTACAAATTCAACAGAATTCTTTTCAACATGCAATTTCCGAAACCTGCTATGCTATAACTTTGAAACATTGGGGTTAAGTCAAATTGTGTAGGGTAATTTTTACAAAGGTTTTATTAACCTACTAGCTGAGGTTAACCCACTTTGCTATGTTTTTTTTTGGTACATCTGTGCGGTTTTTTTCTATATCTAATATAGAAGACGTGCATTAAAAGAGGTTTTTTTTTTTAATTCCTTCGGTGTACATTACATACTAACTAGTTTTAGTACAGTACATTCTTATGCCACAAAAATATGGAAATAGTAAAATAATTTTCGGAAAATGTATGTTTCAGACAAACATTTTAGGATTTTTCCCTGACTATTCATCAGTGATCTTGGATTTGACCTAGACCTAGATAGTAGCAATAAAACTCCTCCCGTTAATCTTGTGTTCTTCCGAAGATTTACAAGCGCTTCGAGTGACATTATAGCAGGAATGTGACAATGATTTTGCATCGCATTAAAAGTTGACCACGTGCTGAAGAACTGGACAAACTGGATACTCTTGTTCGGCTACATTTAATGGTAACCTTAGAGCAGAATGTGCCATTTTCCCGCCCTCTATTAACGTGGCCGCAATTCCATATGATGGCAATGCTAATGCGATTTGCTTTTTCACTCGAATTTTTGCTAGAACCAAATTATATTAGTTAGAAATGTTTTACCAGTGCCCGCTGGTGTATCCAAAAAGATAAGTCTCCCTTCATGTCTTTCAATGCGATTTATGATCCTGTCGTATACAGTCCGTGGTGTTTGTGTTAATTTTGATTCATTTTCTCGGATGTAGCGATACAATTCTCTTATGTTATAACTGAGTTTTTTCGTCAATTCAGAATTAACTGCGTCTAATTCACGCTTCACGGGAGGTAGTACTACAAGCTGAATTAAAGTTTGATTCCTCATCGCTAAACATCGATCCTCCAACATTATCAAGGCTCCATTATAAATATCTTAAGTACGTACTGTGACTAAAATGTCGTCACTCATTCTGTTGCGATATTTCATCCATATTCTATTAGAATTTGAGGGATTACACGATGTTAAAATTATTGCAAAAAGTTCTCGCCCTTTATCCGCTCTTGCTGCTTATGCGGCCTGTCTTATTGCTTGCTCCCAGTGATTGTTATTTTACAAAAGACCGCAGCGCTGACATGTTTCTCGATACGTTTCGCAAATGTTACCGTGTACTGGTCGAAGATCTTCAAATGATGTTGGTCCATGTACTTCGTGAAGTAGTAAACGTAAGTAAAAACACTCTGAGTTTTTCGGACGAACCGTGCATACTCGACCATAGCATTGTCTTTAAATACACCCTCAAGTCCTTCAACCTGAATTCCTCACTTCTGTCGATTGCATTTTCGCATGGGAAGTTCTGTATAGAAAAGTGTTCTCGCAAACGGGTATTTTTGGCACAATTCGAAAAATGCATTCAGGGTCGTATTGACGCGTTGGTTAGCAACTCGTCGTGCGGTTTCACTTGTAAAATACACTCATCCATTCTCAAGATGGACTGCCAAATGAACAACTTGTGGATCTCTATCGTGAATTGGAAAACTTACTACATGCCAAATGGCGTTATTATTATTAATATATCGTCCTATTTGTTAACCTGTCATGTCAATTTTCATTAGTTATCCCAAAAACAGTCATATCACCTTTGTTAATATATTTGCGCACTTAATTTAATTTAATTGACTTGATAGAACTGCAATATTCTACGTTAATGTGTGAAACATCCTCGACAATAACGAATTGTATGGCACGACCCATTAATTGTCAATTTCTCATCTTGATTTTCGCCGTAAATCCTCCTTCACTATGTGGTCAAGTCTGTATTTTGGATAACCATCTTCACCCATTTGTGTTTCACTCAGAAATGCTCTCGGATACCGCTTCATTCAGATGCATTCATTACCTGAGCAATCGCCGGACGCCATCCATTAATGTTATAGCAAGTAAAAAGAAACATTTGGGTCCGAAATATCACCGTCTGCCCTCGGAATTTTCTGCATAGAAAGTCAATTTCATACTATGTATCGTTATGATGACAGATATCGGATATACTACTGTCATTAAAAAATAGCGTAATTTTTCATTTAAACTTCGCGGGTACTATTAAATCATGAAATTATTTGTGGGTTGGTAGTACTGTTTTCGACATCTATGCATTTCACGTCAATATATTCAGTTCCTGCAGAGTTATACGTGTTTTTGTAAACATACAAAAGTGAGTTTTTAGATTTTTAATAGGTCTGTTTTTGTTGAGCAAAGAATTTGCATTACATTTTGTTTGCGGAATGAATATTCTGCCGCGGACAAGTTGATGGTGTTACAGAAGGCCTTTGGTGATGAGGCTAAGTTGCAAAAAAAATATGTTTACAAGTGGTACACAGCCATCAAAGAAAGCCGAGAAGGAGTTCAAGACGAACAACGCCCTGGACGACCATCAACATCTACCGACGAAATCCACGTCAAAAAATCATTGGTGCTCAAAAATGGTCGACTGACGATTATATATCTTACTGATGCTGTAGGCATTTCATTTGGATCAACCCAAACCATTTTAAAAGATGTTTTGTGCGCAAACGTGTCAAATCTCGCTTGGTTCCAAAAAAAAAAAAAATACATCGCGTTGAAACCTATATCATTGTTTCACTAATGGACGTCAAGATGTCAAGATGTCAAGACCGAAAAAAACGCGCCAAAGTCGCTCAAAAACAAGGTCATGGTGACAGTTTTCTTCGATTATCGCGGTGTTGTGCATTATTATTATTATTATTTTTAAACAGACCATCAGCTTAGTCAAAGCTTTGTCAAATAACATAATTAATATGTAGCATATGACTGATTATTCACCATTTGGTCCGATATTAGTAGACATGCGACCACAACCACCAAGCAGATTTGAGCTCAAAACAAAGAATATTATTTAAGTGTTATGCGTCATATACATATGTATGTGGAGCTATTCGCCTCAAGAGGCCAGAATTATGAGTACTCCAAAGAAGGACATTTGGAAGTCACAGCCAAATTCAAATTTAAAAATTAGCCATTAAGGTTGAAACTTACTTATAGTGATCACATTCGTAGCTAACTTTTATATTTCAATTTAACATCGAGTCTTATATCATTCTACTAACAAAGCTTAAAGACTCAACGTTCTTAAGATTTTATATCTTAAATCTAGGCGAATGAACTGCCTTTCAATCTCCTACTTAATTATTGTAAATAATTTGTATTTTGTTATTTTTAATCCGTTACAACTAAGTACAAATACAGTTAAATACTATTCTAAATCTTATTCGGTACAATTCAACTGTGTTACCAAGCCCAATTTTTGTAAGCTACAGAAGGAGTTTACTCTAAAATGGTATTTCTTGACCCAAAAGGTTGATCTGTTGAAATATCATAAAAATGCATGAAATCAGTTTGCTCCGGTGAAATCAATGTGAGGAACCCATCGTTCCACCAGAAAGTTAATTCATATTCATAGAGAAAAAGTATGGATTAAGAAGCGAAGTGATTCGCAGTTCACCTCAAAATAATGGTACACACGTTCAAGGTCTATTCAAAATTCTTAGAATAATTATTATGACTTCTTTATAGTGTGCTCTTGAGACCAGTGCATGAAGATGTAATATCGTGGCAATTATCCAGTCATCAAATGATATATAAATCACCTCACTTCCTGAGATAAATGAATTAATCACGCCGCTTCTTTTTACCTGAGCTTATTTCTGAGTCACGGTCGTCGTCTAGCCAAAGGCAAAAAGTCAAAACTTGTTAACATGATATGTTCGGTTCCGACTGATTCGTATGGAAGCGCATCTGTTCGCGCTCAACTCCGGCAGTAGAAATGACTCAAGCAGCTAGCTTCATTTTACTTTCTTCAGGGGTGAGGCAGACTCTGACCGGTAAGAAACATACTGCCAATATAAGATGAGATCGCAACCGAGTATATGGGATATGAAGCTCCTCACAAAGCATACCATGCAGCTTGCATAGAGTGCACACCCATGCCTGATGGCATAGCATATCGTGCAGGGGTGACAAACATATTCAATAAAGTCTTGCACGCGTGGAAATACCGTACCGCCTGATCGTGATAACCGCAATACAACCGGGGTCTAGGCAGACCTTACAGTGGTCGTCTCGTCAAACGTGAAGCGACTTCTCATGAGGTTGGTGGTTTTCGTCTTTCGTGCTTTATCTTTTACCTCGTGGAGACAACGGTTCGTGGTGTTTTGTTTTGCTTTTGTTTACAGCTATTGTACGCGCAAAGTTTGTACATGCGTTTCAGTAGTAAGAATATGAGTGTCTGAGGTAGCTTTGATTCTTAGGAATTTACCTTATTCATTATGTACCAAAGGTGACGGGTTGTGTGACTAAGATTCCCTGAATTGGTGATTAAGTGTTTGTGGAATGCTCATGAATTGCATCGATTGATTGCCGACAGTAAACAACTCAACTGTGGACTCAGTGATAAGTGCGGGACGCTATCTGTTTGTTAACGATATTTTCGCTCAATTTATATGGAATAATTTCAGCGACTGGTGAGGAATTTTGCTTAAGCACAGGTAAGTGGCACCGCATTATCTTTGCTCGTATATTAATATTATGGGGGTAGTAACATCTGCTCAAGTCCGATGGCCGCTGAATCTTCTTTTTTTCCAATTCTTTGGCAGCGCGTGCTACCTCCAAAGGCATGAAGTAGAAAACGTGTCAGCTGATACGACGCTATTCATGGTAATTATCTTGATTTGAACTTAGATTTAAGGTTGAGTGCTTTAATTGACCAACCTATTTATGACAAATATGGGCAAGTTTTGCAATATTATTTATTTTTTAATTAACTTGTTTGAAAGCTACGTTTATGTCCCAAACTGAGGTCAATTGATAATCAGTTGAGAGCCTTATTATGTGTTATTAATTCAAAACATTTACATTCATCATTATCCATGATGAATTTGATATTAACTTGAATTTTGTAAATAATTTTGTGATTCATTTTGATAATTTTTTCCGTGAAATTACATTGTTTTAAAATATTAATTTCCATTTAGCGTTAATTTAACGTTCATTGTTTTTAATTCTGTAGGAAGATGGTTAAATACAGAAATTGATTTAAGATAGCTATTTTTGCTGTTTACATTTTTCTTCCTAGCCGGTACTTGAATGTATTTTTTTCTAGTTCTACTAATAGATGACTCATAGAGATCACTTATTGTCGTATAGTGAAATAAGAGAGATGTGAAAGCAAAATTGTGTGCCAAGTTTAGCGGGTGATTATTAATAATAAATTTGTTTTTTGATATGATTTTCAAGATTCGATTTTGTCTTCTTTGAAGTAGTTGTAAATTATTAGAATATGCACCGCCCCAAGCAATAAAATAGCATAGCTTATTAAGCTATGAAACAAAGCATAGTATATTATTAAAAGAGTATCAGTCAGCATAATTTTAGATAGTTTGTAAAAAATAAAACGTAAATATTTGGTTTTATTTAGAATGTACTTTACATGTTTTTGCCTAAATATTAAGTGTATTCAACTCTATTGTTTAATTTTATTAATAAATTATCATAGATATTATTATACAAAATTACACATATTATAGTCTTTTTGTATTTCAATTTCTCAAACTCAATAAAACTGGTACTTTTTGTAAAAAATTTTTATTTTTCTAATTGTTTTTTTATGTTATACAAATATATATTATATACAAAAATGATACGTAATTCATATTCAATCCGGTCGGTATTAGGAAACGACAGTTCTTTTGGTCGAAAAAAGGGGCATCTAACCTCACGTCAATTACAAATGTTATTTTAATACATTCTGAATATAAAAATACTACCATAACAACCAGATGGCGTTCTTCTCCTGAGGTATGTACAATGGACCACATGGTCTAAGTGCTGGGTATCATCGCCCGTCTCCTGAAATCTACATCTACATCTACATCACCATAACAACCTACTTTTTTTAATTTTTTTTTTATTAATTACTAGCTGGGTTACCCGGTTTCACCCGGCGGCGTTGGGTAAATACTTGCTAATTAAACACTTCTCAAATTTTCTAGTTTTTTATATCCTAGAGATTGTTTTAACCCGGAAACCCTTTTATGGATCCGCAATCTTGAATTTCCAAATCTTATTAATATTCAAAAATAGTGGCCTTAAAATAATCATTGTACAAATTTCCATTAAGATCCGTTGAAATCGAGAAATTTTGGTCGCCATTTTGGATCCACCATCTTGAATTTGGAAATTTTTCTAGTATTCGAAATTAGTGGCCTCAGAATAATCAATGTACTAATTTTCATTAAAATACGTTGAAATCGAAACATTTGGTCTCATATTGGATCCGCCACCTTGAATTTACAAATTTTGATAATATTCGAAATTTCTAGCCTCATAATAATCATTGTACCAATTTTCATTAAAATCCGTCCAAATCGAGACATTCTGGACGCCATGTTGGATTTGGAAATTTTTATAATATTCGAAATTAGTGGCTCCGGAATAATCATTGTACTAATTTTAATTAAAATCCATTGAAATAGAGACATTCGGTTGCCATATTAGATCCGCCATCTTGTAGTTACAAATTTTGATAATATTCGAAACTTTTAGCCTCAGAATAATACATGTACCAATTTTCATTAAAATCCGTCGAAATCGATACATTCTGATCGTCATGTTGGATCCGCCATCTTGGATTTGGAAATTTAGCTAATATTCAAAATAAGTGGGCTCAGAATAATCATTGTATCAATTTTCATTAAAATCCGTTGAAATCGATAAATCTTGGTCACCACATTGGATCCTCCCATCTTGGATTTGTAAAGTTAGATAACATTCAAAATCAGTGACCTGAATATAATCATTGTGCTAATTTTCATTAAAATCCGTTGAAATCGAGAAATATTATTCGCCATATTGGGTCCGCCATCTTGAATTTGTAAATTTTGATAACATTCAAAATCAGTGACCTCAAGATAATCATTGTACTAATTTTCATTAAAATCCGTTGAGATCGAGAAGTAGTGGTCGCCATATTGGGTCCACCATCTTGGATTTGTAAATTTTGATAACATTCAAAATCAGGTACCTGAAGATAATCATTGTACTCATTTTCGCATCACAAACTTCCACAACCTCCACACCTGGTCAGATGTGAACCCACATAGGACCAGGTGTCGGTCCTTCCAGCAAACATTTAGTGTCAATGTCTGGGCTGGCATCATCGGCAACCAGTTGATAGGACCCTTCATCTTGCCCAGGCCCGGCCCAAGGGTTTTTGGCGCAGTAGGCGAAAGTATTGTTTGGCGCACCCCTCCCCCAATATAATTTAGTCACTGAACTATAGGAAATTTAAAACATGAATAAAATTTTACATGTACCTTTTATTGTCAGATAATCGTAACTGTTTAACAATTATTTACACTTTCCAAAGGACCCTACAGCCAACAAAGAGCTTAGATATTTTGTTTCCTGGCTTTCTTTTTGGCAAATGTCGCAACCAAACCGTTAAGCTCGATATTTTGAGCCAGCTTTCGCTCAATGGATATTGTGGCCAAACCAACCAATCTTTCTTGAGGGGGCTCAACGCTCAAGTGTAGTGTAGCTTCTGAGTAGTGATAGTCGAGTGGAAGGGCGGAGTGGGAAACGAGAAAAGATTCAAGCTGTAGGGGAAATCTAGTTTAACTTTGTTAAACAAATAACTAAGAACAGCGCAGAACGTCATAAACTGACTGATCCCGGTTTAAATGAACTTGTTGTGTTTTTATAATAAATAGAAGTACCTATATTTTTCAAATATTTTTTTGTATAAAAAAATGTGTATTTTTGCGCCCATGCGCCCTCCTTTTATCGGCATACTCTGCCGACCGCGACCGCCCCAAGTGTCCGCAGCACCGCTGCGATACCCAGGCGCCCGCTGGCGCCCCTCAGGCCTGGGCGCCCTAGGCGGTCGCCTAGTTCGCCTATATGGTAGGGCCGGCCCTGATCTTGCCCCAAGTGCTGAATAGTCAGCTCTACTCGGACTTTTTGGAGAATACCCTTCCGGATCTGTTGGAGGACATCCCCCTGGCCACTAGAAGCACAATTTATTTACAGCTCGACGGAGCACCTGCGCATACTGGGAACATTGTTAGGGCAAGGTTGAATGAACATTACCCAGAGCGCTGGATTGGACGAGGTGGACCGATTCCTTGGCCTGCTAGGTCACCGGACCTTACTCCACTGGACTTTTTCTTATAAGGAATGATGAAAAATGAAGTTTACTCAAGACCAATCAACACCAGAGAAGAATTAGTTACCAGGATTGTGACTGCAGCCACGAAAATACGGGAGAGACTGGCTACCATAGACCTCAAACGTGAAATAAAACGAAGGCTACTTGCATGCATCGAAACTAGCGGAGAACATTTTGAACAGCTTTTAAAGGACAAACGTTTTAATTGTAATTAGTTTTTAAGCGAACAAAATGTATTTTTTAATAAACTTAAGTATAATTTCCTAAAAATTCGAATTATCATGATATTATGTAAAAGGATTTTTGTAAATAAATTTTCGTATCCTTTTCCTACCTGAACATGTTGCACCTTTTTGGAAAGGTAATTAGATAGGCAACTTAAAAAAAATAAAAAGTAGGTATGTTAATAACATGAATTTCGGAGAAAAGTGGGGCGAAAGGTGAAAAATCGTTAAATAAAAGTTAATTTTTTCAACTTCCAGGGGGGATTTTGGCCAAGGGGTTGGGGATAGGGGGTGGTGTAAACTTTTTTGGAAAGGGCTTCCAAATAGTGATTTTTTGAAATCAGTTTGGGGCCGCTGCGATGCGTAGAAAAAAAGATAAAAATACAAGAGCGGTTCCCATATAAGGCAAAATCCTGATTTACGAATCACCCTGTAACTGCCAAACGGTGCGAGATGCCCCCCCCCCCCCCCCCCCCCCCCCCACCCATACGATTTTTTGCTTGTCTCGGTCTGACCTTTCACCCCCTGCAGTATTGACCTCCCACCTCTGAACACCCTGTATATAGGGATAGGGATTATTATTATTAGTAGTGGGTCGTAAAGGTACTCTAGGTGCCTCTGGATAGCAAGCGCGGGCTAAAATATCTATTGTGCTAAACTCCTGTAAATTAGACCCCATCTAAGTCAAGGTTCTTGAAGTAGGCTATGGTACTCTGAGGCGTCGCATTTGACACATCTGCCGGAGTTATGATAGACGCTCCGAAGTGCGTCAGACTTTGTCGACATAAGACCTGGCAGTGGCAGAGTACGTGCTCTGCTGTTTCTTCTTCTTCCAGACAGAATCGGCAAGTATCATCATCCTCTACACCTATCTTTTTGAGATGGTATTTTAGGGCACAGTGCCCCGTTAGTAGGTCAGTGATGATTTTTAGATCCGGCTTGTTGGTCCGATGAACGCGGATTTAGTTCCATTTCTGGCAAGTTCATTGCAAATAATACCTTTCTATGATGTGAGCAACATAAAGCGATGTAGGGAAAAATTAAAGAAAAAAGTATATTTCTTGATTATAGAAACGTCTCACTTGGTATTTTGTGCAAATTTCATTCAATATTGTGTAGAAATTTTTTTTTTGAGTTTTCAAAATTTTTATTATTTGAATTTATTAAATGCTGTAGGTTGTCATTGTATTGCATTTTTATGATCAAAATCTTTCTTCTTTACTTCGAGCCTTTCTCCCGTTACGTACTGCGCATGCGCAATGGAACTATATTCCGATTTGAATGATACCAAAATCAATGAAGTAGAACTTACAGTTCCCGAGTTATTCAATGGTTTTGCATCCCATTGAAAACGTTACATCAATAATTTGATACCCAGTACTGGCGTATTCACATCAACATTTTCTGCAGAACATAGATAGGCAGGGTCCTGCATTACTTTAATATTTCGGTATTCACTGCGTAACTTCCATACTTGAATTCTGTACGAAGGCAAACGTTTTTTCGAGAAAATGTTATGTAACTTCCGCAGTAAAATTCATGTCACCAACATGACTCTAATTACAGAATTCGAAAGAAGAGACAGAGTCCGCTTGTCGATATTTCATGCAAAGAATTTTCTATGGTGCAATCCGGTCGAGCGAAATATCGACGCGACTAGCAGCACTCGAAATAATTGCAGAAGCTAACCGGCGGGTCAAGACTTGGTTATCATGGCAATATGAGACACTGAGCGTTGGGGACGACGGCGAAATTTCGCCCGCCAGCCACTATTTGACCGCTCCGTTTCGAAACACAAAAATCGATGGATAAAAGCAGCGGATGAAAACAAGAACTTGCAGAATACAGTACACATAAGGGACCACCGGCCAGCAGAACTGCCGCTAATTCAGCAGCGTTGTTATTTATCTCTATCTGTATGTCGAGGCAGTGGTACCTTACCAACTTGCTTGAAGTTACCGGACCCACACCGCGGGTGGAGCAAGGACGGTAATTATACCATAAATCTCCCTCTATTTGTCTATCATCTGAAGCGGGCTAGTCCGCTAGATGCGGACAAAGAATTGGTTATTGCCGTGCGCTGACATTTGTCCACTCACTTCTTAACAATTTCCTTCACCGCACGTACAAAACAGTGCATTTGCACCGGTTTCCATAAATAGGAGCTTATTAAGTATGAGGACTTATTGTAGTGCTGGGAATTCCGCTGGACCGCAGCTGATCTTCACCGGTGACTACCCCGGGCTTTGGGTGTCTTGTTTGTCCCGCACAGGGTAGGAAAACAATAAATAAAAAAATTCCTTTTCTTGCTCGGGCTGTCTCCCTGGGAAATGCTACCGATAGCCCCGGCCGCTTTTGCCTTCTTGATATTCAGGGGAGCACCGCTGGGGCGATTTGTTGGTATGTCAAAGTCATGCCTTTCTGCGTTTTGTTAAATGAATTTTTAATTAAAATCAGTTCCAAGCAAATTGGCGTTTTATGGAACATTTTTCTTGAAATTATATAATTGTTGGAAGAATACAATTTTTAGTGAAATTTAATGAGTCTCTGGCCTTTGGTCGAAATATTGCAGAAATTCTTTATAATTTGTAATGTTGTAGCGAAAAGGTCCACTATATTAAAATTTTTAAAATGAAGTTGGTATTTTAATAAAAAGATTTTTTAAAATGTTTGTGTAGAAGAAAATATCGAAAAGCCCTTATATAACACGTTCGCAATAAAACTCTAATTGGCGTAAAAAATGAGTAATTTAATTTTAAACTCATTGTGATATTCAAATTTGTATTAGTCACATTTGTTAAAATATATTTATTTTCTATTTATTATTTTGTCCTAGTTTCCAAGAATTAGGTAAAATTTAAAAATAAAGAATTGAGGGCTGATAATGATTTTAAATGTGTTAAAAGGTGATGTAACGTAAAAATTAAACTAGTTATTCCCTTATGCAGTTACTTAAGACTTTATTTTCCGCTAGCAATTTTTGATCGCTTCTTTTATGTTGATGAAGTGTTAAAATGGGCAAACGTTTTCCATTAATTATATCCATAAAATTGAGAATTTAAATCATATGTATCCTGTACACTTTCACAGCAAATTTTAGATTCCACAAGGGTTGGGTCTGAACTCTGCATTTCTAAATAGCTGTTAGTTTTTATTTAAATTTTTAGAAACAAGTCTATAGACATACACTTAAACTTTGATTTTTAGATTATTTTAAACATAAAAGAGATATGAATTCCTTAATGTCTATCACTGGTTATTAAAATTGGATCTTTTGTTCGAAAGTTAAGATGCCTCGTCAGACATTTTAGATTAAAGGATGTAAAATAGCGTTAAAATTTATTTTCTAGAGGAAACAAAGTTTTACACTACAATTGATATAGTGAAAAAGGCTTGAAATCTATTGTCAACGCTGAAAATTCCAATATGCAACTGAATTTTGAACCATTTCTCATCAACCGATTTTGCTGAAATTTTGCATACATCTTTAGTTTTGTTGACAATGCAACATGCAATACTTAATATTGTGATATTTTCAAAATGGGCGCCACCACAAGATGAGGGGTGGTATATATTTTGTCAACCCTGTTAATATGGGCATCAAATGAAAGAGCTTGAAGAGTAGGAAACGACAAAGTGAGTGACGTCATTTTAAAATTGCCGAGGCTACAAGATGGCAGGTTACATTTTTTGTCAACCTCCTTAATATAGGTATCAAATTCATCTGGATATCAAATGAAATTAGAAACCAATAAAGTGGGTGACATCACATTAAATTCAATATGGCTGTCGCTCCAAGATGGCGGACAACATTTTCTTATCTATCATCATGATATGGGTATCAAATGAATTTAATGAATTTACTGAGAAAAATACGAAACATAGGATGACGTCACACTGAATTCAATATGGCGGACGCCCCAAGATTTTCTTAATTAACATCATGATATGGATATCAAATGAATGGGTTTACTGAGCAAAATACGAAAAACATGTCCAGCGAAAACTAAAAAATAAATTAATAGTAAAAAATATTTTTTAAAACAAGTTTTTATTTTTAGAGTATAAAAACAGAAAAATAAACTTTAAATTAAATCAAACTCATCAATTTATTACATTATACAATTTATATGATATACATAAAAGCTTGTCGCGAGATTTACCTGTGTAAATAAATAAGAATACATATATAACTAGTTCTTGACACAAGTATTTCTAAGAGAAAATGTATGTATTTCATAAAATAAATTTACGCAGGTGAATTTCGCGACAAGCTTCTATATCAAATTGTATTGGGTGTGTGAATATGAATCCAACCGATGTCGTTTTTAGTATTGCTTACTTGCACTAATAAATGTCAACACTTGTGTTCGATAGTACTTTATATCAGCTGTCAAAAGCACTACGTGACATTTGGTTAAAATATTCGCAACAAATGCTTTTACCTCCTTGAAAATGTATATATTCGTTCCAAGTAAACATCATTTGCGGGAAATGCTATTACACTATTTTATTGGAAAGAAAATTGCAGCGGAAACTCATCTTTTGCTCGTGCATATTTACGGTGAGCAGAGTTATAAAAGAATGCATTCTTTTAGGAATGCATTACTTGAAGTCATTGGAAATGAATGCTTTTTTATGTTTGAAATCATTAATTTCACTTCGATACTGGGACTTAAAGAAACCAAATCGCCATTCATTTTGAAGTCATCAATGGTGCAATCATTTCAACAAATCAAAAGCTTGAAGTCATGAGAATGCAAAATCTTGATTTACTCACATTCTTTGAAGTACCATGTAAGTCATTTGCAGTCAATTGAATACACTAAGTGTTTTGCGTCGGGGGTTAAAAAAGGCCTTTATCTCACTAAATAAAAAAGCTTTAATTCAAATATTCATATATTTATAACATATTTATGTTATTATTAATTTTTAATAGTAATAGTTTCTCAAAATTGGAGTCTGAAAGTGCTCCACGTCGAGGATTATTAATCATTCCAGCAAACGAAAATAAGCTGGAATGATTAATACTCCTCGACGTGGAGCACTTTCAGACTCCAATTTTGAGAAACTATTACTGTTAAAAATTAATAATAACATAAATATGTTATGGAAGTTCAGAATTGAAAGAAAGAGACATTGATCGTCGAAAAACAATTTGTGAAATGCTAATGACAACTAATGCGTTTGAAGGGAGCCATAAAAGAAAAACGACCAGAATGGGTGAATAGTAAATTAATTCTTCAACAGGATAATGACAAACCGCATATCGCACAAGTCGTGAAAAGATATTTAGATGGACAGAACTGGGAAGTGCTACTCCAGCCGCCATATTCGCCAGACATAGCTCCTTCGGATTATCACTTATTCCGCACAATGCAGTCAGGTCTTACGGGAGAACGGTTCACTTCATAGGAAAGTATCAACATTTGGATTGATAATTGGATCAGCTCAAAGGACCAGATTTCTTCATGCAAGGAATCCGTTAAATACTTGAAAGATGGGCGAATGTTGGAGCTGCCGATGGAGTATATTTTGAATAAACTTGTCTTTAATTTTCTAAAAAAGCAAATGTGTTTTATTTTAACAAAAAAGGGCGGAGTCATATTCACACACCCAATATAATATAATAAATTGATAGGTTTGATTTAAATTAAAATTTATTTTTTTCTTTTAAAAGCATTTAAATAAGTTTTGTTTTCGCACCAACTTCAAAATGTAGTCAAATTTATAGACATAAATAACTAATAAAGATAAAAATGTACTGCATTTCTATCAACAACAAATCTAGATGTTCTAGTAACGGCTTTAGAAACCCAGTGAATTTGAACCTAAGTATAGTTAAAAAGGACGTAAATTTAGTTAAAAGCCAATAGAATTCTGGGTTTCATATACAGATATCCAGTGAATTTAGACATAAATTTAGTTAAGAAGAGTTCACTGTATTTCGAGTGCTTTTAATTCAAATTCTAGCGAAATTCTAGTTAAAACAAAGAGTATATAATTCCATCGTATGTACCTGGGATTTTAGTTAATTTAGATATAAATAGTTAAAGTGGGTAAATAGAATTATAATATTTACATTTTCACTAGATTTATAACCGGACATCCTAGGTAGAATTTTGCTAGATTCTATTTGAAAAACACTTTGTGTGTAGATTATTGTTTTAGTAACATTTTCGAAAATAGGTATCTCGAAAACTGTAGTATACAAAATTTTGGGAAAATAGTTTTGAGATTCCATAATTAAGCTCCATATGAATTTTAATAAATAAATTCATATTTTGGGGTACTAAAATATGTCCCTCAAAACTCTACAGAAAAAAATTTCCTCTATTGCAATATATAGTATGTGGTGAGCAGGCTTGTAACAGCATTTCAACTGGACAACTTTATCCCCTCTAGAGAGCAGCCAGATGCAATCTTATAAGGCTTCCAATTTTTCTTAAAGACAAATGATTTTCGGTGGAATGCTAATAACGACTTCATTTTTAAAAGTTTAAGTGTCAGGTTATTTAATTATTCAAGTGGAGAAATGCATTAATCAATCAAGCATTATCATCGGCCCTTTTAAAAATGTTTAAAAACTTTATAAAGGTTATATGATGGATTGAAAGGTTTTGAGAGCAATTTCATCTAGAGATAATCATCCTGAAATCGATAGATTCATCATTTAGTTAAAGTGTAATATACATACTAATAAAATCTTCAGGTCAAAAAACCATCTTTACGCCTTTCAATTTTTGGTTTAGTAGGGGAAAGTCGGGTAGCCCCGGACACTTAAATGAATTGCAAATAAAAATACCAAAAAACAAAATTCCTATCTTTATTTTACTCTTAAAATAAAACTAGGAACTTCTTCATTTATGTTAATTAAGAATTAGTAATCATATCAAATAATTTCAAAGAAATATTTAAAAAATACGTTGGCCTTCGTTTTTAGTCGACACAAAATATGGCGGGTAGCCCCGGACATAGTAATCAATGGTGGCTTAATCGTTTTTTGGCCTTACAAACAACATTTTTACTTTTGTTTTGAACAAAAATGCACTTTTGAATTGAATTCTGATACTTTGCATTTAGAATAATAACCTCTTTTCGAAATTAAACATCGATACTAATGTTTTGGAATTTAGTATTTTTGATATATAAAAGAGCAATTTTGAAATAGATTTTTATACGTTTCAAATGGAAAAAGTAATTTTTGCGTGGGAAAGGGTGAAATGTTATTTGAAAATGTTATATATTTAACACATTAATCGCGGCATGCGTCGATCCCCCATGAACGACAGTAAACTTTCCGTTTGGCCGGCGTCAGTCTCTGCGGACCGATAGTGGAATTTTTGTTTGGATAGCGGGTCTGACTTTTTATTTGAGCTAGCAGATTATTATTCGGCATTAAGAAGAGAAGCTGTAGATCTCAATTATAAAAGAAACAACACTTCAATTGTACAGTTTAAAAATTATTAAAATTTATGAATATAAATAACTTTTAACTAACTAATTCTCCCCTTAAATTTCGGCATATTTCAAGTCTTTCTGCAACAATAGTGACAACACTTTAAAATAATTTACATAAATAAGTAAACTGACAACACAGTTATAGTTTGTTAAAACAATATTACAAAATTCAAAACTTAAAACTATGTCCGAAGTTATCCGAGGTATCCGACATTATCCGGGGGTACCCGATCGCTATCATGCAAAATTTTGAAAGCAGCTCTTAAATTGTACAAGAAATGTTACAAATACTATTAAACATACTTTTTAAAAGTTTTTTTTTGAAAAGACTATTATATTTATGATCCTGAAACCTTTTGAACATTATTGGTAAGATTATGAATAATATAAAAAGAATTTTTAAATGCAACTTTAGTTTATTTTAATGCCTGCAGATGGAGTGAACCAAAAGGCACTTTTAAAACGGCCCCATTTCTCCAGAACTTCCTGTAACAGATAGATTAAAAATCTTTAGTGGATTATTTTCATAAGACACAAAACTAGTACCTAAACCTAAAAAATCCTTTTATTTTTAATAAATATATCATTTTATACACATTTTTCTAAAAAAGTTACAAAACGATAAGTTTAGGGTAAACTAACCTCCGCATAAAAAACTAGGGGGGGGGGGGGGGGGGGGGTAAAATTATATTTTTGAAGGTTTAGTTTCTAGTATATTTGATAACGAATCGAATGGCGTTTGGTTTGTTAAAATCGGTTGAATAGTTTTTGAGATACAGATGCGGCCATTTTCAAAAATGTGATTTCGAGAAAAACGCGTTCAAAGTTTTTGTTATATAATTTTTACATATAAAACGCGTAGAGCTGCCGTTACAAATATAGGTATAACTTTTTTCTTTTACGAATTTCTTAAAACGGTTTTAGGAGAGTGCTTGTGTGATGTTAAGAAGCATTTTTATGAAAAAAAAAAATGATTTTTTTTCCGATTTTGAAAGTAAAGGTCCCCTTAAACAAAAGACAAGTTCGCACATTTACTTATTGTACTTGGTAACCCTCAATGAAGTTTGACAGGAGCAACGAAAATTTTTTGCCGGGAACAAAACACACACTAACTTGTAGCTCACTATGTGCTCACGCTGCAATTAAGTTGGATTTGTTTTTACTCCATAGGGCGTACATTTAAAATAAAACTATACCTATGCAACATGGCTAGTTTCTTAGAAATTAAAATTTCCGGGGCTACCCGCCGTCCGGAGCTACCCAACCTTCCCTACTGCTCGCTCTGCAGATGTATTTTTCATTCATCAAAAAATGTTGATAGATTGTTAATACGAATACATGTCACCTCCTCGTAAATCTTATATTAGTATTGAAGTGGCTAGATTATCTGGCTTTTGTACCACAAGTCGAGAAGATCTAGTCGTGTGGATTTCGAAAGTACGTGAAGGTAATGCCTCTTAAAGGAATTTTTCAAAGTCTATATATTTTTTGAAATCAAAAGCGTTGCACCCTTAAAGTTTATGTATAGTCCACAAGTTATGCGTCCAAAGCAGTACCTAGAGGTCTTTCAGTAGAGGAATCCATTATCCTTTAAAGAAGGTTTCATATTTCAAGTAAAAGTTCTTCTTGAAAAGATATACAAAGCGCTAAAGGTTGGAGCCGGAAGAATCTTTCGGCACAATCCTGCTATAGAGCTACGTGTTCTAGCCCATTCAATTACAATTCTATCTTTGCATTACAGTGCAATCTATTTTCCATAAGATTTGTTCGGCAAATTTTCTTCGACCTGAAGAATGGCTGGAATGGTTCTTCGAATAAAGTACCCTTCCGGTTTTCAAAGCATTCTTTCATTTAAGAGAAAACCCGAAAAAAGGAAACAATTTCGCCAAAATACGTTCGACTTGTAAGCAGGCCCTACAGAGCAGGGCAAGCACTTCAGATCTAATCTACTTTCAGTGGACCTCACTGAGGAGTTGCCTGGGGGCATCAAGTATCCCCTAGATCAGAGTTTTTCTATTTTACAGCATTTGGCATAAATTGAACCTTCGCTTGGGTTCTGCTGGCCGGACTTTTTAAAATCATGCAAAAGTTAAGTCCATGGTTATCTCAGATAAGTTTTTACTCCGTTTTGAGCGCTTCATTTCACCGTGTATCCTGGCAGTAGATTCGGTCGGTGACTGGACACTGGTCAGCAACCTCGGTAAAACTTGGCCATTTTCGGCTCCCAAAACATATTCTTACCTTGATGTTTGTTGGTCCGACCTGTGGATTTGGCCCATGTTTTCCGAATTTCTATCTTGGAGAAATATAATTGGAGCAGGGAGAGGGAATTACTGCACAGTTGCAAAAACCTTCACTCCATTTGCAACGAAATAAGGGCTGCTGTGGCTATTTGCGGGCAATTACCCTATCTGCCCTGGTGGGCCAAGAGCTGGGTCGCGGTAGGCGGGAAATATTTAAAGCCCAATAAACTGAATTAAGGGCGAATAACCTTGCTGCCCGGATGAGATTATTCACTTTATGCTGAACTCATTAAATTGTTTTGGCGCTGGAAGACGACGAAGTGTGCCTCCGGCCTCGGCGGTGAGGGCGCTCCATAGATATCTACGTTGTTCTACTATTTTACTCGCCTTCGTCTGCCGACTGGGCGGGTATCGGTTTTCGACTGTAGTACCTTGCCTCAATGCGATTTTGCTGGGCTCGGCTTTTGCAAGATTGCTTTTTACGATTTCGATTTTTCAACGGAAAAGTGCGGAACACGCAATAATAAAACGTATTTTCTGCATTTTAGATGGCGTTTCAACGCAGCTACAGCAAGGTATGGTGGGGTAACAGCTTTCCGGAAAATCAATTTTATCACAATTTTGGGGCATTCCATTCGCTGGACAGTCACCTGAAGTGGTCCGGCAATTTGTCACGGATACAGGAGGCGGATGAGCCTTCTAAATCGTGGAGCAGCCAAGACAGCCCCGGAAGTTTAAGAAGTCAGGTAAGATTGCTTGTTTTATTAAACATTGTAGCTGAGAAGTTTTATAATAGTTAAGTCAGCTTGTTAAACCTGTACTGTGTGCTGTTTTGCAAAGCAATTTTTTCCAATTTACTTACGGTGAGTCAGTGGGAAAAAATTTCAGTTGAAAATATGCTGTGACTACCAAATTTAAAATTATTGAAATCTAATTACAAACACGCGTCTGTTAATTGAAATATTAGTCGCAAAATAACAAATTACGAAGTGCTGTCGATTCATAATTTGTGACCTGTAATGAATCATTTATAAGATTTTACCTTAAATGAAATAAAGTGACACGTTTAAAGCAATTTATTTCTTTGTTCTTTGGGATGGAGCTGTTTATACAGCTTTGCTAAATTATAATAAGCTTTGAATAGGTATATACATATATGTAATTATATAAGAATTAGATTTGCAATTTCCTTCCGGAAATTGTCATATCTGTAATAAAAATAGAAAATATTAGACGAAATAAGAATTCCTAGCTCTTTTAGAGTTCCTTATCTTGAAATGAAACAAAAAGTCAAGACCCTTGTGCTCAGGAACGGCTAGAGGTATCGAGTTAAAATTAATATTAAATACTAAAGTCTACAGCCTCATAGTCCTGTAAAAAAGTTTCTTACTCAATGCAATAGGGCTTTGCAAAGTACATTTTCATAATGACAGACTCACTGACTGACACATCGAAACAGGTACTTTCCCTAGAAGCTTAAATTCATGAGACACGAAGAGAGGTCTCATAGCATTAGTAAGGGAAAAAATCCGAAAATCATTAATATCTAAATTTATGTGTTATTACCTTTTTTGTCGTGTTTTTCGCGAATTTCCAAAAGTTATTCTACGAAAGTTTTTCCGATACCGAGTAACCCCACAACATTTTTAAAGATAATTTTTTAACACCCTCTATAACGGAATAGAACCCTCAGAGCCGTCCCTACGTCTTTTTGCTTGTTTCTATTAAAAGGATGGTAAATATATTTAAGGGGCACCACTGGTGTTCAATTTTGAAGAAAATCAATTTTTTTTTTTGCATATTTCGATAGTGTCTATACCTTTAATAATAACTTACTAAAATTTCAAGTGCATATCTCTAATAGTTTTTGAGTTACAGCCATCTGAAGAACAGTCGCTGTTCGTATAGAGGTATTGAGAAATGTATGCATCAAACTTTAAACGCGTTTTTCTCGAAACTACTTTTTTCAAAGTTGCTGCAGTTGTAAGACAAATCATCCGACCGATTGAAATTTGAATTTTTTTGAAATCATTGTTATTTCGCGGCGATTCCTGGACTACATCACTACGTATGCATTTTCTACTTCACGGCTTGTGTTTATATGTCTTCCGGGGGTTTTGATTATATACGTTTATTGATTGTTCAATACATACAATAATATTAGAGCAATAATAATAATGAAGTTTTAATACAAGTTGAAATTAATAATAAACAATTATAAAGGAAATGTAAATTTGTTCAAATTTTTAAAAATTTAACTTTGTTTTAAAATGGGTTTTACTTACTCAAACGGTGGATTAACTAATCGTTAATCAGTTTATAACCGGACAGTACACCAAATTATGTATTTTTTTAATTCATCATCAATAGTAACATATAAGGCATGAGAAAAGGTCATTACGGGAACGGTTTTTGAAACAAGAAAAATAATGCTTTATTGTACTGAAATGTAGTTTATATACGTTACCTATATTAAATTTAATTAGAGTTGTTATAAGTAGTAAAAAATATCCCCTAATGTATTTTAATTTTAATTTGTTGGTGCATTTTTGTTACTAATACCACTAATACAATAATTTTTCATCGGAAATTCGATGTATTGGTGTAATTGCGAGTTTTAAATTACTTATTTTTAGTAATATGATATTAACCTCTTTTGGTATTCTAACCTAGTAAAATTAATCAGAAGAATCACGTACGTTTTTTCATGTACTTGGTATATACAGGGTGTTCAGAGGTGGGAGGTCAATACTGAAGGGGGTGAAAGGTCAGACCGAGACAAGCAAAAAATCGTATGGGTGGGGGGGGGGCATCTCTCACCGTTTGGCAGTTACAGGGTGATTCGTAAATCAGGATTTTGCCTTATATGGGAACCGCTCTTGTATTTTTATCTTTTTTTCTAAGCATCGCAGCGGCCCCAAACTGATTGCAAAAAATCACTATTTGGAAGCCCTTTCCAAAAAAGTTTACACCATCCCCCTAACCCCAACCCCTTGGCCACAATCCCCCCTGGAAGTTGAAAAAATTAACTTTTATTTCACGATTTTTCACCTCTCGCCCTACTTTTCTCCGAAATTCATGTTATTAACATACCTACTTTTTATTTTTTTTAAGTTGCCTATCTAATTACCTTTCCAAAAAGGTGCAACATGCCCAGGTAGAAAAGGGTTGCAAAAGTCCTGAAATTAAAACATCCTCACAGGTGTGAGGTTACTTTATTGCACCATAATGAAAAAAGTCGTTAAGTAAACAATTTTTATGACAGCAAGTTCGGAAATGTTTGTTTAGGAAACAGAGGTAGTACATTTTTATTATTTCAGCAAAACAGTAATAAAATAATAAATGTAATCTCGTTAAATAGCGTTATTAGTTTATTATATCCAGTATTGACTCCTAAGTATCCTGACGCTCCGTTTCTAATACCTCCTATGAATTATGGTATAAAAATGGGTAAGTTTGAAAGGACATTGACCACAGTTGAAGAAGCAAGCGATAAAACCGGGTGTTTAATAGAAAAAATTAAGATAAAATGGCAGAAAGCAGTGTTGAAGAGTCTGCCGATATAATTTACGTGTACGGTTCAGTAGAAGGAAATGATAGTGAGGCCGTACGACAATACCAAAGGAGATTCCCGAATCGACGTGTACCCAACAGAAGGGTATTTTCAAGGACTTTCAGAAGGTTAAAAGAAACCGGAAGTGTAACCGCCTCCAGAGCAGAAACGCGATCAGGGACATCGGCCGATTCAGCGGACACCGACCAACGAATCCTCAACATCGTCAGGAACAACCCTGAAATAAGCATCAGACAGGTCGCACGAAAGTCAGGATTGTCTTCAGGGAGAGTTTGGACCGTTGTGAACCGAGAGGGACTACATCCATACCACCATATCCCGGTCCAAGCACTACAGGAAGGAGGTTCCGAAAGACGATTGCAATTTGCACTTGGCTGTTTGAGTCTGACATCGAAAACAGAAGGTTTCTAGACCGAATTCTGTGGACGGATGAATCGCAATTCACCCGGGATGGCATCACAAACTTCCACAACCTCCACACCTTGTCAGATGTGAACCCACATAGGACCAGGTGTCGGTCTTTCCAGCAAAGATTTAGTGTCAATGTCTGGGCTGGCATCATCGGCAACCAGTTGATAGGACCCTTCATCTTGCCCCAAGTGCTGAATAGTCAGCTATACTCGGACTTTTTGGAGAATACCCTTCCGGATCTGTTGGAGGACATCCGCCTGGCCACCAGAAGCGCAATTTATTTACAGCTCGACGGAGCACCTGCGCATACTGGGAACATTGTTAGGGCAAGGTTAAATGAAAATTACCCAGAGCGCTGGATTGGACGAGGTGGACCGATTCCTTGGCCTGCTAGGTCACCGGACCTTACTCCACTGGACTTTTTCTTATAGGGAATGATGAAAGATGATGTTTACTCAAGAAAAATCAACACCAGACAAGAATTAGTTACCAGGATTGGGACTGCAGCCACGAAAATACGGGAGAGGCTGGCTACCATAGACCTCAAACGTGAAATAAAACGAAGGCTTCTTGCATGCATCGAAACTAGCGGAGAACATTTTGAACAGCTTTTAAAGGACAAACGTTTTAATTGTAATTAGTTTTTAAGCGAACAAAATGTATTTTTTAGTTAACTTAAGTATAATTTCTTAAAAATTCGAATTATCATGATATTCTGTAAAAGGATTTTTGTAAATAAATTTTCGTATCCTTTTCCTACCTGGGCATGTTGCACCTTTTTGGAAAGGTAATTAGATAGGCAACTTAAAAAAAATAAAAAGTAGGTATGTTAATAACATGAATTTCAGAGAAAAGTGGGGCGAAAGGTGAAAAATCGTGAAATAAAAGTTAATTTTTTCAACTTCCAGGGGGGATTGCGGCCAAGGGGTTGGGGATAGGGGGGTGGTGTAAACTTTTTTGGAAAGGGCTTCCAAATAGTGATTTTTTGATATCAGTTTGGGGCCGCTGCGATGCGGAGAAAAAAAGATAAAAATACAAGAGCGGTTCCCATATAAGGAAAAATCCTGATTTACGAATCACCCTGTAACTGCCAAACGGTGCGAGATGCCCCCCCCCCCCACCCATACGATTTTTTGCTTGTCTCGGTCTGACCTTTCACCCCCTTCAGTATTGACCACCCACCTCTGAACACCCTGTATAGCGTTCTCAGAAATGATTGAGGCGTTCCCAAAATGACTACACTACAGTGAGTGTGTATTTTGTATGTTAAAAATGTTACGACTTTTGGCCGACTGGTTTCATCGTTTGTCAGTTTCTATTAAAGACATATCCATCTATTATGCCAATGTAAGCAGATTACGGTCAAAGACCAACAGCGGTACCAGCAGATCCTGCTTTAATGTGTTCTGCTTTACTCGGTGTGACTTGGTTGTGCGGTTGAATTTTGAACGCGGAGCTGTTTAGCTCGGACTATTTGGTTTTAGACGTGACCGCTACTGTTGGTTGGATGCTCCTGTAGGTGGGGGAGTTTTATGTGCTGTTCGGCGAGACTTATGTGGATGTGGATCATCTTTAGTTTCAGTTCTTCGTTTTTTATTTAATTTATCGCTTTGTTGTGGTGTGTTTCCTATGCAATTGCATACTACTGCTAATACTACCTTGCAGTACATGTGCATAAAAAGGGCAGTAAATCAACTTATTGATTAAACTACTTTAAAATCTATAAAACTACCTTTAAGCAATCTAACAGTATTTAATTCTCGCAAAATATATATTTTATAACAGTCTAGTACTTCAATAGTACCTACATAAACAAAAATTTTAAATTCTAAAAATTGAAAAGAAAACAGTAAGTAAAAATAACATAATTACTTTTCGCATATATCGATAGCTTCATTGTAGTGAGAGTACTAATGATTACCTTTCATCTTTAGCCGAGGAGCAGAAAGAATCTTTAGAATTTCTTCGTAAGAAACATATGACACATCTTTGAGAGCCACCGTTAAGAAAGTATTTTTGCGCAATTGTTCTGAGATTTTATAAAAGTAACCCTTACTTCATTATCTTCTTCAATAGCAGCGTTTGCCATTGCAGCACAGTATGTTTTGTTTTTGTTGCTGCAATGTATTTAGTCAATTTTTTTTTTTTTGTATCTCTAAAGTTCTGTATGCTTTAGTTGTGTCTTTTCTAACTATCATTCTGTCAGCTTTTTTTCGTGATAACGAATGGATATTAAGGGTGCTTTTATTTTCTGCAATAGGAGGGTATTAATTATTAGGTTGGCAAGAAAATATTGAAACACTACTGAATTTATTTATTTCTTCGAAAATTACTTCAGAAAATTCTCGAAGGAATAAGAAGAAGGGTATATAAGCGCAGCGCGCGGCATTGCAGTGCGTTATCATCGATGATGGATGACAAGTGTATTTCTACGCGTTAAAAATTGCTTCCATTGCTCGTCGTCGGTTAGAGGTTGGGATACGGTTCCACACTCTCCGTACTCTCCTGACCTTGCGCCATCTGATTACCACGTGTTCCAGTCGCTGAAGCAGTATTTACGTGGAAAAAAATTGAATTCATATGGCGATCTCAAAACTGATTTAGGCAAATTCTTTCAGTCTCAGCCTCCACAGCTCGGGGTGGATGGCATTAAATCACTTCCACAGAAATGGGTGCAATTAGTAGATATTAATGGTGATATTGTTGAATAAACATTTAAAATTAAATAAATAATTCAGAAATTTAAGAGCATCACAAGGTGTTTCACTATTTTCTTGTCAACCCAATAGTTTATTGGCCATTTTTGAAGCTACGCTTCTTATCGGAGGTTGGGTGGGCTGGACTAGCTGTAAAAAAGCGAAGACGTAACCGTTAAATTCCCTCTCCTTGCGGCACACGACTGGCGAGAGTGGCGAGTAGGCCGCGTCAGAATAAGAAAGAGAGAGAGAGACAGAGAGAGAGAGAATCGATCAGCTGCTGCATGCGTGTGGGATTCCCTGTGCCAAAACCCCCAGCAAACATAAACATGTTTACATGTATTCCCGGGGGTTTTGCCTGCGCGTATAGAGTATTTTCACACTTTATATGTATAGCGAGAGTGGCGAGTAGGTTACGTAAAAAGTTGAAGCGTAGCTTCTGTCGGCCAGTCCCGTGACTGCCACATTTTTTTATTTCATTTGTCTATATTTTTTAGAATTCCTTCTCCACAGTTTTTTTGCTTCCTGCTTCTCTTTTCCGTAATAATAATTACAGCTTTTGAATTCTTTTCAGTTGTTTTTCGTTGGTAATATTCTCTACCCCTTTCTCTTTTTATTTCTCTTTGTTCTGGGCTCATGTTTTGTAAAAACAGCGCTCTCGTAACGATGCTGAGTTGATGTACGCTACGTAAATATCAAATTGAAAAATACTTACCACTTTAATTATAATATAAATCTAGGCAAACAATTGAATGCCGGTAACCTCTTCGAAATCACATCAAAAAGATTGCTAGTTGCGCCTTTTGTTACACGTAATTAAAAATATTTGCACACATATTGGTTAGGCTCACGAAATGATGAATTTTTCTTCGGATAAATTTTAGTGAAACAGAAAACCTTAATTTCGTATAATTTATTATAAGAAAATTTACTATCATAAAAGCAAACTGTGCTTAATTGTGGGCAGACCATAATTTATTATATTAAGTTTATTTTTACGTCTTTCTTGTTTGAGATTTCCGATCACGTTAAATGGATTAAAATTAGAATATGAAACATTTCAAATAAAATGATTGTATATGAAAATAACTATCGACAAAAATATCAACTACTACAAACTACAACTTATTTTCAGCTTCAATTGATTAAATCTTTTCCATTTCATAATTTCCGCCTCCATGATCTTGACCTGTAAGCATTTCAATTTGTGATAACACTAAAATTCACTAAAAGCGTTTCTTCATTTGATTATCCTCGCATGGCGTTAACTATGAAAAGGTTTTCATTTTTAGTATTATTTTATAAATTTTAGTTTCTTGACGGGATGGAATAAATTGTTATTTTTGTTCCACTTTTTTATTAAGTTTTTTTTATATTTTACTAGTTGAAGTTAATAAACACTTCGTTTTTTAATTTGTAGGACTCGGGATTTTCGGATCATGATGAAGCACTACATGTTCAATTGCGACAACCATCTACAAGCAAAGAGGAAAATCAAAATTCCTCTGTACGAACTGTTCAGACTCCACCAATAAGAAGAAAACCGGATTTTACTTCAGTGAACGACTCTCACCGGAAATCGTTAAGTGCTCCATCCTCACCAATTTCTAACACCAAAGACAGTGACATTATGTCGAAAATACATAGAATAAGCATAGTTAATAATACCCCTAGTGCCGAACATTTAGATAGGACGCCTTCTCCATGCCTTTGCTCTTCCAAGAAGGACAAAGCAATTAAGCGTAGGAAAGTGATTAATCAAAAAACACGGCCAAGTCTGGTTAATAGTACTACGGAATCATCAGATCAAACCATGTCAGTGGAAAGGTTTCAAAACAACAGAAATGAGACAATCTGCATTGGAGAGGATGAGGATGATAATAATAATGTTACTAATAAATTCTTTGATGATATTCTGCGAACTCCCCATAAAGATATGAATAATTCGAAATTCTTGGCTAGCACTAGTACACCAAAAAATGTAGAATTTTTACCAGAGGACATGCGGAAATTAAGTTTTTTTGATCCTGTTCCATCTCGTCATAATTACGGTGTATGTGATGAAATTCCTCAGAGCAGTATTCCACTTCCAGTGCAAACTTGGTTGGACGACTTGAGAATATCCTATAATCATGAGGTTATGTCTACTTTACAGACAAAATCTATTGCGCAGGAAGCGTTTAGAAATTTAAAAATTACCACAAGTACTGTGGCAAAAATAATTCGACAGCTCCAGACAAGAGCATTGATTCTTCAAGGAGAATTTGATAGGTTGGAGAAGATTTTGCGAGGTACTTTAAACTTGAGGGAAGCATTGATTTCTTCTCAGGATCTGATTGAAAATGTTCATAATTTTTCAAAGGTGTTGGAAAGGAGAAGCGTCTTCTTTACTGACTGCCGAATTGATCGAAAGAAGTTTGAAGATAATATTGAACATATTCAATTAACTATCAAAGATCTGCGAATCTCGATGGGAAAGCAACACTATCTGGATGTAGTGTCTCTTTTGGATGATATTCTGGTTCTTAAGCGATATGTCTTAAAAACTATTCAACTGGTCTTTGAGAAGTTAATCAGAATTATTGTCGTTAATACAGAGAACTCTAAATGTGACCTCATCCTAAGGGCAAATTTGAACATGGTTTCCACTCTTTCGAACATCGATTACACAGGGTTCGCTTCTCTGAATGATTCTTTTCTTAAGAATGATGCAGTCCGAGTGTTTTTGATAATATGTATGGACAGCAAATATTCGTCAGTGCGGGCGTTGGCCCTCAGAGCCCTTGCCACAATCTGTTCCTCCGTCGAAGCAATAAAGGAATTTGGTGAAACTGGCGGTGTAGAAATTGTTCGAGATATTCTCTCTTGCGATACAAGCAATAAGAAGCGAACGGAGCCCGAGAAAAGGGAAGCGGTGTCTTTGGTCACCCAAATTACGGCCCCATGGCATGGCACCGACCACAGGGTCCCTGGCCTTCGGGACTGTGTAGAAAGTATCGTGGAAGGACTCAGTGGTACGTGACTTATATATTATACATTTTCGCAATGTTCGAAATGTTCCCATATTTGCAGACATAATTGAGAAGACGAACTGTTGTCAGACCTTACTACTTTGTGCCGCATCGCTTAATAATCTTTCCCGTCTAGAGGCCACATCGATATATTCAATTATGTCCAACGAATCCGTCCTCAAGCTAAAGGCAGCCGTCGAAGGTCGAGGGCCGGGGGCATCGATTTTCCTTCACGTAAGTTACAACTATTCAATGATTTCGCTTTTATCTGATGTGCTTACCTTTGCAGGAGCAAATCATCGGGATGCTCTACAATATATCTGGCAATAAAAAGTGTCATGCTCATTTGGCCAACAAGGCCATTATAGATTTTATCACCTCCATCTTCCAGTCACAATTCCATCTGAAGTACAGCTCGCGCGCTGAGGGCGATGCTCACCGGAGGACCATAAAAACGATTTTGCATATCTTCACTCGATTGATACACGAGTCCGTGGTGGGCCAGGAGATACTCCAGCACAGCTTTGTTCCGATATTTTCGAAATTAGAGAAAGGACTCGGAGAGAACAGCGATTACGTGCGAGATATATCGTTCCTCGCTCGACAGATGAACGAAAGCCTTTCCCACAAGTCGTTCAATAGGTCGACAGAAAGCCGGGGCTCCGGCTCAGGAACAAGATTTAATCTAACTAGACAAGAAAGCTACGTCTGAAATTAGGTCACCATTGTACCTACATTTTGTGTGTGTGTGTTTATGTACAGTTCTGTTCACGTGTTTAACAAGTTTCAATGCGATTTCCTGATAACTGATGTTTATTAATTTGTTAAAGTTTATAGAAAAAAATATACCTTATTTATCACATTAATGTGAGATAAACTATTTCAATTCTAGTAATACTTGTTTCCTGTATAGTAATATAATATAATATACCTTCCTATATTTAAAACCTCAAACAGAATTGTAGATAGTAGATAGTAGATAGTAAGCCGATGATAAATTACCAGCCATTTATTTTATCAATACTGGTCAATTATAAAACATAAAACGTAATTAATAGCTGTTCTCTTTCGCCTTGATCATTTATTTCTCATAGATTTTAGCAATCATTTCTTTTGGAATCAACTGCAGCCTTATTTACTATTCCTTGGGATTGTCATTTTTTCGTTTCGTTATTAAGTAGATTTGCGGAAGCTGCCACAATGAAAGGGAGGAAAAACCGTAGTAGTAAATGTCTCGTCCGAAGTGGTTATCACTATAAGCTTTAGTGTGCCTTTTTTGGCAGCCACAAACACCTAATCAAACCTAGGTAGATTTCGTAGACGAAAGTATGTTATTGTTATTGTTATACTATCGGAAGCGATATCCTAAATATATATTAAGATGAGTTATTGTGGCGTTGCAATTTTAGTAAACTTGCGGGTTTATTAACTACGTTTTAATTTTCTTTTTCATCTTAATTTTAGTTTTTAGAATCGCTGTACCTCAAATTTGATATTCATATTTAAATTAAATGTTCTAAGTTACGATCATTCTGCTATTATGCTTTAAAATTACAACGTATAAAAAGCTCTGACAATATAAAAAGAACAGATTCCATTTTCATCTAGTTCATTGGTTCGTATGGTTTTTGGGATGCGTGTCATAAATTTAGTTTATTCAGCAGTTTTCAATAATCAAATAATTTTTGCAGATTTGTCTTGAAGTACGTCTTACAATTACACGGAATTTTACATAAATGATATTGTATAAAAAAGTAAAATTAAAAATGCAACTTCTAATTTTAACAAATAACCACATTAATGAATATTTATTGAAATAAGTCTTAAAATTAAGACGCAATTCGACATAAATGATGATAATTAAAAATGCAATTTCTATTTCAACAAATAACGTACAATAATGAATATTTATTAATTTGATGTTTGCTGTTATACATATGGTTCATATTTCGTCATCTTTAATAATATGCACGCCGAACTGGATTCATCAATCATTCTATTTCTGGAACTGTAAATTACCAAATTGCTAATATTTACTTCGCTAATTTTTTTGATCAACTAAAAGTTTTGGAGTTTTCAATATATAGTCTTCTACATTTTTTTTCAGTTGATTCTCATATACTACTGTCCAAAGCAAGTGTTTTTGATTGCTATAAGTTGTTCAAAGAAGGCAGAGAACGCGTTGAAGACGAATAACATCCTGGCCGTCCTCCGATGTCTACTGATGAACACCACGTCAAGGACGTGAAAGATTTGGTGCTCGAAAATCGTCGATTGATAATTAGAGACCTTGTTGATGTTACACAAATATCGTTTGGGTCGAGACAATCATTTTGAAAGATCATTTGGGCCTCAGACGCGTCGCATCTCGTTTGGTTCCAAAAACACTCATTTTATTATAAAAAGAGCTTCGTTTTAATGTAACTATTTGGCCCGATTCGCCTGATTTAATTCCGTCTGATTTCTAGCTATTCCCGAAACTCAAAAATTGCTCCAAGGATATCGTTTTGACTCGATTAAAGAGATACAAATCGAATCGAAGAAGGTTTTTAAGGCCATTCCGGAAATCAACTTCAACAACTGTTTCGAAAACTGGAAAAAACGTTGGCATAAGTATATTGTATTCAGAGCGATTGAAATAAATTTGGAAGAAAATAAACCGTTGGTGTTGTGTTCAAAAAGTATTATTAATTTTTTCATCACAATAGTAAACAAACTTTCTTTTATACATTGAACTGGATTGGAATTCGAACATTTAGCCATTCGAAAAGTCCAAAATTAAATTTATTAAATGGTACTAAACTAAATATAAGATAAATGTCGATATTCCATCAAATCTTCTGAATTATGTAAATTTTGAAGAAAATTCATGGATTCATTGGGCAACCAATTCTATATTTTTTCTGTTGCCGAATAACCATCGCTTCATTTCAATAGCAATTTCCCCATAGAGACGAATTTGCAAACGGAAGTATTTTTGAATTATTTTAGAAAAAAACGAATCTCCTTAGTAGCTTATAACATAATTAGAATGAAAACCTGGATCCTAATCTACTAATCTAGAGATATGAAGAAGCGCCAATTCATACACCTCACTAAGTAATATAAAATATATAAGGTATAATTTATGTTATTCATTTTACATTTAGAAAGAAGAAATCAATATCCTTGAAAATTTAACCAAAAATTGGATTGATGTCAGCACTAAACCGCAGATTATATGCAAGTGCATATTTTTAGTTATTCAATATATCGTTATGGGGGTTTTAAAATAATTTGCTGTAATGAATTTAGAGTTAAATGAATCATAATTGTTTTTGCATATTTTGCATATTGCATATTTGTTGCTTATTTGCATATTTCCTGCATATTTACATACAACCTTGGAAAAAAAAGAAGTTCGCACTCATAAATTGTAAGCAACTAATCACTTCGTCGGCGGTATGGCGTGACATAATTCTAATAAAAAGAAAGAAATCTCCAAATGTGACCTTGACCACAACCTTGACCTTGAACATGACCTTGGAAATGACCTTGAAGGTTATATCAAGGTCAAGGTGGTTTTTTGAAGGGCAAACCATATTTTTGACCACGGAAATGGAAAGAGCGGAAAAGTTAACGTCCGACTATGACTTTGACCATGACCTTTAAGGTCATATCAAGGTCAAGATGGTTCTTTAAAGGGGAACCTGCATTGTTACTGCGGATTTGGAAAGAGCAGAAGTTTTGCGCCCGGAACTTGACCATGACACACTTGACCTTGCCTTAATCGACTCCAACATGGTCGGTCATTAACTTTTCCGCTCTTTTCATTTCCGTGGTCGTTAACTTTTCCGCTCTTTCCATTTCCGTGGTCAAAATATGGTTTCCCTTATTTATTTTATTTATTTTATTTACTTTATTTATTTTATTTATTTTACTTATTTTATTTATTTTATTTATTTTATTTATTTTATTTATTTTATTTATTTTATTTATTCTATTTATTTATTAACTTTATTTAAATTATTGTTACTATTATATATTTATATATATTCTCTTTAACTTCTTTCAATTATTATATCCATTACAGAATTTATTTGTATTTTATATTTTTTTTTTGTAATTTATATCCTCTAATTTGTTTTTTAATTTATATTCAATATTTAATATTTAACAATCAGTTTTGAACATTTAGAATTTAATATTCAATATTTAGCATCCAACATTCAATATTCAGTATTATATATCGCAAATTTTATATTTTATATTTATAGTTTATATTTTATATTTTATATCTTGTATTTTGTATTTTGTTTTTTATATTTTATATGAAAGCACTTTAAACAAATTTACTCAATTTACACTCGTATGGATTATATACTACTACTAGAATATCAGAATGATGAGTTGCGAAGACAGTCATCAAAGCCAAAATGAATTATTCGTAATGATAACAAAAATATATCATGCAAAAAAAAAACCGCTCGAGATTTCGGAAGCCCAGTATGTCAGTATATAACTCGGGCAAGGAATATGTATGGAACGCAAAGCTTTCTGATAATCTCAGTCGCCCATAGTTAGGCTAATTTTGAGGTTATGAATTTTATACGGAATAACTGAATCACCAAATCACCAATCACTCAATAGAAAAAGATCCCGGTTGAGCCCCCAAAATGTAATGTGTTACCGGGTTCACAAAAATAGCAATTTCTACTGAGCTTATATTTTTAATATTCACGCTCATTCCCCTGGCTACTACAAAATTTGGTGGCCACCCTAACCTCTTATATACTATGTAATATATAAATTTTGATTTAATAAAACTATTTGACTTATCTGACTCCTATGCCGTAATTCGTATTTTGATGTGGTGCCCAATTTGTGTGATGTTCTGATGTATTTTGTATTTTGATGTAGTGCCTGATTTGTGTGATGTTCCGATGTTAACCTTGAAATGTCCTGCTCGCGATGTTCGATGTTCTGGTGCTATATGTTGTGTGCTGTGCTACGTGATTGAATGTTGTGTGTTGTAGATTTCGTGTTTAAATGTTGTATGTTGAAAACTGTGTGTTGAGAATTTTGTGTCGAAAGTTGTATGCTCTATCTGGCTCTCGAATCTTTTTAGGCCCTTCCCTTTAGAAAATAAGTATTTTTTAAGTTCCTTCCTTCCCACATAATTTTCCACAACTATATTTTGATGTTTGCCTTACCTTCCCGCCTCTCCTTTTATTAGAACCTTATTCCACGTATTTCGTCTTCTCTAATTTTCCTTGTGCACGTCCTTCCTCCTTAAATGCAGGTCCTTCCCTCTCAAATGTCCGTCCTTTCTTCTCGGCTCTCTATTCCAAAAAGAAAGACACGAGGGAGCCGGAAATCATGGGTGCCCTCCTTGGATTTCACAGGGCCAACCCAAGTGGGTGCCGAGTTTAAAGCTATTTTCCATATTTATTTTCATATTTCATATTTCTGGATAGATGATCTTAATGATCACATTATACATGCCCATGGTGGGTAATGACTTTCAAAATATTTCATTTATCATTTTAAACATTCTGGCCGAGGTGAATAATATAGCAAGGTTTCGTGGAGAGATCGTGGAAGTAGGTTTGCGCTTTGGCTAAATTCTCTTGGGAAGGCAAGGCGTTGTGGTTGCGGGCTTTTAGATACAGGTGGCGTTGTTAATGTCCTACGTCCTATTTCTATCGATTTCTTTGCCTACTTAGGGACGTCACCATGACGTTTATTTGTTTATAATTAAAGTAAAGTAGTTCTCGGTCACACATTACAAAGTCTACCTTTTCAATATTGAAGCAATTACCGAACTCGTCATCGATCTTGGAAACGACGACTCTTCCGTTCTTTATACTAATCTGTGTTCCCTCCAGAACATCACGACCAATAATCATCCTTACTGGTAGGCAAGCATCAGGCACTACGTGAACAAAAGATTGAAAGCTATGCCCGTTGATCTTCAAGCTCGTTTCAAAAGCACCATAGGTTTCGATAGCCGCGTTCGATAAACCTCTCAAAACAATTTTAGCTCGCGTGATCTTGGGAGAACCTAACCTGACATACTCTTCTTCTCTTAACAGAGTTAAGTCGCTACCCGTATCTATTAGGGCTGGGATCTCTTTTACGCCTCGAATAATGATGTCACTATGCCCTCTTGGAACAGATAGCTCATTCACAAAGTTCACCTGCTTCTGCTTTTTTGGACAATCAGCTGCCCTATGGCCATGGTTTGAACAGTTAAAACACTTGGGGCCCGGATCTTTTTTCTTGCATTCTGTCGCCTTATGCCCTTTATCCCCGCAGCTGAAGCACTTCTTTTGCTTCCCTTTGGCTGACTTCGGGTCCCGATTGTAGGAAGACGGACTTGTAATGGATTCTTTGAAGGTACGGTATGAATCCAGCTTATATTTGAAATCTTTAAAGTTTCTTGCCCCATAGAGGACTACTTTATTTTGTTTGGAATCATAAATCCCATCTATAACGTAGTTTATTATTGAAATCTCATCGACACGTCCCTTAACGCCTAGCTCCCTCATCCTGAGAAAATAATCGTAAACGCTTTCGTCCTTCTTCTGCTTACGCGACGCCAACCGTCGATGAATCTCAGCACTGCTTCCCTTCTCAGAGAACTCTTCTAACAAAAACGCCTTTAAGCCGTCCCAGGAATTCAAATTAGGCTGAGCTCTGACCGCTAGTTTCGCCGAACCAACGAGTAACCTTTTAGCATAAAGGAAATTTTCAAGCGGAGACCATTTTAGCAAGGTACCGACACCCTTGACGTCATTGACCCAATTCGTTATGTCGTACTCGTCGTTTCCCAAAAATTCAGGCACACTTATCGCAACGTCTTGAAAGGAAATGGTAAATGTGTTAGGACAAACTGACCGGGAAATAGTAGAGGTTCCTGGTGAAACAATGGTGGAAGACCTCAACTGATCTAAATCCCTTCCCCGTCTTTCCAGTTCTTCTTCTCTGCGTCTTAAAGAAGCCTCCCTGTCCAAAAGCATCTCATGCATCTGGCGGGTAATATTCAACAGCTCATCATTCGATTTAATCGCAGTACTATCTGCTCTCCGGTTTGATTTTTTTCCGCCCATTACTTCACAAACGATCAACGCACGCACCGAAAAAAAAAACAAGCGCAACTCTAACTCCTAATGTTTTTTTTTTTTTTTTTTTTTTTAAACCGAAAGTCAATTCAGTGAATTATTTGCACGAGTTTAGTTCAATCAATATATTCACGGTAAAATTCCGTAACCCGTTAGTCTATCTATCCGCACTGCAACCGCAACGATCACCGTTAGGATTTGTCTCTCGTTTAGTTAAGTCTCGACCGTTTTTAGCTTTCACGCTTTACCCACAATTTAGAGAAAAACTCTTTTTTTTGTTTGCTCACCCCTGCGCTTTCAGTGACTTAAATATCAAAGTACCTTTGCCTACACTCAGGCGTTTAAGAAAATCCACCGGTTTAAACTCACAAAATAAAACGTGCAATTTTAATTGGAATGGGTTACCTTTTCTGGCTTTACCAGTTCTTGTAAGAAAATCCGCTTTTGCACGGTTCTCCTGTAGCCTCCTGCCACGGCCTTCAGGAATTCTCAAAGCCGCTGCTGCGCCGCCTCGTTGCTCCGGTCGACGGGACCTCCTCTCCGCCGCGAAACTCTAGCAACTCGCCGCGCCCGTGGCTCCACTCGTCGAGATTCCTGATGCTCCTTCTGCTGGCGCCTCTGCGCTGCTGTAAGCTGAAAAATTGCCGGCGCACGGTGCTCCTCCTGCTTGCGCCTCCACGCTGTAAAGTTGCTTCCTCTGCGCTGGAATTTCCACACCTCCACTAACCACCTGTTTTCGCCCTAAATCCCGGTTGAGCCCCCAGAATTTGTAGGGATTGTAGGGGATTGCAATTCAAACTATCGCGACTTTCAAATTAATTCACTTTATTTTGGCAAAGCACGAGTTCGTGTTAGGTCGGTGGCGGTGGCGGCGTCCGTCGTCTTCGGCAGCTTGATGAAGAAGAAGGATTGCCGGAGTCGTGATGGCCGACGGTGCCCGCATTAGGGTTGCCGCAGTTATCAGAATTCCAGTTCAGTGGATGGCTCCACATAAATGATCCGCTTTTTAAACAAATAATTTAAGGATCACTCCAAAATTTACATGGATTCCACCTACTTTTCTGGTAAAAGTGGTGCTTGGAGTTCATCTAAAAGGACAGCAAGTCCGCTTATTTTTTTTTTTACTAAATAATACGGACTGCATTACCCATCTCTACTGGACCGCATCAGGACACTACAATGTGAGCAATACACGGGATAGCAAGGAACAGCATCTCTACCTTTTTTTCCGCAACGTGGCCCAACAAACCAGCTCTACCTCCAGTTTGTTTTCTCATCTCTAATTAAAATAGATAAGAAAAATAATTAATTCATATAAGCTTTTGAAATTTTCCAAATTATTTTTTTTAAGGTTTAAGAAAAACTTAGAGGTCGGTGAGGAAATTCCCAAAAGTATTGTTGAAGAATAGCAGAAAACATCTGGAAAAATCATTCGTGGTTGATACATCCATCAGTTTCCATTGGGCATTAATAAATTCTGTGAGTACATTACATTCATCGGTTTCCTTTGAACATTGAGAGTTTCGGTTTAATATAAAAAACTTAGTACTACAAAATTCTCAATCCTATTGCTCACTCATACACATTAGCGGAAGCTTTCGAATTTCTTTTCATATAAAATTACAACGGTTTGTAGTTTGGAAGAAATAACAATGTCGACAGAACCAAAACCAGGTTCAAATGAACTAACAAATACGGGCGAATCTAGTGAAAATCTTGTAGATTTAAATACAAATCGAGATGCTAATGCAAATTCTCAAGTCGAAAATACAGCTATTAGTCCGTACATTGCAACATTAAAAATTCCTCCATTTTGGAATTCTAGACCTGATCTTTGGTTCGTTCAAGTGGAGACTCAATTCCGCGTAAAAGTTATCTCCGCCTCTAATACTATATATGACTACTTAGTCGCATCACTTCCATCTGAAACTATGGAAATAGTCGGAGATGTTCTTCTACACCCACCGAGCCAGAATAAATATGAAAACTTAAAAAATATCCTTTTGGCCCGAAGTCGGGACTCTGAAGAACGAAGATTAGATTCACTTCTTCACAAAGTGGAATTGGGCGATTATAAAACGTCAGAGTTATTCCGCCGTATGGAATCTCTAGCTGGCGGCAATAGGCTTGTTAATCCACTGCTACTAAAAAAACTGTGGATAAACAAGCTTCCAGCATCTATACAGGCCTGCATAATAGCTATTGAAGATAGCCACGAACAAAGTGAAATTTTTAAAATAGCAGACAGAATACACGACTCAACTTCGTCCACAAAAATTTCGGCTATATCACAAAATCATTCAGGTCCTTCCAGGTATGCATCTTCTGAAAATAAGTCAAACGATTTAATGAAAATGATTAAAAGTTTAACAACGCGCGTAAAAAAAATTAGAAATCCGACCATCTAGGCCTTACCAAATAAGTAGATCTAATCACCGCTCCAATTCTCGGCATAGATCTCAATCGAGCTCAAGTCGTAATGTTTGTTGGTACCATAAAAAATTCGGCGATAAAGCTCAAAAGTGTCTCCCTTCTTGTTCTAAATATAGCACTAAACAGGATCCAAAAAACTAACTTTTAGTACTTCGTACGCGGCAACGAAGTCCGACACGCTTTCACGCCGCTTATTTGTCCAGGAAAGATCGTCTAATATCAGTTTCCTTATAGATACAGGTTCTGAGATATCTACCATTCCTAAAAGTAGATGTCCGTCAAATTTTCTTAAGTCTGAATTCCATTTAGTGTCAGCAAACAGTACTCCTATATCGACTTTTGGCGTAAAACAACTCACATTGGATCTGGGATTACGTCGTCAATTCGAACACCAATTTATAGTCGCAGCAGTTGATTATGCTATTATCGGCGCAGATTTCTTATACAAATTTAACTTATTAGTCGACTTAAGAAACAGAAAGCTAGTCGATCGAACCAATAAACTTTCTGTTAACTGCATGTCGCACATTTTTGATTATTGTACCCCAAAATTACTTGCTTTAGAAGGCGAATTTGGAGCAGTCCTCAATGACTTCCCGAATCTGAAAAAGCCCCCAGATTTTAACACAAAAGTAGTTCACGATATTGTTCACCATATACATACCGAAAGACCCCTTCCTTCAGCAAGAGCAAGACGATTACATCCCGAAAAATAATGCAATTGCAAAAAAAGAATTCGATGTTATGACGAAACTCGGGATCTGTCGACCTTCAAATTCTGCTGTAGCATCCCTATTGCACATGGTTCCGAAGAAAGACTCTGGCGAATGGAGACCTTGTGGGGATTATCGTCAATTAAACACTGCTACTATTTTTGATAAATACCCGCTTCCGAATTTGCAAGATTTCAGCATCAATTTACATAATTGTAAAATATTCTCGAAGATTGATTTGGTAAGAGCGTACCACCAAATACCCATAGCACCGGAAGACATTTATAAAACGGCAGTAATAGCACCATTCGGTCTGTATGAATTTTTGCGAATGCCTTTTGGAGTTAAAAATGGAGCTCAAACGTTCCAACGCTTCATTAACGAGGTCCTATCCGGCCTCAACTTTACGTTTGTATATCTTGACGATATTTTAATTGGAAGTAAGTCCGCCAGTGAACACAAGGAGCACCTTCGCCTATTATTTCAAAGACTAGACAAATATGGAATCACTTTGAACCCATCGAAATGTATTTTCGGAGTTGAAGAGCTTGACTTTCTGGGCCATAAGATAAGTTGTAACGGAATTTCACCTTCTGCAAATAAAGTTAAAGACATTATCGATTTTCTCGTACCTGACACACACAAAAAGTTGCAGCGATTTTTGGGGATGGTAAATTTCTACCATCGTTTTTTACCCCATGTAGCAAAAACGGCTGCACCCTTATATGATTTGCTAAGACATACCGGGTCGAAGAGACAAACAAAACCTATGTGTACGTGGAAAAAGAAACACGAAGAAGCTTTCAAAACCCTTAAAACAGACCTACAAAATTGTGCGCTGCTCGTACACCCTAACCCTGAAAGCCACATTAGGGTAGATGCATCGGGAGATGCAATAGGCACTGTCTTGCAACAGCTTAACTCTGGCAAGTGGCAGCCACTTAGTTTTTATTCTAAGAGATTACAACCGTCTGAAAGAAAGTATTCCGCATTTGATCGGGAACTCCTAGCAGTTTATCTGTCAATAAAACATTTCAGGTATTTTGTAGAAGGAAAATACTTCACGGTTTATACAGACCATAAACCGGTTATACATGCCATAAATTCAAAGGCTGAAAAATCCCCGCGCCAAACTAATCATTTGTCATTCATTTCACAATTCACCAACGATATTAGGTACGTCAAAGGAGCTAATAACATGGTATCTGATGCTTTATCTAGAGCTTACGTAGACGCCATCGATCATAGTCAAAAATTAGATTTTTTGACGCTAAAGAAGGAACAGGACGAAGATAACGAGTTAAAAGATATTATTCAAAGTTCAAAAGAAAAACCAAAAAGCTCTTCATTTATCCTTCAAAAAATCCTAATTCCACTGGAAGACGTAGAAATCTGGTGTGAAGTCTCCACGGGAATACATAACCCATACATTCCACAGACATTAAGACGCACTGTTTTTGAAATCATACATGGCCTATCTCACCGAGGGATTAGAACAACTAGGAAATTTATCACTGCAAAATACTTCTGGCCTTCAATTAACAAAGAAATAAATCGTTGGTCTAAAACTTGCATCGCTTGCCAAAAAGCAAAAGTACACCGACACATTGTTAGCCCTCACGGCAAATTCAACGTTCCTACCAGTAGATTCGAGCACATCCACCTCGGTATAGTTGGACCGCTTCCACCTTCAGAGGGATTCACTTATATACTAACTATGAAAGATAGGTACTCGCATTGGCCAGAAGCAGTTGCATTAAAAAATATTCAGGCAGAAAGCGTTTGTAAAGCTTTTGTGCACAATTGGATTTCACGTTATGGCGTGCCTAGAACTTTAACGACCGATCAAGGTACACAATTTGAGTCAACGCTCTTTAACGAACTCTCGGCAATTCTAGGAAACAATCGTATTAGAACCACAACCTATCATCCTCAGTCGAATGGTTCAGTGGAACGATTCCATAGGCAACTTAAAGCTGCTATCCGAGCTTCAAAAAACCCTAAAGATTGGTATAGAAATTTACCCTGGATTCTTTTAGGTATACGCTCCGCTTTAATTGAAGACCTAGAACTATCACCTGCCCATTTGTTATACGGACAGCCACTTCGACTACCAGGTGAATTAATCGCTACAGAATCTCCACTTGAAACAAAGCTCAGAAAGACTCTAGCCAAAGAAATACAAGATAATATTAAACAGATTTCGCCAAACCCGAAGAGAATTCGAACGCAAAAGCAAATATTTGTACCTCAAGAGATTCACAACTGTACGCACGTATTTGTTAAAGATGCCATATATAAAGGAATTTTAAGTCCTCCTTATAAGATCAATATCTAAACCTAAAGTTTTATTTAAATTGTAATTTAAAATTGAATTAAAGAATTTTACAGCAAGTATTAAATATTATTGCCATGAAATATGTACAATATATGTATAACTTCTTGTTTAGAAACTTTATTTAGAACTTTAAATATGAATTTTGTATAAATTTATATTCAAACCAAATTTTTTTTGGAATTCATGTAAACTTAAAAAATCAAAACACTTTTGTCCTTCAAATATTGTAAAAATTTTCACTGGCGGGAGTGATGTGGCGGCGATATTAAAATCCAAATATTTAAATTAACGATCGAGTATCGATTTTAGAATATCGGTCATCTCGACCCGGGCCATCGGTCAGTTTGATTCTCTAGTTCAGTTCTCTCGCTAGTTTAGTTGCCTCACGACAGTCGCCGACACCACACTCCACCTCCGCATTAAGAATTAATAAATAGAGTAGTAGTTTTAAATCACGTGTTTTATCTGCTTATATATATACCCCAACAACGAATTTAGCTTTAAGAGATGGCGAGTCAATATAACCAGCTATAAGTTGGTGAGCGAATATTATGTCAGCAACTTCACGACGTTTATTTAAAGAATGCATGTCGAGTAACCGCAGTCGGTCTTCGTAAGGGGGAAGACAAATCGGATCGACCCAAGGTAAATCCTTCAGGGCAAATCTAATGAACTTACGTTGGACAGACTCAACGTTGTTAATGTGGGTTTGGTAGTGAGGAGACCAAACTTGACTTGCATATTCAAGAATAGGTCTCACAAAAGAAAAGTACAGTTGTTTATATACTAAAATATTCGAGAACTCACGTGACCATATTCCTTATATGAAAGAACAACTTCATGTCATCAGCATAGATTAAGACTTTGCACGTATTCAACAGATGTGTGATATCGTCAATTGACAAAATAAAAAGAAGAGGACCCAGGTGACTACCCTGAGGGACACCCGAAGTGGCCAAGATATTCCTCGAATTGGTGCCACGGAAAGCAACCTGGTAGGATCTATTTGACAAATAAGAACGTATCCAGTTGACAAATGAAGGTGAAAAACCTTTCCTTTCAAGTTTTAACGTTATGATGGAATGGGAGAGCTTATCGAAAGCTTTACTAAAATCTGTATAAATACAGTCTGTTTGCAATCCCATTTGGAAGCCCTCAACAACATACGGAACGAATTCAAGGAGATTCGTGGTTGTAGAGCGACCTTGGAGAAATCCATGCTGGTTATTGGAAATAAGACGTTTACAGATAATTGAGATTTGCGAATAAATAATAGGGATGCAAGAGAGTTTCGCGATTGGCCGGTAATTACACACGTCGTTTTTACTACCCTTTTTGTGAATCGGAATCACAAACGAGTTTTTCCAAAGTGTAGGGAACTTCCCACTGTTGAGTGATTCTTGAAAGAGCATCGTTAGTGGTGTAAGCAATGAACTGGAACATAGTTTTAAAATAGCAGGAGGAATACCATCTGGTCCAGAGGTGTAATCATCCGGCAACTCGGCGATATGTTTGAGAATAATTTCAGGAGTAATACAGATGGGCAAATCAAAGACTGTAGGGTTAGTATTTAGGTATTGAAAATTGTTTAGATTAGGTTGGAAGTTGGGAGAAGAGAAGGATTTTTCAAAAAAGGATGCAAACATATCACATATTGCGGATGGCGTTGAACTTGTAAGGCCCTCAAAATGCATAGACATTGGGTAGCCATCAGCCCTCTTCTTAGCGTCTATAAATTTATAAAAAGCACGCTGGTTAACGTACATTTCCTCTCCAACTTTCAAGAGATACTCATTGTACAGCCGTTTGAAAAGGTCGTGGAAGTTGTTATAACTTTCAACAAACAGATTATAAGATTTTTCATCCCTTTCTAGTAAATATAATTTCCATAACGCATTTTTGTTGTTCCTGAGCTTCCTTAGTTCATTATTGAACCAAGGGGGCGCTGAGTTAGTGCAACGCTGTCGCTGAAGAGGAACACAAGTATCAAAAGCGTAAGAAAGCGAGGCATAAAATGTCGAAAGATCAACATCAATGTTACTATCTGATAACAGAGAACGAAAATCGATGGAAGACAATCTCCTAGAAAGTTCGTCGATATTTGCCTTCTTGAAATTGTAAACATAATTGTCCGTATTTGGATGTAGGACATTTGGAGAATCATAGCAATATACAAGTTGGAGTGGTGGATGGTACGAGTCAAGTGTGGATAGCAGAATTCTGCTGCGTTCAATAGTTATATTGTAGCAGTCGGACGAAAAAATTAGGTCAAGTTGCCGTCCCATTTCGTTCTTTACAGTACTAACCTGAGAGAGTCCGAAAGCGAAAACAGATCCTAGAAAGGAGGACTCCCTCACTGTGAGAATATTCGAGGGATAGCAACACTCGTCCTCAGTATTATATACCCATTGTACATTGGGTAAATTGAAATCCCCCATCAATATGAGTTCATCACAAGAGTTCATTAAATTAGAAACATAGTCAAGTTTTAATATGAGAAGGTCGAAAATGTTATGACCTCCACTGTCAATTGTGTTAATCATATCCGGTGGGATATAACAGCACATTATGAAAATATTTTTTTTAGAAAGAGTAATCTTAAGAACAATAAGTTCGACGTCAAAAGCGCAGGAAGATTCGGGAAGTGTAACCTGATTGCAAATAAGCTGGTTTCCGCAGGCTATGATGACACCACCACCCCGTGCCTCAGACTGGCTATGTCTATCCCTTCGGAACATCTGGTAGGTAGGTAGGGTCAAAAAGCTCAGCATCTCGGAAACCGCTATGCAACCAAGTTTATAGTATAGTATAGTATAGTATAGTATAGTTTAGTATAGTTCTTTATTGTGGCCTGGTTTGAAGCTTTTTACTGGAACCCAATTTTGCAAAGTACAGCTATGTAGAGCTTAATTTAAGTCATTTTTTAAACCTATAACATGATGGAGAACGGAAATATAAACTTAAAGAAATTGTCTTCTCATCTTCGCTATAAGGAATATTTTTTCGCCTAGTGAATAAGCTACATATTGTCAATGTATTTTTACTATACCTGCCTGCTGATAAAACTAACATATCCTTTTGAACAATTTTCTTAATTTTAAAAGGCGCTAATCGGGAATTCAAGACTTTAAATTTTCTTTTTATATTGGTATTTTTTGTTGAAATTGTTTGAACTGCTTTTTTAAGCTTATTATTTTGTTTTGGATAAAACAGTGTATTTTCGGCGGACTTATGGCAAAACGAACATAGCGGCTTAACATCTTCATTACATTTACTATTTCCCGGGGTAATTTAATGAACTGGGGCAACTGAGTTTTCTGTAAAAAGATGTTCGGACAGAATAGTGCTGCAAGGGAAATCAATTCTTTGAGGGAGATTTAATGTGGGATATTGGTTATTACACAATTTTCTTTGCCCCGGGAATTTCAGTTCAAAATGATTTGAACATAAAACCGTTTAGGTAAGGATTCCTGGAATTCTAAGCAGCACAGTTTCATCCACTCTTCCCGCCTAACAGAATCTCGCGGACAAAAGAAACTTCTGGTTGAATTTTCGTCTTTGCACACACATCTAATACCTGTTTTTTTCCTTTTGGATAAGGAGATCCCTCTTGGTCCTCCCATTATAAAAGCGAAACAAAATCCAATGAAACAAGAACTCGCACAGAGTAAATAACAAATATAATTCAATATGCTTTTGCACAATTTACCGCGACTTCAGTGCTTTAATTATTTTTTCTCTACAAGCATTAATTGCATGCAAATACCCTCAATATAAAGCTATCTGAGAACAAGGGAGGAGAGTAATTTCACGTAACTTTTTTGATATTCCTGGACTTTGAGTCTACGAAAATTTCTTGAAGCTATCTCTTTACATGTGATTGTGTATCTTTTAGTTTATATTATATTTGGTTATACTCAGTAAAAATAAAGTTTGAAGTGTCCATCCTTGAAATTTATTTCCTTTGTTTTTTTCGGTGCTCCTCCAATATCTGCACATAACATTTTGGTCCAATCGAGCCAATCGTGAGTACCATTTTGCAGTTACTCCTTTGTTTGATTTAACTTAATTAAATAACTGAAATAGTTCTGTTGTGTTATAGAGTCATGACTAGAAATCAATAGGTCTTGTCTGCTGCAATGTAGATCTTCGACAAGATTCGAGACTGAAATCAATTTAGAACGAATATTATGTAAATCACTTATCGAAGCGTCAATTTGACGTTTAAATATGATTGAAATTTGAGAATAAATAATAGCTTCGAAAAGTTAACGGACGCAATAGGTCGGTAATTGCACACGTTGTTTTTAGGCAGATCAAAGGATACAGGGTTGGTATTGAGGTACTGAAAATTATTTAAGTTTGGTTGGAAGTCGGGAGATGAGAAGAATTTTTCAAAAGAAGATGCAAACATATCACATATTGCAGATGGCGTTGAACCTAAGAGGCCCTCAATATGCATAGACATTAGGCAGCCATCAACCCTACTCTTAGCGTTTATAAACTTATGAAATACACATTTGTTCACAAAGACAGCTATCAGTGCGACAAATCAGGAATTAATTTCTTCAGGTTTTAATACTCAAGCTGTCTTCTTTGAGCAGATGAGTTGTTGATCAAACTAGCATTAAGAGCCAGAGTAATCTGAAAAAAAAAATTACTCAGTATAACATATTACTTATGTACCTCGCTTCGATGCCCACAATAAGCAGCTGGAATTCTGAAAAACTTTTAGTGCTCGCTCGCTTTTACCGACGCCGATAAGCGTTTTATGTTATATATCTGATTTATTTTTACGCAACATTACATTACGCAGCTACCTACATACTTATGTATAAGCACTTGCTCGTCTTGTAAGAAGCTTACCTTATGGCAAAGAAGCCAAGCGCCATATCGATGAGCACCATCCTATAAAAGGATTTTTTTCGATGAAAATCCAATGAGATTTTTAATATGGAAGGAAATGAACATGTCCCTTCTTTTTTTGAAAATAATGTATTTTTTAACATGGTTTCAATTTTATAATAGGGGTACCGGTTAATTCGTGCGGTTTTTTTTTCGAAAATTGAAGCTTTATTGTGAAAAAATGGTTACAAATTTAATATTCAAAGTATTGTCCATCGCTAGCTATAACCTTTTCCCATTTTTCTGGCAATTCACGAATACCCTTTCTGAAAAATTCGGCCGGCTTCTCCGCTATCCACGAATCGATCCAATTTTTGATTTCTTCATAATTGGAGAAGTGCTGGTCAGCCAGGCCATGTTGCATTGATCGGAAGAGATAGTAATCGGATGGCGCAAGGTCTGGACTATACGGCGGGTGGGGTAGGACATCCCATTTGAGCGTTTCAAGGTAGGTTTTGACGACCTGTGCAACATGTGGCCGAGCATTGTCCTGTTGCAAAATTACCTTGCTGTGCCTTTGTTCATATTCCGGCCGTTTTTCGCGCAGTGCTCGGCTCAAACGCATCAATTGTCGTCGGTAGACTTCCCCTGTGATCGTTTCATTCGGTTGCAACAGCTCATAATAGATTACACCCAGCTGGTCCCACCAAATACACAGCATAACCTTCAGGCCATGAATATTCTGAACGGCCGTCGATGATGATGCATGCCCGGGGTATCCATACGTTGCCCGACGTTTTGGATTATCGTAATGGACCCACTTTTCATCGCCAGTGACAATTCGATGCAAAAAACTTTTTCTTTTGTGCCGTTGAAGCAGTTGTTCACACGCGAAAAATCGGCGTTCGACGTCTCTTGGCTTCAATTCATACGGCACCCAATGGCCTAACTTCCGGATCATTCCCATTGCTTTTAGACGATCGGAAATGGTTTGTTGAGCGACGCCAAGTGATTTTGCAAGTTCTTCTTGCGTTTGGGATGGATCTTGGTCGAGCAGTGTCTCCAATTCGTGGTCTTCAAACTTTTTTGGCTGTCCGGGCCGTTCATCGTCCTCCAAGTCAAAATTGCCACTTTTAAACAGTGCAAACCACTTCTGGCACGTACGCTCAGCTAGAGCATGCACACCATACACTTCCACCAAAATACGATGACTTTCGGCACCCTTTTTCTTCATATTGAAGTAATGAAGAAGTACTCCCCGCAAAAACACTTTATCCGGCACAAAATTCGACATTTTCAGAGTAAAAAAAAGTATTGTTGTTTACGCTTCAGCTAAATGACACATACTGATTCTGAAACTATATGACAGTAGCTTTCCAACACATATTTGGAAAGGTGAATCACTGGAATATAAAACAAGTTACGCCATCTGTTAGAAACCCGCACGAATTAACCGGTACCCCTATTATGTCTATGAATAAAATACGTATTTTATGCACAATTATATAATTAAAAAGACAATTGGCGGCGGGCAATACTTGGAATTTCTTGGGTAGTATTTCCGTATATTTGTAAGCTATGTATATATGTTTGCATTGCGACAAAGGCTTGCACGGCGATGGGTTCCTTTGGCAACGAATCTAATTATTGTTGTGTGGCTTGCTCAGTTATGCACTTTTTGAAAATCTTCTGCACTTCCAGAGATATTGTATTTTTAACCTTTTAAGGACGGGGAAAATTACGTTAAAATTGACCTTTTATTAGACATGAATATTATAAATATATTCACTGAACTTCTTATGTGGAGTCCCCCCCCCCTCCTTGCTGGTCGATATATCGACCAGGCCCGTCCGCAACGGAAAGTCCCATGTAAAAAATTTGGCGCGATGGTTTGAATGTATTTTTCTAGGTAATTTGATGCGCTGAATACGCGAAAAATCGTGAAAATTTCAATTTTTGACCTTGAATTCACCTTGTAGATGAGTTTCGCGATTCGTGGTACTATATTTTTCGTACTCAGTACATAAAAAAAGGTAGGTATGCCAACTTTCAGGGCGAAATAGCAAACAAATATTTGACTTTGAAATAGCAATTTTCAAGGTCAAGGATGCCTTCAGGAATTTTTACACTCTTTTTTCCCATATTCAGCGCATCAAAAAATGTAGGTATGCCAACTTTCAGGGCTAAATAGCAGAAAAAATTTGACATTGAAAACCGCCATTTTCAAGGTCAAGGATGCTTCCAGGAATTTCTATACTATTTTTCCCATATTTAGCGCATAACATGTTCCCTGAAAAACATCAAATATTATGTGTCCTCTGGCTGGTGCATATATCGACCACTCCCGTCCTTAAAAGGTTAAAATTGTGTAAATACTTAAATACCTAAAATTAGAAATGAAAATTAAAGCTTTTTACAAATTCATATCAGAAAAATTTGCTTAAAATTGGAGCTTTTAAAATTCTAAAATTAAGTATGAAAATAAGGCTTTTTAGATTTTTCATTTCTAATCTTGGCTGTGTTACTCATGATAATATATAATTCAAGGGATAATTTCCTTATGTTCTGGGTAGACAAAAAAACCGCAGTGTAGACAGAAATTGACAAGTCCCAGACTTATTCAATAATTTACCCTAACTTATATAAAACCTAATTTTTTCTGGAATTATGAACATTATATTGATTCCTATAACATGGCATTCTTTAAAATTGAATCCTTGAGGCTATAACTCGACCTGAGCATCCAAGAACTGGATCCATACTCCTTTTCCCGGTCAAACTGCGAAAAAGGTGATTTCGTGATGACCACCAAATGACCCTTGAATGGACTTTCAAATGACCTCTGGATGACCCTAGACTGGCCACTACCGATAAGCCTTGAGGCTGTAACCCGACCGGAGCACCCAAGGACCGAATCTACAATCCTGGGTCCGCTGTGGTATTGCTTTAGCTATGTGGTTGGTGCTACAACAGGTACACATTTTTTAGCAAGTAGGCTTTTGAAAAAAGTAAAATTGTTTTTTTTAAGAAAGTTGGCGTTTCCCAAAAAATAAATTAGTCATTATCGTGAGGAATCAGAATGTTTCTATTCAATTTTTAGGAAGTTTAACTTAAATTAATAAATAAATAATATAGCCCCAACATTCACCGGCATCGGCAATAATTTCTGACACCGACTCCCCAACCGCACCTTCTATTCGGCCGCAACAACAATCCCCTAAAGCCCAAAGAGCCAGCAACGCCCACATCCCAACAAATCAACAATCCTACATCAACTTCAAGACTCCTACAACCTCTAAAAAAAAAAAAAAAAATTAAAAAAATAAAAAATAAAGCCTCAAACAGGCCAAAAATCATCTATTCGCATCAATTGAGATAACAAGAGAGAACAAGGAGACTCCAATTATACCATCCTCAAGAATTCATCAGGAAGTACCCTTTTATTTATATACTATATTCTTTTAGTTTCCTTAGTAGTAGTAAATAGAAGTAGTAGTAGTTACCTTTAACACGTTCACGCCGGCGCGTACCACCGGTGGCCCGCACTAGACTGTCTCATCGGGCGGCGCGTACCACCGCGGGGCACCGGTGGCTCACATCAGCTTTGCGTAACACATAATAAATAAAATTATTATGTTTTAATAAATGTATAGTAAAAGAAAACTGCACTTTTGAAGTTTTGCTAGACAACATTTTGTGCAAGGTGCAGCCAGATAAAGCAAAATGCGAATTTAACTGCCGCCCGATGAAGTGAAATACAAAAACTGCGCCGGCGTCAACGTGTTAATGTAAACTTTCAATCTACACCTTAATGCCGCGTACTCTAACGACCAAAATGAACGTTCAAAACGGTGAAAGTGGTGATTTCGCACAAATCTCTGTGTTTCCTGGGAATCAAAATCATAACAACGACCCCTCAATCTCAAGAATTTCAGTTATGCACTTATTTTTTGGAGAAGTGCTCCAAAATTTTGGTTCCAACATCTAGAAGCATAGTTCGAACTATGTAGCTAGAGTCACTTCGGAACTAACAAAATTTAACCATGTTCTCTTCGTATTGGATGAGAATTTAATCAGTATTGCGAGTGATGTATTGCAAGATCCTGATTCCGGACGGCCTTATTCACAACTGAAATATGCTCTCATATCTCCTTACAGCGAAGCCGGCAAATTAATTAAACTTCTTGGAGATATTTTGATAGGGGACCGGTCACTTTCACAGTTTCTCCGTGAAATGCCAGACCTTTCGAACGGAAGCCTCAGTGATGACGTTCTGAGAACTCTATGGATGCTGAGACTTCCGAAAACATGAAGGCAAAATTTTCATGCAATACTGGTTCTCTTTAAGAGTCATCAACAGTAAACCATCAGTATTTGCTTGTTCTTCTCAACACACAAACGATAATACGATTACAGATTTAACTTTCCCAATTATTGTTTTAACTAAACAGGTACAAGCAATGTCATTGGAAATTAAAGCCTTGAAAGGGGATCATTCATCAAGCCGTTCATCATACCATTCTTCCTCATCTACAAATCGTTATCAACCTAGGCTTCCACAACGAAAATTTTCTCAAACACATATTAACCCTTACTGGTGTTGGCATTACTCCAAATTCAAAAATTAAGCTAATAAATATGTACCCCTGTGGCAACCGCTTGTTTCAATTATATAATAAATAAATTTTAATTGCTTCAATTACCATTTCCGCAGAAATGGAAAAGAGCATTACACCTTGAAGTAGCTAAAAGTTTTCAAATTTCATTGCACTATAACAATAGAATAGAATTTTGGTACTAATCGGTGTCCGGCTAAGTATCAGTCTCTTTTGGTTTACGATCACCGCAGAGTTGAGTTGCCGCCTCGTTCCTCGCTTAGTCGCAGTCCGCAATAAACTGTATTTTTGAATCATCATCAAGATCTCGTATTTTATTTCATTACCCGCGGTATATACCAACAAATGGTGACCCCGACGCGGGCTAAGTATTTGTTATTCACCCTCGTTATAGATAATACCAAAACCGCCGAGAATACATACAAACACAAGCCGTGAAGTAGAAAATGCATACGTAGTGACGTAGTCCGAGAATAGCCGCGAATTGCTTCTTATGGCGGAAGATCCGAAGTATGCCGCTTCATTCGCCTGAACTGCTAAACAATAACTTTTACGCGAAAATGATATTCCAATAACTATAACTATAGAGGAATACCTTTCTAGTGATCTGAAAAACTTTATAGTGACAAGAACAAAATATTAGAGTTTTTTGCACAACTCTAACCATTTCCTCTTTTGAGCTCAAATATCTTTAATATTTTGTTCTTACCCCTATAATGTTTTTGGTACGATAAAAACGGTATTCCTCGCCAGTTACAGTCAGTAGAACATCACTTTTTCGTAAAAGCGATAGTTTAGCTGATTCGCCCTCTGGAGCGGAATGAATGGGCTCTACCGCCATAAGAAGCAATGTTATTTCTGTGCAATCATCGGACTACATCACCCTATACATGTGGAAGTGAGCAGGTCTACTTCATGGCTTGTTATATAGTTTCCCGGGGGTTTTGACAATACCTGAAAGGTTATAACTATAATAGCAGACAATTTATAACATATCCATGCGTAGAATCTGTAACATTTCCCACATACATAGAATTTTTTCAGGTTTTTGGAAGGTTCCTTGGCCATTTGACCTTCAAATGACCTTGAAATGAGGTCGACTGACCACAGATTCAGATTCGGGGTCCTCGAAAACATACGTATGAATTTTTTCAGATTTTTCGGATGGTACTTAGAATTTTTTTTCTCAAAAACCCTTCAAATGACCTTGAATGACCCCGAGGATGCATGCAAAGTAAAAATGAACACCGAATTCGGATTCAGCGACCTAAAAACCACGTCCATGAATTTTTGTCAGATTTTTGGAAGATTTCTTGACCATTTGACCTTCAAATGACCTTGAAATGAGGTTGACATTCCTCAGATTAAGATTCAGGGTCCTTGAAAACATACGTATGAATTTTTCAGATTTTTCGGATGGTACCTAGCATTTTTGTCTCAAAATCCTTCAAATATCCATGAGATGACCTTGGCTAATTCCGAGGATGCATGCAAAGTAAAAATGAACACCGGATTCGGATTCAGCGACCTCAAAAACACGTCCATGAATTTCTTCAGAGTTTTGGAAGGTTCTTTGACCATTTGACCTTGACTAACCTCAGATTCAGATTCGGGGTCCTCGAAAACATACGTATGAATTTTTGCAGAATTTTCGGATGGTATTTAGCATTTTTGTCTCAAAAACCCCTCAAATGACCTTGAATGACCTCGACGATGCACGCAAGGTAAAAATAACCACCGGATTCGGATTCAGCGACCTCAAAAACATGTCCATGAATTTTTTCAGATTTTTGGAAGGTTTTTTGACCATTTGACCTTTAAATGATCTTGAACTTGACGTGATGGAGCCTAACCGACCCGCCGGTCGTAATCAGCGACCCCAAAAACACTAGAATACCATCTTCGATTCCCGTGCACAAGCCTAGATAAAATGTTGACCTGTGTAATAAATAAAGCGCTTACCGTCAGTGGTGACTCACGATGACAGCATATTTAATAGTCGCCTACACATTTATGATAAATCTTCGCGCAGATATAATCTTATCGACACAGGAGCAGATGTATCAGTTCTCCCACCGCCTCCAAACAATAAATTATCACCTTCCAGTTTACGACTTTCAGCTTCAAATTCTTCAATAATCAACACATATGGTAAACAAATTCTAGAGATTTGGGATTACGAAGTAAATTTCAATAGTAATTCCTAATTGCAGATGTTTCAAAACCACTTTTAGGCGCTGATTTTGTATTCCATTACGGACTAATTGTAGATTTGGCAAAAAGAAATTTAATTGATCCATTAACTAATCTTACTTCAAACGGAAAGCTTATTAAAGGACCATCTTTAACTCTTTCAGTTTTTGTCGAACCCTCTCTTAACGAACATATTCAGAAATTAATTCCTGAATTTCCCACTTTAACAATAGATTCTAAACCAGTCAAACATTCGATTACCCACCAAATTAAATTGGTTGGTCAACCATTATTTTCAAAAGTACGACGACTTTCTCCTGAAAAACTACTTAGCACTAGAAAGGAATTTGAATTTTTACTAAGCCAAGGTATTTGCAGACCTTGAAACAGTTGTTGGTCTTCACCATTACACATGGTGCCCGAAAAGAACGGTGAATGGGGACTTTGTGGCAGTTACAGACGCCTAAATTCGATTACCATTCCAGACCGTTACCCAATACCTTTGTTGAAGATCCTGGAAAACGAAAAAAAAGCCTTATAAATAAAAAAATAATATCTAATACTTATCTGATGGAAAAGGTTACTCCTCGCTCACTCTCAGCCGTGGTTTGCTTTTTTTTTTAATTCTGGCTAATGCAGCCTAAAAAAAGGAAATCATGACAATAATAGTTGAAAGTTGAAAAGTTGAAACAATATCCCACGCCGAGTTCACTTTATGACAACTGAGTTGTCACTCGCCCACCTGCTATTGACATTCCGAAAATCTGAACGAAAACAGATTAGTGACTCTGGTTCGAAAACCAAGGATCTTTTTTCGGTCACAGAGAATATGAAACTTCAATACCAGATAAAATTATTCATTAAAAGTGGTTTATTCTGGTCAATGAACTCCGCTAATGTGCGGATTTTCAAAAAAACTACTGTTGGCACTGTTGGCCACGCCCTTTGCTAACAAGATTCATTCTGCGTGAAGTGGCGAGTGAAGGCCCAACTATAATGTGCATATCGTTCAGTACGGAAAGCTATCAAAAGTCAACGAACGGAAGCTTATGCATATTCGACAGCTGTCAGATATTCAGTGTAATAATTCTTTGTGGTTTTTTGAGTTTTAAAATGGAAGGATTAAGTGAATTAAAAGATTTATTTATTTTATTTTATTTTAAACTCTGCACATCATTAATTACATTTTCAAAAAATTCTCACCTCCTCGTCCATTGTCAGTTTGCATATGCAAAACACGCTCTAGATCGAACCTTGCATATGGAAAACGAGACTTGACGAAACTTGACGAAACGGACGACTATTCCATTATGGTTCGAGGATAGGTTTTGTGTGTTATCGCAGGTTTGCATATGCTTCTACACGGTACGGTATGCACATTATAGTTGGGCCTTGAGGCAGGAGTGATTTTGCAAGATTATTCTTTTTTAATTTTGGCTAATTCTTTTTATATCGTTTATTTCGTTTTTCTATATTATTTGAGTTCCCTTTCAGTTTAACTTTTGAATTATATAATTTTCTTTAATTTAGTTTTATTTAAGATTTAAATTTAGTTGTTTAAGTTGTTAGTGAATAAATGTTCAAAAAATTACCAAATTTCTTTGTCTTCCGCGACAAAATTGGTCCTTCGGATTTTTCGGGTTTTTCTTTGATTAAAAACCAATCTGGTTTGAAGAATATTTATTCAATTTCCAGCAGTGGCTTTTGTGAAAGGTTGAACTAATTGGACTGATCAGGTAAGCTGTTTGGTTTTTCTTGTGATAGATAACGTGCGAATGAAAGTTTAAATACTTCAAAAAGGGCAAATGTGGAAAATTTAGTAAAAGAACAAGAGGCGTTGAAGATGAAGATGTAGACGGCACAACGAAATCATAAAAAAATGAGCAAAAGTCGACAAAATCAGGGTTATTTCGCAAAACGGTTAAAAGATATAGAAGAAATTTGGACTACATTTCGAAAAAATTATAGAAAAATCATCCAATTAACGCCAGAGAAAGATAGGGCAGAAGCAGTTTACTTTTCCGAATACGTTTTTTCGCAAGTTGAAGATCTTTTCTACGAGTTAACGGCTGAATTTTCTCAAAGGCCTGAAACCGTTATCGGTACAAAAACCTACATTAAGTTACCTCCGAATAGAAATCACGAAATTTAACGAGGATTATCTGTTATGGACACCGTTTCATGATTTATTCATTTCCTTAGTGCATAAAAATAGTTCCCTTTCAGATGTGCAAAAATTACATTATTTAAAGGGAAACTTAACCGGTGAAGCGGAACAACTCTTTCGACAATTTAGTATAACCGATGCCAATTATAAAACGGCTTGCGAAATGTTACTCGAACGGTACCACAATAAAATAATGGTTATAAACATACAGTTAAAATTAATCTTGAATCAATCGGCAGTCACTAACGAGAATTCTCAAGCTCTCAAAAGGCTCCTCGACACAACCGCAGAATGCCTACACTCCCTTAAAAACTTAGGGTTACAAGTCAAACATTGGGGCCCCATCGTAGTCTACATCTTGACTCAGAGGCTTCCCAGTGAAACAATTATCGGAGCAGAGCTACTCTCCTTCAGAAGATCTCCCATCCTTCGAAATGATGAAGAAATTCATAGAAAATAGATTTCAAACCCTTGAGATGGTTTCTTGTACGAAGCAGAAACTTGCTTCGAAAGAAATCTCAGAGAAATCAAATCCCACTACTACCAGGCGAAATGCCACAAACGCATTTCATGCAGCCGATTCACAAACTCACAAAATCATTCAATTCGATTGTGCTCTACCCTTCTGCAGAAAGACCCATCTGAGATATTTGAATTTGCAAAATCGAAGGGGTGGTGCATCAACTGTCTAAGCAGTAAAAACAAGACGACTAAATTCACAAGTCGAAGTCGCTGCTATGTATGTGGTCAAAGACACGATACACTGCTACATATTTTTAAAAATTCTCCAAACGAATCCACAGGACTAAATCTGTCTTCAGATTCACATGTAAGCCAACCTGTAATTGATTCTCAGGTAAATCACCAAAACTCCAATAAGCCATCGTTCACCTGCAACGGCCTTCGCATGCAGAAAGCTTAATAGTGCTCGCAACAGTACCGGCCACTCTTTTTCTGCTTCTTTCAAAGTTTTTGCGCCAGATGATTTATTCGAAGCAGTTGTCTCTCCTGACTTATGGCCTACCAACGCCATTGCTAGGGAATTTATTCCCAAATGCTACCCTGGATCCTCTTTGCCACCAAAAAACGCATCTGCAACGTCTCGTTGTATTACGCCAATGTAACTGGACTACGCTCTAAAACATCCCGGCTTTTTACGAATTCGACGTCGTCTGCTTGACCGAAACCTGGTTGTGCGGGAAATTTGGTGACGCTGAGTTGTTTGGATCAGGATACATAGTGTTTCGCCGTGACCGCCATCTTTATGCTTCTGACGCCTGTTGAGGGAGGAGTTTTATGTGCCGTTCACCGTGACTTGCCTTGCGTCCTGGTTGATTTCGTGGATTCCGGAGATCTGGAGCTGATCTGTGTGGCTGTTCAACTTCAACAGAGGAGAGTTTACATCGCTACTGAGTATTTACCTCCTGCCTCTACTCTTGACACTTTTGAATCCTTCGCGTCTTACATTGAGAGGCTCAACTCTGTTTTGTTGCCGTCTGATGAGCTGGTGCTTCTTGGCGACTTCAACTTGCCTACTATTAGCTGGCAATCTGACTCAGAAGAGGCCGTGCTGCAGCCCATATTTTGTCATATCTTTTATCGACAACACCGTCTCGGCTGGGCTGTCACAATCTTGTGGTATATGTAACGAATCCGGCAAGTTTCTTGATTTGGTTTTTTCATCTGACCCGGATGGGACTCTCGTGAAGCGCTGCCTGGCTCCCCTGGTTCCCGAGACTGGACATCATCCTGCTCTACACTTGCTTCTTTCTTTTGATCCTGTGATATCATATACATCGAATCTTGAAGCTATAAACTATTGTTATGACCTTAAGAAAGCTGACTTTGTTCAAATGAACGATTGGCTTTCTGCTTACGATTGGTCTAGTGTGCTGGGAGAGCGAAACATTGGCAAAGCCGTAGAAAGCTTTTATAATGGTATTTTTCATTATTTTAAGCATTGTGTTCCTTTTGTTCCTTCCAAGCGATCTACCTCACTACAACCATGGGTAAATGATACTTTAAGAAACCTTAAAAATCAAAAAAGTAAAGCTTGGAAGAGATTTTGTTGCTCAAGGAACGACGCTGACTATGCTTTCTATTATAAGTTACGCACCCAATACATTTTGTATCAAAATGACTGTTATAATGACTATCTGCTCAGAATGCAGTCGACCCTTCGTAGTGAACCTAAGCAGTTCTGGAAGTTTGTGAATTCAAAACGTAAGACTGGGTATCCTTCGGCTATGAAATTTGGTGACACTCATTGTGCTCATTCTCTGGACATAGCCAACTGCTTTGGGGATTTCTTCAGATCTGCGTTCTGTGATAAAAACTGTGATATTAATCCTGACGACTTTTCCCACTTGACGAAGCTTGCGCCGACCTCCTTACAGACTAAAGATCTGATACTTGACGAGGAATCTGTTTCTAATTATATTTTTACTTTGGCTGATAACTTCGCGAACGGTCCAGATGGTATTCCTACTCTTTTTTTCAAACGGTGCTGCTTACCTGTCGTTTCTGTTTTGTGTTATTTATTTAATTTATCCTTGCGTAGTGGAACTTTTCCTAAACAGTGGAAAACATCCGTTATTAGTCCTCTCCATACAAAAGGCAATAAGTGTAATATTTCTAATTACCGCCCTATCGCTAATTTACCCGCTATCGCCAAAATATTCGAAGCGCTTGTTTGCAATGTCTTATATTTTCATTGTAAACCTTTTCTCCACTCGTTCCAACACGGTTTTGTAAAAGGTAAATCTACTACAACTAATTTAATTGAATTTACTAATTATTGCACTACCGCTATTGAAGCTGGAATGCAAGTCGACTGCATTTTTACTGACTAACTAAAGCATTTGACAAAATTAATCACAGTATCTTGATCTATAAGCTATCTGTTTTTGGTTTTCCCACTGTTTTCGTGAATTGGATCAACTCCTATCTGTCTGATCGGACGCAGCGAGTTAAATTTCGCGAAGCTTATTCTGACGAAATAAAAAATACTTCCGGGGTCCCTCAGGGCAGCCATCTGGGACCCTTGTTCTTCATTATTTACATCAATGATGTATCTCTGATATTAAATAACTCAAGGACCTTGTGCTATGCGGACGATGCCAAAATTTTCCGACTTGTATCCAATGAAATGGACTCTGAACTTTTAAATTTTGACTTAGACATCTTTTATAAATGGTGTTCTATCAATTGCCTCTATCTCAATATTCGTAAATGTACACGTATGTCATTTTCTCGTAGGAGGGTTCTCCTTAACTTTACTCCTTGGATGGTCATCCTCTTACACGAGTTGACAAGACCAAGGATTTGGGAGTTGTTTTGAACTCACGTATGTCCTTTGAGGACCACAATGACGCTATAGTAGCCAAAGCTAGTGCTACTTTGGGGTTTGTAAAAAGATGGTGCAAGGAATTTGACGATCCGCACGTTACTAAAATACTGTTTTGTACATTTGTTCGCCCAATACTGCAGTACGCCTGCCCTGTTTGGTCGCCTTGATATGCGATCCATATTTCTCGCATTGAGGCTGTTCAGCGGAGATTTTTGCACTTTGCTCTCCGTGGTCTTCACTGGGCTAATCCTAATTCACTTCCGCCTTATACCGATAGGCTTAGGCTTTTATCACTCCAGTCCCTCGAGGAAAGATGAAACATCTCCAGAACTGTCTTTGTATTTGACTGCATTCAGGGTACAATTAACTCTCCGGAGCTTTTAAATATTCTAAAAATATCAGTCCCTTCTCGTTCCTTGAGGAATCATGATTTCCTTTTTGAAGTGAAACTTCTAATGGGACTTCCAAAACAAGGTTGCGTTAAACGTTTAACGTTTGGTTTAACGCTTCTCAAAAGCTGCAACTTTTCTATATGCAAGCGCATTTCAGCACTGAGCTTAAAGCACTAATTTTGCTTTATAAGCTAAAAATAGCTTTATTTCATGAAAGTAGCTTTTGTATCGCAGATGAACTTTGGAAGACAGTCCACGGACAATGCGACGGATTTAAGGTTATGTCAAGGTACGTCTCTTGTGAATATCAATTGATTGTTAGGTTTTCTCTTTTGAAATTACATTATGACGCATTCACATACATCTATGTATATGTATAAAAGAAAGTCGTGTTAGTTACACTATTTATAACTCAAGAACGGCTGTACCGATTTGGCTGAAAATTGGTGGGGAGGTAGCTTAGAACCAGGAAACGGCTATACGATACTCTGTAGGTTTTCAAAATGGCGGACCCAAGATGGCGGCTGAAAATTTTAATTTTGAAGCGATTTTCATGAAAAAATTGGTATACAGGGGTTTTGCGGGATGGGGATTTCAAATCCGCTGTCCAAATTTAGAAGTTCAAGATGGCGGATCCAATATGGCGACCAAGATTTCCTGATTTCAACGGATTTTAATGAACAATAGTACAATGAATGTTTTGAGGTCACTGATTTTGAATATTATCAAAATTTAGAAATCCAAGATGGCGGATCCAAAATGGCGACCATATTTCTCGATTTCAAGGGATTTCAAGGGATTTCAATGAAAATTAGTACAAAGATTATCTTGAGGTCACTGATTTTGAATATTATCAAAATTTACAAATCCAAGATGGCGGACCCAATATGGTGACCAAGATTTCTCGATTTCAATGGATTTTAATGAAAATTGGTACAATTTCTGAGGCCACTAATTTTGAATATTAGCAAAATTTCCACATCCAACATGGTGGATCCAACATGGCGACCAGAATGTTTCGATTTCAACGGATTTTAATGAAAATTAGTACAATGATTATTCCGGAGCCACTAATTTCGAATATTATCAAAATTTCCATATCCAACATGGCGACCAAAATTTCTCGATTTCAACGGATTGTAATAGAAATTAGTACAGTGATTATTCTGAGACCACTAATTTTGTATATTATTAAAATTTTTAAATGCAAGATGGACCCAACATGGCCTCCAGAATGTCTCGATTTCGACGGATTTTAATGAAAATTGGTACAATGATTATTCTGAAGCTACCAATTTCGAATATTATCAAAATTTGTAAATCCAAGATGGCGGGTCCAATATGAGACCAAATTTCTTGATTTCAACGGATTTTACTGAAAATTAGTACAATGATTATTCTGAGGACACTAATTTCGAATATTAGCCAAATTTCCAAACTCAAGATGGCGGATCCAATATGGCGACCAACATTTCTCGATTTCAACGGATCTGAATGAAAGTTGGTACAATGCTTATTTTAAGGCCACTAATTTTGAATATTATTAAGATTTGGAATTTCAAGATAGCAGATCCATAAAGGGGTTTTCGGATTGAAACAATTTCTAGAATATAACAAACTAGAACATTTGAGAACTGTTTAATTAGTAAGAATTTACCCAACGCCGGGTGAAACCGGGTAACCCAGCTAGTTATTAATACAAATACATTTTCCAGGGCGAGAATGTTAAAAAGTTTGTCTTAAAGAAACAATATGAGTCTACTAAAAATCAATTTCTACCCCTTCCTATTTTCATTTCCCGATTACGAAGTTTCACTTCTTCCGCGCGGAGGGACTCCACGCACAATTTTTTGTTCCTTACCACAACACAAATTATGATTTGAATGAGCCGACTTCGTCGATGTCGCGCCTGTTTAATTTACATTATCATAGTATTGACTTTAACTTGACGAAAGGTCAGTTAAAATGTCAGCTTTCTTAAGGTCTGCTTAAATATGTAGTAATCAGTGTATTTTGATGAATCGTCAATAAATAAAAAAAATTAAATAAAAAAAAATTCAGGCCTACAGGCTCATCATGCATTGAACGAGCCAACTAAGTGTATACTCCTCGCGACAGCAATTGTTCGGGTGAAATCAGCCCTAGGAGATTGGTACGAGTTGAGAGCCTTGATAGATCAATGCTCACAAGCTTCATTCATAACTGAAGCTGCAACTCAATTACACAAGCTGAAAAGGCAATCTGCACATTCTCATATTACAAACCTTTTACCGCCTTATACAATAAAAACACCGAATTTACATCACATGAAAGATTTAAATTTAGCCGATCCTGATTTGATGCAGATGATGCTCTTAAAAAATGTTGGGAAATAGAAGAGCTTTAGCCTACTAGACGCGTAACTACAGATGCACAAAGATGTGAAGAACTTTTCATAAACAATATTAAACAACAAGAAGCCAAAGATATGTTGAAAAATTACCCTTTAAAAGTTTTTCCGGTATTCCTCAGCGTTTAGTTCAATCTCGAGATATCGCTCTCAAACGATTTACTCATTTGAAAAATCAGCTAAAATTAAATCCAAAATTAAAAGAAGAATATTTCAGATGTATTAAGGAGTACGTAGACTTGGATCATATGGCACAAGGAACCACACATGAAAATGAGCATCGATTCCAAAACGATGAAAACACAGCTTTATTCTCTTGTTGCTATCTTCCTCGTCACTGCGTTCTGAAGGAAGATAGCAGCACAACAAAGTTAAGGGTGGTATTTGATGCTTCGTGCCAAGCATCAACTGGGTATTCGTTAAACGATGAGCTGTTAGTAGGTCCAACCATCCAGCAAGAACTTTTCCAAATTCTAATGCGGAGGTTCAATCCAGACGAAGAAATTAAGGATTATAAGCTATGCACGGTCACTTTCTGCACGTCTTCAGCATCATATCTCGCCGTAAGGACCCTGCATCAATTGGGATTTGAACATGAAAATAAATATCCTCAAGCCTCATCCGTAATCAAGCGAGATTTTTATGTAGACGATTTAATGTCGGGTGCTGACAACATTGATGAAGCCCTAGAATTACGGAATGATATTTTAACAATTTTGAATTCAGCGAAATTTGAATTAAGAAAGTGAAGATCCAATGAAGTGAAAATAGTAGAAAACATTTCTGTAGAAGCGAGAGAGCTAAATATTCCTAGAAAAATAGATGTAGAACCTACAGTGAAAACATTAGGTATTCATTGGCACCCGAGAGAAGATTGCTTTAGATTCAAAATAAAATTAGAACCCCTAACAAGTCCAGTAACCAAACGGAAACTGTTGTCTGATGTAGCAAGCTTGTTTGATCCCTTAGGGTGGGTAGCTCCCACAACAATTTTGGCAAAAATAATGATGCAAAAATTATGGAAAGAAGAATTAACTTGGGATGAGGAAATTTCAAATGATCTCTTGAATCAATGGGTAATTTATAGGAAAAATTTAACTGCATTAGAAAAATTAACCATACATAGATGGATTAAAACAAATAGGAAAGACTCCATATGTAAAATTCATGGTTTCTCGGACGCTTCCGAAGATGCTTACTCAGCTGCAGTGTACCTAAAAGCTTCTTGTCAACAAGACACACACGTGCACTTAGTTACATCTAAAACTGGAGTAGCACCCATACGGAAAATAACATTACCACGGCTGGAACTTTGTGGAGCCACTCTTTTAGCTAATCTCATTGAAAAGATAAAGGATTCTCTTGGCATAAAAATTCCCGCAGTGTATGCATGGACAGATTCTACCATTGTGCTCGCATGGCTAAAGGGAGACCCCACTAGATGGAAAACTTTCGTGGCTAATCGAGTAGTCGAAATCTGTGAGATAGTCGGTCCAGCATCATGGCATCATGTCAGATCTGAAGAAAACCCTGCAGACTTGGCTACTCGTGGAATAAGCTCCGAAGAATTGCTCAAGGCCGCCATCTGGTGGAAAGGTCCGCAATGGCTCAAAAATCTGAAGGGTTATGGCCTTCTTCTTCGAGTGTTCCCATTCCAAACACAACTGAAGAAATGAAAAAACCTAATGTATGCCTGTTTATTAATAATAATGATGACTTCGATCTCTTCAATCGTTTTTCAACCCTGACAAAATTGATTGGAGTGACAGCATTTTGTCTAAGATTCATTAAAAATTCAAAAATATCAATTGAGTTCAAAGGGTCTAGGGAAATGGCTTGGCTAAAATCCACCGAGTTAAACGAAGCTCTTATTATTTTGCTTAAAAAATCACAGGAACAAGATTTCTCAGATGACAAACTTTTATAAAAAAAAAAAAAAAAATAATACTAAATAAAAGTATCCCCTAAATGTGCGTATCCGCAGATAAAAAAAAATACGTGTCCCTTATTTTTCGATACTCTATAACATATTTCAATTTCATCAAAATCGGTGAGACACACCTGAGAACGTTTCCTTGTAAGAGTCGGAGGGAGATTAGAGGAATCAAATCTATCATTCGACGAAAAGCATTCCATTATCCTTCATAACAAGCATAAGTTACCAATCCTTATCATAGATGAGAGTCATAAGGCAAGCTGTCACGGTGGACCACAACTTATGCTATCTATAATTCGTCGAAAATATTGGATAATAGATCCACGAAATGCTTTACGAAGCCAGGTCCATAACTGCACAACATGTTTTAGGCAAACAGCACAAACAAATCACCAACTTATGAGAAACTTGCCTTCTTCACGACTAAAAGCCACAAGACCTTTTACGAATACAGGGGTAGACTACGCGGGGCCCATTGACTTACGAGTTTCTAAGGGACGTGGAACAAAATGTTACAAAGGCTACATTGCACTGTTCATTTGCTTTACAACTAAAGCCATTCACCTTGAAGCCGTAAGTGATATGACCTCAGAAGCCTTTATAGCAGCCTTTCGAAGGTTCGTGTCGAGGAGGGGACTCCCAAAATTCATGCATAGTGACTGCGGTACTAATTTTATAGATGCAAATCGACAAGTTACAAATAACACAAAAGCAGCAGAAAGAGACATGCAAGGTGAAGTGGCAGCCTTCATAGAAAATGAAGGTGTGCAATGGAAATTCATTCCACCAGCTTCTCCACATTTTGGTGGGTTATGGGAAGCTGGGGTTAAATCTACAAAATTCCATCCAAAAAGGGTTCTCAAAGATACAACCCTAACCTTTGAGGAAATGAACACCACCTTAGCCCAAATAGAGGCATGCCTCAACTCGCACCCATTGTGTCCCATCTGCAATGATCCATCCGATCTGAGTGTGCTTACCCCCGGGCATTTAGAAGTAGAATATTTAAGTCGGTTGCAATAGCGCCCAAAATGGCAACAAAGGAAACCAGAAATTAAAAAAGATGACCTTGTGCTCATTAAAGACGAGAGACTGCCACCTAGTAAGTGGCCATTAGCGAGGGTTATTAATACTCATCCAGGTAAGGACGGGCTGGTAAGGGTCGTAACGCTACGAACTGTAACCACTGAATTGAAACGCTCCGTAACAAAACTTTGCCCTATGCCTAGCACGTACGAAGATCAACCAAACAGCTTGCAGTTAACGGGAATTGTTATTTCAACTTATGAACTTTTTTAATTTTCTGAATTCCTAGTACTTTAATAATATAATTTTCTAATTTAGTTTACCTTGTTTTAAAAGTTTTTGAATTTTTTTATATTTTCCGACATACTTACAAAAACTAAAATAAAATAAATAGCCTCTGAATTTATACACAAAACAAAAAAAAAATCATTTACCTCATCACCAGTTTACGCTTCCCTGGGGAATAAACTTATAGGTTGGCACCAAGCACCTTCATGGACCCTCGTCATAGCACACAATCAGCATGGCACACAACCTTCTATTGACATTCCGAAAATCTGAACGAAAACAGATTGAGTGACTCTGGTTCGAAAACCAAGGATCTCTTTTCGGTCACAGAGAATATGAAACTTCAATACCAGATGAAATTATTCATTAAAAGTGGTTGATGAGTGCCTCGGGTCAACGAACTCCGCTAATGTGCGGATTTTCAAAAAAAACTACTATTGGCATAAAATGTTAGTCACGCCCTTTGCTGACAAGATAGAGGAAAATCAAAATCACAGATTCATTCTGCGTGAAGTGGCGAGTGAGGCAGTGATTTTACAAGATAGTTTTTTTTTTTAATTTTGGTTAATTCTTTTTATATCGTTTATTTCGTTGTTCTTTATTATTTGAGTTAGCATCTAAAAGCGAACAAGAACATTTAGACCATTTAAAAGAAATCTTTCGACGTTTTCAAGATTACGGATTAATTATCAACGTTAAGAAATGTAACTTTATGAAATCTCAAGTGAAATTTCTCGGGCGTCATATTAATTCCGATGGCATCAAACCAACGTCTGAAAAAGTGGAGGCCATCTCAAAGTTTATTTAACCTTCCAACGTTAAAGAGTTAAGACGTTTCTTAGGTATGGTAATTTTTTATCGGAGATTCCTACTTTATGCAACTCAACATCAATTGATTTTTATTAAATACCTTTCAGGCAATAAAAAAAGTAAAAAAAATTAACTGGACTTCCGAAGAAATCAATGCTTTTGGAAACATTAAATCCCAATTAACGCAAGGTACACTTCTCGCTTTCCAACAACCAAGCTCAATTAGCTTTATTTGTTGATGCTTGTGGAGGAAGCGGCGAGTCATAAAAATAAAAATTAAAAATTTGGAAGTAGGCGTTTTAAAAAAATAAAATAGTTTTTCGTTTGGAGTTTTAAAGTTTAACATACCAAAATTTTTAATTTATTAAAATAAAATAATAAATAAATAAAGATTTATTTAATAAATTATAAAAGTATTAAAGTTAAGAAGTGATAAGAAGGAAACTTTTTATCCACTTCATGCTTCAGATATAGGTGCTTATTCTGGCAGTCGTCTCACCTAGCGAGATTTGTCATTTTAAGCTTTTCCTATTCTGATATGCTACACACGAGACCAATGTCGTAAAAATCACCAAACCTCACATTTTTGGTTATTCTATGAGTCGATTTTTACGACAAACGTCGTTGTGAAGTGACAAGTCTTGTCGAACGCTTTTTTCAGGTGACAAATTGCGAATACTGAAAAATTTGGCGACATGGCAGATAAAAGGTGAGTTTAAATATTTTTTTTTTCATGGATTTTTCCGAAACTACAATCGTACCTGCCTGAAATTAAAACGGGGCCCAAAATATCTATAAATATGTTTTTCAATTATTACAATGTGTTCTTTTAGAGTTAGAATCACGAACAAAAAACAGTTCGGGAATTAACACAATATCGGTGAGTAGCACCATGAGTTTGACTCACACGGCTAGCGGGCAACCGATTTCTTGTGCGTACAAATATTTCGTCGTCACTGAAATCACCTTCACTATCAAATTTTGGGAAATCTTCTTCACCCGAATGTACTGATAAATTATCGGCGAACACGTCATTACGTCGTTAAAACTTGTTAGAAAAATTGCAATAAACAGTAAGAGTGTTACGATAAGACTGAACTATTGGAAAGGATTTCCGTTCAAAATTCTGCCTGTTCTATAATGTAAAGAAAACAGCTTAAAGACAAGGACCTCGAACAATTTTCTAATAAAGAATTAAAATATCTGGGTTCTTTTCTCTTTTAAAATTCATTTATTGCACCACGAAATGAATACATAGGGCGAAGAGCAAGATAGTGATCTGTGGTATGCCAAAATAACCTGAAGGTTGCTTACAAAGAGTTGTGCAAAACAAAATATTCACTAAATGAAAAAAAACAAGTATTTGTAAGTGCTTTACTAACACTTAGCGTACGATTTGCATAAAAAGTATTAACATCCGACCCGCCGACAGTGTGTTAATAGAGTTCATGGACCAAAATCAAAATATTGCGAAAGGGTTAAAAGGAGGAGGATCAATAAGGTCGGTTTTCGGCCTAAATTTTTTGGCAGGAAGGACTTAAAATTTCTTTGAAATTATTTTTGGGTTTTTATCTATAATCAATATATAGTCAATTTCAACCAATACGAAACTTCCAAATGCCCTCCCTCCTATCTTCTATCCCCCCAAAGTAATGAAAAAGCAGCTATAAATAGCACTATTTTAATGCATTAACACTTATAGAAAATGTCTGAGCTAAATTTTTTATTTTACAATACAGGCCTTATTGACCTGGCGGAAAAAGTAATTTCGAGAAAAACGCGTTTATAGTTTTAATTGCGTTTTGTTCGAAGTAGCGCGCAGCTAAAGCAAGAACTTTATAAATTTCAGAAACCTTAGCATTCGACCCTATATATATTTTCATAATGCTTTACAAACGTCCCCGGGTATATTTTGCGATAACAAAGAACTGACAGACTGCAGCCTCTCCGAAAGTAACGGTCAGCCGTCTCAAACACGCCACCTGCTACCTGCGCGCACCAAGTTCTCGTCGGGCAGTCACATTTTCTCGCATAACTTCGGATCTATGGGGAATTTTTGCAATCGACTTCACAGAAATAATTCTAAAACTATATAGAACAACAATCTGTTAAAACAAAAAAATAAATTTTTTGAAAATGCTGGACGGATGTAAGGTCTTAAATAAAATAATTAACATATTTTTCAATAATAATTTTTATTTAAAACATTTTCGGAATTATCCATGTGAAATGGAAGACATAATCTCGTCTCTAATTCTTACTGTTTGGTCTCTTATATTAGCATCTTCATCCTGTGCGTTATCTTCATGTGAACTTTGTTCCTGTTGTGAAACGTATTCTTCCAAACTTACATTATTTTACTCATTTCCAGCGGATTGGAATTATCCCGTATTCTTCGTTGCCTTAATACCTCTTCTTGGTCTTCTTCCTCGTCACTGCTAGTGAACCACAACTTACTACTATTAATTTTAAATTATTGCGATTTACGCGTTTACGCTCTGATAGAATACAATTTAACAAAAAAAACCGTCGTATGATCCTTCAAATCTCGTTGAAATATCAAATCACACTCAAGTGTTACCGTTTAGATTTTTATTTGTTCACATACCTACCTGCTGTTCACTCGACTGCTGAAATAGGCGAATGAATATTATGTGACAATCAATGTGAGAAATCTCACTAGGTTTGACGACTCTCAGAATAAGCACCACAGTCATAGGTACAGCTCTAAACCAACGAGTTGATAATTGTTAGCAACCTCTTGGCTTTTTCTCAACCAAATTAAATTCAGCTCAACAAAAATACAGTGCTTACGACAGTGAATTAATAGCAGCTTACAAAGGCATCAAATATTTTAGATAACATTTGAAGGAAGGATCTTCATCTTCTCTTTACTGATCACAAACCTTTAGTTTTTGCCTTCAAACAAAATCCTGAAAAAGCTTCACCTAGGCAGTTCCGACTTTTAGACTTCATTGGGCAATTTACCACCAATATTCAGCACATTTCTGGGAAAGATAATATAGGCACAGATACTTTATCTAGACTAGACGAAATACATATACCTTCTGCAATAGACTTCGAAGCCATAGCTATCGCTCAAGGAAGGGATGCTCAATTAAGAGAGTTTTTAGAAAATTCATCATTTTCCAAATTCGCAGGTTTAGGAAGCAATAAAAAAATTTTCTGCGAACTCTCAAACTCACATATTAGGCACTACATACCAGAATCTTTTCGGTTAAATATTTTTAATTCAGTACACAATTTAATACATCATAGCATCATAACTACAAACAAAATGTTAACTTCAAAATATTTTTGGCCGTCTATGAATAAAGACATCAATAACTGGTGACCCAGATTTTGAACAACAACCGCCACGCGTCTTAATCAAGATGACAAATCAGAATCAAGAAAAAATAAAAAAAATAAAAATTCCTCCAGGTCGGCCTTGGGTAATTGAACAACTAGTGGCTTGCAGTAGCAGGGAATACGCGTACGTCGAGGGAGGTAGGTTTGTAATAACCGCCCCGTTAATACCTCCTGCACGCCAATTCACGAACCCGAAAGCACCACCACCCCCAACATGGCCCATCGAGGACAGCACCTCCAGTTCCTAATCAAAATACCTCAAGAAATAATAAGAAGCACTCATCATAATCAACCCACTTTTGGCTTTTGAAAAAAATTAAAATTGTTTTTTTTAAGAAATTTGCTTTTCCCAAAAAATAAATAATTCATTCTCTGTATCATGAGGAATCAGATTGTTTCTATTCAATTTTTAGGAAGTATAACTTAAATTAATAAATAAATAATATAGTCCCGACATTCGCCCGCATCGGCTATACCGCCACCTTGGGTCTAGACATTTTGATAATATTCAAAATTAGTACCCTCAAAAAAATTTCATTAGAATCCGTTAAAATCGAGACATTTGGACTCCATATTGGATCCGCCATCTTGGATTTACAAATGTTGATAATATTCGAAACTTGTCAGAATAATCATTGTTCCAATTTTCATTAAAATCCGTTGAAATCGATTTTGGTCGCTAATATTGGATCCACTATCTTGGATTTGTAAGTTTTGATAATATTCAAAATAAGTGGGCTCAGAATAATCATTGTACTAATTTCTATTTAAATCCGTTGAAATCGAGAAATTTTGGTCGCCAGCTTGGTTTTGGAAATTTTGATAATATTCAAAATTAGTGGCCTTGGAATAATCATTGTACTAGTTTTCATTAAAATCCGGTGAAATTGAGGAATGTTGGTATCCATATTGGGCTCGCCATCTTGGAATTGGAAATTTTGATAATATTAGAAATTAGTGGCCTCACAATAATCATTGTCTCCATTTTCTTTAAAATCCGTTGAAATCGAGATATTTCAGTCGCCATATTGTATCTGCCATCTTGGATTTGTAAATGTTGTTAATATTCGAAATTAGGTGCTTCAGAGTAATCACTGTACTAATTTTCATTCAAATCTATTGTAATCGAGACATTTTACTGGCCATATTGGATCCGCCATCTTGTTTTTGAAAATGTTGATAATATTCAAAATCAGTGAAACCAACACAATCATTACACTCATTTTCATTAAAATTCGTTAAAGTCGAGTTATCTTGGTCGCCATATTGGGTCCGCCACCTTGGACTTGTAAAATTTGATAACATTCAAAATCAGTGACCTCAGGATAATCATTGTACTAATTTTCATTAAAATCTGTTGAAATCGAGAAATCTTGGTTGCCATATTTGATCCGCCATCTTGAATTTCTAAATTTGGACAGCGGATTTGAAATCAGCATTCTGCAAAACCCCTATGTACCAATTTTCATGAAAATCGCTTCAAATGTAAAATTTTCAGCCGCCATCTTGTATCCGCCATTTTGAAACCCTATTTATTATGCGAAAAAAAGGTATATGTTAAGTTGGAATATGTACAACCTTCGGACAAAAAATGCTAAATATCTGTGCAAGCGTTTAGGCGTGATTGAGCAAAAAACAAACAAACAACCAAACGAACTTTAATTTTTATATATATATAGGGATTCTAGTGTTCAACATTTTAGACCACGGTTAACGCTCAACGGTTAACTAACGAACTAACTTTCGAGCAGGCATCTAATAACCACGACTTGTTGAAACAAAAATCGATCATTTTAAGTTATGAAGAATACGTGATCCGCCGATACCGATGAATTCTAGTAAAATTTACATATATTCCCTTTATTTCAAGTATTCTCTAGTAAAATTGATATTAAAAAGTGTTTAGATATACTAAGATCTAGTTGATTGTAACAGAATATACGTACCAGATGGATTAACAAGCCCTCATTGATTCTTCAAAGAGAAATATTTTTTCAATGTTGTAAAACTTCGAGATTTTGAAACAAATTATCCTTGAATAATCCTTTAATAAAATTAAAATTCATAAAGTCACATAAATTCTTGAAAAATATACAAGTATTAAAATAGGAAGATTTTTGGTTTTGGTAGTTTAGTGTTTTAAACGCATATACACTTGCAACCCAGTCCTTAAAAATTATATTAAAATGTAAAGAGTGTGTATATAAAAGAAAAAACAAAATACATTCTTAAATTTCTATACAAACTGCTCTCACTGATTTACAATCAATAAATATAGTTTTGCTTGAATCAATCGCCGGAATAAACAAGGTGGCGATCATATGGGTCCCTGGTCACAGCAACATCGAGGGTAACGATATTGCTGACTCATTGGCCAGGAAGGGCTCCAATACCCCATTGACAGGCCCCGAGCCATGTGTAGGCCTAGCAAGCCATGAGTGGGCCCTAAAAGAGCATAATGAACGATGGTATGCTAGGGGGGACTGCAGGCAGTCTAAGACTATTTTGAAAAAGGCCGATCAAGGCTTAACTAAATGGTTGGTGAGCTGCAATAGAAGAAGCATCAGCTTGGCAATCAGTGTCATTACGGGACACTGCAAGCTGAACAAACATCTTCACACTTTGCGGATTGTTGACTCGCCATTTTGTAAATGCGAACTGGCGGAGGAAACCATGGACCACTTCCTGAGTTCCTGCCCCCTCTACTTCAGAGCGAGAGCCGATACACTCGGAGCACTTATAGTAGCCACGTCAGAGCTACACAATCTTACGTTACCCAAAATAATGAGCTTTGTTAGACGAACCAAACGACTAACGGCTCTTGAAGGGTAACAAGATTAATTCAGATGGCGTTCTTCTCCTGAGGTATGTACAATGGACCACATGGTCTAAGTGCTGGGTATCATCGCCCGCCTCCTGAAATCTACATCTACATCTACATCTAGTTTTGTTTACTTTTGGATGCAAAACACGAAATAAGATACTTTCTTCTTTAATACAGGAATAACACAAATATACGTTAATGAGTAGAGCACACAAATCAGTTCAGGATAATTTATTTACATAAATTCGAGTTTAGTTTTCTAACGCTTTGCAAAATTTTACGCCCGCAGTATTCACCAAAGCAATGATATTAGAATGACGTTATTATTTGTAAAATGCAGAAGGTGTCAATTATCAAATTTTTAAAATGTTAAAAAATAGCCGACCGTAGCAACCGATTCAACCTTTTAGGGCAATATCTTGTACTTTAAAGGCGATTATCATTTCAGTCCGTTTTCCAGGAATTCCTGAACGGAACAAAGGGTTCCAATGTTGGAGTGCCTTTTGTATCACACCACAATAAATCACTTTTAATTCTCATATTTCGTATCGCAATTTTTGGGAACCGAAAAATATGTTTTCTGCAGATTCCCAAAAGGCAATAAAATCGGCCCTTGGGGAAGCCGTATCTGTCACTATCTCGCCGTTTTTACCACTTAGTGTAAAAATACAACTTTGTGTGAATATTTTGCGGAAATTTAACTCGCACATAAATTGTTCAGTCGTCCGATTATTGAAGTAGAGCGGATATTGGGAGATTTTATCGGGGAAAATTTTGTAAGCATTTCACATACCTACCGCATGGGTAGTAGGGTGCGGCTGGAAGTGTTTCTACCAGTTCATTGAGGTGTATATTTTTATAGGTCATCGTAAAATATTGGGCCACGTCCTGTGCCAAATCGTAAAAACTTGTTAAATTGAGTGAATTTATTGTGTACCTATTTTGCGAAAATGCAAATCGATCAGTTGTCAATCAACTGTGAAAAAGGCGCTGATGAGGGCAATAATGAAAGTTCCAGTTGCAATTTTTCGGAATTATGTCTTCAGTATGCCTTAAATCAGGCCAGTCCCTCACAACAATGTTGATTTTGCCATTATCCGGGAAGAAATCTGGACTAGAGCGTTTAATTGCGAAAATTATTTCCCGAAATTTTGTAGAGTTGCCGGTTTTAAAGATTGGGTGGCTTCAGTTCGCTTTTATTTAATCGCTCAGGGGCAAAAGGCGTTGGGGTGTTTTGGGCAAGTAGTGTGGCCCGATTTCAATTTAAGGAGCTCTTAAAGCGGAAGTAGCATTAGTGCAGAGCTTTAGATCGACATTATCGCGGTACAGTGGCGGATTTAATTAAATAGCTGGGGCGGTACACACCGTCCGAGTTCTTGCCTTTTAGCTGTAAGACTCTGGAGTGAGGTGAGGTCGCACATTCCGTTCGCTCATTCATTCCTTGGTCTTTTCGAAGGTGCTTTGACCTCAAAACGGTTGGGCGGAAGAACTCTTTCCGTTCGATAACTTCTACAAGTGGAAATCCTTTTCTCGAGCTGATCTTGAACTTGGTCGTTTCGGGCGATGAGAAATGAATTTCTTGAAACAATTGTTGAAAAGCATCCTTTTCGTGAACCTTTCATAAAAATTCCGTACATTCTTGCCGTGTTCCACAAAAAGGGACAGTAGGAAGGAAAGTGTATTTGTGGAGGGACTACCCGACTCAAGTCGTCTTTTGAAGAACCACAATAGGCGCATATGCCCTTCACGCGCCTTCGGGACTCCGGGGGGCTACTAAATACATCCGCCTGACAAAAGGGCTCCAGAGTATCTATTCCACGCACACTGACATCTATCCTTTTCATACTAAGGGGTCATATATTTTAGGGTAATCTTTAGTCGGGCAGTTTTACCAGAAAAATGAGGAGTTTATGTATCAATAAAGCCCTACAGTGGTAGTACTTGACTTGGCAATATGCTTTGCAAGGACGGCTCTTAGGGAATTTTAAAGGGAGACACTTGCAAGCGGAATTTTGGTCTTCTTCCCCTGGGCATCACCTTATGAACTTCATGCAAGAAGATTAATAGTTGTTGTGAGGAAAGCGTTGTCAACGGGTTTCACAACGCACGGGTCACAGACCCCTGTAAAAAGTTGATGGCGCTGTAAATCTAACATGTTTGGGCTTTGTTAAATTTATTATAATTTATCTTCATATCATCACCGTTCGATTGTATGATACTATTTTAAATTTCAGAACGACCTTTCCTGCCTCAGGAGATTTTGGTTTATAGCTCTTTTGATGACTGCTAAGTGAGATGTTAACAAATGTTTCTAAATTGAATCGGTCATTTTAAAAACCTCTTAATTCACATTTTTTCCAACATGCTGAAAATGGTTCCTTAAAGGGAGATGCATATTCTGGGTAAAAACCACGTAAGTCGACACATTCCTTCCTCTTCCAATAATACTGCGTGAAAGTGTTTTCCCATGCGTGGTCATTCGTTTTTATCAAATGATCGTGATTTTGGAGTCATAAAAAAAAAAGTTTTCGAAAGCATGATCGTAGCTACAGGAGAATACATTGATTTGGTTTCGAACTCCAGCTCAACATTTACAGTCATACAGCTAAAAACTGAAGATGTTTTGGAATTTAAGAAATGGTGGCCAAATTTGCACAAAAAACATGTTTGTCAACTGAATCTTATGGAAAAAAAGTCCCAAAGCACCAGAAAAAGTCATTCGCTCCTTCGACATACATGAGTTTTTAGTATGATTCAGATCGAACAGGAACTATCATAGCCGATGAATATATTGATGGATTGATTAAACATTCATTCTTCTTAATAAAAAAAATTACAACTTCTGTTTCACTTCCATCAGCCAAAGCCTATGATTTAAAAGTGCCCATCATTAAAAAAAATAGACGATTTAAAACAAGTTCAGGATATCATTCTGGAAGAGCATATGCCATTTTATAACAAAATTTTTAGCTGGCCAACTGCAAAAGTTGAAGATAATCCAGATGAGAATGATGGAGAATATGACTATGTACCTTAAAGATATTAAAACATGACAAATTAATAATGTAAAAATGTTAATAAGATTATTTTTAAGTGTAAGTTTCAATAATAAGCAATAAAAAATATGATTAGTTCGATTGTTTTGGTTAAATTATATAGCACTAACCCTATTTCTCGCAAAAACAACATAAGTCAAGAACAGGTTTTTTTCATTATTTCTATTAATAAACTGTGAAGGTTATTCGCTATTTTAATTTTTTACTACTCAAATACTAAATTAAGCATAAAAAGTCCTAACTCATTTGTTTGTGTATGAAACAGTTTTTATTGATTCCTGAAAAATTCTAATTGAGTGACATATGAGGTTTTTGAAATGACCGATTCAATTATAATATATTTAAATAATAACAAAAATAAACTTGCGATTGTAAATAGTGTTTGAGCTCTGTTGATTTATTAAAAGCTTACGCATTTGACTTAAATATGAAATTCGTACATTTAATTTTTCTGCCAAAAATATTCCCGTTTGATTTAAGGGGGTAACCCACTGTTGAAGCCCAAAAAATGGAACTTCTTTTAAAAAATAGTTAAAAAAAACTATCAGCGATATCTTTTTGATTTTTTCCACACTTCTTTACTGAGGACTAAAGTTTACATTGTGATTATAAAAAAAATGCAGCGCGCATACAGTCTAAAAAAAAAAAAAAAAAATTGCACCTCGTAGAATCCTGGCCAAGGATGCATCTGCAAATATATACCAAAGAAAAATACTTCAATATATAGAAATATACTATTGTTCCGGCAAAAACAAAAAATCTAATGACTTAGTGCACGTTCGAACATTGATGTATCGATTTTCGTTATTTTTTAACACTGAAAAGTTGATCCTAAATTAACAAAATTTGTTTTTTTTTACTCTAATAATAGGTTATTTCTATAGTTAAATATTAAATAAAAGTGTATGCAAAATTTGAAGTATATCGGCCCAATAGTTTTTTCACAATTTTACGACGCGCACTGAAAAATAGCGTTTTGAGAAAAACTCATTTAAAGTTTTCTTAAAGAAATGTTGTGACAGAAGTAAAAAAATTTTCAACTTAATCAGCGAATCCCAGGTGATAGTGGGTACCTTCTAACCTTCTAATTATAATAGTATAAGGAACTATGTATTAGTGTATTATGTAATATAGATTTAGAAAATATTATAATAGGTAATACACGCGCAGCTGTTTGAGCGGCTAGAAGGCACTATTTAGATATCGATCTGAAATTTTACACAGATATTCTTAAAGTGCTAGTCTATCGAAATATATAAAAAGAAAAAAATCTAAATTTGTTTTTTTCAACAGTGGGTTACCCCCTTAAATATCTTCATTTTTCTTTTAAGAACGGAAAGTATTGAGAGTAATTGATGCGCATTTTTATTACAAAGATCGTTCAATAAGTAATGTAAATCCCCAAGAGATTGGGCCACAATAAACTTTGTAGTATATGGCCAGAAACAAGCACTTTTTAAACAATAATACCATCCAAATTTTTAGCCAAAAGCGACGATTAATTTACGCTTAGCAGAATTCCGAACAAAGATGGAGGTGATTCATGGTGTAATGCCTAGTTAATCATGGGCCACCAAGTGTATATATCGACCTCGTGGCGTCAAATGCAATCTCTAACAAGCCATTACATATATTGTATCAAAAACAGTCTATAAACTGTAGGTTATAACCAAGAATTATTCAAATCAGTTTAAAATTATATCGACTGGTTACTTCATAGCTTGCGACAAACCTTATGTTGTTCAAAACTACCTCCTTTTATTTGAAAAAACATTGAGAGAGAACAAATATGTCCCCGATTACATCGCAATGAACAATCGCACATAACACATGTATTATCCATTGTAACCAGTTACCAAACCTTAAGATCGAAGTCCAAATTACACACCAGAGCTAGATTTTGTCAATTTTCCTGATTTCGTGGTATCTTGTAGAGCATCAAAAAATATTGAAGACGTTTTTTTTTTACGTGCTAACTCCTCCCTTGAAGGGGTAAAAACCACCCTTAAAGTTAACCCCCAAAAACCATTTTTTTCAAATATCTTGAAAACTAATTAAAATTTTGGAACAATACCAAGTGCGCTTTTTAGGTTGTATTATAACAATATTGTGAATATTACTTTGGACCCAAAAGGCTGCAACCACTAAGTAATTTTGAGGGTAAATACTATTTTTCAGCGTATTTTTTATCTGTAAAAATTCCTAAATTATTAGAATTTGAGCCCAAATAATTGGATAAAGTAGAGTTCAATTTTCTAAAATCTATACACATCCTTTGCTCTCCATTTTTCTTAGTCACTAATAAAATTGGCGACGCATATTCCGAATTCGATTCCCTGACAATACCGTTTTCAAGTAACTCTGCTATCATGTCGCGAACAAGTTCTTGTTCCTTGAACGACATACGATACGGCCTGTACATAAAAGGTTTATCATCATCCAAACGAATTAGCATTTCAGCCGTCTTTGCGCAACCCAGCTCTTGCACATCTTTCGCGATACAATCCCTAAACTCATTTAAAAGTTGTGCTAACTGCCGCTTTTGTTTTATGCTGATCGGTCCTACTGTTATTTCGTCGATCACTATAGGTTCATATTCTTTTGTGTTTATAAACATTGTCTGTTCTCTTCCAATATCCTTTTGTTCACAAGGCCAACCCCGTGCAATTACCAAACTTTCTTTAAAAATAATGTCCTGATTTCCTATATTAATTATGGGTAAAATCGTTTTCCCATTCGCATCTATGTTTAAAACAGTTCTCGGAATCCAACTTTCCTGGTTTTCTCGCGGTCGTAGTGTTGTTTCTATGTAAACATCTGTTTCAACTGCATTAGCCATTACTTCTATTGCTTTAATGGTTTTAACTGGTATAACAGTCTCGCCTATTGTCTTCAAAACTATTTTGCAGATATTAGGTTCAATTTCCATGTCATTTACATTATTTTCCTCGTCTGTCTTTACGAATTTTAAATTCTTGTCTGTCTTAATTGTAATGATGTTCGGCAATTCCGTGAACGAACGACCCAAAATAATCGGCACCTTTTGTAATTCATCGTTGACTAAAATTAGTTTTATCTTCCCTTCGACATCATCTACCTTTACATTTGCAATTGTGGATCCTTGACCTATGGTAAAACCTTTACCATATCCATGAAGAGATACTCGGGCCTTATAATCTACTATGAGTCCTAATTTATTAGCTTCGTTTCGTGTTATTAATGTGCATGAACTACCAAAATCTATATAACAATGAGTCTTCTTCTCATTGACACAAATCTCTTTAAAGTATTTAAAATTTGTAACTTCCTCCTGAGATGATTCTAGTCATGCCACAGTTTTAGTGTCCTTAGGTTTTTTCTTCGGGCATACCGCTTCGTCATGGAACCGAACCGACTCTTACAAAAATTACATTTAATATCCTGACTCGTGTTTACAGTTGTTGAACATTTATTGGCAAAGTGTCCCTTCCTTCCACATTTATAGCATGTCACCTCTTTGTTTATTGGGGTGTCTTTACGATGATTTAAAAATTTTCCTGTGTGCTTGTAATGCAAATTATTTCGATTCTCCGTATTCCCGTCAGTTATTTTACTAAGGTACTCGTATAATTGCTCAGGCGTTTTATAATAACTCGTTTTAGCCGCAGTTTTAACTATCCTGTCGTCAATACCACCAATAATACAAGATACCGCATCCTCGCCTTTTATTTTGCAAGCATTTAACAACGTCATTTTTTCGTGACAATATTTTAAATATGTCTCGCCGTGTCGTTTTCGTCGCCGAAGCATTTCGTTTAATAGCTCGCAGTAATCTTGTTTTGAAGGAAAAGCTCGTCGAAGTTTTTCCTTCCATTCCAACCACGAATAATTTAGACTTGACAAACCCTTATACCAAATTTCCGCCAAGCCCTTCAGTTTAGAAAGCGCAAAATAAAGTGTAGCCTCCTCAGACCAACCAAAAATGGCTGCTAATTCATCTACTTTCCTAAGCCATTTTCCAGCGGACTGATTCTTATCCTCTGGGTCAAAACACGGTACCGCATCGCCTCTGAAACTTGGCCCCGATGATCTTGAATTAGTCTTTTCTAACAAAATTGTGATTGCCTCAGTAAATTTATCAATCGACTGAGTTGACTCTTTAGTTTTCCCCCTTTTATTTTCCCTTTTCCTTTCCCTGACTTGCCTTCCTCTAACAGAGTCTTCGCCAGAACTTTCACTTTCGTCTCTCCTGCTCCTCTTCTTATGTCTGCCCATTTTAATCAATGATTTTAAACTTCTCTGAATTATCTAGCTAATAATAAAAAAGTGAAAGAAATTTATAAAAATTGTAGATCCTAAACGACGCAAACATTATTTAATCTTGCATTCACACGTTCAAAAAAAAAAGATCATAAAAATTGTCGTTTAATTATTCAGTGTATCACTCGAAAAATTAGATTCCAATATTCAAAATTAAAAGAAATCAGATAAATTGTGACAGCCTTTCGTGAGGAGGTATGTTATGGATAAAAATCCCACTTCTGAATTATAATACTTTTAAAAAAAATTATAAGGGGAATAAATAATTAGATATGTATATTTATTTAGTTAAAATTAAACTATTTTGAACGAAGTAAATGGAGAGAGGACAAAGGATTAAATGTAAAATAGAATTTAAATTAATACAAATTATTTATTTTTCTTTTAAAAATTAAATCTTCAATCCTCTCTGCAATTTCTCCAAGATGGTCTCACTTCGCCGGCTGTCACAAAATAAACTAATCTGGAATCAAACAAAAAAACCACAGTGAGTGCTCTAACTTGAAACTATCAATTGCGTCGAAATCGTTGTTAAATGGTACTCAAAACCTTCAATGCAAATGACGAGTAAATATAAAGCCTAAAACATGATGAGAAACATACCGACATCCCCCAGAAGATGAAAAACATTTATGGGTTACACCACCCTGTTCTTCAATCTGGCCCGGTTTACACCAACCTTTCGAATGTCTTACTGGGACTCTCACACACCCCGACATCCCCCAGAAGATGAAGAACATTTATGGGTTACACAACCCCGTTCTTCAATCTGGCCCGGTTTACACCAACCTTTCTAATGTCGTATTGGGGCTCACATCTTTAAAAATCAAAAAAATACTACGAATTTAATATTCACCGATTTCGTCGCTACCGCTTTGCAAAGTTCCATTTTAATCATATGCGCTACACCATCAAACTTTAAAAGAGCTTTTACGCACAATCATGCTACTCAGACCATTTACTCTATTAGCAAATCTACACCAAAACATTTCAACAAGAACACTCAGTGATTACTCACCTTAGTCTCGTTTTAAAAAAAAATAACTCCACAACCACTTTCGTAGTGGTGTATAATTACATATTTATTTCACTTTTAAGACAAAACTTCTTTAAAACACACTCCTTTGCCAGCTCAACTTAAAATGAGCTGCCTTTGGAAAATATTCGAAATTCTACCTAAGAAATTTTCATGCACAATCATGCTTGATGCATGCAATTTTATGGCACGCTCATAAAAGGCTTACCCGAACCCTCAAAAAGAGCTGCACACATCGCTAGGCAATGCGCCGAATCTCAGCTCTTAGGCATCGCCACAAAAAATTATGCGCCTACCCAAAACAAAAGAATCCCCAGACATTTACTTAAGAATCATCATGCAAACTCGGGATTCTCATTTTATTCCTAGTAAAACAACTAGCTATATCCAGACTTCACAAACCTTTTTCTTACAATCGTCTCCCTATAACCAGGCCGCCGAAAGGTAGGTGTCGAGCCGATGTTTAATAACACCAGGCCGACCCTGGACACAAAGTCCAGGACGCGTCCTCCCAGGAGTCGGGCGTAGGCTCCCCCCACTCCAGGGCCTTCGCATTGAAGTCCCCAGCCACCACCGGCTCCCCATCTATGCCCCGGACGGCGTCCTCCAGGCCATCTAATTTCGCCTGGAAGTCGATTACCGGCTCGTTTGGGGTGAAGTAGCAGCTGACGTAGGTAACATTGCCACTCCTCACCCAGACGAAGCCAGCGTCCGCGCCATGGTCTGCAACGTTAAAACGTCGCAGATCTGGAACCCAGATTGCCGCCGTACCAAGGGTGTCCCGATACCAAGTTGGCTCATCCCCGCCCCGACACTGCTCGCTGATTAGCATTATATCAGCGTCTTTCTCGAGGCGGATCTGAGCCAAGAGGTCGTGGGCCGTCCGACTCCTATTTATGTTGCTTGGCTTGACGCAGGGCCTTACGAAACACCCCGCACTCTCCAGACCCCCGGGGCAAAGGAAGCACACCGGGTCAGCGACACACGCCTTCGCGCTGTGCCCCTCCGCGCCGCACCGGAAACAAAGCTTGCTCTGGTTCGGGCCTATGCAGGCCTGGCTTTGGTGTCCGTACCCTAGGCACTTAAAGCACCTGGGTACCACCACTCGCCTGCGGATTCTACCTTCGACCCAGCCGACCTTGACCCCGGCCGTCCGCAGAAGTCTCGCCGCGGCTGTCTCCTCCACCTCAATTATGGCCACGCATTGGCCACGGCCATTTGCCCGGGTCAGCGTGACCTGAAGAAGGCCATTGTAATCCCCCAGGTCTCTCGTGAGGGCTTCCAACACCTCCTCCCTGGTCGTGCAGCCGTTAAGCTCTCTGATCTCCGGAGTAGCTTTAGCAACTAGTTCCTTGACGCTGCTCGCCGACCCCAAAAGCTGACTTTAGGGCATTCGAAAAGGCTGCCCTCATCTCGGCCGTTGTCTTCTTCAACTCGAGCAAGATCTCGCCGGACCTAGTTTGACGGACAGCCCTGACCGTAACTCCGCAGCTTTCGGGGTTGACAGTTTTGCGGATCGTGCCAAGCACGTCCGCATAGGTCTTCCCCGATACGGGCTTGAGGAGAATGGCCTCTGGCTTGGCCTTTTTGGATGAAGGCCCTGGCCTGGTCGAAGCCGGAGTCCTGCGCGCTCTGCCCCGGGGGTCTTTTTTTTCTCCTTCTTCTTTTTCTCCCCCTCTTTCTTCTCCTTCGCCCCAGCCTTAGCTCCTCGAGTACGTCAAGGACCCACGCGGCTGTGCCCGAGTCCCCGGTGTTTGTAGTACCAGGGAAAGGGCCACCCGCGACCTCCTCGCAAAAGGATTGCCAGGCGTGCTGCCGCTCCCTTGCTCGGCCTCCTCCACACTCCGACCAGAACGATTTTCAATTGTAATTGTACCCATGTCGATTGTAGAATGGGTATAATGTTCCCCATATTCAGGCACGGGCTCGCGTTCTCGGACCACAGCCGAGGCACTCGCCAGCATTTCGCCTCCTGTTACACCCGTGCTCCATAGGAGAGCATCCCCCTCCGGCCGTCCTTTCCCCTCTTCGAACAGGCACCGAATCACCAGTGACCTGCCTCCGAAGGTTCCGTAGACTTTCAGAGGAACACTGCCCTACACATCTCCCGTCTGACCTAAGGATCAGTGCGGGTGTTCTCCCTAACTCTAGGGTGTGCTACTCCCTAGAGCCACAGTTCCCCGAGGATACGAATGCAGCAAAGAGGCGTGTTGTATCCCGAACCCCGCAGGCGTCCGTTCACCTCAACCTCCAGCTGCACTCCCCCCCTCGGATTCCTGCATCGTCCGTGTAGGAGGGTACACAGCCGTCTCTCTGCCAGGTACGGTCGAGAACTTCGTTTACATAGCGACACCGATGGATGCGGTGCCCCTACGCGGCAATAACCGTAGCGTAACAAAGCTCTCTTTAATAATAATAATAATAATAATAATAATAATAATAATAATAATAATAATAATAATATTGAATTAACCCTTTTAGTGTCAGCGGGCTAATATATCGGCCCACGGACCTTATGCGAAGAGTGCCACGGGCCGATGTGGCGTAGTGGACCGGCCGGCAGGCCGAGCTGTCTATGAGCGCACGCGCAGAGAGACTCTTGCTTTAGTCCTTATATCCAATACAATGTAGACCACACCACGCTCGTGTTTATTACATTTAGTCCTTATCTCCAATAAATACTAAAATGTTCCTCCTTATAAAGCTATTTATATGAGCGCGCATATCAAATCGGCCCGTGGCATTTCTCGCATGTACTCCATAAAACGCTTGGCACTAAAAGGGTTAAATGAATTTTTTTTGTATGCGCTTGGAGAATATAAATAAATTGAAGTAACTATTAAACGATACATTTGTTGTTTGAAACTTTTCTCCGGGGTTACAATTCCTTTTTCAAGATTTGGTTGATTTTAAAATTTGGAATCAAACAACCAGTATTAATCCAATTTAATAAATTCCTTGAACTTCTCTTAACTATGTCGTTATTTGAAAAAGATCAAACAACGAAAAAAATCTCACAGCTCATGAATTCCATTAGGGGTTAAGATCCCCGAAGGCCACAAAACCACCGCACCCAGAATATTTTGCTGAAACATTCCTTTTCATTTTTCATTGTTATTGCCCTAAGTATAGGCATCAAGAAGAATTTTTCCATATTTCAGATCTGGGAATCCGAATATTCTTGAAATATGCACACAAGTATATATTGTGGGATGCCGAGTGGCACGTCGGGACAAATGAATAGAGATTTTTAATATTGCTTAAAGCATTCCATCCGCAGCGCATCACTTTTGCAGGATTTTTACAATTGTCATAAAACAATGGAAAAATCAGTGTCGCTGCCTTCACCAGCTGACAAAAACATCTCCTCCAACTTCATATAGTTGGGGGACGAGCTGAAAATCCTATTCTCCGGCATGATTCACAATTTCTCAGCACTCATGTGAATCCTGAAATTGAAATTTCTGTTTTTTTGAAAACGCCATGACCTAAATTAAGGGGCACCACTAGTGTGAAATTTTGAAAAAATCTATTTTTTTTATTGCATATTCCGATGTATATACCTTTAAAAATAACATACTAAAGTTTCAAGTGCATATATCAAATAGTTTTTGAGTTACACCCATCTGAAGAGCAGCAGCTCATCGTATCGAGGTATTGAGAAATGTATGAGTTAAACTTTAAGCTCGTTTTCCTCGAAGCTACATTTTTCAAATTTGCTGCAGTTATGACTCGAAGACATATCATCCCAAGATTTTATTCATATTTCAGCTTATTTTATATATGTTTCTCCAAACCATGAACCTCCAGTTTTCCGATCGAATAAAAAATGTAATTTTGGCTGGCCAAAAATCATCAAATTTTCGCGCGCAATTTGAAATTCAGGTAAATAATCTCATTCAATTAAGGCTGATGTGCAGATGAGTGCAGAGGGAGGTAATCCCGACTTAAGAAGCATAGTTCCAGAAATTTCTATCTGACGCATTTGACTCACTGGTATTTAAGAGCCAAAACAAATTAATTTTTAAGTTACGTTAGGTTGGGGTGGACAGGCATTTCAGTCCATCCACTCAAGTTCTATTAGGCTCAATAAATGCAAGGTAAATAGCTTACCTACAAAAATTTATGATTCATTCGGCTTATCGTCTGCACGTAATATTAAGAACATTGCCAACTGGTTGTTGTACATTTTCACTTAATCGACAAACAATAAACGACTAGCAATTACCGGACTAATGTCTCCAATTTTCCCCAGTTCAGATTGCTAATTAGGTTACTCCCTCTTATGCCCTATTTCAGAGGCCTGGCCGTGCTGGACCAGAAAGCTGTGAGAAACAATTCATTATATTTAAGTAACGAGCACAATTAAAGAGGTCTTTGCTCTAGCACGGTCCAAGTCATTGTGGGATTAAAACTGTTGTGGACTTTGTTCTGCTTAGCGCTTCCCTTTCAGTTCTTACAAGGAAGGGTCGCGAAGTGTCCCTCTTCGATTTCGCTGAAATTATGGTAAATGAAAGTAGACCGAAAAATAAGATATACGTGTTTTTTTTTTTTTTTATTGGCGGAAAAACACTCTAAGGGGTTGAAACAGCCCTCTAAAGTTGGGGATGAAAAACAAATTTTTAATCCTTTTACCTAGAATACTCAACAAAATCTGGACAAAATTTATTATAAAAAATGTATTGCAATAAGTTATACTACATAATATTTTTTTCAGAAAAATTTGACACTCTTTAGGGGGTGAAACACCTCCTAAAAGGGGTAAAGATATCAAAACAATCAGGTAAAATTTCTAAATTTCCGGGATAATTTACGAAAGAAATATGTGTTACTCAACAGAGAAAATTAATGTTTACGTGTTTCAGGATTTTTTTAAATCTCCCCTCAGTAGGGGGTTAACCACCCCCCATGGTGAATCTTGAAGTATCCGTAGGGAAAAAAGTCTCTCCGACTAGAACTCTTTTATTATCCTTGAATATTATTAAAACTATCATATCCTATGTATGCCAATAATTTTTTTTTGTAACGAAATCGTTAAAGTGCCTGCATCAAGTATCGTCCTGCTCACTGATAAGTGTATCTCACCTGTAATTAATTGAGTCGGCGCGTTACGCAATTTTAATAGGGAAAGGGCAAGCGCGTCGATTAATATCGCTCGGAAGAAGGAAAAAAGCGGTCTCTTTCATTTTGCCCATAAAAGCATATAGACGTGATTTTAGCAGGCGAATAATATATTGTACAATTTTGACACATGTTTAGCTGAAAAATAGCGTAAACGTAAGTCGAATATTTTGATTGTTTTTAAATTGTATTTTTATAATATAATTAAGTTTAACGCCTAAGATTATTGATTAAAATTAATTGTAGTAATTGAATTATCTCCTAAATTTTATTAAAATCAATAATCTGACGAATAAATAATTTTAAGTCGTTAGCCTCTACACGCGAATTAAACGTGTGCTCAATTTGTAAATTAAGTCGCTCGACAAATTCATTTCTTTTCTTTTTATACATATCCTTACTGAAAATATATATTATATATTTTTTTAATTTAAAGTATAAATTCAGTGTTTTCATTTACAGAAGTAAGGACCTAGCACGCTTATTGATAGATATACGCATATTATTTTAACTGATAATACATAATTTGAATAAATAGAAATAAATAATTCACTTATTCGAATACCGCCATGCTCGACATAATCGGCTTTCATTGTATATTTGTCCATCAAAAAGTATTAATATATTAAATAAACGAGAAAAAATCATATAATTGTTAACAGTGGCTAATTCTCACCCTACTACACTTTGCTCAAACATTTATCGAAAAAATTTACACATTTATTATTTATTTGGGTATACTTGTCTTGAGAATTCCATATTTTCAATAAAAAATTTAGGCTGCAAAATTCTTTTCTCAAATAATTAAAAAATAAGTAATCAATACTATTCTCATCTGATATTTCAATATTAAATTAATGGACCAACTGCTATAAAATCGAAGATGTTTTATAGGGGCGGTTGATTCTTTATAGGTGTGTCATTAGAAAATCCCTGAATCACGTCAACCTTATTTTCATTCCTGCCAATGAGTAACATATTTTTTTCCAAAATTTATTCCAGATGTCTCAAAATCTTTAGAAATTTTTTTAATTTTATAAAAAGTGTTAAAATTGAAAAAATTTCTAAAGAATTTGAGACATCTGGAATAAATTTTGGAAAAAATATATGTTACTCATTGGCAGGGATGCTTTGACCCCTGAAAATAAGTTAAATATATACAAACAAAAGGAGTAATTATCATATTTGTGGGTTACAGAAATATTTGAGCAAAGAAACATACTTTCCCAAATTAATGAATGAAAGATATGCTGTAAGGTTAGTTCATCCCCTGCAAGTGAAGAGTTTCGAAAAATTCTAGTATCTTGCATTTTATTCTGCACGATCATACATTTTTTCCAGAATTTTTTCTAAACATTTCGAAATATTTTGCAACTTTATCGTTTACCACCCCTATTAGGGGATGTTTTAACCTCTAAAAATTATTGGTATACATAGGATATGATAGTTTTAATAATATTCAAGGATAATAAAAAAGTTCTAGTCGGAGAGAATTTTTTCCCTACGGATACTTCAAGATTCACCATAGGGGTGGTTAACCCCCTACTGAGGGGAGATTAAAAAAACCCTGAAACACGTGAACATTAATTTTCTCTGTTGAGTAACACATATTTCTTTCGTAAATTATCCCGGAAATTTAGAAATTTTACCTGATTGTTTTGATATGTTTACCCCTTTTAGGAGGTGTTTCACCCCCTAAAGAGTGTCAAATTTTTCTGAAAAAAATATTATGTAGTATAACTTATTGCAATACATTTTTTATAATAAATTTTGTCTAGCTTTTGTTGAGTTTTCTAGGTAAAAGGATTAAAAATTTGTTTTTCATCCCCAACTTTAGAGGGCTGTTTGAACCCCTTAGAGTGTTTTTCCGCCGATAAAAAAAACCACGTATATCTTATTTTTCGGTCTACCTTCATTTACCATAATTTCAGCGAAATCAAAGAGGGACACTTCAGGATTCGATTCCCGGCAGGTGGATCCCATTCCTTATAATATATTTTATTGTCCATTGAACTGCCCGTCAGACTGTTTAGATTAAATTTTGTGGGTGTCAATCGCGTGGTGAAGATTTTAAAAAACATTTATACTTCGGAAATTGGCTTTCTAATTGCGTTTGTTGTTCTGCATAAAAAAGTCGTAGTAGTACAATAGTACCTATACATCGACTGTGTGTATGCTAATCCCATGCAATTGCCTCTTGATACGAATCGTATCACAAACTAAACTTTGGAACAGCATTGAAATATTACATAATTTATTTTCGATTAATTGATTCATAATAAAGAATCTATACACTTTAGTCATTAGATAATAATTCGGCGAAGATTTTCGTCGACTAACAACTATTTTCTCACAAAACGCGCAAAACGAGATTTGTGCAGGCAAGTTCAATTGTACAATTCGAATAGCAAACAAACAAACAAACAAACAAACAAACGTCAGGCTTGATAACCTTTTCTTATACGTAACATTCATTATAATTGTCAAAAGGACAATAATAATCAGAAGTTGATGTGGTCCTCATTTCCAGCATTTCGCTCTCCTTGAGAATCTAATTGTTCTTATGGTATTCAACACTATCCTTGTTTGAAACCTTTCTTAAGTAATAATATTTAGACTAATATTATTTAACTAGAAACAGTTTCAATTGAGAATGGTGTTGAATATTTAACACTAGAACTACCGGCACTCAAGCCTGTAATTTTGATAATTTTTGGCACCTTTAAAGTAATATGCTTTCACATTTTAATTAATAACACTGCGTTACACGATTTTGGTACCCACTTAACTGTTAGCTGGAATGAATAGGTAATGAATCATAGATTAAATGTTCCAAACGTATGTAGTACTATATCTATCACGTCTAGTTTTCGAGATATATGTCCCGAAATAGAACGAATGGAAACGAAGAAAAAAAACTGCCCAGTCCTACTGAATGCGACGTGAGTGCGATTTGATTAGATTTTATTGATTTTTGATTGATCGTAGCTCTAGCCCTAATTCGTTTGAGGGGATGAGTGGGGGATCATTTGACGGGTATTTCAGATGGCTAAGCACACATAGGGGGCTTTCACACACAATTTAAATGGAGAAAATCTGTTATGATCTGGAGGAGCCAAAATGCAGAAAACTAATATTTCTAGAGATGGCCAAATTAAGAAATCATTTGTGGGGAAAGGGTTGAACGGCAAAAATAAGTACAAATATGTAGAGATAGCACACGGCGGGCTTTGATACAAAATTTAAATGAAGAAAATCGGTTATTATTTAGAGGAGTTGTCAGCCGGAATGTAGACATATAACTTTTTAATGACAGGTACATTTAAAAATATTTTGGTGGGAAAAGGGTGAACTTAAAAAATAAGTAAAAATATGTGGCAATAGCAGTCATGGAGGGCTTTCATACAAAAGTTCAATGAAAAAAATCAGTTATCATTTAGAGGAGCTGTGGGCCAGAGCGTAGAAACATAAGTTTTTAGAGATGGCCACCTTAAGAAATCATTCGGGGGAAAGGGGTGAACGGAAAAAATAAATATAAATACATGAAGATGGCACCCAAGGGGGGCTTGCATACAAAATTTAAATGGAGAAAATCGGTTATTATTTTGAGGAGTTCTCAGCTAGAATGCAGAAAAGTAATTTTTCTAAAGATTGGCACCATAAGAAATTATTTGAGGGGAAAGGGGTGAACGGGGAAAATAAATATAAATATGCTGAGATGGTAGCCGCAATGAAATGAAAATGAAGCAAATCGGTTATGATTTGGAGGAGTTGTGAGCCAGAATGTAGAAACATAATTTTTTAGAGATTACTGTTGGCGTTTAAAACGTGAGGATCATTTAAAGGACAAAAGAAAAAGTTAAAGTTTCACGATATTTTGTGTTAAAATTTTATAAGATGATATTTTTTGAGTTTTGTTTTGCCTCAATGATAAAATTAAACTTTATTGATGTAAAAAATTCTGGTTGATTTTATTAGATTTCTTTAAAATATGTTTTGGCCTTTTAATTTTTAATATAATTTGGCACATTCTCACGGAAGAAAAATGAGACGTGATGAAAAGAAAATTTGTAATTATGTTCAATAAACAATAGGTATAAATAAGAAAACATGACAATTCAAAGCGGGTACTCAATTTTTTTTTTTCATTTGTAACGCAGTGTAATTATAAATGGAAATAGGTTTGCGATATGTCGTAATTTTGAACCTTAATAAGATTTGGTATTACTCCTAAGAGATATTTTCAAAAAATATGATTAATTCAAGCAAGAAATTTAGTACCGGTCAATTTGACCGGTCTTGGTAGTTCTAGTGTTAAGAAAGTATTAGATTCTCAACGATATACCTAGATAATATTAATATGGAAGACTAATTTACCAGTATATATTATTATTAATTCTGACTATTATTAGTACAAAAATTTCTAGTGAAAACTCGACTGGTAACTAAAGATAAGAGGATTTATGTATTTCCGTCTTATTATTTATTATTTGGTTATTTTTGGTCGTAAACTTTAAAATTGTCAAACAAAGATAAAAGCTGTTTTAAGGCAGTCAGTTGTAATAAAAACTATTTCAAAAGTTGTTATTTGCAATGTAATGTTTCAGTAGAATTTAGGAAATTTGATTATTTTTATTTTGTTGTTTTGCAGGCTTATTTTTGTATTAAAAATACTTTATACAGCTATGTAATACTAGAGCACAAGATTGTTTTCATAAAGCATGAAGACTCACTTTTTTAGATCTACTAATATTTATTTTTATGTCAATATATACATAAATTTAAATGATTTGCTATGAATCTACACTTTATCCTCAATATTTTCGCTGTAGATCAACAACATTGCACCTTTAATTGTATCAAGACGAAAGTTGAAGGACTCTTACTTTGCCAACCTTTTAATGAAAATACTTTTAAGAGAAGATTCCTTTAAAATTTGCTCACGACCCGAAGCACTCTCAAGTGGTAATTAAGAAAGTTGTTTCTAATGTCTTCAGACAATGTGAAAGCTGCTGCAGATGTAGTTACTTGATGGTTAAATATTCATCTGACGACCGACCGCATCCCGGTCCATTTTGGAAATGGTACCCCAACGAAATTATATACCAATCCAGTTCGGTTATATGTCAAACTGACAATTAATCAATAGCCAATCCTCGGGCTTTATAGTGCTCAAAACGATGCCTCTTATTAAAAAGTAATCAATCGGGCCAGGCTCGGCATTCAAGTGAGTGCCGATCCTCATATCAAAATAAATCACTTGAAATAAATTACGGATAGAGATAAACTGAGAATTGAAATCGGAGGCAGCACTTCAACCCTTGTCATAGCACTGACGTGGATGTGAAAAACATACGCACGGGATTATCCTAAGGTCAGTGTTTAAAATAAGGGAGTAGTGGCAGTGTCCCCGGCGATGCGTTCGCAAAAAGGAGCCGAATAAATCTTGTCCGTCAAGAGTAAATCGAACATCGAAAATGTTCTTTATCGTTCTATGCCTGGTAATGTATGCACATCCCCAAAGAATGGGGTTGCGTAGTGATACCCGGAATGGGAAAGGTCAAGTGCTTCATATCCGAATTTTGTTTGAAATTTATCTTGTTGCGAAGCAGGCTACATACCCAAGTAAGCAATATTTTACAAATTAATTGTATTCTCTTTGTATTAGGGAAAGCCTTTCAAGTACAACCATACATATATGTATGTACGAAAAAAAATATATATTGGCTTAAAGAGTTTGTGAATATATTTAAAGCGATACACTGTAAACGATTGCTATAAGAGCATTGATGTGGCATATTTGTAAAAAGGTGATAATTGGCCCTACTCAAATTAATTACTCAGGGGCATGCTTACAGTACAAATTGGAGAAAATACAATTAAAATTTCTCAATTAGCGACATGCGCAATAAAATAAAATTTTAAATGAGTGATTCAATATCACACTGGAGTAAGTGGTACGTATACTTACGCAAATAATTCAAACGTACATACTAAAGTAATTAGAAAACGTGAAAATATGAAAGTATTATCTCGAAAACGGTTAATATTTATCTGCCTTCAGAAATCCAACATAATAATCAGTGAAATATATTGGCAAGTATAAAAAAGTAGAAAGGTTACAGAAAATTCAGCAACCTAACCGACCAAGTGGAAGATCACCAAAGGTAAGAATAGTAAAAGAAATAATAAAAGAAATGGATTTTGTAAAGCGGGTGGAAAAACTTAGGCGGATTTTCAAACAGAATTTTGAGGTATTTTTCATAGCAGCCCAAATTGATAAAAAAGCAGATAACGTGAAAATACCTATTTTACTTAACACTCTGGGTCCAGAAGGAATAGAATTATTTCAAATGTGATTTAACACCAAAGCAAAAAACTTCGTATGAAGAAGTAATGAAATCATTTGAAAAGTTCTGTGAGACCAAGAAAAACGTTGTATATAGTAGGTTTCTGTTTCATAACAGTAGTCAAGAAAATATGAACCATTTGACACATATTATATGGAATTAAAGAAGTCAGAAATTTTGATTTCACTGATGAAAGCACAATACTGCGGGACCACATAGTATTGGGTTCGAACGACAAACAACTCCAATAACGTCTCCTACAAGTCAAAACTTTAAACCAGGATAAGACAGTGAACATGGCAAAAGTCGCGGAAGCAAAAAAAATACAAACTAAGGAATTAGTTCGAGATGCAAGTGGAAGCGCGCAAGTGGATCTCGTAAACCCGAAGTCAGCAACACCACGAGAATTAACGTTAAAACAAGATATACAAAAGCATTCGATGAAAATGAAAAGGTGTGGCTTAAGGGGTTATATGTAGTCAGGAGGCCCAAAAAAGTAGAATTTTCAGGAAGTTTTCTAGAGATAACCTTTTAAGTTATTAATGTAAAAATTTGTACACATATTATGGTAACTCTTGAATATATTTTAGTGTTTTTTATTTGTAAAAATAATTATTTTAAAAGCTGCTACAGCTAATCTCCGGGAGCAACTCTTAAAAAAGGCGTCTTGCAGTGAGCACGATATCTCGGGACTAGATCATCAAAAATAAAAATCAAAAAATATTTCGTTAATATATTGTTTTATCTTGTAACTAATCGAAGGAATAAGCAAAATAAGAATTTTTAAGAAAATGCCGTCTTCTTAAAAAAAACCGATTTTTAACAAAAATGTTGGCCTTAAATTGTTTATAAAATGGAAAATATTTATCGGTGAGAAAAAACCGTCGATTAATTACTAAAAAATATACTTAAAAAGCTTTTGGTAAAATTTGAAACTGATCAGTTTAGCCGCTTCCGATAAATCTTGTTCACCGACTTTAAAAACATAGTTTTGAGAAAAACGCGTTTAAAGTCTCAAAACACCTTACATATAGTAAAAAAAATCATTATAAATATGCGTGTAACTTCGAGAATATTCACCAGATCGACATGAAATTTTCCTTGGGTGTACTTAAATATATGTACAGTACGAACAAAAATCAATTTTCTGAAAACCGTGACTGTATATAACCCCTAAAAGACGGGAAGATATGAGTAAAGGCAAAAATTAAGTCAAAGCATACTACACCACGATCTGGGTACAGTACAGTACAGTACGAAAAAAAATCGATTTTCTGAAAACCGTGACTGTATATAACCCCTTAAAGACGGAAAGATATGAGTAAAGGCAAAAATTAAGTCAAAGCATACTACACCACGATCTGGGGGTATTTAGCAGCCATGGGACGATCGAACTAGCCTTTTGTTCCTGTCGGATGAAGAGTCTCGAGTAACAGGAAGTCTTACCTCAAAGATTACTTCCATATATTAGGCGTTATTCTGAAGAAAATTTGAATTTTGAACAGGATAATATCAGGATAAATTTTAGTACTTCAGCTAGGAATTGGTTTTCGAGACAAAAAATATCCGAGTTCTTGACTGGCTAAGTCAGCACGTTCTTCCGATCTGAATGCCATTGAGAACATTTGGGGCTGCTTGGTCAGGAGAGTTTTTACAGGGATGGAAAGCAGTTCAGCTCAGTTCATGAGCTCAGAGAGATCATCAAGCCAACTTGGGCTTCTTTGATACCAGAGAAATTGAAGCCTTGTATGGAATCCATGCCGAAAAGGTTTTTGGACGTAGTAACAAAGAGTTGTGGTGCTTTTCATTATAAATAATTATTTTTGAAATGAGAGTATGTGGGAAAATAAAAAATTCGAAGTGTGGCTATAATAACGCAACCTCTGTTTTAACATAGGGATTTACAACGCCTAAAATTTTTAAAAGGAATTTTAGGAATGTAAGACAAAGAAAGTTTCATGTAATTCGACCATCATTAAAGAGTTGTAAAGATTCTTCTAAATTATTAAATTGTAAGGCATTATACTAATTCCGCTACGCCTAACTCAGACCGGACCCGTTTTTGACCAATTTCAAATAACATTAATGACATTCAAATATATGTATGATAGTATAACACAATAAGTTCCAGAGTTGTATCTTTCGATTAGATTAAAATTTGAAAATAATTCTAAATATCATTACTCATTCCTTTGCAACACCTCAATTTCAGGTCGTCGATTCTGCGAAATCACGGCATGAATATGCTTCCACCAACTTAACTCCAAAGGAAATTTGGCTTCTTGCTGAATAAACGAAGCAGCAAATCTTCGGATTAAATATAAAATATTAACTTGCTCGATTACCGGTGAGATTACATGGTGAACAAATTGCTGGGGATTAAGTTTCAATAACGTTGATAAGAAAGGGGACTTCGGCGGGAATATAATCAAAGGAAAATTTCGCGCTGGTGTGTTTTATGTGCCGGAGCGACAGATTTCCTTCAAGAAAATCCCTATTTCGCGTTTTCTTTGTATTCGTTGTGGATGAAAAGAAATGCCATCAAGTTCCATGCATGAAAATCTCGAGGGTGTTCCATCAAAAGTTTTCATTTTTGTGATTCACCCACAACAGAAATTCTGCACAATACCGCGAAACTTAAAGCCATAAAGAATTTAAAAGTGATTCATCTCGCCTGCAAAGTTAACGCGAACATTTTTTCGCTGCCACTAAAATGGAATTCATATTATTCCGCAGAAACGGCGCGAAGCATTGCGGCTACAGTAAAAAATACTTATATGCGGCGGAGAGCTAGTTTACCAAGCAGTCATTTCTGATTTATATAATACCATTACCAAAGGAGATTAAATTCTTTTCAGGCGCTTTTGGTCTGGCTTAATAGGTGGCGCTTTCACAGGGCGCTCAAAAGTGGAAACTCCACCAGAAAGTTTTCTCACCACCATCTTTTCAGGGGATGAATGGAAGGCAATAAGAACATTTTAGAGGACCTCTTCGGCTTCTTACCCCCTACCTAAGGTCCTTCAACTCTGACTTTCTTCTTTGATGGGCGGCAGTCTCTTTCCGTTAAGGTGACATAAAAGAATTTCAGGTTTTTATATGAAAAGAAGCATCCCTTCCCAGCCTGCCAATGGGACGACACTGGTTTGAAAATTGTTGATAAGGGTTAAGAAGGGCCTTGGACTTACGAAGTCATTGTCTCGCTGAAGGGAAACAACTCACTTAATCATTAACCATTCCAGCCATATTGAACATTTCCTCATTGAGGTCTTTTTTTGTAATAGAAGCAGGAATGGGTAGTTTTTCTTTTCTGATGATTACTCGACTTATTTCGGATCGTTTAATTTTCAAATCGAAGTATTTTTCAGATGAGGTTTTCCTTTAATCAAATTAATTAAAGAACTCTTACATAACAAGAAAAACGTTCGTTAAATATCAAGATCAACCTTTTTGCAGTTGTGTAATTTTTAATTCGAAATTTCTTAACATATAAAAATTCTTTCAAATATCACTTAGGTACTGCAATATTAAAAACTTGAAAGACTCTCAACTATCAAGGTGTGAGCGAGCGAAAATAGGGCTGTGTTAGAGATCTTTTCAGTATTCATTTTTACTTGCTTTTAAGACTTACAAAAATTGGGAACATATTGAGCTTGAGGTCTACTTATGAAATTCGATGAAACTTTTAAGGAACTCTTCCCTTGGTTAAGAAGGTGAAGAACTATGAACATTATTATTCTCCTTTGCAATTACTTTTTGAAAAATTTTACTTTAAAGTTTCACTATTGTCATTGGCTTATTTTGCATATTCATTTTCCCTCACAAAATTTCACTTACATAGTTTTGGGAAGAACTTGCACGCTTTATTCTTTTCGGTTAACAAAATTCCTATCTTGCTTGATACTACATATCATAAGTAATCATAAGAGAATATGTACGTTTTAAGAACTACAAAAATGATCAAACATAAAAGTATTTTTCGATCTGGTACCAGTTAAAAATTAACAGATTTGCTCAATATTTTTCTGGTAGTTCTATAATCTATTTATCGGTCGCATTTTATGTCTCTTAGGCCCTGTTTATGTGCACACATTTGGCAGAGCTAAAGAAGCAGGCTGTGCACAATTTTTACACTTAAACTCTGGTTAAAGTGGTGCTTATTCTGGCAGTCGTCTCACCTAGTGAGATTTGTCACTTTCAGCTTTTCCTATTCTGATATGCTATTACGTGACAAATGTCGTAAAAATCGCCAAACCTCACATTTTTGGTTATTCTAGGAGTCGATTTTTACGACAAACGTCGTTGTAAAGTGACGAATCTTGGCGAACGCTTTTTTCATGTGACAAACGGCGAATACTGAAAAATTTGGCGACATGCCAGATAAAAGGTCAGTTTAAAGACTTGTTTTTACATGGATTTTTCCAAAACGTATTCTTTTAGGGTTAGAGTCACGAACAAGAAACAGTTCGAGCAATTATTAGAATTCAGAATTCAGACCAAAATCAAAATCTTGCAAAAGGGTTAAAATTTGCTGTAAGTTTTTGTATTCCTAAAGCAAAATATATCAGGATGAGTAGAGCCAAATAAGTCGGAAGCTAAATAGCATAGGTCCTCCAGTCAGACAAATTTAGAATGGCAAAAAGTAAAAGTAAAAACTTCTTAAATTACCAAAATATTACACTGCTTACATTTTCAAGTATGTAATGACTGGCAGTTAAAGGTAAAGAGAAAATTACAAGCCAATAAAAAAGAACAAAATGCCACGTGGAGTGGACCAATAATCTCCACAATTTTCAATGGTAGAAGAGAGAGTTACACATGTCCTTACTCTCGAAAAAGGAGCCAGTTCCAGTAATGAAGAAAGGAGTTGTGTTATAAGAATCAATGGGCCCTATTATGGAAGTCGAGTTTGGTTGACTCAACTAGCGAAGACGCTGTTTTTAGTAACTCGACTTCCATAATAGGACTCAATAATCAACCATTTGTGTTCGCAGCAATAGAGCAAGGAGTCCTGCCATAAAGACCAAAAAGAAATTATTTATGTTCCTAGTATTATAGTTGGAGAAATTTAGTTTCTTTAAATAAAATACTTAATTAACATATTTTTCAATAATCATTTTTATTTAAAAGATTTTCTGGATTATCCATGTGAAATGGAAGATATAAATCTCGTCTCTGATTCTTACTGCTAGGTTTTATACACTGAGAGAAAATTCTAATAAAAATTACGGTGCTATCCCTGTAATCCGGACTTAAGTGACAAGTTACTAGAAAATTTACGGGGGAATAACAGATAAAATACGGTTGACATAGTATTTTTTACTATTCATCCAAGAATTTTTCCGAAACGTCATAGGAACTTTTACTGTACAGCACAGTAAATTTTTATGCTAAGAAAAATTTCCTGTTGATTCACGGAAAATTTACTTAGTCTTCATGAAATTGTACTAGTTCATAAAAGAATTTTTACGGTGCCACAACGTAATTTTCGACTGAATTTAGAAGCCTAGAATTAGAAAGATTTAAAAAATACTCAGGTGTTAGGAGGTTGCTAGTGATGAATGCAATGTCAAATGTCAAAAAAAATCAAAATGTCGGATCCAATATGGCCAATATGGATTTCATCAAGATAGAAAATTTTTAAAATTCATGAATTTTTTTCTCAAAAACGGCCATTTTATTCAAAAATTTGCAAAAGACATTTCTTACTTAGAATTTTATGCAGAATATCATAGTATTTTTTTTATTCAAATTTCGTTCATTTTTGAAAAGTTGGCCGCCATATTGGATCCGCCATTTTGAATTTTTCAAAACGCCAGGTGAATTTCTGAAGAGTAAAGATAGACCAAAAGTTTAAGCCCAAAAACAATTTTCTAGGTCTCCATGATTTTTGGTCATTTAGGTGGCCCGGTTGACGTGGAATGTCCCCTATATATATGATTTTATATATAATATATAATATATGTATTAGGGTGCTTTTTTTTTGCGAGTATTTTTTTTTTCAGTCCCACCTCGAAATTTTGTGGCAAATACGTAAACAAAAATTCCCTGAAAATTGGAACCCTTAATATTATGATTAAGTACTAGACCAAGGCGTATAAAGATTTCCCATATAAAATACACGTAAACTTTGATTATTTTTCTTCAAAACTTTACAGCTCAGAGGCATTTTATGGTATAATCATGGTCAATGGTAGGGTTTCTTCAGAATTCAATGCTCTAAAAAAGTGTCCATTGCGGCGAAACCCTAAGTCCCACCAGCGAGGTAGTACGGGTCACTAACCCTATTTTTTCATGAAATTCTCGTTTTTTTGCCCCTATCTTGTAAATAACGAGAGCTACAGAAAAAATGTTAATGACAAACTTCTAGGAAGTTCAATTTCCTCCAAAAAACTCGAACACCAAATCGCTAACGTCGATATTTCTTGAGATATTTTGCTTTGAAGTTGAGGTAGTGTTTCTACAATTTAGCTCAATAATCCATGAAAGTTCCACACTACCTCAACTTCAAAGCCCAATATCTCAAGAAATATCGATGTTAGCTATTTGGTGTTCAGAACTTGTTTGTAGGAAATTGAATTTCCTACAAGTTTGTCATATTCACTTTTTCTGTACCTCTTGTTGTTTACGAGATAAGGGCAAAAAGCGAGAATTTCATGGAAAAATTGGGGTTAGTGACCCGTACTACCTCGCTGGTGGGAGTTAGGGTTACACCGCAATGGACACTTTTGTAGACCATTCAATTCTGAAGAAACCCTACCATTGGCCAATATTATACCATTAAATGCCTCTGAGCTGTAGAGTTTTGAAGAAAAATAATCAAAGTTTACGTGGGAAATCTTTATACGCCTTGGTCTAGTACTTAATATTAATATTAAGGACTCCAATTTTCAGGGAATTTGTGTTTACGTATTTGCCACAAAATTTCGAGGTGGGACTTAAAAAAACAAAAAATAGTCGCGAAAAAAAAGCACCCTAATATGTATAGTATAAAAATGAAAATATGTTTGTTTGTTAGTTGCTTAATCACACCTTAACTCTTGGTTTTATATCTTTAATTTGTTTCTGAATGTGGAGCATACATATTCCAACTTAACATACAGGCTACTGTTTATTCGTATAGTATATAGGGTTTCAAAATAGCGGATCTAAGATGGCGGCTAAAAATTTTTAAATTTGAAGGGATTTCCACGAAAATTGGTACTTAAAGGTTTTTGGGGAATGTTTCAAAATTCAAAACCCCTGCCTAAATTTAGAAATTAAAGCTGGCGTTTGAGAAATGGCGTTCGAGATTTTTCATATTGAAAGAATTCTTATGAAAACTGGTGTAGAGAGAGAATTTTCAATCTAATAATTTCGAATCTGCTGTCTTGTGCATAAGTCTAATTCTGAATGTTGAAAATTCCAGGTATTCAAATATGATGATTAGGGGGTCAAATCATTGTACATAGGGTTCCACTTAACTGCAAGAAAACATATTGCAATTCATTAAGAATTTGACAAGCTAAATTCAAAATACTCAACAAACAGGTATGCAAAAGTTTAAGGCCACTGGAGTGCATGTTAAGAAACCCATTGATGGTAGATGTACAAATAATTAAATTAGCTGTATATTATAATCACATCCTTTGAGTAATTTTCCAAAAATGTGGATTTCCTCCACGCATATTTGGTTGAATTTTTAATAGAATTACGGTATAATGGTTAAAAGAAGTGTTGATAACGGCATTCTGTGACAAGTGAGTACTGATATATTTTAAATACTTGCATAAGGAAGACAATAGCCAACGACGCATTGCTGAAAAGCTCGGTATCAGCAGAGCATACGTCCAATATACTATCAGGAGATACAGTGAAGAGCAAAAGTGAGCAAATAATGTGCACTTTTAGCTTCTGCCGGACTTCTTCTTAGTAAAATGTGGTCAAATGAAAAAACTTTTTTTAAGATAAATTCGTTGATTAAACCTCTTAAAAATATTATATTTTTTTTTCTTAAGTTTTATAATATTACGGAGCAAATCCTTGGAAGATGTTTCGTCTTCATTTGCACACTTTTGCACCCATGCAATTTCCATTATTTTGTTATTCTAAATCACCTTCCCGTTACTTGAAAATGTCTTCTGTCGGTATGAGCATTGTATTTACCGTGACTGGAATTATCTGTTGGTCGAATTTTAAAGTCGTGCTGTGTTTTTTAAAAATTTTGTGAAATCCTTTCAAAATGAAACCGATATGTACAGAAATTAGAGAAAAAGTTATAATTTTGAGCCGGGAAGGAAAATCTATAAGGAAAATAGCTAAAGAATTGAAAATTAGTAATAGTTCTGTGAGGAACATTCGAAAAACGGCATCTGGTGACTTTCCGGAAGCTACAAATGGGCGGCCTCGGTTAATTACGGACAGAAGTGCAAGGGAATTGGCTCGATGTCTAACGTCAGCAGCAGCTAAGACTCCCCGAGAAGCTGCAGCACAGATTGGTGTCCAAGCCAGCGTGTGGACATTGCGCCGTGCATTACAAAAAGTAGGCCTACACGCAATAGAAAAGAAAAAAAAGCCGGCACTTTCTAAAAAAAATGTTGCAGCCAGAAGGAAATTTGCTTTAAATTTCGAAAACTGGACTGAGGCAGATTGGCAGCAAGTAAGAGTATATACTTTTACTTATTTGGTAAGTTTTTAGAATGTTTTACAAATTTCCTAGGTAATTTGGTCGGACGAAAGTAAATTTTGCCGCTATGAGTCTGAAGGAAGGTCATGGTTCTGGCAACGACCTCAAAGTGCCTTCAATCCTGGCATTGTGAAACCCACAATGAAGCATGGAGGTGGCTCACTGATGGTTTGGGGGTGCATCACAAGAAATGGGGTTGGCCCTCTAGTCAGGATTAACGGTATCATGCGTAAGGAACAGTATTTGCAAATTTTGAAAGAAAATTTGCCAAATGCAATTCGCAGCAGTGGGGTCCCTAATGATTATTTGATTTTCCAACATGACGGGGATCCGAAACACACAGCCAAAATTGTTAAATCCTGGCTTCAAAAACAGACTTTTGAAGTTATGGAGTGGCCAGCTCAAAGCCCGGATTTAAATCCGATCGAGCATGTGTGGGCATACATAAAGAAAGGCTTAGCGAACTATAGTGAGCCTCCGCCAGGTATCAACGAATTATGGATTCGAGTTCTTGATCTCTGGAATAGTGTACCACAGTCATTTATTAAAAATTTATATTTAAGTATGCCTAACCGAGTCGCTGAGCTTAAAAAAATAAAGGATATTGGACAAGATATTAAAATTTGAAGCGGTGCAAAAGTGTACAAATGGAGTCAATATATTCATACGAAGTTTTTTTTTATTGGGTTAAATAGTTTAAAAAGGAAATGTATATGAATTTGATTAAGTTTAATTAAATACTTTATATTTATAAAAGTTGTTTCATTTAATCGAGTTTTTGTAAGGAAAAATTCTGCCACAATCCAAAAGTGATAATCATTTGCTCACTTTTGCTCTTCACTGTACATATGAAAACAGCGGAATTGTTGGACAAAATGTTCGTTCAGGACGCCCACGCATCATAGAAAGGTTCTAGTTAAAGAAAAATTGATTCCTCTCAAGTAGAGAGATTAAAATACAGTTTTCAGCGACCAAAATGTCTAAACCTTGAGGCACTGTATAATAATTAAAATGAGTATAAATCAAATATCTTAATTTGAAATTCATGATGACGACGGATACAATACGATGACCGAAATAATAATAACATAATGGCCAAGTTCAATCAATTATGAGTGGGTTGATCCGCGCACCCCACTTGTGTCCATTTATACGACTGACAAGGAAACGTTCTCAGGTGTGTCTCACCGATTTTAATGAAATTTAAATATGTTATAGAGTATCGAAATAATTTTTTTTAATCTGCGGATTCGCACATTTAGAGTTTACTCACAAAAACAGTTTTTGCTAAATATTTCAAGTTGTAATGAATTTTTTCGATTGAAACAAAGTGGCAATGAAGTCTCATAAATATATATTACCAACCTTCTTTAAGTAATCCAGTTCCTGGGGGTGGCAACCCTTATTTTTAATTACAGAAAAACGATATTTTTGTTATATTTTTCCGTGACAAAGATAAGAATTTTAGTTAAAAATCATTGAAAAATATTTTTTTACATACGATTTTGAAAAATAAATTTGATGTGTTTTTGCATTTTCGTAAAAAAAGCTCCTCAAGGAGGTAAACAACCCCTAGCACTAATAAATGATGTATATTCTTTCAGATACCAGCTTTTTCGTGAAAACCAGTATTAAGGGGTTTTTGGAGTCATTGATTACGAATCTGATGCTTTTAAAAAAAATTCAAAATGGCGGATCCAACATGATGGACAAACTTTTGAAAAATACATCAATTTTTATAAAAAGAACATAAATAAAAAATTTTGTGGTCGCGGATTACGAATCTGATGTGAAATTAAAAAAAAATCTAAATGGCGGATCCAGCATGGTGGACAAACTTTTGAAAAATAATCCAATTTTTATAAAAAAAAAAAAAAAGCAATAACTAAAAGTTTATGAGCTCGCTGATGATCAAAGCGGTTTTCAGTTGGAAATGCATTCGGGAAGAACTTTGGCTATTGAGGGAGAGCAGAACGTGCAATGTATGGTGCAGTCAATTTCAGCAACTACTTATAGCTATACTATTCAGCCACTAATATCTGGGGAAGGAGAACTTTTATCACCGTTATATTTGGTTCTGGTCTTAAAGTAGAAACAAATTTATTCAGACCTGATAATATTCATGTAGACTCTTCAAAATCAGGAAAACTAACTACAGGTAAAATACTTTTCTAATTATATGGAACACTGGAATACAATATTAATATTTCATTGTACACTTCAGATCACTTCAAAACATGGTTTAAAAAAATATATATCTTCCTAACGTTGGATACCATTCGATCCTTTTAATTGATTCATGGAGCGGCCATTGTGACAAAATAATAGAACAAATTACAAAATAAAAAGTAGAAGTAGAAAAAATACATACCGGTACTACGGGCAAACTGCAACTATTGGATATATTTGGTGCCCAAATATGAAAAAATTATGTTCGACACTTCTCGGATAGCGTTATATTTACGAATTAGAATCTTAATTTACATTTAAGAAATAATATCATTAGTTCATAATCAACTCTCCTCGCCACGGTACATAAATCTATTTAAGTATTCACGGTATATAACCCTGTAGATTTTAGTTTTGGGAATTGAATTGGGATATGAAGTGCAAGGCTGTAAAAACGTTGCTATAATTCGATGTTGGTGGTGTAAAAAATCATTATGCGTTAAGCATTATTATGAAGACAATTGTACTATTGTACAAATTTTGAAAGATGCGGCCATATTGGATCCGCCATCTTGAAAATATTTGTTACTAACATTTTCATGTACTCTGTTATTGTTATACATTCCAAAGATACAATATGAGCAACTTTAGAACGTTATTTCTAAGAATAAATACTAAGTATATGAAAAATTGGACAGTCGACGCTTCAAGGCATCTTTAGGCGGCCATATTTAATTTTTGGTGAACAATTTTCAAATCTGACCTCAGATTCGGAAAGAGCAGGTCTTTTAACTTTACAAATTATTTTTCTCTAATAATATTTAGTTGGTCTTAGGCGAAAAAACAATCGACTGTGAATTGTCCGCTTAGTCGTTAATGGGTTAAAAGCTCACCATTCAGAAGCACAACGGATTTTTAAAATAAAACATAGATTTAAAATGTTATAAAATTGTTTTATTTCTTATCCTAATTCACAATATTATCTTATATTTACATTAATGTATATCTATCATAATATAATTACCCCACGGTAACGTTTTATAGGAACTAATTTCACCGGTTGTCGATATTCGACCAACGTTTCTGTTTCTATTTCGAATTGATCTGACTTACCCAATATGGCGGCAAATATTTTCCAATTTCAATAGATTTTGATGAAAATTGGTACAATGATTATCTTGAGGCCACTGAATTTGAGTATTATCAAAATTTGCAATTCCAGGATGTCGGATCCAATATGGCGGCCAATATTTCTCGATTTCAACGGATTTTAATGAAAATTGGTACGATGATTATCTTTAGCCCACTGAATTTGAGTATTATCATGATTTGAAATTTTAACCGATTTTAATGAAAATTGGTACTGATTTGGAATAATATCAAAATTTGCCAATCCAAGATGGCGGATCATTATATCGACCAAGATTTCTCGATTTCAACCAGTTTTAATGAAAATTGGCACTGATGATCCAAGATGTCGGATTCAATATGGCCGCCAATATTTCTCGATTTCAACCGATTTTATTGAAAATTGGTGCAATGATTATCTTGAGGCCACTGAATTTGAGTATTATCAAAATTTGCAAATCCAAGATGACGGATCAAATATGGCGACCAAGATTTCTCGATTTCAACGGATTTAACAATTAAGCCCGATTAAGCTTGATGAACGAGTCAATGTTAGTGCTGACTTCGTGAAATATATTGAGTGAACAATCAGAAGCTCCTCAGAAGTAGGCGCTGGCAAGTTTGCACGGGGACTAGGACGCATTTCTCATTATTATGGCAATTAAAAGTCTGTTTATGAACTGTCTTGTTTTTCTTGATAATTATAATAAATTGTAATATTGTCCATATCGACTGAAATTATGACATTACTTTTATTATACAACATTATATGTAATATTTTCAATTACGAATACTTATATTACACTTATATTCGACGAATTGCATAAAGTAAAATTATGCCAGGCCAATTAAGCAGATCTAAGATAAAATTTACTTGTCACTTTCTGCTAATCTTTCAACTTCTAAGTGCGCATAATAATCGACGTCAGTAGTGAAAATGAATGCAGAACAGGATAAAGGCCTAAACAGATAAAAAGTTCCACAGCACTCGTCTCCACTCGCAAATGCCAAAAACATCGATTTTACACTAAAATGAAGGGGACTGCACAGATAAGCGAGTGGTTAACACTCGTCCCTTGAAAAGTTCGCCAACTTTCTACTTTTAACGCCCGCAAATGTCAAAAGGGCAGTTTGATATTCTTGATTTTGTGATGGTGATGTGAAGTGCGATTACAAATTCCTGGTAAATGTCTAGAGACATGAAATATGTTTTAAATAATATGTGTTCTTGTATTCTTATTGAAGAAAAGTTAATAGAAGAAGTGCATTCGACATCAAATGAACAGATTTTTGACATTTGTGAACGGCTTATCTGTTCGGTTACTTTTTGCGAGTGGAGACGAGTGCTGTGGAACTTTTTATCTGTTTAGGCCTTAAGGGTTTAAATTAAACTAAGTGGTAAGTAAGTTAAACATTTATAAAAATGAAGTTTTCGTCTTTCCACTCATACAGCTGAAGTTGTGTCCACAATTGCGATTTTTTGCACGAACACTCAGAGAATAATCTGCTTAATCTGCTCATAGTCCGGTCAAATTAGACATTTCAATTTACAATAATTCTCATAGAGCTGTAAATTGGTACAAAGTTTGGGAACATTATTGCAAATAAAATACTAAAAGTCCCCACCGATCCCACATCTGCAAAAAAAATTATTCAAGGTCAAATATAAAAGAAATGGTTTTTCCAATTTTTCTGGTAAACGGTAAGTTTTATCATAAAAATAGATCAGACAAAAGTTGTAGATCATGAAATTATCTACAAAAAGTGTTCTTACACTTTTTTTTTTAAGAATCACCATTCCTGAGATATTGCGATTTTAAAAGTTGAAGAAGTCGTATTTTACATAATATGCACACATTTGAGGTAGTGTACCCGGCGCATTTTTTTTAACGTGGTGTCCCTGGTAGGCATAGTCCACGATCTATTGTGACTAAGTTTTATTAAAAAAAATTGTATTAACTGCAAAATGATACTATTGAAAATTATTTAAATCGCACGAATTATTGTTGGTTTCGGGTTTCTTCTTCTTCTTGTTCTTCTAGTTGTATATGTGAAAAAGATACATCAGTTGTCTCCTCATTGATATCATCAAAATCTTTATCTGTTGAAGTTGATTCAACATTTGAGCAAGATTGGCCTTGGCAATTAGTACATACTGGTGAACAAAATAACCAGACTTCTTTACAGCTACATTTTGCACTACAACAATTTTTGCAATTGCAGAAGATGGTGTGGAGAAGTCTTTCTGGAGCAGGTGCGAGTAAAGTTTGAATTGGCTCCAAAGTATTATCTACTAAATTCCAACCCCAGTCTTCTTGGTCCAGTTGATTGCCTAGCCATACTTGAACTTGATAGTACACTCGACATAAGTGTTGACTAGCAGAAGCAGATGTTATAGAAAGACAAGATAATTGCACTCTTTTATTGTTCCGTGTATATTTTACAAAACTTAAATATCTATATTTGTCTAAGCAATCAATTGGAGCTCCATATAGAGCAAAAAGAAAGCGAATCCCGTTTGTGATGATGTCTTGTGGAGAAGAGTCGATCTTTTGAAATGGTTCTGCGAAGTTAATTAAATCATCTTTTTCAAATAATTTAAATACTGTCGTTTTACACCTTCTGAAAAATGTTGATGTAGTATCGCAGCCAGTTATTGCATGTAAAAATAAGATATGATTTTGACATTTTGGATAAGCAGATAAACTTTTCGATGAATATATTTCTGTTGCTTGTTGAGCTTTCCCGGGTTTTAAAAAGTAGATAATCTTATCAGTTGGAGTTCGTGCAGTCAGTAGTACTAATAAGTCAACATCTTCACCGACAATGATAGTTGTATTTGTTGTATTGGATTGTTCTATGGCTGTTTCAATTATGAGGACATCGGCGTCATTACTAGCTTGTTTCACTAAAATATTTGCAGCTGTAAATTTTTCGCATAACATTAAAATGAAGCGAGACGGTAGGCCTGGGCAGCCTGGGAAGTCCGGCACACGGGTGGCTTCGGACAAATCAATATTATATTTTAATATTATATTTTTACTCATATTAAACATCAGATGGTGTGCATAGGCGGTTTAGTATATAATATTATATTTTTACTCATATTAAACATCAGATGGTGTGCATAGGCGGTTTAGTATACATATTATTGTTTTCGGTGATTTAGAATCGCAATATCTCAGGAATGGTGATTCTTAAAAAAAAAAGTATAAGAACAATTTTTGTAGATAATTTTATGATCTACAACTTTTGTCTGACCTATTTTTATAATAAAACTTACCGTTTATCGGAAAAAAATGGAAAAACCATTTTTTAGACCTTTGACCTTGAATAACTTTTTTTGTAGATGTAGGATCGAAGGGGACTTTTAGTATTTTATTTGTAATAATGTCCCCAAGGTCTGTACCAGTTTTCAGCTCTATGCGAATTATTGCAAACCTACCACCATTTTTTCGTCTATTTTGACCGGACTATCACTCGATTGATTGCTATTGCGGCCAAGGTAACCCATTAATTGTGGCGACCAAAGTTTCTTAATTTTAAGGGGTTTACTATGAGCGGATATGATTAAAAATGGTTTTCTAGCATCACTTTCTCGAATCCCTAATAATAAGAATAATTTCATATGACTTTTCGGAGTCACTCCTTTGAAATCTACTATCAGAATTTAATCAAAGTTGCGGATATAATATGTGGACGGATATTTTTAATTCAAAGGATTTCCATAAAAATGAGGATAGGAGGAAGGTGTTTTTAGGTTTAGAAATTCAAATATGCTATAGGAATTTGAAAATTTAAGATGGAAAATGCAGTACGGTAGTCAAAATTTCGACAGTTTAAAGTATTATCATGAGAACAGTTACTGAGATTTTTAAGGTTATCGATTTAATATCCAAGAATCCAATAAGTTAAGAAGTATGATGAAATGTTTGGGTAAAAAATAGGTAATTTCTGGCATGAGTCTGCAGTAGGGAACAAAAAGCCTTAAATTACATATTTATGAGATTAGTTTATGATTTTCTTCGGGTACGTTTTAGAGGAAAGCATTTCCATTATATGGTTAACACAAATGTTAATAACATCCCAATCCGCATCTTAACTTTGAATTGTTTAAAACAATTCCTATGATATATTTAACTAGAGTATTTTAGAAATGTAAATGGGCATTTCTCCACTAATTGGAAAATCGCTGTCTCAGGCATATATTTTAAAATAGATCTTATTATTGCTGAGTTCAGTGTATTAATAATGACAATATATTAGCTATTCTTGACACGCCATATCACAAAATAGTAATATAATATTAGAATATTCAATTAAATACACTTCAAACACCTCAAGATGGTTTAACTATACTATGATATAACATTCTAATGGATATTGTATGCCTGCTGTTTGTAATCACATACACAGCTATTAACTTATGGTAAAATATAACCCTTCGTTACTCGTGATATAAATTTCGACTTCCGAAATTAAGACTTCATGAATAATGAATTGTAAGAAAAGAAAATATATCGTTCGTCACAAGTCACGATTCATTAGTTCCGTCGTGAATCAGATTGCATTCTAAATGTGTCATGTGAACTTTTGCACTACTTATTATTGTAACAAGCTCATTGAAAACGTTTCATTCAGTTGTTTGATGTCAGCTCCCATAAAACAAAATCACACTACCTCGGTCTAAACGATTTCACTCAAAAAACATTATTTTCATGAAAGAGAAAATGAAGGATCTTTCTGTCAATGTTGACATATATAAAATATATATTTATTTATTCACCAAGACACTGATTACTATAAGAAAAGAAAAAAATGCAAAAATTAACTTCAACAAAGCTGACTTTTAATACTAACTATTTGATACATCGAAGTCAATATTAGTGTAGTTGCAATTAAAAGTACGTGTTATTGTGTTATCGGTTCATGCATGCCATAATTATTGCGATGATAAGGCAAGTGGAAGAAGTCCTGATCTCTTGTCAACCGATCCGGTGTGCAAATGCTGGACAGAACAACGAGCTTCGAGGAATTAGTTCTTCCCGAAACACAATCAAGAGCGAAAATAACTCGTTAAGACATTGTTCAAACAATTGCAATAAGACAAGCTTCAGCCTGTCAGGTATAAGCAATTGTTCCAATTGTTTAGACCAAACTAAACTGGCAGGTCGGCAGAGGGTTTTAGTGATGAACGCAGCAGTACTTTCTCCTTTAAAACGGGTTGCAGGAAATTTGCCACAAACAATTTTTCAAGCCTACAGAAGCTGCAGAATTTAATTGAAAATTAAAGGATCATGTTTTTTCCTTTTTATAATTTTGTATGGAGCTATTGGGGATGAAACCAAACAAACAAAGAAACGAACTTTCATTTTTATATACCTATATACTAGCTGGATTGCGGTTTCACTCGGCGTTGAGTAAATACTTACTAATTAAACACTTCTCAAATTTTCTAGTTTTTTATATCCTAGAGATTGTTTCAACCCGAAAACCCTTTTATGGATCCGCCATTATGAATTGACAATTGGATCCGCCATCTTGAATTTCTAAATTTGGAGAGCGGATTTGAAATCAGCGTACCGTAAAACCCCTATGTACCAATTTTCATGAAAATTGCTTCAAATTTAAAACTTTCAGCCGCCATCTTGGATCCGCGATTTTGAAACCCTATGTATTATCCGAAAAAAAAATAGCCTATATGTTAAGTTGGAATATGTACTACCTTCGGACAAATGAAAAATATCGATGCAAGCGTTTAGGCGTGATTGAGCAACAAACAAATAAACAAACAAACAAACAAACAAACAAACGAACTTTCATTTTTATATACAGGGTGTTCAGAAGTGGGAGGGAAATATTGCAGGGGGCGAAAGGTCAGACCGAGACAAACAAAAAATCGTATGGGTGGGGGGGGGGCATCTCGCACCGTTGGGCAGTTACAGGGTGATTCGTAAATCAGGATTTTGCCTTATATGGGAACCGCTCTTGTATTTTTATCTTTTTTTCTACTCATAGCAGCGGCCACTGATCTCAAAAAATTACTATTCCGAAGCCCTTTCCAAAATGGTCAACACCACCCCCTATCCCCAACCCCTTGGCCACAATCCTCCCTTGAAGTTGAAAAAATTAACTTTTATTTCACGATTTTTCACCTTTCGCCCCACTTTTCTCCGAAATTCATGTTATTAACATACCTACTTTTTATTTTTTTAAAGTTGCCTATCTAATTACCTTTCCAAAAAGGTGCAACATGCCCAGGTAGAAAGGGGTTGCAAAAGTACTGAAATTAAAACATCTTCACAGGTACCTAATTACTTTATTGCACTATAATGGAAAATGTCGTTAAGTAAACAATTTTTATGACAGCAAGTTCGGAAATGCTTGTTTAGGAAACCCAGGTAATACAATTTTATTATTTCAGTAAGACAGTAATAAAATAATAAATGTAATCTCGTTAAATAGTTTATTATATCCAGTATTGACTCCTATGTATCCTGACGCTCCGCTTCTAATACCTCCTATGAATTATGGTATAAAAATGGGTACGTTTGAAAGGACATTGACCACAGTTGAAGAAGCAAGTGATAAGAACAGGTGTTTAAGGTACTCTTACCGTCTAGGATACTAAAAATTAACACATATTCAACAATTTTTTTTTCACTTCCTATATTATATATTGTTATCAAACTTTCTTTACAGTAAACTAAGATAAAAGGGCAGAATTCAGTGTTGAAGCGCATGCCGATATAATTTACGTGTACGGTTTAATAGACGGAAAAGATAGTGAGGCCGTACGAGAATACCAAAGGAGATTCCCGAATCGGCGTGTACCCAAAAGAAAGTTATTTTCAAGGACTTCCAGAAGGTTAAAAGAAACCGGAAGTGTAACCGCTCCTAGAGCAGAAACGCGATCAGGAACATCGGCCGAGTCAGCGGACACCGACCAACAAATCCTCAACATCGTCAGGAACAGCCCTGAAATAAACATCAGGCAGGTCGCACGACGGTTAGGATTGTCTTCAGGGAGAGTTTGGACCGTTTTGAACCGAGAGGGACTACATCCATACCACCATATCCCGGTCCAAGCACTACAGGAAGGAGATTCCGAAAGACGATTGCAATTCTGCACTTGGCTGCTCGAGTCTGACATCGAAAACAGAAGGTTTCTAGGCCGAATTCTGTGGACGGATGAATCGGAATTCACCCGGGATGGCATCACAAACTTCCACAACCTCCATACCTGGTCAAATGTGAACCCACATAGGACCAGGTGTCGGCCCTTCCAGCAAAGATTTAGTGTCAATGTCTGGGCTGGCATCATCAGCAACCAGTTGATAGGACCCTTCATCTTGCCCCAAGTGCTGAATAGTCAGCTATACTCGGACTTTTTGGAGAATACCCTTCCGGATCTGTTGGAGGACATCCCCCTGGCCACCAGAAGCGCAATTTATTTACAGCTCGACGGAGCACCTGCGCATACTGGGAACATTGTTAGGGCAAGGTTGAATGAGCATTACCCAGAGCGCTGGATTGGACGAGGTGGACCGATTCCTTGGCCTGCTAGGTCACCGGACCTTACTCCACTGGATTTTTCGTATGGGGAATGATGAAAGATGAAGTTTACTCAAGACCAATCAACACCAGAGAAGAATTAGTTACCAGGACTGGGACTGCAGCCACGAAAATACGGGAGAGACTGGCTACCATAGACCTCAAACGTGAAATAAAACGAAGGCTAATTGCATGCATCGAAACTGGCGGAGGATATTTTGAATAGCTTTTGTAGGACAAACGTTTTAATTGTAATTAGTTTTCAAGCGAACAAAATGTATTTTTTAGTTAACTTAAGTATAATTTCTTAAAAAATTCGAATTGTCATGATATTCTGTAAAAGGATTTTTGTAAATAAATTTTCGTATCCTTTTCCTACCTGGGCATGTTGCACCTTTTTGGAAAGGTAATTAGGCAGGCAACTTAAAAAAAACAAAAAGTGGGTATGTTAATAACATGAATTTCGGAGAAAAGTGGGGCGAACGGTGAAAAATCGTGAAATAAAAGTTAATTTTTTCAACTTCAAGGGGGTTGGGGATAGGGGGGTGGTGTTGACTATTTTGGAAAGGGCTTCGGAATAGTAATTTTTTGAGGTCGGCTTGGGGCCGCGGCGATGCGTAGAAAAAAGGATAAAAATACAAGAGCGGTTCCCATATAAGGCAAAATCCTGATTTACGAATCACCCTGTAACTGCCAAACGGTGCGAGATGTCCCCCTCCCCCCCCCCCCACCCATACGATTTTTTGCTTGTCTCGGTCTGACCTTTCACCCCCTGCAATATTTCCCTCCCACCTCTGAACACCCTGTATATATAGGGATAGGGATTGTATTTTAGAGGGTCGGCATTTGTGAATATTTCACTGTTGAAAATTTTTAATATACAAAAAATTTAGTTAAGTAGGTACTTTTTACAAGTATTTTGATTTCATAAAATGGAAACACAGTAGGCATCCAAAAGGTAACAACGTAATTGTAGTCATGTATTATCCATAAAAGGAGTTTTACGAATTAAACGGGAACAATATTCATGACATTACGGCTAGTATAAAATAAAGGCGATCATTGTTCACTGTGAATTTTAAATAATTCCACTCAAATGAACGATCAACATTTTTTGATAATTAATTTAAATTAATGAAACGGGAGTCAACTGGAACTGAATGTAAGTCGAGAAGTTACCAAGCCCTGTTATTGTAATTGAATGTAAACGTCGACGATGTACATAGTTGAATAAGTGCGACGGTTACATCTTATTTCATTAATATTCATGAGGAATGAAGCGCGCGTTTATATCTGCAGATAACACATATTCGAAATAAGTAGGCGAATTCGCATTCGGTAAATTGCCCTCCCAAGCCGGCTTCGTTCCCTTTACTCAGACCGCCATGTATTTCCCTGCTGGGCGGTACTTCCTGTCAGATACAATCATCAATATCCTATTTGTTCCATTTGGCATTCGGCGGAACACCCACCCATGAACGAAGATACTTTTAATGGCCTTCATCCTTGCCCGATTCAAAATAACATCAATTTTGCTTAATGGTCGGCGCAATAAAGCATTTTTTATTGTGCGCGCCAAAAAATTAGTTACATTCACGTATAGCCTTCGGTTTACGCCTCTATCGAACACATTTATAAAGGTTAAACATTTTTAATTAATAAAATTGCAGGGAGACTGAAACACCACCCCGAAACCTTGGAAAAAGTCCTTCGTTTATATTTCTGTTTATTTTACGATCTTTTTATTAACTTACGCTATCTCCGGGCCAGAATTTTTGGCATCATAAAACTCTTTCCATTAGCCAAGTAACAGGAAGAACTCGTGGTTCAACGTAACTGACGCCTCGCCACGCCAACAGTCTGATTTCCTTCAGTTAATACCACGATTTCCGCTATGAGCAGAATTTTATTTGTGCCAAAAAGCAGATTTTATTCCTCTCCCTGGAAGAACAAATGACGACAGCGAGGACCACGAAGAAGAATTCCCTGATAGAAAAAACTTCAGGAGGGAGGTGACAGCATTGCGCCAGATAACGGCTTGATAAATATTCGAAACAGTCTGCGAATTAGTAAATCTGTGCAACGGCAGCGGGTCGGATAATTTCCCAATCAAGCGTATTTCCAACTGCCTCAGACACGAAAATAAAAGAAGTCAAGCAATTTCTCCAAGGACAAGTCAAGGGCCAAGGAGCTTCCTTCACCTACGAATACGATTGTTGTATTCGTATTCGTAGGTGAGGGAGGCTTTAACAGGAAATCCTACGGAAAGTTACGCATACGAAATTTTATTTTATTCATGTCGCCTTTAATAAAAGTAGAAAGGATAATTCATTTTGTGAGGTTCACATTACATGAGATTTTTAATGTGGGGTATAAAATAAATTATCTTGAGAACCAATTCAGTGGCTTAGTTAAGATAAATTAAATTGCAATCCGCAATTGGGCATTCTGCTGCTCCTTTTAAGCTGGCTGAGAAGATATACATATGATTAGATAATTGAGAGAAATTTACAGTAACTGCAAATTTGATTTATAATTTAAATAAATCTTTAAAAAATATTAAATTATGATTGAAATTGGAAATTAAAGGTCGTGGATCCAACATGGCTAGGAATATTTCCAATTCAAAACATTTTTCCGGGTTTGTTGAATTCGAATATGCTATTAAAATTTGGAAACTTAATATGAAAAAATTTGGACGATTAAAAGAAGTGTGGTGAAGTTTTTAGGTAGAATTTAGAAGTTTTTTGTAGTGTTTAGGCAGACGACAATTCCTTCCACGAGTTGGAAAATAAAATAACGTTTTCATTTTTAGTTTTAATTTAATTCCAACGTAAAAATGTAAAAACAACGTAAAAATTGTATTTGTAAGTGGATACCGTGAAAGCAAAATTAGTTGTACTATTTGCAGAAATCTTTAAGAAGAACTTTTTTTCCGGTAAGAGGCGGAACTGGTAAAGTTTAAACCCAGCATGCACAACTTATCACGTGGAATGGGAATTCGCCGTAAAAAACTGCAATTACGCTGCTAAAGGTCTACTTTCGGTTTGAATACCTTCAAATGTCATCAAGAGATTAAATGTATCAAATCAGAGTTGTGTATTTTTCACCGTGGAATCCGAATTCGAGGTCAAAATATGTCCATTCCATTTAATAAAGGTACTTCTGGTCTAAATAAAGTACTTCCGGTCGAGACCAGAAGCTGAACATAGCGCCAATCGATAGGGTGTACCCACTATACTTAAATGGATCAATCGGATTGGGCACAAAACGGTTTTGGTCGATTTAGAAGAGGTGAACGGATGGTTTTGGACACCCTGTATATATAAGTTAACACCTTCCGTGGGAAAAGACGTCAGCGTCTGCGAGTGCGGCTTAGAATGGGATCAGGTAGCATAGGTAGATTTTATGTAAATTTCTGTCGTTAGTCTTTAAGTAGCCACTTTAGTAAACGGGAATAAATTTTATACGCAACCTTTTTTCTGTGTTTAAATTTTTTTCCCGTTTTGTACCAATTCAAAATTAATTGGCGCCCGAGCAGAGACCGTTAAAAGTCCATCGAGAAATATCGAAAAGTATAACAGCGCGTAACCATTCGCGTCTTTTTAAAGTGCGTGCTAACAAATCGTGTTCCGGTCGATAAAATCGAAGTGACTAATGCCTACTCTCCAATGAGCCAGCTATCCACGGCCTAACCAACCGAAGTGCTGCTACCTTTTCCTTCTCATTGTAAAGTCTCGCTTGTGTTTTGGTTGGCATGCTCTAGCTTTTCGTTCATATTAAGATTAAGAAGAAGAAGAAGCAGCGATTAGATCTGTCAATTTAAGTCACGCAATAATTCAGATAATTTTTTTTGGAAAATTAATAGTCAAGTTTTAACAAAAGTACCTCAAGTTGTTTATTCTTTGGTATTTTCCGGCGGTGCATAGGAGTTTTTGGTTTAAAACAGCACTTGGGTCACCTACTGGGACATCATATTACACCTACGGCAATAACACACCTGGTTGAACCAGGTTCTACTGGCGAAAGTGGGAACCTAGGTAGACGGTAATAATTTCTACAAACTACATCTTCTTGGTCTACGTGGGATTCTCCGTTCTTTCTAAGTACTAAATTGCATCTATTTCACCTACTTTGGCCTGAAACCTCAGAGAGTTTGTTAATAAGCCAAGCAGTGACAGCAACATTTTCTGCTCAGTCAGTAATACTTGAAGCTGTTCCCGCCAAAAATTAACTGCCCTAATCGGAACATATCGTTTGACCATGGCACCTAAAAACCTTAAATGTATTAAATGCAAAACTGCTATAACAAAATCTAACAAGGGTTTAAGGTGCGCAGATTGTAACAAAAACATACATATTTCCTGTTCTGATATAAGCGATGGTCTAAGAGAGGGAATAGAAGCTGGGTCAGTCGTTTTTCGATGCGAAAATTGCCAAGCAAGTAGTCGTAATGAGTCCATCATAGGCGGAGACTCTGATTGTGATGAAAACATAAGCACAATTATGAATTCTATCAATCAAATGTCGAGGGAAATTGAAGTTGTTAAACACAAGCAGGATGATTTTAGTAAATCGATTAACACCTTGGTCTCGGGTTTCAATGAAATCAAAAAGTTGGCGGTACTGTTTGAGCAACAAAACAAAAGAATTAAAACTCTGGAAGAATGCAACAATAAGTTGACTTCTGAGCTCTCTGGAATGAAGCAGCGCCTTCTAACAATGGAGGGTCGAACATTAAATACGTTGGTGGAGATTATTGGGGTACCTGTGCTTCCTGACGAAAATCCGATTAATATAGCTAAAAACATTCATAGTTTCTTCAAACTGCCCATAAGAGAGGAAGAAATCATTAAGGCATACCGTTCCAATAAGAAGTCGAGATCCATCGTAGTTAAATATAGTAACGAATTCATTAGAGATCGTGTTCTAGCAGCTTCGAAAATAAATAAAAATTTTAGGCAATCTTCCTTAGGATTTGTTGTTGATAATGATGAGGATGTTGATAATGTCAACGATGGTAGAATCTACATAAATGAATTTTTGTCTAAGGAAAAGAAAGCATTGTTTTATAGGGCTAAAGAATTTAAAAAGGCTAATAACTTTAAGTATGTGTGGGTTAAGAATGGCAGAATTTACCTGAGGATGGGAGAGAAATCAAGGCGCTTTGAAGTGAAAGGAAGCGAAAGTTTTGACGTTATCTCATCTAGTCTTAAAAGACTTCCTTCTACATCAAGAGATAATTAATTTTTTCCTATATTAATAAATTATGTCATTAAATATTTTTTATCAGAATGTTAGGGGCTTACGAACCAAAACTGAAAGTGTTAGACTCGAAGTTTTGGCGAATAATTATGATGTCATATGCTTTTCCGAAACTTTTCTACGAGATAGCGTGCACAGTGGCGAATTGTTCGATGATAGATACGTGGTATTTAGAAAAGACCGTAAACTTGATCAATCCATACCAAAAAAGGATGGAGGCGGTTGCCTTATCGCTGTAAATTGTGAACTTAACGCTTATCGTGAACATTCTTTTGAGACTGATAACGAAGACGTAGTGGTTGTCATTAAATCGGGTAGTTCTTTGGTATATATCTGGTGTGTATATATTCCACCTCAAAGTCCGGAAGACACGTATGACGAAATTCTATCAAAAATTACAGATAAATGTCTTACCCTAGATCAAAATTCCAAGGTTCTAGTGGTTGGGGACTTTAATTTGCCTAACCTGGTCTGGAATTTTGATAAAAACGCAGCTTGCATGAACACTAATGCTCTGAATAGGACATCCATGACTCTAATCAACAACATGGATTTTGCAAACTTAAAGCAATATAATAGCTTCACCAATAGTAATGGCAGGATATTAGACCTTGTTTTGTCTAATGTTAACAGTGATGGGATAACAGTTTCTTCTTCGCTCTCGCCTCTTTCTCGCATTGATCTTCACCACCCCCCGTTAGAAATATGTCTTTTAATACAGAAAGATCAATATGCTAAGACTTGCACAAATAAGAAGCGTAACTTTTGGCGTTCTGACTATGAAAGCATCCATAATGTGCTATCATCAGTGAACTTTGACAATATTATCTCTAACAATGTTGCTTCTTCTTTTGAAAAATTTTATGAAATTCTTTACACATGTATAGAGACTTACGTTCCAGAGTGCAATAATAAAAGGCATAATTTCCCAATATGGTATTCAGGTGAGTTGATCAGAACCATCAAATCTAAAGAAAGGTACAGACGTTTGTATAAGCAACATAAACATCCCGAACTTTATAAAACCTTTTCTTTCCTTAGAAATAAAACAAAAGAACTGCAGCGTACTTGTTATAATAGCTATATAAACCATATTGAAACATCTTTGAAAAGTAACCCCAAGTCACTCTGGTCTTTTAGTAAATCATTAAAATCATCGAATTCGTTTCCTAAAGTAATGTCTTTCGGTAGCAAAACATCCGATTCAGCACCGGAAATTTGTGATATGTTTTCAAAATATTTCAGTTCAGTTTACCTTGATACGTGCACATGCAGTAGCGAACAATATACATTAGAAAACCAAAACACATATAATATTATGCTTAATCAAATCACTCCTGATGAGGTTAGCAAGGTAATTAGTAAACTAGATAAGAATAAAAACGCTGGGACGGATGGTATTCCTAATATATTTTATATAAAATGTAACTCGGTACTATCCAGTCCAATAAGCAAGCTACTGAATCTGTCTCTTGATACGAATACATACCCGGACGTATTAAAGAAAACATTTATAACACCAATATTTAAAAGTGGAGATACTAAACTCGTTACCAACTATCGTCCTGTTTCTCTCTCAAATAGTTTGCCATTACTTTTCGAGAAAATTGTTTACAATCAACTTTTTCCACAGATTCGGACCTTTATTAGTAAATGCCAGCACGGATTTTTCCCTGGTCGATCCACAACAACCAACTTGGCCCTGTTTACGGATGTTCTCGCCACTGCATTGGATGCGGGCGAGCAAGTTGATTCCATTCACACTGATTTCTCTAAAGCCTTCGATAGGATCCGACACAATATTCTACTAAAAAAGATGACACTTATAGGTTTCCATAAAAATACGGTGGAATGGTTCGCTTCATATCTTGTTAACAGGCACCAGGAGGTAGTTTTAAATGGACATAAATCTTCACCCTTTCTTCAGACCACGGGCGTACCTCAAGGTACTATTCTTGGCCTGTTTATCTTTCTATTATATATAAATGATCTCCCGGATAATATAAAATCTTCTTGTTTACTTTATGCTGATGATGCGAAAATATTTCGCAGAATTAATGACATCACAGACTGCATACGTTTACAGGAGGATATTAGTAATTTGGAAAAGTGGTGCAAAGATAACTTGCTTCCGCTTAATGTTGTCAAATGTAAACAAATTTCTTTTGGTCGTAAACATAATAGGTTAAAATTTGACTATTTAATAAATGGGACAATCCTTGAGCGTGTTTCGGAGATAAAGGACTTGGGTGTGATATTTGATGATAAATTGCTGTTCTCATTGCATATTGGTTATATAGTAAAGAAGTCATATAAGTTATTAGGATTTATCATCAGAACATGCAAATCCTTTAAAACCCCAGAGGCGTACATCTTTTTGTTTAACACCTTAATTAGAAGTGTACTGGAATATGCTAGTCCGGTGTGGAACCCATTTTACTCTACGTACATTCAACAACTTGAGTCTCCTTTGCGGAGATTCACTAGAATACTGACGTATAGACTATTCGGAACAGCACAGGAATATAACGACAGGCTTCAAAGTTTATCAATTTCATCACTGGAAAGTAGAAGGACATTCATAGACGAAGTCTTCCTTTTTAAAATATTGCACAGCCACTTGGATGTTCCAGAGCTGCTTCAAGGAATTCGATTTAATGTGCCTCCACGCCGTTGCCGTACTATTCAACCTCTGTTCAACATTCCTACTGCTCGAACGAATATATTGTCCAAGTCGCCACTGCATCGCATTCAAAAGAATCATAATGAGAAATTTAAATATATCGATATTCTCGTAGATAGTAACCTAAATCATTTTAAAAAAGTTTTTTTTTCGGGTCTGGAATTCCAATTTCAAATGGACAATGAATCCTAACAGTTCCTCTACTTATTTTATTATATTTCTTATATCTTCCATAATTTTACATTCCTATTTATAACTTAATTTCGCTATCCTTTTATTCTTATTCTTTTTTGATTTATTTTGATTTATTTGTTTCGATTTTACTTGAGTTATTCTTTTTCTTTCATTTTGATTTCATCTTTATTTTGCCATCCTTTCCCACACATTTAGAATATTGATTTTTGTGTTTTTTTTTTGTTTCCATATTTTCACCTTTCTTTTTCTTTTTTCTAGATTTTAGATTATTATGATTACTATTATTCATCGCTTATTTGTATTGCATGGTAGTAGATTACATTTTTAGTTATGTGGACTTTTTAAATTGAATTATAATACTTTACTTACTTAATTTTTCTTCTTCTATATTTAGAATTATATTTTCATATATATATTACTTAGTACTACACTCAACGGTAGATTGTAATTGGACTGTGTCTGTATTCTATCGTATAAATAAATAAATAAATAAATAAATAAATAAATAAATATTAGTTAAACCATTTTAATTGCCGCCAAAAGTGAAAAGCATTTTTAAGTGGAAATGGTATTTATTTGGAATGTTAAGTAAAAAAGGATGAAATTTATAAACATCCTTGTTCATAAATTACGAAATATAAATTTCTGCCTATTCCATTTCACTTCCGATCAAAACAAGCAAAACGTTTTACATCTCACATCTACATTAATAAAGATGTGTACGAACGCATTGTGTCAGCCAACTGAAAAGTGGTTGGTTTGTGGCTGGCTTGCTCATTGGAGAGTAGGCATTAGTGGCAAGTAAAGGAGTTAAAATCCCTTGAAGTCGCTGCAACAAAGAGGATCAGGAAACGAAATGGTGGGCCATTTAAGATTTGGAATTTGAATCGGCTATAGAAAAAAAAAAAAAATTAATATTTTTTCAAAGTTATGAGTTTATTAGAAAGATTGAACCTTTCCATTTAGGAATGGAAGACAACATCATTCAAATGACTGCCACAGCTAGCCTTGCAATACCCCATTCGATCAGTCCAATTTTTTAGTGCATTTTCGATTGTTTGGGCCTCTACTTCGTCAATGGCATCTTCGATTTCACGTTACAAGTCGTCAATCGTCTCTGTATGGTTAGCGTAACACTTTTCCTTAACGGCTTCCCACAAAAAAATAGTCTAACGGAGTCAAATCGCAGCTTCGAGGTGTCCAATTGACATCAGCATTTTGGCTGATTATGCGATTTCCGAAAACAGTGCGCAGAAGATCGATTGTTACGTTGCGCCGTCCTGTTGAAACCAAATGTCGTCTATGTCATACTCTTCAATTTTGGGAAACAAAAAATCGCTTAGAATGGCGCGGTAGCGATCGCCATTCACTGTAACGGCGTTTTCTTGCCATTTTCGAAGAAAAATGGCCCAATAATGCCGCCAGACCAAAATCCGCACCAGACAGTCACTCGTTGTGGATGCATTGGTTTCTCCACGATGACGTGTGGATTTTCTGAGCCCCAGATACGACAATTTTGTTTATTGACGTATCCTCCGAGGTGGAAATGAGCATCATCTGAAAAGATGATTTTTCGGTAAAAATGCCCATCTTCGATCAAGCGGTCTTCGGGCCATTGAGCAAACCGAGAACGCATCGGATGGTCATGCGGCTTCAGCTCTTGCACTAATTGAACTTTGTACGCATTCATACCGAGATCTTTGTGCAAAATTATTCTCAAAGTGCGTGAAATGTTCAATTTTTGAGAACTATGACGAGTTGATGTTGATGTTGATGGTTGTTCACGCATACTCTGAGCAACAGCAGAGATGTTTTCGGTTGAGCGCACTGGACGAGTACGTACACGGGTTGTTTTATCCAACAACAATCCAGTTTCACGAACTCGCTTCACAAATTGATCCACAAACTGCGTTTTTGGCACATCCTTTTTGTCAAATTTTTTCCATAAATTTCTTACAGTTTGAGTAGAAGACTCACCACTTTGGAAATAAGTTTCTAATATTTCCCAACTTTGTTCAAGCGAAAAGCGACCCATTTCATAAATGTCAAACATAACACTAACTTTCTGTCACATCGGAAATGTCATCAAACCTTCCAACCTCAAAATAACCTATAGTTCCAATTCCAAACGTTAGATGGCCCACCCTGTAAGGGAACGTATCGGCAAAAAATGTTATGTCTATATTGACGACATAATTATCTTTGGTAAAAATGAAGACGAACATTTCAAGAATCTTGAAATAATTTTTAAAACTTTAGAAGCCGCAAACATTAAAATTCAATTAGATAAATGTGATTTCTTTAAGCAGGAAGTCGAATTTTTAGGGTTCATTGTTTCCAAGGACGGAATTAAAACTAATCGGCAAAAAGTGCAAACAGTTGCAAATTTTCCCAAACCCAAAACTCTTAAAGACTTTCGCTCTTTCCTGGGTATGTCAGGGTACTATCGGCGATTTGTCAACGATTACGCTCGAATCGCAAAACCCCGAACATCCCTTTTAAGAGGGGGAGATGGACGAGTGTTCAAGAATATGTCTAAAACTAAATCAATTTACCTTAATGAAGAAACAATGCAATCATTTAACAAAGTAATTCACTAATGTCAAAAGAAGTACTATTGAAGCACCCCGATCTTAAGAAAGAAGACGGATGCTTCAGATTATGCAATTGGCGCTGTCCTCTCACAAGATGACAAGCCCATCATCTTTTTATCTAGAACATTAAATAAAACTGAGGAGAGCTATGCAACGAATGAAAAAGAGATGCTTGCAATTATTATAAAGATATTATGAGACAAATTCAACGCGAAGATATTATGGGACAAATTCAAGAAAGGGTTTAGCCGGATAAATATGACGAGTCGGCCCCCAACTGGGAACCTATATCGAAACTTATGTTTTAATATCGTCTTGATGTACAAACACAATTTATGTACATTTCGCGACCAGCTTTCGCTTTGACCTTGAGATATGGGAAAAAAGAACCATACGCATGACTATTATTCAAAGTAATATATCTCAAAAACTAATTAAGCTAAAGAAGTGAGACCAATGCGAGGCTTTAGGTTACATTACAGAGTATATCATATAATTTTTTTAACTTTTTAGCATAATTATTTATATAAAGAAATAAATAAATAAATCATAATTTTTTTTTTCGTGTTCTCTGAAACTTACAATCACGAAAGTAACATATGTTATGCTCCTTTATGTGCACTATTACTCATAAAAATTGCGTGAGGAAAAAGTTGGTGCAATACTTCGAAAAAAAAAAATAAAATGTGATTCACGCCTTATAGTATACCCACATAACATCAAATTTTTTTTTTCGAAGTTAAAGTTAATTATTCAAAAAGAAAATAAAAACACAACCAGTGTTCAATATTTATAATTATCACTACTTTTATTACTTTTCGTTTTTAATTAACCAGAAACAAAAAATGTTAATCATCACCACTGCTGTAATTAATTACTACTGGAACATTTTGAGTCACAAATAATTTAGTTAAGACCTCAGCAGGACGCACAATTTTGAACAAATATCCTCCATATGACAGATAATAAATAATAGTTGCTGTATGTGAACAGCATCCCACTGTATGGTTGCCATTGGGGCAATCACAGCAATAACGGAGAATACTGTTGTAATCAGTACTATCGAAAATATGAATGTAAGTACGATAGACTATTGCTATTTTATATCTTGATTTTATTTCTGCTTTAATGATATCAGGTGATGATTTCACATATTGTATTGAAAGATTATTTTGATCGTCCATTATTTTGGCCAAGTAAGATAGAGCCTATGAATATTGATACGAACCTGTGAATAAATTTTGAGCTTATCTTCAGTTAAACGTGGAAAATGAAGTTGTTCTGATGCTGTATTTAGTAAGGGAATTTGGAGTGGGTTAAAAGGCACAATTCCCTGAGGAGGTCATATAGTTGAAAACAGTCAAGTACATATATTTCTTAGGCACGAGAGTGCAATAACGAGTACAGACAAATAAAAATTTTCAAGTGGTTAATTTATATCAGGAAATGATCTCTTCCTGAAGTAAAAAAAATTATGAGTGAACAGTGCAAAACACATAAAATTTAATCTAGGGAAACTGTACACATAATCGTAGCTGGTACAGAAATACACTGATAGAAATCGGCGCTAGAAGGAGAAATTATAAAAAAGGCATAAACATTGTTATCTGAAAGGGTTAAGACCAACCACCGCAATGAAAATTATGTTTACTTTGAGAGATTAATGACGTTGGCACCTCGGTGTATTTATCACAGGGAGACCCCATTGTGCTCCGGGGTAAGGTTGGCCCTTTTTTACACACGTGAAAACGAAAGATTAATTTTAAAGAGGTGAAAATTAATGGATGTCATTTTACCTTTAATTATCACCAACTGGGCTCAATGTTTCGTTCCTTGCAGATAAATTACCCTACACAAGGCTTCCAGCGAAACGGTGCCACGTTTTTCTATGTGGAAGAGTTGAATGGAGATTTGCAGTAGAATTATTATTCAAGGCGGATATCAGGTGGGGCGACCCCAACTTTTTGCCAAGGGCTCTCCGAGTGCAAGCTCTACTTTAATAGTTTTGCGTTATTGTACCTGAAGAGGAATAATAATTTTGCAAATTACTGTAGTTCACCTAAAAATTTAAAATTTAATCTCATACTGGCCCCTTACCACTGAGATGTACCATAGTTTTCTTGTTGATTAAGGAGCACAATTGATTGCACAAGGAGATTTATTGAAAATTAGTTTGCACCATTGAGGCAAAATGTATTAGCAAATTAAAGTTCGTTTTGATGGACGATAGCAAATACAGCCAACAACTTTTGTGTTTGGTACAAAAAACTGTATAAGATAACATATGCTTGTACGATGGTTTCTATTAAGCTCACGAGTGCTACAGTTTCAATAAGAATTTATATGAATGGCATTGAATCTCGCAAGTGTGAAGGTTGTTTAGGACTAGTATCACAGAAATCAGTATCACAGTTTTCAGCTAAGAAAGCTGTTTAAAAAAAAAGTCAACAAAAAGATGATCATCGCTATCAGTATCCCCGAGGTTCAACGACAGAGGGTGGCCATCCGAATTGCGCTTAGAGTTAACAAAACGACAAAAGCGTTTCGGGTTTTCACACAGAGAAAATGTCATATGGCTGAGATATTCATTGTATGAGGATTCTATTTCGGAAATAAATTGAAAACGAACCACAGAATAGGCAGGATAGTCTTCGTCGGTTCTTCAGATGCAAGGCCTTATTTTTCAAGTGTCATAAAGCACTACTAAACCAAGGTAGATCCGAGAGTAAGCAACTGCACCTACAGGTCGGAGCACAGTGAATAAAACTTTGAAATAAAATATAATAAAACGAGTCAATAGCTGTGTCCATGTCAAGCTCGAGAAGTACGCTACTCCAATCACAAGCCGAGAGTCAGTTATTGAGCTTAGAAAAATCAGCCTTTTTAAAGTTGTAACAAAAGTCAGAAGGCAAAAAAGAATCTAGCATACAAGGATCAGAGCTCAATATAATATGAAGAGCTGCGCGATGATGCCCAGTCTCAGCAACCAAAGGAGTGAAAGAGCGCATGACTGATGTACCACTAGAGTCGGTGGAAAATAGCAGATCAAGCATGGGTCCACTATCATTCAGAATACCGCAAGTCTGCCTAAGGCCAGAATAGGCCATGTTGTCCAGGAAAGTCATAAGGTGATGCGAAGCACCAGTAGACGTTGGGGAAAAATCGCCATCGTCAGCAGAAAGTGACCAATTGATGGATGGAATATTCCAAACAACATCATTTCGTCGCGCGGATGCATTCAGCCAGCGACAAATTCAAGGCATATGACAAGTTATGCGTAAGTCGCAGGTGGCTCGCAAGGGGGATGTAGGCCAAGTGGATGCTGCGGGTGCCGAAAGGCAGCACAGACCAACTCCAACTCGTCAGAGTTAGGAACATCGACGAGTTGACAAGAGACGTCGCGTCGAATCGCGCAAAGCACCCACCTCTCACCGGGGCGTCCAACAGTGCCGGTCACGGCAAAATACTGCATAGTCCTGACCAAAAACTACAGCGTAGGAAATACCACCATTCAGCCATGTCTCCGTCAAACAAAAAATTTTAAAAAAGTAGTCGGCAGAGCTTTTGTAAAGCTGCGTCGAATAGATTGAGAATTCGCTAATCCGTTTGTTGCAGGAGCAGAAGAGCCGCAGGTAGCCTTTTTTCTGTAAAAATTCGCATTCGCAGGCCAGATTGCAGGAGAAACGACTGCCGGGAAAAGAGTTTCCGGTACTAGGATTTTAAAAGAGGCCGAGAATGCAAGGTCTCCCTGACTGCGCCGAGACGTAATGCGACTACAAGCCACTAACCCTCGAGAAGCCACGTCAAGGCTTATGATGTTATTTCCAATAACTATAGATGTGGTTTATATATATTTTTCATTCTTTCTATATTATTAATAATTTATCATTAATTATTTATTTATTTAAAATAAAACTTAATAGATCAATTTGAAAGAAATGTTTTATTTTCAAAGAAAGATTGTTTGCAAGAAAACCAAAACCGCGTCCAAAAAATCAAATCACACAGCATTCTTCATATTCATTATCTCCTTTTTTATCATTTCTCGAAGTCAACGGTTACTTGTCTGAACTGTTACTTCACTACCATTTATTCATTCAACTTCATCAAGTACTGACTACTACAGTACATAAATGGATACAATCAAGAATAAAAGGCAAAAGTAACTGTTCGTAAATGTAGCAAATTCAACAATAATTCCAACAAAATGCTGAAAAAAGAAAATTGGTGGTTGTGTAGCGGTGAAAAGACGCATGAAATTTTGGTTTATGGCTCTTTTATTTCACTTTCCTAAATTAAAATTAACAATCACAATTTCCCAATTGTTGTTTTCCAATAATTTCTGACGCTGAAAGGGTCTAGCCGGTTAATGAGCTTTTGAAAAACCAAAAATATCCTCATATAGTACATGAAAAAGTACATCTTTGCTGAAATTTTCAAACCCATAGACCCTCACATAACCTCAAAAAAAATTAAAACGTGATTTTTAGTGTTTTGGCGATATCTCGGCTTCTTGTAGACGGAGAAAATTCTTTTTTTTCTCAAATTATAGGGTTTTTTGTCAGCTATAACATGATATTTCTTTCAAAAGTTTTGGCGGGAAATTCAAATTTTTATATAAATTCAAAATTTTCAAAATTCAATTAAAAAAAACAAAAAAAAATAAAAACGACGAAAAAAATATATATTATTCTCTGGATGACAAGCTATATCCATGAATTATTTCAGATTTTTAGATTTGGTGCAACAGTGTCAAAATATCGAAAAACCGTTTTTTCAGAATTTTTCGGTATTTTTTAAGTCTGAATATTCTTTAAGTATGCATTTTTTTAAAGTTACTTCCTACCTTGAAATCACTCAAACAGTTTTTGAAATTCACAAAGAGATCATATTATCAACGGTTTTCCACCTAAAGACAAGATAAGTGAGTCGACAAAATGAAACCGAAACAATTGCCCTCTGCGATTTTTCCAGGATTGGGATTGGTGTGACGTTATGGCTGCATTGCACTCACCCCACCGTTCATCCATATTTGTCATGCTATCCATTCACGCAGGTTTGAAACAGGGCGGAGTAATAAGAATTCCAAATAATTACATACAATACATTTCTTAATAAAAGCCGAAATTACCTCACACATATTTCTGATTATAATATAAAACTGTTTTATACAAATTAAAAAGTATAAAAATAAATATAGGATCACCTGAAAAAGAAGAAAAGTTTGAGAACATAAGACGACATGCATTATTCCGAACCTGAAAACATAAGACAATAGATAAAATCCCGTATTTGAGATATGAATAGGACAATTAGTCTGCATCACTATGTTCTTCAATAACATCAACAATCTTCCGAAAGAGTACCAGATCATTTCATTTCTACAGGATTTTTTCCGTATATTACGAATTCTTAAATGAAAATTCTCAATCAGCTCCCGTTTTCGAGAAAAATGGAGTGGAAAATTCAAAATATCGTATGTTTGCCATTTTTGAAAAATCATCAAAAAATAACAGATGGTCACTGGAACTTGTAACATGGCTCAAATCAAAGTCTGAAACTTATTCTAAAAAATATCGAATACCACTAATTTCTATAGCTTTTCTAAACATTCTCACGAAAAAGTTTTTCATGAGCGTGTATTTATTATAGTCTTTATTCAGCATCTGTTGTATAAAATAATCAGTTTGGTCAAAAATTTGATTATCAAGGTATTTTTCCAATATTTTTAAGACCTTTACTATTTTGAGATAATAGCTCAAGGTTCTAACTTTGGTTTTAGCCACGTTACAAGCTTCTATAATAATCCGTTATATTTTAATGATTTTTCAAATATGGTCAAAATAAGGTTTTGACTTTTTCACTCACCTATTCCTTGAAAACGGGAGCTGATTGAGCATTTTCATAATCGACTGAAAATATCGTACCTAATATATTACAGCTGCTACATATGACCGGAAACCGACTGTTCTTAAGCCATTTGCACATTCACAATAGTATCTGAGAATATTTTTATAACCTATTGATTCCGGTTTATAATGGATATAACAATTGTAAGTTTTACTGCTAATGTGCCAGGAACGAACTTGTATCTTAATTATATCTTTTGTTTCTTTTAAATACTGTGGATTGACTTGACCATTTTCATTTAGCATTTCTGCTAAATACGAAATCGCCTATTGCATTTGATACGTACCTACCAGTGAGAAATATTTTCAAATCTTTTTCTGTAAACTCTTTAGCCGTAGAATCACAAAATAGCAATTAGATCAGAAGTTGCTCGTTTGACTTCAACAAACTTTTTAGATTTTCCCGAGCTTACAGCAAATGGCTTAAGAAAAATCGGTTCCTGTTCGCATGTAGCTGCTGTAATATATTACTTATCTCATGCATGATATATAACTAAAAAATTTAAATTGAAGAAAATACTTGAAACCGAAGGTGTTGAACCAGTTATTGAAGAAGATAGTGATGAAGATTAATTGTCCTATTCATATCTCAAATACGGAATTTTATCTATTGTCTTATGTTTTCAGGTTCGGTATAATACATTTCTTATGTTTTCATATTTTTCTTCTTTTTCAAGTGATCCTATATTTATTTTTATACTTATTAATTTGTGTAATACAGTTTTATATTATAAGTGAGTGCAGAAGAGAGTGGAGCAATATTATTACTTTGTGAGGTTTTTTATTAAGAAGTATATTGTAATTATTTGGAATTTTTATTACTCCGCCCTGTTTCAAACCTGCGTGAATGGATAGCATGACAAATATGAATGAACGGTGGGGTGAGTGCAATGCAGCCATAACGTCACACCAATCCCAATCCTGGAAAAATCGCAGAGGGCAATCGTTTCGGTTTCATTTTGTCGACTCACTAATCTTGTCTTTAGGTGGAAAACCGTTGATAATATGATCTCTTTGTGAAATTCAAAATCTGCTTGAATGATTTCAAGGTAGGCAATGACTTTAAAAAAAATGCATACTTACAGAATATTCAGACTTAAAAAAAGAGGTAAAAATACCGACAAATTCTGAAAATATGGTTTTTCGATATTTTGACACTGTTGCACCAAATCTAAAAATCTGAAATAATTCATGGGTATAGCTTGACATCCAGAGAATAATATATATTTCGTCGTTTCTATTTTTTTTTGTTTTTTTTTAATTAAATTTTAAAAATTTCGAACTTATATAAAAATTTGAATTTCCCGCCAAAACTTATGAAAAAAATATCATGTTATAGCTGATAAAAAACCCTATAATTTGAGAAAAAAAAGAATTTTCTCCGTCCACAAGAAGCCGAGATATCGCCAAAACACTAAAAACCACGTTTTAATATTTTGGAGGTTATGTGAGGGTCTATGGGTCTGAAAATTTCAGCAAAGATGTACTTTTTCATGTACTATATGAGGATATTTTTTGTTTTTCAAAAGCGCTGGGGGCACTTTTCACCTCCTTAACCGGCTAGAGCCCAAACCCCAACATGTCAGAGTAAAGTCAAAGTTATTCGTTGTTGTACTAAAATTTGTGCTTTTTAGTTTTTACTATTGTGAGTTGCACCATTGAACTGTCATGAATAAAACATTGTCAATTGCCTTCTTCCGGGTTGTAACACAAAGCTGCGTGTTCTTTATTTAGTCAAAAAACTTCCCGTGCATCCCGACATCACTGTGATTTAAAAGCATCAATATCAACAGGTTATGGGCCCAGGTGATAGAAGGAATAAAGACTTATAAAGTAATTTTATCATCATGAGTAATATCACCACGAAAATTGATCCCTTAGGGAGAGTCAATTTTGACACATGGAATCTGCAAATTGAGGCACTGCTAGTCAAGAACGATGCGTGGAGTTATTTTTTTTTAACAGACCATCAGCTTGATGAGGACCATAATCATCGAAGATGTTGTGAAAATTCAAAGTCGTAATATCTGAAATATGTATGTAGATATATTTTTCCAAAATCTTCATTGAAGATATCCCAGGCTAACCTTTAGGTTAAACAAGAAGGCCATATTAAACTCATATTTACTGATTAGTATTAAAAATGGAAGAACAAATAAATAACATAAATTAACAGAAAACAAATAAATGATAAACAAAAATTTTTAATAATATTTTGCAGGAACTTGCTTTAATAATCCGTACAACAAGCTATTTAGGTGTTCATGTTTTTTTTTTTTAAACATAACAATGTCTTCAATCGAAAAATTATTCAGTCGCAGTCTCAAAGTTTTGTTGGAAACGTAAAAAAATCAAAATCCGCTACAACAGTCGTATGTTGGTTTGGGAAGCGTTTGTGCCCTTTTTAGTTCTCTGAAGAAATCAGAAGCAGTGTTGTCCACAGGGTCCTTTGTGAAAAACCAAAGATCTGCAATATCACCCATCGCCTTGCAGCTGCATTTAACAATAAATTCAATGGCCGCAGCACGAATATACTTTTCGAATATGAACTTCATAGTTGTCGTGAATATCTCCTCCAGGATTTTATCCACTATTCTTTCTCCGTCTTCGGATAGTGATGTTTTGGATCCACTCGATTCCGGAGTATATTCCTGACCCAACAATTTACTTCGCAAATTGTTCATTTCAAGGAAACTTCTAATGTAGGTTAGTGAGTAATATACGTCAGCGGGAATTTTTATATTTGCGCGGCATACTTGAACCTTCCGGCTCCGACAGACTAAAATTAGTGGATGGTTTTTGCGCAAAAAATTCGAATAAAACTTTATGAGCTTGGTAGGAACATTTCACTAGCTTTTTGTCATTTCAATAATTAAAAAATAATTAATTCACCGTAAAGTCCTCAGGTCAAAGCTCCTCGACGTGGGCGATAAAAATCCCCCGATTTTATCTCCGGGAGATGAAAGTCATTTTCTTTTACTTACAATTACCACGAAATTGAATTAAGCTGATCACCAAATTTCTGTGTCTCATTTCCTTTACGGCAGTAATGGATTCTCCCAACTTTTACGAAATTATATCTACGTGCTAATGGATGTACCTTTGCTCCAATTAACTTCGCTTTCGATTAAACTTTGCCCGGGTCCGATTTTTTTGGTTTTTTTTTTTTTGTTTTTCTCCGATTCGGCATCGCAATTAATCGATTGGGCTTTGGTGCCGGAGGGAGGATGTGGATTTGCACAGCAATCGTTTTCATTTAACGTTCTAGTAACGACCTCCTTTCCCTTCTCGCCGATATTTAATTTAACCTGAACAACCATTTGGAGGTGATTACTTTGGATATAAATATTTAAGAATGCGTCTTCAAGACACCCCGGTAATCTAAAATTCATCAGAAGTTAATTATTCAGGCCTTATTATCGGAAGGACATTAGACCACCAACGGAAAATTATATGGTTAGAGAATTTAATTTAGATACGAATCAGAGTCAATTTATCGTGCAATGCAACAGAAGAAATGTGTTTATAAAAACAAAGTGTGCACACTCTAGAAAACTTCTTGTAATTTTACATTTTAAATTTACACAAACAATTGAAGCCTCTGGTGGAAGAAGGTGTTAACTCACTTTTTACCAAACTGTTCACGGGATCACATTATGAGTAACTATTTGGTTTTTTAATTCTACGGTTATTTCAGTAACATTTTGGTTTAATTGCAAACCCATATAAAAATCACATGGATGATATTTTTATATTACAAAATGAAATTTAGCGCCACGGAAAATAGTTTGGCGGGAAGAAAATTTTTTTCTGAAAAAGTGAGTTAACACCTTCTTCCACCAGAGGCTTCAATTTTTACGCACATTTTTGCCTGTGTAAATATGATCCACAAAAATAAAATATGTATAGGTAATTGATTTTCAGAAATATAAAAGGCGTTAAAGCTTTATTATATAGAGGAAGGTAGGGTAATATGGAACCCCACTTTGTTTTTGTGGTGCCACATCAATTCAGTAATGTAGGTATTCGCACCAGGGGGGTAAATTAATTGCTCAAGGGCTCCTCTTACCTTTGCTACCTCATTTGGAACAATTTTTATTGATATGAGAAAGAAATGGATCAATAACTAAAATAAGTGAAATAGTGTGTCTAGAGTTAGGGTGTGGGTAATATGGACCCCATTTTAATTCAGGTTAAAAAATGATAGATAACAGTTTTAACCATATACATATAACTAAACGTTTTTAACCATATACCATATAACAACAACAAAAAAAAAAAAAAAAAAAAAAATTATTATTATAACAATAATATCATAAAATATACACATCTCTCCACATTTTTGTTTCAAACCTGCGTAGTGTCAACACTAGCGTTTCCTTCTTCATCTCCCTGGTTCAATAGCGATCTTCGGAGGCTTGCAAATAAGAAGTCAAAATTGTGGAAGACAAATTTTTCGGATAGAAATATTATAACAATCTTCAAGAATATTCCCCATATTTGTATGACTACTATGGGAAAAGAAATGACGTCTGAAATGTACGGCAATCCGTTAATAGATTTATTAAATCTAGAAGAGAACAAAACTCTGACTTTAACTATAAAGAGCCTCCAATTCCTGGAATCAAATATATTTTTCAACGATTTATGCTAAAACTTATTAAGGTCCAACATTACGACATATTTAAGGAACTTTTCCTTTTATAATTAATAATTCAAAGTTGAAAGCATATACTATACACTCAGTGACATAAAAAGCGCCGCACTACCATTTATTCTGTTTTTTTGTTACCAAATATAATTAACAAGACATTTTAAAAGAATTACGTTTATATTTAGATTCATTGCAGTCTTTGTATGATAATTTCTTTCAAGTATAATTCAATTGAATGTTACAGATCATAAAAAGGATTAAAAAGCCATTTTAGAGTTGAAAAATGAAAGGCAATATTTAATTAAAAAAACTCCATTTTATTATTGCACAAAAATTGCAAAAATTAAAAAACAAGAAAAAAAACTTTCTTCTTAGCACAATGTTGTCCCTCCTTTGACTAAAATAACGGCAGCAACACTAGGCATGGATTCTTAAAGTTTTTTTCAAAAATTCCAGTGATATTTCCTCGAACAACATCCGCTCTATTCTTCAAAGAATTGATGTTAGAAAGCTTATTGCCTTTAATCCTTTTAGCCATATGAGCCCAAACATGCTCAATAGGTTTAAAATGAGGACTTTCACTAGGCCATGGCACTGATGTTATCCCTAAACTTTTCTTTTCTCTCAAGCAAAAAGATAGCACACCCTTGAAACTTTGCACTTTGAAAAATCAACAAACCAAATTTTACCCGCTTATAACTCATTGACACACAAATCTTTTGTCTGAAAATTTTATGATTATATAATAATACCAAAATTGAGGCACGCAAAAAGATAGCACAGTTAAGGGAAAATTAAAAAAGAATTTTCAAATAAGAAAATAAATTATATTGTCAATAATGGGTGGAACCCTTCTTATTTTTCACTACTTCTAACATTCTATTTGGTAAAGATTTGTAAAATATCTTTATATATCCTTGTGGAATTTGATCCCAAAATGACTCAATCGCCTTCTTTAAGGCAGATATTTCATATTGTCGATTTTCGGCATAAACCAAGCGTGATAGTTTTCCCCACAGGTTCTCTATAATATTCAGCTCGGAGGCTCTGGCTGGCGAACTTAAAACGGTAATATTGTTTGCTGAAAAGTAGTTTTAAACAACAATGGCGGTAAGCACAGCTGTTTTATCGTGTTGAAATATGAAATTTCTGCAACTTATTTCGAGAGCATGGTTCTCAATCTGGTCTTGGATAAGATTATAGTAATCTGTAGCTTTCGTTTTGCCAGAAATAACCTTAATTATAGTCTTGCCGTTGAAACCAATTCCCGCCCATACCATTACTGAATTACAATTTATGCGTGCTCTGAATCGGAGTTCGCTAAGTTCAAAAAGGCCACGCGGTAGGCCACCAAAGAACATCCGTTATATATATCAAAAGCGGTTCCAATGGATTACATCCAAAAAGAAGAGAGGCTAAATTTACATGGCTCAAATTTGGCGGAAAGCTGGCGACTCTTCTACCAGAATTTTCAATTTTTCTCCACGGCAGCAGAAATCGACAAAAAATCAGAGGAGGTTCGTATAGCGGTTTTTCTAAACGCAGTGGGACCCGATGCCGTCGAAATATTTAATTCCTTCAACCTGGATGAGGAAAAGCGTAAGAAGTATGCGGAGGTTATAAAAGCCTTTCAAGAATTTTGTCAGCCGAAACGCAACGAGGTCTTCGAAACCCACAAATTTCATAGCCGGAGGCAGGAAGCAGGGGAACCGTTTAACGCGTTCCTAATGGACTTAAAGAAGCTGGGCCGTAACTGTAATTTTGGCGATACCGAGTCGAGGATGCTGCGCGATCGGTTTGTGCTGGGTACGGCAGACAACAGGCTCCAGAAGAAACTACTCGAGCAAGACAACTTGGATTTCAACAAAGCGGTCGAAATGGCTAGGGCTGCAGAAGCATCAAACTCTCAAGCGGAGAAGATGCAAAGTGAAAAATCACTTAATTTGATAAGTAAATATCAGCTTAAAAGTAAGCAGTCATTAAACCAGTGTAGGTTAGGTTAGGTTAGGTTGCCGTGGCAGCCTGACGGCACACCTAGGCCACAAGGGCCCATTTTGATACCACACGGGGGCTTTTCCCATAAAAAAAAAACTAGCTAACTTTTGAACCACTTCGTGCCTTTGATGAAGTGTTCAATGTCTCTGAAGTTCTTTAAACTCAGATCCGACAAATCATCAAAGAAATAAGCGCCCAGATATTGGTTTCTGCACATAGCTAGTGCTGGGCATTGGCACAGGAGATGGGTTATATTTTCCTCCTCCTCCTCATTGTGATAACTTCTGCAGAAGTCGTTGGAGGTAACGCCTAGTCTGTTGGCATGTTTGCCCACAAGGCAATGCCCCGTAATTACCGCCAAGACGTTACTAATGGCCTCCATCCTGAGAGTAATTAGGTTCTTAGACCTATTACGGTCAAATGTTGGCCAGATCTGCCTAATGGTCACGCAAGTGTTCTCTTAAACCAGTGTAATTCTAGGAAAAATATAAGTTCTCGAAAGGATTCTAATAGCAATAGCAGAAAAAGTCAGGCTAGTTCATCAAAAATAGAATCTATTAATTGTACTCGTTGTGGTAGGAGTCATGAGATAAGAAAATGTCCTGCATATAAAGCTACGTGTAAAACGTGTGGTTTAAAAAATTATTTTGCAATTGTTTGCAAAAGTAAAGTTAAAGGGAAACATTTAAGTACATTAATTGATGATAATTCCATTAAATCAGACGATGAATTTTTTATAAACACTATTAGTAAGAGTAATGAGGTGAACAATCAGCAAAAAGTATGGCACGAAATAATTAAAGTTGAGAATCCAAATATTAAGTTTAAACTTGAAACGGGCGCGGACGTGAATGTGTTGCCTTTGGAAATCTATGAAAAAATTAAAAACAGTACCGTCGAAAAAACAAATTTGAAAGTTTATACCTACTGTGTAACGCCACTTAACTTGACAGGTATTACAAAATTGAATTGTGAATTTAAAAATATTAAAAGCGAGGAAAAATTTTTTATAGCAGAAGAAGGAAAAATTCCTATTTTAGGATTGCAATCGTGTTTAACCCTAGAGTGGGCGCGTCTATCCGCGAAACGTCAGTGGGCGCGTAGGGAGCATTTTGCCGCCTTTTTTCATTGGCCATTTTAAGTAGGAATATAGCAGTTAAATTAAATTATTTCCTCGCGATTTAAGTAATACGCTAATAAGTAATGATAAATCAACATAATTATTAAACTCTGTTTTAGGAACTTTTGTTTACAAAATTTTAGGCAATGTAATAATTTTTAGTGACTTTTTTCAACTTATCCTATATAATACTCTATAATACTGGAAAAAATTTAAAAAAAATAACAAAATTAAACGTTTTCTAAATCTATAGGATATGCTTTATCCAAACAGTCTTCACAAAGGTATATGCAATGTTCATTGCACAGAAATTTTGAGCATCTGCAACACCCTTTTTTCGTGCGCCTATTTTTCTTTGTTGGACATATACTGCATTTGCCCACCAATTTGGTTCCTCAAAGGAATGTTCAATGTATCAATAGAAGACTCACTATGATAACTAGATCGATCACTTTCTGACACATTGTCATCTACAAACTGAGAACTAGCATCTTCAAAATCGTCCATTTTGTTATTCATTTTTGTTGAGTCACGTGATAGGTACTTCTAAATCCTAAAATTAAAAGCGTTTTTTACTTTTCACAATGAATGCACCGTAAAATATAGTGTACATTTCAATTTCGCAAAAAATACATCACACTATTCTTACTTACGTGAGTGGGCGCGCGGTGAGCAATTTGCCGCCTGGCGACACTTGATGATAACAACCTCCTCTTCAAGCGGTCCCCCGCGCACAGATGGCGTCCAGCCTTTCGGCACGCGTTGCGAACGAAAGTGAGGGCAGCTACTAAAAAGCGCAACCCTAACGGACGGACGGTGTTTTGAATTTTTAACGTTTTTTTAGCGCGGGTGGCAAAATGCTCATAGCGCGCCCACTCTAGGGTTAAGATTTAATTTAGTAAAAAGAGTATTGTCGATAAAAACCTACTCAAACGAAAATTTATTAGAACAATTTAATGATTGTTTTGAGGGTTTAGGCAAATTTAAGAATAAGGTATCAATTGAATTAAAAAATGATGCAGTTCCATGCATAAAGCCGGCCAGAAGAATTCCTGTGATCTTGAGAAAAGCTGTAAAAAATGAATTAGATCGTCTTGAGGGTTTAGGTATAATATCGAGAGTAAACGAGCAAACAGAATGGATATCGAATCTAGTAATAGTTGAAAAACAAAATAAATCAATCCGCTTGTGATTAGATCCGAGAAATCTAAATGCTGCAATTAAGTCACTAAATCATCCGATACCTACTTTTGAAGAGCTGAAAAACCGCCAAAAAATTATTGAAAAAGAGTAAAGAAGGAAAAGAGGAGTTATGGCTAACGCTACTGGAGTATCGTAATAGTCCACTGAAAGGGAGTGACAAATCACCAGCAGAAATTTTAATGGGGAGGAGACAGAGAACGTTAATACCCATTAAAACGGATTTGTTAAAAATGAAGGATTTAAAAGATATAGGTAACGTCATATCACAGAATATCATGCGAAATAAAAATATGTACGACAGAATAGAGAAAGAATCAAAATCATTTAATGTAGGGCAAGAAGTCTGGGTAAGAGAAAATAGTCTGTGGCACAAAGGTGTAATAAAGGCAAAGCATTCTACGCCCCGGTCCTATTGGGTAGAAAGAGAAAATGGTTCAAGAGTAAGAAGAAATTCATCTGTCCTGCGACCGCGAACAAAATAAACGTTTCGGTGCGATATATCAGGACATTGAATAAATTTTGCATTATCAGTGGATTAAACTAAATCTGAATTACGGTTATCAGAGGTAATAAAATATAAATTGTTATAATGAATTACGGTTATCATAGGTAATAAATTGTTATTATGAATTATAAAGGAAAATATTCCATATTAATGAATTGTATAACTCAAGAAGGGAGATGAAGTAGCCATATAAACAAATAAGTAAGAAAGTACTAATAAATTGTAGCCAACTTAATATTGTATAACAGTCTTGTGACTTATACGGAGACCAATACTTAGACCATTCTTGTACAGTTCAGTTTGTAAGGAACCTGCATTTCATAAAGACGCTTCAGTGACGTTTATTTATTTACAATTAAAGTGAAATAGTTCCCGGTCACACATTACATTTCTCCCCTCTCCCGGGTAAGGTTTTCCAACAATGTAGGAAAATCTGTATCAACTACTAGTTATTAGTTATTTATTATACCTTTTTCTTGTATTCATAAACAGTGAATAGAGATTCCATTAGACTATTTAAGCAAACAAACCATAAAAATAACAAATATATATATGTAAAAAAAATAATTTTTTATTTTTATATTTTCTTCTTTGATATTAAGTATTTAAATTATTTTGAACGCCGTATTATCTAATCAAATTTTCTTTATAGCAACAAACTATTTTTTCAAAGAGTGAATGAGATTATATATCATTGAACCTTTTTGAGTTCAAGTTTGTTCCAAATATTTCTTGAATGATTTTTAATTGCCTTAACACTCTGAGCCCTCGGCTGAATTTTGACTATGATTATTACGCTTTTAGAGGAGAACGCTGAATGGCGTAAAATACACTAGAAGGGATAGTGTAAACAAGTCATGAACACGTCTATGTGTTGGATGTAACAGTTCTGAAACATGATAAAGTGGGACCCAGATCACAATTGACAGTGAACTCTGTTGAACTTGGGATTCGACCACTGATATGATTTATATACGGTGAACAACGCGTGCCGTCAAGACAAGGCATATGATCAAGCTGTAGTATTATCCACGCAGAATTAATAATGTTTGGTTTTCTATTTTCAATATACGGATACTTTCAAAGAAAATTAGATCACTTATAAGCCCTTATATTCTTCCCAAAAGTATTCCAAAGTTGAAGAAATTACCTTGCAAGATGCAATTGCGCTGGAAGAGCCTTCTATGTATTTGAGATTTCACATGGAAATTTAACGACACAAATTAGAAATTAAAACCAGTCGAGGAAGTGGAACATACAACACCACTTTTCCTCCTCTGAATGAACTCCACGAGATGCCGTTTGTCTTCCGTACGCAAAAGTACACCGGAAAGGTGTAAATGAGTTAAAATTTGCCGCTCAAACCCAAAACTTTTTCAGATTTTCTTATGCTTTATGAGGTAGTACCCGTGTCCGGCGACCGACACGCAGCGTAGTAGTGCAGGGAACCAATCTGCATATACACCAAAGACACCAACAGTTATTGCAATTAAGTCAAAAACAGTCCCCGGGAAGCTGCTATTAATGCAGAGCTTAGTTGCTCTGTAGCAATGTTAACATAGAATAACGTGCTGGAGGGCTCCCACCTTCCGATAGCACCCATGAATAATGCGTGTTCTTTTAATTTGAGTCCTTTTCGTTAACTCAATGGTGCATCATGCAGAGCAACTGTGTTTCGAGGTATACTGCACAGATCCTCTTGCTCGATGTGAACGCATCCTTTTGTATGCACCGTGTAATTTAGGGCTTTGGTGAAAAACTTGCAAATAGGATCCCACCATAAACCTCTACAAATTAGATAATGTTCTACGCTAGTAATGATAATATTATCATATCGCAGACTTGCTTTACGAAGATTGATAGGGCTGTTGCAGAATTAACTATCTTATCGCAGCTGGACGCACGCAAATCTATGTAGTCATCTTGTGGAATCTATTGATTTGAATTAACCTCTAACACCTTAATTGCATAGATTTGCATCAGCTTTCTCAAACGTATCACATATGGTCTTCGTCTGGACGTACTCCGTAATTAATTAAAGTCTGGTTAAACTGATTTTGGCACATGGTGTTTACCCTGTGAAATTATTCATACATAATTCATGGAGTTGTCGTTATTGTCATAACTCGGCCTGTGTAAGTACATGCACAAAACTCATGGGGGCCATTCCCCACTACATTCGCATATACTTACAGAGAATGTGAAATAAATCTACAGGCAGTGTCATAATTTAAAGATCATCTTTCATATAAAGAATTTTTTATTGCAATTACTTCACTGTCACAGTTGTAATTTACCAACTAATTACTAATTTAATAACTTCACTGTTAGAGTTGTGTACCAAAAAAAAAAAAAAAAAACACAAGGACATTGAGAGAAAACACGTCCACCCACACGGCACCCCCAAAAAAACATTACGTCGTCGATTTTTATGAAACATAAATCAAATGAATGCTTACTATATACCAATACTAAACAGAGCCCTAAAGAATTTTGAAAAATTTCAGTTTTTATTGTTTTTACGGATGTTTAAATAATTTAATTACTTTCAATGAAAAACTTAATTTCTCGGATACTTTTTAACTAAATGTTAATTAATCGTATGGGGGCAGGGGGCATCTCACACCGTTTGGCAGTTACAGGGTGATTCGTAAATCAGGATTTTACCTTATATGGGAACCCCACTTGTATTTTTATCTTTTTTCTACGCATCACAGCGGCCCCAAACCGAATCCCCGAAACCCCAAATCTCAAAAAATCACTATTTGGAAGCCCTTTCCAAAAAGGTTAACACCACCCCCCTATCCCCAACCCCTTGGCCAAAATCACGCATGGAAGTTGAAAAAATGAACTTTTATTTCACGATTCGCCCCACTTTTCTCCGAAATTTATGTTATTAACATTGGCCTGCTAGGTCACCGGACCTTACTCCACTGGACTTTTTCTTATGGGGAATGATGAAAAATGAAGTTTACTAAAGACCAATCAACACCAGAGAAGAATTAGTTACCAGGATTGGGACTGCAGCCACGAAAATACGGGAAAGACTGGCTACCATAGACCTCAAACGTGAAATAAGACGACGGCTACTTGCATGCATCGAAACTGGCGGACAACATTTTTAACAGCTTTTGTAGGACATAAGTTTTAATTGCAATTACTTTTTAAGCGAACAAAATGTATTTTTTAGTTAACTTAAGTATAATTTCTTAAAAATTCGAATTGTCGTGATATTCTGTAAAAGGATTTTTGTAAATAAATTTTCGTATCCTTTTCCTATCTGGGCATGTTGCGCCTTTTTGGAAAGGTAATTAGATAGGAAACTTAAAAAAAATAAAAAGTAGGTATGTTAATAACATAAATTTCGGAGAAAAGTGGGGCGAATCGTGAAATAAAAGTTCATTTTTTCAACTTCCAGGGGTGATTGAGGCCAAGGGGTTTGGGATAGAGGGGTGGTGTTAACCTTTTTGGAAAGGGCTTCCAAATAGTGATTTTTTGAGATCGGTTTGGGGCCGCTGTGATGCGTAGAAAAAAAGATAAAAATACAAGTGCGGTTATCATATAAGGTAAAATCCTGATTTACGAATCACCCTGTAACTGCCAAACGGTGTGAGATGCCCCCCCCCCCCCCCCCCCCCATACGATTTTTTGCTTGTCTCGGTCTGACCTTTCACCTCCAGCAATACATATTTCCCTCCCACCTCTGAACACCCTCTAGAACGAGAAAACTGTATGGATAAAAGAAATTTTATTTTTAAATTTTCTTTGATATTCGGGAGTTTAATGCAAAGAAGGGATGGCAAGGTTGCCTTTTATTTAAAAATTTATTCTTTAACATTACTAATTATATTGGGAAACTCATCTACGTAGGTATTAGTTCCTTCTGCATTTTTATAGGGAAAGGTTGTTGTTAAATTTTTCACGATATCAATGTTTTGAACTTTAGGGAAATGGGATCCTTGTAGAACGATTTGCCTGCTTATTCCAGTGGAATGAAATACGTCGTAGTTACCACAGTTTTAAAATACCATGTACAACTTTATGAGTGTAAGATTTGCTGTGAAAATACAAACTTTATGGAGTTTTCACGACAATTACCAACTCAAGACTTAAGGCGAAGGAGCTAATTTCTGATATGTTGCAAAGATTTATGATTTCAAGATGGCGGACTGTCAAATTGTATATTCTATTGAATTTTTACGAAAATTTGCAATTGGAATCCAACAATTCTAGGAATTTAGTGAACTAACGCACTATGATATATTTGGACGAATTTTTTCCATTTTTCAATTATCTCTCGATAGACTAATGCTAGTGAAATGATTTTTTTTAAATTGAAGTGCACACTTTGGCGGATATGAAAAAAATACTAAAAAGTTCTGATGACTTTCATTTGACCTTGAAAATTGGCTTCAAAATTGACGTTTTTTAGAAAAAATTGATATTTTTGGATTTAGAAAGATTGATAATCTTCCCTTTTATTTTATTTTTGGCCGAAATTCCTCGGGAGGAGTTTTAGAACTAGAGAATATCGATAAAGGTCATTCGAAGATTACTCGGAGGTCATGTGAAGGTCATTTTAGAGAGAACTACCACGGAATCGCTTTTTTCGCAGTCTAACCTTGAAAAGGGTTGTAGATTCGGTTCTTGGATGCTCAGGTTGAGTTACAACCTCAAGCATTATCGGTAGTGGCCAATCTAGGGTCAGCCAGAGGTCATTTGGAGGTAAATTCAAGGGTCGCTTCGTGGGAATCACCATGAAATCACCTTTTTCGAAAAGAGTGTAGATCCAGTTCTTGGATGCTCAGGTCAAGTTATAGCCTCAAGAATTATCGGTAGTGGCCATTCTTGGGTCATCCAGAGGTCATTTGAAGGTCATAATCAAGAAAGTCACCATGAAATCGCATTTCCTCCGCAGTCTGACCAGGCAAATGAGTGTAGATTCTGAAACTTCCTCTAAAGCAATCCTCTCCTACATTCAGGCTCGAAATACTAGCATAAAAAATATATCTTGTCGGAAAATTAATAAAACTGTAAGCCCAATTGCATCTTTTATTTTACATGTGCCTGAGGAATTGGCTCCGACTTTGCTAAATTCTTCATTTTGGCCCTCGGGTGCTTTAATAAAGAATTTCGTCTCTCGTAAACCGATCTTCAAGCCTAGAAATTCGAGTGCATCTAATATTATCTCAAAAAACTGAATCCGCAGACGATCTCCTTATATTATCAAAATGTAAGGGGTATCAGGACCAAGACTAGGACCCTTTACCAGTCGACCACTACTAGTAACTTCGACATTATCGCGTTAACCGAAACGTGGTTACATCATGGTTTTCGGGATGCTGAGATGTTTGATTCATCCTCTCAAGTATTTCGTAGGGATAGGTTTACTGATTCGGAGGCGCGAGGAGGAGGAGTTCTCATAGCTTGCAAAACTCACCTCAATTGCAGCTTGATTTCACCACCCGACCTATCTGCTTCTTCTGACACTGAGCTAATTACTCTCAAAGTAACATTAGCCAGAAATTCCTTATTTATTATGTGTTGTTATATTCCTCCTGATCTAATCAATACCGTTGACAGGGACGGATATACTATGTATGATATGTTAATTTCAAGATTGGAATTCATTAATAACTTAATGAATCCAGACGACGATCTCCTTTTATTGGGTGATTTTAACTTACCCAACGTTTAATGGGTAGCAAATTCTGCTGACGATGGCTGCCATCCCTTTAATAAATTAAATTCGAATGAGTCTTCATTTCTGGGATCAGTTTTCTCTTTCGGTCTCAGTCAGATAAGTTCCATACAAAATAATATGGGTCGGCAGCTTGATCTTGTATTTTCCTCTGACTGCAACAATACAATTGTTGATCACAGTCCAATTATTCTGTCTACACTTGACAAATATCATCCGCCTCTCCAAATTGATTATTTTCATAGTCCTGTAAATACCAAACATGTCAACGTTAGCGACTACGCTTACAATTTCAGGAAGGCGGATATGGACGAACTTTCCCGAAGAATATCTTCCATTGACTTCACTACACTTTTATCTGATGATAACATTGACAATGCTTTGTCCACGTTCTACGCATTCTTCAAAATTTTTGAATCTTGCGTCCCTTACGAACGGCAGCGTTCCCTTATTTCATCACCTCCCTGGTTCAATAGCGATCTGCGGAGGCTTAGAAATAGGAAAAATAAGTTGTGGAAGACATATATTTTGGATAGGGATAACTCTTCGTACAATGATTTTGTTGAATGTTATAATAAATTTAAGGAATATTCCACACAGTTATATAACGATTACGTAAAACGAATGACAACTGAATTCTACAATAATCCGCGAGCTTTTTATAAATTTATTAACTCTAAAAGAAAAGTGGACGACTACCCTGCCAATATGCAATATGAAGGAGTTTCCAGTGACACTCCATCTGCAATATGCGATATGTTTGCGTCCTTTTTCGAAAAATCATTCTCCCTTGAATTTAAACCCGATCTTAACAATTTTAACCACTTAAACAAAAATCCTATTCCTATTAATTTATCCATTTGTATTACTGCTAATGATGTCCTCAAACATATCAATGAGCTCCCTCTAGATTTTACATCAGGACCCGATGGTATTCCGCCAGCTATTCTTAAGGCTTGCTGTAATGAACTAGTCATGCCTTTAACATTAATTTTTCAAAAGTCTCTTAAAACTGGACAATTTCCTGTGCTCTGGAAGAACTCCCTTATTATTCCTATTCATAAAAAGGGTAACAAAAATGAGGTATGTAACTACAGACCTATTGCGAAACTCTCGTGTATCCCAAACCTTTTCGAGTTAATTATACACTCACAATTGTCTACTGTCTGCAAGCGCCTCATCTCAACAAACCAGCACGGTTTTCTTCCGGGGCGGTCTACTTCTACGAATCTCCTCGAACTTGTTACCTTTGTTACCGAAGGCTTTCAAAATAGCTTGCAAACAGATTGCATCTATACTGACTTCAGCAAGGCGTTCGATAAGCTTTCTCATTCCGTAATAATCCTTAAATTAGTAAGTCTAGGTTTTCCACCTCTGCTTATTAACTGGATTCGTTCTTACTTACTCGATAGGACATATCAAGTTTATTTTCGTCGCTCTACCTCGAACAAGATATCAGCTACGTCAGGAGTCCCGCAGGGTAGTCATTTAGGTCCACTTCTTTTTATTTTATCTATTGATGACATCTCACAACTCTTTCAAACCTGTAGAATCTTAATTTACGCAGACGACATGAAAATATTCTTTCGTACGAGAAATATTAACGACTGTCACGCGGTTCAAAATGACCTAAACATATTCCACTTGTGGTGTACACACAATAATTTAGAACTAAATATTGGAAAGTGCGAAATCATGACTTTTTGTAGAAGTCGTAAACCCCTGCGTTTCAATTATATCTTATCAAATCATGCTCTACGACGTGTTCAATCTGTCCGTGACTTGGGGGTTATCCTGGATTGCAAATTAGACTTCGTTGAGCATATCAACTGTACGGTGGTTAAAGCCAGTTCTATGCTGGGATTCATCAAAAGATGGTCCCGTGAATTTTCTAATAGAACTGTCTTAAAACAGCTTTACTTTTGTTTTGTTAGACCAATTCTCGAATACGCGAGTCAAGTTTGGTCGCCCTATTATCAAGTCCATATCGATTTCGTCGAATCTGTGCAAAAAAAAATTTGTCAGATTCGCTCTTAAGGATTTACCTTGGAGCAATCCAGTTCTTCTCCCTCCTTATAATGATCGTTTGAGGCTCCTCGATATGCACCCTCTGCTCAAGCGTCGGGAGATTGCAGACACTGTTTTTGTTCACCAATTACTAATTGGTAATATTGATTCAGCTTCCCTTAAAAGCGAATTCACTTTCAGATTGAACGAGCGTAATCTTAGGGTGGTGTCACTTCTACAAACTAGTTTATGTAAAAATAACTATAGCTTCTTCCAGCCTATTAACCGGATGAGGTTAAATGTGAATAAGAATGCTGATTTGTTTGATGTTCGTGTCAGTAAGCATGCACTGAAGAAAAGTCTGCTTGGTGGTTGTGGTCGCATGTCTACTAACATCGGACCAAATGATGAATAATCAGTCATATGCTACAGATTAATTCTGTTGTTTTACAAAGCTTTGACTAAGCTGATGGTCTGTTTAAAAAAAAAAAAAAAAAAAAAATTTTGTTGTAAAGTTGACCTCTTTTCGTGTAAAAACATCGCGAAGTTTTTTATTACATTGCTGTACAAAATACCAATTTTGCAAAACCAAAACAAAAAAACAAAAAACTTTCAAAACCATGGTTTGAGAAAGTTTAGACATTCAGATCGCGATTTCTGGTGATAATATGATCATTGAATAGCAGCAACGTCAAGATAATCGACTTTGAAAAGAAAAAAGGCCAAACAAAATCAGCATTTTTTTTAAAACCCACAAAATAATAGGGTTATTAAAGCTTTTATGCAAAACAAATGCCAGATTCTGGAAGAGCATGCCCAAATCCCCCTATATACAATTTTGGAAGAAAATCGCCCCAATTTTCTACTCGAATTGAACTTGCATGCACAAAATCCTGCTTTGCGTATTAATGGGTTAAGGGGGTATCCCACTCTAGAACGTTCAAAAAATTCATTTTTTTTTTCTAGTTTTGAAAAATTCTGTGTTCTTTCCTGAATCGTTTAAGCTATCTCTTGCCGCGAAATTTGAAAAGCTCGCGCCGCTACAACTTTAACTTAAATGCCGTGTTTCTCAAAACACCGCTTTGATGAATGGTGTGCAGCATTCTGAGAAAACCATTCATCCGAAGAATTTCAGATTTTGGTACAAGCTGTGTTAGCTTTGCCTCTATAACGTAAGTGGAGCAAATCAGGCTTTTTTACATTTACATAGCTTGTATCCCATGTTTTAACAGTAAAAAAAATTAAAGAAATGAATAAAATTTTGTTTTTTTCAAAATGTGACACACTCATGCCATAGCCACATATATAAGGAGTACTAATGTGCAATCTCATAATTTTCAGATTATTTCTTTGGCCTTCTATGGTGCACACCATGAGCTGCCGTTCTTAAGTTATGAGTCCCAGTAGCAGGCCTGCTAAATTTTTTTTTTTTCTCAAAATATTCATTAAAGATCATATAGAAGAGGATTATTATGTTTAACTCTAAATGTTTTGTATTTTCTTGTTCAACTCCCTCAAAAAAAAGTTCCCTAGAGTGGGATACCTCCTTAAGAGAGCATTGTTGTTATAAACACCAGCTTTTCTCTGCATATTAATTTGTGAATAATGTATTTAAGTATAATTGTTATTGTGGTATTGGGTGTAGCGTTTAATTTTAAACGTATTTTTATTAACAATAACTATTATTTTAAATATTTGATTTTAAATAAGGTATAATCCATTGTTGTCTTTTCGTGGTGAACAAATTGAATATCCTTCGGGCAATCTAATCTTAAACCATTTTTCGGTTTATTCATGAGGTCAAAGTGCTGTGTAAATTTGCCATGCACTTTTGATTGAAAGCAATAGTCGCAGAAGGAGAATGTCTGGTGAATACGGCGGGTCAGGTAAAGCGTAGCAGCCAATGTATCTTTAACAGATTTCGTGACATCAGGCGATCATTGTCGTGCATAAAAATTATCTTGTCGGCAGAAAATTTTAAATGGGTAGCGATTTTCATGAAAATTGGTAAATGGGGGCTTTGCGAAAGGCTGATTTCAAATCCGCTGTCCAAATTTAGAGACTCAAGATGGCGGACCCAATATGGCGACCAAGATTTCTCGATTTCAATGGATTTTAATGAAAATTAGTACAATGATTACCTTGAGGTCACTGATTTTGAATGTTATCAAAATTTATAAATGCAAGATAGCGGAACTAATATGGCGACCAATATTTCTCGATTTACACGAATTTTAATGAAAATTAATGCAATGATTATCTTGAGGTCACTGACTTTTAATGTTGTCAAAATATCCAAGATGGCAGAGCCAATATGGCGACCCATTTTTCTCGATTTCAACGGATTTTAATTAAAATTGGTACAATGCTTATTTTAAAGGCACTAATTTTGAATATTATTAAGATTTGGATATTCAAGATGGCGGCTCCATAAAGGGGTTTTCGGGTTGAATCAATTTCTAGGATATAACAAACTAGAACATTTGTGAAGTGTTTAATTAGTAAGTATTTACCCAACGCCGGGTGAAACCGGGTAACCCAGCTAGTAAATAATAATTACGCTTTAAAACTTTCCACCTCTCGTTCTGCTTTAATTAAAAGGTCCACTTCTTGTTCAGATATTAAATTGAATTTAGCGTCCATATACATTTTGGTAGTTTTTCTTCATGCCATTGAATTTCACTGTCACACCTGTTGAATAATAGTCGACAAAACAAATAAATTTCATGAAAGGCCACATTTTCTAAAACATAATTTGGTTTTAGAGAAATTAACAACTTTATTTTTATTCCCAATTATCTAGTGATTAAAACGAAGCTTTTTCAACGGTTCAACACTGAATGCTATTAGAGAATTATCAATAATAATAAATATATATAATATACAGGGTGTTCAAGACCACCCGTCCACCCCTTCTAAATCGATTAAGAACTTTTTTATCGTCAACCCTACTACTTCATTTAACTAAAGTCGGTACGCTCTATCGATTGGTGCTATACTCAGTTTCCGGTCTCGACTGGAAGTACGTTATTTAGACCGGCAATATTTTTTTTTTTAATGGAATGGGTATATTATGACTTCGAATTCGGACTACACGCTGGGAAATTTACAACTTTCATTTGATTTGATATATTTGCATATTTTTCTACGTCATAAGTTGTGCATGCTGGGCTGAAATGGGGACATTATCACTTCGGCCTCCTACCGGAAGTGGAATATTCAGTTCGGAAGTAGACCTTTTAAGGACGGAATTGCATTTTTTTACGGCGAATTCACATTCTACGTCATAACTTGTTCTTATTTATTTGTTTACAGAGTTCATCAATGACTGATTACTTACATTAAAAAAACGAGAAAATAAAGTGACGTGCAAATCAACAAAATCTAGTCTTAATACATTTTTTGAGATAAATTAAAATCCAAACAAACAAAGCTATCATTGAAACAACGTGACATGCTGGGCTTAAAGGGGGACTTTATCACTTCCGCCTCCTACCGGAAGCGGAATATTTATCGCGTAGAATGTGACTTCGCTGCAAAAAAATGCAATTCCGGAGTTTAAGCTCTACTTCCGGTTTGAACAACTTCAAAGGTCTTTTAGAACGCGTAGGGGAGAGCGGGGTTGGAAGTTCCGATTTTCAAATAACATGAAGTTTTATTATAAAAATGAAGGGTTTCATTTTCAACATGTGCAAATATTGAATGGATGTTCATCGGGTTTTGTAATATTATAGTCATACTAATATTTCAAGAGTATTTTTTACAGAAGCAAATTTGTGTCAACTTTCGGAGCGGAACATTCAGCCCCGCTTTGGGGCGAGTTGTTCCACCTTTGAGGCAAATTGTTCCGCTTAGATTATGAGAATAAACTGTCAGAATAACATAGGTTTTCTGAAATAAAACAACCATTTCTATAAATTTATGTATGTAATGTTTATTCTATGCACAAATAAACTTAAAAAAACGACAAAATATTACTGGTACAGAACATTATTGGTCCAGGTAACTTTTTTAACTTTTTTAACTTTAAAAAATAACAAAACATAAATGGTGAGCTCCAGGTAAACGTTTCTTTACTTATTTAAATTATGATTGAGATCTATAAACTTATAAATCTTATCAGATTCATAACTAAACATTCATATGCGAGTTTTCGTACCTCTCCGGGCAGAAGACCGAAGTATATTGCGGAACACTTTAAAATGTAGTACGCTAACTTTTTTTCCTGTTCCAAGGTAAACACTAACCTAGATTTATAACCTATGGCAGGAACTTTGCCAGCTTTCAATTTTGTAACAAATCGATGTAACGTCATATGGCAAATTTCAAGCTCTCTTGCCACAGTTTTAACAGGTCTTCCCTCCTTGATGACAGCATCTGCAGCTCGACGCAACAGTGTGTCGGAGGTTTTACCTCTCTCTGTCTTACGTTTGTAATTTCTCATCATTAAAATAAAAAAATATGGTCTTATGAATTTTAGTTATACGATTGAAGGTAAATTAGGGTAAGTTGTTCCGGGAAACAACCAACCCCGTCAGGAAGGAACTTTTAGCCCCAAATTAAGTTTATATACGAAGACTGACATACTGGCAAACTAATATAATCAATTATAAAAATACTTATCCAATAATATACCTTACCAATGTCACTACAATTTAGCAGAGTTACGTATGAATCGGTCTATAATACACAGAGATAGACCATATAGTTTAAACACGAAAAAATTTACTTACGTGACGTTTTGACAGCTACGTGCACACAGCCACTCAACCATCGTAAACGGAGTAACTAAAATGACTGCCGACGTGGCGCATCACCTGACGCTTTAACGACGCGCTTCACATGTATTGCTATCTCTTTCCCTTACAAAGTTATTGCTGTCGGAACAACTTACCCCGGGAACTTCCAGCCCCGCTCTCCCCTACTTGTTTTTTTTTTTTTTTTAAAATGTATCAAATGAATAAAAAAAAAATCTACTTAACTACAGACCAGAAGTAGTTTTTTTGCCATTGTTTCACTTCAGTTTTAAAACCTGGTTTTTCGGCATTCACCGCTCACTCAAAAAGTGTTTAGAAGCTCCTTCATCCCACCATTAAGTATGAACGTAGGTCGGAAATTCTCATACAAGGAAATATGAAACATTAAACTTAAAAGCTTAATTAACACCAACTACTATTAATAAGGCAAATCTGGTAGACAAGCAGTTTAACTATTCTCACCCGCGGGAAATTACAAAAAATAGCAATGTGATCCGCTCGTGTATTTCACAGGCTTTGAAATCGTTCATATTATGAAATTTTCTACTACTTGGATCTCACCCGGCCGTACCCCGCCCTGCGAACCTAATTGCAACTGCTTACAATAACACTCACATTCCGGGCGGAAGCTCTTCCCGGAATCGTCTCCAGCGCTCGCATATACATAATTCTTCCTTCGGCTGGAGCACACGCTGGATGACAACTTCCGAATTACGTTAACCATCCAAACGGAAGACGTTTGACTCGGAGTTAATGCAAGCACTATGCCGTGATAATGGCGGATGCTATACACAGAACGTGCTTAAGGGCTTCCGTCGTGAATTGGGCTTAAGGGCCGGGACTTATCTCGCTAGCAGCGGCATAAGCTGGCTAGAGCGAGCATATTGTTACTTAAAAATGTAAATAAGACTCGCACGCTGGAGGACTCCGAAGCATGACAACGACAGCGAAAGGGTTGCCACTCCAGCCTTTGACTGGCTCTGGGGGCAAACACGGGAGACGTGAGCTCTCCTGTCACCATTCCAGTCGGGAGCTTTCGTCAACACATTTAACTTTGACCGCTCGACCTTAAAGTTTGCCAGGAAAAGGAAGGAACAGACTCTGTTTGCCCAGGCCCCCGTGGTACGCACATTTGCACTCAGTGCGCCTCAACCGTGCCAGATGGGGATCACCCTCACCGCTCGTGTCCGAATCCCGCACAGGACTGGATTCTGCTTAATAATTTATAATTTTCGGTTAGTTCCTCGGGACATAAAAGAAGAACAAATTTGCCATGGTGATTTCGTGCTGCGTAAGTTTTTCCGCAAGAGTCCATTTCACATTATCCCTAGAGTTTATAACTTCCTGCACGGACCCTATGCAAGCAAATGAATCTGCGCCAGCGCCCTCTTAATCTGATTAATTACTCCAGCTCTCCCTCGGGACCCTCCTTAAACACCGTAACAGATTCTCCCTAATTCATGATATATTGCCCCGTGTATTCTTGATCTTGGAGTGCACTCAGCAAGTGGTGCGTAAATGAGGACACTGTCGTGTTTAGTCTTCTCGGAGGGTTGAACTTCGTGATTGTGGTATGAGCACATCACACAGCCCGGCAAAGAACCTCTCAATGGGTTCATTCCGCAATTTTAGTACGTATTCAAAGCTTATCTTTATGCTAGTGAAGAATACCTCCCTGAGATAACTTACAACTTATCTGAAATTATACCCACTTAAAATGCAGAGTCCGGTTTCTATATTTCTGCAGAATTAGCACTTTATAAGAATGATCATCGATTTTACAGTGTCAACACGAATGAAATATGTATTTTCATTTCCATCTTCATTCAATTCCTGATCAATTAAGTTCTTAACCCCTTGCACTATTTTCACGAGTCTGACTCGTGATGGAAATTTTAGGCCAAACATGGATGTCACGAGTCGGGCTTGTTGTTCAGTTCCAGACCAAAAATGAATATCACGAGCCTGACTCGTACTCGACATTTCAGGCCTTATTCAGAATTTGTTTTAATCTTATGTGATTATTAAAGTATTTTTTAAAAGATTTTGATTCAAATTCATTTGAATTTCACAAGAGTTCCATCGCTTGAAGTAAATACGGGCACGACTACCTTGCGCTCAGTCGTAAGATAGGTCGGCCTCAAGTTTCGGCACGCGCGTTCCACTGCTCGTCCTTCACCGCGACAATTGAGGCAGCCGCGTTTGGCCTGACTTTTCCCGAAGTTCCGAGTAGTGCAAGGGGTTAAAACGAAGAAAATAAAAAAGCAACAGTATGATCTTCAGCAGGGCAAGCAACAAGGAGATTTTTTGCGTTTGTTATAATTATTATCGAATAAAATTTGCACAAAATCATTAGACGATTCACATATTTATTCTAAAACAAATGTTAGTAACTGAAAGTAATATACTATTGTTGAGATGGGCGTTGCTTTTTTGGAATTTCTTGAGAAGCTAGTGTGGTGTCTGAAAAGTTGTTCACTTGTTTTGGAGAAGCTGGCCTTCCGTTGAGTAAACTAAAAACTGGTGACCCCGATAAACCAACACCAAATGGAGTCGAAGAAGCTTGGAAATGGACAAATCAAGAGTATATCAAGGTCGGCAGTCATTATAGCCCAGGCTGTAAGCAGAAAATTTGTACGTCGGAGGAGGAAAATTCGTAATAACCTCCCTGACAACACCTCCCCATTGATACTTCGCCAACATCGTCGCATCGACTACTCGAGTCCATCAGGCAGCTAAATCCCATCATCATCATCTCATTAGCACTCCTACCAAAATAAAATGTGGAAGAGAGGGGAGGGGGGTTGGTATTTTACACTTTTTAAGTAAATTGAAATTTTTTTTAAATAGTGTTAAAATATTAATTTAAAATAGAGTTTAATTTTTACATCTTCAATATATATTTAATTAAATATTTTTAAAAATATCTATACTAGTATGTAACTCTTATTAAGGAGTTACACCACCCTAACGCTCGAAAAAATAGGTATAAAAATAAATTTTTTTTTGGTTCGGCCATCAAAAATATGAATTATTCTTTATTTAACGTACCTATACATATAATAGATTTATAAATAAATTGCAATACTGAAAAAAAAACCATTAAAAATGGCGGAGATATGAGTGGGACACTCTTTTTAAAATCCTTGCTGACGGTGTACATGATTTCTCCCTCCAGCATTGTCCAAAAATAAAAAAAAATTGCTTCTTCAGAAGTATAATAGTTAAGGCGTGGCGGGGGAAAAAATTAAAAAATTTTTTTTCGAGAAATGACAGCTATTTGAAAAAAAACTCGAATTTCCATCAGCATTTTGAGTTTAAAAAATATATATCTTTTGAATACGGAACCAATAATTTGAATTTTGGAATGTTTGAACTCTTAAAATATTCTTAAAAGAATAACCAATTTATTTAGCAAAAAAAAAACAGTCTTTTTTCTGAAAATTTCATGGTGGTGTAGCTCCTTAAAAAAATACAAAATAAAAGTTCTAATTTTTTAAAACACTTAATTTTTTGGAAAAAATATCTTACAAACGTAAAAAAAAAAGATTTCACAAAAGAAAATCTAGTTTTCGACTTTTCGCAACGAAAGAAAGAGTAAGAAATATTTTAAAAAATATGTTTGAACTTCCTCAGTTATCAGTTACAACCTGAGTAATCAATAAGTGCTAAAGATGTTTGTTAACCGCATCTAAAATGTACTAATTATAATATTCGACTACTTTCAAATTGAGTAAAGACGCCAATATTTATTGCCTAGTGGAGAACACATTTTATTTTGTTACCTTTATTAATGAATTTTGCGATGAGGTGTCAGAAGTTTTATATTTTTATTATTTTTAAAAAGTTACATCGATATAGAAATTATACTAATTTTTATATTGTATGTAAAAGAGAAGAAATTTACAATTATTACCTTTACAAGAATATACGATTATAAGAATATACTTTCATAGAATTAAATATTACAAAATTAAAAATGTAAATAAAACTCAACCCAGCAGAATGCAACTGAATATGTTTTATCATTGTCAATGAAAAAAGAAGAGCGGAAGTTTTACTCATCTGACCTTGTTCTGTTCTTAAAAATTAATATAAATTTTTAGTTAAGTTTCAAAATTGGTATTATTTATTGCGAACTCCACATTAATTAAATCCCTATACCAATTAGCCATGGAATCTTCTTCGCAGCTTTTTGGTAACATGGGAACAAGAATTCCATTTCACTTGTCCATTGAATTGAGGTAAAGATAATATAAACTACAAGATGCACAATCACGTGTAAAGAGATGACATCAGGAAATTTTCGTAGACTCAAAGTCCAAGGATATCAAAAATGTTGCGTGAAGTTACTCTTCTCCCTTGTTCTGTTCTGTATTCCTCTGCTCTCTGGCTCTGCTTTTTCTTTGCACTTCACATCAGGACCAGAGAGCAAAGGAATACATAGAGATACAACCCTCGAACAAAAATCGTGCCAGAGTTCGTGGGCTGCGCTCGAGCAAAGAGGGCAGTGAAAGTCGTAAAAGTCACACTGTGCAGAAAAACTTTACATCCAGTGATATGCTCACGGCTCTCACGAAATTACTCTTTGCTATGCAGCCGTAATTCGGTTGCCAAGCGACGCGTGTGCGCTGCTGGCTTAATTCCTTTAACCCGCAGTTGTAAATATGAGATTGCGTGTATTATAAAATCGATATTCAGTTTCTTATTCTCAGGCCGATTTAATTTGTATTTCGGGAAGGCAAACATTTTGAATAACTTTTAATATGGGAAAATTGACCAATATATTTTTTTAGATGCACAAGCACAGTATAAGTTTTTTGAAATTATTTGTTTCGGTTTGTTAACATAAAGCGAGAGCGGTAATATTTCCTTTTAAATATTCTGACCGAATCACGATTTAAGGGGAGAAATCACCTTAGAAATTAGAAGTATCGGGTTGTTCGAAAAATTCTTCGACATTATTTTGTATGTTCTTTGGATTTTAGGTGAAAGTTCTGGAAGTTGTAAATTAGTAATACTTTGCTAGAACATTCTCGAAACTTTCTTTTAGAGAGTATATAAAAGAGCTCGCGCGAGTGATTACGGCAGTTATGGCTCCGATTGATAAACGTCAACTTCGAGCGGTAATTTATTATGAGTGGCTACGAGGGAGTAGTGCAAGAGCTGCAGCGAAAAATATCTGTGATGCTTTTAAAAAACCTTTAGTTCATCACTCTACTGTTAATAATTGGTTCGATCGCTTTCGTCAAGGAAAAGCGACTTTCGAAGATCAACCTCGACAGGGGTGACCAACGACTATCGACAATGAAGCTGCGTTGTTTAAAAGAGAAACCGGATTCTACTACGCGCGAAATAGCACAAGCACTCGGCTGCAGCAATTCGACAATCCATCTCCATGCTCTAGGCTAGGCTAACGAAATGTTATGTCTCAATGGATACCCCACAACCTCACTGACAAGGAAACGTTCTCAACCCCTTAATACTGGTTTTCACGAAAAAAACTGATGTCTGAAAGTATATACATGATGTGTTAGTGCTAGGGGTAGTTTACCCCCTTGAGAAGCTTTCTTCAGGAAAACGCAAAAACAGGTCAATTTTGTTTTTCAAAATCGTATGTAAATTAAATATTTGTCAATGATTTTGAACTAACACTGTTATTTTTGTGACGCAAAAATATAATTTATTCCGAAATGAAAAATAAGGGTTGCAACCCCCGGGGACCGGATTACTTACAAAAGGTTAGTATATTTATGAGACATCATTTCCATTTTGTTTCATTCGAAAAAATTCATTAGAACTTGAGATATTTAAGAAAAACTGTTTTTGGGGGTAAACTTTAGGGGTGGTTTTCACCCCCTAAACTTGCGTATCCGCAGATAAAAAAAAATACGTGTCTCTTATTTTTCGATGCTCTACAACATATTTCAATTTCATCAAAATCGGTGAGACACACTTGAGAACGTTTCCTTGTAAGTCCGACAAACGCACCCGTCAGTCTATCTGTCTATCGCTTCTCTCTCGTCCGCACAGAAAAGAGTTTCTTGAAGACATAGTTACTGGAGATGAAACCTGGATTTGCTACAACAATACTAAACGTAAAGCCATGTGGATTTCTAAAGAAGATAAGCCACCACTCCTAAATTAGATCACCGTGGATCGAGAATTTTGCTCTGTTGCTGGTGGGATTGCAAAGGAATACTTTATTATGAGTTGCTGACCGAAAGTAAGACAATAGCAGCTACTACTTACAGTCAACAGCTTTTAAATTTAGCTGAAGCTATTCATAAAAAGCGTCCACGAAAAGCAAACGTACGTATATCTCCTTCACGATAATGCTCGGGCATACACAGCAAAAGAGACGAGATCTACAATACAGCACCTAGGTTCGGAAACAATACCCCACCCACCGTATTCCCCAGATCTTTCCCCAAGCGACTACCATCGTTTTCGGGCTTTAAAACGCCAGTTACAAGAAAAAAAGTTCAATAAAATTGAAGATATCCGATGTGCACTCGATAATTTCTTTTTGTCGCAGAAGCAAAGCTTTTGGTCTTCTGGTATTGAAGAACTACCGAAACGTTGGGAAAAGGTTATAGATAATTGTGGTGATTATATTGTAGACTAAAATTAATTTTAATAAAAATTATACGTAATTGAAAAATGTTGTTTGAAGTGTCTAAGTATTAATCGAACAGCCCAATATTTTCTGGAATTATTTTTACAGGGAATGTTTTCATGTACATCTCATTAAATTTTGAAATCATTGCAGCCAGAAATCTCTGCTTTATCAAGAGCAGGTCTTCACCCGACTTATGTGATACTACTCTCTTTGCTCGTCGTATTCTCCGACCAATTTAAGTTGTATTTTTGGGAAGGAAAAAATATTGAATAAATTTTAATATGGGAAAATTTACCAATATATTTTTTTAGATGTAGAAACATAGTATAATTTTTTTGAAATTATTTTTTTTCGGTGTGTTGATATAAATTGAACTATTTCCTTTTAAATATTCTGTCCTGAATCAAGATTTTACGGAAATATGCATTTTTAACCCTAACCCATTAAACCGGGGCGTTTGTGATCAGCTTTACTTCTAACAGGCAGTAGTTTAGGATAGGATAGGATGGTTGTGGAATAGTAAATAAATAAATAATTTCTGAAATTTCATTGCATTGACTTTTATGATTAAAAAACGGTTCTATATTTGTAATACCAAGATCGGAAAACAGTTTTCTGTTATTCGGACCTTGATCGCAAGTAATAGCTACAATATTAATAGTTACCTATTTTTTCCGCGTTTCCTAAAACTTCAAATACTAGTTCATTTAACCTACCGGAACTTATTCCACTAACGGGAGTGAAATATCCTAATACATGCTTCCATGGTGAAAAAAGACCGCGCACCATGAAAATATATATGGGGCATTCTTTGTGAACGGACCACCCCCTGCTATCCAAAAATGGTGAACTCCATTTAAGGTCTACCAGGGCTCAAAAGAACGGTTTTGATTTCTGCTTTTGAATGCACACTGGCTTTCGAAAATTCCGCCTACACAGAGCCCAATATGGCGGCCAAAACCACGTGACCTCCATTATTTTTACTACTTATGAGGCTATAAAATGGGTCGCATTATTCCGATTGAGGTCTACAAGGGCTCAAATGAAAGCTATTGACTTCTGCTTTCAGAAGCTTTATAGCAAAGATTTTTTGGGTTGCGCAAAATCCAATATGGCCGCTAAGACCAAGTGACCTTTGCAATTTTACCACTTAAAAGAGTACAAAAAGGCTCGCGGCATTCTGATTAAGGTCTACAAAGACCCAAATGAAAGCTTTTGACTACTGCTTTCAGAAGCAGAATCGAAAAAAATTTTTGGATTGCGCAAAATCCAATATGGCCACTAAAACCACGTGACCTTTGCAATTTTACCACTTAACCCTTTTAGTGCCAGCGGGCCGATCTATCGGCCTACGGTCCTTATGCGAAGAGTGCCACGGGCCGATGTGGCGTAGTGTCCCGGCCGGCAGGCCGAGCTGCCTACGAGCGCATGCCAGAGAGACTTGCTTTTGTCCTTATCTCCAATACAATGTAGACCACACTACGCTTGTGTTTAATTTCATTTAGTCCTTATCTCCAATAAATACTAAAATTTTCCTCCTTATAAAGCTATTTATATGAGCGCGCATATCAAATCGGCCCGTGGCATTTCTCGCATGTACTCCATAAAGCGCTTGACACTGAAAGGGTTAAAAGAGTACAAACTGGCTCGCGGCATTCCGATCGACGTCTATAAAGGCTCATATGAGAGCTTTTCACTTATACTTCAAAAAGCTCTATCGCAAAAATTGTTCGAATTGCGCAAAAGACTCTCATTAAGACTAAGAGGGTGATGTAGAACACTAATTACTGAAATTATCTGGCAGAATTAAAAAAAATCAAAATGGCCTTTAATACCACGTGTAGAGAAACAACTTTTGTATAGTATACATTATCTAAACTAGATAATAATGAAATGTGCTTAATAAATAATAAGTAATACTACTGTTTTGATAGTAATGAAGATTCAAGATAGCCACTACAATCACGATACATAGCCGTTTTTTACTATTTATTCAATTTTGATTCAAATGAATAGACGATGCGTTAACAAAGAATAAATACCGTTAATTCTACTGCTCACAACAAAATAACTTAATTATTTCAATTGAACTGAGGTAAATTCAAAACAATTTCATTAATTCACAACTTAGAATGAAATTTTAAAAAGGAATATATTGGGTGTACAAATAAGTTTCCGACCTTTTTTACTGAAATAAAAGACATTAGTTCGTGTAGAAAATTAAAGAATATTTTATTCAAAATATGCTCCTTCGGAAGATATAACCTTCTCCCATCGTTCAGGCAATAAACGGATTCCCCGGGAAAAGAAGTCTTGTGGTTTCGAGGCGATCCAGTCATCGACCCATTTTTTCACGTTTTCATGTGAAGTGAAGTGCTGCTGTGCCAGGGCTTATTTATTTATTTATTTATTTATGTAAAAGGCTTAACCTAAATACATAACAAAAGCTTAACGCGCACTCGAAAACTAAGTTCATATGGCGCTTCTAACAAAAGTAGATCTTAAAACAAAATATAATTTTACATCTTTGAGGGTGTTCAGTTAAGTACATATGTGGCTTAGACATGGTTAAAGATATATAAAACAAATAATTTACAATAAGTTAAAACAAATAAAATAAAACATATTCACTTTCCAGATTGGCTGAGGACTATTCAGGTTACAAACAAGGTAAAATTATTCTATACACATTTTTTTTTTTTTTATTTAATAATTTTTTTTTTTTTTTTATAAATCTTAAACATTAAAGTTTTCAGCTCTTCCGCCTTGATTTTAAATTTATACATTCCAAAACACATTTTATGTTATATTTCTATTCTTATTTTTTTTTTTTTTAAAAGCGGACTGTCGCAAACCTACTTAAAACTATATCTAGGAAAGAAAAAACAATTACTGCACCTATTTTATCAATTTGTTAACAAAAAGAGTATATTTTGGTTGAAAAATAAATATCTGTAATTCCTACGGAAATAAATAAAATCTTTTAATGGAGGGGGAACTATTAATTTAATTTGTTAGTCATATGGGATTTGCAAAGCTAATAAAGGACAGTTACTAAAAAACCATTGTTCTGTTATAATTTGTGCATAAAATCTAACTTGGTTAGCAAGGTTATTAGGTCTTCGGGATTGTTAGGGTTAAGGAGAGTGGAGAGGGGGGGCAATTGACCACCGTAGGCTCTGACGGATAACGGGCAATCCTTAAGGAAGTGTTTTACAGTTAGGGGGGCCTGGCAAAAATGACATCCGGCTCTGGGACTCCTGCTGTAGTAGTGACTGTGTGTAAGCAAAGTATGCCCAACTCTAGCCCGTATAATTTGCACACCCTGGGCCCTGGTTAGAGTTTTACTGTAGACTGGCGCCTCTATCTGCCTCCAATGCAAGGCGAGGAATGTCTCCTCCCTCTCCCAATCAGACCGCCATCTTCTTTTTAAGAAATTCAGTCGCTTCCGGTACAGGTACGACGACATGGGTACATCTTCAGTCGGGGCGTTTCTTGAAAAAATCTCCTTGGCATGAAAATCCGCCACCTCGTTGCCGTGTATACCCACATGCCCAGGAACCCAGGCCAAGTGAATGTTATTCTCACTTGAGCTAATAATAGCCCGGCAATGCTTTATAAGAGGTTCCTTGCATTTACTATTGTTTAGGGCTTGTAGGAAAGAGCGAGAATCTGAAAAAATAACCGCCGGGGAGTTCGCACTTGCTGCATACTGAATCGCCCTCCAGACTGCATAACCCTCCGCCTCATAGCTAGACACATCCAGGTGGAGCCTAAATCGCTTGACGAGTGAATGCCTCTGTTGCCCCGGAAGAAAGACAACAAAAACCGCTGATGCCTGGCTGTCACTCAGAGATCCGTCAGTGTATATAAACAATCGGTTCTTGAATTTGGATGCCAACTCCCTGTGATGTGCCACCAATTCCTCCACAGATGAGTTCCTTTTGTCTTTCGGCCCCAAACTAATCTGAATTTCATTACAGGATTCATTAGGTCCTAAAAAGGGGAGGTGCAAGGAATTTGGATTGGGTGTACTTAAATCTAGAGCTAAACTAACTCCTAATGCTAGTTTAAGAGCCGGTGTTGATCGAGGTTTGGTGCTCATCTGGTCCAAGCGAATCAAGGATTCATGATGTGGACCCTCCTGATCCAGCCAGTTCTTGCTGAAAAGTTTGATACGCGCCTTCTCAGCTCTGTCCTGCAGGGGGAAAACTCCAGTCTCGATCCAAAGGGAGCGCCTGGGAGTCGATTTGAGTGCTCCGGTTGCCACCCTTAACACTCGGTTGATGCTCGTCTGAATTTTTGTTATATTGCTGACCGATGTTGACGCATATAAAAGGAGACCATAATTTGTAATGCCCTCAATGAGCACCTTGGCGATCTTAACTGTTGCGTGCACCGGAGCTCCGTGTTTTTTACCTGCTATTAATTTAATAAAATTGGTAGCCTTACAGACCTTGTCCGCCACTTGGCCGCAGTGGATGTTCCAGCGAAGGTCAGCCGAAAAGGTCACACCCAAGATCTTCAAGGTGGTGCTGACAGGTACCAGGTGGTCTCCAATTTGCACATTGGAAGGTGGATTTACTCTTCTTTTCCTGCTGAAGATCATCAGTTCTGCCTTGGTCATCGGCACAATGGCTCCGGTGTTGTAAGTCCAGATCTCCAGAACAGCTATGGCCCGTCTGAGTATGTCCGTTGGGTGTGGGTCGTCAGTAGTAATTATAACATTGTCGGCGTATGCGTAAGTTTTAAGTCCGTCGATTTCATTTAGTTTCAGTACTAGTCCAGTCAAATAAACATTAAAGAGGGCCGGAGCAAGGGGAGATCCCTGCGGGAGAGTATTACTACTCTTAAATTTTCCAGAGACGACCCCATTGGCTCTGACTTGAACGGTCCGATTGACTAAAATGTTTTTAATCAGCCGAATCGAGGCCTCATCAAAGCCCCAACCTGATAGCTGTTCCAGCACCACATCATACCTGACCCTATCATAAGCCTTCTCCACGTCCACGGCTAGAAGGTAAACCGCACGCTTTTTAGATAGGGACCACATGATGTCCGCCTCCAGCTCCAGGAGGAGGGAAGATGTGCCCCGATATTTCCTAAAGCCATGAATCTCCTTAGGCAGAATTTTCCCTATATTTTCAGAGAGCCTACGTCCCAGGATCTTCTCCAGGAGTCTTGCAGCACAGGGGAGTAGAGATATTGGTCTCAGGTCTTTGGGTGTAATAGGACCGTTGGTTGAGAGGTTTCTTTTCTTGATGGGCACCTGAACAGCATTCTTCCACTCTTGTGGGTAAATACCACTCTCTAGAATGCGATTGAAAAGTGCACAGAGTCTCTCTCTGTAGATCTGAGGTGCTTTAGCCAACATGGAGTAAGTAATTAAATCTTTTCCAGGCGCTGAACCCTTCAATCGGTAAGGGCCCCATCAAACTCCGTGAAGGAAATATTATGACATATAGAATGCAGAAACCCATCCTCATCAGAGGTCCCAGAAAAGGTCCAAGAGTCCCTTCGTTCTATCAACTCAGATCTGAAGGTGGAGTCCTCCGAGTACAATGTCCAGGATCTGGCCAATTCCTCAGATATTTTGCTGGAATCAACGTATATATTACTTTCCACCCTCAGACTACCAATAATGCTGGTGGAGTTGTTACCGGACAGGGCCCGGACCTTCCTCCAAGCATCTCGGATATTGATAGACGGGTCTATGCTCTCCGCGAAATTATTCCACGTCTCTCTTTTAGCATCCAAAATGGACCTCCTCACAACCGCCGACTCTCTGCGATATTTTATCAGATTAGGAGTGGTTGGATGCCTCTGGAAACACTTCCATGCTCTATTTTTAGATCTAATTTTATTTAGGATGTCCTGGTTCATCCACCTAGGCTGAGTACTGGAAAAAGAGTTTGAAATTGGAATTCCGACAGAAGCACCCACTTTAATCGCTCTAGTGAGCTGAGCAGCCTCTTTATTGACGTTCCCCGATACAGGCCTCAAGAGGACCTCACTCTCCACCGTAGCAGAAAAAAGACCTGTGTTCGCAGAATCTGGGTGTTACGATTTTCTTAGCGATCTGGAAATCTGAATTAATGATGATGGGAAAATGATCGCTTCCCTCCGTATTCTCATGCGTAATCCAATTGAGAACAGAAGCAATATTCGGGGGGGCCAAAGTCACATCTATATGGGAAAAAGTTCCAGTACCTGACAAAAAGGTAGGACTACTAGTATTGAGCAGACATAGGTTTTGACTCTCTACCCAGTTAGCAAAAATTCTCCCCCTACGACTCCAATGCGCCGCCCCCCAAAGAGGGCTATGCGCATTGATGTCTCCACCAATTATGGCGTTGGGAGGGAGCTGGTTAGCCAGGTTCTGTAAATCCGTAAATGAAACATCTTGGGTATTTTCCAAGTAGATGGAAGCAAAAGTCAGAGGACTAGATGCCTCCAAAGAAACTGCACAGGCAGTTAGATTGCCGTTAATCTGTATCCTAGAGACCGCAATAGAGTTGTGCACCAAAATGGCCACACCTCCATGTCTATTCTCTCTTGGGTAATTATACCCGTGAAAAGAATAGGATCCCAACCTATCCGGCTCTTCATGTGAAAACAGGTGCGTCTCCTGGAGGAGAATAACCTGAGGCCGATATCTACAGATTAGAAGCTCCAGGGAAGAGCGATTATTTCTCAGTCCTCTTATATTCCATTGTAGAATTTTTATATTTTTAATGGAAGGTCTAAGATTATTAGCCTGAGAAGCACTCATAGGCAATTGATAGATACGGAAAAATTTAACTCAGATAAGTGGAATATTAGAGGTAAAAATGACTAAATAATATAAATGAATATATGATAATTAAATTGAATTAAATTAGTCTGATAATGATGAGAATTCTACCGATAGGTTATCACTATCAGATAAAATCACATCCTCACTAAGATTTTTCTTTGTTTTGTGTTTAAGATTTTTGGAGGTTTTTGCTTTTGTAATCGGAGAATTTTGTTTAAATTTGGTTTGTTGGGATGTCTTTTTTGTAGTTTCATTATTTTTTATTTTAGTAGCTAAGGTCATGGCCTGAGTGAATTCTATATTAGATGATTTTTCTTGTGGGGAATCAGTTGTTGAAGACGAAGGTTTTATTAAATTGGCAGATTTAACTGACAAAGTTGGTTTACTAGGGATTGTTGTTTCAATAACATTTTTGCTTTTAGTACTTTCTTGTGTAATTTTTGTAAGCAGAGTCGTAGAGAGAGCGGTGGGATTTACAACGCGGGAGAGTGTATCTGCAAAAGAAGGCCCTGAAACAGACTTGTGCGTATTGTAATACTCTTTACGAGCCTCATACATTGAGCACTTTTTCTGTGTTTTGATTTTTAAAATCTCTTTGTTTTTCAAAAATTCAGGACAATTACGGCTGAAAGATTCATGTCCTTCAGCATTGCAATTGACGCAGAACTTCCGGAGACAGCCAGACTCCTCGTGAGGTCCAACAATACCGCAAGTGCCACAAGTGCTTTCCCCATCGCAGTGGTTTTTAGTGTGACCCATCCTCTGGCAGATAGTACACCGCATCGGAGATGGGTAGTACTCACGCACCAGAATTCTGGTCCAAGGGCCCTGAATATCGTGCGGAATTTTGTAGGCATTGAAGGTGAGGATGACCAGACCAGTGGGAACTCTCAGCCCCCCCTCGACTAATCTTGTCATTTGAACAACGTCCACAACATCCTGGTCTTTGAGACCCTCGAGAATTTCCGCCTGCGAGAGCTGCTTGAATTCCGGGGAAAAAGCGGTACCTTTAACATGGTTAAGTGTAGGATGGAAAGCCACTTTGACAGGCACATTAGCTATTGTTTTTGCCCTAATAAATAAATCCGCAATTTTCTCGTTTTTAACTAATAAGAGCAAAGACCCATCCCTCAAAAAACTGGCACTTTCGTGCCTAGTCGATATGGCATCGACTCCTTTCCTTATGATGAACTGATTAAAATTTCGTAGGGTTTTTCCTTCCTCACTAATGGCCTGAATTGTAATATATTTAGGGTGATTCATGGCGGCTTCTTTAGTTGAAACCAGACATGGTAAAGCCGGGAAATCGTCCTGGGACGACGCTAGAAATTTTCTTTTCGCTCCTCTAGGAGGCATTTCTGCCTCGTGCTCTAGAAGAGCAAATTTATTGGCCCTGGACGTGCCAGGCGCCATGGTGGGACGGGGTCCCCAGACGAGAAAAAATTAAGCTACAAAAGGATTAAAAACTAAACAAACTGAAAAAAAAAAAAAAAAAAAAAGTCAAGTAAAAGTAACGTCCAGTCTTCTAAAGGGTCCAGGAAATTAAAAACCTCTTCTTTCTTCTATCTTCTCTTTTCCTTCTTCCGTCTTCTCAATTCCTAATACAAATTTTCTTCGCCCAAGCAGCGCCGTCCCTCAGCAGGGGCTCTTCTCTTGGTGGTGAAAAATTAAGGGTCCAGCGTTGGAGGGGCATCCGCGCCCCCCTGCGGGTGATGGAAGCGACCGCGAGCCGCCGCCCTCCAGTCTAGTTTGGGACGTTCACAGGCTGACCGACGCCACGCCTTTGAGGTTAGGTCGGTGGTGATGAAACAGTTGAAAAATTTTTTTTTTTTTCAAATTGGAGAATTTTCCCTTTCCAATTATATAAAAGTCTTTTAATATTTACTATTAACTTCAACAAAGTATTATTAGCTTTAAAAAACACTCAAAAATCCAAAGTTCTGACGAGAGCTCTTTTTTCCAAATCTGACGTCTCCGAAAGTTGGGGGATTCTGTGTGCCAGGGCTGATTGCATCGACCGGAACAAGTGATAGTCAGAGGGAGCAATGTCTGGTGAATACGGCGGGTGGGGTAGAATTTCCCAGTTCTGCCCATCCAAGTAGTTTTTGACAGGTATAGCAACATGTGGCCTAGCGTTATCCTGTTGCAAAATAATTTTATTGTGCCTGTTGCCCCATTCCGGTCGTTTTGCAGCTAGAGCTTGCTTTAAAGCCATCAGTTGTCGTCGATAAACTTCTCCCGTAATGGTTTCACCCTGTTTCAGCAGCTCATAATATACGACACCCTTCACATCCCACCAAATGCAAAGCATCACTTTCGAACCATGGATATTTGCCTTTGGCGTCGACGGCCCTGGTTCACCGGGCTTGACCCACGCTCGTTTACGCTTTGGATTGTCATAATGGATCCATTTTTCATCCCCAGTGATGATCCGATGCAAAAACCCCTTCCTTTGTTGTCGTCGAAGCAACAATTCGCACATGGTTTTCCGACGTTCCATGTCCCTTTCTTTCAGCATGTGTGGCACCCAAGCTCCCATCTTCGAAATCAATCCCAAGGCTCGTATACGTTGCGAAACACATTGTTGGGTAATATTCAACTCTTCTGCCAATTGTTTTTCAGTCTGACAAGAGTCCACATCAAGCAATTCTTCCAATTCTGTATCTTCAAATTTTCTTGGTCTGCCTTCACGTTCTTTGTCTCTTACGTCAAAATCACCAACTTTGAATCGTTGAAACCACTCTTTGCAGGTTGTTTTCGATGGCGCATATTCACCGTAAACTTCCACAAGCAAACGATTTGTTTCCGCTGCACTTTTCTTCAACAAAAAATAATGAAGTAAAACTTCCCGCAAATGTTGTTTTTTCGGCACAAAATTCGACATTTTCAATTACATGAAAATAATTCTTGTTTACGCATTGAACAAATTTCACTAGTAATTATTCAAGCTTGACATCTAACCTCCGAAAAACATGTATTGCCCGATTGAATAATATGCAAGCAGTGATACTAACGACACCTATCTGAAAAGGTCGGAAACTTATTTGTACACCCAATATTATATGTCACAGTATATTATTTATATAGTAAGTAGTTATAAAGCCAAACAGGCTAAATGAATCGCAATATACAGGGTGTTCAGAGGTGGGAGGTCAATACTGCAGGGGGTGAAAGTTCAGACCGAGACAAGCAAAAAATCGTATGGGTGGGGGGGGGCATCTCGCACCGTTTGGCAGTTACAGGGTGATTCGTAAATCAGGATTTTGCCTTATATGGGAACCGCTCTTGTATTTTTATCTTTTTTTCTACGCATCGCAGCGGCTCCAAACTGATTTCAAAAAATCACTATTTGGAAGCCCTTTCCAAAAAAGTTTACACCACCCCCCTATCCCCAACCCGCAATCCCCCCTGGAAGTTGAAAAAATTAACTTTTATTTCACGATTTTTCACCTTTCGCCCCACTTTTCTCCGAAATTCATGTTATTAACATACCTACTTTTTATTTTTTTAAAGTTGCCTATCTAATTACCTTGCCAAAAAGGTGCAACATGCCCAGGTAGGAAAAGTATACGAAAATTTATTTACAAAAATCCTTTTACAGAATATCATGATAATTCGAATTTTTAGGAAATTATACTTAAGTTTACTAAAAAATACATTTTGTTCGCTTAAAAACTAATTACAATTAAAACGTCTGTCCTTTAAAAGCTGTTCAAAATGTTCTCTGCGAGTTTCGATGCATGCAAGTAGCCCTCGTTTTATTTCACGTTTGAGGTCTATGGTAGCCAGTCTCTCCCGTATTTTCGTGGCTGCAGTCACAATCCTGGTAACTAATTCTTCTCTGGTGTTGATTGGTCTTGAGTAAACTTCATATTTCATCATTCCCCATAAGAAAAAGTCCAGTGGAGTAAGGTCCGGTGACCTAGCAGGCCAAGGAATCGGTCCACCTCGTCCAATCCAGCGTTCTGGCTAATGTTCATTCAAACTTGCCCTAACAATGTTCCCAGTATGCGCAGGTGCTCCGTCGTGCTGTACATACATTGCGCTTCTGGTGGCCAGGGGGATGTCCTCCAACAGATCCGGAAGGATATTCTCCGAAAAGTCCGAATATAGCTGACTATTCAGCACTTGGGGCAAGATGAAGGGTCCTATCAACTGGTTGCCGATGATGCGAGTCCAGACATTGACACTAAATCTTTGCTGGAAGGACCGACACCTGGTCCTATGTGGGTTCACATCTGACCAGGTGTGGAGGTTGTGCAAGTTTGTGATGCCATCCCGGGTGAATTGCGATTCATCCGTCCACAGAATTCGGTCTAGAAACCTTCTGTTTTCGATGTCAGACTCGAACAGCCAAGTGCAAATTGCAATCGTCTTTCGGAATCTCCTTCCTGTAGTGCTTGGACCGGGATATGGTTGTATGGATGTAGTCCCTCTCGGTTCACAACGGTCCAAACTCTCCCTGAAGACAATCCTGACCTTCGTGCGACCTGCCTGATGCTTATTACAGGGCTGTTCCTGACGATGTTGAGGATTTGTTGGTCGGGGTCCGCTGAATCGGCCGATTTTCCTGCTCGCGTTTCTGCTCTGGGGGCGGTTACACTTCCGGTTTCTTTTAACCTTCTGAAAGTCCTGCATTCTGCCATTTTATCTTAATTTTTTCTATTAAACACCCGGTTTTATCACTTGCTTCTTCAACTGTGGTCAATGTCCTTTCAAACTTACCCATTTTTATACCATAATTCATAGGAGGTATTAGAAACGGAGCGTCAGGATACTTAGGAGTCAATACTGGATATAATAAACTAATAACGCTATTTAACGAGATTACATTTATTATTTTATTACTGTTTTGCTGAAATAATAAAAATGTATTACCTCTGTCTCCTAAACAAACATTTCCGAACTTGCTGTCATAAAAATTGTTTACTTAACGACTTTTTTCATTATGGTGCAATAAAGTAATTAGGTACCTGTGAGGATGTTTAATTTCAGGACTTTTGCAACCCCTTTCTACCTGCGCATGTTGCACCTTTTTGGAAAGGTAATTAGATAGGCAACTTAAAAAAAATAAAAAGTAGGTATGTTAATAACATGAATTTCGGAGAAAAGTGGGGCGAAAGGTGAAAAATGGTGAAATAAAAGTTAATTTTTTCAACTTCCAGGGGGGATTGCGGCCAAGGGGTTGGGGATAGGGGGTGGTGTAAACTTGTTTGGAAATGGCTTCCAAATAGTGATTTTCTGAAATCAGTTTGGTGCCGCTGCGATGCGTAGAAAAAAAGATTAAAATACAAGAGCGGTTCCCATATAAGGCAAAATCCTGATTTACGAATCACCCTGTAACTGCCAAACGGTGCGAGATGCCCCCCCCCCCCCCCTCCCAACCCATACGATTTTTTGCTTGTCTCGGTCTGACCTTTCACCCCCTGCAGTATTGACCTCCCACCTCTGAACACCCTGTATAACCTAACATATTATTTACACAGTATTATAAAATTAAAAAATGTTTTCATAAGATAATTGTGTGCTTTCTTTGCCATTTGAAATCCGTTGTACTATTAAGTTTTTTTTATCAACAAAAAATGAATGGTTTTTCATTATTTGGGGAATACTTAAAGCTTTTTCGAATCTTTTATTCAGATGTCTAGCTATTTTTTCATGATCCTTTTGACTGTAATAGAACGTTTTAATAGTATCTGCAAACTTTGTTTTTGACCATTCATAGAGTCTCACGGAAGTTAGAATGGCTTCTTTTGGTTTACATAGCAGGCTACATCTTGCAGCGTCTCTTTTCAACACTGCTCCAACACCATCTGATGGACATTTGCCGTGTGCTGTCGCATGAAAGTGCCATTCAGCTTTGATATTAAAATCCATTTCGTGATGAATTAAATTTGTCATTTGGTATTTATTTTTGAAGTGCTGTTTAGCTCCATCCGTAAAATAAATGAGATTTTTTGGACGATGTTTCTGTTTGAGGTACGGTACTAATAGTTTTTGAATTGTAAAAACTGCTGCAGTATCGTGCTTTGTACTGTCTGACATGAAAACTATATTGTTGTGTTTTAATTCTGAACCTTCAAAGTAATAATAAACTGCCGGAAAAATAGTACACTGGTCATTATTAAAATTAAATGCCTGTGAAGCATTTTGCACGACAAATTTATAATTTTCTGAAAAGTCCATCACAATTAAGATTTCTCCAGGTTTCAAATTTTTTTTCCGTGTTTCAAAATATTCTGTTTGTTTTTTTCCATAAACGAATGGGGTTTTAAAATCAATAATCGTTCACAAAGTTCTTGAACAAACTCATGTTATGAAGGAAGAACTTGAGTTACCAATGTGGACCTATCAGTACCCGTCCAGCCCGAATATTGCACCTCGAGAATATTATTTGCATCCAGCAAGTCTTGCAAATACTTCTGAAAATCATCTGCATTAGAGCATTTAGCACAGTCTCCAAGATGACACTTGTCCGTGGGTTTACGACATGTAATTTGAGCCAAACAGTCTTTGTAATTTGTTAATAAACATTCTGAATCAGCAGTCAATTTCTGCACATCAATGGCATCAAGCATAAGCTTACAATTCTCATGAATCGTACATACACATACAGAATGGGTCCCACTGGCTCCGGCAAGTATACAATTTTTGGGACGCAATTGAGCAAACTTACTGAAACTAACTGCTGAATCTTTATAATTTTCTTTATAAATCTCATAGAGCCCTCTTAAATCTAACAGAAGAAGGCGTTTTTGAAGCAGACTTCGATCTTCCTCATTTTTAACAGATTTAACATCTTTTACTCCCGGCATGCTATTTTCAATATAGAAGTCAATAACTTTTTGTACCTTATCTTCTGGTAATTTTCTACCTTTATTTGCAGTTGTATCTCCCAAGACACCATTTGAGTTTTTTAATTCTTTCGATTTGTTTGCAAACTTCCAACTGCACCCAAACTCTTCAGAAATTTTTTTAACACTCCATGAGTCAGAAGCAATAGTTAGAATGCGTAACCTTAGAGGATCATTAATTCCTAAAGAGGAAAATTTATCTCTTAAACCTTGAAGCATATTTTCAAGCTCAATTTCTCTGACAGAGGGAGAATATGATTCATTCGTTGCCGATTCTGAAGATGAATGAGAAACATCGATCATAGAATCATCTCTATCTACGCTGTCGGATTTTTCAGACTGCAATGCATTAGGAGGATCGTGTTTTCTACAATTACTGCAAATCTTGGCATGCGTAGGGAATTCAGGAAATAATTTTCGCAAATTATAAGGCATGTATCGTAAATTTTTTCCCACATGACTATCAATTTTATATGGGTTGCAACATCGGTCCGAACGAATAGGCGTAGATATCATTGCGATAATTTAGATGATTATTTATATATCTCATGTAATCTCAGGATATCTCAAGTTATCTCATGTAATCTCTATACATATTATGTGTATGATATGAGAAACTGTACTTTTATGATAGCACTACCCTACGTGTTCGAAAACGGATTGATTTCGTTGACAGCTTTTGAAAGAAATCAGAAGCGTTCATCCCTTTCGCTACGGCAGGCAGTGTATTCCGCCGCCCGCCGGGGTGACACCGCTGAACGGGCCACCGCGCCGCCGGGAGATTGGAGCGTGATTCTTGCCTCGATTGCTCCAAAAGAATGAATGTTTATATTTCACTTGTTTAAAACAAATGCGAACAAACCAGAGAATGAGACGGTGCGGTATGCGTAAAAAAAAAGATCGCGGGGCTCATGGTCAAGTGGCATCACGCTGACGTCGTCTATAGGCGACGCTCCTACACACCGGTCGTCACGCGGATGTCGTCTATAGGCGACGCTCGTAGCGAAAGGGTTAAGCAATTGCAGATCTCAATCGGAATGCCGCGAGCCATTTTGTACTCTTTTAAGTAATAAAATTACAAAGGTCACGTGGTTTTAGCAGCCATATTGGATTTTGTGCAATCCAACATTTTTTTCGATACAGCTTCTGAAAGCAGAAGTCAAAAGCTTTCATTTGGGCCTTTGTAGACCTCAATCGGAATGCCGCGAGCCATTTTGTACTCTTTTAAGTGGTAAAATTGCAAAGGTCACTTGGTTTTAGCGGCCATATTGGATTTTGCGCAATCCAAAAATTTTTTTCGATTCTGCTTCTGAAAGCAGAAGTGAAAAGCTTTCATTTGGGCCTTTGTAGACCTCAATCGGAATGCCACGAGCCATTTTGTACTCTTTTAAGTGGTAAAATTGCAAAGGTCACTTGGTTTTAGCGGCCATATTGGATTTTGCGCAATCCAAAAAATTTTTGCGATACAGCTTCTGAAAGCAGAAGTCAAAAGCTTTCATTTGGGTCTTTGTAGACCTCAATCGGAATGCCGCGAGCCATTTTGTACTCTTTTAAATGGTAAAATTGCAAAGGTCACGTTGTTTCAGCGGCCATATTGGATTTTGCGCAATCCAAAAAATTTTTGCTATAAAGCTTCTGAAAGCAGAAGTCAAAAGCTTTCATTTGAGCCCTTGTAGACCTCAATCGGAATGATGCGACCCATTTTATAGCCTCATGAGTAGTAAAAATAATGGAGGTCACGTGGTTTTAGCCGCCATATTGGGCTCTGTGTAGGTGGAATCTTCGAAAGCCAGTGTGCATTCGAAAGTAGAAACCAAAACCTTTCTTTTGAGCCTTGGTAGACCTTAAATGGGGTTCACCATTTTTGGACAGCAGGGGGTGGTCCGTTCACAAAGAATGCTCCATATACATAATAATAGATTTTTTCTTTGTCGCACTTCTCAGCGTATTGCTGGAAACATTCACCCAACTCTTCACCGTTACGGTACAAGAGTTTAGGCTCTGTGGATCCTGTTGAACCTAAATCTCTAACAAAGAATATCACAATTACAAATTTCTTCTGAGCCGCTCAATCAGCTTGATGCTGGTATAAGAGCAGCTCAAACTACATATGTATTTAGCTAATTAATTTTTTCGACATTTACCGCCATCATATAAACCTTCAATTTGGTCTGTTGTTACATTATATTTTAATTCTCGCCTAAAACTACCTCATCAAAAACTAGAACAGCATTTTTTGATCTTTCATCAAATTCAGTGATTGCCAAAGCAATAAAGGGGATATAGTTCTTCATTGTGGCATAGTTTCAAGTTTTTTAATGGAACCCAATTTTGCAAAGAAGTACGGTTAGGTAGAACTAAATTTAAGTCATTTTTTAAAAACCTATAACATGATGGAGAACGGAAATATAAACTTAAAGAAATTGTCTTCTCATCTTCGCTATAAGGAACACTTTTTCGCCTAGTGAATAACCTACACATTGTCAATGTATTTTTACTATACCTGCCTGCTGATAAATCTAACATATCCTTTTGAACAGTTTTCTTATTTTTAAAACTCGCTAATCTAGAATTCAAGACTTTAATTTTTCTTTTTAGATTGGTATGTTTTGTTGAAATAGTTTGAACTGCTTTTTTAAGCTTATTATTTTTTCATCCACTCTTCCCGCCTAACAGAATCTCGCAGACAAAAGAAAATTATGTTTGAATTTTCGTCTTTGTCTATATTACAACCCGGGACTACACATCTAATACCTGTTTTTTTCCTTTTGGATAATGAGGTCCCTCTTCCGCCTTCCATTATAAAAGCGAAACAAAATCCAATGAAACAAGAACTCGCACAGTGTAAATGCCTATACAGGGTGTTCATAGGTGGGAGGGAAATATTGCAGAGGATGAAAGGTCAGACCGAGACAAGCAAAAAATCGTACGGGTGGGGGGGGGGGGGGGGGGGGGATCTCGCACCGTTTGGCAGTTACAGGGTGATTCGTAAACCAGGATGTTGCTTTATATGGGAACCGCTCTTGTATTTTTATCTTTTTCCTACGCATCGCAGCGGCCCCAAACACTTTCCCTTATAATCTTCTTTGCCAATAAATCATTAGTTATTTTTTGCAACTCTATATGATGTCTATACGGAAGTCTCCGAGCTGTGCAATGAAAAGGTTCTGTGTTCGTCAATTTAATGTCAATTAAAAATTTCCTTGTCAAAATCGTCTGATTAACTTTCAGTGGAAATTTGAATATGTTTGTGGCTTACAAAATTTTCTGTATCTTTTGAAATATTCCCACAATTTATATTAAGTTCAGTATTACATTTATTAAAAAAGTCGTGACCTAAACTAAGGAGATGTACCATTGTGTTATTTTTAACTAGGGTAAGTCCGGGGTAGTTGGCCATAGTTTTTGTTAAACGATGTTAAAAAAAAAGCTTGCATGTTACTACAAATATGTTTATTATTAATTAAACTTAAAACAATCAACTTCGAGATATCAAACAAAAAAGTAGCAATTTCAAATCAGAAGGTCATAAATTTTTTTATTTTTTTAAAATCACAATTGGCCATCTCTCCCGAGGTGTCCGGTTGTGATGGCCATAATATTAAGGCAAAGATGGTCATAACGTAATTCCAGCACTGGCATATTTTTTGGTCCTATTTTCTATTTTTTAAATTCTTCTTATTCTCTTGACCACATTTTGAATACATACCATCAAACTCGGTACAATTGTCATGTATCCAAAACTGGCATTATTATTATTATTATTATTGTTAGGGGTGACCCTCATGGTGGGCACTGCGACCAGGCGGTCTTTTGTGCCGAATCCCCTTTACAGTAAAAGACGATCTGCTACCCTAAGGAACGCCAGAAGGTCTTTTACAGAAGATGAACGAGCTTCAGCCGAGTCCAGGAACTCTTGACCGAAGATCCCTCTTCTTAACCGTGCTAAAGCCGGACAAGCACACAAAATGTGTGATGTAGTTTCGTCGTCTTCAAGACACAGACGACACTCCGTCTCATTTGACAGACCTATTTTATTTAGGTGGTATCTTAGCCCATGGTGGCCAGTTAGGTAACCTACCAACAGTCTGAGATCCGCTTTACTCAAAACGTTGATTGATCCAAAACTGGCATACTATACAGAAAAATATTTACACTAGACAAAACAATAAACAAAGATTTTACTTACTTTTGATTTTTTTTCGCCAAAATGTTGGTCGTAGCTTTGCTTCCATGCACGACGCGAAGCGAACTGAACAGTGACTTGCGACACCTAGTCAACGGTTCTATGAATTATTTCGATTGGCCATCTCTCCCCTATGACCATCTACCCCGGACTTCCCTACATACATGTCTAATTTTACTATGTTATTATCAAAGCACACGGTAGCACATACTTTACCTAAAATACATAGCTTACTGTTGTTTATTCCGCAGAATCGATTCCTCTCCTCAAGACCCGCAGTATAAAGCAAAGAATTAGGCTAATATTTATGTTGAACAAACGAAATAGGACTACCAGGATCCAGCAACGATGATAAAGTACAGGTGTAAGGAGGTTTTAGAGGTGCGTCGTCAATTTTCCTGATCTTGATCGAGAAGCGAATCGTCTTGATAGGATTGCTCGATGCTCATTACAGCTTGTTGCGAAGATTTGTACTCATAAACCCTGTGGCCAATTCAAGTACCGCGCACACGACAAGACGTACTGAAATGTCCAAGCTGATTACAGTTAAAGCACTTTGGTTTGATTTTCGATTGTTGCTTTGTTTTACTGTCGGTTTTTACGATTCTTGGTTGTGGGAGCGTGTACCGTTGACTCGAAGACTGCGGCAAAAATCTATCATACCTTTGAAGTAAAACTTTCAGTTCTGCGATGGTAGTAGCGCCATAAAATATCAATTTTTGTTGGTCCGATCCGGGTATACCATTGATTATATACTGCAATAAATCATTTTCCTCAGTGTTTGATGCTGATGCTATTTTCTGCATAGTAAGCACGTAGCGTTGTATGGATTCGTTTTGGTTAACTTTCCGATTCCTTAATTTGTTATGTATCTCAGCGCTAGTAGTTTTTCTACAGAATTTTTTTTTTGGTTTTTTTTTTTTTTTATTTAAGCAGTTTCATCAATAAGCTGATTACATTCAAGGTTTAAGATGAACATTAACGAAGCCGACCTTTAATCTGGCTTTTGGATAAATAAAAATCAATAACAGGGTCATTTAAATTGAACGAACTCGACATTGAAACCAAGGGCTCGTTAAAACCATAATTAGTTCGGTGGTATGAAAGGTGGAGGAAGTCAGTGTTTCTCAAAGTGCGTGCCGGCACCGAGATATTAAAAAGAGCCAATAACACAGAAGAATTAATAGAACCCTGCAAACAGTCGAAAGTCAAGACAGCTCTGGAGAGATTACGTCTATTCGTCAACGTGTCAAGCGAAATGAGCTTAAGTCTATGGAGATAGGGAGGCAAGACCTGATCATTCTCCCAAGGAAGACCACGAAGAGAGAACCGTATGAATCTACGTTGAATGGCTTCAATGCGGTTAATATGGCATTCATAGAATGGACGCCAGACCGGACTGGCATATTCTAGAACAGGTCTCACAAAAGTACAATGCAGTAGACGAGAGATGTAGGGATGATCGAATTCCTTAGACCATCTCTTGACGAATCCTAAAATTGAATTAGCTTTAATAGCTATTGTTTCAATATGATCTTCAAAAGAGAACGATGAGTTGAGAACAACTCCCAAATCTCTCACCTTAGTCAGTCTAGAAAGACACTGTCCATTAATTGAATAGTCAGAAAAAAGTGAATTCCTTTTACGGGAAAAAGTCATACATGTACACTTATTAATATTAAGTGGTAGATAATTAATAGAACACCATTTATGAAAGGCGTCTAAGTCAGTGTTTAAAGCATCACGATCACGATCGTCAGATATTATGCGAAAGATTTTCGCATCGTCAGCATAACAGAGAATCCTCGAGTGGGTAGGAATAAAAGATAAGTCATTAATGTAAATGATAAATAACAAAGGTCCAAGGTAACTACCCTGAGGTACGCCAGATGTGTTATCTATTAAATGAGAAAGCGCACCACGAAAACAAACACGTTGAGAACGGCCAGATAAATAAGATGCAATCCAGTCGACAAAACTGGCGGGAAATCCCAGGACAGACAACTTATATATATACAAGGATGCGGTGATTAATCCTGTCAAAGGCCTTGCTAAAGTCAGTGAAGATACAGTCGACCTGCTTGCCGGCCTCGATAGCAGATAGACAGTAAATTGAAAATTCGAGCAGGTTCGTTGTGGTCGATTTTCCCTTTATAAACCCATGTTGAAAGGGCAGTAGAAAGGGTTTACAGTGAAAACTGAGGACTTCACAAACTATAGCTTCAAACAGTTTAGCCACACAACTTAATTTCGCAATAGGTCTTGTTACGTACTCTCCCGTACGTAATGCCGGCTGACTCAGGGAGGAAGGGAGGGGTCTTACACTGCAAAGTAACTAAGGGCGCCACGTGATTTTTAAAAGTAACGGTGTAAATCACGAAACCGTTTTGGTTTTACGGGATCGATATTAGTAAAAGATTTATTCGGCGGACGTTATAAACATTTTATTCGGGCGGAATAATATCGACAATATCAATTTCCAAGTAAGTCTAACCGAAAAAAAAAAAAGGAAGATTCGCAAAAAAAATTTTCCGCAACTAATTTAAGTGCGCGCGAAAGCCACGCACGCCTCCAAAATGCCACTCGACCCAAAAAAAAAAAATTAATCAATTAAAGATACTTAACTTTAGGCTTGTTGCCTTGCCGCCTCCTGTCCGAAACGTGTCGACGAATTTTTTGTTATCTTCATTATCTTCTTCTCCAGCTGGGTGGGACACTTTCTCGTAGCGCACAGGCCCTTTCTTTAAACTCGGACACTACTCCCGATCAGGGCCACTTGCCGCGTTACCGCTCACTTTGACGAATAGAACTTGACTGACTCAATGTCGGCTCTAGGCTTTCCCGCCCAGCTACCGCCTTTGTCCTTTTCGCCGGAACTTTGATTAGGGCAATTGTGGACAGCCTGACAGTGGTTAACTGGTATAACCATTTAATTGGGAAGTGTTATTAACTTTCGCTAAGGGCATATTAAATATGTTTTCTTTTGTTTTAATTATTTCTTTCCCACAGCTGATCTGTTCTTTAATATTTTCTTTTTTTAAGTTTGTTATTCTATTTTCTTTTTGTACGTTTCGGCGTAGGGAGGGCAGTTATTATTTATCTTTCAAAAAAAATTAACACCGAAGTGGCGAGTTGGGGGCGTTTACATTTCAATTAATTCATCATTTCCATACATCGTTTCGTTTTACTAGTTTGGTCTAACTACATAAGCAATATTACTACAAACCAAATTACGACTTAATTAGAAAAATAAGTTCACAACGACCTACCTCTTAATTCTCATCTTTAGGCAAAATATTCCAATCCTCAAAATTATTTGAAGCAATGCTTATAAACTTAGCAACAAACTAAATATCTTAAAGAATAAGTAATAACCGAACATGCAATATGCTACTTATTTACTACGGCAAAATGCAGTATGCTACTTATTTACTACAGCAAAATGCAATATGCTACTTATTTACTACAGCAAAACTATCGCTAAATTGACTACTGAACTATACCTGAACTAGATTTGAATTCAAAAAAAAAAATTAACGCCCGAATATTCAATATACTTATACTACGTAGTCCAGGTCCAGATCCCGAGGAGTTTGAGTATAGGTGTGTGTTCGAGTGTAGATGTGTGTTTGAGTGTGCGTGTCATTGCTAATAGATGATAGCAATCTATGCGCCGACAACCTCGCGTAGCTCAGTGTACGCCTACAAGCGTTTGTGTGGGCAGGGTGATAGCTGCCATGTATGTGTGTGTGTGAGAGCGTGTGAGCCCGATGGGCGATCGTCGTGTATGTGTGTCGTGCGAGCCAGGTGTGAACGTAATGTGCGCCTAACTGCCGTGTGAAGAAACGAACTCCTTCTAATTTCGAACTAGCATTAAATCTCAGGTAGGCCCAGCGTAGAAGACCCAAGTAAGTTTCCAGTATTCCTTCTCCTGAAATTAACCCAATTCTTCTTGTAGGATCAACTGAATAAGCCATTGGAAACACAGGGACGGTACATCGACGACGACATAGTAAGTAGCCTTTGACCAACCATTCACCAACATTTATATTTAACAACATTTCCCTTTTAGGATCTGCTTCCCGTGATACGTGCAGAATTGGCATGTAACATTCCCTCCCCTTCTCCCGGGAGATTTCCTGGAAATCTCACATATTTACGAAGCTAAACATGAGATATCCGTCCAATTTAATGCGGCTAATCAACAAAATCTTATACCCGTATAGGATTCCGTAAATTCTCTCGCAGGTTCCATTTACTCCAAATGAAATGGTTTCAGCCCGAAACCGAATCTTTGAAACCTGTACTTCTCCGAATTTCAGACCAACTAAGAAAAATGAATGGTATCTGGTTTTGCTCATACTACATAGTACATTACTTCCCATGACACTCAAATGCATTACACTTACTAAGTTCATAGAAAAGAATCATAAGAAAAAAAAAATTGCACGATTAACTTCATCCCGGCGGTCACACTGTGCGAGTGGAGCTGGCGCCAAAGGCGCTCGCCTGCATCTCTGGTCCCATCGAAGAAAGGTGTTGTCCGAACCTAAGACCAGAGATGGGGATGAACCGAAAAATTTTCGCCCTCTACCTACTTACACCAAAAGGAACCCCCTTGCTGGCCCTTGTCGTGGACAACTCCAACTTTAAAAAAAAACTGACGCGCAAGGACGCCACGTCTTAACGCCACGCAACAAAAATAATAAGAAAAAAAAACAAAATTACTAATTTTGAATAACATTTTGGAATTCCCGTGAAGCGGGTTACCATAAGGGATTAAAGTACATAAGGAGAAAAGCTCAAGGAAAACAAAAAGGTGTGTCAACCGCTTAACAATGTCCGTCATAGGCGGTTTTCTAATACACCCTATAGTTCACCGGTTAAGCCGGATGGATACCTTTTTAGGGCCACCAAAAATAAAATGAAAGGAAATTAATAGAAAACCGAACTCTAACGCAACTTTAGTCATCTGATGCTCTCGGGTGATAAAGTTTCAGATCTTTGGCATGCCACACCCCCATATTCTTTCCAGCACGGTCAACTAACTCGTAAGTCCACGGTGAGACCACCTTAGCAACTTTAAATGGGCCTATGTACTTAGGCGCTAATTTTGCGTTGAAATACTTCGCCGCTTCCGACAAAACAAAATTCCTCCTCATGACTTCATCGTTTACGAAGAACTTCTGATCCCTTCTACGCAAGTTATAGGAATGCTTCGAGATCTGAGACGCTTTCAATAATCGTTCCCTAACGTCTTTTCTAACTTCGGCTAAAGCTTTTGACCGTTTTGCAAAATCAAGATTTCTGTTGCCATCAGTTTGCTCATATAGTTTGCCATCAGTTATCATCTCTCTGCCGAAATTCACGAAAAATGGAGTTAACTTCAATACTTCATGTACCGATGTACGAATAGCACAGGCAACTTTAGCCAGATACGAATCCCATGTACGATGGTTATCCGCCACATAGGCACGAAGCATAGTTTTTACGACTTGATTGGTCCTTTCGGCTGGATTCGCTTGAGGATGATAAAAGGCCGTATAATTTACTTTACAACCGTAGCTCTCACAAAGACCTTGAAACTCTTTACTTTTAAACTGTGGACCATTATCACAAACGAGGGTCTTTGGTACGCCAAATAAAAGAAAGATATACTCTTCAATATAATGACAGATCGCGTTAGAACTGGCTGATCGCAAAGCGAAAAACATCGGGAATTTACTGAATAAGTCGGTCACAGTCAGAATATACTTGAAACCTCGGTTAGAACGTGGCAACGGCCCAATTAAATCCATACTTATTGACTCCCAAGGTAAATTAGCCACCGCCCGAGAAGCTATGAGCCCTGCGGGTTTCTTTAGCTCTGGTTTTGAAGCTTGACAAGTCCCACAGCATTTTATGTAAGCGGTCACATCGCTTCTCATTTTTGGCCAGTAAAATCGCTGCGTCAACCGATGGTACGTTTTGTAAACCCCACAATGACCAGAAGTAGGAATATCGTGTGCTTGGTACAATAGTTCTTTCCTTTGCTGTTTCGGGACGACTTGTTTCCACGAGTTGCTTCCGAAAGCCAATTCCGGATATTTGCTTTTAACGTGCTTCCATAATAATCCCTTCTCATACCGCCAATCAGAAAATTTCGCCGGAAATCTTTTAACTTTGTCAGACATTCTCGCATACCATTTGTCTTCGTTTCCGGCTTGGATGCTATCAACGACTGGAACAGAACGGGAGAGCCAGTCTGGCAATAAATGCTCTTTACCTTTCCTATGAATTATATCGAACTCATATTGCTGAAGGCGCATAGCCCACCTTGCTAGTCTGCCTGTAGGGTCCTTCAAATTATGGAGCCACTTCAGTGAAGCGTGGTCAGTTATGACTGTGAAATGACTGCCCTCTATATACGGTCTTAGTTTTTCTATCGCCCATAAGACGGCCAAGCATTCCCGCTCTGTTGTGGTATAATTACGCTCACAACGATTTAATGATCGATTTAAGTATGAGATTACTGCCTCTTCCTCACCTATTTTCTGTGTTAAAACGGCACCTACTCCATAACCAGAAGCATCGGTATGTATTCTGAATGGATAACTAAAATTTGGGCACGTTAATATTGGAGCACTAACCAGGTCGCTCTTAACGAGCTGAAAGGCCTCCTCACACTGCTCAGACCAACAAAATTTATTTTGCTTTTTCAAAAGCGCAGTTATTGGAGCGATAATCGTGGAAAAATTTGGCATAAATCTCCTATACCAAGCAACTACTCCTATGAATCTTCGCACATCCGAAACGTTTTTAGGACTTGGGATTTCTAGGATACATTTAACTTTCTCCGGATCAACCTGTAATCCTTGTTCTCCCACTATATAGCCCAAATACCTCAATTCCGGACGGCAGAATTCACATTTATCAAAATTTATGACTAGGCCTGCTTGATGTAGGCGATCTAGAACCTCGGTCAACACTCGCTTGTGCTCTTCAAAGCTTTGGGTGACAATAATAATATCGTCCAGATACACAAAGACCTTTTCTTCAAGATTCCCTGATAATACGTTGTCTATCAAACGTTGCCATGTCGCCGGAGAATTACTAAGGCCGAAAGGCATTCGACAAAATTGGTAAAGTCCTCTTCCAGGGATCGTGAAAGCTGTGAACTGTTTTGACTTTTCTTCGAGCGGCACTTGCCAGAAAGCGGATTTAATATCGAGTGAGGACATGTACTTAGCGTCGCGTAATTTATCGAGTGTAGCAGATACATATGGTAAAGGATATGCATCCTTCTGAGTCACTTTATTAAGCTTTCTAAAATCTACGCAAAAACGATATTTTCCGTCCTTCTTCTTAACCATGACTATTGGTGACGACCATGCACTATTGCTCGGTTCCACAACTCCCAATTCCAGCATTTTATCTAGCTCTTCATCTATAATCTTCCGTATCGCTGGTGACACCGGATAATATCTCTGCTTAATAGGCGGAGAACTTGTCTGTATGACATGCTCTACCCTATTAGTACGACCTAAACCCTCTCCCATTTTATGTTTGGCCTTATGCACAATTTCATCCAACTCCTGTTTCTCCTCAACTGAAAGTTTGGATTGAGATTGTAAAGCATTGACGAAATAGTTGATCTTCGAATCTAAAAACTGCCAAGAATTGTCTGCAAAATTTGCTTGGATACCCATGATACGCCAAAAATCTATACCGAAAATAATATTATGAGGAAATTCTGGGATAATTAATACATCCACCACTCTAACTCTATTATTTAATTCGATCGGGATACTAACTTCTCCGAGAATATCAACTACTCCGCCATCTGCAACACTTACTTTGCGCGCTGTTGAAGCTCTAAGCTTCAGCTTTGTATTCTCGAGAATTTTCCAACCTTCACCACCCATTACTGTCCTTGTGGCTCCGGAATCGAGAAGGCCACAGAACTTAGACCCTAAAATTGTTACTTCGAGGTGGGGGCGGGTATCGTTTTCCACTTGTGTGAAAACATACTCCACCAAAGCGTTAAACTCGCCCCTATACTCGGGTTTCTCCATAACTTTTGCAGCGGCAGTTTTATAGAACTGGCTCGGCTTGCCGCTTAAACCTGAGCCCTGCCCTCGTTTCCCGAACTCTGCGACTGTTCGGCATTACGACTTCGAGGTTTTGCGCAATTACTACAATCAGGCCGTTTTACTCCTTGCTTTCCGCAACCGAAGCATTTTAATTCGGCTTTACAAAATCGCGCCATGTGTCCGGAATTTCCACATTTAAAGCATTTCCTATCGCCGGTATTGTACGTTTTATTATTAGACCTTGCGATCGCTGATACCGTAGGCTGATCGACCGAGACATAAGCCAAATCAGGTTCCAAGAGTTGATTAATTTTTTTGGACGGAGGAGGTGCAAAAGCTTCAACTGAAGTCCTGACAGCCTCTAATCGACGGCCAAATTCCGTCAATTCTCCCAGTGAATTCACCTCAGTTAACCCTAATTGAGTCTGGTAGAATGGATTTATGTTCTTTTTAAGGATACGCAACTTTTGTGACTCAGAGAGGGGATCACTCATACGAGAAAACATATTACTCATTACAGCTATATACATGCCCATTGATTCGTCTTTACCCTGGGTTCGTCTCTTAATCTCTTCTAGCAGCCTTTCATCATAATCAGCTGGGAGGAATTCTTTCTTGAGTTCCTTCACCAAACTTGACCATGAATCAACTTTTGATTTGATTGCTCTGTACCAGATGAGTGCTTTTCCCTTAAAAAGATCGAGGGCAGATTTGTATAACTGCTGGTTATTGACACCGCGAGCATCGGCTAACTCCTGCACCCTGTCTAAAAACGAGTTCAATGACTGCCCACTCTCACCACCAAATTTAACGTTCCATTTATCTAGTTTAACCCTCGAATTTGAATTCAAAACACTAACGAATGTGGTCTGCAAGGTCGAATCCTCAGCACCCTCCGATGAATCACTTTCCTCTGGTTCTCCCTCAGCTTTAGCTTTCAACTCAGATAGTGCTACAATAAGTTCAGCACGAATTTGAGACTTTTCCTTCTTCTGATTTTCTTCAGTAGCCATAGCCCTCTCCAGCCTACCGAAAGCCCATTCTATTTTTGTCGTTGTTTTCCGAAATTCCGAAGACTCGGTATCGCCAGTGAAAGCTACTATTAAAGCTTTGATTTCTTCTAGCTTTGCCTTGAGCGCTACTAAATCTTCATCGAAGGTGAAAGGATATGGCTCCACTATAAGCTTTCGCCCTTCTTTTTCAGTTTTAAACGCTGCCCTCAAATTGACTCTCATGTCATCAACTTTACCCAAAGGAAGATCTCTAATGGTGAGCTCATAACTGAGTTCATCTTGACTGAGCCGGTTGATCTCCATACTTGGAAATTTAATATTTATTTCAGCAAAAAAAAATTACCGATCGACCAGACCCAAAATTCCGACAGCAGAGAACAAGCTGTATGAAAATAAAACTTGAAAGCTTCACCGGACTTCAAATCGAAACTTCGGAAATTAATCCTGAATAGAGCTCTTGCTAGAAACTTTTCCGAAATCTAAAAGCTTTTGGGATCTCCACGCCAGGAAGAGCTTGCGAAATTCCCCTCGCAAAAAAAAAGTTTTGGGCTAGCGCAGCTTTTCAAAACCGAAAGCTTTACAACGATCTGGACCGTTCGATGCACTAACTGTAGGAAAAGGCTATCGCACAGAAAATCAACAAAGAAAATTTTCTCAATCTCAATTTTTATTCACCAATAGGAAGAGGATCGATCGCAAAACTTTTACTCTCAACTGCCGTACCGTCACGGAAGGATAAAAAGTTATAGCACTAAATTTCAAGTCAAAACTGTTCTCTTCCTATTACACTAGGCAATAGTACGGAAATCCCTATCCGATGCTGCGACCATTTAACTCCTATATTAAATTACAATAAAGCAGCAAGGTACCCAAAGAATTAAGATCTCACTTACTTTTCTCGTCCGTGAAGAGTAAGGAGAATCTAGAACACCGGAAATTAAAAGAGAAAATGCCGGTCTCGCCAGGAAGAAAGGTCCGATTTCCCTTTTCGGAAGGTGAGGGAATGTCCAAAGCCAGCACGTAATCTCGAACCAACTCAAAGGTCGCAACCCCGCATAATATGCACAACACAACACAAAGCTCGGTGAAGCACCGTTGAAGTGAAGGAGCACCCGCACCCGAAGCAATAAAAGAAACTCTCCTTAGCAGGCCCGAAAACTCGATCAGACCGAAACAAAGGTCACCTTATTAATGCGGAAAAAAAAAACTTTTTTTTCTACTTTTATTAAACACCCGTAAATTACTCGTGCTTCGGTGCAGCTCAGCCCGTCACTTCGCAGTACATCACTTAATGCGGGAGACAAAAACCAAATCACATGCAACTACTGAATCCGCTATTCACACATATGATAAAGGACCCCGCACAGAATGTATGGAAATCCGGTTTCCGTTAAATTTTTTTATATTGCAGTATGTTGTGTATTTTGGTCTCCTCATCAAAAGTTTATATGGCACCAAAGTTGTAGGACCCCAGGATTTCGAGATATATCCTGATTATTATCACCACTTTGTGATTGCACCGGGTGTGGCAAAGGTACCGGAACAGCAGAATAACTCTGCGGGGACACATTTTGGGAGAACATGGTAAGTACAAAAGTTGTAGCATTTGTCCCTGGCTATCCGGTGGTGACCTTGGATTTGACCTTGACCTTAACCTTGAAGGTCATTTAGACGTAAAGCTGATTTCCTTAAATCGGAAGGCATACTTTTGACCCCGGAAATGGAAATTCACACATGACTTTGAGTGAACCTCCACCCCTCCCCTTCCCCTCCGAGTGGTATGCTAGACTTACAATGTCTTCTCCAATGAGGTGCTCTTCTGCATCTCACTTCTTCATCACTCTTGAAATACAACTTGTCGTGTTTCACCTTCATTTCCATCATTTTGTATATCTCGATTACCAACATCTTGTATATATGCCAGTAAAGCTCGACTAGGATATCTGATTTGTTGTTGATGTCGAGCCCATCCTAAAAACCATAGCACACTGGCTACATGTGCACAACAACCCAATGTTCTAGCACCAGACTTACAAGTACAATAGTAGCCTAATATTGGACCATCTCCTAATTCCATATCCGGTAATTCCTCATCATGGACTGCAAAGGCTATCCAAAGCTGATATCGAGTAGCATTTCTAAATCTTGAAAAGATTCTAAAACGTAGTAATCCTGGCTCAAATCGATTTTTATCAAATTGAAAAATATCAGTGCTTTCATGGTCTAAATAATTTTGAATGTATGAGGGAGCTAATTCAATTTGATAAACACTCAGAATTATTCGATGGAGGAGCTCAAGGTCAAATTGAGGGAATTCTGGGATATCAGCTGGAGTTATTTCCTGCCACATAGCGCTTCGCCTCGCTAAACTCTCTTGTTCTACTTTAGCCTGCATGACATTAACAGAATCAATACGTTCTCGAATTTCCTGTGCCAACTGTATAGAGTCATTCCGCATTAATAAAAGACCGCCATATTTATTTATCAGGGCACCAACAATCAAATAAAAGTCTTTCAAATGTAAAACATGCGCCCTTGGGATTATCCCATCTAGTAAGCGATAGTTTTTGATATGGCCGTTCCGGGCTTCTACGACCCACCGCTGCATTGTAATACTACGAGCGAGGTTAGCCAATTCCACTGGAAGTTGACGCTGATTCGGCCCAAGGCAAGGTGGCATTTTTACAACATATCTTTCGTTTTCGAGGAACGGTACTGCATCACGATAGCCACGGTCAACAAGGAATATGTCTCCTTCCTGAAACCATTCATTAATTTCATTGACATTTCGTTCAAATTCCTTTATTAGAATTGAAGCATCATTATTTTTTGAATCAGCAAAATATGGACCATGAATGTCTAAAATGTAACCATCCGGCGCTACCATTAGAACTGGTTTAACGAGATGCCGGCCTTTGTGAACAGAGTATGATTGACGTAATACTCTGTAGTTTCCAGATTTCTCAATGTAACTGTAAGTCCCATCGACAACGACTATAGCTTTGGGTTCTCCTGGTGTATCATTGTACAAAACATTGGCAAAAGGTGTTATATGTCTATGAATGAATTCTTGATGAGTTATTGCTTGTAGTCCAATGTTTCCTGGAACAAGTCCTTCAAGAAGTGATCGCCGAACAGCACTTACTGCCATACTTACTGACTGCCTACTTTCAAAATGGAAGATAATTTTCAAAAACTCATCAGAAGAATTATGCCGTAATTTACATAAAAATATAAATAAATGTGTTCTCGTTATGTTACGGTAATAATCTCCTTCAGCAACAGGATTGCAATGACTGTATAAGTCATCGAATTGTGCTTTTGTCAAGGTAGTAAGATACTTGAAATCGGCATCAGATAAAGACTCTGGTTCGAAAGAGGTTTTCTGATATCTAACAGTCACTTCCCTTATCTTATTAAAAAATCTGCTAATTTCTAGCCCACTTAGAACTAGAGGTCTATTAATAGACCGCAAATCATTGTAAATATAATTGGGTAATAATCCCATATCATTTATATGATGTGGACATGCACGAGAAGATTCGGGAATATAGATATTTATATCTATATATATCTTAACTCTTGCATCAATACTAAGTCGTTGCATGTTAGTGTTCATACGATTGCGTACAAAACATAGATTTGTTGATTTTTGTTTCAAAACTTTCAAACGTAAATGACTTGGATCTTGTAACGCCTCTAAATCCCGGCGGAGTAGTTCGTCACAATTGATACAAACACGAGACTGGTCATTTATTTCAGCTGCGGGATAATTCAATTCATGTCGATAATGTAAGGCAATCTGTCTTTTTTCTGTACCATAGTTGCTTATCAAACGCATAGTACGTTGGGGATAATAGTCATTACAAACGAAACAATTCTGTCTTCCAGCCATATTACACGTAATATTAAGTTACACAATTATGAATACTCAAGTGCTCAGATTGGGAATATTTACATTTACCGAAAACAACAGGTATTATAATAGCGAGCTTATGAAAGATTGATGCTTTTCCAACGATGAAATGTCACCAAATGATGCAGTCGGAAGTCCCCTCTGATGGGATCGTAGGTCTAGCATATCACCCGGATGGCCTCTCAGAGGGGATATCAGAGTTTATTATTGAAACCCGTAGCAGTATACTTTTCCTCTACCCCTTCAAGTTTTGGAGCTGTTCCGCGGTAGTGGAGTTTTTTGTAGTTTGACTTTATGGTGGACCCGAAGTGAAAGGGGAGGGGGTTCACTCAAAGTCATGTGTGAATTTCCATTTCCGGGGTCAAAAGTATGCCTTCCGATTTAAGAAAATCAGCTTTACGTCTAAATGACCTTCAAGGTTAAGGTCAAGGTCAAATCCAAGGTCACCACCGGATAGCCAGGGACAAATGCTACAACTTTTGTACTTACCATGTTCTCCCAAAATGTGTCCCCGCAGAGTTATTCTGCTGTTCCGGTACCTTTGCCACACCCGGTGCAATCACAAAGTGGTGATAATAATCAGGATATATCTCGAAATCCTGGGGTCCTACAACTTTGGTGCCATATAAACTTTTGATGAGGAGACCAAAATACACAACATACTGCAATATAAAAAAATTTAACGGAAACCGGATTTCCATACATTCTGTGCGGGGTCCTTTATCATATGTGTGAATAGCGGATTCAGTAGTTGCATGTGATTTGGTTTTTGTCTCCCGCATTAAGTGATGTACTGCGAAGTGACGGGCTGAGCTGCACCGAAGCACGAGTAATTTACGGGTGTTTAATAAAAGTAGAAAAAAAAGTTTTTTTTTTCCGCATTAATAAGGTGACCTTTGTTTCGGTCTGATCGAGTTTTCGGGCCTGCTAAGGAGAGTTTCTTTTATTGCTTCGGGTGCGGGTGCTCCTTCACTTCAACGGTGCTTCACCGAGCTTTGTGTTGTGTTGTGCATATTATGCGGGGTTGCGACCTTTGAGTTGGTTCGAGATTACGTGCTGGCTTTGGACATTCCCTCACCTTCCGAAAAGGGAAATCGGACCTTTCTTCCTGGCGAGACCGGCATTTTCTCTTTTAATTTCCGGTGTTCTAGATTCTCCTTACTCTTCACGGACGAGAAAAGTAAGTGAGATCTTAATTCTTTGGGTACCTTGCTGCTTTATTGTAATTTAATATAGGAGTTAAATGGTCGCAGCATCGGATAGGGATTTCCGTACTATTGCCTAGTGTAATAGGAAGAGAACAGTTTTGACTTGAAATTTAGTGCTATAACTTTTTATCCTTCCGTGACGGTACGGCAGTTGAGAGGACATTTGTGAGGAGTCTTCTTTATGGGATTTGGCATACGAAACGTACCTGGACTGTTATCTGTGAGCAGATTTCTCTTCGCATTCGGTGCTAAATATGCATCCTTCCCCAGTTTTATTTTAGTTGTTGAAGGCACTGAAGATAAATTTGTACTGGACGGAGCTTTTTTTATAGATGAAGATACTTGATTCTTCGGGGACGGTGTTCTGGAAATTGTTCTCGACGGAGGTGTAACGGCATTCTTTCGAGCACTCATCAATTTCTCCTTTTCAGAACGTTTTTTCTCCCAATCTCGCTCAATTAACTCAAGGATATCTTCACCGTAAACTAAAAATTTACGCTGATGTTGAATCTCGTATTCTTGAACTAGCTCTTTAAGCTGGGTTTCAATTTTAGGTAATTTATTGGCAATCGTCTTTCTCTCTTTTTCTTCTTTTAGGAGCTGACCTCCACGATTGTTATACCTGCCCGGCTCCAAAGCTTTAGCCTCAAGTGCACCCATACGCTCCCATAATAAGTTTCTCTCCGATATCAATTCAAATATTTTCTCATTTTCGCTGTAAAACATCTTTAAATCTTCCAACTCCATTTCATGCAGGGCAAGTAGATCCTCTGTGTAACAATCATTAGTGAAGCTAGAGAATCGTGATCGTTCAACCTCTGACTTCAAAGTTTTGTCCCACCAAATCACTATTTCATTTCTTATCTTGTCAACAAAACGCTTTATATTTTGTCGTTTTTGAGTTTCACAACGATCCAATTCCCTGTAAAAGTTATCATACGTTGTTTGTGAATAATCCTTATATTTTGCAAATTTCCCCCAATGAAGATAACAAAAAATTCGTCGACACGTTTCGGACAGGAGGCGGCAAGGCAACAAGCCTAAAGTTAAGTATCTTTAATTGATTAATTTTTTTTTTTGGGTCGAGTGGCATTTTGGAGGCGTGCGTGGCTTTCGCGCGCACTTAAATTAGTTGCGGAAAATTTTTTTTGCGAATCTTCCTTTTTTTTTTTTTCGGTTAGACTTACTTGGAAATTGATATTGTCGATATTATTCCGCCCGAATAAAATGTTTATAACGTCCGCCGAATAAATCTTTTACTAATATCGATCCCGTAAAACCAAAACGGTTTCGTGATTTACACCGTTACTTTTAAAAATCACGTGGCGCCCTTAGTTACTTTGCAGTGTAAGACCCCTCCCTTCCTCCCTGAGTCAGCCGGCATTACGTACGGGAGAGTACGTAACAATTTTGGCGCCCAACGTGGGGCACCGGAGGTTAAAGGGCATGGAGAAATTTTTATCAGCAAAAAATTTCGCTGGTTGCTGAGTGCATTTTATAGTCGGAGTATAATTTCTATTTAACGGGATCGGTATTGCTATTTGTCGGAAAGTTAGAAGCAAAAGTTTTTTTTTCCTTCGCTATTGCATATAGTGCCCGCGTGATCGGATACAAGCCACTTTTGATAAAATTTACCTAACATTTATTATTAATTTTTTTGAGTTACAGCCTTCGAAATTTGGGAAATTTATCTTATGTGTGAATAGCGGATTCAGTAGTTGCATGTGATTTGGTTTTTGTCTCCCGCATTAAGTGATGTACTGCGAAGTGACGGGCTGAGCTGCACCGAAGCACGAGTAATTTACGGGTGTTTAATAAAAGTAGAAAAAAAAGTTTTTTTTTTCCGCATTAATAAGGTGACCTTTGTTTCGGTCTGATCGAGTTTTCGGGCCTGCTAAGGAGAGTTTCTTTTATTGCTTCGGGTGCGGGTGCTCCTTCACTTCAACGGTGCTTCACCGAGCTTTGTGTTGTGTTGTGCATATTATGCGGGGTTGCGACCTTTGAGTTGGTTCGAGATTACGTGCTGGCTTTGGACATTCCCTCACCTTCCGAAAAGGGAAATCGGACCTTTCTTCCTGGCGAGACCGGCATTTTCTCTTTTAATTTCCGGTGTTCTAGATTCTCCTTACTCTTCACGGACGAGAAAAGTAAGTGAGATCTTAATTCTTTGGGTACCTTGCTGCTTTATTGTAATTTAATATAGGAGTTAAATGGTCGCAGCATCGGATAGGGATTTCCGTACTATTGCCTAGTGTAATAGGAAGAGAACAGTTTTGACTTGAAATTTAGTGCTATAACTTTTTATCCTTCCGTGACGGTACGGCAGTTGAGAGGACATTTGTGAGGAGTCTTCTTTATGGGATTTGGCATACGAAACGTACCTGGACTGTTATCTGTGAGCAGATTTCTCTTCGCATTCGGTGCTAAATATGCATCCTTCCCCAGTTTTATTTTAGTTGTTGAAGGCACTGAAGATAAATTTGTACTGGACGGAGCTTTTTTATAGATGAAGATACTTGATTCTTCGGGGACGGTGTTCTGGAAATTGTTCTCGACGGAGGTGTAACGGCATTCTTTCGAGCACTCATCAATTTCTCCTTTTCAGAACGTTTTTTCTCCCAATCTCGCTCAATTAACTCAAGGATATCTTCACCGTAAACTAAAAATTTACGCTGATGTTGAATCTCGTATTCTTGAACTAGCTCTTTAAGCTGGGTTTCAATTTTAGGTAATTTATTGGCAATCGTCTTTCTCTCTTTTTCTTCTTTTAGGAGCTGACCTCCACGATTGTTATACCTGCCCGGCTCCAAAGCTTTAGCCTCAAGTGCACCCATACGCTCCCATAATAAGTTTCTCTCCGATATCAATTCAAATATTTTCTCATTTTCGCTGTAAAACATCTTTAAATCTTCCAACTCCATTTCATGCAGGGCAAGTAGATCCTCTGTGTAACAATCATTAGTGAAGCTAGAGAATCGTGATCGTTCAACCTCTGACTTCAAAGTTTTGTCCCACCAAATCACTATTTCATTTCTTATCTTGTCAACAAAACGCTTTATATTTTGTCGTTTTTGAGTTTCACAACGATCCAATTCCCTGTAAAAGTTATCATACGTTGTTTGTGAATAATCCTTATATTTTGCAAATTTCCCCCAATGAAGATAACAAAAAATTCGTCGACACGTTTCGGACAGGAGGCGGCAAGGCAACAAGCCTAAAGTTAAGTATCTTTAATTGATTAATTTTTTTTTTTTGGGTCGAGTGGCATTTTGGAGGCGTGCGTGGCTTTCGCGCGCACTTAAATTAGTTGCGGAAAATTTTTTTTGCGAATCTTCCTTTTTTTTTTTTTCGGTTAGACTTACTTGGAAATTGATATTGTCGATATTATTCCGCCCGAATAAAATGTTTATAACGTCCGCCGAATAAATCTTTTACTAATATCGATCCCGTAAAACCAAAACGGTTTCGTGATTTACACCGTTACTTTTAAAAATCACGTGGCGCCCTTAGTTACTTTGCAGTGTAAGACCCCTCCCTTCCTCCCTGAGTCAGCCGGCATTACGTACGGGAGAGTACGTAACAATTTTGGCGCCCAACGTGGGGCACCGGAGGTTAAAGGGCATGGAGAAATTTTTATCAGCAAAAAATTTCGCTGGTTGCTGAGTGCATTTTATAGTCGGAGTATAATTTCTATTTAACGGGATCGGTATTGCTATTTGTCGGAAAGTTAGAAGCAAAAGTTTTTTTTTCCTTCGCTATTGCATATAGTGCCCGCGTGATCGGATACAAGCCACTTTTGATAAAATTTACCTAACATTTATTATTAATTTTTTTGAGTTACAGCCTTCGAAATTTGGGAAAGGACCCCGCACAGAATGTATGGAAATCCGGTTTCCGTTAATTTTTTTTATATTGCAGTATGTTGTGTATTTTGGTCTCCTCATCAAAAGTTTATATGGCACAAAAGTTGTAGGACCCCAGGATTTCGAGATATATCCTGATTATTATCACCACTTTGTGATTGCACCGGGTGTGGCAAAGGTACCGGAACAGCAGAATAACTCTGCGGGGACACATTTTGGGAGAACATGGTAAGTACAAAAGTTGTAGCATTTGTCCCTGGCTATCCGGTGGTGACCTTGGATTTGACCTTGACCTTAACCTTGAAGGTCATTTAGACGTAAAGCTGATTTTCTTAAATCGGAAGGCATACTTTTGACCCCGGAAATGGAAATTCACACATGACTTTGAGTGAACCCCCTCCCCTTTCACTTCGGGTCCACCATAAAGTCAAACTACAAAAGCTCCACTACCGCGGAACAGCTCCAAAACTTGAAGGGGTAGAGGAAAAGTATACTGCTACGGGTTTCAATAATAAACTCTGATATCCCCTCTGAGAGGCCATCCGGGTGATATGCTAGACCTACGATCCCATCAGAGGGGACTTCCGACTGCATCATTTGGTGACATTTCATCGTTGGAAAAGCATCAATCTTTCATAAGCTCGCTATTATAATACCTGTTGTTTTCGGTAAATGTAAATATTCCCAATCTGAGCACTTGAGTATTCATAATTGTGTAACTTAATATTACGTGTAATATGGCTGGAAGACAGAATTGTTTCGTTTGTAATGACTATTATCCCCAACGTACTATGCGTTTGATAAGCAACTATGGTACAGAAAAAAGACAGATTGCCTTACATTATCGACATGAATTGAATTATCCCGCAGCTGAAATAAATGACCAGTCTCGTGTTTGTATCAATTGTGACGAACTACTCCGCCGGGATTTAGAGGCGTTACAAGATCCAAGTCATTTACGTTTGAAAGTTTTGAAACAAAAATCAACAAATCTATGTTTTGTACGCAATCGTATGAACACTAACATGCAACGACTTAGTATTGATGCAAGAGTTAAGATATATATAGATATAAATATCTATATTCCCGAATCTTCTCGTGCATGTCCACATCATATAAATGATATGGGATTATTACCCAATTATATTTACAATGATTTGCGGTCTATTAATAGACCTCTAGTTCTAAGTGGGCTAGAAATTAGCAGATTTTTTAATAAGATAAGGGAAGTGACTGTTAGATATCAGAAAACCTCTTTCGAACCAGAGTCTTTATCTGATGCCGATTTCAAGTATCTTACTACCTTGACAAAAGCACAATTCGATGACTTATACAGTCATTGCAATCCTGTTGCTGAAGGAGATTATTACCGTAACATAACGAGAACACATTTATTTATATTTTTATGTAAATTACGGCATAATTCTTCTGATGAGTTTTTGAAAATTATCTTCCATTTTGAAAGTAGGCAGTCAGTAAGTATGGCAGTAAGTGCTGTTCGGCGATCACTTCTTGAAGGACTTGTTCCAGGAAACATTGGACTACAAGCAATAACTCATCAAGAATTCATTCATAGACATATAACACCTTTTGCCAATGTTTTGTACAATGATACACCAGGAGAACCCAAAGCTATAGTCGTTGTCGATGGGACTTACAGTTACATTGAGAAATCTGGAAACTACAGAGTATTACGTCAATCATACTCTGTTCACAAAGGCCGGCATCTCGTTAAACCAGTTCTAATGGTAGCGCCGGATGGTTACATTTTAGACATTCATGGTCCATATTTTGCTGATTCAAAAAATAATGATGCTTCAATTCTAATAAAGGAATTTGAACGAAATGTCAATGAAATTAATGAATGGTTTCAGGAAGGAGACATATTCCTTGTTGACCGTGGCTATCGTGATGCAGTACCGTTCCTCGAAAACGAAAGATATGTTGTAAAAATGCCACCTTGCCTTGGGCCGAATCAGCGTCAACTTCCAGTGGAATTGGCTAACCTCGCTCGTAGTATTACAATGCAGCGGTGGGTCGTAGAAGCCCGGAACGGCCATATCAAAAACTATCGCTTACTAGATGGGATAATCCCAAGGGCGCATGTTTTACATTTGAAAGACTTTTATTTGATTGTTGGTGCCCTGATAAATAAATATGGCGGTCTTTTATTAATGCGGAATGACTCTATACAGTTGGCACAGGAAATTCGAGAACGTATTGATTCTGTTAATGTCATGCAGGCTAAAGTAGAACAAGAGAGTTTAGCGAGGCGAAGCGCTATGTGGCAGGAAATAACTCCAGCTGATATCCCAGAATTCCCTCAATTTGACCTTGAGCTCCTCCATCGAATAATTCTGAGTGTTTATCAAATTGAATTAGCTCCCTCATACATTCAAAATTATTTAGACCATGAAAGCACTGATATTTTTCAATTTGATAAAAATCGATTTGAGCCAGGATTACTACGTTTTAGAATCTTTTCAAGATTTAGAAATGCTACTCGATATCAGCTTTGGATAGCCTTTGCAGTCCATGATGAGGAATTACCGGATATGGAATTAGGAGATGGTCCAATATTAGGCTACTATTGTACTTGTAAGTCTGGTGCTAGAACATTGGGTTGTTGTGCACATGTAGCCAGTGTGCTATGGTTTTTAGGATGGGCTCGACATCAACAACAAATCAGATATCCTAGTCGAGCTTTACTGGCATATATATAAGATGTTGGTAATCGAGATATACAAAATGATGGAAATGAAGGTGAAACACGACAAGTTGTATTTCAAGAGTGATGAAGAAGTGAGATGCAGAAGAGCACCTCATTGGAGAAGACATTGTAAGTCTAGCATACCACTCGGAGGGGAAGGGGAGGGGGGGAGGTTCACTCAAAGTCATGTGTGAATTTCCATTTCCGGGGTCAAAAGTATGCCTTCCGATTTAAGAAAATCAGCTTTACGTCTAAATGACCTTCAAGGTTAAGGTCAAGGTCAAATCCAAGGTCACCACCGGATAGCCAGGGACAAATGCTACAACTTTTGTACTTACCATGTTCTCCCAAAATGTGTCCCCGCAGAGTTATTCTGCTGTTCCGGTACCTTTGCCACACCCGGTGCAATCACAAAGTGGTGATAATAATCAGGATATATCTCGAAATCCTGGGGTCCTACAACTTTTGTGCCATATAAACTTTTGATGAGGAGACCAAAATACACAACATACTGCAATATAAAAAAAATTAACGGAAACCGGATTTCCATACATTCTGTGCGGGGTCCTTTCCCAAATTTCGAAGGCTGTAACTCAAAAAAATTAATAATAAATGTTAGGTAAATTTTATCAAAAGTGGCTTGTATCCGATCACGCGGGCACTATATGCAATAGCGAAGGAAAAAAAAACTTTTGCTTCTAACTTTCCGACAAATAGCAATACCGATCCCGTTAAATAGAAATTATACTCCGACTATAAAATGCACTCAGCAACCAGCGAAATTTTTTGCTGATAAAAATTTCTCCATGCCCTTTAACCTCCGGTGCCCCACGTTGGGCGCCAAAATTGTTACGTACTCTCCCGTACGTAATGCCGGCTGACTCAGGGAGGAAGGGAGGGGTCTTACACTGCAAAGTAACTAAGGGCGCCACGTGATTTTTAAAAGTAACGGTGTAAATCACGAAACCGTTTTGGTTTTACGGGATCGATATTAGTAAAAGATTTATTCGGCGGACGTTATAAACATTTTATTCGGGCGGAATAATATCGACAATATCAATTTCCAAGTAAGTCTAACCGAAAAAAAAAAAAAGGAAGATTCGCAAAAAAAATTTTCCGCAACTAATTTAAGTGCGCGCGAAAGCCACGCACGCCTCCAAAATGCCACTCGACCCAAAAAAAAAAAATTAATCAATTAAAGATACTTAACTTTAGGCTTGTTGCCTTGCCGCCTCCTGTCCGAAACGTGTCGACGAATTTTTTGTTATCTTCATTGGGGGAAATTTGCAAAATATAAGGATTATTCACAAACAACGTATGATAACTTTTACAGGGAATTGGATCGTTGTGAAACTCAAAAACGACAAAATATAAAGCGTTTTGTTGACAAGATAAGAAATGAAATAGTGATTTGGTGGGACAAAACTTTGAAGTCAGAGGTTGAACGATCACGATTCTCTAGCTTCACTAATGATTGTTACACAGAGGATCTACTTGCCCTGCATGAAATGGAGTTGGAAGATTTAAAGATGTTTTACAGCGAAAATGAGAAAATATTTGAATTGATATCGGAGAGAAACTTATTATGGGAGCGTATGGGTGCACTTGAGGCTAAAGCTTTGGAGCCGGGCAGGTATAACAATCGTGGAGGTCAGCTCCTAAAAGAAGAAAAAGAGAGAAAGACGATTGCCAATAAATTACCTAAAATTGAAACCCAGCTTAAAGAGCTAGTTCAAGAATACGAGATTCAACATCAGCGTAAATTTTTAGTTTACGGTGAAGATATCCTTGAGTTAATTGAGCGAGATTGGGAGAAAAAACGTTCTGAAAAGGAGAAATTGATGAGTGCTCGAAAGAATGCCGTTACACCTCCGTCGAGAACAATTTCCAGAACACCGTCCCCGAAGAATCAAGTATCTTCATCTATAAAAAAGCTCCGTCCAGTACAAATTTATCTTCAGTGCCTTCAACAACTAAAATAAAACTGGGGAAGGATGCATATTTAGCACCGAATGCGAAGAGAAATCTGCTCACAGATAACAGTCCAGGTACGTTTCGTATGCCAAATCCCATAAAGAAGACTCCTCACAAATGTCCTCTCAACTGCCGTACCGTCACGGAAGGATAAAAAGTTATAGCACTAAATTTCAAGTCAAAACTGTTCTCTTCCTATTACACTAGGCAATAGTACGGAAATCCCTATCCGATGCTGCGACCATTTAACTCCTATATTAAATTACAATAAAGCAGCAAGGTACCCAAAGAATTAAGATCTCACTTACTTTTCTCGTCCGTGAAGAGTAAGGAGAATCTAGAACACCGGAAATTAAAAGAGAAAATGCCGGTCTCGCCAGGAAGAAAGGTCCGATTTCCCTTTTCGGAAGGTGAGGGAATGTCCAAAGCCAGCACGTAATCTCGAACCAACTCAAAGGTCGCAACCCCGCATAATATGCACAACACAACACAAAGCTCGGTGAAGCACCGTTGAAGTGAAGGAGCACCCGCACCCGAAGCAATAAAAGAAACTCTCCTTAGCAGGCCCGAAAACTCGATCAGACCGAAACAAAGGTCACCTTATTAATGCGGAAAAAAAAAACTTTTTTTTCTACTTTTATTAAACACCCGTAAATTACTCGTGCTTCGGTGCAGCTCAGCCCGTCACTTCGCAGTACATCACTTAATGCGGGAGACAAAAACCAAATCACATGCAACTACTGAATCCGCTATTCACACATAAGATAAATTTCCCAAATTTCGAAGGCTGTAACTCAAAAAAATTAATAATAAATGTTAGGTAAATTTTATCAAAAGTGGCTTGTATCCGATCACGCGGGCACTATATGCAATAGCGAAGGAAAAAAAAACTTTTGCTTCTAACTTTCCGACAAATAGCAATACCGATCCCGTTAAATAGAAATTATACTCCGACTATAAAATGCACTCAGCAACCAGCGAAATTTTTTGCTGATAAAAATTTCTCCATGCCCTTTAACCTCCGGTGCCCCACGTTGGGCGCCAAAATTGTTACGTACTCTCCCGTACGTAATGCCGGCTGACTCAGGGAGGAAGGGAGGGGTCTTACACTGCAAAGTAACTAAGGGCGCCACGTGATTTTTAAAAGTAACGGTGTAAATCACGAAACCGTTTTGGTTTTACGGGATCGATATTAGTAAAAGATTTATTCGGCGGACGTTATAAACATTTTATTCGGGCGGAATAATATCGACAATATCAATTTCCAAGTAAGTCTAACCGAAAAAAAAAAAAAGGAAGATTCGCAAAAAAAATTTTCCGCAACTAATTTAAGTGCGCGCGAAAGCCACGCACGCCTCCAAAATGCCACTCGACCCAAAAAAAAAAAATTAATCAATTAAAGATACTTAACTTTAGGCTTGTTGCCTTGCCGCCTCCTGTCCGAAACGTGTCGACGAATTTTTTGTTATCTTCATTGGGGGAAATTTGCAAAATATAAGGATTATTCACAAACAACGTATGATAACTTTTACAGGGAATTGGATCGTTGTGAAACTCAAAAACGACAAAATATAAAGCGTTTTGTTGACAAGATAAGAAATGAAATAGTGATTTGGTGGGACAAAACTTTGAAGTCAGAGGTTGAACGATCACGATTCTCTAGCTTCACTAATGATTGTTACACAGAGGATCTACTTGCCCTGCATGAAATGGAGTTGGAAGATTTAAAGATGTTTTACAGCGAAAATGAGAAAATATTTGAATTGATATCGGAGAGAAACTTATTATGGGAGCGTATGGGTGCACTTGAGGCTAAAGCTTTGGAGCCGGGCAGGTATAACAATCGTGGAGGTCAGCTCCTAAAAGAAGAAAAAGAGAGAAAGACGATTGCCAATAAATTACCTAAAATTGAAACCCAGCTTAAAGAGCTAGTTCAAGAATACGAGATTCAACATCAGCGTAAATTTTTAGTTTACGGTGAAGATATCCTTGAGTTAATTGAGCGAGATTGGGAGAAAAAACGTTCTGAAAAGGAGAAATTGATGAGTGCTCGAAAGAATGCCGTTACACCTCCGTCGAGAACAATTTCCAGAACACCGTCCCCGAAGAATCAAGTATCTTCATCTATAAAAAAAGCTCCGTCCAGTACAAATTTATCTTCAGTGCCTTCAACAACTAAAATAAAACTGGGGAAGGATGCATATTTAGCACCGAATGCGAAGAGAAATCTGCTCACAGATAACAGTCCAGGTACGTTTCGTATGCCAAATCCCATAAAGAAGACTCCTCACAAATGTCCTCTCAACTGCCGTACCGTCACGGAAGGATAAAAAGTTATAGCACTAAATTTCAAGTCAAAACTGTTCTCTTCCTATTACACTAGGCAATAGTACGGAAATCCCTATCCGATGCTGCGACCATTTAACTCCTATATTAAATTACAATAAAGCAGCAAGGTACCCAAAGAATTAAGATCTCACTTACTTTTCTCGTCCGTGAAGAGTAAGGAGAATCTAGAACACCGGAAATTAAAAGAGAAAATGCCGGTCTCGCCAGGAAGAAAGGTCCGATTTCCCTTTTCGGAAGGTGAGGGAATGTCCAAAGCCAGCACGTAATCTCGAACCAACTCAAAGGTCGCAACCCCGCATAATATGCACAACACAACACAAAGCTCGGTGAAGCACCGTTGAAGTGAAGGAGCACCCGCACCCGAAGCAATAAAAGAAACTCTCCTTAGCAGGCCCGAAAACTCGATCAGACCGAAACAAAGGTCACCTTATTAATGCGGAAAAAAAAAATTTTTTTTCTACTTTTATTAAACACCCGTAAATTACTCGTGCTTCGGTGCAGCTCAGCCCGTCACTTCGCAGTACATCACTTAATGCGGGAGACAAAAACCAAATCACATGCAACTACTGAATCCGCTATTCACACATAAGATAAATTTCCCAAATTTCGAAGGCTGTAACTCAAAAAAATTAATAATAAATGTTAGGTAAATTTTATCAAAAGTGGCTTGTATCCGATCACGCGGGCACTATATGCAATAGCGAAGGAAAAAAAAACTTTTGCTTCTAACTTTCCGACAAATAGCAATACCGATCCCGTTAAATAGAAATTATACTCCGACTATAAAATGCACTCAGCAACCAGCGAAATTTTTTGCTGATAAAAATTTCTCCATGCCCTTTAACCTCCGGTGCCCCACGTTGGGCGCCAAAATTGTTACGTACTCTCCCGTACGTAATGCCGGCTGACTCAGGGAGGAAGGGAGGGGTCTTACACTGCAAAGTAACTAAGGGCGCCACGTGATTTTTAAAAGTAACGGTGTAAATCACGAAACCGTTTTGGTTTTACGGGATCGATATTAGTAAAAGATTTATTCGGCGGACGTTATAAACATTTTATTCGGGCGGAATAATATCGACAATATCAATTTCCAAGTAAGTCTAACCGAAAAAAAAAAAAAGGAAGATTCGCAAAAAAAATTTTCCGCAACTAATTTAAGTGCGCGCGAAAGCCACGCACGCCTCCAAAATGCCACTCGACATGGTCAAGTTAGCATTGAATCTATCAGACCTCTCATAAGGGTCAGAGAAGTTCAATGCTGACATCTGGCCAGCTGACTAAGGCCCGGATTGGTTTTGGGCGTGGGTCGAGCCACATGTTGGGCACCTCTCATCCTCTCTGTGAACACCCTTAAGTCTGACACCCAGTCTGGGCTGGCCCGAGATGGGTTAGCAGCTCTCTGTCACTGCCAGGGAGGCCTGCCTCTCATTAGGGCTGGTTTTCCCTGACAGTGGAAGAAGGTGGCCAAGTTGGCCCTGGACCAACTGGCCTCTCATTAGGGTCAGAAAAGTCCAGTGTTGATCTTGGCCGGCTAGCTCAGTCTCGGCTAGGCTCAGACGTGGGTCGGACCACATAGTGAACGCCTTCACAGCCTGACCTTCTTTCAGCCCCGTTGGCCTCCGTATTGAGTCCAACGGACCTGTGCTGTTGTGGTCAGGAAGCTGTTGAAAGAAAATTTGATTTGAAGAAAATACAAAAATATCATCGCCGCCCATGGCAATGATGAATTCTATCAAGTATCGGGGGCCCTCCTAAAATTCACGGCGCCCAAGCCCAAATCACCGCTGCGCAACGGGCCCGGGCGGTGGCGGCAGGCGCATCTCGGTGCACGGCGACCAAAAGTTGAAAACTTTGCCCGAAAAAGATTCTCGACTTTTGGCCGTCGAACATTCGAGAGGCGCCCAGATGCTACCGTCCGAGTCCCTTGCACCGTGAACAGCGAGACCCGATCCCGTTGCCAGTGGCTCACACAGTTGCTGCGAGCATCCGATTGGCTGACGGCGCAGCTGTGTGGGTGACTGGCACCGGGACGGGCAACGGTGGACGAGGAGTGCACGGCTGAGGCCGGAGGATTTTTCGGCAGAGTAGAATGGGAATGCGAACAAGGCGGGAGGCAACGAAAAAAATTCGCGGTGGCCGGTGAGGGACCTGGTTTCGAGGAAGAAAAGAAATTCGAGCGCGGCGAGTTCTGAAATGTAAAAGTCGAGCGGTTAATAAATTAAATTGTGGGCAGAATTAGGTGCTAAATTAAATCGCTTGTAAAACGCCTAAACTTAAATTCTATGTCAAAAGTAAATTTTTTCCGCGTGGTGCCCGGTGGAGTGACTGTACGGTGGTTTCCAGAAAATCCGAGCTACGGATTCCTGAAAGTTAAGTAAGATTAAATTGTGGGCAGAACTATGTGCTAAATTAAATCGCTTGTAAAAGTCATAACCTTGAATCTTATGTAAAAATTAAAAATTTACGCGTGGCGCCCGATGACATAAACCCTCCTTGTTCTAGTAACTCCGAGCGCAGACAGTTTTGAAATTAACCAAAATTAAAAGAAATGGAATAAGTGCTAAATTAAATCGTATACAAAATTTTACTTAAATTATATCTCAGAAAAATTAAGTTTTTTTTTTTTTCTCCGCGTGGTGCCCGGTGGAGTGACTGTACGGTGGTTTCCAGAAAATCCGTGCTACGCATTCTTGAAAGTTAAGCTTAAACTCAGTACTTCCTCACCTCAAGAGAAGCCAACCTACCTTGATATGAGCAAACTGCATTCGTTTTTTTTTGACTAGAAGGTTAAAAACTATCTTTGTGAAAAATAGAACAAAAAAAATAAAAAAGGTACTGTAATAAAATAAAATATACCGAACTGTATTTATAAATTGAAAAACTAAAATATTTTTATTATATTTACCCTGAGTGAAATGCCTGTAGACGCCGAATATATCTATAATATAAAAATATACCGAACTTCATTTATAAATTTGAAAAACTAAAATAATTTTGTTATACTTACCTTGAGTGAGATCTCAGTAAACGCCGACCATATCTATAATATAAAATATATCGAACTTTATTTGTAAAATTGAAAGACGAAAATAACTCTATTATATTTACCTTGAGTGAAATCCCTGTAAAACGCCGAATATATCTGGAAAATAAAATATATCGAACTTTATTTATAAATTTGAAAAACTAAAATAATGTTGTTATACTTATCTTGAGTGAGATCCTTGTAAACGCCGAATATATCTATAAAATATAATATACCTAACTTTACTATAAATTTGAAAAACTAGAATAACTTTTTATACTTACCGTGAGTGAGATCCCAGTGAACGACGAATATGATTACAATTTTTCCTTTTGAGACTGTGGGTGTGAATCCTGAAAATACAACACTCTAAAATTCATTTTTTTTTATTAGAAAGATTGAGATATCTTGAGTATACGTGCTTTAAGTGAGATTCCGGTAGACATTCAATATCTCTATAATATGGTATATCCTTTAACTCATAAAATTTTTGTAAATTCTTCCCTGTTACGTACGGTTAACTGAGACTGCGTGTGAACCCTGAAAATAAAGTACTTTAAGCTCAATTCTTAAATTTGGAAAAACTGCAAAAGACATTTTGATACCTACCTTGAGTGAGATTTCCATAAACGATGAATATCTGCATAATAATTTTGAGATTGCGAGGTGAACTCTGAGAAATAAAAAGTACCAAAAATTTATATACCAAAATGTGCAACCCGGAAAAAGAAGTCGATTTTTATACCTACCGTAATAAACCTAATTTAACAAAAAATACAGTCTAAACTATTTGAAACTATTTGGAGACAACCTTGTCTCTTTGCATCTGGGACCCATCAACGCACACCACGTCGGGGCCATTTAATAGGCAGGGTGTGGCGTCCTCGACAGCAGCAGTTCCTCACCATCATCATCAACTGAGCGGTTTCGTCGCAGCAAGGACACCACTGCATTTCTACAACATCAAGGCGCCCAACGTTTTTTTTTTCTCTTTCTTTTATTCCCCCTCTCAAATGTCATATTCTATTGTAATTTGGTAACTCAATAGATATCCAGGTATGACAGTATAAAATTATTTTATTGGTTCCCTCTCCCCATCTTCATTCTAGCCAAAGTTCGCGGTCATAATTTTGTCAAAGGGACCTCCCCATTAATTTTTTTCGGGCCCAGGGGGTAAGGTCAATGGGTGGTTGGGGCATCGGCCATAGGGGGCCAGTAACACCGTAGCCCCCCCATGAGGGTCAATCACGGGCAGTTGCAGGGGTTCAGCCTGCTCTGCCCTATTCCGCCCCTGTACGCTTCATTGAAAGGTTCCGTCGCGAGAGATTTTTTCATGTTGTTGGTGGTCCGTTCCGGCGGCTCAAAGCGGTATTTTAGGCCAACCCCCCCCACGCTACCGCAAATGCTAGCCCTGCCAGCTCTCGCTGCCGCACACCGCCGGACGAGGTGTTTAGCCGGGCCTCGAGGCACCATCCCGCAACAAAATATGGCGCCCAACGTGGGGCCCTCCTATCCCCTCCCCTTGGAGCTTAAGGCTCCCCTTTTTCTCTCTTACCTTTCCCAAAATTCCTTCGAGGCCCTATCGGTGAGTCTCGTGGCTGGAGCCTACTTGAGGCCTCTCGAGAACTGCGGATGCTGGCTTCCTCAGCCAGCAAGCCGACTCGAGGTCTCGGGGACAGCTCCATCCTAGGGATGAATTGGTAGTGGCGGGGCCTTATCGGCAGAGCCTGCTGGGCCTGCGTGGTGGAGACGTCCGAGGTTCTCCCTGGAACTACAGGGGTTGGCTATTTGGTGGGCCAGCCTCCTGTCCGGGAGTATACCTCGGTCGTTCTCCGCTTCGTAGTCCTTGCAGGTGAAACTGATAAGGTCCCTACCCTCAACATTTCCTGTCTTGCAGGCTGAATGCTCAGTAGCCTGTGATTGACCCTCATGTTTAATTTGAAGCAGAATTTTTTTTTGTTTTCGCATTGTACTGGCTGAATGTGGATGGAGGGAGTGGACCAGCGAGATTTGGTTCTTTTTTCTTTTTTCGAAATAATTTCAAATATCACTCTTTTTATACTAAGAATTATTGTTGTCAAAGTTAGCAAGTCCGTAGTGACATCAGTAGTAAGATTAAATGTAGGCGTTTACCCATATTGTAATTGGCTGAGTTTAAGCAGTGGAAATTTAACTATTAATTTCTTTTCCTTAATACTAATTCATTGAGCGGTTAGCGCTTATTTCATTTTGTATAAATAGGTATATATTGGACGCGCTAAATCTACGCCGTTACATAAATTGCTGATTCTTTGGTACTTCTTTCGTTTGCTGGCCTCATTTAATTTCTCGTCGTTGCTTTTGTTTGCCGCGATCGACCAAAATGCCGAAAAAGACAGGGGCGTCCCCTAAAAATCCGTATAATACGCGGCACGCGATTCGCCAACAGCTATTTCCCCCCGATGCTCCGGACGGGGCAGGGGCAGACGCGGTTACGAACTCGATGGACGAAGTGGGTGCTACACCTGTTGATCTACTTCGCGACCGCGATATAGACACGCCTGCTACAACGCGCCCGACAGAATTTGATCCTCCGACCTTGGCCCAACTCTCACTAAATCCACCTAACACGAGCGATTCGCAAGTTAAGCCTAAACCCGGAATGGCTGAATCCGGTTGGATACCGACCCATTCTCTGTTGGTAGGCCTCCAGCAACAAATTTCAAACCTCGTACGCGATGAAGTTGCTAAGGGAGTGAGGGAGATACGAGAACAGGTTTCTCGGGACAGTTCAAAACCAAGCTTTACGACTTCCTCTCCGCCAATCACGTTTCAGAGACCACCTACGAACAGACCTGAAGGTCCTAGTTTGCCCAACCCTTTGTTTAACCGACCACCTCCACCTGTCTTCGACCCTTCGGGGCATTATTCATCTCATCGCCGCTGCAGCAGTCCAATCCGTAACTGGAAGTTGCAGTACGACGGTGATAATAAGCGATTGAACCTAGAAGAATTCATTTTTAGGGCGGAAACGCTAACTCACAACACCTTACGCAGCGACTTCTCCCTATTGGTTCGGAATTTCCACCAGCTGCTGAGTGATAGTCTGGTTAATTGGTATTGGACCTTTTTGCGAAGTACAAATAACCCAACTTGGGAACAAATCAAACTCGCGTTACGATCAGATTGGGGCGATAGGTCGAGAGATGTTGATATACGTAGGCAGATGTTGAGCAGGCGACAGCAGCCTCGTGAGACTTTTGCTTCATACTACCAATCCCTTCTGTCATTTCGTACTCAGTTGAAAAACCCGATGGCCGAAGCCGAGTTTGTCGAGACGGTGAGGGCAGGCCTGCTTCCCTACATACAGGAGCAGATCTGTCTTCATCGTGCCGACACAATCGGTCAGCTACGATCCTTAGTTACGGAAGTTCAAACTACTCGAGAAAGGTCCCGAGCGGCGCTGTTGTCTCCTGCCCAACATCGTGCACGAGTAGAAGAGTTTAGTTCATTGTTAGTCGAGCCGGTTGACGCGGCCGAGCCTTTTGTCGACGCCGTAGGGCCTGTGGCAAAATACCAGCCACCCACACCGAAATGTTGGAATTGCGATGCCGAAGGGCACTTTTACCAAGACTGTGACAGGGAGCCAACGGGCTTCTTCTGTTACGGCTGCGGACGAAGGGGAACAGTCAAACCTCGCTGTCCCAGCTGTTCACAAAAAAACAGGACTCGGGTCGAGAACAACACCACCAGTTCTCGGCCACAACGAGCGATGGTGACAGCTGTGGCGACGAGCGAGACTCTTCCTTTCCCTCCGCAGCCCTAACTGGAAGCCCCGAGGAGTCCCCAGCCCTCATCGAATTACCTGCCATAACAAATTCACCCATACGCTTACCTGACGTTTCCATCTGGCCTGATGTTGGCGATGTAGTTACTCTGGAAGATTGTGTTGAGTCAGATGGGGAGGGCCCTGAGCCACATGGAACTCTCTGTCGAGCAGTTACGATTTTACCGAGGCCCGACCAGCCTGTAAAAATTCAAGTTTCAGCTCCAGTAGTTTACCCGCGTAAACCTTTCCATCAACGGTTGAAGGAATATCGAGCTGCTCGGGAGAGAATTTTCATGTCGGCCCTTGAGTCCTGCACCCACTCTGAGTCCAGTGGGCGAACCTTACATAAACCCAAGCGCTCGTCGTTGCGTGTACGTACCTTCTGGCGACGTGTAATTGCTAACCGTCGTAAACTAGCCACCGCCTTTGTATCCGTTCACAAGGACGTGAGGCCTTACGCCGAAGTTCAAATTTTGGGAAAAAATCTGACGGGCTTATTAGATAGCGGGGCCAGTGTAAGCATTCTCGGCCAAGGAGCGGAGCAGCTCATGTCCGAAAAGAAAATTAATTGGACAAAATATCGCTCCGCGATCGAGGTGGCCAACGGGGCCAAGCCTGAAGTACATGGGCATGCTGATCTTGATGTCACATTCCGCGGACAAACCAAGCCTGTACGTTTCTATCTTGTTCCCAGTTTGACACAAGCGTTATATTTAGGAGTTGATTTCTGGAAGACTTTTGGTCTGGCCCCCGATGTATTAGGGTCCTTGGCTTCGTTGGACACTTCGATCGTGGAGTCGACCGACCCCAAGTGTCATGTTCTCACTCCTGTTGATCAACGTCGGCTAGAATACGTCAAATCATTATTTCCATCATTTGCTACACGTGGTTTAGGAAAAACCAATCTGCTTGAGCACGTGATTGATGTCGGTGAAGCAGCCCCAATTAAACAACGTTTTTATCCGGTATCACCTGCCGTTCAGAAACTGATGGACGCCGAGCTGAGTCGAATGCGCTCACTTGGAGTGATAGAGGAGAGCCAGAGCCCGTGGAGTTCTCCAGTGGTGCTGGTGCGAAAGCCCGGAAAGGTCAGGCTGTGTTTTGACGCCCGGAAGGTGAACTCAGTGACGAAGAAGGATGCCTATCCGTTACCGCAAATCGATGGCATCCTGAGTCGCCTTCCGTCGGCTAAATTTATAACCAGCCTGGACTTGAAGGATGCTTTCTGGCAAATACCATTGGAGAAAAGCTCCAGAGAGAAGACCGCTTTTACGGTGCCTGGTCATCCCCTCTATCACTTTACAGTGATGCCATTCGGTCTTTGCAACGCTCCTCAGACAATGTGCAGGCTGATGGACAAGGTAATCCCGTACAACCTTCGCGAAAATGTCTTGGTCTATCTTGATGACCTCTTAGTCCTCTCCGAAGATTTTGATACGCACTTAGAGCTATTATCCCAGGTGGCCAGTTGTCTCAAAAAGGCAGGCCTTACAATAAATGTAGAAAAAAGTAAATTTTGTATAAAAGAGACGAAGTATCTGGGGTACATTGTCGGAGAAGGGGGCATCAAGACAGACCCAGACAAGATCGCTGCGATAGTGGATTATCCGTCGCCTAAAACTCTTAAACAGGCTCGTCGTTTCCTTGGTATGGCCGGTTGGTATAGAAAGTTCATTCCTAATTATGCAGACCTGACGTCGGCGATCACAGACACGTTAAAGAAGTCGAATAAATATACATGGACTGCTGAAGCACAGAAGGCCTTCGAAGAACTAAAGAAATTACTTACCACCGCGCCATTACTATCGAGTCCTGATTTTTCTAAACCTTTCATTATTCAGTGCGACGCGAGTAATCAAGGGGTAGGGGGCGTGCTTCTTCAACTAGATGACGAAGGTAGAGAAAGACCAATCGCGTATGTCTCGCAGAAATTAAATTCTGCTCAACGTAACTACACCGTAACCGAACTGGAATGTCTAGCGGCAATCGTAAGTCTGAAAAAATTCCGCGCGTATGTAGAGTTGATGCCGTTCAGGATCATCACGGATCACGCTAGTCTGCAATGGCTGATGAATCAAAAAGACCTTAGCGGTCGCCTGGCTCGATGGAGTTTAAAATTACAAGGCTACAACTTCAGCATAGAACACAGGAAAGGAACACTGAACGTTGTGCCTGATGCCTTGTCGAGAGTTCACTGCGACCAAATCAATGCTAGCGCCCTAGAAGATCCTGGCCCCGAAATTGACCTGGAATCACCTCATTTCCACTCCTCGGAATACCAAGAGCTTAGAGAACGCGTAGAGAAAAACAAAGACCGTCTCCCTGACGTAATAGTTCGTGACAAATACGTGTATATCCGAACTCAGCCTCGGTCAGGGGATCCCGTTCAGGAAGAAGAAGCATGGAAATTGTGGGTGCCCAGAGCATTAACCAGAGACGTAATATCGCGAGCTCACGATCCACCTTTAGCAGCTCATGGCGGAATCGGTAAAACCTTAGAACGACTTCGTAGACATTTTTATTGGCCGGGTATGACGGTGGAAACTCGAGCATACATCCTCTCCTGTGACATTTGTAAAGAGGTGAAACCATCTAACACCACCCTAAGACCACCCATGGGCGCACAAGCCAAGACGGAACGGCCTTGGCAACGAATTTTTCTCGACCTCCTGGGTCCCTACCCTAGAACCAAAAAGGGCAAAGTCTGTATTCTGATCGCGCTAGATCACTTTTCGAAATATCCCCTGCTGAAACCCCTACGGAAAGCCAGCACTTCAAACATCTGTACATATGTCGAAGAACAAATTTTTCATCTTTTCGGAGTTCCTGAAACCGTGGTAACTGACAATGGGACCCAATTCCGTTCGGCTCAATTTCAAAATCTTTTAAAAAAATATGGAGTGCATCATCTTCGTACGGCCGTCTACTCGCCACAGGCCAACGCTTCTGAGCGTGTCAATCAATCCATTTTGGCCGGAATCCGGGCTTATATTCGAGACGAGCACACCAGATGGGATGAGAAATTGAGTTGCATTGCCAGTTCGCTACGTAGTGCTGTGCACCAAGCCACGAAGTTTTCCCCGTATAAAATTCTGTTCGGTAATAACATGATTGAGCATGGGTCTGCCTATGCTTTATTACGACAACTATCTGGGGTGAACGAACCTATCGATGTGGACAGTTCCGACAAACTCCGGCTGATTCGCACCCAGGTACAAGAAAATTTAGACAGAGCCTTCGAAAAGGGAGAGAAACAGTATAACTTGCGATCTAAACCGGTCGAATTCAAGGTAGGGCAGGAAGTATACCGACGGAACTTCCAGTTGAGTAATTTCGGGAAGAGCTTCAATGCCAAGTTAGGTAAAAAGTTTGTGAAATGTCGTGTACGAGCAAGAAAAGGTAACTCGTTGTATGATCTGGAGACCCTGCAAGGCAAATTAATAGGCACTTTCCACGCCAAAGATATAAAACCGTGACTCATCCCTATTTTTGTCAGTTTGACATGAGACTTATAATAATATTTTAATTAATTCTGAACAGTTCTTGATTTTGCGTTGAATCTCTACTGGCGGCAATCCCCAGTGGAGTTTCATCTCATCTTCTCTTTCGGTAGCCCCAATAAGGCATCCGTCCAGCCTCACTGGTAACATCAGTGTGTCCTTAAGCCGCCTCTGCTCGGTTATGCGGTGGACATACCTTTTACCCCTTTTCTCCCTCTCCCTAGTTAGAGTTCCTCGTCCTTACTCCCATCCTATCCTCTATCCTTTTGTAGAATTAATAGTCGTCGACCCTCAATTTCATGCCCACCTTCTCAATCCAAAGGACCCTGTCGGTGATTCTCTTGGTCGAGGCGGTTCCGAGGCCTCTTGAGAATTACGGATGCTGGCTTCATCAGCCAGCAAGCCGTCTCGGGGTCTCGGGCTTCCTTTTCCTTGAGAGGGGCCGGCAGGGAGGCGCTTTGCTTGCCCACACCGCGGGACCGTTGCTTCGGAGACTACCGGGGTACTCCCTGGAATTACAGGATCTGGCCGATGATAGAGCCAGTTGCCTGTCCGGGAGATTTCTCCGGTCGTCGTCCGCTGCGAGACCTCGCGGGGTGGGTCGGTACGGTGGCCTTTTTTCCAGAAGATATTGTTAATTCCCACCCGGTGTCACTAGATCTGTAGATCTAGCTATTCCGCTGCCGTAGGCAAAATATTTCACCCTCTTGTACCTCCCCCTTTTAATTTTTTTTTTTTTTTTCTCTTCCTATACATACATCTAACATTTTAATAGAACTCTTGCATACCGTCATAACCTTATTTCATAGATTTCATAGCCTGTATAATATATATATCGAATTTTCTTACTGGTTTTCCTTACCAATACTTGTTGCATTTATCATAAATGGGACTAATCGCTCTCTGCCTGTCCGAATATATCATATCTCTAGTATTACCGTCTACAACTATAGTCAGGGCTGAATACCTTTTTCTTCTGCTCCGCTTTCCGAAGATAGTTTGGAGATATTCACCCTGAAGTAGAGTTTGTTTTAAGGATCAAACGTCTGCATCGTACCTATTCATGACCTTTTCTTTTATCCACAGTCTTTCGTATTGAGTTTCATCGAAGTAGCTCACCCTTACCTGCCACCCGGTACACCATCAAAAAAGTCTGGATTCGCCCTGGGTGGTCTTACGGTCTGGTCGTACCCTAATTCACCATAGCGTCTCTTGATTCCATCATTAGTAGGTCGCCACACATCCATGCCAATCAAATACCACCCTTACACCTCATGGAACGTCAGAGTTTTCGTCTCGGCAGGCTATAGCGGGCCTATACAACTAATTAATTCACCCCATCCTTGTCTCAGTTTCTGCCCCTTCCCATTTTCTCACTGCCCTTTTCTCGCCCTTAATTTATACGGTTACCTGTACTTGGAGCTCCTGTACTCCAATGATTCCACCCTGGTAAAGACTGCACGTCAAGGGATCTGACAGGGGATTCCTTTCAATAGGATAAGTTTTCTGCGCACATTTCACGGCAGCTTCCACCTCCGGACTCCCGGGAACAGCAGCGCCCTATCGCTGGAGTCAGGAGAGATGCGGATCCGTAGAGCGGAGGTTCATCCTGGGACTGGGATGACCGCGGGAGCTGGTCAACAGCCATCAATTTTTTTTGCCTTTCCCCTTTCTCTTTTTGTCTATACTGAACCACCTTAGACCCAACCCCACGATCGGGGCTGATCCGGGACGGAGTCTGCAACTCAACCCCACTGTCGGGGAAGCCTGCCTCTCATCAGGGCTGGTTCTCTTCGCCAGTGGGAGTGAGTGGTCAAGTTAGCATTGAATCTATCAGACCTCTCATAAGGGTCAGAGAAGTTCAATGCTGACATCTGGCCAGCTGACTAAGGCCCGGATTGGTTTTGGGCGTGGGTCGAGCCACATGTTGGGCACCTCTCATCCTCTCTGTGAACACCCTTAAGTCTGACACCCAGTCTGGGCTGGCCCGAGATGGGTTAGCAGCTCTCTGTCACTGCCAGGGAGGCCTGCCTCTCATTAGGGCTGGTTTTCCCTGACAGTGGAAGAAGGTGGCCAAGTTGGCCCTGGACCAACTGGCCTCTCATTAGGGTCAGAAAAGTCCAGTGTTGATCTTGGCCGGCTAGCTCAGTCTCGGCTAGGCTCAGACGTGGGTCGGACCACATAGTGAACGCCTTCACAGCCTGACCTTCTTTCAGCCCCGTTGGCCTCCGTATTGAGTCCAACGGACCTGTGCTGTTGTGGTCAGGAAGCTGTTGAAAGAAAATTTGATTTGAAGAAAATACAAAAATATCATCGCCGCCCATGGCAATGATGAATTCTATCAAGTATCGGGGGCCCTCCTAAAATTCACGGCGCCCAAGCCCAAATCACCGCTGCGCAACGGGCCCGGGCGGTGGCGGCAGGCGCATCTCGGTGCACGGCGACCAAAAGTTGAAAACTTTGCCCGAAAAAGATTCTCGACTTTTGGCCGTCGAACATTCGAGAGGCGCCCAGATGCTACCGTCCGAGTCCCTTGCACCGTGAACAGCGAGACCCGATCCCGTTGCCAGTGGCTCACACAGTTGCTGCGAGCATCCGATTGGCTGACGGCGCAGCTGTGTGGGTGACTGGCACCGGGACGGGCAACGGTGGACGAGGAGTGCACGGCTGAGGCCGGAGGATTTTTCGGCAGAGTAGAATGGGAATGCGAACAAGGCGGGAGGCAACGAAAAAAATTCGCGGTGGCCGGTGAGGGACCTGGTTTCGAGGAAGAAAAGAAATTCGAGCGCGGCGAGTTCTGAAATGTAAAAGTCGAGCGGTTAATAAATTAAATTGTGGGCAGAATTAGGTGCTAAATTAAATCGCTTGTAAAACGCCTAAACTTAAATTCTATGTCAAAAGTAAATTTTTTCCGCGTGGTGCCCGGTGGAGTGACTGTACGGTGGTTTCCAGAAAATCCGAGCTACGGATTCCTGAAAGTTAAGTAAGATTAAATTGTGGGCAGAACTATGTGCTAAATTAAATCGCTTGTAAAAGTCATAACCTTGAATCTTATGTAAAAATTAAAAATTTACGCGTGGCGCCCGATGACATAAACCCTCCTTGTTCTAGTAACTCCGAGCGCAGACAGTTTTGAAATTAACCAAAATTAAAAGAAATGGAATAAGTGCTAAATTAAATCGTATACAAAATTTTACTTAAATTATATCTCAGAAAAATTAAGTTTTTTTTTTTTTCTCCGCGTGGTGCCCGGTGGAGTGACTGTACGGTGGTTTCCAGAAAATCCGTGCTACGCATTCTTGAAAGTTAAGCTTAAACTCAGTACTTCCTCACCTCAAGAGAAGCCAACCTACCTTGATATGAGCAAACTGCATTCGTTTTTTTTTGACTAGAAGGTTAAAAACTATCTTTGTGAAAAATAGAACAAAAAAAATAAAAAAGGTACTGTAATAAAATAAAATATACCGAACTGTATTTATAAATTGAAAAACTAAAATATTTTTATTATATTTACCCTGAGTGAAATGCCTGTAGACGCCGAATATATCTATAATATAAAAATATACCGAACTTCATTTATAAATTTGAAAAACTAAAATAATTTTGTTATACTTACCTTGAGTGAGATCTCAGTAAACGCCGACCATATCTATAATATAAAATATATCGAACTTTATTTGTAAAATTGAAAGACGAAAATAACTCTATTATATTTACCTTGAGTGAAATCCCTGTAAAACGCCGAATATATCTGGAAAATAAAATATATCGAACTTTATTTATAAATTTGAAAAACTAAAATAATGTTGTTATACTTATCTTGAGTGAGATCCTTGTAAACGCCGAATATATCTATAAAATATAATATACCTAACTTTACTATAAACTTGAAAAACTAGAATAACTTTTTATACTTACCGTGAGTGAGATCCCAGTGAACGACGAATATGATTACAATTTTTCCTTTTGAGACTGTGGGTGTGAATCCTGAAAATACAACACTCTAAAATTCATTTTTTTTTATTAGAAAGATTGAGATATCTTGAGTATACGTGCTTTAAGTGAGATTCCGGTAGACATTCAATATCTCTATAATATGGTATATCCTTTAACTCATAAAATTTTTGTAAATTCTTCCCTGTTACGTACGGTTAACTGAGACTGCGTGTGAACCCTGAAAATAAAGTACTTTAAGCTCAATTCTTAAATTTGGAAAAACTGCAAAAGACATTTTGATACCTACCTTGAGTGAGATTTCCATAAACGATGAATATCTGCATAATAATTTTGAGATTGCGAGGTGAACTCTGAGAAATAAAAAGTACCAAAAATTTATATACCAAAATGTGCAACCCGGAAAAAGAAGTCGATTTTTATACCTACCGTAATAAACCTAATTTAACAAAAAATACAGTCTAAACTATTTGAAACTATTTGGAGACAACCTTGTCTCTTTGCATCTGGGACCCATCAACGCACACCACGTCGGGGCCATTTAATAGGCAGGGTGTGGCGTCCTCGACAGCAGCAGTTCCTCACCATCATCATCAACTGAGCGGTTTCGTCGCAGCAAGGACACCACTGCATTTCTACAACATCAAGGCGCCCAACGTTTTTTTTTTCTCTTTCTTTTATTCCCCCTCTCAAATGTCATATTCTATTGTAATTTGGTAACTCAATAGATATCCAGGTATGACAGTATAAAATTATTTTATTGGTTCCCTCTCCCCATCTTCATTCTAGCCAAAGTTCGCGGTCATAATTTTGTCAAAGGGACCTCCCCATTAATTTTTTTCGGGCCCAGGGGGTAAGGTCAATGGGTGGTTGGGGCATCGGCCATAGGGGGCCAGTAACACCGTAGCCCCCCCATGAGGGTCAATCACGGGCAGTTGCAGGGGTTCAGCCTGCTCTGCCCTATTCCGCCCCTGTACGCTTCATTGAAAGGTTCCGTCGTGAGAGATTTTTTCATGTTGTTGGTGGTCCGTTCCGGCGGCTCAAAGCGGTATTTTAGGCCAACCCCCCCCACGCTACCGCAAATGCTAGCCCTGCCAGCTCTCGCTGCCGCACACCGCCGGACGAGGTGTTTAGCCGGGCCTCGAGGCACCATCCCGCAACAAGCCACGCACGCCTCCAAAATGCCACTCGACCCAAAAAAAAAAAATTAATCAATTAAAGATACTTAACTTTAGGCTTGTTGCCTTGCCGCCTCCTGTCCGAAACGTGTCGACGAATTTTTTGTTATCTTCATTATCTTCTTCTCCAGCTGGGTGGGACACTTTCTCGTAGCGCACAGGCCCTTTCTTTAAACTCGGACACTACTCCCGATCAGGGCCACTTGCCGCGTTACCGCTCACTTTGACGAATAGAACTTGACTGACTCAATGTCGGCTCTAGGCTTTCCCGCCCAGCTACCGCCTTTGTCCTTTTCGCCGGAACTTTGATTAGGGCAATTGTGGACAGCCTGACAGTGGTTAACTGGTATAACCATTTAATTGGGAAGTGTTATTAACTTTCGCTAAGGGCATATTAAATATGTTTTCTTTTGCTTTAATTATTTCTTTCCCACAGCTGATCTGTTCTTTAATATTTTCTTTTTTTAAGTTTGTTATTCTATTTTCTTTTTGTACGTTTCGGCGTAGGGAGGGCAGTTATTATTTATCTTTCAAAAAAAATTAACACCGAAGTGGCGAGTTGGGGGCGTTTACATTTCAATTAATTCATCATTTCCATACATCGTTTCGTTTTACTAGTTTGGTCTAACTACATAAGCAATATTACTACAAACCAAATTACGACTTAATTAGAAAAATAAGTTCACAACGACCTACCTCTTAATTCTCATCTTTAGGCAAAATATTCCAATCCTCAAAATTATTTGAAGCAATGCTTATAAACTTAGCAACAAACTAAATATCTTAAAGAATAAGTAATAACCGAACATGCAATATGCTACTTATTTACTACGGCAAAATGCAGTATGCTACTTATTTACTACAGCAAAATGCAATATGCTACTTATTTACTACAGCAAAACTATCGCTAAATTGACTACTGAACTATACCTGAACTAGATTTGAATTCAAAAAAAAAAAATTAACGCCCGAATATTCAATATACTTATACTACCTAGTCCAGGTCCAGATCCCGAGGAGTTTGAGTATAGGTGTGTGTTCGAGTGTAGATGTGTGTTTGAGTGTGCGTGTCATTGCTAATAGATGATAGCAATCTATGCGCCGACAACCTCGCGTAGCTCAGTGTACGCCTACAAGCGTTTGTGTGGGCAGGGTGATAGCTGCCATGTATGTGTGTGTGTGAGAGCGTGTGAGCCCGATGGGCGATCGTCGTGTATGTGTGTCGTGCGAGCCAGGTGTGAACGTAATGTGCGCCTAACTGCCGTGTGAAGAAACGAACTCCTTCTAATTTCGAACTAGCATTAAATCTCAGGTAGGCCCAGCGTAGAAGACCCAAGTAAGTTTCCAGTATTCCTTCTCCTGAAATTAACCCAATTCTTCTTGTAGGATCAACTGAATAAGCCATTGGAAACACAGGGACGGTACATCGACGACGACATAGTAAGTAGCCTTTGACCAACCATTCACCAACATTTATATTTAACAACATTTCCCTTTTAGGATCTGCTTCCCGTGATACGTGCAGAATTGGCATGTAACAGTCTATAGTTGGAGATATCGGATTTACTGCCCTTTTTATGCAAGGGAATAATTTCCGAGAGCTTCCATGACATAGGAAACACACCACAACAAAGCGATAAATTAAATAAACGACGAAGAACAGAAACTAAAGATGATCCATATCTTTTCAACACGCAAGATGGGACACCGTCTGGGCCACTCGAGAAGTTGTCAACTAAATTGGAAAGGTGTTTAATAATAACACTATCGTCTAATATAAGGTCCTTAGGTTGAAGAGATGTCGGCGGGAGCCTCGTCAAGTGGGTAAAATCCGTAGGGCTAATATCACAGGAAGTATCACAAAATGCAGTCTTGAAGAAATCCGTGAAAAAAACAGATTGGAAATTATTCTAGGGTCACCACTCTGGAAAGAGCCAAAAGAAAGAAGGGAGAGGTAACCGTCCGAATTACGTTTAGAATTGACAAATCTCCAGAACTGTCTCGGACTATCATGCAGCAACGACTTCATATTAGCAACATACGCATCATATGAATAATCTACAGCATTAACAAACTGATCACGCAGAATAGTGTACGATTGAAAATTGCTATCACACCTTGAGGATAGAAACCTCCTCCAAGCCTTACTTTTAAGATTTTTTAAATGTCTAATTGCACTATTAAGCCATGGCTGATTTTTAAAAGATTTATCAGACCATTTTACTGGAATTAAATGAGCGAAACACAAAGACAAAGTGTCGTAGAAAGACATCACGGCTTTATCAATGTCACGTTCGTTCAAAACCCCACTCCAGTCATAAGCAAGGAGCCACTCGTTCAAAATGGAAAAGTCGGTTTTTTTAAAGTCATAACAATAATTACTAGGAACAGAAGAGTCAACTACAACAGAATCAAAAGAATATAGCAAAAGAAGAGCTGGGTGGTGTATTGATTCAGGAAGCAGTGGTGCCGTGCAGCGCTCAATCACAGTACCATCGGGGTCAGAGGAGAAAGCGAGGTCCAAAAATTTATTGTTTTCGTTGGCAACCGGATTGCATTGCGATAGACCCGAAGACGACAATCCATCAAGAAAAGATATTATATGTTGCGGTGCAGTCGCAGTGGAAGGCATCAAGTTGCAATCGTCCAAGTGAGACCAGTTCACCGAAGGAATGTTGAAATCGCCAATCAGAAAAAGCTCGTCCGAAAAATAAATATCACCCGAGAGTTTGTCAGTAAACAAAGCGAGCTGTTCATACAATCCAGAAGCTGAATTCGGTGGAATGTAGGCAGTAACAACGAAAACATTCTTCCTGGGGAGACGCAAGACAACACATACAAGCTCCAATCCAAGGCACGAAGTATCCATCTGCTCACAAGGCAAGTCTCGTCGAACGGCACATAAAACCCCCCCACCTACAGGAGCATCCAACGAACAATGGCGGTCACGTCTAAAGACCAAGTAGTAAGAGCTAAACAGCTGCGCGTCCAAAATTCCACCGCACAACCAAGTCTCGGTAAAGCAGACCACGTCAAAGCAAGAACTGGTAGTACCGACGAAAAGACGGTTGGTCTTTGACCGTAGTCCACTTACATTGCCATAGTAGATGGATATGTCTTTAATAAGTTTTTTGAAGCTCCAGATGAGGTGGAACGCACCTTAGGTGTGAACTCGCGGACAATGGAACCAATCGGCCAAAAGTCACAGGAAATTATTTCGTTAAAAAGATTGTCGGAGGCGGAAACTTTGAACGAAGCAGTGAAGGACCGGCTGTTACGTCCATGTGAGGCGCTTAGCTTTCTGCAGGCCACGGAGCCGCGTGCTGTTACCAGTCGCGAAGAAATAAGCTCAGTTATTTCATCTTCAGTAGTCTCGGGATGGACCCTCGATACGAAGATCGAACGAGGACATTGCGCAGGTCGCAGGCAAGGAACCTCAGAAGAGGAGCTAGAACAGCGTACGTTAGATGGGCTCGCGGAAGATGCCAAGCTAGCAGCAGATTCAGCCAGCGCGGAGACAGGCTGAGCAGCTCAGTGCCGTTTACGTTGAAGAGGACGCTTGCGTTTATTATGAGTTTGGGTAACGGCGCTCGAACCAACAGCAGAACCACTCAAAGGGACCGCACACAAGCCATCGTCCGAAGTCTGTACAGAATCCAGCGAAGAAAGGAAACTGGCATTATCAGATGAAGGTCCAGCAGAAAATCCGGTCGTGACCCGAAGAGTCAAGTTTTTGACGTCAGATGCAATAATTTTAATAGAGTCCGAGTCAGCAGAAGCTGCAGAAGACAAGGCGCCGACCTCGGATCTAACTATCTTAACATTCCTCTTAATATCCTCTATGATTGGAATAACCGGTTCACCGACGACATCCAGAGGAACGGTAGACAAAAACGACGAACGCATACCATCAATAGAATCCGAGAGTCGAGAGATCTTCATACAAAGCTCGTGAGACTTGTCCATAAGACGATCCGAGTTGGAATTAAGGGTCTCAGATGTGCATAAAAGTGTGTCGATTTTCTTATTTAAGACATTAAAATCATCGTAGATCACTTGAGGATTAGCTGAATATGATGATATCTTAGACATCTTATCAGCGATAAGAGCCTGGTCGGTAGAAAGCATAGACATCATATCATTAATAAGCCGTAGGACATGACACGGCTTAATTTCCAAACACTCTTGACTTGTTTTGGGCATAGGAGAGGAACGGGAAGCTCTCTTCAGGCGCGTGAAATGAGTTCCTGCATACTCCGTCACAAACAACAATATCGTCGAAAATTTCCAATGAACATAGATTACAAAAAGCCATGTTATGTCAGTATAAATATATAGCTACGTCCGATCCAAAAAGTCAGAGTGAAAGAACACGTGTGGCAGCACAGCTGATCGATGTCGAGATGTAATCCGTGGTTGTGCTCAAGGATATATGATGAGTTGCGTCCAGGATGAAAAAGGCGGGAATCCAAACTTAACCTCGCTCGACGGGTTCAAAATGTAATATATTCCAGAGAAAAAACAATAAAATTAGATTATGGTAGCATCCAATGCCTCGGCAGAGACATATACACTGGAATTTACCTCCCAAAGCTACCAGAGTCGTCTGGAGTATACTAAATTAAATTAGAATGCTAGTCGATGGGCAGAGCAGCATCGGGCGGCGGCGGCAGCCAAATACTAATAATCTCCACAGCACAAAGCAAAGCACCAAAAACAAAAACGTTGCAAACGCCGCAAGGATAAAATAATCCAGAAAATGAACAAAACCAAAAAAAAACCTCAGCTCAGCGCGAGAACACAACCAGATCAGTTGACAAGTTGACAGTTGACATTCTTCCTTTAGTTCATACCACGACCTGCAGATTATTGTTCGAAGAAACAATTGGACTGTACTGCTTAACCCTTTAACTGTTTATGTCGAGTATACTCGTCATGAACAAACCACGATTTTTCGCATAATGTCCAATGTTTATATCTGAAAAAGGGCAAATAAAGAAATTTAAAAAAAATTTACATTTTAGAATATTCGTTAGTTTGAGGACAGAAAAAGTTCTTAAAAACAAAATTAAACAGTTAAAGGGTTAACAGACGCTTCGCATACATGAAAGTTGGCCTATCGTCCCACTACAATGAAGCTGTAGATTCTTCAAAGTCCTCGAACCATTTTTTCACGCAATAATGGTCGTCGCCCCTGAACCATGGCAGAGATTGCTCTATATCCCTGAAATTAAAATAGGATCTGCATATTGATGTTCTAATTCTCAACGATCTCCCGCGTTTCCAGCTCAGCTATTTTTTTTTCTCAGGTCCGGTATTTCTTTTTTCTTCCGCAGTTACTCCTGTAACCTCTCCAGTATTGTATCCTTATCATTCTGCGACTCGTCCAAAGCCAAAGGACTCTCCGAAGAATCGCCCAACGCCAATGCCGCCGATTCCAAGATATTTTCCGGAAAACATTGCTCCAGATATTTGTCCGATAACTTGGGGATCTCCTCGAGAAGGCGAAGCTTTAGGACCCCATCTGTGACAACTTGTCTTTTCGCAAATTAACTGTTGCATTCTCAGCAAACTTCGCAGCACGTGCAGCCATTCCGAAAATTACAGATTAATAATTTACACTTTGAACTCATTATAATAACTAAAAACTGTATCCCACTTCTGAGGACGTAGAAACTGCAGGATGGCAGGCAAAGTAAAACACATTGTTCGGAGGTTGGTCAGCGTCTGACTTTATTGTAACAAGTCTCAGAGATTAGAAGGATTGAGGGCCGGTACTTATTGAACTCCTACATGTAGTAGCTGGAATTAGAACAGCAATGGAGTTTGGAAAAGTTTCAGAAAATTTCCAAAGAAACAGCCATTTCTACAGCTAATCTTATAGAAAAAATTGACAGAATATTTGATTGTATGAATAAAAAATCCTGTTACGATCGAAACATTTTTAAAGCTGGTAGCCAAAAGGATGGTATAGTGTTGAAATATATTGAGGAATTTTTATCATATTTCAAATTAATTAATCCAAATGAAAAAACTTTGTATAGTTTTGCAGGTGCAAACCTTTCTTATGCTCTACACTTTTACTTGAAAATGATATTTTATCTTCAAATGCAATAACATCGATTTTAATGGCACGATTTAATAGTCCGGGAGCCACCAATCCTGAAAGTACCATGATCGCGGATTTGAAAATTTTTGGTGGGAATAAAAAGTTTTCACTCAGACGAATAAGATGGGCTTGGTCGGCGTTCATTTATTTAGCCGAAACATGTTTAATTAAATTTTGTATTATTCAATGGCCACAATGTTTTACCGTCATCGCGGATTTTGATCAATATTAAGTTAATTTGTGCGAAATGTTATACAGATTTAGAAAAAACCCGGCCGACCGATACTTTCTAGCCGAAAAGGTCCGGCATACCTATTTGAATGGTGTGATAAGGAGTAAAATTTCTCTGTTATCACGGAAAAATTTTGTTTTTTTTTTTTCGTTTTACGCATTTTAATGCCAGATTCGAAAATATCTTCGTATGCGGGCTTAGAAAATGCCGGAAGTCATTTGTTGGGAGTAAATGTAATTTCTCTAACTCCGGTTTCTTTCTTAGATTTTAAGTTATAAGCAGATTAGTATGGAAAAAGGTATTATAGGAAAATTTTATAGGAAAGTTGTCAATACAATAAATTAAGGTTGATACAGAATTTTATATTTAATTCAAGATTATTTATTGATAATCATCCAAATCATTACCATCAAAATTATAATTTCTTTCCTCTTGTGGTTCTTCGCTTTCTTCCTCATTTTGTTGATTACTAAGAATTTCTTCAACTTTCAACGGTGCAGATGGGCCAATGTATCACAATTTTTCAAGTTTACTGGATTCATTCAATTGCCATCCACATTCCGTTGGTTCGTATTAATGTCTTTTGGATCCGTCAAATGCTCGAACATATTTTGATATTCTTGTAATAGGAGGTTGTAGGCTTTAATTTTTCCTTTACGAACTGTATAATCACAACCTGTAAAGGCATGGAAGCCCGGTAGAGCTCGACAGACTGATGAACCTAACTTTTCTGCGAGGTGTATGTCGTACTGTTGATGCAAGTAGCTTTTAAATTCATTCATTCAAAAAAATTTCTTCAACGAAGTACAATGTGTAATAGTAGAAATATCAACCATGTAATAAGAACTGGTATGCGCGATACTTCCCGCATTTTCTAAGCCCGCATATCAAGATATTTTCGAATCTGGCATTAAAATGCGTAAAACGAAAAAAAAAAACAAAATGTTTCCGTGACAATTTTATCCCTTATCACACCATTCAAATAGGTATGCCGGACCTTTCCGGCTAAAAAGTATCGGTCAGCCGGGTATTTTTTTAAATCTGTATAAAATTTCGTACAAATTAACTTAAGATTGATCAAAATCCGCGATGACGGTAAAAGATTGTGGCCATTGAATAATACAAAATTTAATTAAACATGTTTTCGGCTAATTAAATCAACGCCGACCAAGCCCATCTTATTCGTCTGAGTGAAAACTTTTTATTCCCACCAAAAATTTTCAAATCCGCGATCATGGTACTTTCAGGATTGGTGGCTCCTCGCCTATAACTAAGATCCCTTGGAAAATATTTTCGCTTTACTTCTAGCAATGGGAGGAAAAAATAAGTATCCATCGGTTAGTGAAATTAGCAAACTATTAGCGAAAATAATTTCCTCTAATTTATTGCAGTATAGTCCGACAAGCAATTGTGAAACTGATGACGATAAGATGCTTCAAATAAATTTCGGGAATAATGATCCGTCATCAATTAATGAAGAACATATTAATAGTGAAGAAAAAGAAGAATGTACGACTAATCAAGATACGAGCATATATGACAAATACGAAGAGCAATTACGGAAGACTTTTTTGGTGGCGATCTGAATATTGAATTAACGATAATGCGATATTTTAGCGGATATTTACTCTACAACATTTTACCTAGATTGAATTGTCCAAATTGTGAATGCGAACTTACAAAAGAAGATGAAGTCTTAACGTGTTTTTCTGAGAATTCTTTTTTCCTCGAAATTATTGTGAAAAAAAAAAACGATTTTGGTAGTTTATGTGCTTCATCTGATCAGATTTTTAATGTGTGTAGTATTCATTTTATTGTTTTCGAACAAATGTTAAATAAACACAAATTGATATTTAAAAGCGAAAAGCAATTACGATTATTGGATCCTTGCACAAACGACAATATTTATCTTGAGACCCATTTTGTAGTGTAAATCCATATTTTGTAATAATTACTCTTTAAGAATTTTTGCTTCAATTAGTTTCTCTGTGACAAAATAGTTTAATACACATTTCCAATGGTCTACCAAGTTGCTAACTATAACCACACAAGATTAAATGATGCAATATGAAAATCAAACATAGCAATAGGGTGCAGCAGGAGAATAGGCAGACGTTACTAAATTTCGCTGCCTATGTGCTTTTTTCCTTTGAAAAATTCATTCGCTGACAAGGGAACATTCCCAACCCGAAATCTCCGATTTTGATGAAACTTGGCGGAAATGTTACCTTTAGTGAGACATTTAAAAATACGTTTTCAAACCCTGCCTCCAAAGATCAAAAATGGGCCGTTTTCGGGTCGCTTTATGACGCATTATCTCCCGTTAAGTTAACTATTTTTTAGATTTGATAACGCAAGCTGTTTAAGGAAGGTCTGAGCTTTTAGAAAAGCTATAAATTATATATACTTCCTTTGGAGCTTCTTACTACAAATCGCTTGCAAAAATGTTGAATTTCCAAAATAAACTTCATACGCATAAACTCATTTTTTGTTAGGTGTTCGCTTTACTTTCAATTTAAACCTAACGATGCGGTTTTGGATTGATAAATGCATTTTCGCGGTCGCATAATCTATTTCACAAAAATTGCTTATCATTCACTGTTCATTCAAATTGTTATCTTTATCTTGAATTATACATATCTTACCACAAATGATAATTAATTATAGGTAGCACCTACATATGCCTTTTCTGACCTTATCGACCTTGATTACCTAGTAGGTTTTCACAATGTCCGCGGTTTAGATTTGATAATATTGATGTTCCTAACAATAACAAAGAACGGTTCGCATGATAAACAAATGTCTTACCGCAAAAGATAAAGATGCGTTATTGCATACACTTGCCCTAAACAACAGATAAATGCACTAAATAGCTGGGCTATAAAAGCAGAAAAATGTTGAATGAGTACACATTTAGTTTTCCACGTTTGAGATACACTATGGTAGTAAATCCAATAAAAGTACTTAAGTCTTTATTAAGAATATATGAAGTGAGTGAAGAACCAGATTTGCCTCTATCTGCTACAGAAAATGAATTGCTTGATATTATTAAGGAAGTGATAATAATATGCTTGGAAGATACAGCATTCGAGGCTGAAATTGTAGACTGCCTAGAATTTCTTGATCCATTTCGACCTCAATCGGTGGAATTCGTAGAAGAAATAGAAGCCTTCACTCCAGAAGAACTGCAAGAAGAGCTAGAAGGTGAAGAAGAAAGTTGTGTTCCGGATGAATTTGGACAAGTCGATTTGGAATATAAAAAAAAGGCTGTTGAATACTGGAAAAGTGGATCAAGAAAAAGACTTACGGTTGGGACTGTACGAAATCGATTTAGAAGAGTGAAATCCATCAACCAACTTTATAGACGGGAAGCCTCTTTAGCAAAAGGTGGTACAAACAGAGAAAAAATCATGCAGATTTGTGAGTACGTTTTGGTGAAGTTTGTCGAACCAACTAATTCCAAAGCTATTATTCATGATGTTAATTTGAGAAAGTGGGCCTTAGAGATATCAACAGTGTTGGGATTCCAAAAATAAACTCTTCTAATTTTTATGGTTTTATGGTTCTGTTTTCGTCTGAGGACTCTAGTCTTAAGACTACTTGCATTTAAGGGTAAATTTTAAGCTGAAAAGGAAGAGGTTTTATTGCTTTGGTAATTACCAAATTTTCCCATTTTTATTGAATACAATAAAATTTAGCCTGAGGACATGTGGCCTGCAGACAGCAGAGCATCCTTTGTTTATTGGGAAGAAAACGGTAGGGACACTTTTAGTTTTAAATACTTTTTAGTTAGTCTAAGGGAAACTCTCATAGAGTAAAGATCTTCTTTTAAATAAAGATAAAATTAAAATTAAAATAACTGAGTTTGGATAAACCTATCCCCAACTTCCTACAGGTTATGGGCCCAGGATACTCAGTATTAAAACAGTGAAGTGTTAAAACTTAAAGACTAAAAAAACTGAAAAAATGAATAATGGATAATTTAAAAGTGAAAAGGAATATAAACCTTTTTAATGGTGAAAAGTACAGTGTCTGGAAATTTAGAATCCGTGCTTTGTTGACGGAATTAGATTTAATTAAAGCGCTCGATGAAAATATTCCGGATGTGCAAACCGCTGAGTGGATTAAAGCCGAGCGGATCGCAAAAAGTGTTGTAATAGAATATTTATCAGATTCTTTTCTTTGTTTTGCAAAACCGGAAAGCACTGTAAAGGAAGTGTTAGCTAATCTAGATGCAATATATGAGAGGAAAAGTTTAGCAGCTCAATTAGCTGTTAGAAAAAAATTGCTTGCATTAAAATTAAAAGGGGATACACCATTAGCCAAACACTTTATAATTTTTGACGAATTGATAGCAGAATTATTCCCAGCAGGAGCAAAATTGGAAGAAACGGATAAAGTGTCTCATTTGTTGTTAACACTTCCCACAACATATGATGGCGTAATAACTGCCATAGAAACATTATCCGAAGATAATCTTACACTAGCTTTTGTTAAGACTAGACTCTTAGATCAAGAAGTAAAATTAACAAACGAAAGTCGAGGTAATAGTGAAAAAGTTCTTCAAGTTGAGAATGTGAGTGATAAAGTATCAAAATTGAAGCGTAAACAATTTTCTAAAAATGGAGGAAATAAATTTAATAAATTCAAAACAAATAATAAATTCAATTCAATGAAGTGTCATCATTGTGGTAGAAAAGGACATTTTAAAAACAAATGCTATTATTATTTAAAAGGACTTCAATATAATAAAATGAGAAATAATGAGAAAGTGAGAACTGTTCAAACTGTGAAAAGAACTGATCCAAATGATCAGTCAAATTTTGCTTTCATGACCGGTGAAAATACTCAAGACATCAGAGATGAAAATAAAATAGGATTTATTTTGGACTCAGGAGCTTCAGACCATATTATTAATAGGATAGATTTAACCAAGGATTTTGAGAACCTTCAACCACCGATCAGGATTTCAGTTGCAAAGAATGGAACCTTCATTAACGCAACGAAAAGAGGATCACTGAGACTAATCAGCGATATGGGCTTCGAAGGAGTTTTGGAGAATGTACCTACTCTACTGTCCGGATATTTCTCATAATTTGATGTCTGTCTCAAAAATGCAGAGAAGTGGGCTGACAGTCATCTTTAATAATCAAGGTGTAATAGTGAGTAAAGAAAGTAAAGCTGTAATGAAAGGTAAGCCTTTAAACAATTTAATAACTATTGACTTCATAATAAATACAAATATAGTTAATACAGCTAGTAAATCAATGAATTATGAGATATGGCATCAACGTTTAGGTCATATAGGAAAAAACAAATTCTTAGAATTGAAAAATAAACAAATGGTAGATGATGTGACACAAATTAAAAATATCATACCTAATGATAACTTATGTGAGGCATGTATAAAAGGTAAACAATCACGATTACCATTTAATAAAGAAAAGAATAAGGATCACATCAGGCGGCCACTGTTTATAGTTCATTCAGATGTTTGTGGTCCGATCACTCCTTCAACGATAGATGACAAAAACTATTTTGTTATTTTTCTAGATGAATACACACATTATTGTGTAACATATTTAATCAAACACAAATCAGATGTATTTTCGATGTTTAAAGACTATGTAGCTAAGAGTGAGGCTAAGTTTAATTTAAAATTAGTAAATTTATATATTGATAATGGGAGAGAATATTTGTCTAACGAAATGAAAGATTACTGTGTGCAAAAAGGAATAACATTTCATCTAACAATCCCACGAACTCCTCAATTAAATGGTGTATCCGAAAGGATGATAAGAACTACAACAGGAAAAGCTCGATCTATGATAGCGGGTGCTAGCCTAGATAAGAATTTTTGGGGCAAGGCAGTTTTAACTGCTACTTATTTAATAAATATAACACCAACTAGAGCTTTAAAACAGATTAAAACACCATACGAATTGTGGCATAATAAAAAGCCACAAATAAAATATTTAAAAGTATTTGGTTCAACTGTATTTGTACACAATAAAACCAGTAAGACAAAGTTTGAAGATAAGTCATGGAAGGGAATACTGGTAGGATACGAACCAAATGGATATCTAGTGTGGAATATGGAGAAAGAAAAATGTATTTCTGTTAGAGATGTGATTGTTGATGAAATGAATTTCTTAAAAACGAGACCTACTTTAAAATTAGAAGATTCTAGTTCTAGGAATGATGATAATTTAAATAATGATTCTGAAAGTAATGATAAATTAAATAATGAACTAAAATCTAAAGTAGAAGAAGATAAATGTAAAAATTCTGAAAAAGAAGAATTAGAATTAGATGAAAATAAAACATCTAATAAAAGAATCAGATTAGAAACAGAAAAAGAAAATAAATTAATAAATGATAGTCAAAAGGAACAAATATTCTCTCATCCTAGAAGGAGTGAAAGGATTAGAAACCGTCCACCTATTTCATATAACGAAAATAGCATACACGATTATATGATGTGTGCTCAATCAATAATATGTAAGATCCCAACTTCATATGAAGAAATTAAAAACCGAGATGATAGGAAACAGTGGGAACTGGCAATCCAAGACGAAATAAATTCATTGTTCATTAATAAAACTTGGGTATTAGTAAAAAGGCCAGAAAATAAAAACATCGTAGATTGTAAATGGGTCTTTACATTTAAAAATGACGAGTTTGGTAATCCAAAAAGATATAAAGCCAGATTAGTAGCTAGGGGTTCACTCAAAGTTATTTAATAGATTATGATGAAACCTTTGCACCAGTTGCAAGAATAGCAAGTTTCAGATATATAATTGCATTTGCAAACCAATTCAATTTATTAATACATCATATGGATGTTAAAACGGCATTTTTGAATGGTAATTTGAAAGAGGAAATATATATGAAAGTGCCTCAAGGTGTAAACAGCGAAAAAGATCAAGTCTGTAAACTAAATAAAGCCTTATATGGACTTAAGCAAGCAGCAAGATGCTGGTTTGAAGTTTTTGAAAAGGCTCTTATAGAGAAAGGTTTTAAAAACTCATTGGTTGATCGATGTATATATATTTTAGAGAGAGGAAGTATAAGTAAAAACATATATGTTGTATTATATGTTGATGATTTAGTTATAGTTACCGAAGATATAATAACAATGAATAATTTTAAAAGATACTTAATGAATCAATTTTCAATGGAAGATTTAAAAGAAATCAAACTTTTTCTTAGAATAATTAAAGAAAATAATAATATATCTTTAGATCAATCAGCGTATATTAATACAGTGCTTACATTGCAACGCTGTAAATACACCACTAGAGAGTAAAATAAATTTTGAAGCTCTAAATTCAGAAGGAAAATACAATGCACCTTGTCGTAATCTATTAGGTTGCTTAATGTATATAATGATATGCACAAGGCCAGATTTATGTGTAGCAATTAATATTTTGAGTAGATACGTGAATAAAAATAATGAAGAAATTTGGAAATGTCTTAAAAGAGTACTTCGGTACTTAAAAGGATCTAGTAGTTTAAAACTAACATACTCGAGAAATGATTATAAAAATATTATAGTTGGTTATGTAGATTCTGATTGGGGTGGTGATCAAAGTGATAGAAAAAGTACAACAGGTTATATATTCAAATTATTTGATGCATGTACCATAAGCTGGTGTATAAAGAAACAAAATTCAGTTGCAGCTTCTTCCACAGAAGCAGAATATATGGCTTTATATGAAGCAGTACGAGAAGCACTTTGGTTGAAATCCCTATCTACAAGCATAAATATAAATATTGATGAGCCAATAATCATCAATGAAGACAATAATGGATGTATTAGCATCGCTAAAAATCCAACAAGTCATAAGAGATCCAAGCATATTGACATAAAATATCATTTCTCGAGAGAACAAGTAGAAAATAAAAATTAATTAAATTGCAATATATTCCCACAGGTGAACAAATAGCTGACATATTGACCAAACCACTACCAGGGGCGAGATTTTTGGAACTTCGAGTGAAGATGGGCTTGAAATAGATTTAATAATTACTATTTATAATACTAATATTAAGTTGAATGGTCTGATTAGGTTTTTCTGGGTTTTCCTAATCCTTGCAACGAATGTTGGGCCACTGTAATTTCCCCAGAATAAAGGAAAGATCTTTACTCAATAAATTAATCTATTTGCTATAGTAAAATATTAATGTTAAGTAAGCTTATGAAGAGATTTATTTTTGAGGCGGCGTGTTGGGATTCCAAAAATAAACTCTTCTAATTTTTATGGTTTTATGGTTCTGTTTTCGTCTGAGGACTCTAGTCTTAAGACTACTTGCATTTAAGGGTAAATTTTAAGCTGAAAAGGAAAAGGTTTTATTGCTTTGGTAATTACCAAATTTTCCCATTTTTTATTGAATACAATAAAATTTAGGCTGAGGACATGTGGCCTGCAGACAGCAGAGCATCCTTTGTTTATTGGGAAGAAAACGGTAGGGATACTTTTAGTTTTAAATACTTTTGAGTTAGTCTAAGGGAAACTCTCATAGAGTAAAGATCTTCTTTTAAATAAAGATAAAATTAAAATTAAAATAACTGAGTTTGGATAAACCTATCCCCAACTTCCTACAAACAGAAATTAGATTTGACAACTTCAAAGCATTAGTAAAATGTATTTTGAATTTCAAGAGAAAGCATCATATCGTTTGTCGAAAAGTAACTAAATTTATTAGTCGTTCTTACAGTAACGATATGTCAAGGTTAGAGGAAATCAGCTCAACGTTTGTCCATCCAATTAAGCCATATATTACGGAATATCTACCACAAAATGTTTACAATGCCGACGAAAGCGGATTTAATTTGGAATTACATTCAACGCACACCTTGGCTACACGAGGTTGTAAATCAGTTCACGCAATTGCGCAATCCGTTTCTGCTACAACTCACAGTTATGTCATTCTACCAATCGTGTCTGCAGCAGGGAAAATGTTATCACCGCTTCTGATTGTGCTAAAAGAACACGGTGGAGAATTTGGTCCGCGAGTTCAACAAAAAAAAAAAACACAAATATCCAATATAAAGGTTATGGCATCTAATTCAGGAACTCTGACTTCTGAAATCTTTAAAGAATGGTTCACGAGTATATTTATGCCAAATACTGGGCCAAGAAACGTTTTATTATTGGATTCCTGGACTGGATTAATTCAGCCCTTAGACGTTTACGGTTTCCGGATATGGAAAGGTTTCGTCAAAGCATTTTCAGATTTGGTATTACTATCAAACCAGGAAATTAACCTTCACCTCCGACAGAATATAATAAAGTTGCAAGCACTTGCCCACAATAAATTTCCTTGTCCAAGATAGTTTAATATATTCAAATATGCTTGGTATAAAAGTGGGTATTTGGAACAGCGGCCAGATAAAGCAGACCATCCAGTTAACTTTATATTCTTGCAACAAGATGTTCTACAAAACCAGCGGTGCTCATGATGCGAAAATCATGCTGATTTTCGTTATTCATGGTGTTCAAATATATACTATTTCCAACATTTTTTTGAAGAATTACACTTACATTTAAATTAAAAACTATGTATAATTTCAGAGAAAGTAAATATTTAATATTTATATTTAAAAAATGTTCAACAATTATATATGGTTATTTAATATAAATTGAATGTATAGTACATCTCATGTTTTTTTTTTCATTTTAAAGCCAGAAACAGTATACAGAATACATTATTCTTGCATGCAATTACCATTTCTGGTTTGCTTTTTTTTGCTTACAACCATATACTTGCAGCTCATCACCATTGCGAAAAATAAAGATTTAAATTGAAAGCAAAGCGAACACCTAACGAAAAATGAGTTTATCCGTATGAAGTTTTTTTGGGAAATTCAACATTTTTGCAAGCGATTTATAGTGAGAAGCTCCAAAGGAAGAATATATAATTTATAGCTTTTCTAAAAGCTCAGACGTTCGTTAAACAGCTTGCGTTATCAAATCTAAAAAATAGTTAACTTAACGGGAGATAATGCGTCATAAAGCGACCCGAAAACAGCCCATTTTTGATATTTAGAGGGGGGTTTCCCCCCAAGGACCGAATTACAGCAGGGTTTGAAAACGTACTTTTAAATGTCTCACTAAAGGTAACATTTCTGCCAAGTTTCATCAAAATCGGAGATTTCGGGTTGGGAATGTTCCCTTGTGAGTAGAGTTCGCAATGTCTTTCTAGAAAGAATACAACTATGTATATCCCGCTTAACTCCTACGCACAGACTCATACCACTGTCTCTTGTTTAGCACAGCGACTAAGCAACACGCTCATGGTCCAAATGTCGCTAGAACGACGAGTGAATCATATTTTCCCGCATCTGCCGTATCGAGGATCACGACCAAATGTATCTAACAATGCGCGTACAGAAACATTTGTTTATGGCGTGCAGCGACACATGTTATGGTCCGTTCTGGAATGAAGCAGCCATTTAAAATTTGCACCCTTTGTTACGCGCAAATTGTGCGTACAAGGGTGCCCCGCCAGCACCAGAGAAGCACTGGGTACATTCTAATCCAACCTAAGCCGATCGCTCTCGAAAAAGAATTTATAGGGCGCTACTCGGTTTATGGTATACCGAGAACCGTTTAGATCATTTCGCAGGGTTCAAAGTCGAATCGAATAATGCCGGCTTAAACCTTACAAATAAAGATTTATTTTCAATAAAATATTTATAACAGCATGAAGTCTACAAAGTTGAACCTAGGCCGGCAAGGTGCTCGAGGCGCGTGGAAAGTTCTTTGCTTTTTTTTTTTTTCTTTTCTAATCCTTCCTTTAATGACAATGATACCCTATATTTAAAAAAAGGAAAAAGGCAAAAGGGTACTTAGCTGGTTAAAATCCATTTGGACGCGTTAACCAAATTTGTGGTCCACATGGCCCAGCCACCTGGTTGAAGTACGCTACGGCGTCAAATCCGAAATTTTTCCGAGGAGCCGTGCTGGGGTTTATTTTTGGACTTTCGCCGAGGTTCCACTCCCTTCTTAAAAATCTGCTCCTAATTTTCCTCCTTTTCCTCTATATCTCGACTTTGTCCAGACCGCGCCAGAACTTTACGGGTTGGAAGAAAACTTCACAGCAGAAGCACACACTCTCTTTGAACTCCGAACCTGAACTGCCTAGACAGCCACCCACCCACTTCATTACCGGAGTTTTAGAAGGAGCCGCGCAACCACTATTTTTATTTCCGGTGGAGACATTCCGATGTTGCCAATCGATAAAACCAGTAATTTTTCGGCCAATCACAGCTTTTTCCAATTCACCATTTCTCACCTTCTCATTTTCGGTACTTGAATTCCTTTGGCCTCGAGTTTTGGTTTTTGAAAATTTATAAGTTCCATTTCGACATCCAATTCAGCGCGCTTATTTTCCTTTTAAAATTAACTCCGGGTTGCGGTTTCTTTTTATCCAATTATTGCTTTGGTGTCCTCGTCTATGTTGGTAAGCTGATAAACGCTTAATACAGGGGGCTGGGCCCAGGTAAGTACAAAAAAAAGCCTGAAATTTACTCGCGATCAACTAAATACCCCTTTCCATCTTGTTTTTTTTTCTTTTTTTTAAATTTGTTTCTACTAAGTTTTTTATTGCGAATCTCGAGATACCACCTTACCGGTGTACATAGTTCTTACAGTAAGTATATAATCATTTGTATTCCATAGATTACTTATAAAACTAATATCTGATGTTCTACTTCTTACCTATTCAATTCTCTAAATCCCTCCTCGGATATTTAGTAGATTTATTCTCCTATGTATATAACTAGAACTTCATTTAATTCACAACCGCCGATTTCTGACTCCCTTTTTTTAACAACGATCGTTCATTTCAAATTTGGCTAACGGATCTGAAACAAATCTTTATTACAATTCATTTACAAATTGAGCAAGATATATCTATGTTTTTCTTTTACTTCAATAAATGATTGAAAATTAACTCTACCCTACTTTAAACTTCATTAAACTCCTGAATTATCTTTACTAAATTAATTTTTATTAAGCTCCTTAATTATCTATAATAAGCTAACTTTCTTTTTTGCTGCACATTCTTCTTCTTCTTCCTTCAATTCAGTTTAGGCCATTGATGAAACAACTTTATAAGCAGGGATTGACGGTTTGCCGTAGGGTATGCAATATCGATCTCTCTTCAGCTGCCGATTTATTAGATTTGTTCCCGCGGTCATGAACAATTGACATTGACAGTGTAGTTTCCTCCGCAAGGAAATATTTGGAAATTATTTTACGAAGTGATCGAAATAAGACGTCGATGGCCCCAAAAGTAGAGCGTCGATTCCCCAAATGACTCAATAGTCGGAAATCCAAACTCGAAACTTCAATTCCTCTCTTTCCACCAACCGCTGCGGTCAGTCGGGACCCCAACCCTGCAGTGTGCCCGTTGAAGGAAAGCCCCACCTGGTCCGTTTAATTGGGTTCTGAAATCGGGTAATAATTCGTGCAGTAACGAACTCTAAGTTAACAGAAAAAGGGACAGTTCACAATCGGTCCAGTTCGATTAGTTGAACGGTGTTACCAACGTCACTAATTTTAACAATTTAGTCCAGATAGTAGCCCCATATTTTCGAAGCATAACACCATGGCTCTTGTATGGCGTGTGATATCTAGTTGTTCTGCTATCTATCCTCTCTATCATCGTCCTTAGGGAAAGAATGGCCGGAAGCTAGACTCGAGGCTGTTAAAAGGGAGCAAATCTTAAACAGACCTAGTTGATTAGGATGTGCAACGCCAATCTTCCCACCAAGAATTGGAAGGTGTGAGTCGACAGTCGCTACAGACAAGGTATGCCGTTCAGTCTTTCTTGAAATTTTTGTAATACCTCTGGATGAGTTGCCCGTCAGCTACTTGTTTTTTAATCAATTCCTCCATGTTTCATAGAATACATAGAACACAATATTTGCTTAAAAACACTTAGTTCTTTAAGTTGATGCGGTAGTTGTCAGATGAAACAATTAATTTAATTCAGATGAAACAATTAAGAGCTTTATCGATGTTCGTGTGATAAAATATTTGTTTATACTACCTAATCCATAAAAAATTGGCCAAGTTAGCAATTACCAGCCGACAGCTGTATGAAATTCATAAAACGACCAATAATAATAGGAAAGCATATATCACCTGAAAAATAATGGAAAACACAAAAACTAATTCTAAGCCGAACAAGCGAACACTCATTAAAGAGAGCCTTTCGAATATGAATTAAAAGAGGATTTCCAGTGGAAATCAATTTATTATTTCGACATCAATGCAACCAGCGTGGGGTCTTGCTGGGCAGTCCGCTATGAAAACGAAATATTTTCCGCAGTTCCTTTAACTCACTGGCACTAAAAACTGCAGATCGGATATATCCCTCGGATATCAATAATCAATGAAAGTCGCATTAGGAAACATATTGCATTAATTCATCGCTGACGGCTTATTCTATTCACGTTAAAATGAAATCTGTCTGAGGAGCACTCGTTGTCAGATTTTATGAAATTAATTCCAGCAGTACGAATATGCCATTCCAAGCACATGCGGATTTTTGTTGTACAAGACGAATAAAAGTAAAATGATCAGATTGTGTAATAATGCTTAAAAAATCGCCTTAAATTAATGACATTTTAGAAGAATCCAATGGTTGTCTTATTTTTTGAAATTAAATGTTTTTGTGGTTATCATTTGGATCCAATATGCCGGATTGAAACTCATGGCTAAATGTTATATTCAAATGGCAGTATCTAGAAGTAGACACTCCTCTTAAACTGGTATTTTTTTATTATTCATTATATTTAGGTGCACATACTTTTTAAATATGATTTGAAATAAAATCATCAGATTTCAGTACGTACTTACTAGGGGGCTTTTTTTCGCGACTATTTTTTTTTTCAGTCCCACCTCGAAATTTTGTGTAAAATAGCTAAAAAAAATTCCCTGAAAATTGGAGCCCTTAAGGGGTTATATGGGTCTTAAAGGTATAAAAAAAACGACTTCTTTAAAAAATTTTATTTCAAAAACGAAAAATCTTTTTTATTTAAAATTTAAACATATGAAAGTAAAGTACTTAAAGTACTTGTAAAAAAATTGTCAGCCAAAAATATTGAAAATTTTCCATTTTCCAGCCGTTTTTCGCCGTCAACCTTTTTTTTTTTGCGGTGGACACGATTTCTCGAAAATAAATTGACCGATTTGGTTGAAACTTTGCACAGTTATTCTTTATAGTATTGTTTCGTGATTGAACGAAGGAATTTTCATTCGGTCAAGTCGTTCTTGTTTTATATGAAAAAGACCTTTTAAAAATGATGAAAATCGGAAAAATTTGAGACGAAAATTGATTCAAACTCATGTCAAAATGTCAAATTTCATTTTTTTTTCAATTCCTTCGTTCAATCACGAGCCAATACTATAAAGAATAACTGTGCAAAGTTTCAACCAAATCGGTCATTTTTTTTTCGAGAAATCGTGTCCACCGCAAAAAAAACGGTTGACGGCGAAAAACGGCTGGAAAATGGAAAATTTTCAATATTTTTGGCTGAAAATTTTTTTACAAGTACTTTAAGTACTTTACTTTCATATGTTTAAATTTTAAATAAAAAAGATTTTTCGTTTTTGAAATAAAATTTTTTAAAGAAGTCGTTTTTTTTATACCTTTAAGACCCATGTAACCCCTTAATATTAATATGAAGTACTAGACCAAGGCATATAAAGGTTTCCCATATAAAATACACGTAAACTTTGATTATTTTTCTTCAAAACTCTACAGCTCAGAGGCATTTTATGGTATAATCTTGGTTAATGGTAGGATTTCTTCAAGATTGAATGCTCTACAAAAGTGTCCATTGCGGTGTAACCCTAACTCCCATCAGCGAGGTAGTACGGGTCACTAACCCCAATTTTTCCATGAAATTCTCGTTTTGCCCCTATCTCGTAAATAACAAGAAGTACAGAAAAAGTGAATATGACAAACTTGTAGGAAATTCAATTTAGTAGTAGGTAGTGTGGGGTTTTCATGGATTATTGTGCTTAATTGTAGAAACACTACCTCAACTTCGAAGCCCAATATCTCAAGAAACATCGATGTTAGCGATTTAGTGTTCACAACCTGAAATTGAATTTCCTACAAGTTTGTCATATTCACATTTTCTGTACCTCTTGTTACGCCTTGGTCTAGTACTTCATATTAGTATTAAGGGCTCCAATGTTCAGGGAATCTTTGTTTAGGTATTTGCCACAAAATTTCGAGGTGGGACTGAAAAAAAAAAAAAAAATAGTCGCGAAAAGAAAAGCACCCTAGTACTTACTATATCTTTGAAATCCTCTCATTAAAGCATTCATATGACACAACATTCATAGCGAAAAATTCGTTGACAAACGCTATTCCAAACGATGTAAAATTTTACTATGTACAAGCAGAAGTGAATCTACACACACAGTATGCGTAAAAGTAGTGAATAGGAAGTGTGTGAGTTTACAAATTTTTGTATATGTAAATGATTTCTTTCTGTAGTTCACAATGGGTCATAAAAATACATAGTAAAAAATAGAAATATAGTACCGTTGCGCGATAGTAGGCATATGTGAAAACTTGAACTAATAACATTGGAAAATAATAAAATTTAATTAATATATTATTAAAATTGATAATCTTCGTCAGTTCTATTTTTTCATTCAAATTATATACTTTTTCTGGAAATATAAATAATATTTTTCTTTCAAAAATGATTTGATTGGTTGATCGAATTTAAATACACATATTTTACGCAAATCGTTGAATGCAACTATTTATAATTGAAAATATTACATATAATGTTGTATAATAAAAGGAATGTCATAATGTCAGTCGATATGGACAATATTACAATTTATATAAGTATCAATAAAAATAAGACAGTTCATAAACATACTTGTAATTGTCATAACAATGAGAAATGCGTCCTAGTCCTCGTACAAATTTGTCAGCGTCTGCTTCTGAGGAAGCGGCACTTGGTCACTCAATATATTTTATGAAGTCAACACAAACGTTGACTCGCTCATCAAGCTATCCGGGCTTAAGGGGTTATTCTCATGTAAACGCATAAATTTTACCTATTTTTAGGGAATTTTTTTTTTATAAGACAACTAAAACTAAAACTCAATCACTTAAAATTTTTTATATGTTTTTATTTATATCTTAAACTGTATAAAAACATTTTGTTTGTTTCTTATTTTGCATTTTTTATATATTTTTTTTTTTAATTAAATTAGACACCAAAAAAAAAGCAGGTCACTGGTCAGTGTGATAGCGCCTGTTCATGTTGTCCGAAATAAAAAAATCTAATGGATTATTGTTCAAGTCTGTCGCTATCGTCCCTACCAGAATTAATCAATTTCATTGAAAAACAAAAAAATTGCGGACTGTAGAAAAAAAAGTTACGAAAATCGTGGTTTTTTTTGTTAAAAATCGTTTAAAAAAATAAAAAAATATATTCGAAAATAAACAATTCTGGTACGGACGATAACTATTAATATGTAGAAGAACATATATAAATTTCAAAGCAATCGGTCGAATAGTTTTTTTGTTAGGACACTGACCGTTTTAGAAAATGATGTTTCGAGAAAAATGCGTTTAAAGAAGAGCAGAACAAGTTGCTTACGGCGCGTCGGCGACTATTAGTTGTAACTTATGTAATACTAGGAATTTCAGTCTGAATTTTTCACAGCATATTTTCGATAGGTTTTACTATCGAAATATGAAAAAAAAAATCGATTTTTCAAAGTTGTCACATGAGAATACCCCCTTAATTGTTAAATCCGTTGAAATCGAGAAACTTTGGTCGCCATCTTGGATTCGCAAATTTTTGATAATACTCAAAATCAGTGGCCTCAAGATAATCATTGTACCAATTTTCAGTTAAATCCGTTGAAATCGACAAATATTGGCCGCCATATTGGACCCGCCTTGGATTTGTAAATTTTGATAATATTCAAAGTAAGTAACCTCAAAATAGTCATTGTACCAATTTTCATTGACATCCATTGAAATCCATCCGCCATCTTGGATTTGCAAATTTTGATAGTATTTAAAATCAGTACCAATGTTCATTAAAAACAGATGAAATTGAGAAATCTTGGTCGCCATCTTGGATTTCCCAATTTTGATAATATTCGAAATCAGTGACCGCAAAATAATAATTGTACCAATTTTCATTAAAGTCCGATGAAATCGAGAAATATTGGCCATATTGGATCCGCCATCTTGGAATTGCAAGTTTTGATAATATTCAAAATCAGTGGCTTCAAAATAAACATTGTACCAATTTTCATAAAAATCCGCTCTGTTCGAGATAAATTGGTCGCCATCTTGTTTGTGACATATTGGCCACGATCTTGGATCTACAAATTTGGATAATATTCACAATAAGTGGTCTCAAAACAATCATTGTACCAATTTTCATTAAAATCCATTGAAATCGAGAAATTCGCCACATTATATTCGCCATCTTGGAATTGCAAAGTAGGATGGGCAAAAATGTATGGGCAGTAACCTACGAATGGCCATAAATGGCTCATGTTTATTTTTGACATGTATTAGGTGTAGATTAATTTTACAGAGTTTCATTAAAATCTGCACCGGTAAAAATAAATTATTTAAGGTTATATCATAATACGATTTTTGTATTACGCATTAACGTCGAAGCACCTCTTTTGGGACACTCAAAAAAGAAATATTAAATTAAAACATAGTTGGAAAACCAAAAAAAAATCTTCCACACAGCACCATAACGGTATGTTCTTACTTCTTTTGATATAAAATAAACAATTTTCACTTATAATGCAATATGATTGAACTACCAACCCCTAGTAAGGGGTATTTTTCTGAAAAAATGAACAACACTTTTCTGAATATATTTTTATCAATTATTATTACATTATTTATTCTTATTTTGAAACAAAGTTATACAATAAGCATAACTTGAGCCCTTTTTTCACCCATAAACAAGGGATGAAATACAAGTGAGGGTGGCTTTTTGGAAAAAGTTTTTCAACTGCTTTTCAATATGAGTATAAATCAGTAAAAAATTTTTTTTTTTAAATATAAGATATTTTTATCCCAAAAACAACCCCCAATAGATCCCCTGTTAAGGGGTAAAAAGAAGGGTATGGTGGCTGGTGAGTTACAATTTTTTTAGTTTTAATTTTTCTAATAAAATAGCGAATTTTGTGAATATGCCTAACCTGTGACAAAACTGTGTGCGTTTCCATTACGGGTCTGCCCACTCGAGCGTGGAATGTATTTTGGGGAAAAGGGTTAAGACAAAAATTTTAGGATTTTTCCCGGGCTATTCAATGGTGACATTAGATTGGACCTCGACCATAATCTTGAAGGGCATTTCAAGGTCAAGTTGACTTTTTCAAAACATATTTTTGACCACGCGAATAAAAAGAGCCAAAAATTCTACGTTCGGCTATGACCTTGGGCAACTTGAACCTTTGACCTCTGAAGGTCATATTAAGAGTATCCATTTCTGGGGCAAAGCTGTGGGTATGTGAATAAGGCTACTTTTATTTATTTTAATTTATCTTAAATTGCTATGTGAGAGTTAGGCAGGGCGACGAACCAAAATAAAAGAACCGAGTTGAAGTTTAATCAACAATTTTATTTAGGACACATTTCAGAATGTGAACTATTCCGACAAAGAAACAAAATTAATTAAAAACACGTCCTTTTTTTTTGATGTATAAAATAAAAACTTAAATGACCTCCTCCTATGATTAAAAATTGAATAATCGCAACGCCTGCCTCCACAAAGGGAATGTCTCACCATTTTAAAAAATCAACTTGGCCTCGAAATGACCTTGAAGGTCACGGTAAAGGTCAAATACAATGTCACCAACGGATAGCCAGGAAATAATCCTAGATTTTTTGTTTGAAACATACAGTGGAGGACAAAAGTATTCACACATCACCTTTTGTTGAATAAATCAAATATTAAAACAAAACCAAAAGAAAATATTTATTTAATTTTTTTGGGAAAATGATTATTCATGCTTAAGTTTTTAAATATCACCAAAATAAAATAAATATAATAATACCATATTCTGAAAAACAACAAAATATTTCAAATTGCACCTTTTCGCCCGGACAAAAGTTTTCACACAGCTTATAATATTGCATTAATTATAGTTAATTTTTTAAATTTAATATTTCGTCGGAAGTCCTTTCTGTTTGATTACCTTTTTTAGTCTCCTAGGCATCGACTGCACGAGCTTTTTTTTGTGTAATCTACCGTTATTTTTTGCCATTCTAATTGAAGCACCTCCTTTAAATTTGTTTTGTTAGAAATTGTGTGATTCCTCAAGCGCCGTTCCAATTCTTCCTGATGCTCAATTGGATTGAGGTCCGGTGACTGTGGGGGAATCAGTAAAGTATGTGCAACATTGTAGGCTATCCACATTTTAACATTAAGAGCCGTATGTTTTGGATCGTTGTCATGCTGGAAATAAAACTGATCACCTAAGCCTAAATTTTCGGTATTCTTTTTCAAATTTTCCTTCAGAATATTTAGCTAAAATTTTTGATCCGTAATTTGCTCAATGAAAACATGCTCGCCAACACCTGTAGCAGCCATATTGCCCCAAATCATGACTCCCCCACCTCCGTGTTTAACTGTGCTTGTTAGGTTGTTTGTATTTAAATACGTGTTGGGTTTTCTCCAGATCAGGGTTCTACCGTCAGACCGAAATATATTATATTTACTCTCGTCGGAGAGTAATATATTATTCCACAATCCTTCAGCCTTATTTATATAGTTTTTCGCGAATTGCAACCTCTTTTTTTTATTAGTTTTACTAATTAAAAGTTTTCGTCTTGGTACCCGTGCATTATATTCATGACGATTAAGGACTCTGCGTATGGTTTTAGAGTGAACATCTTTTTTAAAATCGACTTTAACTTGAGCTGCAACCTCTGATGATGTTGTCCTGGGTTTTTTCTTAATCATTCTTACAACCTGTGTTTTGTAATTGTAATTCATCAATGGGATTTATAAGCCGAAATAAAGCGTTTTCAAATAACCTGCGCTTTCTCCCTTGTAGTTAGTTTTCGTGGACGTCCATTTTAGGGAGAATTTTCTGAACTGTTTTTGTAACGTTTTACAATACTGGAAATTGTAAATCGACTTCTACCCATTATATTTCCAATTTCTCCATACTATTTGTTTTGTTTAAAAAGCTTCAACATTATTTTACGGTCTTGTTCAGTAGTTTCTTTTTGCTTGCGAGCCATGATCACTGCTTTAAGGCCTTTACAAATAAACCATGCACTCAAATACGTTTTACCTCCTGACAACTACTTTGCGGGACTTCCCTGTTGTATTACTAATATCAGTCTTGCTAGAGTTACAACTTACTTAGTGCAAAAAATCTTTTAAAACTCAATGTGTGAAAACTTTTGTCCAGGCAAAAAGGTGCGGTTTGAAATATTTTTTTGTTTTCCAGAATATGGTGTTATTATATTTATTTTATTTTGATGTTATTTAATAGCTTCGGCATGAATAATTATTTTCCCAAAAAAATTAAATAAATATTTTCTTTTGGTTTTGTTTTAATACTTGTTTTATTCAGCAAACGGTGATGTGTGAATACTTTTGTCCTCCACTGTATGTTCCGAAAGTACACTCCTGGCAAGTTATTCTGCTGTCCAGGTACTTTGACCTTCCCTTGATATGACCATCAGAGGTCAAAGGTTCACGTTGCTTAAAGTTATGTCTGTAGAAGATGAAGATTTATTCAAAAGTAGAATAGAAGATGAAAACTCTTGATGCATATAACGATTATTTCATATCTTCTTTCTTCTAACCATAAATTAAAAATTTAAGAAATCACATTAAAATTTTATTAATTTTGGAATTGATTTTAATCACAAGACGGTTTTTCCTAGAATGAACTTTTTTAAACAAAAATTCCTTTTTCACTTTTTCTAAAAGCTTACTCGATTCTATTTTTTTTAAAATTATAATTCGAATAGTAAACTCCTGGCATACTTGTTCCTGCCCGCCACATTACCCCGCCTCCAGTTAATTGGCAATTAACGATAATATGTATCGTTATCGGATAAAAGAGATAATTTACATAAGGATCTAAGTTTCATCCGATAAAAAGTGCTAAGAACTAAGAAGTGACGGGGAGCTGTAGGTGGGCAAGAACAAATACCACAAAAAATAAATTTCCAAAAAGAAACTAGTTGATCGAACATTGGTGCCTGAGACTGTAAGGTTGATAAGTATGTTGAGTGGTCCTTTTATGAGGTTGAATCGAATGAGATGCGGACCTGGAGGAGGTGGTTGAAATCGCTGTCGAATAAGGATGTTCCCATAATGTAGCTGAAAGGGTATTGGTTTTGGTATAATTTGCTGATGATAGGGCGTTAAAATGTTCGTTTTTTCGTAACGTTCCCTTCGTATAATAATATTGTGAATGAGCTTGATTCTTCAGCTAGGGGTGGATGGCTTGCGACTTGGTGTTTGAAGAGACGTTGTTGTTAATTGATGGGATGCTGTTGCTTGTCGGGGTCACCAGTGTAGAAGATGAAGATTTATTCAAAAGTAGAATAGAAGATGAAAACTCTTGATGCATATAACGATTATTTCATATCTTCTTTCTTCTAACCATAAATTAAAAATTTAAGAAATCACATTAAAATTTTATTAATTTTGGAATTGATTTTAATCACAAGACGGTTTTTCCTAGAATGAACTTTTTTAAACAAAAATTCCTTTTTCACTTTTTCTAAAAGCTTACTCGATTCTATTTTTTTTAAAATTATAATTCGAATAGTAAACTCCTGGCATACTTGTTCCTGCCCGCCACAATGTCTAAATGTAGAATTTCCTGCTCTTTCCATTTCCTTGGTCAAAAATATATATTCCAATTTAAAAAGGTCAACTTGACCTTGAAATGCCTTTGAAGACCATGGTCAAGATCAAATCTAAGACTGTTGGCCAGAGAAAAATCCTAAAAATTTCGTCTAAACTCTTTTCCCCAGAATGCATTCCTCGAAAGTTATTTTGGCTTTTCCATAGATTTGGATCACCATGTATACATAACTTTTTTATCCCGGTGATTTTTTATTTATATTCAAAATCAGTGGACTCAAAACAATCATTGTACTAATTTTCACTAAAATCCGTTGAAATCGAGAAATCACGGTCGTCTTATTGTATCCGCTATCTGGAATTGCAAATATTAAAAATATTAAAAATATATTAAATCTCGGTCTCCATATTGGATTCGCCATCTTGGTATTGCAAATTTCATTAATGTTCAAAATTAGTGACCTGAAAAAAATCATTATATTGATTTTAACTAAAATCGAGGAATCTCAATTGCCATACTGGATCCGCCATTTTGGAATTGCAAATTTCAATAATATTCAAAATTAGTGGCCTCAAATTTTCATTAAAACCCGGTGAAATTTAAGTCGCCATACAGAATGTCTAGCTATTGGGTGTGTATATGACTCCACCCTTTTTTGTTAAAATAAAACATATTTGCTTTTTCAGAAAATTAAAGAAAATTTTATTAAAAGTATGCTCCATTGGCGGGAAAACTTCCCTGGTATCCGGCAAGCTAAAGAGCCCGTCAGACCCTATACCTACACTGAAATCAATGCTTTGAGTAAAGCGGATCTCAGACTGTTGGTAGGTTACCTAACTGGCTACCATGGGCTAAGATGATGGACCCTCTAGGGGATCACTAGAACTTGGTCCTGAGATCCCCTTACGGGCCAGTAGCCTCTCTGGTCGCATCTTTACCCCAAGAAGAATTGAATGGGCAATTGACTCATTCAAGGCCTTCAAATCTCCTGGAGGAGATGGCATCTTCCCAGCTCTACTGCAAAAGGGCCCGAGAGAAGAATTAATACGAGCCATTATCAAAGTGACAAGAGCTAGTTTTACACTAGGAATAATCCCTGATGGGTGGAGGGATGCAAGGGCCGCTTTTATACCGAAGGGCGGAGGGAGAAATCCCTCGGAGCCCAAGGCCTATCGACCCATTAGTCTAACTTCCTTCCTCCTTAAAACCCTGGAGAAGGTGTTAGACAACCACATACGTAATACTGCATTACGTGAGGCTCCACTACACCCAAACCAGCACGCTTACCAGGGGGGAAAATCAACCATTACTGCCCTCCATAGCCTGGTTACAACAATAGAAAAGTCACTTAAAGGGAAAGAAACAGCCCTATGTATTTTTCTAGATATAGAAGGAGCTTTCGACAACACCTCCTTCGAATCCATGGAAAAAGCAGCCATCGGAAAGGGTATCGATACCCAGACGGTGAACTGGATCAAAGCCATGTTAAGCTGTCGCAAGATCACGGCAAACTTGTGCGGGAGTTCCGTGACGGCATGGGCTACAAGGGGCTGCCCCCAAGGAGGGGTCCTGTCTCCGCTCCTGTGGTCAATCGTCGTTGATGGACTCCTAGAGAAGTTGACAAATGCCGGGATAGAATGTCAAGGTTATGCGGATGACATTGTCATTATCATCCGGAGCAAAGAGGATCGCGTGCTATCACGCAAAGCCCAGATGGCTCTAAACCTTGTGTCAGACTGGTGCCAGGAGGTTGACCTTAAAGTCAATCCCAATAAAACAATAATAGTGCCCTTTACCAGAAGGAGGAAGCTAAATGTGACGACCCCCTTGCTGAACGGAACCACGATTGGGTTAACAACAGAGACGAAATATCTAGGAGTTACGCTAGATCAACGCCTCACTTGGAACACCCACTTGAATAAAACAGTAGAAAAGGCTACACGAGCCATATGGACATGTCGTCGACTGTTTGGAAAAAAGTGGGGGCTAAAGTCTAAAATGATACTATGGTCATATGAGGCGATAATAAGACCCATTGTCACCTATGCAGCAGCCATATGGTGGAACAAAACGGAGCAGTCTACGGCAGTTGCCACACTTAACAGATGCAAAGACTTGCCTGTATTGGAATCACAGGGGCCATGAAAACTTGCCCAACTGCGGCTTTAGAAGTGCTGCTGGACCTTTTACCGCACCACCTATACATACAAAAGGAAGCGGCCAGCAACACACTAAAACTTCAAATAACAGGTCACCTTAATGCCCAAGGAAACGAAGAACACTCACAGATAATGAGGGTGTTCTCACGTGACCCGCTGATTCAGGGCCCGTCAGACCTGATATTAAAAAGGCCGAATCTGGACGTACCATTCGAAACCCTAATTAATGACCGACAGTGGTGGAAGGAAAATAAAAACCCCGCCCGACTGGGCGTCTCTGCGTGGTCCACAGACGGCTCCAGATGCGACGGATTCTCCGGAGCGGGGGTCTACGGACCCAATTGCCAGATCTCTTTGGCCTTAGGAAGAACTCCCACGATATTCCAGGCCGAGATAATTGCTATAGATACCTGCGCCCGAACCATCTTAGGAAAGGGAATGAGAGGTGCTACAATATGGATCTTGACAGACAGCCAAGCAGCGATTAGAGCGCTCTCTAGTTATACTATAGAGTCGGGTCTGGTTTGGTGTTGCCTGTCAACGCTAAAAATAGTTGCAAAGTCCAATAGGCTTACCATAGCCTGGGTTCCGGGCCATGAAGGAATAATTGGTAACGAGAAGGCGGATGAACTTGCCAGAAATGGAGCTAAATCCGGTTTCATCGGACCAGAGCCTTATTGTGGCCTTGCCAGGAGTTATTATAGATCCTACCTCAGGCTGTGGGAAAAAGACAGTAAAGCCACACATTGGAATAATCAAACCGGACTAAGACAAGCAAAAAGATTCATCCACCCCTCAGAGCAGAGGACGAGGAAAATCTTAATGCTCAGCAAGCCGGATCTAAAAATCATCACCGACCTACTAACGGGACACTGTGCCCTAAAATACCATCTTAAAAAGATAGGCGTAGAGGATGATGACACCTGCCGATTCTGCTTGGAAGAAGAGGAAACAGCAGAGCACGTACTCTGCCACTGTCCGGCCTTATGTCGACAAAGGCTGACACACTTCGGAGCGTCTATCATCGCTCCGGCAGATGTGTCGAATGCGACGCCCCAGAGCACCATAGCCTTCTTTAAGGACATTGACTTGGATGGGGTCTAATCCAGAGGGGTTTAGCACAATAGATCTTTCAGGTCGCGTTTGCTATCGAGAGGTACCTAGAGTAACTTAACGACCCGCTACAATAATAATAATAATAATAAGACCACCTATATCAAATAGGTCTCTCAAATGAGACGGATTGTTGGCTGTGTTTTGAAGACGACGAAACTACATCACACATATTGCGTGCTTGCTTGGCTTTAGTACGGCTAAGAAGAAAGATCTTCGGTCAGGAGTTCCTGGACTCGGCTGAAGCTCGTTCATCTTCTGTAAAAGACCTTCTGGCGTTCCTTAGGGTAGCAGATCGTCTTTTACTGTAAAGGGGCTTCGGCACAAAAGACCGTCTGGTCGCAGTGCCCACCATGAGGGTCACCCCTAACAATAATAATAATAATAAATAATAATGCTCCTTTGGCAGCTACAACACCTTCGCCCATCTTTCAGGTAATTTACGTATTCCTTCCATGAAGAAATCCTGGTCTTTTGAGCTGATCCAATTATCAATCCAAATTTTGATACTTTCGAATGAAGTGAAACGTTCTACCGTATGATCTGACTGCATTGTTCGGAATAAGTTTTAATCCGAAGGAGCTATGTTTGGCGAATGTGGCGGGTGGAGTAGCACTTCACAGTCCTGTCCATTGAAATATCTTTTCACGACTTGTGCGGTATGCAGTTTGGCATTATTCTGTTGAAAAATTAATTTACTGTGCCTATTCATCCATTCTGGTCGTTTTTCTTCTATGGCTCCCTTCAAACGCATTAGTTGTCGTCGGAAAACTTCTCCACTAATAGTTTGAGAGGGTTCGAGCAACTCATAATAAGCAACACTTCTCTGATCCTACCAAATGCAGAGCATAACCTTATCACAGTGAATATTTCTCTGACTACACCCAAGCTTTCTTACGTTTAGGATTCTCATAATATATCCATTTCCAACCTCCTGTGATTATTCGATGCAAAAATCCTTTTCTTTGCTGCCTTGGAAGTAGTATTTCAGAAATTGTTTTTCGACGTTCGATGTCTCTTTCTTTGAATTCACATGGAACCCAGTTACCAACTTTTTGAACCATTCCCATTACTTTGCAACAGTTGATGGTTCATAATTTAATGCTGTAGCTTATTCTGATTGAGTTTGGCAAGAATCCTCTGCCAATAATGCTTCCAATTCAGTATCTTCAAATTTTATTTGCCATTTATTAGTACAGTACAGGCAAGCAATACTAAAAACGACATCTATTGGGAAAGGGCGGAGTCATATTGACACACGGCCGTACAGTGGGGAAAACTTCTCCTTACTCTTTCGTGACATTTTTGGTAACGCTTTTCTCCCCTCAATCCGACGAGTTTCGTGCGTTTACACTCTCCAAGCAAAATTGCCTGAGGCCTCACATAAAAAGTTTTTACTTCAAAAATTTGCAAAATTCTAAGAAAGTGGTACATTTTTCTAGGCGAAAAAGACATTTTGATGTACATTTACATAAAAGGCATAAAATTATGAAAACAGGCGTTTTTATGTACAAATACATTAATTTCTTTATGAACTATTATTTCTACTAGTATTTCTACAAAAAAAAAAAAAAAAACTATTAGGTGGTTGCATTAAAAGTAGCTGTTTTTTATTTTTTTTAAACGTTTATTTCTATGTAACAATAGGGGCAGTTTGAAATAACGCCATAGTTATCATAAACCAGAATTTATTCAGAACGAAAATGAACACAAAACAAAAAAAAACTTCTTAATAAAATAAACAAAGAACAAATTCAAAGAAGGCTTGCGCTATCCTGGAGTACAGGCGGGGCCGGGCTGGGCCGAACTTCACTTGCCGATATTCTGCAAAAATAAGAAAAAGTATGAGCATTCACCCAGAACGCCCAGTGAGTGGTCCCTAACTGGCCCTAATGGTCAATCACACACACACACACAAAGATGGGATCAAATCCCTAACATTGAGAACAAATCCCTGACATTATCGCGGGAACAAATCCCATCTTTTCCATCGGGATCCCTTCTTTTCCACCGGGAACAAATCCCTTCTTTTTCAAAAAGATTCATTCCATATATCACACATACTCATTGTATAATATTCACCACTCACCTAGTTTAATTTCAAACTTAACTTAACTTCCAAATTCAAATTCACTAATTTTCTCTCCTACTAACTGAACCTCTCGCTGTCTGCACTGAAACTGACTAACTCACCCTGTTTGGGGAGATCGCTCAGCTATCCCTAACAAAGAAAAATATACCTACCCTAGTCTTTCCTTAATTCCGCAACAACATATCCTAGGCGACCCATTCGGGTACACCGTGGACTTTATTACGGTCGCGGTCCTAAGTAAATATTCCGGCGCCCGATGCGCGATCACCTAAATCCCTTTCCTTCTCGCATGCACTCATCTAATTTTCACGGACGTATTTTCTCCGTGGCCTCACATCATGCACCGTCAGGAAAAAGTCTACTATTCTATTTTTAGTTACATAGTAAAAGACCTGTCTAAACCTGTGCAAGTTCTTGCTATCTTGCGCGGAAAATTTTATGTTTTGAACAAATCAAAGGAGATTTTTTAACGTAACAACTTCGGCCATCCTACCTGTTGAGTGTCCTCACTCATTACATATTCCTCCTGATCTCCATCAGAATCATTCCGTCTGTCCCGCCATCTTTTAAGGTGCTCCAACGACTCCACGTTTTCGTAAGGCGCTCTTCTTGAACGGTAAGATCCCGGCAATTCTGCCACCACGTATCGATCATTCGGTAAGACTCTTTTGATTTTGAAGGGTCCTTTATATTTCGGTAAGAGTTTCCGACTTTGTCCTTCCCCTACTGCCGGTTTGCGAGCCAGGACCAAATCTCCTATCCTAAGTTTTTCTGGGTCCTTTCGTTTACGATCGAACCTTTCTTTTTGTTGACCCTGACTGATATTAATACGCTCATGCGCTTTTTTTCTCTCCGCATCAACATTATCCCTCTTTTAATCGATAGCTACTAATGTGGCGAGTTGACTGTCACTTTCAGCTCTCGGACGATACCCAAGTAGTAGTTCGCTGGGCGTTTTTTTCGTGACACTATGGATGGTGTTATTTATCGCGAATTGGATTTTGGGAAGATTCCGGTCCCACTTTTTGTCTTCTTTTGTGGTAGTGGACAATGCACTCAAAACCGTTGAGTTGACGTGTTTAACTTGCCCATTAGCTCTTGGCGTAGCAACGGCTGTTTGTACATGACCAATACCCTTTTGCTCACAGTAAAGTTTAAAAGCCTTTGACGTATAGCAGGTACCTTTGTATGTAATAATTCTGCGTGGGACTCCAAAATTAACGATAATTTTATCTAAGAATCGTAATACTGGTTGAACACTGGTGTCTTTTACTGCTTCCAGGATTCTATATTTGGTAAATGCTTCAACAACTACTATTACATATTTCTTACCCAAACTACTCCTCTCGAAAGGGCCTAGATGATCCATATGTATCGTATGGAATGGTATCACACTTTTCTCAATTGGATTTAAAAATCCTGGTTGCTTTCCCTTTGGTTGTTTATGGTAAAGACTGTATACCCTAGCTTTTAATGTAATTCTCTACATAGCTTCGCATATTCGGAAACCAGTAATTTTCACTAAGTTTTCTCAGGGTCTTTTCTACTCCAAAGTGACCTAGCTCATCATGTGATGTCCTAACAACTTCTGCCCTCATATTTTTAGGCACTAGCCATTTCATTCCCTGATCCGTTAGTTTATAAATCCTGCCTTCATGAATTTTATACATTTTGTGTAATTGTTTTTCATAACTTGACTCTGGCTGTTTTTCAAGAATTTCGCGAATGTTTTTAATTTTTTCATCGCACAGTTGATTAGCTACAACCCAGTCAGCAACTTCTATTCGTAACACTTCCGCTTCCTCTCCTTGTGTATTGATTTTTGTTCCCGCTTGGTGTTCAATCTTGAAGGTAAATTCTTGAAGAGTCAGCCACCACCTGGCTATACACGGAATTAGATCGCGTTTAGTTGCTGCTGCCTTGACCGCAGAGCAATCAGTTACAACGGTAAATGTAATGTCCAATAAGTAGATCCTGAATTTTTTCAGAGTTTCAACTACCACTAAAGTTTCTAACTCATACGAATGATATTTTTCCTCATGCTCATTGGTTTGCCGGCTGTAATATGCTAGTGGGTGTAGTTTCGTGTCGCTGGTTTTCTGCATAAGTATCCCACCAATTCCGTATTTTAATGCATCTGTGTGTACCTCTGTCTCTAAATTAGGATCGTAGATAGCCAATACTGGACGCTGGATCAATTTCTCCCTCAAATTATCGAAGGCTTGTTGTTGTTGCTCATCCCAGGTCCATTTTACATCCTTCTTCAGAAGTAATGTAAGAGGTCTAGCAATTTGCGCATAATCTCGAATGAACTGACGGAAAAATCCAGTCAAGCCTAGGAATTGTCGTACTTGATGTACACTTTTTGGAATCGGGTATTCAAGTAAGCATTTAATTTTTCCTTCTCCAGGTCTTATTCCATCTTGGTCTACCTCAAATCCAATATAGGTTATTTTTTCCTTGAAAAACTCACATTTTTGAGGATTTAATGTTAAATGGAATTCTCTAAATTTCTTGAATACCTCCTCTAAATATTTTAGCCCCGATTTGAAATCCTTTGCTAACACCAGGACATCATCTAAAAATGCTAGTGCCACAGTCCCAAGTAAAGGTCCTAAAACTTTATTAACCATTCGCTGGAAAACGCTAGGCGCGTTACAGATTCCAAAAGGCATCCTAGTAAATTCGTATTGTCCGTCTGGTGTTATGAACGCTGTAACATGTTTGGAGTTCTTGTTGATGGGGACTTGATAGTAACCTGCTGTCATATCTAGTGTAGTGAAGAATTTATATCCTCTTAACTGGTCCAATTGATCATCTATTCGTGGCAGCGGGAATCGTTCTTGTTTGACCTTTTGATTTAGTTTTCTGTAGTCAATACACAGCCGTTGGTCTCCATTTTTCTTCTTGACCAAGAGAATTGGCGAGGCGTAAGGTGAATTCGATTCTTGGATGATCCCCGTATTTAAAAGCTGTGCAATTATTTCTTTTACCTTTTCCCTGGCCGGCGGATTCATTCTGTAGGATCGGTAAAATATTGGTTTATCACCAATTAGCTCAATTTTAACTTCCGCAGCCGTTGTACAACCCAAAGTCCTCAGGTCCGAAGAAAAGCAGTCTTTATACTGTTGAAGAAGCCCAATCAGACTTTGCCGTTCCTCATTCGTAATAGTTTCACCTATCTTCAATTCTAGAATATTAAAATGTCCCTCTAAATTCTCGTCTTCACCTTTGTTAACTTTACTTCCTATTTGACATTTATTACCGCGTTCCAAAACTTTATTCGGTTTTAAGACTATTTCTTTCTCTGTAGGATTTACTACCGGTATGATGCATTCGCCGTCGTCTCCAACTCTAACTACGCATCTCAAAACACAGTGTTCATTATTTTCCTTCAACCGCAATCCCGAATCAATGAAAAACTCTCCCTTATCAAGAGTATGACCCAGAACATTCACTACATGTTTAGGTGGTAAGACAGTGACAGTTTTAGCATGGAATTCAGCTTTTTGAGTACTTATTGGATCTGGATTTGGTAATTGGTTTAAATCATTTTTATAGATATTTAATTTATTTTGATCTTTGACGATGATTATATTCTCTTGTTCAGTAAATGGTTGACCTATAATTGCTGGAATTTCTTGACTACCGTTGGGAACTACCATGAAATCAGTTGTTGTTGTGGTTTGATCAATCTCTACTAGCGCATATTTTATAATCCCTAATGTTTTAACTATACCACCGCCATATCCCTTCAATAACTGTGGCTCTGTGTCATATGTCTGAAGTGACTTTATTCGACTTTATACATAACAAAGAAGTTTACACATTTATATCATACTTAAATGTAAGAGAAGTAATGAGCTGAAACGTTTGGCTCAAAAATTCATGAACTACTTAACCAAATTCATACAGACGAAACTTATTGAATGAAAAATAACACAAATGTATAATTGAAGCGCACGTTTGCGACCGACGTGCTTAATACAGAGAGCTTTGATTCTCGACCTAATGAACTTACACTAAAGGAATACATCATACAAAGATTACCTATACATTACAATATACATATATAGGTATAGTGTGTACTCTATAACAAACCAGCTACAAAAAATACATAGAAATTTGTAAAAATACAGTTACGAAATTACAAATTAGTAAGCAGTTACAGTAATTTTTGAAGAATTAAAGGAATTATTAATAAAAGACTTATTAAATACATCCAACATTAAGGGCGCTGGTGACCAAAACGGTGGACTATAGATAGAGGGAAAAGAAAAAATTTCAAAACTTTACCTATTCTGCGACGAGATGAATGATTTCCTATAGAACTTTGGAATCTTAACAGTTTCACTAACGTCTAACAGCAGATCACAATTTTCCTCATTCAGAAGGGCGAAGGGCGAAGAATAATGCCTACTCTCCAATGAGGAAGACAACCACGGCCCAACCAAAAAAAGTGCTGCTACCTTTTCCTTCTCATTGTAAAATAAATTTCCCGTCTCGCTCGTGTTTTGGTGGACATGCTCTAGCTTTTCGTTCGTATTAGTTAAAAGATTTGAATTGCCACATGAAATTCAGCCGATTTCTAGTAGTGGTTCTGAGCCTAGCTAAATATTCAGTATTGCCAAAATGTCAAATCTTAAGGAATAAGTGAGGTTAAGTGTTAGAAAAAAATTGCCGCCAAAAGTGAAGAAGAATTTTTAAGTGGAAATGGTATATATTTGGAGTGTTAAGTAAAAAGGGATTAAAGGCCATAGGGGGATAAGAAGTGGTAAAGTGCCCCCGCGCCGATTATGGCCGTTATATTTTTTTACTATCAGGACTAACACAAGTAACAATTTGGCCAAGTTTCATCCCCTAATAATTAACCCCCAAGGGGTGAAAATTAATTTTGAAAATTTCGAAAAAAATTAATATCTTTTTAACGCGTTGACCGATTTGGATGGGATTTTGACATGTTATAGATGTCACTGAGGCGCATCAGACAAAAAATCAGTGGAATTAAAAACTGGTTATAACCTAAAAAAAAATTTTTTTTCTTTTTTCAAAAAATGTTTTCAGCCATTTTGAATTTTGGTACAATTACCAAAATTTTGTTATAGCTTCCTTACATAGCTTTTTATCACATATATTTTTTCCAGATTTTTTTTCCACCGGCGTGGCACCTAAAAAAAATAAAATGTCGATTTTTATTTGTTTTTTGTAGGTTATGACTGTACAGCAAAATCGCCAAAAATTGTTTGTGACTTTCTGGCGTACTTTTTTACAATATATATTTTTTCCTGGGTCTTTACTCACAAGCAAACGTTCTCAAGTGTGTCTCACCGATTTTGATGAAATTGGAATATGTTGTAGAGCATCGAAAAATAAGAGACACGTATTTTTTTTTATCTGCGGATACGCAAGTTTAGGGGGTGAAAACCACCCCTAAAGTTTACCCCCAAAAACAGTTTTTCTTAAATATCTCAAGTTCCAATGAATTTTTTCGAATGAAACAAAATAGAAATGATGTCTCGTAAATATACTAACCTTTTGTAAGTAATCCGGTCCTCGGGGGTTGCAACCCTTATTTTTTATTTCGGAATAAATTATATTTTTGCGTCACAAAAATAACAGTGTTAGTTCAAAATCATTGACAAATATTTTTTTACATACGATTTTGAAAAAATTGAAATTGACCTGTTTTTGCGTTTTCCTGAAAAAAGCTTCTGAAAACCAGTATTTAGGGGTTTTTGGAGTCGCTGACGATTTTGAAAAACAAAATTGACCTGTTTTTGCGTTTTCCTGAAAAAAGCTCCTCAAGGGGGTAAACTACCCCTAGTACTAACACATCATGTATATACTTTCAGACATCAGTTTTTTTTGTGAAAACCAGTATTAAGGGGTTTTTGGAGTCGCTGATTACGAATCTGATGTCAGATTTGAAAAATTCAAAATGGCGGATCCAACATGGCGGACGGATTTTTGAAAAATACATACATTTTTATAAAAAGAACTATAAATAAAAGTTTTTGAGGTCGCTGATTACGAATCTGATGTTAGATTTTACAAATTCAAAATGGCGGGTCCAACATGGCGGACGAATTTTTGAAAAATACATCAATAAAAAGAACTATAAATAAAGGTTTTGGAGGTCGCTGATTACGAATCTGATGTTAAATTTCAAAAATTCAAAATGGCGGATCCAACATGGTGAACAAACTTTTGAAAAATACATCAATTTTTATTAAAAAAACAATAAAGAAAAGTTTTTGAGCTCGCTGATTACGGATTTACAATCGTAAATGAATAATTAAAAATGATAGATTCATTATCGCGCACATATGTTTTAAAAGTATTACAATTTTGATAAAAACTGATAAACGGGTTATTGATATCGTTAATTATGAATCAATTTGTAAATTCAAAGTCAGATTTATAAAATTATATATATATAAAACATTCATACATAACTGAATTCATCTGTGAAAATGTGTACAATGATGATAGTCTTCAAAATAATGCTTTAAACATAATGATTTTTTACACCACGAACATCGAATTATAGCAACGTTTCTACAGCCTTGCACTTCACATCTAGTATTGCTAGAATTCCCAAAACTAAAATCGACAGGGTTCTCAAAATGTCCAGGCTTTTATACCATGAGTACTTAAATAGATTTATATACCGTGGCGAGGAGAGTTGATTATGAACTAATGACTGCAATTTAATGATATTATTTATTAAATGTAAATTAGGATCCGAGAAGTGTCGAACGTAATTTTTCCATATTCGGAAACCAAATACATCCAATGGTTGTATGCTACCCGTAGTACCGGTAGGTATTTTTTTCACTTCTACTATTTTATTCGATGGAGTATTTTGTTCTATTATTTTGTCACAATGGCCGCTCCACGAATCAATTAAAAGGATTGAATGAGATCCAACGTTAGGGAGATAAATATTTTTAAACCATGTTTTGAAGTGATCTGAAGTGTACAATGAAATATTAAAATTTTATAATAATGTCCCATATAATTATAAATGTATGTTACCTGTAGTTTTCCTGACTTTGAAGAGTCTACATGAATATTGTCAGGTCGGAATAAATTTTTTTCTACTATAGGACCAAAATATCCAGTTGGCTCTTTCAAAACCAAATATAACATTGATAAAAGTTTTCCTTCCCCAGATATTAATGGCTGAATAGTATAGCTATGAGTAGTTGCTGAAATTGATTGCACCATACATTGCACGTTCTGCTCTCCTTCAATGGCCAAAGTTCTTCCCGAATGGACTTCCAACTGAAAACCGCTTTGATCAGAATTATATTATATATTTTGCATTCCAGCTGTTAAAGCGCTCTGTTTAACGTTAGTTACAAATTCGTTTGCTATTAGTTCTCAAAGAGCACAGTTTATTGTAAAGAGCGCGTCAGAGTTAGACCACACATATATTTGTGTACATAGAATGTAGAGAAACGCCTATATATATTTGTATATCCATCAGGAATATTACAGGTTTTTTAAATGTATGATAATCACGTTTGAAGTTAAATACCGAGCAAACGGCGAACACTTCGATTAGCATATTTTATTTTGAAATATTGGCCTTCGATCTGGCTACAATTTCTGGCTATGAAGCATAAGTTTTGGGTTTATTAGGTTTAAGATTTATAACATGTAACTTGGGGTTTGGAATTTATAGCTCACTAGAAAAAAAAAATATACATGGTAACTTTTTTAAGAGATTGAAGAACGTAATTTCGATTTAGATCCAATGTATTAAAACTGTAATTTAAAATTTTTTTATTATTTTTAATAAAAATTGATGTATTTTTCAAAAGTTTGTTCACCATGTTGGATCCGCCATTTTGAATTTTTTAAATTTAACATCAGATTCGTAATCAGCGACCTCAAAAACCTTTATTTATAGTTCTTTTTATAAAAATTGATGTATTTTTAAAAAATTCGTGCGCCATGTTGGATCCGCCATTTTGAATTTGTTAAATCTAACATCAGATTCGTAATCAGCGACCTCAAAAACTTTTATTTATAGTTCTTTTTATAAAAATGTATGTATTTTCAAAAATCCGTCCGCCATGTTGGATCCGAAATTTTGAATTTTTTAAATCTGACATCAGATTCGTAATCAGCGACTCCAAAAACCCCTTAATACTGGTTTTCACGAAAAAAACTGATGTCTGAAAGTATATACATGATGTGTTAGTACTAGGGGTAGTTTACCCCCTTGAGGAGCTTTTTTCAGGAAAACGCAAAAACAGGTCAATTTTGTTTTTCAAAATCGTCAGCGACTCCAAAAACCCCTAAATACTGGTTTTCACGAAAAAAACTGATGTCTGAAAGTATATACATGATGTGTTAGTGCTAGGGGTAGTTTACCCCCTTGAGAAGCTTTTTTCAGGAAAACGCAAAAACAGGTCAATTTTATTTTTCAAAATCGTATGTAAAAAAATATTTGTCAATGATTTTGAACTAACACTGTTATTTTTGTAACGCAAAAATATAATTTATTCCGAAATAAAAAATAAGGGTTGCAACCCCCGGGGACCGGCTTACTTACAAAAGGTTAGTATATTTACGAGACATCATTTCCATTTTGTTTCATTCGAAAAAATTCATTAGAACTTGAGATATTTAAGAAAAACTGTTTTTGGGGGTAAACTTTAGGGGTGGTTTTCACCCCCTAAACTTGCGTATCCGCAGATAAAAAAAAATACGTGTCTCTTATTTTTCGATGCTCTACAACATATTTCAATTTCATCAAAATCGGTGAGACACACTTGAGAACGTTTCCTTGTCAGACTGAGAATTGGGCACACATTGGGTTACCCACGAACCCTCAATAACTCGGTTGGTAACGCGACATGCTGACTGCGATCCAGCAGGGCGCTAGAGAGGTTGTCGGTTCGATTCCCACGAGAAGCCCTGGTGACATAAAGGTGGCATCACAATGGCCTAAGTGTGTCTTCGGACAGCCACTGCAATCTACATCTCTACATTTACACACGAATACCTCCTACCAAGACCAGACCCTAGCGCCAAGACCAACCCCTTTGCCCACACTTTACGAAACCCCCCATAGTCACCCACATTCTAACCTCCTGTCCCAAATCCCCTAGTTACATTTCTTCTCCAAACCTCACAATCATATTTGATCCTCACTTCCTGGGACTCCTCAATCTTAGACTCCCTCCGTAAATTAGGCAGTTAGGGCATAGCTGGCATGGAGTATAGTTCACCGTCGCTTCTACTATTGCTTCTACTACTACTGGTGTTGCGAATTCATTCGAATCGAATTGATTATTATTTACTTTATTATCACTATCACTATACTTATTTTTATTATAATTATTATTGTTATTACTGCGGTCATTGCTGATGAAAGTGATGATGAATAATGATGAACTGTGAGTGGTTGCGTACAGTGTGGGCAAGGGGGTTGGTCTTGGCGCCGTAGGAGGTATTTTTGAATAACCCAGTGTGTGCCCAATTCTTAGTCTGGGTAAAAACCCAGGAAAAATATATATTGTGAAAAACTACACCAGAAAGTCACAAACAATTTTTGGCGATGTTGCCGTACAGTCATAACCTACAAAAAACAAATAAAAATCGACATTTTATTTTTTTTAGATGCCACGCCGGTGGAAAAAAAATCTGAAAAAAATATATGTGATAAAAAGCTATAACAAAATTTTGGTAATTGTACCAAAATTCAAAATGGCTGAAAAAAATTTTTGAAAAAAGAAAAAAAAAATTTTTTTATGTTATATCCAGTATTCAATTCCACTGATTTTTTGTCTGATGCGCCTCAGTGACATCTATAACATGTCAAAATCCCATCCAAATCGGTCAACGCGTTAAAAAGATATTAATTTTTTCGAAATTTTTAAAATTACTCCTCACCCCTTGAGGGTTAATTATTAGGGGATGAAACTTGGCCAAATTGTTACTTGTGTTAGTCCTGATAATAAAAAAATATAACGGCCATAATCGGTGCGGGGGCACTTTACCTCTTCTTATCCCCCTATGGCCTTTATAAACATCCTTATTCATAAATTACGAAATATAAATTTCTTCTTGTTCCATTTCACTCCCGATTAAAACAAGCAGAACGTTTTACATCTCACATCTACATTGATAAAGATGTGTACGAACGCATTTTGTCAGCCAGCTGATAAGTGGTTGGTTTGTGGCTTGCTCATTGGAGAGTAGGCATAACAATCCAACAGACCAGTTTGTGTATTATCATAAGTAGATAGCTTTGTCAATTAAAAAGTTTTCAATATAAGGGAGAGACTTTAAAAATTTAATACTGTGATTTAGCATGTATCTCATTAAAGCAATGATACCAGATTGATCATAAACATAATTATTAGAATATTTTTTAGTCCTGGTCTGGAAGTACTTCCCAATGCACATCCTAAGAATTCTTCTTTCAAATATTTCCATCTGCAGAGCCAGAGTCGGAGACACAGCAAACCAATTTACAAACCCGTAGCTTATCACGGGTCTGATCAACTCTTTATATAAAAGGAGTTTAGTTCCAGGATATAATTTAGAATGACGAAGAAGGGGGGATAGAGTTTTGGGAACCCCAACAGCTTTACTTATTGCCTTTTTGCCATGCTCGCTGGGTTTAAAAAGTTTATTCATATATACAGGGTGTCCCAGAACTCAACGTCACGCCGAAATCGAGCATTAGGCCAAGTCGTAACAGTTATCAGAAAAATATGAAAAAAAATCTTGGTCATGTACTTTTCAAATTATAAGGATTCAAAAATAAACTGACACCCTGTGATGATCTTTCAAGTCCTGTGACTGCAAATATTAACTTTTCGTCATTTTTTTTTCTACCGTATAACTATGAATAACCCTTCTGTCAAACACAGTTAAAAGTTAGAATATAACTGCCTCAGTTTCAAATAAAAAGTTAGATTTTTACCCAACATTGAATTCAAAATAATTACATCACCCAACTTTAACTTTAACCGACTGTAATTATTTTGCATTCAATGTTGGGCAAAAATCTAACTTTTTATTTGAAACTGAGGCAGTTATATTCTAACTTTTAACTGTGTTTGACAGAAGGGTTATTCATAGTTATACGGTAGAAAAAAAAATGACGAAAAGTTAATATTTGCAGTCACAGGACTTGAAAGATCATCACAGGGTGTCAGTTTATTTTTGAATCCTTATAATTTGAAAAGTACATGACCAAGATTTTTTTTCATATTTTTCTGATAACTGTTACGACTTGGCCTAATGCTCGATTTCGGCTTGACGTTGAGTTCTGGGACACCCTGTATACCATATATACCAGTTTATTCATATATTAATGCCATCTTTCACTCCAATCTCGGCATCATTTAGTCTTAATTTAAGCTGTTTACATTTTTTAACGGTTCCAGGATATCCCTTCCCACTAGCATTTCTAAAACAAACCAACTCAGTTTTGCAAACATTAATCTTTATACTCCAATCTTTATAGAACTCATCAATTTCCAAATAATGCTCGTTAACTTGCCTTAGGGCCTTTTCGGGATCCTTGTCGCGAGCGTAAATTAAAGTATCGTCAGCATAGAGAATAGCTTCCGACATATCGCCCCCCACTGTACAGGGTCTAGTATGAGGGAAGTCCAGCAAAAAGAAGTTATACAGTTTGGGGCCTGAGATGGAGCCCTGGGGGACCCCAGATTTAACATCTACCAAATTAGACAACTCATCCTCCAAGAGTACGGAAAGACATCTATTGCTCAGAAAACTCATAAACATCTTGACCAGATTGGGGGTACAGAGTATGCTAACATTTTGTAAATTAAGCCTTTGGACCAGACGCTATCAAAAGCTTTTTCTATATCCACAGACAGAGCTACAGTACATTCCCTTCTGTTCAATCCTCTAGTTACATCGGTGTGCAACTTAAGAAGGGCGTGATTCGTGGAGTGGCCTCTCTTGAACCCAAACTGGTACGCCGGAATGATTTTCTCCCTAATGCAAAAATCATCAAACTCATCAGCACTAAGCCTCTCCAAAATTTTCCCAATGTTGGAGAGCATTTGAATCGGTCTGAAATTGCTAACGTCTATAGCACTGCTTTTTTTTGGTATAGGGATTAGTTTGGCGATTTTCCAGACCTTGGAGAAATAGCTGTTATTTATACAATGGTTGAAAATAATTGACAAAATTACAACAGCCCTAAAGGGCAATTTTTTAATTAGAAAGTTAGAAATTCCATCTATACCGGACGATTTTTTCCTATTGATTCTATATTTAATAATGTTTTTAATTAAATTGGGTTTAGTAAATATATTATTATTATTTATCAAAGCATTATTGTCAGAGGAAAAGCAAGTTACAGGGACAAATTTGCCATCTACCCCAGCGTTATTTACTTCAAACAACCTCACACAATTTTCCACCTCATTGAGCAAGTGTATCATCTATAATTTTCTTCAAACAGTTGATTTTAGCAGAAAGAAATTTGTATTCAGGAGAGTCCCTATTATAACACCTATGAAAGATTTTCTTGAGTTCTTTACACCATGTTCTTTTAACCTTTATCAACCTAATAATTGCCTCAGGTAAATTCGAGAGCTTTTTATCAACATGGACTTTCTTCGGTATAAACTCGGCCTTTGCTGCAGTGACAGCGTCATTAAAGCGATCGATGTGACTATCAATTTCATCGTTAGATAGGTTACAATTGATAGGTGGAGGTTCAATCAGCAGACCATCAATCAACGTTCTGAAGCCTTTCCAGTCCACCTTGCTATATATGTACCTCTCTTACTCTAGGACCATCCAAAGCAATCTCACAATCGCCGAGATCAATTCTTAACCTCACAGCATAATGATCCGAAAACGATTCGACAGTGTGGCAATTATAGGTATTAAAAATCGCTCTAGACCTAGACGCACCCAAGGTAGTCACAAAAAATCAATAACAGGGGCACCCTGTGGAAAGGTCGGCGTCCAAGGGGAAATTACATTGAAGCCATGGGAAACACTCCCAACTTTCAGCCAATTATATAGTTTATTACCATTACTGTTGGATTTGGTGTCCCCCCAAGCCCGATGCCTCGCGTTCCAGTCGCCCCCAATAAGTACCTCATCATATCCGTCCGCTAAGCCCCCAATCTGGTCAAGAATCTCCACGAGAGTCCCAGCCGTAATGTTCGAGGGAATATATATATACACCCTATTAAAAACCTCCTATCCACAGTATCAAATTTCATTTTCAGTTCAATAAAAACATATGGAGTCGTTAATTCAACAAAAACTCGAGAAAACTTGAACTTATCTTTTACAAACAAGGCGACACCCTGGCCAGAATCATCCCTGAGCGATATGTAACCCGGAAAGTTCACTTGGTGTTTCTTCTTTAATTTAGATTCAGAGATCAGTGCGAAATCGGTTTTATAATATTTAATCAAGTTTAACAGCTCTATTCGTCTACTGTTACTAATTACACAGGTCAACATTTTATCTAGGCTTGTGCACGGGAATCGAAGATGGTATCCTAGGGTTTTTGGGGTCGCTGATTACGATGAGTGGGTCGGTTAGGCTCCATCACGTGAAGTTCAACGACATTTGAAGGTCAAACGGTCAAAAAACCTTCCAATCTCAATCTGCGAAATGCACAATTGTGCCACAGAACTAGAATACCTGCCTTGCGATGACCTTGAATGACCTCGAGGATGCATGCAAAGTAAAAATGAACACCGGATTCGAATGCAGCGACATCAAAAACACGTCCATGAATTTTGTTCAGATTTTTGGAAGGTTTTTGACCGTTTGACCTTCAAATGACCTTGAAATGAGGTAGACTGACCTCAGATTCAGATTCGGAGTCCTCGAAAAAATACGTATGAATTTTTTCAGATTTTTCGGGTGGTACTTAGCATTTTTCTCAAAACCCCTTCAAAAGACCTTGAATGACCTCGAGGATGCATGCAAAGTAAAAATAAACACCGGATTCGGATTCAGCGATTCCCGTGCACAAGCCTAGATAAAATGTTGACCTGTGTTATAGATTGTGCATTGAGTTCAAGAATTGAGATATGACTATTTACCATTTTGTAGATTAATGGTAAACATTAAAAACCCTTGTCTTTTTTCAGCAACAGATTTGTACTGGTCAATTGACCTCATAAATTTTTCCACTCTTCCAATGAATTCAAAATAAGGAACCCCAAAAAGTTTAACAGACAAATTCAAAAATTCCTCCATACAGCTCTCCCTCCCAGAGCCAGTATCATGCCTCAGTCTCGACGGACCAAGAACATCGGGAAAATCTTCATTATATGGACCGAAATCAGGACCTCTAATCACTGTGTCCCTATAACTTCTGATAGCAGACAATACAGTTTTCTGCGACAGATCCTGCCTCAAAGACGACTCTTTAGCTCTAATGTTTTTCAATTTTGTCCTTTCTAGGATTTCAGCGTACCTAGGGCAACCTCTATAATTTGCAGGATGTCCCGTCTGTCCACAATTAATGCAAGTTCTATATAATTCCGAGTTATCTTTCAAAGGGCAATCCTTTGAAGGGTGTTCCTGAGCACATCTTCTACAACAAGTTTTCCTAGCACAGTTAAGAGCGATATGTGCGAAATGCTGACATCTGAAACATTGCAAAATACCTTTATGTCTAAGCTTCTCCCAAGACACCACCTGGCTTAAAAAGAATTTAGTACTCGAGATTAGGGACAGATCAGTGTTAGCATTAGTAGGTATTAGGACGGTTGAGCGTGGGAAAATTTTGGGTACCGTGGGAACTTGGGTTGACCTTGGGATGACCGTTTGCCTTTGATGTTGCCGACAGGTGTCATCTTCATTATCTCTCAGGTGTCATCTTCATTATCTCTTTGATCTTTCTCTCCCCTTCTCTCTCTGCATCTCTCTCTTTCTCTTTCTCTCTCTTCCCCTCTCCCCTCTCTGTCTTTCTGTCTCATCACAGCTGTTGGGTCCGGTCCCGGCCGAGTGGCCAGACGTCATGCGCCGATGACGTCATCTATCGTGAGAATTTGGTACCGCTGGGGATTTAATTAATTAAAAAGCAAGTTGTGCGCGGCTTGGAGATTTGAACCGGGGACCGTCGGCTTAAGAGGCATGTACCCTAGCCAATAGACTATGGAAGCTTTTGATTGTTGGTGCTTAATTTGTGTATACATACGCCTGAACGAACGAGCGAGCGTTCTAAAAATAGAATTTTAATTTTTCTTTTGATCATGCTACAGCAGTGAATTAAAAAGTAGGTTTTATAGGGACCAGGGTCTGAACCCACGACCGTCAGCGAATTTTAATTTTTCTTTCGAGCGTCTGGATTTATGGTGAGCGAATCGAAATACATAGCATGGTAGGCAGAGCTCTTGGTCGATTGCTCGGCAGAATGAGTGTAGATGAATATGATTGATAAGAGCTTGGCTGCTTGCTATATTCTTATGCTGTGAATCTACTGAAAGGTTTGACTGAGCCGCTGAGTTTTTCTTTTTGTATGGTAAATTGTATTGCTGAGGTTTATGCTCGCCTGGTATCGGGCGATGAATTGAATGTACGATTTTGTGAATAATAGGACTTAAACACCTAAAAAATATTAATTAAATATCGCGAATCTATAAGGGTATAATTATTAAATTCATATCGATAGCCTATAACAAGCATTGTCATCTCCATTAGTAGCGTATATCTAGCATACTGCGTGTAAATAAAATGATGTAGAATAGACACATTTCAATATTGATTTATAATCGCTATATCTTCGTATATTTTCGCGAATAAATCGTTTCTATCCACGATCCCGAATAAAATTTTCGTTAGGTGGACTAATATAAAATAAACCTATACGGAGCTTACGACCATTCTTAATTGAATATTTTAAGTGTTCGGACGTAAAAAATTTATTGAAAGATGGATAAATTCATTATTACAAAAGACAACATAACCTATATTAAAAGGTTCAATATACAAGGCCGTAAAGTAGAGTTTAAAATCGCCCCGGTGCCCCAAAATGCGGAGCCCACTTCATGGATTAAGGCTTCGGTGGAAGATATTGTTCAACATGCCGTAAAGGGGCTCCTACCAAACGATCAGATTGGAATTACTTTTTGTGGGAACAGTTTTAAGGAAAGGGGACCAGGGTGGATTAATTTTAGAGCTGCTTCTGAAATTAAAGTCGAAGATATCTGGGGAATGATTTCGAAAATATTTCAAAGCAATTCTGAAGGTAATTTTATATAAACCGTTGATATACCCGGTTTTTCATTGAATTTCTTATTTAGGAATTAACACTGATACCTTTTGTCTGGGAGTTACCTCTGTTACGCTTCCACAAGGACGAGGAAATAATCGTGCTAATAAATATAATAGTTTTATTGAGGAATGTGCAATGAGGAGAGGAATAGTAACTATAAATAACAAAGATGGTCTATGTCTGCCAAGGGCTCTAGTCGTTGCAATTGCAAATGTGGAGAAAGATCCAGATTACGCAAATGTTCGGAAAGATAGAGCTAAACTTCAGACACGAAGAACAGCAGAATTAATTAATAATGCAAAAATAACCATACCTGTCGAAGGAGCTGGAATACCGGAACTTCAATTGTTTCAAGATTTTTTGCAAAACTATATAATTACAGTTTATCAATATGGAACAAAGGGGAGAGAAGTTATGTTTGAAGGACAGGGCATTGGAAAGCGTTTAAATTTACTATTTCATAAAGGACATTACAATATTATAAGTTCGCTTACGGCAGCTTTTTGTTGTGGTTATTACTGTGAACAATGTCATGTGCCCTATAATACTAAAAATGATCATAGATGTGGTGGGACATGTCCCAGCTGTCAGCAATCACCTGAATGTGATAAAAATACATCTCAGATCAAATGTTCAGACTGCAATCGAAGTTTTAGAGGCCAACAATGCTTCGATAATCACAAAGCGTCTGGATCATTAAATAGGAAGACTGTGTGTGAACAAATTAAAAGATGTATGGATTGTTTAAAAACATACAAAGCAGACAAAACACATATCTGCGGAGAATACTTTTGTAAAATATGTGACAAACATGTGCCGCAAGACCATATATGTTTTATTCAACCCGATAAAAGGACGCCAAAACTTGATGATGTTTTATATATATTTTATGATCTGGAAACACGGCAAGAAAAAACTGTTGGAGAAAAAGTACACGGAGAAATCAAACAACACGAACCAAATTTATGTGTATTCCAGCAAAGATGTCATCGGTGCTTAAACGACAATACTCTCTACTTTTGTCAAAAATGTAAATTTAGAGTTACAATCAAAAAAGAAGATGTTATAACGCAGTTTATGCAACATATTTTAAAAGTAAGAAAAGACTTTAAAAATGTAATCGTAATCGCCCATAACGGCCAGGCGTTTGTCATCAATTCATATTGAACTATATTTTACAAAATACCGATTTAAAACCAGAATTAATTATGCGTGGAACGAAAATTCTACTAATGCGGTTGGATAACGTAAAATTTTTAGATTCACTAAATTATTTTCCGATGCCTCTATCGAAACTACCTAAAGCGTTTGAGTTATCATCAGTATTAAAGAAAGGTTATTTTCCTCATTTGTTCAACACGGCACAAAATGAAAATTATATTGGCACTTTACCTCCAATAGAATATTATAGCCCCGATACAATGAAGAATGATGAACGAGAGACGTTTCTGGGATGGTACAACGAACATAAAAATGATGAATTCAATATGCAGCGTGATATTGTGGAATATTGTGTCAACGATGTGCAAATTTTGGCCGAAGCAAGTTTAAAATTTAGAAAATTGTTCCTCGAGGAATGTAATGTTGAGCCGTTTTTGGAGGCAACTACGATTGCGTCCGCATGCAACCTTGTATATCGACGTAATTTTCTCAAAAAAGATACAATTGGAATTATCCCTAGAAACGGGTATCGAGATGCTGACAATCAATCAAAAATAGCAATACAATGGTTGATATGGGAAGAAGATCAGCGTAAAATTAATATCTTGCACGCTGTTAAACAAAGAGAGGTTGTAATAAATGGTGTAAAAGTAGATGGATATTGCCCTGAGACAAACCAAATTTTCGAATTCCATGGTTGCTATTATCACGGACACCCCACCTGCTTAACATATAATCGTGATGCTCCACTGTATGACGACCCCAATGATACTTTATGTAGGAGATATGAAGCCACTGTAGTAAAAACCGAGCGGTTACGTTCTTATGGATACGAGGTAATAGAAATGTGGGAGTGTGATTTTCACAGACAATTGGAGAAGAATAAAGACATGCGATATTTGAAAGATCATCCCTTACTGGCAAGCTCACCATTGAATCCCCGTGATGCTTTTTATGGTGGACGAACGGGAAATACTTATAAGTATTACGAGTGCCAACCGGGTGAGAAAATTAAATATATCGATGTGTGTTCGCTGTATCCGTGGGTTTGCAAGAACGGCAAATTTCCTGTAGGCCATCCTAAGCTACATATTGGAAACAATGACTGTTCAAAAGTGGATTTGAATAATACAGAAGGATTAATCAAATGTAAAATTTTACCCCCAGAAGAATTATATCACCCTGTTCTGCCAATAAAACAAAACAATAAGTTAATGTTTTCGTTATGTCGCCTTTGCGGTGAAGAGAAAAATCAAGCTGAAGAATGTCCTCATACAGATGAAGAAAGGGCATTAATAGGTACATGGGTAATTGATGAAGTTAAGGAGGCCTTAAGTAGGGGCTATAAATTGCTGGAAACATATGAAATATGGAGTTATGAAATCGAACAATATAACAAACTAACGCGTTCAGATGGTTTGTTCACCTCTATGATGAATAAATTTATAAAAATGAAGCAGCAAGCATCTGGATGGCCGAGTAAATGTCAGAGTGAAGAACAGAAACACAATTACATTGAAGACTTCCTGAAAAATGAAGGAATAAAGCTCGAATTCTCCGAAATTGTAAATAATCCTGGTTTAAGATCTCTAGCAAAGTTAATATTAAACTCCTTTTGGGGAAAGTTTGGTCAACGTGAAAATCAACCGAAAACAAGCATAATAAATAACCCGAACGAGTTATATAGCTTGTTAACAAATTCATCTGTGGAAGTGCAACATCTGCTACCGGTCAATGAGGAAACAATAATAGTAAATTGGTGCTATAAAGAAGAAGCCGCAGAGTCTTTATCCACTGTTAACGTCTGTATTGCTTCTTATACCACTACTCAGGCTCGACTCAAATTATACAGTTATCTGGAGCAACTTGGTGATCGAGTTTTATATTACGATACAGATTCTGTTATTTATGTTAGCAGAGAAGGAGAATTTGATCCTCCGACAGGTGAACTCGTTGGAGATATGACTGATGAACTTGAATGCCATGGACTCGGAAGTTATATAACCCGATTTGTGTGTGGAGGGCCGAAAAATTATGCGTATGAGTATTTCCACGCAAAAGAAAATCATCTTAAAACCGAGTGTAAAGTCAAAGGCATTCGTTTAAATTATGAAACATCAAAGCTTGTGAATTTTGAAGCGGTGAAAGACATGATTCTAAAACCCAAGGAAAACGACCACATTTCAATCATTTCTCAAAATATACGCCGTACAGAAAATCATGAAGTTGTGACTGTTCCAGAGATGAAGAAGTACAGAGTCACCGCCGAAAAAAGAAGATTCTTAGAAGATTATAGCTCGGTACCTTATGGATTCAAAAGACGGTGTTTATAATCTGTAAACAGGTTAAATGTTAAATAAAGATTATTTTAAAATATTTTTTGATTATCTTTTTTTTTATTTATCCATTACTTCTACATAAAATAAACTCCCATATTAAAGCAACATATAAAACAACATACATTTTCTTCTTAAAACCAGAGGGATTAGCATAAAAGAAAAACATATGTTATTTTTAGATAACAAGATAAATTTTCTTCTCAAAACCAGAGGGATTAGCATAAAAGACAAAAAATATCTCAAAATATCAAATTATTTAACCCTTTCATTACTCTATTAATATTGTGTGTGTTCTTTTCGCACATCCAAAAAGGAAATTTGAAGCAGGAATTTGTTTATTTGAGACTGTTTTCTTCATAACTTTCACATTTTTTTTTTTTCATTTCAGAATTTCTTATTTCCACTATATTCCTATAGTATCTTCTTGACGCTCCCTATCTCCTTTTATCTTATACATTGTTTTTAACAGGTCTATAAAACTGCTTTAACAGGTCATTGAACTGCTTTAACAGGTCTATAAAACTGCTTTAACAGGTCATTGAACTGCTTTAACAGGTCGTTGAACTGCTTTAACAGGTCTATAAAACTGCTTTAACAGGTCCTTAAACTGCTTTAACAGGTCGTTGAACTGCTTTAACAGGTCCTTAAACTGCTTTAACAGGTCGTTGAACTGCTTTAACAGGTCCTTAAACTGCTTTAACAGGTCCTTAAGCTGTTTTAACTGTGTTCATTAATGTTAATAGGGGGTTATTGGTGTTGGTTGCTATTATATTAGTGTTAATTGGTGTTTTATTGGAGTTAACTGGTGCTTTATTGGTGTTAATTGGTGTTATACTGGTGTTGTTTTGGTGTTAATTGGTGTTTTATTGGTGTTAATTGGTGTTATACTGGTGTTATACTGGTGTTTTATTGGTGTTAATTGGTGTTATACTGGTGTTTTATTGGTGTTAATTGGTGTTATACTGGTGTTGTATTGGTGTTATGCTGGTGTTGGTGTTTGGTCGAGTTATATATGTATATATATATATATACCTGAGGCTATTGTTCTTTTAGTGTTTTAGTAAACATCACCATGTTTGCATGCGTGGAATGCAACAAAACATTTAGCCGTCGAGATAGTCTCTCGAGGCATAAAAAACGTAAAATACATAAAAATAATGCCCGTGAAGATGAAGAAGAAGAAAAACTTACACCTGTAATAGACATTAAAAATAAAATGTTATCGCTGAGGGAAAATCAAACACCCGAAATAATATCTCGCCTCTCAAACAAGGAACAGAATTTTGATAACTTTTTATTTGAACAGATCAAAAGGAAAAGAGGGGAAATTGATAATAAGAATTATGATGATGGTGATGATGATGAATATGGAGGGCTAAAATACACAGCTCCGAATACACTCGCGAAAAGATCTCCATTTGAACAAGTTAAAGAAAAAGATGATGAAAATGACAGCGCTAGCGATGACGATGAAAATAGAAGCCTAAAATATATAGATCCAAATATACTCGTGGAAAGGCTTCAACTCTTATCGACTAGGAATACCGGCAGACAAATCTTTGAAACCATAAAACAATTAAGAATGCAAAATATCATTGAATAAAGCTTTATTCCAAAATACTACACAGTTTATATTTTAAGTCTTCTAAGAGGAATTTTAAAAAGGCTGTGGCAGGCTATGGTCGCCTATGGTAGGCTAATTTGATAGAAACAGGTGTATAAACATTTCAAAATGGCGGTTACAACTTCGTTATTGTTGTTGTTATTGAATCCTTGAAAATTTGGGTATAAAATGGTGGGTTCTAGCATGCATATCTCATTTAAAACGGTGGCATTAAACGATTAACAGCAGCAGCATGAAGAGCTTCATTTGTGTAAATTGTGAGAAATCTTTTACAAGGCCTGATAGCTTAAAAAGACATCAAAAATATAACTGTAAGAAAATGTCTGAGCCCTCTTCAACAGCAGTCCCAAAGGAAGAACAACCGCTCTCACCATCAACCCATAAGAAAACGGCGGAACAACAAATCTCGCCCACAACCCTCGAGAATGCACCAGCGCCACCACAGGTTCCTGAGAAAATGACGGAACAGTTTACCTTTAAGATACAATTCAATCCTACATGGGACGAAATGCTACTGGGGATAGAAAATAAATTACCCTTTGGTCTAAAAGCACAGAAGTATTTATTAGAGGAGTTGTACTTTGATAGTTTTGAAGAGGCCTGTAAAAAACTACTGAAAGAAAAAAAAGAGAGATGAAGGTGTTAAAATTATTGCGCGGTTCAAATACATCAACCGATTTAATGAACAGTTGTTTAAAACAGTTGAATTTAATACGGTTCTGAGGGGAGAAAACCTAAGGCAGGAGTATCTTACCAGGGTTGCGAGTCCTATAGTGCAGAAAATTACCGAAATGGAAGCAGAAAAAACAGCCATAATAATGCATATGTGTTTTATTAAATTCTTTTGCGAAAATCTACAACCTTTGGAATCACAAACGTATATTGAGCATGTAGAGATAAATAACATGGAGTACAAGATGGATGAAGACTGCAACTTAAAATTTATCGGCATGACCAAAGAAGAAGAAATACCTGGTTATAGACATATGTAAACGAACTATAATGTATGATGATGGCAATAAATAAAATTATTTCTTGTCTCACACCAAAAACATTGTTTTGAATTGGTTTTTTAAATTTTTATTTACCATACAATCAATAACAGTTACAAGTGGAATAAAATACAAGCATCGAATTTAATCCCACCGTTGGGCAGCCCATCAAGCTATCCGTGGAAAGTAACCGCTGTATTATTATTTATTTGCTTTGAATATAAATTTAGAATGTTTTCCGCAGTATAATATAGCCAAGAATCAGGAAAATATTGCAATTTCAAGCACGCATTAAATATGTAAGTTAAGTAAATAATAGCTGTTATGGGAAGATATTTAATGCATAGATTGGATATCATGTCTAGACCAGGAGATTTACACGATTTAAGCTTTACGCTGTATTATAATCTGAAAATTATTAATTTTCTTACGTATAGCAGAGGATATTTTTCCCCTATAAAATGCTTAATTAATATTCCTAACTCTTTATCCGTCATTTTCTTCCTTCTCCCGGTACTTACTTCGAATCAAAAATTCAATAAATTAAAAACACAACGTATTACAGTTTTCAGTATGAGGGCTCTACTAATTTTTACTACAACCTCCGCTAAACTTTTATCAAAGTAAAAAATGCTCTCGCAAATCAAATTATACCAAACTTATCACAAGGTTCACCGAACACAATTCCATAAACTTTGCACAACCTGTAATATCAAACCAAAATTCAAAACTCTTTATGTTCATCACACATTATATCAAAGAATTCATTTAAAATTTTCAATATTTATCTTGCTCAGATGGCAGACGAACTATCACAAATTTGTAAAACAACAGACGGAATTACCTATAATTAATATAGATTTTAAAAGCATGGAATGCTCTTATCCAACAGTATGATTGTTTAAATTTTAAATTAATATTAAGTCCTGTTGAATACATTGCTGCAAATTTCGGTAATAGCTGCGTTTTTTCATCTGGATCTGGCTCTGGATCAAGATCAAATGAAAAAAACGATTCAGATTAATCACCGGGATCACGATTTTGGGTTTGAGGAGCTGGAATTCCTGTTTTTGCTAATCTAATAAGAATTGGGGATTAGACGACAGCTTTCGTCAAAGAAAACTCAAAATGGCCTTCAAAGTTTTGTTTTTTATTAAATCCCATGATCAGAAAAAGGATTTGATTTATTTTGTTACTATAAATTACTTTTTCTTTATGTGCTCAGAACCAATCGACTACAAATTTCATTGCTGCCATCATTTCAGAAAAGAAAAACTACAGCAGCGACTCTGTTAGAAATTTCCAAACTATTCATCCGACACTAGCACTTCTCGTAGAATTTTCTGTGTCTGTAACCACTTCTTGCGGATCATTGGTTCTAATCCGAATGAAAGTGTGGATCACGAGTTGTTGTTGTATGTCAATGTTAAGAGATTGATCCAGATCCTGATCCGATTGAAAAAAACGCAGCTAATGTATAATATATTGAAATTTATTGGTTAAATCAGCAAGCAAGTTTAGCCGTTTTGAATTTGGGGCCTTTTTATTTTCTGTGCAAAAAGGTAAATCATTGTGTTTATAATGTTGGATCTCGGGGTATTCCAAATCTACCTCTAATATACCTATATCCAATTTCAGAATCTTGAGGAGTATTCAAAATATCAGAACTATTAATGTCTTCAACCCATTCAAATTTAGAATAGGGGAGTGATTGAGACATCGCTCAAGCATACAAGTTATTTGCATCTAAATATATTATATAGCTTGATTTCTTAGTTTTATCAAAATTATTCATATATTTATTGTTAGCTACAGAACAGCAAAGTGAGCACTGAACCAGCCCTCCTCTGATTCCTTTTTAATAAAATTGTACATATTAATATCAGTCAAAAGCTCAAGAGTAATATTTGTTGTCTTTAGCATTGCATCCCAAGACAATCCTGGCTCAGTGTAGTATTGACGGGGGTCTAAGCTATAAATTTGCATACAAATCTTTCTAAAATTTTCAAATATATCGGTTAATAAGAGAACATCTGTTTTTAAATAAAGTTCTAAGTAATCTCACAAACTTCTGCAATGAAAGTTATTCCAAACCGCTTTAGCATGAGCGTAATCTCCATCGGAACACGCACTATTCGTAAATTTATTATTGAATTTGTCTTGAGATGTTAGACTTTCCTCTTCTTATATTTGCCATATTTGCAATGAATATATTCATAAGAAATTCCTTTCCTGATCATAAGTTGAAAATCATTTTGATTGGAGAAGGTCGATTTTACGGTAAAAAGTCGTTAGGCGATAGATTTTTTTTTGCAGGGACTCTAAGCTTGCTTGCATAAATCTACTTGAATCAAGAAATCTAAGTTCAACAGTATTATTATCAATGCTAGTATCATTAGGTTAGGTTAGGTTAGGTTATTGCGGCTGCCTCAAAAGAGGCACACTAGTATCATTAACAAATATTCTTTTTGTTAGACATACGTAGTTTTCTTTATTTAAAGGAATTATGTTCATATCGCCCTCAAATTCAGTAAGACTTATTTAGCCTTCAATGAGCTTCAAAAGTTGCTATTTAATGATGCGATTTCGTGGAACGAATTTTTCATAAGGGATGAAAATTTAGAAGATAAAGATAATATTTCAGTTGCAATACATTCACCATTCAGCCTGAAATATCTTGCACCTAAGGTGTGGTTCAACTCTCCCCTGTGGGATGAAGACATCTATGAATATCACCACAATCAGGCCGATTGAGATAAATTTATATATATGTATAAGTCATCCCCATCACGAGGTTGTTACTGTGTAGGGTATGGAGGTCCAATTAATATCCCTCTAGCAAACACTTTCCGTAAACAATTAATACTGAAAAATACCGGTACTCTTACCGAGGCGTTAAAATTAAAAACAAATTAATGAAAACATCCTGGTTAGTCAAATAAGAGAGAATATGTTATTAAGTAAAGTATTTATTTCTTATAAGGAAAAAATTACTCTCCTTAAAACTTCTGTTATAAATTAGCAAAGCAATGTGCGATATAAATTGTAGATATTGCGGGCTCGAATTAAATGGTTTTGTGCATCAGATTAAAAATAATGCATATACCAATTTTGAATATGATGTAAAACATGAGAAATTTATTAAAATTAACGAGTTCTGAATATGAAGAAATCGACATCAAATATTTTTTGAATTATTTGATTATTTGTATTATTTGTGAAATAGAAATATCTAATTGTATTATTTGTGAAATATCTAATAGTTGATGGCAAGTTTTAGTTTTTCATTTTAACGCACAAGGAATTCATATAATTTACTGATTTTATCTTAATTTAATTGCACAGAGAATTTAGATACTTTTTATGTGTAGTAAAATTTTAATTTCTAAAAACTAAACGTACACCTACGCGGCCTCCTCGAATTTTTAAAATGTATCATACAAAAACAAAAAAGTACCAGCGGCACTAATAAGATATTATTTTCAGTAGGCTACTCTTATCAGCATTCATTCATTCAACTAAAGTCCGAAACAGTGTCCCCGGCCAAAATGTTCGCGAGACCCACTTGTGGGAATATAGAAGGCAGGAAAACAAACTCTTATCAATCATATTCATCTACACTCATTCTGCCGTCGAGCAATCGACCAAGAGCTCTGCCTACCATGCTATGTATTTCGATTCGCTCACCATAAATCCAGACGCTCGAAAGAAAAATTAAAATTCGCTGACGGTCGTGGGTTCAGACCCCGGTCCCTATAAAACCTACTTTTTAATTCACTGCTGTAGCATGATCAAAAGAAAAATTAAAATTCTATTTTTAGAACGATCGCTCGTTCGTTCAGGCGTATGTATACACAAATTAAGCACCAACAATCAAAAGCTTCCATAGTCTATTGGCTAGGGTACATGCCTCTTAAGCCGACGGTCCCCGGTTCAAATCTCCAAGCCGCGCACAACTTGCTTTTTAATTAATTAAATCCCCAGCGGTACCAAATTTTCACGATAGATGACGTCATCGGCGCATGACGTCTGGCCACTCGGCCCGGACCGGACCCAACAGCTGTGATGAGACAGAAAGACAGAGAGGGGAGAGGGGAAGAGAGAGAAAGAGAAAGAGAGAGATGCAGAGAGAGAAGGGGAGAGAAAGATCAAAGAGATAATGAAGATGACACCTGAGAGATAATGAAGATGACACCTGTCGGCAACATCAAAGGCAAACGGTCATCCCAAGGTCAACCCAAGTTCCCACGGTACCCAAAATTTTCCCACGCTCAACCGTCCTAATACCTACTAGCATTCAGTTGTATCAAAAAAAACCTGATGTAATAATTATTACTTCTGGAATGCTCCGTGACAAATTTACTAATCTTACTAGGTTTGATATCCGGGAAAAGTAAACAGAATTTTTTCCACGTCCTCTACAGAGAACGTGTCTTATATACCTTTCAGGAGCAGGCTTACAGGCCTTTCTTCTCGCGAAGAATAAGTACAGCATTCTACACCCCTTCCTCTAAACATTTTCATAAAGTCGTTTTTGTCCTTAAGACTTTAAAAATAAATTTTGCCGGTCTTCGAATTTAGATTAATTATTTTCGCTTTTTTACTGTTAATTTTAAGAAATTCAAAAATTTGTTTGACATCACAATTTTTGAATATTATGGGTGGGACTTTAACATTTTTATTAAGGTTATCAACCTTATTTTTTTGACCCTCGCCCTTCGCACCTCGGATCACATTATTACCATTACCAACTATTTTTTTGCTGTTATTATGAACTAAAACTCTACTATCAAGAACTAAATCTACAGTACCTTCTTTCAAGGAGCCAAACCTATTTCCGTCTTCAGAAGTCGAGCCACCGCGTGCTGCATCCATACCCTCAATGTTTCTTCTAGTACTTCCTGTCTTCACACGAGTCCAGCTGCCGAGGTCCTCCCGCGATACCATAGGTTGGTCATCAAGCTGCACTAGTCCAGGTTGTTCTGTTGTACTCTGACTCCGCACTCTATCGGATAGCTCAGAAGAACTATCACCAACATTAATATTATTAGTATTGATAACGATGGTTTCTGCACTCTGTAGGCCCTGCAGGAAATCTGCAGTCCGTAGGTCCTGGGGAGTAGTCCTCTTTCCAAAATTAGAACAGGTAAATCCATCTGCTTCTTTGTTCGCTTTTCCATTGCCTTGAAATTTTTTCCCGTTTTGCCAGATTGGACCAGGATTTTTATTTTATTTTTGCCGCTAGATTTATTCGGGCTGGGTGCGAATTTGCACGCACCCTTCCCTTTTATCTTTTTGTCGTTGACCACTTTTTTTTTAATTTAAAAGCTATTAATGGTACAAAGCGGAACAGTTTACTAAAGTAAACAATTTAATTTATTAATTTATTAGAAATACACGACTTCAGATATGTTTTTTTTTTTTTTTTTTTTTTTGTTCTGTGGCTAAGAAGGCCGCCAGTAGCTGAAAATGCGTCCGACTCCTATAGCTGTTCACACAGTATTCCGTGTCATATGTAACACATATCCAATCAGCTTCATCTTGTCTAATGGTATTGCAACTTGAGCCTAGATCTATGAATGCCTTGACTTTAACGCCACTTCTTCACATCTTACAATCAACAAAATATTTGTCACCCTTAGCAAGTTTAGTTCGAATTGTCATTACCGGTTGTTTGTTTTGAGGTTTCGTCGATGGATATCTGCATTCACCAGCATGGTTACGACAACTGTGGTCGCAGTGCTTGAGTCCTTTAGGGCAACGTGACATTAAGTGATCACGAGATCCGCATGTGTAGCAACTTTTCTTATTTAATTCCGTTTTCACCCATTTTGTGTTCGGGCGATGCGATGTTGATGGAAAGATGTTGGGAATCTTTTCACGTTCATGTCCTCTTCCACTCTTTTAAGAAATCCAAGTAGCTTATTAGGTTCTTCATAATTGCCAACTTTCGCAGCTGCTTGAAGACCAGTATGGGATAATCCCGAGATGATGCAGGATACCGCCTTAGGACCTTGGATCTCACAAAGATTGAGTAACACGAGTTTGTCATAATAATATTTCATCATGCTCTCTTCTTTTCTCTTAATTCTTTTTAGCATCTTGTCCAGTTGCTGAGCATAATCATATTCCTTGGGGAACGCAATTCGGTTTTCCATTCCACCCATGAATAATCAAGCGTCGGTAGGCTCTGATACCAGTTCTTCGCTAAGCCGCCAAGACGAGAAGTCGCATTATGGATAGTAATTGTAAATATTCCTTAAGTCTTCAATTTTGTTGATCCACTTCTCCACATCTTGCTCCTTTTGTTCAAGATCAAAAATTGGTATAATGTCTTTATCCGATTTTACTTCGGGTGTATGAGACATTTGGTTAACCGTCTGCGCCAATTTTAGCATTAATTGTGCTAATGCCTCGGTATTATTAGTGTCGCTTCCTGAGCTAGACCCATTGAAGGTGCCCAAGTCAGACGACGATTCATTAATTTTACGTTTATTGGCAGTCTTACGGTGGACATAAGGCTGCACCTCCCATTCTCCAGACATTTTCAACAAACTTTATTTTTCCAAATGCTATGTGGAAGAGAATAAAAAATATTTGCCTAAAAATCCCCTTACATATATATCTATACATATAATTGTTTTTTTTTAATCCAAAACGGAATAAGGATTATTCAAAATTCGAATACATGAAACCACTCTCATCCATCTTTTTATTTATTTATTTATTTTCGTCAATGTTCGCACTCAGCCCGCTGCTTATGGGTAAATATCCCACTTCTGAAGTTAACAATAGGGGAAGTTTGAAATAGCGCCGTAATTATCATAAACCAGAATTTATTCGGAATGAAAATGAACACAGAACAAAAAAACTTCTTAATAAAATAAACAAAGAATAAATTCAAAGAAGGTTTAAAAAAAAAATTGGCAGTCATAGGGACTGCCGATAGAAGTGAAAACTTAGAACTTTTAACATTAAAATTTGAAATTTCACAATGTTTGAATTAAAATTATCAACATCAATCTGGTTTTCACATCTATTGACACTCCGAGCAACAATTATATGCATGTTTATAGGGTTTTTTATTATTTAAATATATTACGGACAAGATTATGACAAAATATAAATACAATTCAATTGAAATAACAATTAATATACAATCATATGATTTGTGGATAGTATTTGTATTTACATATATTTCAATGTACTTGATTTTTAACATTGTTTCCATAGAACCGAATTTCAACATCGGGGTAGTCCACACGCGCACATTTTAGCTTGGCTCCAACCAATTCTTCTTCATATTCTTGTCTTTTTTTTCTTTTACCACCGTCTGAAGACATCTTCAGGATCAAGGATCTAAACAAATATGGAAAACAGATATTTAGAATAACCCTAATTTCATGACAATATTTTCTCGTAAATTTCTAATAATAAAATCGAATGATATAAAATTATAGATAATCATTTTGCAAAAAATAGCAAAGCACATATTTTATTTTTGACAATTTATATTAATAAATAATGATTTCGAAATATTAATTTTTTAAACAAAATAAAATATTTAATGAAATGAAAGTCGGAGCTGTTTTCATCATTTTAAACTAAAGATTTTAATGATATAACGTAATAAACCATAATTTTGCATTATAACCATATTTTAAACTTCAACACATTAATCTTAAATTATTATTAGATTTTATAAAATTTTCAATTTTAAATTCCACGATAAAAATATGATTGAACAACTAGAAATCTGTTTTACCACGGTAGTAAGAAAATGTCCAAGCCACTGTGAAATACTAGTTGCGTGATGCATTGTAGAGGTTAAATATAAGAAATTAAATAATACAAAATTTTCAAACGCAAAAATTAATACTGAGATTTAAAATAATTTTAAATAATATAAAATTGTCAAACGCCAAAATAAATATAAGGATTTGAAATAATTTTCTGTTATTTATTTATCTTAAGAATATTAGTATATTTACCCATTCGGGTACACCGTGGACTTTATTACGGTCGCGGTCCTAAGTAAATATTCCGGCGCCCGATGCGCGATCACCTAAATCCCTTTCCTTCTCGCATGCACTCATCTAATTTTCACGGACGTATTTTCTCCGTGGCCTCACATCATGCACCGTCAGGAAAAAGTCTGCTATTCTATTTTTAGTTACATAATAAAAGACCTGTCTAAACCTGTGCAAGTTCTTGCTATCTTGCGCGGAAAATTTTATGTTTTGAACAAATCAAAGAAGGTTTTTGGTCTTAACGTAACATATGATAAAAATTGTAATGATTGTAATAAAACTATGCGCTTTCGGCAGCTAGAACCTTCTCCCACTTTTCTGGCAACAATTGAATTCCGTGGCGAAAGAAAGCTCTATCCTTTGAGGCTATCCAAGCAGCAATCCAATTTTGGACTTCTTCATAATTTTTGAAATGCCTGTCTTCTAAATCATGCTGCTTCGACCGAAACAGATCATAGTCTGATGGAGCCAGGTCTGGAGAATACTCTGGGTGGGGGAGGGTTTCCCATTCAAAGTTCATCAGTTTTTGCTTGACAACATGAGGTCGAGCATTATCATGAAGAAGAATCATTTTTCATCGATTCGATGCAATTGATGGTCTGTTTTTCATCAAATTTTTGTACAAATTCTTCAAGTGGTGTTCATAATGCTCAGCGGTGATTGTTTCATTTGGCTTTAACAGCTCGTAAAAGACAACTCCTTCCATATCCCACCAAATACAGAGCTTTGGAGTCGATTTTGTCGGTTGGCCAGGATCAACCCATGATTTTCTTCGTTTTGGATTCTCAAAATAGATCCATTTTTCATCTCCGGTCAAAATATGTCACAAGAAACTATTCTTTCTTTGCTTTGCAAGTAATAAAATGCAGATCTTTAGCCCATTCGCAAAGTTGCTGAGCTAATTCTCTAAGCGATTGGGCGGGATTTCGTCCAGTAACGCTTTTAATTCCTTATCTTCAAAGTTTTTCGGTTGACCTGGCTGTTCTTTGTCATAAACATAACAATCACCGCTTTTAAACCTTCTAAACCAATCTCTGCATACTGTTTCGGATGGAGCAGATTCCCCATAAGTTTCCGCGAGTAATCAGTGAGCTTATTATTTTTAATATTATTATTATGTTAGCGGGTCGTCCAAGGCACTCCCAGTGCCAGCCGAATAGCAACGCGACCTAAAAGATCTATTGTGCTAGTCCCTTTTATTTAAACCCCTTCCATATCAAGGTCCTTAAATTAGGCTATGGTGTGCTGGGGGGTCGCATTCGACACATCTTCCGGCGCTATAATGGATGCTCCGAAGTGTGCCAGCCTTTGTCGACCTAAGGCTGGGCATTGGCAGAGTACGTGTTCCGCTGTTTCTTCTTCTTCAAGACAGAAGCGACATGTATTATCGTCCTCCACACCTATCTTTTTAAGGTGGTATCTTAGGGTACAGTGCCCTGTTAAGAGGTCGGTAATGATTTTTAAATCCGGTTTGTTGAGCATTAGAAGTTTCATCGACCTCTGCTTGGAGGGGTAGATGAATCGTTTCGCTTGCCTTAACCCCTTAACCTACAACATCGAGTCTCACTCGTGGTCGCTCGATTGGGCCAAAAACGAAAACATCGAGCCTCACTCGTGGTCGCTCGACTGGGCCAAAAACGATAACATCGAGCCTCACTCGTGGTGAGTCGTTTAGGGCAAAAATTATAACATAGAGTTAGGCGCGTGGTGCTCGTAGGACAGAAGGGCAAAAAGTTTTTTTTCTAATTTATGTGTTGTGATAGTCCTATGCGCACACAGCTATATTTTATAAATAATTAAATTAAATATTTAAAAAACCAACAGATCAGACTTAGATTTGGATTCGACCCGAAAGGTAAATACAGAATATGCATTTGCATATAATCCGGTGTCTACTTATAAACCATTTGTATGTTACACATGTCTTTGCATATCATAGGGCGCCCAATTTGGGGCCGATTTGTTGTCTACTGCATGGTTGAATTTGGCCTGCTCTGTTGGAAATTAAATCGTAGGTTAAGGGGTTAATCCGGTTTGGTTGATCCAGTGTGAGGCTTTACTGTCTTCTTCCCATAGCCTAAGGTAGGATCTATAATAGCTCCTGGCTAGGCCACAGTAAGGCTCCGGTCCAATGAACGCGGATTTTGCACCATTTCTGGCGAGTTCATCCGCTTTTTCATTTCCAATTATTCCTTTGTGGCCTGGTACCCAAGCTATAGTAAGCCTATTTAAGTTAGCGAGTGTTTTCAACGTTGACAGGCAGCACCAGACCAAGTTCGAATCCATAATTTTGCACCTCTCATTCCCTTTTCTATGATAGTTCGGGCACAGGTATCAATAACAATAATCTCAGCCTGAAATATCGTGGGAGTTCTCCCTAAGGCTATTGAGATCTGGCAGTTGGGCCCGTAGATTCCCGCACCGGAGAATCCGTCGCACCTAGACCTTTCTGTATACCATGCAACAACCCCCAGTCGGGCAAGGTTTTCATTTTCCTTCCACCACTGTCGGTCTTTTATTACGGTTTTGAATGGTATTTCCAAGTTTAGTTTTTTTATAATCAGGTCCGACGGTCCCATAATCAGCGGGTCTTTTGAGAACACTCTCAGTATCTGTGAGTGCCTTCCGTCTTCATTTGCGTTGGAATGACCTGACTTACGAAGTTTTAGAGTACTGCTACCCGCTTCCTTTTGTATGTATAGGTGGAGCGGTAGTAGATCTAACAGCACTTCTAAGGCCGCGGTTGGGCAAGATTTCATGGCTCCTGTGATGCCGGTGCAGGCGAGTCTTTGCACTTTGTTAAGTGTGGCTATTGCCTTAGACTGCTCTGTTTTACTCCACCATATGGCTGCTGCATAGGTGACAATGGGTCTTATTATCGCCTCATATGACCATAATATCATCTTAGGCTTTAGCCCCCATTTTTTCCAAACAACCGGCGGCATGACCATGTGGCTCTTATAGCCTTTTCTGCCATTTTGTTTAAATGGATGTTCCAAGTGAGTCGCTGATCCAGGGTGACCCCTAAATATTTTGTCTCTGTGGAAAAACCAATCGTAGTTTCATTCAAAGTAGGGGACGTCACGGTTAGTTTCCTCCTTCTAGTGAATGGTATTATTACTCTTTTGTTGGGGTTTATTTTAAGGTTAACCTCCTGGCACCATTCAGACACAAGATTTAGAGCCGTCTGGGCTTTGCGTGATAGCACGCGACCCTCTTTGCTCCGGATGATAATGACAATATCATCTGCGTAACCTTGACATTCTATCCCAGCATTAGTCAACTTTTCTAGGAGGCCGTCAACAACTATTGACCACAGGTGCGGAGACAGGACCCCTCCCTGGGGGCAGCCGTTAGTGGCCCATGCCGTTACGGAGCTCCCACACAAGTTTGCCGTGGTCTTCCAACTGCCTAGCATGGCTTTAATCCATTTCACCGTCTGGATGTCCACACCTTTCCCGACGGCCGCTTTCTCCATGGATTCAAAGGATTTATTATCGAACGCTCCTTCTATATCAAGAAAAATACAAAGGGCAGTTTCTTTCCCATTAAGTGATTTTTCTATACTTGCAACCAAGCTATGAAGGGCAGTGATGGTTGATTTGCCCCCCTGATAAGCGTGCTGGTTTGGGTGTAGTGGAGCCTCACGCAATGCTGTGTTGCGTATATGGTTGTCTAACACTTTCTCCATGGTTTTAAGAAGAAAGGAGGTTAGACTAATGGGTCGATATGCCTTAGGCTGGGAGGGACTACGCCCTCCACCCTTCGGTATAAAAGCTACCCTTGTATCCCTCCACCCTTCAGGGATAATTCCTAGTGTAAAACTGGCTCTTGCAACTTTAATTATGGCTGGTATTAACTCTTCTCTCGGCCCTTTTGCATTAGAGCTGGGAAGATACCATCTCCTCCAGGAGATTTGAAGGACTTGAATGAGTCGATTGCCCATTCAACTGTCCTCGGCGTAAAGATGTGGCCCGAAAGGCTACTAGCTCGCATGGGGGTCTCAGGACTAAGTCCTGGTAAGTCCCCAGCGGGCCCATCATCTCCTGTTATCGAGTCAGGGAAGTGAGTTTGAATAAGAAGTTCCAAGGTCTCCTTCCCATCCTCCATGTAAGTACCGTCCGGCTTTTGCAGTAGTCAGATTCCGTTTGTATGATCTTTAGAGAGGACTTTTTGGATTCTGGCTGTGGTTGGCAGGTCGTTTATGCCTTCACAGAAGTTCCTCCATGTTTTCCTCTTGGATTTCCGTATTTCTTTGTTGTATAGGGTTAGGGCATCCTTGTAGGGTTCTGTTGAGCCTCCTTTTTTGGCCTTGTTATAAAGCTTGCGAGTCTTGGCTCTCAAGCTTTCTAGTTCCCTATTCCACCAGGGAACATCCCTGGATTGTTTCCTTGTCTTTAGCGGACAATTGTCCTCATACGAGGAGAGGATCACGCGTGTAAGTTTGGAAGAGAAGAGGTTTAGGTCTTCTTGGCACGTGATCGGCGAGCACGGGAGCTCTTTTAGATCTTGCCTGACCTGCTCCTGATAACAGATCTAATCTGTTTGACGAGGAATTCTTCTCTTTTCCTGGCATGTATTTTCAGCCTTTACGTCAAATCTTATATGACGATGATCATCGAGGCTTCTTTAGATACATGCCACTTGGTTATTGAGCTAAATAGAGAGGGGGTGGCTAAAATTAAGTCCAGTACCTCACTACGTAGGGCATTTGAGAAGGTTGGTTCTGTCCCCGTGTTGGCTATTTCTAAGTTGTTCACCATTAGGAAGTTCAGACGGTACTCACCCCTTTGATTTATGTTGCTGCTGCCCCAGATGGTGTGGTGCGCGTTTGCATCGCAACCTATAATCACTGGTCTATCCCTGCGTCTGCAAAACGTCACTAATTGCTGGATCTCCGGTGGTGGAGCCGTCTCCGTGTCGCCTGGGAAGTAGGCTGAGGCAATTATAACCTCTCTACTTCCCGCGTTTGTAGGGACGTCGATTATACCAGCTTCCAGGTTACGCAAGATGAGCTTTGTAAAGTCCATTTTAGAGCTGACCAGTATAGCAGCCCTAGGAGCTGGGTGCTCCTTGCTGTAAATCAACTTACTGTGATTTATTGACGGTAGACCTTTGATTATTCCTCTGCAATTCCTACGTCAATCTTTTCTTTAGTGAATCTCCGGCTTAACACGTCTGAAGCTGCCCTTGCGTAATGGAGATTCACTTGGAGGACTTTTAGGGCAGAGTCCTTGCAGCTAGGCATTTTTGGGCAGGCTGTCTTTACCTGAGTCCCTCTCCGGGATCTTGGGTTTTTGAGCAGCCTGTCCTGATGCCTTGGTGTTGTCTCGGGTAGCGCTTTTTCCAGCCTCTTTCCTTAGTGTTTTGTTCCCCTGCCTGCTAGGGTGTGGTGGTGGCTTGGCTTTGGGGACTGGGGGTTTCCTGTTGTCAGTCCGTCCCTTGGTTAAGCCAGTCTTAGCCTGGCTTGGTAAAGGGGTTCTGGGGACTTTACCGGCGCCGCTACCTCCCGCAGAGGGGACCGTTGTAGCTGTCGGGGTTGGCTGCCCTACCGGTGCCTTAGCTTTCGTGTCCGGAACAGAAGTGGCAGCTGGTTTTGTTCCGGCAGCCGCTGGCTTCGAAGTGGTCTTTCCTGGTCCTCGTGCTCTGCCAGCAGATCTAGCCACTAAGCCGCCGGAGTGACCTGTCTCTCTGAGGAGGCTACCTTTAGGCTTTAGACTGATGTGCCCATATTTGTAGCCTATCCTGAATGATACCTTTTTCAGTATCTCGGCTGAGCCACTGTCCACTGAGAGCGTGAGTTGCTTTGCCGTCTTCTCTGACACTCTCCTGAGGACTTTCCATTCCGATACTTTAAGGTCGTGGTTCTGCGCCTTCACGAACCGCAGAATCTTTTCTGTTGGGTACTCCCGGCTGTCTGGGAAGTAGCCTACCGAGTAGCCTCCCTTCCGACCGAGAGCGTTTAGAGCTTTCCAACAGCTCTTTCAGGGGTTTTTCTCCCAGCTTCTGAGCTTCCTCGCGGCTGTGGCCTTGGTTCAGGAGCCACTTGAATCTTTTCCTGGCCGCCCCGCTGTACTTCGCCCTTACTCTGTTAGGGCCTCTAGGGTCCTTGTCGAGTGAGGGTTCAGATTCGGGTTGAGTACTCCGAAACTCATCTGACAGTGGAGATATACTGCCTAGCCTGATCTGACTCATATGGGCGTCGCACGCCTCTGTGTCCGCTGGGTCAGTCATCTCTCCGGGGACGAGGGTGATGTCCGATTCACTACCCGGATCATCCAACTCCATTTCACCAGGGCTGAATAGGGTGTCCAGATTCATCCCTGTTTGGTTCAAGGAATCCAAGCTTCCTTCTTCCTGGGGCTTCGGAGCCTCCTGTTCTTTCATTTTAGAGGTAGTACCGACCTTGTTTATTAATTCTGTATCCATAACAATTCCCACGAGTACGGGAGTGATTAAGGTCACCCGAGGGCAGAGATCCCGTTATACCCCCGGGAAGGCTATTTGAAACCAGAGGGCGCCAGGTATCTAGAGTCCGCATACTAACGACTAAGCACCCCCTTAGCCACGCAGCTCTCGGCGTATGCTGTTTCACCTTGGCTTGGGGTATTTTATTTAAGAGAGTGTCCTCTCCGCCCGACTATCATTCGCCAGCAGAGACTTGACCGTACCGGGAGCCTGTTTCCAGCCGCCCCCACGAGGAGGATATAGTCGCACTACCATCAGTGCACACAGTTACGGCACCTGCACACAGATACGGCACGTACAAACAGGGTGTTACATGTTATTCCCCCTGTGTGCAGGCGTAGGTCCCCCTGTGTACCTGATGGCTGACGGCCTTAGTGCATCAGTGAGCTTAAGACGCACTTTTTTTTCAAATCGAAATGATGCAGAAGTACACATCGGAAAAACAACTTATTGCTATCAATTTTCACTGTATATTAAATATCACTTAATGAATATAAAAATGCCGACTGTCAACTGGATTTTATTAACACACCTTCAAGCTTCAAAAATGCGCTTGTCACAATAATTATAGTTCAATGCAAAAACCTACATTGGGTATTAATGCAACCACCTAATACAATATAAATTTCGTAATATAACATTCGTCCATAAGAATAGTTGTAGAACTCGACATTTTTTAACGAAAAAATTCTACTAGTATACTTTTCAATTACAGAGATGGTTGTGGTAGAAAATTGCCACAGTTTACATATTAAAAATTATTTATTGTGTATTTATATTATAAATATGTAACTTTAGGGGTACAAATAAGTGTTGAGGGATTTATGAAAGATGGTGTAACTAGCATTAAATCGCAGCTTGTAACATTCATGTTAATTGGGTAGTACGGGTTATAAATGTAAAAAAAGCGGCCAAGTGCGAGTCGGACTCGCCCATGAAGGGTTCCGTAGCAGCAAGTAACATAATATAAAAGTTCTTGTTATTATTAGAAAATAATGGTTGACGGTTATGTTTATGAAATTAAATGTTTTTATTTTTTATTTTTATATTTGAGTTGATTGAATGAAATGTAAATTGCGGTTTACGATTTATGACATATTAAAAAAAAAACTACGCACTAGATCTCGTTCAAACCAATTTTCGGTGGAAGTTTGCATGGTAATGTACATCATTTTTTTTTTTTTTAGTTTTATCATTCTCTTATTTTAGAAGTTACAGGGAGGGGACACACATTTTACCATTTTGGAAGTGTCTCTCGCGCCAACTATTCAGTTTAGAAAAAAATTATATTAGTAACCTCAATATCATTTTTGAAGACCTATCCATAGATACCCCACACGTATGGGTTTGATGAAAAAAAATTGTTGAGTTTCAGCTCTAAGTATGGGGAAGCCCCAAAATTTATTGTTTTTTTCTATTTTTGTGTGAAAATCTTAATGCGGTTCACAGAATACATCTACTTACCAAGTTTCAACAGTATTGTCCTTATAGTTTCGAAAAAAAAGTGGCTGTGACATACGGACGGACAGACAGACAGACATGACGAATGCATAAGGGTTCCGTTTTTTGCCATTTGTCTACGGAACCTTAAAAACAGCCTAATTTTCAATATTTTTTTCCTCGGTTCATTATTCATTCACATTTTAAAATTCCTCTTACACTTTCATTACATTTTCAAGGTAGTAAAAAAATTTTTTTTTTGCAATTTTTTGTATTATTTATATGGGGCGCTGACCGCAAAAATACCTCTTTCCATGGCAGACAGTTAATCTCCGGATTGGCTGCACCGATAGTGGTCGAATTTGGTGTGATTATTTAATAAAGTGTCCTATGTGGTAATCGACTAAAATATAGGTCAAAAGCCAATACAAAAAAATTTGGCAAGCGAAAAAAAATTAAAAAATAGGTGATTTTTCGAAAAAAATTTTCAAACAGCCGCAATTTTTTCTTTTAAATTATTTATTCAAATATTGTGGTGGATTACCACGTAAGGAGCATTTCTCTTTAAAATGCCGTATGGGTTTTCAGTTTCAGATTTTGCATTCCTGAGATTAACTGTCCGCCATGGAAAGAGATATTTTTTGCGGTGACAATTTCAACGCCCCCTGTAAATAATAAAAAAAATTGCAACAAAAGAAAAACAAAATTTGTTTACTACCTTGAAAATGTAATAAAAGTGTAACAGAAGTTCGAAAATGTTACATAATAAAGGAACTGAGAAAAAAATATTGAAAATTAGGCTGTTTTTTACCTTTATAACTGGTACTACCCCCTTTAACCGTCATCATTTCCCTCTAAAAATCAGTACGTGTCAATTCAACCTACTTTCTTTGTGTTCTCACCATGTTAACTTTTGTTCCAACAAAACACCATTTGCGGGAAGCGCTGCTTTTTTTTATTTTAATTTGAAGAAAAATGCAGCTGATGTACATCGATTTCTGTATGAAGCATACGGGGAACATATTCCAGTAATAAAAACATGTTAGTACTGATTCCAGCGTTTTAAAAGTGGCGATTTTGACACCAGTGACAAAGAACGCGGAGGGAAGCCAGTAAAGTTTGAAGACTCTGAGTTGCACCAAGATTCATGCCAACGCGACCTAACTCCCTGCGACTTTCTTTTGTTTCCGAAGATCAAAGAAAAGTTCAGAGGCCGCTAGTTTTTAGACGATAGTGAAACACAGCGGTATGAAGACGAAATTCGGAGACTTCCATAGGAATGTTGTGTTGGGGTAGAAAATTAAACACTTGCTGGTTTACTTGATTTAATATATTTAACTCAGACATTTAATTCTACCGAGAACCGACAGTACCCGACCTTAACAGTGATTTTAAGAGTAGCGTATGACTCGAACCGCGATCTAGCAGGGAATGATCGAGTGCGGGCAATCATAAGGGAAGCAAGCCAACTGCAAAGGTTAGAATTACACGCTAGTCAAAACAAACGTGAGGAAAAGTGCATTTAGGAAAACATGACTGAGGATCGGGTGTAATGTCAAGTGCGCTGTAAGCGCAATGTGAGGTGGTAAGAATGCAAGCTCATCAATGGGCTGGCTTCACTACAGTTGGTCAAATGAATTTGATAAGTGGTTTCATCCAATGCGCAAGTGTATAGAGTTTAGGAGGGAGTATATTGAAAAATTATAAAAAAATAATTGAAAAATACCTTTTACAGCGCATGCTTCAGAACTTAAAATTTTTTCTTCTATGTCTGAATTGTTGTTATGTTTATTCAGTTGAATAAATTCATCTCAGCTATAAGGCTTTCCTTTCTACGTGACACTATTAAGACTGCGTTTAACATCGATCGGTTATCGAAGGCAGCAGAATCATTAAATTCGCAAATATACCTGTGAAAAATCCTCCCATAAGTTTTCAATATAAGCTTTAATATCTTAAAGGAGATCTATCTCGAAAAAAGTGTCTCGTTAGAGCCCTTAAAGCTAATAAAGCATAAATTGCCAGTCAAGTGTCAAGAGGAAATTAAATCGCTTCCCCAAGGAGCATATCATCCAAGAGGTATAAATTCGGGAGTAAATTCTGCTCGAGTTAAGAAATTAGTTCCCTCCACTTGGGAATTTTTCAGCTGAATGAGCATGGCATCGTTATTAAGTTCACGCAAGAAAGAAGATAGGAAAATGCATATTTCTCTCCGAAAAACGAACAAGACCTTGTTCTGTTTTGTGTTTGATAAAAATCGAAATGTTACGTTAGATATTGTTAACGTGAATATTCAGCGCCTCAAAGAATTATCTGCACGGAAAGTAAATCAGACAATTTATTCAATATCCGAATTTATCCATTTTGAAGAGTAGAATAGTAAACTGGAAAACATTTCAATGCTTTTTACCACACGAAAATAGACTCACTTAAGATATTTTTAAAATTCATCATCGCTTATAAAACTAAGGAGTTACATACAAAAGCGGTTTGAAGAGAAGTCCGACGAAACTTTATACATAATAAACTGGGTTTTCTTCAATGATCTGATATGAGCTCTATGGAGCTCTCTCGTCATCTAAGCCCTCAAAAAATGTATCGACAGCAGCTTTGGCCTCTTCGTTTGTGGAAAATTGTTGACCTCCTAAGTGGCTTTTAAGCTTTGGAAATTGATAAAAGTCTGATGGAGCTAGATCAGGTGAATACGGGGCGTAGGGCAACAATTCAAAGCCACACTGATGGATTTCTGCCATGTTCTCAACTGATGTGTACACTCGCGCATAATCCTGGTGAAACAAAACTTTTTTTTTCTCAGCAAACCAGGCCTTTTTTCTTTAATTTCTTCTCTTAAACGTCACAGCAGACTGCAATAGTAAGCAGAGTTTACAGTTTCACCTTTTTCTAAGTAATCCACCATATTTATACCCTTTGAATCATAGAAAACACAGGCTATTACTTTTCCGGCGGATAAAACCACTTTTGCTTTTTTTGGAATAGGAGATCTTGGTCTTGTAGACATCTCTTGAGTCCTACTGCTTGAATAAATATGAAAAGTCATTAAAAACGTTTTTAATAAGATAATTTATTGTTTATAAGTTGATCCAGTTCTCCCAAAGAAAATATCCAGACTACACTTTTTTCTCTCTTCATTTCTTTTTAAATGAAATTCAAAGATAATTTGATTGAATGGATAAAAAAATTCAAATTTATATCGTCTGCTTAAAAAGTTCAAATTTATAATGCCTGCTTAAAAATAAAAAAATAAAAATAAAGCCATATTACTTCCCCCCCAATTAACAGGGTTAACGACAAATACGTAGCGAAAGAGATAGTATTATTAGAAAAACTAAGTTTCTACTAGTTTTATGTCGGGGAAAACTTGGAAATTAGTTGAGTTGAATTGTTGTTGAAGGGCTCGTTGGGCCATGTTGTTATTGAAAGGCTCCTTCGGCCATGTTGCTATTGAAGGGCTCGTTGGAATATTGCTATTGAAGGGCTCGTTGGGCCATATTGCTGTTGAAAGGGCTTGTTGGTTTCCCACCGGTCTGAGGTGACTGGTGTTCTTCGCCATGGGGAAGAAAATATTACCTCTTCATGGCATGGTGAAGAAGTTGGTTTTCGAATATTCCATGGGGGAGGAGGTGGTACATACCATAATCCGAATCAAATAATTTTTTTAAGTGCATATATTGAAAAATACAAATTGAATTTAGAATTTTCCAAAATGCGATTCAGTGTCTGTTATTTTATATTACAACGAAATATTTTTGTATACTACTTTGAATCCTAATTAAATTAATCTGAGGAATTTTAGATCTGTTCTTAAATTCGTACGATTTAAAAAAAAACTCAAAAAACAACTAGATATTGACTAGGGTATGATAGTAGGTAAATTCTGACTAAAAATGTCTTACTGTTGCGTTAAATTGTAGACACAATACAATAAATTCAAGAATATAATGTAACTATATAAAAATGATGTTCTGAAAACATTTGTCTTAAATACAAAATATTTTACCAATTTAGAAAATTTGTAGGGCAAATGACTTAATTTTATTATCCATTGTAATGATTCTGCAGTTCTTCATGCTTCATTCATATTTGTCTATCTACATTATTCGAACCATCGAATTAAAATCAAAAGTTTTGTAAATCAGGCTGTTTATTCCAAATTTGCAGTATCCTATTTCAATTTCCAATAATTAAAATTTTATTCACTGGTAAACATTAACTTGCAGCGTAATATATTGTACATAACTCCGCGGTACGGCCTATGCGTAATTATCTAAAAGAACTAATTTACGCAAAACCTTTCAGTGAATTATACCAATGGATGATTGCAATCTAAATAACGTTCGAAAACTTCAGTTGCCGCTAATCAAACGTAGATTTAGGCACAGGAAATTATGTACACGTTGCGCCCTAACTATCACTGGAATAAAACAATTTACGTACATTCGCTTTCCGTCAGCCGGAATTTAAATTCATTGCCAGAAGCGCTGCGAATGCTTGCTGAGATTTAATTAAAATGTCCCAGGATTAATTGCGCTCACACGTTATTGTTGATGAGCGTGGCCGACGTCCTAATCAACTTACGTGTTAAAATTTTCAATTTTATGCTAAGTGAAGGATAGTCTTGATATCCATTTTAATCGATCATTCTCTGCAGTGCTTCCGCTCGGCTGACGAACGACTATAAATTGACGATTATTTGTCAACTAAAATGTGTCACTTTAGGGGATTCCATGATTCCTGGTACGTTTATAGGTTTTAGCTTATTGCAAGCAACCTGACTTTTTACCGAGTATTAAAATAAGTATTAAATCGCGGTAATTTTGGGTGGTTTCAGTCTGACTTTTGATTCACGACGGGCCTTAAAATTCTTGACTTGAAATATTTTCCTTAAGGGCTTACGTGCGTTTTGAATTCCAAAAAATATCACAGTTTTTCGGATTTTTTTAAATGAAATTTATAAAAGTGATTTATTTCAACTATTAGGATATAAACGTACACCACTTGAACAAGTTGAAGAAATATTTTATGTCTTAGTTTTAAAAGTAATTTTACTTAAAAACTACATTTTTGAATCCAGTAGGCATGATTTTTCAAAAACTAATAGTCCAAACTTACTGAAATATTCCACACTTCTTCTACCAAGTATTGACTTGTACTTGAACACAGGATTTTTAATTTCGTTCATTACAAGTCGTTTTACTAGTAGAAAATCACCAAAATATAAAAAAAAATGTTTACCGAAATTTAAAAAAAAAATCAATTTTTTCTTAAAAAACGTTGTCAAAAATTCAAATATCATGTTTTCTTCAAATCCTTCGTCCAAGTACAACCCATATGCATCTACTAATAGGAAAAAATTGTTTTTTGATTTCAGATAAGCCTATTTTGAGATATTCTGCCTACGGTAAAAAATCATCGATTTTCGTAAACTAGCTTTCAATGGCTCAATTTTCACTTTTTGTTTTTCATGAATTTTTGTTACTATTTGTTGAAGTAATATATTTTTATATCCGAATAGTTGAAACAAATCACTTTTATAAATTTCGTAAAGAAAAATCCGAAAAATTGTGATTTTTTTTTGGAATTCCAAAGCCACATAACCCGTTAATCACTGCCTCTCAGGTATTCGAGTCAGTGCAAGTGTACCATGCTTCAGAATTCTTTCTGGATCCTCCCAGTTTGGGAAAATATAAATACTCAGTACAAAAAAGGACAAGCATATCATTTTAAATAAAAAATATAATAATGTGGATGGGTCGACTGCGGTGCTCTGATTAAAAATATAAACGTTCGTGCGTTCTCACTAATATTTTTAAATTATCAAGTACCCAAAAATATGAAACCCTTGGTTTCCAAACATTATCAAATTTTTTTTATGCATCGGTGTTCATGTACGTAGGTTTACTTAAGGGACTACATATACACAGAAGGCTTGAAAATCAGTGTGTTTTTAAAAAAGTCATATCTTTTTTACCGTAGCTCTTAGCACTTAGGATTTACATTCGCTTAAAAATTCAATATCACACTTTTGCATGCAAACAAATTTCCATGCAGCACCCTATTGATTGTATTTTGTGTGGCTCTCAGAATTGTTTATGCGCAATTAAACTAATTGAGTTGACATTTTAATTACCGGTAGAAAATAAAAGATCTAGCGCTCTTTGAAAATTCGAACTAATTTTTTTTATATCAGCATTTAAGTTCTTTTGTTGGTCTTAAAATGTAAAATTCGACATGAGAAAAATATGTTTCCATCATGATGTATGTGCGTGTATTGTTCTATAGGATTATCTTTATTTGCGTTAAATTTTGTAAAAATGCGCTGCTGTTAAAATTGATTAATTCAAGATGGTAGTCAGCAAAAAAATCGACTGTGGAAATTTACGAATTCAAGATTATGGGCTATCAAAGTGCTGTAATTTTAAACTTTATCTCATATGAAACAAGCAAGTCCTGTATGGTTCCCAATACCGATATTTTTAAAAGCGATCTTGAACATTATTTTTATCATATTTTCTTAACTAAACTCTTACTGTTCAGAGCTGAACAATAAAAATTAGTTAATTTCTCTATCTCTAATTAGCTAGTTATTATTTCATGTCACCTACTTTCCATGCCAGAAACAATTTGCACATTCAGCACAAGCACTGTTTACGCTGCAATCCACCGGCATCAAGTCATGAAGCAATAACCAGCCAACCCGTTTAAAGATATTTGTAATATGTTGTTAATGCTTAGTCTTAAGTTTTATTGTTATAAATACTTCACAACTTAGTTAATAAATTCAACATTCCCAGAACCGTTTGAGTATTCACCATTTATTTTGACGCCTGATCAAATCATTGGTTCTTCGAACCCACGAACATAGCCGCCCGTGCTTAACTTTTTCCCCGATAATTCAAGAAGCTTGAATTATACGAACAACCGAGGAACATAGCCGCTCGCGCTTAACTTTTTAATACAGTACCGCGGTAATTCAACATGCTTGAATTATACGAACAACAATACAGAAACTTCCTCTAAGGCAATCCTTTCCCACATTCAAGCTCGAAATACTTGCATACAAAATATGTATATTAGGGTGCTTTTTTTCGCGACTATTTTTTTTTTTTAATCCCACCTCGAAATTTTGTGGCAAATACCTAAACAAAAATTCCCTGAAAATTGGAGCCCTTAATATTAATATTAAGTACTAGACCAAGGCGTATAAAGATTTCCCATATAAAATACACGTAAACTTTGATTATTTTTCTTCAAAACTCTACAGCTCAGAGGCATTTTATTGTATAATCTTGGTCAATGGTAGGGTTTTTTCAGAATTGAATGGTCTACAAAAGTGTCTATTGCGGTGTAACCCTAACTCCCATCAGCGAGGTAGTACGGGTCACTAACCCCAATTTTTCCATGAAATTCTCGTTTTGCCCCTATCTCGTAAATAACAAGAAGTACAGAAAAAGTGAATATGACAAACTTGTAGGAAATTCAATTTCCTACAAAAAAGCTCTGAACACCAAATCGCTACCATTGATATTTCTTGAGATATTGGGCTTTGAAGTTGAGGTAGTGTGGAACTTTCATGGATTATTGAGCTAAATTGTAGAAATACGAATACGCAAGAAATGGGGCCTTGAGCCACACATCGTTCACTGGCTCTTCGTGACGGTGATCAGACCGATCCTGCTCTGCGGGTTGCTTGTTTGGTGGCCTGCACTGAACAAGGCTTGCCATCAAAATGCGTTGGGGAGTGTCCAAAGAATGGCTTCGATTCTAATCACCGGAGCCCTCAGGACTACTCCCACCAAGGCCCTGAATGTTATCTTAGACCTCCTCCCAATAGAACTCTTTGGCCAGCAAACCGCAGCCTCACAGCCGTCAGGCTTAACTCAACACACCCATGGACACGAGTGGACTATGGGCACACCAGAATCCTTAATACTCGTGTCCCGAGGTTGGATTACATAGTTCCAAAATCCTGCTTCGATAAGAAATTCGATTCACTCATACCGACTAGGCATGAATGGGGTGAGGACCTGCTTAATCGTATAAACTCGATACAGATTTATACCGATGGCTCTAAGATAGAAGGCAAAACTGGTGGCGGACTTTACTCCGAACACCTAGGCGTCGTTTCGTTTGCCGGACCACTGCAGCGTCTTCCAGGCTGAGGTTATGGCTATCACTGAGGCCTTACAATGGCTGCGAAGGAATATGTCAAGTTCTGAGGACATTTCCATCTTCACGGACAGCCAGGCCGCAATCAAGTCCCTCACGGGCGTCTTTACGACCTCAAAGGTCGTAGCAGACTGCCGCTCTCTGCTAAACGAAGTAGCAGAGAGGGTCAAGATTATAATCATATGTGTACCGGGACATAATGACATCCCGGGCAATACTAGGGCGGATGAGCTCGCCAGAAAGGGTACAACCCTACCGGAGGAGGATATCATCCGGGATATAGGGGCACCGCTCGCCTATCGTAAGAAGGAGATCTCGCAAGTGTATACGAGTATCGCAAAGAATAGGTGGAGGAGAGAATGCACATGTGCGACCATCAAACTTATCTGGCCAACTTTCGACCGAAACAGGTCAAAGAGCCTTATTTCACTCAAAAGAGTGTCCATTAGCAACGTCGTAGCTGCGATAACTGGGCATTGTCTTTTAGGGAGACATGCCAGCAAGCTAGGCGTTTCAGTAAATGACTTCTGAAGAAGTTGCCAGAATGAGGAGGAAGAGGAAAGTATCAACCACCTCCTCTGTCAATGCCCAGCGCTTGCGCGGCATAGGTACCAGCACCTGGGCGCCACCTTCTTTGATGACCTGTCAGACCTGAGTGTGAAGAACGTCTGGGATATTGAACGTTTCATCAAAGTCTCGAAGTGGTTCGACGGTTAGTTAACCTTTTAAGGACGGGGAAAATTACGTTAAAATTGATATTTTATTAGACATGAATATTATAAATAAATTCAATGAACTTCTTATGTGGAGTCCCCCCTCTCCTTGCTGGTCGATATATCGACCAGGCCCGTCCGCAACGGAAAGTCCCATGTAAAAAATTTGGCGCGACGGTTTGAAAGTATTTTTCTAGATAATTTGATGGGCTGAATACGGAAAAAATCGTAAAAATATCAATGTTTGACCTTGAATTCACCTTGCAGATGAGTTTCGCGATTCGTGGTATTATATTTTTCGTAATCAGTACATAAAAAAAGGTAGGTATGTCAACTTTCAGGGCGAAATAGCAAACAAAACTTTGACTTTGAAATAGCAATTTTCAAGATCAAGGATGCTTCCAGGAATTTCTATACTATTTTTCCCATATTTAGCGCATTACATTCTCCCTGAAAAACATCAAATATTATGTGTCCTCTGGCTGGTCAATATATCGACCACTCCCGTCCTTAAAAGGTTAAATCGGGGTCGTCCCGTGTGATATCACAATGGGCCTTGTGTTGGCCTAAGTGTGCCTCACTTACGCTCTCATCAATAGAAATAATTCTAGAATTAAGAGATGGAAGGCAATTCTTGAGGAAATTTATTACGAACTCAAATATAAACCTGGTAGCACGAACGTCATGGTGGACGCTCCTTCAAGCATAGTCAATCCTACGGAAGCTAACTCAATGTCCGTAACACAATACCGTGACGACAGCTCTTCGCATAATTTAATTCCCACAATAAAAAAAATAATTTTAATGTCTTCCGGAATCAAATAATACTTAACCAAGGTAAGGAAAACAATTACCAGAGATCTAACCCCTCTCCAAATTATGTAAGACATACAATAACCCGAACCCACTACTCCAAGGAGGATATCACACAAATTTTTTAAAAATACCGAAACCCAGGTGTTATACATATATAAGGAATTTTAAAGGCTAAACTTCACTTCTGTATTTCTTTAGATTAAAAGAAATTTGTAGTTGTCGGTCTCAAGACTGCAGTAGAAGTGGGTGGTGTGATATCAAACTACAACTTTGGTACCTAACAGTCTTGTTATGTACTTTAAGCTAGGTAGCAGTATATTTGTGGACTTGAGTAAATAATCAGAGAGTTATTTACTTTAAGGAATTGCCAAATGTGGACATGATATTATACCTCCGCCTTTTAGGAATTAATTAATGTGAAATTATAATTTGATTCAACTCTTATCGCTAAGATACTTCAACTTGAATTCAAAAAAAATTTTTTTTTTTACAAATAAAAGTAAAGTAAGTAAAATACATTGTATATCTATTAGTTCAGCTTTTATCGACTAAAGCATTTTAGTTACAAAATTAAAATATTGTAATCACAAAACCGAAGTATATAAATCGCAACATTAAGGAATTTTAATTAGAAGATTCTAATAATTTATGCTAGTAAGTTATTACTTGTGCCTCTTATGCTTGAAAAGATTCTTGGCCATTAAGCTCGCGGATCTATAAATGTTTTTGTAAAACGGACGAATTGTGGTACCATCTGTGAGTTGAATCCAGGAGGACCGTGGACTTTTATCTTTTCGTTTTACTGTTGCCTCAACCCATGTATCTCCATTTTTATACCAAAAAGTTTCACCAGTTTCAAAACTAGAATTTCTTATCTTAGAATTCCGGTCAAAATATTCTTTTGAATATGTACCTTACCGTTCAAAATCTTTGCAAATATAAGTGGTATGGGTTGCTTTAAATATGTAAGTTTGTCCTGGGATCAAGGTCCTTGTATGCCTCCCCCTCATGAGTTGTGTAGGAGTAAGGTCTATATGCTTTATAGGGGTATTACGATAGTTTAGCAATGCGAGCCATAATTGTGTTTTACTCTCACTGCATTTCTGGAGTAATCTTTTCCAGCCCATTGGACTGCGGATATCGCGGGCTAGACGTTATCAGCTCAATGTCGTATTGATTACAAAATTGCAACCAAAGGGAATGTTAGCTGCTATTATAACTTTTGGCAAATCGTGGCATGAAAAAATTTAAGGTTTAAGTTTAAGTATGACCTCTGACGCAGATTTATTTCTTAGCAATACTAACTCCAAAAATTTCGAAAAATAATCACATACGATTAAATAGGCTTTTCCCCCAAATTCCATTATATCCATTCCAAATTTGTTAAAAGGTAGGATTATCATGGGGTAGTAAAGGCTCCTTTATGTTAGAATTTCTGTATTTTTGACAGATTTTACAAGCTACTACTTGATTTTCAATATCTGCATCGATACCTGGCCAGTAAACTAAGCTCCTTGCTCGTGCTTTAGTCTTCTCTATACCTGAGTGTGGTTGGTGCAAGATATTAAGCACATACAGTGGTGGACAAAAGTATTCACACATCACCGGCTGCTGAATAAAACAAGTATTAAAACAAAACCAAAAGAACATATTTATTTAATTTTTTTGGGAAAATAATTATTCATGCCTAAGCTATTAAATAACATCAAAATAAAATAAATATAATAACACCATATTCTGGAAAACAACAAAATATTTCAAACCGCACCTTTTTGCCTGGACAAAAGTTTTCACACACTGAGTTTTAAAAGATTTTCTGCACTAAGTAAGTTGTAACACTGGCAAGACTGATATTAGTAATACAACGGGAAGTCCCGCAAAGTAGTGTACAGGAGGTAAAACGTATTTGAGTGCAGGGTTTATTTGTAAAGTCCTTAAAGTAGTGATCATGGCTCGCAAGCAAAAAGAAACTACTGAACAAGACCGTAAAATAATGTTGAAGCTTTTCAAACAAAATAAATAGTATGGAGAAATTGGAAATATAATGGGTAGAAGTCCATTTACAATTTGCAGTATTGTAAAACGTTACAAAAACAGTTCAGAATTTAAAAATTCTCCACGAAATGGACGTCCACGAAAACTAACTACAAGGGAGAAAGCGCAGGTTATTTGAAAACGCTTTATTTCGGCTTATAAATCCCATTAATGAATTACAATTACAAAATACAGGTTGTAAGAATCATTCAGAAAAAACCCAGGACAACAACATCAGAGGTTGCAGTTCAAGTTAAAGTCGATTTTCAAAAAAAATGTTCACTCTAAAACCATACACAGAGTCCTCCATCGTAATGAATATAATGCACGGGTACCAAGACGAAAACCTCTAATTAGTAAAACTAATAAAAAAAAGAGGTTGCAATTCGCGAAAAACTATACAGGGTGTTCAGAGGTGGGTGGTCAATACTGAAGGGGGTGAAAGGTCAGACCGAGACAAGCAAAAAATCGTATGGGTGGGGGGGGGGCATCTCGCACCGTTTGGCAGTTACAGGGTGATTCGTAAATCAGGATTTTGCCTTATATGGGAACCGCTCTTGTATTTTTATGTTTTTTTCTACGCATCGCAGCGGCCCCAAACTGATTTCAAAAAATCACTATTTGGAAGCCCTTTCCAAAACAGTTTACACCACCCCCCTATCCCCAACCCCTTGGCCCCAATCCCCCCTGGAAGTTGAAAAAATTAACTTTTATTTCAAGATTTCTCACCTTTTGCCCCGCTTTTCTCCGAAATTCATGTTATTAACATACCTACCTTTTATTTTTTTTAAGTTGCCTATCTAATTACCTTTCCAAAAAGGTGCAACATGCCCAGGTAGGAAAAGGATACGAAAATTTATTTACAAAAATCCTTTTACAGAATATCATGATAATTCGAATTTTTAAGAAATTGTACTTAAGTTAACTAAAAAATACATTTTGTTCGCTTAAAACCTAATTACAATTAAAACGTATGTCCTTCAAAAGCTGTTCAAAATGTTCTCCGCCAGTTTCGATGCATGCAAGTAGCCTTCGTTTTATTTCACGTTTGAGGTCTATGGTAGCCAGTCTCTCCCGTATTTTCGTGGCTGCAGTCACAATCCTGGTAACTAATTCTTCTCTGGTGTTGATTGGTCTTGAGTAAACTTCATCTTTCATCATTCCCTATAAGAAAAAGTCCAGTGGAGTAAGGTCCGGTGACCTAGCAGGCCAAGGAATCGGTCCACCTCGTCCAATCCAGCGCTCTGGGTAATTTTCATTTAACCTTGCCCTAACAATGTTCCCAGTATGCGCAGGTGCTCCGTCTAGCTGTAAATAAATTGCGGTTCTGGTGGCCAGGGGGATGTCCTCCAACAGATCCGGAAGGATATTCTCCAAAAAGTCCGAGTATAGCTGACTATTCAGCACTTGGGGCAAGATGAAGGGTTCTATCAACTGGTTGCCGATGATGCCAGCCCAGACATTGACACTAAATCTCTGCTGGAAGGACCGACACCTGGTCCTATGTGGGTTCACATCTAACCAGGTGTGGAGGTTGTGCAAGTTTGTGATGCCATCCCGGGTGAACTGCGATTCATCCGTCCACAGAATTCGGTCTAGAAACCTTCTGTTTTCGATGTCAGACTCGAACAGCCAAGTGCAAATTGCAATTGTCTTTCGGAATCTCCTTCCTGTAGTGCTTGGACCGGGATATGGTGGTATGGATGTCGTCCCTCTCGGTTCACAACGGTCCAAACTCTCCCTGAAGACAATCCTGACCTTCGTGCGACCTGCCTGATGCTTATTACAGGGCTGTTCCTGACGATGTTGAGGATTTGTTGGTCGGGGTCCGCTGAATCGGCCGATTTTCCTGCTCGCGTTTCTGCTCTGGGGGCGGTTACACTTCCGGTTTCTTTTAACCTTCTGAAAGTCCTTGAAAATACCCTTCTGTTGTGTACCCGCCGATTCGGGAATCTCTTTTGGTATTCTCGTACGGCCTCACTATCACTTCCTTCTACTAAACCGTGCACGTAAATTATATCGGCATACTCGTCAACACTGAATTCTGCCATTTTATCTTAATTTTTTCTATTAAACACCCGTTCTTTTCGCTTGCTTCTTCAACTGTGGTCAATGTCCTTTCAAACTCACCCATTTTTATACCATAATTCATAGGAGGTATTAGAAACGGAGCGTCAGGATACTTAGGAGTCAATACTGGATTTAATAATCTAATAACGCTATTTAACGAGATTACATTTATTATTTTATTACTGTTTTGCTGAAAAAATAAAAATGTATTACCTCTGTTTCCTAAACAAACATTTCCGAACTTGCTGTCATAAAAATTATTTACTTAACGACTTTTTCCATTATGGTGCAATAAAGTAATTAGGTACCTGTGAGGATGTTTTAATTTCAGGACTTTTGCAACCCTTTTCTACCTGGGCATGTTGCACCTTTTTGGAGAGGTAATTAGATAGGCAACTTAAAAAAAATAAAAAGTAGGTATGTTAATAACATGAGTTTCGGAGAAAAGTGGGGCGAAATGTGAAAAATCGTGAAATAAAAGTTAATTTTTTCAACTTCCAGGGGGGATTGTGGCCAAGGGGTTGGGGATAGGGGGGTGGTGTAAACTTTTTTGGAAAGGGCTTCCAAATAGTGATTTTTTGAAATCAGTTTGGGGCCGCTGCGATGCGTAGAAAAAAAGATAAAAATACAAGAGCGGTTCCCATATAAGGCAAAATCCTGATTTACGAATCACCCTGTAACTGCCAAACGGTGCAAGATGCCCCCCCCCCACCCATACGATTTTTTGCTTGTCTCGGTCTGACCTTTCACCCCCTTCAGTATTGACCTCCCACCTCTGAACACCCTGTATAAATAAGGCTGAAGGATTGTGGAATAATATATTATTCTCCGACAAGAGTAAATATAATATATTTCGGTCTGACGGTAGAACCCTGATCTGGAGAAAACCCAACACGTATTTAAATACAAACAACCTAACAAGCATAGTTAAACACGGTGGTGGGGGGATCATGGTTTGGGGCAATATGGCTGCTTCAGGTGTTGGCAAGCTTGTTTTCATTGAGCAAATTACGGATCAAAAATTTTAGCTAAATATTCTGAAGGAAAATTTGAAAAAGAATACCGAAAAATTAGGCTTAGGTGATCAGTTTTATTTCCAGCATGACAACGATCCAAAACATACAGCTCATAATGTTAAAATGTGGATAGCATACAATGTTGCACATACTTTACTGACTCCCCCACAGTCACCAGACCTCAATCCAATTGAGCATGAGGAAGAATTGGAACGGCGCTTGAGGAATCACACAATTTCTAACAAAACAAATTTAAAGGAGGTACTTCAATTAGAATGGCAAAAAATAACGGTAGATTACACAAAAAAAAGCTCGTGCAGTCGACGCCTAGGAGACTAAAAAAGGTAATCAAACAGAAAGGACTTCTGACGAAATATTAAATTAAAAAAATTAACTATAATTAACGCAATATTATAAGCTGTGTGAAAACTTTTGTCCGGGCGAAAAGGTGCAATTTGAAATATTTAGTTGTTTTCCAGAATATGGTATTATTATATTTATTTTATTTTGGTGTTATTTAATAGCTTAAGCATGAATAATTATTTTCCCAAAAAAATTAAATAAATACTTTCTTTTGGTTTTGTTTTAATATTTGATTTATTCAACAAACGGTGATGTGTGAATACTTTTGTCCTCCACTGTAAATGCGTAGATTTGGGACAAAAATGCGGTTGTTAAAAAAAAAACTCATCCGCAATCAGTAATAAGTTCCCTCTTGTGTTTCCAAAAGCATTTAAGGTCATTAGATAAGTTATTTTTGAATTTAGACCACCCATGAAATAAAGTTTCACGAAGTTCTTTTAATAAAATGTCGTTTTAGGTTTCATGAACAAATAATTTTTTTTCTTTTCATCGGTTATATTGATGCTATGGACTACTTCGTTTAAATTTGGAATTTCTACTTCTTTATCGTTACAGAAATCACTTGACAGATAGTTTGCGATATGCATAAGTTTTCCTGGACTATGTTGAATATTAAGCTTACATTTTAGAAGGCTTAGCTTCATACGGTGGAGCTTAGCAGAAGCAACTTTACAATTTTCTTTTGACATGACACCCAGCAGCGGCTTATGATACGTTATCACCTTTACTTCTTGTCCATAGATGTACGAATGACATTTTTTGCAACCGAAAACAATCGCCAAAAGCTCTTTTTCTACTTGGGAATAGTTTATCTTGGGCTCTGTGAGACTACGAGACGCAAAACAAATAGTTCTATTCTCTTGCATTTGGCATGCACCTAAGCCATACTGAGATGCATCAGCTTGGAGAACTAGACCCTTTTTAATATCATAAGTTTTCAATACAGGTGCGTTAATAATTCTTTGTTTGATTTCTTCTAAGCATTTAGTATGACGTGGCAACCAATGAAATACTGCATCTTTCTTTAAGAGGGTTCTCATGGGCTTAGAAATACTAGAAAGATGCGGAATAAATTTTCTCATATAATTGATAACTCCCAATAATTTTTATAGTTGTTTTTTTTTATCTTTAGGTGCAACAAGGACTTCTATAGCTTTTGTGCGGGTTTTATCGACTTCGACTCCTTCTGCTGAAATAATGTGGGCCATATATTTGACTGGTGGAACGCAATATTGTAATTTAATTACATTAAATTTAATATTCTTTTCACGTTCACGCCTTACTACTCGTTGTAATATTTGATCATGCTCTTCTTTAGTTTCAGTTGCAATTAATATATCATCTATATAAATCACACAATTTTGAATTCCCGCAAAATTGGCTTCATTAAGCTTTTGAAAAACTTCTGGTGCTACTTTTATTGGTAGTCGCTTGAAACGGTAACATCCAAATGGAGTTACAAAAGTGCAGAGTTTACTGGATTCAAGATGTAGACCAACTTGAAGGTACCCCTCTTTTATGTCTAACACCGTGAAGAAGTTCTTATTAGCTAATCTAGCAGTAAGTTCTTCAAAAGTTAAAATATAGTGTATGTGATCTTTAAGCGCTAGGTTAGCGTGGATTTAAACACACACGAAGTTTTTTGTTGGGCTTTTCTACAATAACTAGATTTGAAAACCATTCAGTAGCTTCAAGGAGAGGTTCAATGATTCCTCGATTGCATAAATTATCTAGCTCTCCTTTAAGAGATTCCTGGAGACAATATGGAATTCTTCATGCAGGCCGTACTACAGGATTATATGATTCCTTCAATTCCAATTTAAAATTGTCATAGAAGCAACCCATACCAGTAAAAATGCAGGAGTTATTATTTATGAAATCTTGTTTAGAGAATATGTTCATATTATTGACTCTTGTAATCAGATATAAATCGATACAAACTTATAGTCCTAAAATAGGAATGGTGTCTAACCCAGTACATTAATCGAGACGCCCCTAAGCCTCTAATTTAGCTGTACTTTTATTTATTTTTACATTTGGTAGTAATTTCAAATACTTAATTGGCTTCTGCGCCCGAATCTAATTTAAATTTTAGATTTTGTCCTTCAATTTTCAAATTTTGGTACCACGCTTTGTCCTTTTTATATGAAAGATATTTTTGTTCAACCGTATCAATGAATAGGCTCTTAGCACTCGATTCTACTATGTTAATCTTCAACTCACGTACTTGTTGTGTTCGGCATACTTTCGCAAAATGGTTCCATTTGTGGCACTTAGTACATTTTTTCCCCTGAGCTGGGCATTTTGAATATCCATCAGCTTGACCGCAAGAATCGCACAATTTTTTGTTGTTTACATTTCTTCTTCGATCATTGTTATTATTTTGCCTATAATTAATTCGAAAATTGTGATTACTATTTTGTTTACTCTTTATAAGATACAGATATTTCTACTGTAGACTTCTGATTGATGGTTTGTTCGATGATCGGTTGAGACGTGATCCAATGCCTTACTGGTTCCAGGATTTTGCATTTTCTTCGTCTGCTTTGATGTGACTTCGGCTGTTCGGGCTAGTTCAATCAGGGCCAACTTGTCTGCTTCCAAAAATTTCTTTTGTAGGGTTTTGTGATAAACGCCCATCACTATGCGATCGCGCAGCATTCGTGGTTCATCTGGGAAGTTGCACTTCTTCGTCTTTATCTTTATCAGATAACTATCAAACGGTTCTTTGTCTTGCTGGTTTCTGCCATAGGATTCGTAGACCTGGTTAGTTTTTTTTTTGCAGAAATCTTCAAATGACTGTATGACGTCCTTATAAATTTTCTTCTTAGCTTCATTCAAAGCGAAAGAATTAAAGACTTCTACTGCCGCTGGCCCCAAGGCGTTTAGGAAGACCGCTATTCGAACTGCTTCAGACTTCTTTTCAAGTTCGATCGCCACGCTAAATATTTCAAAATTTTGGCGGAATTTTCGCCAGTTTTCTGCGATGTTCCTGTCTAGGTCTAGTTACTCAACTGGCTTTATGTGGTCCATTTGTTTTATAAATATGTACCTTATTTGCTTCCGAGGTCTCTCACGTGGTTTTTTTGCGAGTTTCTGTTTTGCACTCTTTGCAACACCCATAAACTTTCTTTCCGAGCACTATGATTTTATTTTCGTAAAATGGTTTACTATTATAGATTTTGAATAGGCTGCGCCATGTTATATAGGAATTTTAAATGAAAAGCCACGCACTAGACTTCACTTCGGTATTTCTTTTGATTAAAAGAAATTTATGGTTGTCAGCTTTAAGATTACAGTAGAAGTAGGTGGTGTGATATCAAACTACAGCTTTGGTACCTAACAGTCCTGTTATGTAATTAAATAATCAGATAGTTATTTACTTTAAGGAATTGCCAAATGCAGACTTGATATTACACCAGGAACGATAAATGGGCTCAAAACAGAAGAAGCTATAATGGGAAAAATACAAAAAATAGATCCTCTAAAATAGTACAAGATATTTCTGACGTTAATGAACAATATGAAAAGATACTATCTGTTCACCGACAAGCTAAACACTAAAGAGAATGGGAGGCAATTTCTAGGAAAATCCTATTTTCCGAAAATGAAAATAAAATTAGATTCCTGGTCAAGCAGTGTACAATTTGCAGTGAGAATAAGATAGACGTCTCAACAATCAAATAATTAATCCTACTCCCATTCATTATTACCCCGGTCATATTCTCCACCTAGATATCTACTCAACCAACAATAAATTAGTTCTGACTATTACAATGAACATTGGAAGGGCAAGAATTCAACAAGGGAATTTTAAATTATTCCATATAATAGAATTAGATGATTATCAAAAATTCACAAATAATATGAAATTTGTGTTGGACAAACTGATTACTGCCAGACATCCCCTATACTGATATTTAACCCATGAATTGACACAATTACAGACATTGTTAGACGATCTGAAAAGCCACAAGACAAAACGATCTTTGGATTTTTAGGTTCTGCTTGGAAGTGGATTGCCGGTACTCCGGGACTACGAAGATTTCGAAATTATTAAAAATAAAACCATCCGCCGTCGAGGTGCAATCAAAGTGACGACCAACACATACCAAAAATAGAAGAGATTTCAGAAGGACTGATATTGCTAAACAATTTTTGTGGGAATATCGGCGTGAACGACGAAGTTCATAGCCTCAATGGAACATTTCAAATAAAATTCCATAACACTACCATATCCGTCAGCGGGACAACTTTCATCTCGAGGGAACAGCCAACGATGCAGATACTTCCAGCCATCTTACAACCTACTCCCTACAAGGGTCAATATAAAGAGGTTCTATCACTTCAAATGATGAAAGATATCCATATCAACAACACAGATGACATCGCCACTCTTCGGGCTGAAACGAATGTCCTGCAAACTACTACCTACGGGTCCACTGCAATCTTTTTCGTCATCGTAATAATCTTCCTGACAATGAAATGCAGAAGAAATGCAGAAAACCTACTGTCATCAGTGCAGCCAATTCGGATCAACCGGCCGCAGTTGAGTTACAACCTTTAGAAGAAGACATAGCTCCATAACCGGATAAAAATGATCAACCAGAAGAAAAACCAGCAGCTACAAAATCATTTTACCAAAGGCCCCCAAAAAGAAGTTTTACGACACTCCTGCCACTCCATTTTTTTAACCGAATGAGGACATTCGGATCTCAGATGGGAAGAGTTAACGCGAATAACGCTCGCCTTCCACGGAGTTATCGTGGAAAGCAGGCTTACATACATGCACAGTAATGGCACAAATAGAAGCCTTTTCAATTCCCGGCCATATCCGCTTTCAGAGTACCCAGAAAGTCTGGAGATCTTAATACCCGCACTTATATTCTTATGTTATAGGTTCACCACTACTAACTACACCAGACAATTATTATCTAAAAATAAAATCCTAACTATAGATAGATGGAAACTCTTGCAAAGAATGCATCAAGAGTTTTAGAAAAATGGTCAATTGAATACATAGGAAGACTGCAGCATCGCCAAAATGGGCTAAAAGACAAAGTAATCTAGAAAAAGGAAACTTAGTAGTAATAAAGAAACAACATTTAACACTATCCCGAAGGGAAATATGGAAACACATCCACGTTCAGACTGTCTACACGGTCTTCACGTTAAGGTTTCCAAAAAGGAGAGTTAAGACGGTCAATAGTGAAAGTGTCCGCTATCTACCACTCGGTGCATTAATCGTCCTTCCTGCCTTAAGCCAGCTTAATACCACAGCCGTATTACCTAATAAAATTTGAAAACCAAGAAAAACCATAATTCACATAATTCATATTCTTATATTTCATAACATATTCACATCAAGCATAAATGCGTGTCAGGAAATATTCGTGCAAATTCATTTGGCTGAGCGTAAATCATTGATCAACAACACTCTTTTACTTACAGCAATGAACCCTGAAAAAATTGATGTACCAGCATTACACATGAATGAAATTATGTCACTGCAATGAAATATTAGTATTAGCTATTGATTGTTAATTAGGTGTAGATATCTTGAATTGTTATGAATCTAAGCTCTTTTGAAATAAAGTGAACATTGAGTTTATTTCTTACGCCACATTCTGTTGAACAAAGTGTCTCGAGAACTTCTTAGCTTATATCATTGATTGGTTCCCTAGAACAAGTGTCTTGAGAACATTTCAATCGCGAACACATTCCTTTTGCCGTAAGGCTTAATAGCCAAATTTAAGCGGACTTTTGGGAGAATAAACTGCCAGATCTACTAGAGGACGTCTCTCTGGATAATCGAAGGGCAATGCTTTATGAACTCGTAGAAGCCAATTCCTTGGCTTGCTAGATCTCAAGATCTTACTCCATTGAACTTTTTCGAATGGGAAACAATAATAGGTGAAGTTTGTTCAACGCCTCTTAATTGTTCAAATCGAGTATACTAGTCGTGAAGAATTGACAATTATATATTATTAATTGTACTCGCTACAAGGATGAAACATATTGTATTATCAACCAACGAATCAAATATATTTTTTGTACCTGATAATGGGCAAATAAAGAACTGCTAAAAAGTTTGTATTTTAGAATATTCGTTAGTGTGTGATAAGAAAAAGTTTTTTCAAAACAAAATTAAACAGTTAAAGAGTTAACACTAGAGAGGGATTAATCAGAAAAATTGTGAGTACAGAGATGGGTATACGGGTGAGGTTGGCTACAATACATATTAATCAGAGAAATAGAAGGAGGTTATGGGCATGCATCGAAAGTGGCGCACGAAATTTCGATCAGCTTTTGTAACGTATTACCATTAACTGTAATAAGTTTTTGATTTAATGAAAAGCATTTTGGGGTTCATTTCAGTTTAATTTCCTTAAAGTGCACATTTTTATAATATTCCTCAAAAGTTTTTCTGCGAATAAATTTGTATATCCTTTCTTTGCTTGGACATGTTGTATCTTTTTGGAAAGATAAGATGGGGAATTTAATTAAAAATACAACAAAACAAGTATATTAAATACATGAATTTCTAAGGGAACTTTTGAACCATTTTTTTCGATTTTGGAAGTGAGTATACCTAAGGTAGGAGGTAGATCAATATTGTTGACATTTTTGGAAGAGACATTGGTATAGTAGTTTTTTGGCGTCAGATTGATGCCGTGGGGTTGAGTAGATCAAGAGATACAAATAAAATAATGATGTATATACCATGAAAATTTCGACTTTATGAATAACCCTGTAACTTCCAAACGGTGAAGATTGCCTTCCTCTTTGCCATATAATTTCTTGTTTGCCTAGGTGAGTTTTTCAAATTATTTCGACCTTAGTGCGATACAGATAAATGCTTTATTTGAAAACTTGGGAGTTTTCACTCTGTGTTTATTCATAAGAGATCGCTATATTTTGCCATTTATATCATACTAGAGCTCGAATAACCCTTAGAGATTGAATGACACTGACACAGTATAGGCCCCGCGTTGAACCCAGGTCAAACCTGAAGTGCAAACGAACACAAATAACTCATGCAATTTTAAAAAGCCCTAACATCTATCCAAATAGAACAATGAAATATTCTCAATGTACCCTTACTACAATAATTATAATGTTTTAAAATTTCAAATGAGCACGTTTTGTGACGTCAAAACGGTCAAATGTCGAAACCAACATTTTTACGTTTTTATCCACAGAAATAGCATTTCTTTCAAATTTAATAAGAGCATAACAAAAGCGGAAAGCATTGAGATAGTAAGATTAAGTCCAGATGTCGAATCAGTATGCCCGGCTTTTGATCTCACCCCAGCTCCGCTTTAAGAAATTCTGCGCCATTGCTCCGACTTCTATTATTCATTGCTAATGATTTATGCCATGCTTCTCTCCGGGGACGCGGGCTTCGTGTTTTGTTTATACTCTTGCAGTACTTCTGACAAAAACCTGGGGCATTTTAGCAATTTTTCTCACTATGACATATTTATGGCTTCTAAACCTTTTGGTTGCCATCTAAAGCACGCCGCATGTGAATGAATGCCCTACATTCCGGTTGAAAAGGTGAAGGAATTTATATCTACGGGCATTGGCGAAAGGAGGTTGCATTGCTCTTTACTTTCAATCGAGAATTTACTTTTCAGTGCATGTTGGGGGAGTAATTAAAGTCCGACAATTATAGTTCCTGCATGTTTTGGGGGTAAAATGGAACCCTAAAGATAACCACCTTAGGAGGTTAAGTGGGTTTTAAGAAATTAAATAAATAATAATTAAAGAAAATAAATGTGGTTTATTGGATTTGGCATATAAAAGTAAATCCTTTGAGCATATTATAAAAAAAAATTTCACTAGAAAAAAATGAAATTTCAAAAAACAAAATTTCTTCTGTTAGTAGATGCATATGTCTTGTACTTGAACGCAGGGTTTTTGACAAAAATGATATTTCAACTTTTGACATCGTTTTTAACAAAAAATGATGATTTTCGGTGACAATTTTTTTGTATTTTCGTAATTTTCTACTTGTAAAATGAAATGTAGTGAACGAAAACAAAAATCCTTCGTTCAGATACAAGTCAGTACTATGTAGAAAATGTGTGCAAAATTTCAGTAACATCGGAATGTTAGTTTATGAGAAATCTTGCCTACCGTCTTAAAAAATGTGGTTTGAGAATAAAGCACATTTATTTATTTTGTGAAAAAAAAAATTTTCAAAAAATAGTGTTGTATTTTATTTTAAAACCCACGTAACCCCTTAAGAGACAGTTTGAAGGCTTAACATACTTATAGTCATTTAAACTTTATAAAGAAATTTCTATTTTTTTTTTTTTTTTAAATTACAAAATAAAAAAGCATGTTTCCCGAAGCACTATAAAAAAAATTGCTCCACGGTATGCATCATTTCTCCAATGTTGATGGATTTGCAAAACGTAAACAAATTCTTGTAAAATAAAGTTGTAGTAATAGTCCGTTGAGCCGGATTTTTGAAATTCGAAAAGTTTGGCAATTTATGGAAGTTTAAAAAAAAAAAGTGCATTTAGTGTTATAAAGGACCCCGCACAAATTGTATGGAAATCGGGTCCCGGTCAAATTCGCTGAAACTTTGCAGAAAGGTAGTTCTCTGATCAAAAGTCTCAATGGGCCCAAAGTCATCCTATGATTAGTTGCGGAGATATAGAGGGGTGAAGTGGGAGACATTTGCTGTAGACCCAAGTACGCTTCACAAAGTCTCTAGTCGCTTAACTCGGAAACCAAGGTCTCTAACAAAAATTTTTGAACACAAAAGTTGTTTGTAGTTATCAAGGCATGTCATTACAACCATAAACATTTTTGGTTGACCTTAACCTTGAACATGGACCTTAACCATTAATGCGCAAAACGAGACTTTTTTTTTGCACATTCATCAATGATCTGATTACTACAATTTTTAATTAAATAAGCAATAGATAGATCAACCGCAACGAAGCTGATTTTTTATCCAATCTCTCGTACAATTAAAGTCAATATGGACGTACCTACAGTTAAAAGCGCGCGATATTGACGTAATAGGCTCAGATTTGCCATAATTCGTGCGGTGGAACGGAACATGGAAGAAAGAATGGTCTCTCAGTGAACGTGCGGTGACTGAAATACTAAAAAATGAGATAATCTCGGGCGAGTTAACATTACCCATCATGCAGTCTAGGGCGAAGATTAATCTAGCGTCAGTGCGGCGTTACTCTAGAGTTTGTAACGGGAGCAGTTTGAATCTATCAACGTAAGGAGGCAATGTCCAAGGAAGACCTCTAAGAGCGAACCTAAGAAATCTTCCCTGGACTGCCTCAATACGGTTCACCTGAGTCCTACATGACGGAGACCAAACCAAGCTAGCATACTCAAGAATTGGTCTAACAAAAGTACAGAAAAGAATCCTTGTGACGTGAGGGTCATTGAATTCCTTTGACCAGCGCTTGACAAAACCGAGGGTAGAGTTGGCTTTACGGACCGTGGCGTCAATGTGGTCATCAAAAGAGAAACGGCTATTCAACCAGACACCTAGATCCTTGAATATGTCAAGTTTCCGTAACGAGCATCAGTCAATAGAATAGATAAAAGATGTCAAGTGTTTGGAGCGTGAGAAGCACATATATGTGCATTTGTCAATATTTAGAGGTAATTGGTTCAGCACACACCATTCAAAAAAGGAAGTGAGGTCAGAGTTTAAAAGTGTACAGTCATGCTCGTTACAGATAACTCGAAAGATCTTCGCGTCATCGGCGTAGCAAAGGATTCTTGAGTTGGGCAGGACCAAGGCCACGTCATTGATAAAAATGGCAAAAAGAAGAGGACCCAAGTGACTGCCCTGTGGCACGCCAGAAGTATTGAAAATTTCCCTAGATAAGACACCGCGAAATGATACACGCTGGGAGCGTCCAGAAAGGTAGGAATGGAGCAGTGATAATTTGAGGAGTAATATGCGGTGGTTGATCCTGTCAAATGCTTTGCTGAAGTCAGTGAAGACACAGTCAATCTGTTTGCCGTTTTCAACATTATTCAGACAAAAGTGAGAGAACTCAAGCAAATTAGTGCTGGTAGACTTTCCTTTAAGGAAGCCTTGCTGGAATGACTGTAGAAAAGGTTTACAGTGGAAGCTTAGAGTATCACAGATAAGGGATTCGAATACCTTAGCCAAGCAGCAGAGGTTCGCAATGGGACGGTAATTCGATATATTGCACTTAGATCCTTTCTTATGCAGAGGGATTATATGCGAGAGCTTCCACGATCTCGGAAATATACCGGTCGAGATGGATAGGTTAAATAAATAACAAAGAACAGGGGCAAGAGGAACACAACAACGCTTAACGAAGGTGGCAGGGATACCATCAGGACGGAGAGAGAAACTATCCGCTACGCTCGAGATACGCTGCAAGAGCAGAGCTTCGTCAATGAATATATCCTTAAAAGTAAGGGAAGTCGGCGAAAGCTTCGTCAAGTTCGAAAAAGCTACAGAACTAATATCACAGTTAGAAATATCACAGTTATCAGCTATAAAAGCAGTTTCAAAAAAATCACCAAAGAGATTAGAAATCGTCTGAGGATCGTCACTAGCAATTCCATTAAAATTCAAAGAAGAAGGATAACCATCCGAGTTGCGCTTTGAGTTGACAAAACTCCAAAATCGCCTGGGATCGTCCTTTAGGGAAAGCTTCATATTTTCGAGATAAAATTTATATGAAGATTCAAGAAGGGAGAGAAATTGACATCGCAAAGCAGAATAGGAATTGTAATCCTCGTCAGTTCGTGAGTTGCAAAATCTCTTCCACGCTTTACATTTTAAGTTTTTCAAATGTCGTAACTCATCATTAAACCACGGTGGACCAGGTCGTGAGCCTTTGGACTTACAAATTGGAACACAGTGTAAAAAACATTTAGATAAAATCGAATAAAAAGCAACAACAGCGGAGTCAATGTCGCGCTCTTCCAGAACAGAGTTCCAATCGCAAGTCGAAAGGAAGGAGTTAAGACGCGAAAAATCAGCTTTTTTGAAGTTGTAACAAAACTCCAGCGGTGGAGAAGAGTTCATCACGATGGGGTCGGACGATAGTATCACATATAGAGCAGGGTGGTGTCCAGTTTCAGGAACTAGAGGTGTCTGACAACGCCTGATTGAAATATTTGAGGAGTCGGAAGAGAAAACGAGGTCAGAAGTCTACCATTGTCGTTAAAAATCCTTGATGATTGCGACAAGCCAGAAGAGAACAAGCTCTCTATAAAGTTGACCCAGAGGCGGCTTTACCTATAGTGCAGGGTGTGCGGCGCACACGGGCGCCGGGTCTAAGGGGGCTAATGCGACACCTCCAAAGCTGCGTCGCTTGCGGCACCGGCGCGCGCTCTCAAAGACCCTGCGCCCGTGTTACGGCCGATGTCGGGCGCGCAGTAGCAAAGCAAGGGGCGCCACCACAAGCTGCGTCTTTACCTACTCTACAAAATTATTAAAATTTAAAAAAAGTTTAGTTTTGTGGGAGAAAAGGAATAAAATGTGGGTAAGGTTTTTTTTTGTAAAGTTTAAGAGGCAATAAATTTATTCATGGAGGTCAGGGGGTGATTTTTGGAAAATAATAAAAATTATGGGAATAAAGGGCGGAATCTGTAGATAACTACAAAATTATTAAAATTTCAAAAAATTTTAGTTTTGTGGGAGAAAAGGAATAAAATGTGGGGTGTTTGTTTTTTTTTTTTTTTTTAAGTTTAAGGGCAATATAAAAAAAAGTAAAAATATTAGATAAAAGTGGTGTATGACAAAAAGATGGAGAAAAATTTTCCCTTTCTCAATCAGTCATAATTCTGCCGCGAATCTTCTTCTTCCCCGCAGTGAGCTGGGAAAAAATGTGTGCTGCTCAGCGATTGCTGCTCGGTGGGCGACGATTCGTCGACAATTTCTTGACTTGAATTAAAAATGTGCATTTTTAGGGTTCCGTAGCCGAATGGCAAAACACGAAACCCTTATGGATTTGTCATGTCTGTCTGTCTGTCTGTCCGTCCGTATGTCACAGCCACTTTTTCCGAAACTATAAAAACTATACTGTTGAAACTTGGTAAGTAGATGTACTCTGTGAACCGCATTAAGATTTTCACACAAAAATAGAAAAAAAACAATAAATTTTGGGGGTTCCCCATACTTAGAACTGAAAGTCAAAATTTTTTTTTCATCAAACCCATACGTGTGGGGTATCTATGGATAGGTCTTCAAAAATGATATTGAGGTTTCTAATATCATTTTTTTCTAAACTGAATAGTTTGCGCGAGAGACACTTCCAAAGTGGTGAAATGTGTGCCCCCCCCCCCCCCCCCCCCCCTGTAACTTCTAAAATAAGAGAATGATAAAACTAAAAAAAATATATGATGTACATTACCATGTAAACTTCCACCGAAAATTTTTTTGAACGAGATCTAGTGCGTAGTTTTTTTTTAATACGTCATAAATCGTAAACCGCAATTTACCTTTCATTCAATCAACTCAAATATAAAAATAAAAAAAAAACATTTAATTTCATAAACATAACCGCTCCTACTAGAGGGCGCCAGGTTACTGGTTGCACACGGGCGCCACAAGGGCTAGAGCCGCCTCTGAGTTGAC